>OY728139.1:66028138-68528138 GCA_963277665.1 Viscum album
GATAAGTATAATAGAATCCACCATGAATAAATAAATAATAATTAATATGTAAATTTAAATAAATGAGCACACATGTCATTTAAACAACTTGACTATCATGATAAGATAATGCATAATCAATGAGGCATGGTAAATGACTAAACACACATACCATTTAAACAATCAAATGAGAATGAAATGAATCTACAGATAATATCATTGTGAAAATATTATTGATGATAATAACTCAATTATGAATAAACTAAATGCTTAATTAATGGACTTCATGATCTCTAGAATCTTGAAAACCTCTATCACCAAGATCTATCCTCAAGATAAATTAAAAAAGATAGGTACAAACCCATTTAAATAAGGTTGGACAACTAATTCATCTCATGATACCTGTAGATGCATTGAGGGGATATCTATAACCAAGAACCACCCAAGTCTACATGTCTAAATCATTCTGCATATATCAAATAATTGATTTAATTTAATAACAATTTGTCTTATTATCAAATATTTGTATTGAGTAAAGAATATGGGTTTATCAAAATTTTCCCAAATAAAAAAATAACTTTCAATATAGACTACTATATGCTGAAATTATATATGGTAGAATCAATAAACATATCAATGAAAAATAATATGGATATTTAAGAGAAATTTAATGTCCGCAGGAAAGTGAATAATTCAAAGGAAAGCAAATGACTACAAAAATGAATCATAGAAGTAAATGTCAATACTTACCTCAATTTAAATGATCCTAAACAATCTAGAGGAAGAATAAGTATGGTACCAATACAATATATACCCATTGGATTAAGAATAAATGGTTTTTTTCATTGATAAATAAAAATACCAAAGAAAGGTTGTTAAAAACATTATCAAGGAAAATATCCTTTTTATTTTGAAAATAACGTTTTAAAATTAAAAGTTAAAAAAAATTGGAAATAATTTTATTTGAAAATATCAGTTGAAAATTATAAAATAATCCTTAAAATTTTTTAGTGTTCATGACAATTTAAAATTATGTTGATGTTGTACACGTTAAAACAAAGATTCCTTTCACTTTTTTGGTAAAATCCAAATGGATGTTGATTTGAAAATGACATGAAGATTCCTTTAAAAAAATAGTAAAAATGGTTAAAATGTATTTTATAAATAATTATTAAAAGTTTCAAAAAAATTGAAAACTTTTTTAGAAAATAGTGTTTTGGTAGAAAATGGAATTCTGATCGAAAAGAGAAATGAAGTCGAATTTTCTTTAAAAAGTTTTTAAAAAAAATTTAGTACCAAATAGTGGTGAAATGGTAAAATTGCATTAAAATATAATAAATAGACATAGTAGAATAAAATTAAATGGGTTTTTTAGGAAATTTTAAAATAATATCCTTTGACTGAAATTCAAGAATAAACTGTCATGATTAGAATGAGATTGTGAAATAAACTCTTACAATGATCATAATGTTAAAGTGATAATTAATATATGAATATATTTTGTGTATCAAATATAAATCCAAATAAAAATTTTTAAATAAAACAAAATATAATTAAAATTCATTTCACACATTTTCTTATAATATCAAAGATGATTAATAAGTAATATAGCCAAATGAAAAGAAATTGAGTTATGAAATTTTTTACCACTTAGTAACTCTTAAATAAAATACCATTGGATGAAATAATTAAAATTGAAAATTAAAATACAATTAATTGTAAATTAATCTGGATATTATATTTATAATGGGTACTATATACACCATATAAAATAAATTATGTGAAAACATTACAATATTCCACAATGAAGGGAAATTGAAACGAAGTCCCTTACCACGCATTTTATTTTGATTGAATGATATTTAAACTCTTGTAAATTGGTTTCAAATATGTTATTAAATTATTAAATAAACATATTAATATTTATAATATCATATATTATTTTCTCATAACATATTAACATTCATTCATTAATAATCTTTCATCATTTTCATTGTTCTGGGTATTAATTGCATTTTTTTCTCATTAGTGATTTTTTATGATATTTTTATTTATTTTTAATATTATATAGTTAAATCATCACCATAATAATAATAATAATGAAATATTTATCATATTTATTCATAAATTATACTTTTAATTATAATCATGAAATATGGTTTTGATAGATGATGTATGTTGCGATCATGGAGACGATAGGTTGTACGTACGCATGAGTAACATATCCATTTTTCAATGATAATTATAAAAATTGGGTAAGTAATATTTTAACATTGCATAATAATAATAATGTAATAAATATAATATTTTTTCTTTATATATATTTATATATATTATTCGTGTGTTGTGATCAAGAAAAGAGAGTCGCATCGCTTTGTAAAGGCAGTAGTCGACACGTATACAAACAATGTTATCATTGATCAGTGTAAAATAATATATTATCTTTTAATAATTATAAATATTTCATTTATATCAAATATAATCTTTAAATTTATCCTTATAAACTTCCATGTAAATTGTTAGTGAAATATGAATCACATCGCTTCGTGAGGTGGTAGTGTGTCGTACACACGGGTGACGTTATCGTATCCCCTATGGAATGGAAATTATATATATGTGTGTGTGTGTGTGTGTGTGTGTGTGTGATATAATAAATAAAAAAAATTAATTATATTATAAATATCATATATATACTTTATATATATCATCATATCCAACCGTTAGAGGTGACAATGTAAAAAATAAGGACATCGGTTCGCAAGGTGGTAGTCTCCCGTACACACGAATGATGGTTTTTGTAAACCATTTGATGAAAGTGAAGATGATTGTAGTTAATTACCTTAACATGAAAATATATCATTATATTTAATATATATAGTATATTATATAATATTTCTTTATAATAATTTATGGAGTTTGAGGAAGAAATAAAATAAAAACTCTCATTGAAGAACGTTACCTCTTCTTCGGGTAACCTCATTAGGTTTGCACCAAAACCTCCCAAGGTTTGATTTCTTCCCAAAATAATGATTTTAAGAATTAGGGTATATAATATATTATGTTATTCAGGAATGTATTGTATTAAATAAAATGGTTTTAATGTGTGTAAAATAGAGGATAGGGGTGGCCCTTTATAAGTTAGGTGAGTGGCACACTTGTAATTTTTGAAAAGAAAAGGGTGTTCCCATGTTTTTTCCCATGAATAAAGGGTCAAAAATGAAGTATCCATGATAAATATACATTATAAGGTCTAAATATCTCAATAAAATATCTTTTAGACAAGTTTTTAGGTCATTTTTTCCTTATCTTCTTAGTTTAAACCTTGGGTAAACTCGTTTTTACCTTAATCGTAGTAAATAATTTTTACTATTTCTAAAATTCATTATGTTCAAAAAATAATATTAAATTATTAGATAATATAAATTATTATGATTACAAATATGTATCCCATTTTTTTAAATTTGACTCACATAAATTGAAAAATCTAATTTAAAATCATCCTGCACATGTGATGAGAAAGCAGGTTTTCAAAGTGAAAATGTTCAAACGTTTTCAAAGTTTTTATATCAAAATTCAATATAATAATTATTACAATGAACCAAATTGGATTAATAGATATATAATTGAACTAATTTTAATTAAAAATCAATTCAAAATATAATTTAACTTTATAAATAATTTAAACAAAAAGTCATTTTTCAACTAAAATTCGGTATTTTTCACTATTCATCAAAAAATTAAATATTTCAGAAAAATCAAAAAAAATGAATCAAAGTTAATTTTAAAATTATTATTTCAAAAATGAATTTAATTTTATCAAACAATTTTTATAAAATTAGTAGGAATTAATTTTAATTTATGTTCTCAAAGCGCGACTGAACTGTCTTTTATAAAAATATAGTTTTTTAGAAAATATTTTTTTTAAATGGATCTTATTTTATTTATAATCAATAGATAACAATAATGTTCATAATTTAGTTAGTTCAATTCATACCCACCAATTTAAAATATATGTCATGACGGTATGTTATATTATGGTTCATTTCGACTTGGGGTTGAGTTTTCCATAAGCTATCGGAGAGATTGAATTTATTTTAAAAGAAATATTTTTTGTATTCTGGCATGTTATATTTTCTTCTAATCTTGGCATTATGTGTCATACATGCTGTCAAAAACAATTTTCTTCTTTTAAAATCATAGGGTGTTCTATTAAATATATGTATGTATGTATGTATATGTGTGTGTGTGTGTGTGTGTGTCTGTATGTATGTACGTATGTATGTCTGTATGTATGTATGTATGTATCTATCTATCTATCTATCTATCTATCTATCTATCTATCTATCTATCTATCTATCTATCTATCTATCTATCTATATATCTATCTATCTATGAACCTTTTTCCTATCCCACCACAAAAAATAAGAGGAAATTGAGTAGGACCAATTTTTAAAGTAGTAATAGTTAGTAATGCCTATTTTAATTAATTTTTCTACTTATTGTTTAAATGGGTAAATTCTTCCAGGAAATGGGTTAAAATTTATAAAAAATCTAAAATTTCAACGAACTACCATATGAGAAAGGGTAAACAATGATAATAAAATTAGATATAATATAAAATAGTTACTTCATTTCTTTATAGTTAAAAAATGAATTTAAAAAGTAAAAAACTCATGATAATGTAAATAGAAGAGATTATATTCCATTAAATAAACATTTTCATAACAAAATATTTGAATGTAAAAGATAAAATATTCCATATAATAATATTTAGTAAATAATGGTTGTGAATATTTTAGAAAAATATTTCAACCTCTGTATTCCTCATTTTCATATGGTTTCAATGAATCATCAATAATAGATAAAATAAAAGAAGTATAAAAATAACTATGTGAGTGTGACTAATAGTTTAGAAATGAAATAACACTATCTTAAATAATTAATAGACAACTTTTTCATAGTTTGTAATTATTATTGAGTTTAGTCCACACATCCATCTCAATTTATTAATCATTTATCATCACTAGGTGAATAAAATAAGATCTCGTTATCTAATTCTATAGAACATATTTTACATCATTTTCATTGGAATGTATAGATAAACTAATGAAAAACAAAGAACCAGATATTATACAACCAAAAATATTATTAAACATAAAGAAGAAAGTATAAAAAACCAAAAAAATCAAAAACATGCATGGAATCAAGGATATCCTCTTTGAGAATAGATAAGGTATCCCATGAATGTATTCCATGTCCATTTGAACCACTCAGTAGTATCCCCTCCTTGAAGGCAATTCAGTATAAACCATATGTTTTTTGTCTCCCCATTCCTTAATTTTAATGGTTGTATACATTCCTAAGGTATTAATTTTTATAATTAAAAATATTATTGTTTTTATTTGTTATAATTATTTTTATTTTGTTTTTTTTATTTTGTTTTTTTTATGTTATTTTATTTTATTTTATTTTTTTATTTTTTTATTTTATTTTATTTTATCTTATTTCATTTTATTTTTAAAATTATTTCATAATCTATTATTATTATTATTATTATTCTATATGGTTATTTGAAATTATTGTTTTGAAAAAATAATTCTCTAATGTTATTTTTTACATTTTTGTATCTTTTATAAAAATATCTTTACCCTTATGTGATATTTTAAAGTCTGCTTTTACCCTAACATAGATTTTCTTTTACCCTTACACATGGATTAGAATTTTTTTTCTAACCTTACCTGACTCTATATGTATCCTTATGTAAGTAGTTTAACTTTATTTTTACCTTTACGCAGCTTTGAAGGTACCCTTACACATGCTTTGTTAATTCTGTTTTTCACTAACTCATGTTTAATCTTACCCTTATATAGATCTCTAAGATACCTTTATGTGACATACTAGACCTGGTTCACTCCTAGGTAACTGAACCCAGGTGGGCTCATCACCTCAAGCACATCTCCCCATATGCCAGAGGCAATCGACTAGAAATGAGGGCCTACTATGGTACAATTGTAATATTATACACTTATTATTAGAGTGACGCACAATGGTGAATAATATATATAAATAAATGGAAGTAGTATAATAGAGATAGAAAAAGTAAGTCATCGAGATAATAAATATATAAATAACATTGAATAGTATCATATACAAAAATGATGATGTCATGTCTATACAAAAATGGTGAGTAGACATACAAAAATAGATGTTATACAAAAATTTACAAAAAGACGAAAATGTAAACTATAATGGCATCATGAGCACTAGTTCAGTCCGCTTATCCTACACTCCTTCCTAGTATAGAAATCAAGTTTCCATGGTTGGTCTCTTTCATTTATCCCTACCAACATGCATGAAGTTTGTCTAGGTACCAAACGGTATCCGGAATAGGGTGTGAGTAAAAAATTACATCCCACCACCAATGGTGTCTAATACTATATAGTTAGTGAATATAAAATAAATAGTGTGAAGGTATAATAAATTTGGGATGGAAAAGTAATGAACCATATCAGGTTCGGCTCCTCATGGGACACCAGGCCTACCACACCTTCTTCAAAGCTGGATTCCTAAACCATATATCATAAGGGTATCATGTTTTAAATAAGGGTAATAAATCCAAGAACCTCAACCAAGGATATAGAATTTCATTTCTTACAATCCCAACCAATGATGTAGAGTTCCATGTCCAACATCTTGATAAATTATGAGGCATTCCATGCCTAAAAACTTACAATAAATAATGAGTAGCTCCCGGTACAAAAATTTCCAATAAATAATGTGGAGATCCATGTCCAACAATTCTCAATATATTAAGACAAGCTCCATGTCCAACATTTCTTAACTATTCCACAACAACAAATTTCCAAGTTCAACTAATAATAATAATCAAGTATTACATTTAATAATTGAGCATAATCCAATAAGAAAATCCATCTCACTTTCAGTCAAACATTCCTTTAATTATTTCACTAATAAATGTTAACAAAGTCCAGGTGTTATATCCCAACCATTTAACAATTCAGTACATTTCAATAGTTAATCCCCCTTCACGTAATAAAGAGATACCTATTAGAGTTAATCCGCATCATTTTATGATTTAAACCATTTATTCAGGTTAAAACCTTTTTCAACATCTAGGGGATTCAATTAAACCATTTATTAATTCATTTAACTCATCTATAGATTCCACTAGGAAGTGATAATCTCAGCACACCCAAGGGGTGGTTCCATTACAATGCATGAATGGTAACCAATAACATTTAATCAAAAACACACAAATGGTTAGTTTTAGTTGAGGTTCTTAGACTCCAAACATATAGAAAGGTCTCATATCATTTCTAGGTTAACACCTAGTTAATAAATTGAAGATATATTAATTTTAGAGTCAATATATGGAATGTATGGTGTGAGACACAACAATTCATGATATAAAGAAACTAGAAATTTAGGGAAAAGTATAATACCACCTACCATAGATGGTTAGAATACTACGCATCCAGTATTGACCTCTAATCTGGGCTGGAATGAGATAAATCAGATAAACTAGACAAAATACATGAAATT
This sequence comes from Viscum album, assembly GCA_963277665.1. Classification (NCBI taxonomy): domain Eukaryota; kingdom Viridiplantae; phylum Streptophyta; class Magnoliopsida; order Santalales; family Viscaceae; genus Viscum; species Viscum album. The sequence goes on from OY728139.1 coordinate 66,035,681, forward strand.
GGTGTATATTAAGTCACATAGAGATAACACCAATTATGGAAAGATAAATAGAGAAAATAAGAAAGATAAATCATAAAAAAAAATTAGGGGTTCCAAAGAAATGAACGATAGTTGAATTAAATATCGGATAGAGGGGATACTTAAAATCCTAATATAAGGACAAAAGATATCTCCCAATGAGGGGATTGTTGTGTGAATAAGGAGAAGAAAGTAGGAGGAGAAGGGTTGAAGGCCTGAGAGTAAAATCATTAAATCACCATTTTTAAAGGGGTGTATAATTTGGCCACAAGGTTTACCAAACCATGTTCTATCTATGCTGCTCCAAATATTCATGGGCCACAACTTGCAGGGCCTAGGTTTATGTTTAGACAAACTATTTGCAGCTCATGTAGAGTTACTATCCAAAATCTTCACCCCCTCCCATGGTTAGCTGCACGGTTTGACAAATCAGGGATACACTATGTGACTTACTTCTGCAAATTATTATATTTTTCTCATGGACATGAATCCCCTCTCACACAATTAAACAAACCACGATCCTTCACTTTTGGGATACATTATTGATCCTCACAGTTATTACTAACAGTTTACCAACCGTTCACCGCACCCTTTTCTATAACAACCAAAACTCTGAGCCCCAACCAAGCATGAACACTCCCGAGACCTCTATAACCCTCTTAGAAACTTCTATTTAAATAAAACAAAAGTTTTAAACTATAATTAAAAGAACACATAACTCAATAAAACATAATATATTACAACCCCCCCTCCTTAAAAAAACACATCCTTGAGTTTCCCTAAGGGTGGTTGATCTGCAATCAAGAATAACTATACTCACTGAGCACATAAATCAGCCTCTCTCACTTGGGCATCTTCCTATACATGGTCATGTTTCCATATAACCCAAAATATAGGAACTAACATTCCTCAAATATTCTTCATGCTATGATCGATGATATGAATAGCATAATACTCAAAAGAATCACTAGTCACTAAATCAACTTCCTCAGAATCAAAAACATGAGATGGGTCGAAAAGATAATGGTGAATCTAAGAAACATGGAAGACATAATGAATGGATTTTTACCTATAAGGAAGATCTATTTGATAGTATACTAACTAGACTCTCTTCAAAAAATCAAAGGGTCAAAAAAACCTAGTTTCCATATTCTCTTGACTATGCATCCATTGATGACCCAATCTAGGTGAAACATGCAAGAAGACCAGATGTCCCGCCTCAAACTCCAGACTTCATTGGTGATGATCAACGTAAGACTTCTTCCTAGACTGATCTATAGTTATATGCTTCTTGATAATTTGTTTTTACTCAGAAGTCACATGAATGAGATGTGGTCCTAGTAGTTCAACCCCCCTTGCCTCTAACCAACATATAGGTGATAGGAACATCCTATTATATAGGTTCTCATAAGGATCCATCTATATAATCTCTTGGAAACTATTATTATAAGAAAAATCAATAATAGAAAAAAAATCTCCTTAAGAACCTATAATATCAAGTACACATGCTTGAAGCATGTCCTCCAATACCAGTACAGTATGCTAGAATTGAATGTCATTCAAAGGAAGGTATGTTGTACTCAAAAGTACCTATGAACACAAATCCTTAAAAAACATCTTCTATAACTATAAAGTGAACTGATAATACCTATTTGATAAAATAGTAGTTGGAATCCCAAGATTGAACATAAATTATCAGGAATATATCCTTCCAAGTTCATCCACTAAAAAGGTCTCCCTAAAAGGTAAGAAATGAGCGAATTTTTTCAACCTATCCACAATCACCCATACAGAGTCACTGCCCTGGGATGATTTTATCTATCCCATCACAAAATCCATATTAAAATCATCACATTTAACTTTATAATGGGTAATGACTGTAAAATACCATTTTTTTCATTAGTGTTCAACATTCATCTGTTGACAGGTGGAACACCGAGTAAAAAAACCAAATATCTGATTCTTTATACCAAACTACCAATACTGGTGGCGTAATTCATAGTACATGATGATTTCTATTTCATGAGGACTATCAAATATACATTTAAAACCCCTAGATATATCATAATGGAAATCCGTGAAGATTCCCTCAAATAAATAGTGTTGAATTCCCTAGTGGTCTTCCCAAAAATCTTGTTTTATTTTACATTATTTCGAAAGAAATAAATGAAAACTTAAAAAAAACTTTGAAAAAAATCATAAAGGCAGTTAATAGAGTGATCAAATCTAAAAAACATATAAAACATGGAAATAAAAAAAGAAACAAAGAAGGAAATAGAAATAAAAAAAGAAGAGATGAAAAATATAGTGAGAATAAAACTAATTCAAAAAATATTAACCTCTATGCTACCTATCACTTACCAAAAGATTTATATATAAAACACTAAACCTCGCAACAATGTGTACTCGATGTCTCTACATGAACACATCTCTATACTTAAACATTAAACAATCATGCATGCAATGTATTCCTATATATAAACACTCTCTTAATTGTGAAATGAATCACAAGTTCAAATTAGATTTTCATATAATGTATTCCTTGAAAAATTGATCATAAAAATATAAAAAAAACAAAAAAACTCTTTTAGATTCACTATCGATCATCCATGAGAAGAAGAGGAAAATTAATCAATGAGAATAAAGTCACAAATCATTCTCATGAATTAGTGTGAAATCGCATCTCCCCATTCTACATTTGAAATTTACCAAGAGTGAAGAATAAAATGATGATCAAAGGATATTCAGTCTCTAGGTAGTTTTTATTCATGTCTAATGGAACTAGATTTGAAAATAAATCCATCATCACTGAAGGTCCATGATCACAAAACAAATGGAGGAAAAATAAACAAACATGTATTTACAATTAAGGACGAACCGAATTTTAAAAAAAAATGAATATGGGATAGGAAAATGTAGAGAGAGAAACCTAGGTCCTATGAATCAGGTATTAGAAAAACTGAGGAGAATTCCTCCTCTTATTTAAAAAAACTAAGATAAATAGTGACATCTGAAAACTAACAGGATGGCCATTCCACACGGCGTGCCTTGATGTGTTCATCACCAGCTCCAACCAACTTCAAAGTGAGTATAACCAACCTCCATCAATAATATCACTTTCCCTTTAATATTTCATGTAATACCCAAAATCACCACCCATGATCACCATTATCATCCCTCACACCAATTCTTCATGATTTTTCTAGACAATAGAAAAATAGATGTTAAGAATTTCTGATTTTCCTAGGATCAGGTTTCATTAATTGATGTATAAAAATTTTTTATATAAATCATTTTTTAAATTTTATTATTATACATGATTTTAGTTTTCATGTAGTCTCATAAGTTCTTCTGTAATATGGGTGTGGCTTAGGTACGGATCTGTGGTCATCCTGGTTTTCTCTTCATCATGCATAGGAGGAGGGGGTAGTTTCTCTTCTTGGACTTGGTCATCCCCAAATACGATCAACATTCTTCTCACATTTCTGGTGTGCATCGATTTCATCTTCAATTGATTCAGTGGTGGTGATCTCAGTGATGGTAATATTCATTAGCAACACACAAAATTGGATTGGGATTGGGATACCTCTATCATAGTAGTCTTATTCAACAAGAAATTGAAAGGGTGGAGGCCTCTCACAGTGGCACCAAAAATATTTTTCTTACTTCATAGCTTCTTCTAATGGTTAGATCTAGTTTGTAGTAGCATGCCTTCTTCAAATCAGATCATGGATTCTCTATCCATGCTGGTGCACCTTGAGTTTCACATAGGATCTACAGGTGAGGAATAATCTTAAATGATATATCTAAGATGTCTATAATGGATGGTGTGTGAGCTTATCAAATCTAGTTTATTCATCAATATTTAGTGCATACGAGGGCTTGGATCCAGTGGTGTGCATCCCTTCAGATGTGGGTTCAAGATAGTGAAGCTATGTGTCTTCATCTCAGTTCAGTTGGGGGTTTCGATTCATTTGTTGTAACACCAACATTCATATAGAATTTAATTAGTGTGAGAGGGTTCTTATTCAATCATGGGGTTATATCTGACTTGTGGTTTCAACAAATTTTAATTATTCACAAAAAATGTTAAAAAAAATAAATAGTAATCATTCCTAAGTTATAAATCACTTCAAAATCAAAGGAAATCAAAAATATCACCAAAACATGAAATAATCATCCCTCTTATGTGAATTCCACTAATTGTATCATTTAAATTAAATTTCAAGTTCCACATATAGAAGTAAAAAAGGTAGATATAAGTGCATTTGACACTTTAACAAAAGACACTTGTGATTATCACCCTCCCCAGGGTTTCAAAAATCAAAGGCCTATTTCTCACTTCATTTATACAACTCAAATGATTTCATATAATTTTGTTGTTCCCTTATTCATTTGGGTTCAAAATAAATCTCATCTTAAAGAGATCATTTTTTTACAAGGCCCTTTTATTTGAACTTTACCCAACCAAAGGTTTTATCAAAGCACTATGAAAGATAATTTTTGAGTTTGAATTCCATTTATTTATAGAAATGCACCTAGTTTTTTTGCCTTGGAGGATAACCATGGGATTCTTATTTCCAATTTTTCTCTCCATGTCCCGAAACAAACACCTCTTACTCCTTAAATAGTGAAAAATCATGCATAGAATGTCTTTATATACATGAGCACTCTCTTAATTGTGAAATGAATCCCAAGTTTAAATCAGATTCCCACATAATATATTTCATGAAAAAGTGATCATAACATGATCAAAAAATCACACAAACTCTCTTTATATTTTATCTTGATCATCTAAGAGAATAATAGTAAAAGTAATCAATGAGAATAAATTCAAAAATTGTTCCCTGGAATGAGTGTATGGTCACATCACCTCATTTCACATTTTAAATTTACCAATAGTTAAGAAGAAAGTGATGAACCAAAGATATTCAGTCTCTAGGTATCTTTGATTCTCATCTCTTGGAACTATCTCCACAAATTATTCACTCATCATTGAAGGTATGAGATCACAGCACAAATGCAGGAAGAATAAACAAACATGTATTTAGAATCAAGGATGAACCGAATTACAAAATTTGAAGAAAATAGGGATGATAAAATGGAGAGAAAATAACCCAGGTCCCATGAATTGAGGATTATAAAATTAGAGGATAACACCTCGTCTTATTAAAAAAACCAAAAAATAGAGAAAAAATGACATATGAAAACTAACATGTGGGTCATTCTATGTGACACCCCTTGACACGCTCATTTCCATCTCCAAGTAACATCCAAGTGAGTGAAACCAACCTCCATCAACAAAATCGCTTCACCTTGAATATATCATGAAATTATTACGATCACCATCCATGATCACCTTTTTCATCCCTTGTACCGATCCTGCCCTATTTTTTCATACAACAGAAAAATGGATGTTAAGAGTTTCTATTTTTTGGACTCAGAAATCACTAGTTGACGTTCGATCATTTTTTTATATAAATATATTTTTTTACTTTTATTGTATTATTATTGTTATTAAATATATATATATATATATTATTATATGATTTTAGTTTTAAAGTAGTCATGGAATGTATTATTCAAGTAGGGTGTGGCTTATGTGAGGATATATAGTTGATCTCATTTACCTCTTAATCAAGTGCGGGGGAATCTTCTTCAAATTTGGAATCCCCAAATATGGTCAACCTTAATCTCACATTTTTAGTGTGCATTAGTTTCAACTTCAACCGATTCGGTGGTGGAATTCTCGGTTATGGTAGTCTTCATTAGTGGTGCAAAAGCTCAGATGAGGATTGGGATTCCTACCCCATGGTGTCCTTCAACAAGCACCTGAAATAGTGGGGGATTCTCATGGTGGTGCGAGTAAGATTTAGCTTCCTTCGCATCTTCTTCTTTGTTACAAAACTAATTCGGAAGAATAAGAAAACATATTGAACCTTGATACATGAATTAGATTCATTGTCCAAAAGGTTTTGATCCACCCCCACATTGACGGTATAGGGTTTTTTGTGGAAGTTTTACTTAAGGATTTCACCAAGGTTTGTGGGGAATTGGACACCAATTTCGAATTACCCCGCCGCACTGATGTTGTGAGAAATTGGGATAATATCTTGGAATGAAAATTGTGTTAACACATAAGTGATCTTGGAATCTCTTATTTATAAATCTAAAACGGTGGGATTTACACCGGTTCGATCTAACCATCTTGGATGAGGGGCACCCATTCGGAAATTGAATAAAATAATCCCACTGGTTTTTACTAATTGAGTCATTGGGTTTTTATTTAATAAATTATTTTATTTTATTTTTATTTTTATTTTTTTGTTTTGTTTTATATGTATATATATAAAAATTTTACTAAATATATATTTTATAAAAACACTATAAAATAATTTTAAAAAATATATATTTATTGATAAACCAAATCCTAAAACTCTTATTATTGGAGATGAGCTATGGGACTTTATCCACACTTTCCAATGTGGGATCCCCCCCCCCAATTTTAAAGACACCTCATCAATCCAAGTAAAGAGTGTTTTGACCAATCAAAACACTCTATTATTTTAATAAATATTTTTGAATAAAAATATAACATTCTTATGGTTGCTCGAGAAAATAGATGATTTTCTCACTCATAGTGGTTTTACTTCTTCAAATTTGAGCTTGGATTCTCCATATGCGATGATGTGGCTCGAGTTTCATATAAGATCTATAGGTGAGGGATCATATTCAATTATGTATCTTGGATCTAGAAGGTATGGTGTGTGAGCTTCACATATCTAGTTTCTTCATCAATCATCGATACGCATGGGGGATTGGATCTAGTGGTCTACATCCCTTCAGATCTAGGTTTGAGTTAGTGGATCTTGGGGTCTTCATCTCAGTATGGATGGGGTATTCCGTACTTCTGAGGTAGTAACAACCTCCATCCATTATTTAATTAGTGGGACCAAGTTTGTCTTCAACCATGGTGGTGCATATGGCTTGATGTTTTGGCATCAAAGCTCGTCTTCATTATAGCCATGTCTGGAAGTTATATTCTTCACAGTAAGTTTTGGGCATGGTTGGTCGGTGAAGTTACCATGAGAGGGTCTCATGGTAGGCTGGTAGTGGAGCATGGTTGGTTCATCATGGTAGCCATGCCTATCGTGAGGATGCGGTAATATGTTTATAAGTGCAGTCAGTTTCAAATGAGTAGGAATGGTAGGCTCACATAGTCAGTATATACTGATCGTGGTCTGGTTAGTATATTGACTGCAACACTTACTTTTCTTTGAAAAATAAAAAAAAATTATATATTTTATAATAAAAACTAAAAATAAAATTAATTATTTGTAAAAACATCAAAAATAAAGAATTTATAATTTAAATGAATATAAAAAATTAAATTAAAATAACCACGCAATAAAATTAATTAATTTCAAAAATAGTTAAATGAATGAATGAATTTTTTAAACAAATAGAATAAATTATATGACTAAAAAATTTTAATTTGAAATACAATTGAAATTAAAATAAATAAATGAAAGTAAATATTTAAAATTATTTTTTTTGAAAAACATAAAATTAATAAATTAATAAATTAATTAAAATAATTAAATAAATGAAAAACTATGATTTAAACAAATACATAAGAATAAAAAATAATGATTAAAAATAATTTATTTATTTAACTAAAAATTAAAAACATGAACAAATTAAAAAAATGATATTTAAACATTAAATTATGAGTTTTAATAATTAAATGAAAAATTATTAATAATTAGAAATTATTCAATTAAAAACATTATTTTGATGATAAAAAAAATAATTAAAAAATGATGTGGAAAAAATAATGAAACAAAAGTCACATTAGTATACCTTAGTTAATCTGGGATGCATGTCGCTTTTCAAGGCATGGGATTATTACATAAATTCCTCTCACATGTCTATTAGAACCCAGACACTTCCATGAAAACATATGATCTCATCCTCATCGGCAACCCAACTAGACATTGGGTTCACACCTAAAATACCATCCCTCGGGACTAAACCTTTAGGATTAGATAGTTTCCTTCTCTTCACTCAATTCATAAGTGATGAGGTCACTACTAAGGCTGTATGAATAGGCTTCCCATGACACTCCATAACTACTAGATGCATCTCGAAAAGCAATTATATCAACTGAAATTCGCTACTAGCTTCCTATACAACTTGTGTCTAAGTCTTTCGTCTCATATCATTAGCCACTGTGTTTCCATTCTCAGGTGTATAAATAAGATAAAAAATGAAATAATTAAGGGTTTCAACCCATATTCATTTCCTAAGGTTGAAATCATGGTGATTGAATATGTATTTGAGTCTTTTTTGATCTATATATACAATGAATTTTTTACCCCAACAAATAATGTCTCTAGTAACATAAAGCATGAACAAATAATACTAACACAAGGTCATCTGTTAGGTAATTACTCTCAGGAGGTCTCAACTATCGAGACCAATGTGAAATGAATCATTCCCTTTACATCAAAACAGCCCACATCCTTATTCATGATGCATCACAATAAACTATATAGTCTATTTTAAGCTTAGGAAAGATCAGGATCGGCACTGAGGTTATCCTTCCTTTCAAATCCTAAAAATATTTATCACAAGCATCATACCATGTAAAATTAACACCTTTCATGTTCAATCCTATAATAGGTGTTTCAAGCTTTAAAAATCCATCATAAAATTCCATTAGTAACCAGATATCCCCAAGAAACTCTGAATATCAAAAACATTCTTGGGTTTCTTCTATAAAACTACGGTACTCTCCTTCTCTAGATCTACATATACTCTTAATTGTGATATAATGTGACCCAAGAAGTGAACTTTATCATTAAAATAGTGAAATATTTCAATCTTATCATGAAACTAATGATCCTTCAGTGTACTCATTATGATTTGAAGGTGTTTATCATGACTGTATCAAGTTTTAGAATACCCAGAGATATCATCTGGGAAAAAAACCAAAAATGAGTTCAATTATGGGTGGAAAACCCAATTCATGAAGGCCATAAAAATAGAAGGTGCATTAGTTTTAATTAATGAAAATAACCAAATACTTGTATAATCCATACCTTATTAGTAATTTCATCAATTGTAATGTTATCAATTGTACATTTGAGGGTCTAACTCGCACCTGAGGGAAACCCACACCTCAAATTAATCTTCAAGAATAACCTAGGTCTTTGTAGCTGGTCAAAGAGGTCATCTATATGAGGTAGGGGTACCGATTATTAATTGTATGTTGATTGAACCACTAGTAATCCATATATAGCATGAGGGTTCCATACACCTTCTTGTAGAAAATCATGAGTAAACCCCAAAGAGAAGTATTGGGTCATATAAACCCTTTGGATTCTAGTTTCTTTAGCTACCTCTTAAGTTACTGAAGCTCAGTATGAGACATGTTTTATAGAGTAATGGATACTGGTTTCATCCCTAGAATAATATATATAGTGAACTTTACCTCTCTATCATGAGTTTGTCTATAAAATTCCTTAGGAAAACATCTCTAAATTTCTACATCATTGGAGTAAAGATATCTTATCATAATCCTTGGTCATCAAGAAAAAGTCTAGAAATCTAGGCCAACACTCTTCCCAACCCTTGATGTTCTGGTCTATCTTGAGTTGTTTAGAAATCCCATTCTATTTTATGAATATAGATACCACCCTATGGTGATATAAAATACAACCTCCAATAATAAAAATTAATATGGTAATGTTAAGGAACCAACTAGACCATATTGAGAAATATGTTGAATCCTGTTATCTTGAGGGGAAAAGGTTCCATAAGAAATGGTAACCACCAATATTGAGGGGGAACTCCTTGCAATGGCATACACTCTCTAATCGTACTAATAATGGAGTATCAAGAGTCTTCACTCTACAAAAGTACTAAATTTCAAGCCTAATACTTTACACTATGTCCATATATATAAATGAGTGTGAATCACCTATGTAAAATAAAGAAGACACTGAAAATGGATAATAAAATCATACCTTGTACTGTAGATAGTATGGAACTCTTCTACTTAGGTCCAATTGGTACTACATGTACCTTGCCTGATCCAAACCTTGAGTTATAACCTAACCTACCTAAGTAGCTCCTCTCTAATGGTGCTACATGTCATAAGTATGGATTCCATGAGCACATCCACCTCCTCAATCTATATGGTCGTTGGTACTCCAGCATCCATCCAAACATGGAGCTATAGATCCTATTCCAAAAGGTGGACCTAGTATGAATCCTATCCCACTAGGAATAGATAGGAATGTTCAAAAAAATATGAAGATGTATCACTCTACCATAGGATAAATTCTCAATCGAGTCTCTATCACACTGAGGCTTCATGTGACCTATCTTCCCACACAAATAATATACCTCAAAAACCCATGAACATACTTTGACTACCATTTCCCTCATGATAATTCTCTACAAGACACTTCTTGTTGAAAGAAGAAGAACTTACCTACCTATGGGCTAAAATAACATACCCAACACCATCAGCTTCTCTCAAGTTACACTCGAAGATAAGGGCTTGGTTCACAATATCATAAATGGTATCTAGTTAGAAGGCATTCACCTATGATCAGATTATATACGTAAGACCATCCTCAAATAATCTCTACATGGAAAGATTATCATCAATAAAAGTTGGAACAAAAAACTAAATCTTAGTGAATCAATATAAATATTATATAAAATACATATTACTCTGTACTAGGGGTATAAATTCCCTAGTTCGATCATCTCTCAACGTCTCTGGAAAAAATTAATAATAGAAGGTAGTCTAGGAGACCCTCCAAGCCATGTTCTGATATCGATCTGCCTAATTTAAGACATCCCCACCAACTCTTGGAAGATTAATGAATAATTTAAACTATAAGTTTTACTCTCCTTTATAGAGGAATCTACAAATACACAAAGATAGATATAATGGCCTCTAGTCATGACTCAAAATCATAGGGGCCATCATCTCTAGAGAAAGTAGGTGGGTGATGTTGTTGTAACTCTCATGTCAACTCTGACATGGTGAGTGTGGATTATGGAGCTCCTTCTATAGACTGTAATAATTATAAGAAACCATCTCAAAGACAATTATTAGTGCCCATCCCAATTATAATATTTGGTACCTTAGGAGTTGAATTAGGTGGAACTATATGTAGGTTAGGTCCCACCACTTCAGAAGCATGGTCATCGCCACCTTCCTAGCACATGACCTGAGTCTTTCATTGAGTCATGTATCTATAATACCAAGAACATTCTTCAAAACATGATAAAAAAGAAGAATATATTTTCTTTTAGTATCAAAATAGGTATAAGTATTCACCACCAAAAATGTTCTAACCCAAATACTTGTTACTATGGTTAGGATACTAGAAATATTTAAAGTTCAAATCATAGGGGATTTATTATATGGTGGTTCAATTGCAAGTTATAAAGGAATAAACCCTTTAAGTTATAATTTTTATCCCCATTTAATGGAAAAAAATCATCTATGAGTCATAATTTCACATATTTTATATGTATACAATAGTTTATTCATAAAAATTTCCATTCTCAAGTTATAAATACCTAATATTTATAAGTTATAATTAGAATTCATGTAATTAAAATCATACCCTTACACCCAGTCTCATGATGTAAGAGTTCCATATATGATGATTCAATTATATGGATCACCATTCCCAATTTATAGTGTCTTAAATTATAAATCACAATTTGAATCCATTTAGTCACAATAAAATAAAATTTCAACTCATATAACCATAGTTACAAAGATCAAACATGTAAAAAATAGTTAGTTTTGATGCCACTATCAAGCAATGTGGGTAAACACCATTTAGGTTGATGTAGAAACTTTAAGTAAATATTTATTTCATCTATTATTCTGAAATAAACGTTAGTAAATTTACTACTATAACAATCAAGGAACTTACAATATGTTATAAGAAATACACGCATTAAATAACCATGGCATGTTATAAGCATGGTATATAAATTCTCTGATACATATTATGATTCTTGAAAAATTATTCCTTTCCATACTGGGCTAAGGAAAGAAACCATAATCATACAAAACTTTAGAAATCATGTACATCAAACTGTGGAAAATAATTAAACTCTAATAATAAAAAACCAGAATAGCAAGTCCCATCCTGAGAAACTTGGGTTTTCTCTATATGTGGGTTAGCTACTCCAAGTAACAGGTTCATTACCAAATTCCTTAATATCTTAGTATCCTATATACCATCCTAAAATATTAATACAAAGGAAAATGAAACCTCTTCTACCACATTGTGACATCCTGGACCCAGTTCACTCTTAGGTAACCAAATGTTGTCCACATGGCCTCAAGTATACCTTCCCATATGCTAGAGGCTTCCGACTAGTATCTAGGATATACTATGGTGTGACGGTAGACTATATACTAATTATCATAGTATATTAAATAGGTGAATAATATATTTAAATCATTGTAAGTAGTATAATTGAGATAGTGAAAGTGAATCATCCATATAAAAAATACAAAAATAACACTGAATAGTTTCATATACAAAAATGATGATGTAATTTCTATAAAAAAAATAGGGTGTTGGAATAAAACAATACATGTTATAGAAAAATGTATAAAAACACTAAAATCTAAACTCCAATAGTATCATGATCACTAGCTCACTCCTCTTCTCCCATACTCTGTCTATTATAGAAATAAAGATTCTATAATTGGGTGCTTCCCTTTATCCCTACCTACATCCATGAATTCTATCTAGATACCAAATGGTGGTTTGAATAGGGTGTGAGTAAAACTCAGTATTCTACCACCAATGTCATCTAATACTATCCAATTAGTGAATAGAAAATGACCAATTTTCAGGTATAATAAATATAGGAAAACAATGTAATGAACCATGTCGAGCCCAAGCTCCTCATAGGACACCTGGTTGACTATAACAGATTCATCCTAAGCTGTATTTCTAAACTATATAACAAAGAGGTATACGGTTTTAAATAAGGGGAATCAATACAATCATCCCAACAAGGGATAAATAATTCCAAGTTTGACAATCCCAACAAATTATTTAGAGGGAAATGTCTCAAATCCTGATAAATTATGAGGAGTGTAATGTAGAAAAACTTAAAATAAATAAAGTGTACAATAATTTCAAATAAAAAATGGGTAGTTTCATATCTAAAAATTCTCAATATATGATGAGGATCTCCATATAAAGAATCACTTAACCATTCCACGATAACAAATTTCTAAGGTCCACTAAAAATAAATATAAAGTATTTTATTTAAAACATAAACATAAACCAAGAGGAAAATACACCTTTATTTCAATCAATAATTCCTTTAATTATTTCATTTAACAATGTTAGCAAGGGCTAGGTGTTATATCCCTACCATTTAATAATTTATAAAATTTCATTAGTCAATCCCCCTTCAAGTAATAAATAGGGGGAAAATGGAGTGTATCAATATCATTTTATTATTAAAATAGTTCATTCTTGTCAAACCCTTTTTCAAGATACAAGGTATGGTATTCAACCATTTAATAATCCATTTATCTCTTCTATAGATTCCACTAGAAAATGGAAAGATCAACACACCCAAGGGGTGGTCCCATTACATGGAAAGAATGGTAGCCAATGACTTATAATCCAATCCACTCAAAGGGGTGGTTCAGGTTCAAGTCCTTAGCCTTCAACTATGTATAAAGGTATCATATCAATTCTAAGTCAATTATTAGTTAACAAATTCAAGAGATATTAATTTTTGGGACAATACGTGGAAAGTCTAGTGTGTTGCACCATGGCATGTGATATAAACAACTAGAATTTTAAGTAATATTATAATAATATCTACCTTATACAGGTAAAATACTAATCATCTATTATTGTCCTCTTCTTTGGTATAGAATAAGAAAAATTAGAGAAACTAGAAAAACACCCAGAATATTGGTTATAATAGTTCGAACGGAGATGACACTTAATATAGTAAAAGAAACAAAAAAATGAATAAGTAGGAATATTAGACTTATTAAGGGTGTCCACCACAACAAAAAATGATTTAATTTGAGCTCATAAGGAGGAGATACTTTATTGGACTAGGATAAAGAGAATGGAGAGATTCCAATGAGGGGTCAAAAGTGAAAATGGGTAGAATAAAGGAGGAGGAGAAGGGTTAAAGCCCTTAGGGGAAAATCATAAATCATAATTTTTAAAGGGTCACATGGTTTAGATGAAAGGTTCATCAAACCATTTTGATACCACTATCCATGATTCACACCTTTAATGGCATATTTCTATGGTTAGACAAATTGTGAACATCTCAGGTTGAGCTACTTTCCAAAAGCCCCACCACATCACATGGCAAGGCCATGGTTAGAAAAACTATGCACACACCATGTGACTTACCTCTGAAAATTATTATAGGTTTTTTATAGAAATAAGGCCTAAATCACACAGTTAAAAAAAATTTGCTCCATCACTTTTGGGTTACATGGTTGAGCTACACAGTTATAACTAACTGTGCACCAACCGTGCCTCTCACACTTATTTCCAAAAAAGAGAACTCCAAGCCCCAAACCAAGCCTGAATCCTCTCGATAACTCTATAAACATATCGGGAACTTATTTATATTTATGAAAGATACATTTATGCAAGATACATTTATGAAATATACCCTTTATGCTAGATACCCTTACACGGTGCATGAAATTCCTATATACCCTTCCATAGTGCATGTTTCCTTTAAGCATGTTATTTTTTCCATTTAACCATTAAACTATGGAATTTATTCTCTACCTTTACACGGTATAGAAAATGACCCTTAAAAATCTGGAAATCTTTGGTTCACTCTATTTTTTTATATTCTTGATATAATGATTTTTATCATGCTAATTTCAAGTTTTTAAAATGTTCTAATGGATCTATAAATTCATATTAATGTTATAGAATCTTTATAAATAATTTTTACATTGTTTTAAGAAGTTTTACTTTATAGACTAAATTTTTTCTTTATTCTCATATATTTTAACAGTGTGAAACTTAAATTATTTTATTTTATTATTTTGACTTGGTTTTTAGATATTATTATATCTAAAATTATGTTTAAGATAAATCAAGATATTAAAAATGATGTTTTTAATATAGTTTATTTAATGATTGGTATTATCACATGTTTCAAAAATGGAAAGTTTATTTTTTATTTTTTAGATGAGATATTATTGTGGTTTCTTTGAATTATTATTATGAAATTTCTATAAACTTTATAGTGAATGTTTTTAAAATTAGATTGAATTTATCAGGTGTTTTTAAATTTAATCGATAGTAATTTAAATATTCTACCTAACTCTTAGATAATTCTTGAATATTACTATTTTCATTTTGAATTTTAATTACCAAACTATTATCTTTATTTTTTGGGTTATTTCTTCTTTAAAGTGCTCAAGTCTTGCATTGAAATTATGATGGTCAAGATTCATAGAAACAAGACTTCAAGGACTTAAATACCTGAATGATTCTAGAATCCTTCTGAAGGAATTTAAGCCTATAAATAGAGACCTTTATAGGCTTAAAAATTTATATAACTCTCCTAAATAAGTTTTTCATCCTTCCAACCAATGATCTTTAAATATTATCTTTTTTTCAAAGATCTTTTTTTCTAAATCCTCTTCTTCCATAAAATATTGTGTGCCAATATTTTAATATCTGTATCACTCTCTATTTTCTCATTCTCCCATTATGTTCATAAAATTATTTTGGAGAATGGAGACAAAGCTAAAAAAGTTCATATTTATCCTCTTCTATTTTGGTTTAATACCATTAAATTAAGAAAATAAGTTTTACTTGTCTTTTTTCCTTTAAAAATACAAAAGATTCACTATTAAAGAGCTAGTGTCTTTGTATATGGTTTATTTCTATAACCTAAAAAGGAAGGGATATTTTTTGGTATATTTTCTACCAATAAAGACAAAGGACTAATATATTAGATCTTCTAGAGATCATGGCGGTAGACATAGTGGTACCTTTGGATACTATTTTCAAACTTACTTACCAAATATTGTGTATTATTTACTTCCATCAATTTAATTTATTCTTACTCTTTTATTATTATATATTATTATATTATTGGGGTTTTAATTATTTTATTCTTTTATTATTTTATAAATATGAATTTATAAATTGGGTTGTTTTCCTCTTTTATTTCTTAAGGGATAATACACCCTACCTCTTTCCATTTTATCACCTATCCCCAACCTATATTTGGTATCAAAAGAGTTTTTATTTATTTAATTTCTTTTTTCTTAAATTATTTCAAATTTTTTATTTTCAAAATCGTTAACCATTATTTCAATTAATGATATCATTTTAAAACGTATTTTTAAAACACCCATGGTGGTCTGGAATGACAATGATCTATTTTTTTGGAAGTGATTATAGTTATTAGAAAATTCACATGTCTAAATTTCTTAGATCTATTGGAAATCTTGTTTATAAGATTTTTATACATGTCTATACTCTTACAACTGAAAAAGAAGATAAATTGACCATAAATGATATTTTTTATTTTTTATTATATAGTAAATCAATGAATTCCTTGCATTGTGGTTTATATTTTAATGATTTTAGTAAAATATATTCATGTAAAACTACACAAAAATCTGGAAATTATTAGAAGTTATGAATAAAGGTAAAATTAAATTAATTTATACTAAACTTTAAATGTTTATATAATATTTTGAGATTTTATCTATGCATCCTAGAAAACCTATTATGATTATTTTTACTAGATTTACTAACATTTTTTGGGGATAAAATGATCTGTGTGAATCTCTTTATGTAGAAATGTTAGTCAAGAAAATTATTTGGGTATTACCAATAAGTTGGGAAAAAAATTCACCATGATCCAAAAATCTAGAGAGTTTATTAACGTGATAATTTAGTGACTCATAGGTTCGCTCATGACATATTAAACAACTATGAAGGGACAAGATTAAATCGAGTCTAAGGAGGTCAAAGATACTAAATGAACAATTTCTTTCAAATCAAACAATGGTGACCCATTTTGGACTGACTCCGATATTGAAAAATCTTCCAATATGATGGAAAATTAAAATAAAATAAAATATACACTCGAAACTTCAAACACCAAAATAAAGAATTCAAGGTAACTTGTTTTTTAATAAAAAGAAGGGTCACATAAAACTGGATTATCCCTTGAAAAAGAAAAATTAAAAAATAAAATAATAAAGGTAATAATGATTTTATGGTATAAACTTAGAGTATAGAGTCCCAATCCTTTTACACATATTATTACATGGTTTTTATCATAAATATCTATTAAATATAACCAAAGGATTGAAAATTATAGTGTCTTTGGAAGACTAGGTTCATAATGCATCAAAGTGAAACTAAAATAAAATGACTTTATTTTAATTTCATATTGAGATCCAAAATCCCCTTAAGCTCCAAAATTTGTATAGGATAAATTTTGGAATACATAAAATAAAATAGTGAGTTAAAATACCAGTACGGTAATAAAGATGATAATAAATCATAACATGTGATTCAAATGACATAAAATGATATTATGAAAGAGAAGGTGCGTGAATAATCACATGGAAGAATAACATAATTAACATAGTATCATATAATCTTGGAAAAGTATGAAACTTTTGGAAATATAAAATTATACATAAGCATAATTCATGGCTAACCAAAAATATGACATCACATGGTGTATAGAGTCCCGTAATGGATTAGGTTTACTCCCTAATCCCATACGTAATATCTCATGAGACAAAAAACATTACCCATTGCCTAGAATACTATTTGGGTGCACCCATCATAAAATGTAAATGCTTATGTGTTCCAAAAAAGAAAATCAAACATTTGGAATAAACATGAGAATTACCCATGGAAAGAAATGGGTTTCATAATCTTTCCTCATACCATAATCAAAGAGATTTCATAAAGAGTGTGTTTGAGAAATTAACTTATGGTATGCATTACCCCATCAAAGGAAGAAAGAATAGGCTAGGTATATATGTAATTGACATATATATATATAATTTAGAATAATTTTATAACATTAATGATATATAGAAAGTAAGTTAGAGAGAGAAATGTCATATCCCAAAGAAAAATGGTAATTCAAATAGATCCCTTACCATATTATTCATAATTGTTATGTTCTTGTGCTTAATGTCTTGAATAATCAAATTAGATTAATTAATTTCTTAATTTAAAATTTGTTACATATATTATTTATTTATTAAAATTTTATAATGTTCATTTATTATCATTTTAATGATATATAAAGTTTAATTTTGTTGTTCTTGGAGCATTTATTTCATGGTTCCAACATCAGATCACTTTTGGATAATTATTAACATTCCTATAAAATGGGACTTCAAATAAAAAAATGATATGAAATGGATTAATTTAATTATATAAATTTTAATTTTCCTAAATACCCATATGTATTTCTACATGTAGATGATTCTTTTAGTAAAAAAGTTAACATTAAATGGTTAGATCATTTATGGGATTTTACTGACCACCATGAACTAGTTTCGTTCTATTTGATATTATAGATAAATATTCATCCAGAATTTGAAATAAGTTATAATATACTTATTATAATATTATTTATCCATAATAATATTTTTATGACCATCCTTGAAGGTGGTGGAAAAAACTAAGTACATTGTTCATGGCGGTGGTGAACCAACCATTTTGTAAACAACGCATTCATTTAAGAAAAAAAATAAGGGAGGGTTGAAGATGAATATTACACCCTAATAATAAAATATAATTATATTTGGTATAAATATTTTACAATTTTTAGGGACATGGAAATTATATGGAGTGTTAGAATAATAATAAAATTAAATAGGTTAGTCGTTATTTTTACCACTTTCTTTGGTCGCCTCCTATTAGGATATCCCTTAAAGCACCTTGAAATGGTGCTTGGTTAAGAAAAAAACATAAAGATTTTAGAGAGAGTATTAGTAATGGAATTAGGCATATATTTGTAAATATACCAATCTTAGAAGTTTTGAGGATAAGGGGTTGTGAGGGGTGGTATCTATAAGGGGAGGAGACGGGTGTTTTCAATATTATATTCATTAGTTTATTATTTGGGATCAAGACTATAAATAGTATTTATTATAATTAAAATAAATAGTAAATTTTGTATGTGAGTTAAAAATAATGGTTGGTTACCTTATTCATGACTCAGAAAATAATTTATTTAGCTTATAATATTAAATACTGTATTTTACTATATTTCACTATTCACCAAAATTTCAACAATTTTAGAAAATTACCAAAAAATCACCCTAGAAATTTTTAGATTATTAGGTTTTAAAAATTAAATCAATTTTATAAAAATAATTTTCCAAATTTGAGAAATTTATTTTTTAAATAAAATCCTCATTTATTTAAAAAATACCAATTTTATTATTATGATTGATTTTCCAACCCTTTGAAAAATTAATTATGGTCTCATAAAAAATATTATCATCATAAAAAACATAATATTAATTAATAAACTCATTTTATGAAAATAAACATTATTTTAAATAATTTTATTAGTTATAAAATTTAAATAAAACATATTTGTTTTACAAAATTAAGGGCACTTATTTAATAAATTTTAAAAATATTTATTTACTTGTATCTTGATATAAATATACCATATTTTCATTTTATAAGATACTTAAATATTATTTTACACATTCATAGGTGAGGATAATATTCTAATGGCCTGGTTACTATTCCCAACAGGCATATTCTATTTTAACGGTCATGTTATTATTCTAATGGCCAAATTATTATTCCAACGATCTAAATTGTAATGGTCATATGGATTCCATACTTCATAAAAATACCTTATATTTCATTCATTATTAAATCGATACTATTTTATTCTCAAGTTTATATATATTTTTATTATCAAAATTCCTATTGGATCACTAACATTATGCTCCATTTCTACAATATTGTTCATGACTGTTGTTACTTTGGTGGATCGAGCATATCCAAATTTTCATATTTTACTTATATTATTTTTTATTTTTTGTCACATTATAATAATTTCAATTATTATAGACTTTTTATTCTATAAATATAATTTAAAATTAATATAATAGAATATAAATGGTTTCATCATGTAGTGCATGTCATTTATACTAAATTACCAAGTAAGATACAACTATAGAAGGATCATTCCATTGATAAAATTCTAGATCATTATACAGATAAATAAAAAACTCAATTTCAATATAATAATTAGGATGTGAAAGTCCCAAGTGTCTCATGACACATGTCAAGGATGGAATTGAGGTTAGTTCTAAAATTTCTCTCTCTCCTTCTCATTCCTCTTCTTACTCTTTTACTTCTTCTATATCTTATTTAACATATAAAGACCTTATCAATGATAAAAATGAACTTAAAAATGGTTTTTTAGATCATATTTAAAAATAAAAAGATCTTAAAAAGTAACATAAACCTCTTATTTTGGAAAAATAACAACTTTTTTTAATAAAAACTGGATTTTCTTTTAATATTTAAAGATCAATAAATATTGAAATTTTGTAATTTAAAATTAAATAACTTAAAAACTCTCTTTTAAATTTCATCCAAGTAGAATATAATTTAAGTAAAATTTTTTATTCTTAAAATCCATTTAAAATTTTCTATATATTTGGTTTTTCAAAACAATCTAGTTTTCATAACAATTCTAGAAAGACTACTTTTGTTAAAGTAATTTTTCAAAATAAATTTTGTAATAATTGAAATAAATTTGGTCATTTAGTTTATGAATGAAACTATAAGAATTCTAGATATTCTAAAACTCAAATAATTCAGATTTATTATCTTATTTCAAATAAAAAAAAATATAAACAAGTTTTTATTCTAAAATATTTATTAGCTAACTAAAGTACACCCAAGATATAGCTACTCAAAGCTATAGTTTCTTAAAAATTTATAGGGAAAGATCAAAACCAAATAATCTACATGGTAAATGGGTATTATTTTCTCAATACATATATGTGGTGATACTTTTGGATTCAATCAACTCAAATATTTTTTGGAGGACATGTCACCTTTGGAGATGATTCAAAATGAATAATTATTGTAGCACGTAGAATTGGTTTATCTAAAACTAATATTATTAAATATATTTTATATTCCAAAAGATTAAATAAAAATTTACTAAGTATTAGTCAATCATGTGATACCAGTTTAAAAATTAATTTTAAAAATGATTTTATAAAGTTTTTAATTCTAAAGTAAAGCTTTTATTTACCGTATTTCTTTTTCAAAATATTTATATTATAGATTTAAACTCTCTATAAATTTACCATATTAAGTGTTTAAGTGCTCAAGATAATTATTCATAGATTTGTAACTACACCAAGGTCATTTTAATATTAATTCTCTTGTAAAATTCAATTTTAATCGACAAGTATGAGATTTTTTGAAATTGTATTTTAAAGATAACTTAGTTTGTGAGCCTTTCAAACTTGTCAAGAAACACAAGTATTCCTTTGAACCTAAAATCCTTGTTTCCCCTTCTAAATACCTATAACTAGTTTACCTTTATATTTTTTGGACCAACTCAAGTTGCTAGTATCAGAGGTAAAAATTACACCTTTGTAATTATCAATGACTTTACAAGATTTACAAGGGATTTATTCTTAGCTTGTAAGAATGAGGCTAGTAATATCTTTATAAAATTTTTAAGGAAATTAAAAAATAAAAATAGATATAAACTCTTTTTCCTTATAAGTGAACATGGTGGACTATTTGATAATAAATAATTTAATGAGATATATACTTATCAATTTTATCATCACTCATTTTCCTCTCTAATAAAACCTCAAAAAAATGGGTTTGTTGAAAGATGAAATAGGAATATCCTTAATTATTTCTACCTTCCATAATAATTCAATCCTGAGGTGGTAAATACCAAATGATTTATCCATAATTATGTCTTTATAAGTCCTAAATTATGAAAAATACATTATGAATTTTTGAAAGAAAAAATTCCTAAAGTTGGATTCTTTGGATTCTCTAGTTATAAATGATTTATCCTTAATACTAAGTATAATTTTGTAATGTTTCACCCTAAATATGGTGAAGGAATATTTATTGGGTACTCAAATTCAAGTAAAGCCTTTTGAGTCTTCAATAAGATGACTAAGACCATAGAAGAGTCTATTAACATCAAATTTGATGAGAATATTTTTTAATTACACATACAAAGTGATAAAGATGTTGACCAACCTAGTTCGAACCTACCTCAACCTCAATATTCTAAAATAATTTAATATTCTCTAAAACACACATCCTCACCTTTACCTAAGACATGGACCCAATCTAAAGACCAGACTCTTGAGAATCTTATCATAGAAATACAATTCAAAACTCATACTAAAAGTTTGGTATTAAAAAGGTTGAACATCAAGCTTTTATTTTTCATATAGTATCGTGGTCCCTTAATGATTTATTAATGATAAAAATTGGATAATTTTCATGCAATATGATTTGAACTAATTTCAACAGAACAACATTTGACACTCATGAAACATCCTCATAATCATCATATTATTTCCACCAAGTGGGTTTTTTAAATAAACTTGAAGAATAATAAAATATTATCTGTAATAAGGATATACACATTGATAAATGTTATAATCAAAAAGAAGGTATTGATTATGGTGAAACCTTTACACCCATTTATTGAATAGTATCCTTCAGAATCTTATTGTCATCGACCACTAATTTTAATTTTAAGTGTTTTTAAATGCATGAAAAAAGTTCTTTTCTTAACAGTTTTATCTATGAAAATATATTTTTAGACCAACCACCCAGTTTTGAAAATCCTAAATTTCTAAATTCTATTTTCAAGTTATCTAAATATTTACACTGTTTAAAACAAACCCCTGGGGTTTCGTATGAGAGGTTTACTAAATCTATTTTATCAAATGATTTAAAAATGGGAAATAAAGGTTCCTCCATTTTTCTCGAAAAAAATCAAATTATTTATTAATCACTAAAATTTATGTTGACAGTGTTATTTTCAACTCAACTAAAGAAACTCTTTGTAATTAGTTCTATGATTTAATGAATAAAGTGCTTAAAATGAGTTTTTTCAGAAAAATTATATTCTTACATAGTTTTCAATTTTCAAAAAAAAACTAATGGAACCATTTTAAACCAAAGTAAATACACTAATAAACTTCTATCAAATTTTGGTAAGGATTATGTTATGGAAATTGGAACACCCATGAGTACAACTTGTATGCTAACATTGGGTAAAGATGTTCAATCAGTCGATGAAAAGCTTTATTAATGTATTATTGAAAGTCTATTTTTCCATAATTATACCCATATAGATATCATGTTTAGTGTATTTCATTATGATAATTTTTAATCTAATTAGAAGGAATTGCATTTAAAAGACCTCAAAAGAATTTTACATTATTTGAATGTAACTAAAAACTTTGGATTATTTTATCCTAAGGAAACCTGTTTTGAAGTTTCTTGTTTTTCCAATGCATATTTTGGAGGATGTAAACTAGATAGGAAAAGTACTAGTGGAACTTTTCATTTACTCATAAAATGTCTCATCACTTGGAGTAGCAAGAAGAAAAATCATATTTCTCTTTCCACAGTCAAAAAGGAATACATAGCCACTATGAATTTTTATTCCCAAGTTATATAGATTAAACATAATCTCTTGAACTTTGGGATAATATATTATTCTATTCATATCATGAGTGAAAAAACTATTGCGATCAATATTTCTAAAATCTTATCCAACACTATCGCACTAATCACATTAACTTGAGATATTATTTTCTATGAGATGACTTTCCAAAAGATGATATCCTTCTTGAATTTGTTTTCATAAACCTAAAAATTGTTGATATATTCACTAAAACTATTCTTCTTGATCACTTTGAATTCATCAAAGTTAAGTTGGGTATGATTTTCTTGTTATTATTATCTATTTGTATCTCAGAAAGATTACAAAACTAAAAAATATTTTTTCAAAATTGTTTTACTAAGTAGATTTAAAATTTAAATCTTTTAAATATTTTTCAAAAAATAATACTTTTATAAAATTAAAGTGAGTATAGTACAAAAATAAAATCATTCATGTCTAGGTACAAATAAGCATATTTGGTTCTGGTGTAGATGCTCCTAGGGATTTATCTTAAAAATAATTGATTGGGTTTGTTAACCCTTTCTCCTTCTTAGACATGGTGAGTGGGCCTTTACTGCACACTATTTTTTACACTACTAGGGAATTTTCTATGGTTTATTAATATAATATTTTCTAAAACTTAATGAATGAAAATTATTTTTCAAAAAAATCTAATACTTTTATTTCGCGGCTAGGGTTTCTCTCACGCCGCCTCCCTCATCCCAGATCTTCGCTCCTTCTTCCCTGGCTCGGTGGTTTGAGGTGGTGTTTTCTATACTGTCTCGTCCTTGTATTGTCTTGTCTTGCGCGCATCGGGGTCTTCGCGACTCGGTGTTGATTATGCGCCTGATTCCTTGGTCTGACGGTTCGAGATCAGCACTTTGGCCATCGGTTTGGGTGTTTGGAGGTCAAGCGCTGATTCTATGGTTTTCTCGGATAGCGGCGTTGGGAGCTTGATTTGTTTCGAGCTGATGAATATGAAGTCGGGAGGGTTTGTCGAATAAACACTTGTTCTTGGAGTTCGGTGTGTGTTCGTTTGAAGATGGTATTTTCTAGAATCTAGTGATGTTCAGTGCTGTTTGTTCGTTTTGATTTTATTTTTTGGGTGATTTCTGGGTTTCTGGTGGTGTTCTTCCTTTCGCAATCTTCTATGTGAGTGATTTTTGGATTTCACGGATGGAAAGGTATGGGTTTTTGGGTCGTGAATGTGGCTATTTTCTGGCCACGACGATGGTTTGTGAAGACGGTGGCGGGGTCGAAACTCTCTCTGACGTCCTCACTCGCTGGATCTATTGGTTTCGCGGTGTTTCGGGAGGATTTCTCGTCGTCATCGAACAATGGTGGCAACATTGATGGGTTCGATGCTCGAGGGCATGAGTGGCTCAAGGATGCATGGAAAGGTGTGCGGATTAATGGCATGTGGATCGAGGACAGCTGTCTGGTTTACTTGAGTGTGAAAATTGAAATGTGAATTTGACTGGATGTTGCGACATGGTCTTTGGAACTGGTGATGTTTTGTTTGGGTACCGAAAACCCTCAAACCGTCCATGAGAAAATGAAAAAAAAATTAATTTGCAAGAAGGTCCTAAAAGAGTCATTTTCTTTTTAATTTTTCTTTTCAAATTTAAAACTTCTTGTTTTCCCAACAGATTTATTTATCTTTTTTAAAATATTTCAATTTTTCAAAATATTTTCCAAAAATTTAATTTTCATCCCTCTCTAAAAATAATTAATGATGATAAACATAGCTTTATTTTTTATCTCTTTATTTTCTAACCCCATGTATAACTTCTTTTTGATAATCTCAAAGGGGGATAAGTTTTAGGTATGTGGGAGAATTTTTAATTCTTTTTTGTTGATTAATTTAATTTTTTATTCAAAATCAACAAAAAGGGGGGATATTTTTGTGCTTCTCACCAATCTTTGATTTTAATGATCACAAAAATTCTTAAAGTGTTTATTTTTATTATTATGAATATTATTTATTTTATTTTTTATAATTATTTTATTTTATTTTATTATTCTATATAGAAATTTTTAATTATTTTTCATGAAATTTTAATTTTCTAAATTTATATTTTACCTTTACATAACCTTTATAAAAATAACTTTACACTTATGTGTTATTCCAAATTCTGCTTTTACCCTTACGCAACTTTCCGTTTACCCTTCTGCATATATTAGAATTTTATTTCCATGCTTACGTAACTGTACATGTACCCTTACATAAGTGGTTTGACTTTGTTTTTACCTTTACGATGCTTTGAAGGTACCCTTACACATGGTTTGTTAATTCAATTTTACTTTTAGGCATGTTAAAGCTTTCCCTTACATAGCACTTAAAGGTTCCTTTATGAAACACTTGAATTTACTTTGTACCCTTATGAAACATCAGTTTACCTTTACATATGTCTATTTTACCCTTACGGAGGTATGTATTTGAACATTACACATTTCTGGTTTCATTTCCTTAGCTTTATGCAAGATACCCTTACACAAGTTACCCTTAAACAACGCATGAATTTCTTTTATACCCTTACATAACGCATGTTACCTTTACATATGCTACTCGATGGCCTCATCCAGTAGAATTGCCCCATACGAAGCCCATTTGTCGGAGCTCGGAAAAGAGGTGGCGTCTTTGGGCTTCGCCCTTGACCAAGCCCAAGCTGAGCTTCATTATGTCAAGCTCGAACGTGACCGTCTACGGGAAAAGTGGAAGTTGATAGAGATTACCACACGAGCGATGTTATCCGAGCCACCCCAAGAGTCTGTCACCGTCGCACACCTTACCCTTAGGTCTTATGAAGCTATTTTAAGGGGTTATGTAACAAATAAGTAATACTATGTTCATGTACATTATTTTTTATATAATAATTAATATAATTTCTAGTCATTTTTGATACATTGTAAATAGTTTTTAAAGTACAAATGGTGTTTTTAGTTATTATTTAATTAAGAATTCAATTTTCTTAAATTAAGGGATTTTTGAATTAAATAATATTTTAATAAAATATTATTATTAATATTAAATTAATTTTTATTAAATATAAATGATCTTATAAATTTATGAATGCAATTAAAATTTTTATTAAGGTTTGAAAGCCATTTCTCTCAAAACCCTTGAATTTTCGATAAATGTTGGTTTTTATTTTAAAAGTGAAAATTAACATATTTGGAAAAAATTTAGATAAAATAAATGTCATTTCTGGAATCAAGACGTCGAAATTATCCAACGGTGAATTTTTCATAATTTTCTGAGACAGTCAAATTTTTGGGTAAAAATTAAATACCGTTTAAATATATAATGTGTTTCATGACATCATAATGACCCAATGGTGATGTAATAAAATACCATAATCCTTATGTTTGGCCAAAATATGTTTTATCATTAAAATGATGTGATTTTGGGATTTTTTGACTTACTTTTCAAATCATTAATGAACCCCTCAAGACTTATTCAACACTTTGCCTTTTTAAATTAATTTCCATGGGAGTGTGACTCACCTCCACATAAGCAACCCTAATATTTTAATAAGTTCGTACCGTGGCCTTGTAAAATATTGTTTTCCTCTTTACTTTTTCCATAAACCATGGGAAAAAACCATGGGATGGTTTGTGGTTTGGATTAGTTTAATGTAAGGGGACCCAAACCTAAATAATAAAGAATTCCCTCACCTTTCCTATATAAACCCACCCAAGCTCCCACTTCCTCCTCACTCAAAGCCCTTGGAGTTCGTCCAACCTCTACCCAAATATCTCTATAATCCTCCCAAGGTGCCCCAAGCTCCCAAGAATCCTCTCACAAGCCTCTCTCTAGCCTTTGGAAGCACACTTCCAAGTAAGGGTTTTTTCTTCCTTTCTCATTTTTTTTTCAATTTTCGTTAAGTTGTTTTTCCCTTTTAATTTCAATTTCTCACCTCCCCTATACTTCCCTTTTATTGTTTGAGTGATGATAGAACCCTTTCTCTCTCATTAAAATCCTCCCATGTACACCCGTTACTATTCCGAAATTCTGAAAGGAACTTCTCCCTCCTCATTTACATTCAAGCAATACTTTTGTATCATGAAACTAAATTCCATTACAATTGTTGGGACATGTATCTATATAACCTCCTTAATGTCAATTACATGTAAATATGATGAGGAACCCCTTTCTCTCTCATCAACCTTTTTTATGAATTCTTATGTCACGTCGTTACGCTGCCGAAATCGCACCGATTTTCTAAGCCAATGTCATTGTCTAGTGAATACCATGCCCATTTCTCCATCAAGGGTATTCACCTTTATGCACATTTACTTATTGATTGTAAAGTTTCATGTATGAATTCTACATTCCTTTATTGTGGAATAAATGATTATGTTTTATGAATCCATGTTTTATGGTCCATGTGGCACACTTATGCATGAAATGAAATGTTTAAGAAGGGTGCGCCCTTATAGCACTCCAATACATTGGGTAAAGTATAGTATCATGATACTTCATGTGCAATGAGTGTTGACTCGTGCTAATTCAAGTGCAATGAGGTTTTACTCGTGCTTCATGTTCAGTGAGGGTTTACTCATGCTCCATGTGCAATGATCCTTGGCTCATGCTAATTCAATGTTAAGTGTTGTTGCCACATTTCCATGTTATGATTATCATGATTTATCATGCCCTTATGTTTATCTTATGCTCTATTGACATGCCTATTGCCTAACACGTATTTTAATCCTCATGTTATTCCATGTGTACTCCCTTACTGAGCTTTATAGCTCACCCTTTTCTTATGCATGTCCTCAGGTTATCCCATGTCATGCTAAGTACGAGGGAATGTAGTGGTCATGTAAAGGAAGTTTTCAATAAAGATGTTGTATTTAATGTTTTAAGTTTTTATGTAATGATCCTAAGACCCAAAGACACTAAACCTCTCGATCTTTTTTGTTGTATAAAGTGAAGTTTTATGTAATAAATCATGTTTAAGTTGTAATAAAAAGCAGGGATGTTAAAGAATTTATTCTCTAACTTTGCGTACAATTGAAAATGACACATACATGAATCTTGAAATCCTCAGTTCACTCTATTTTTTGATATTCTTGATTTATTGTCCTTATTCATGTTTATTTCAAGTGTTTAAATTGTTCTGATGGTTCTATAAATTCATATTAAAGTTATATAATCTATGAGAATTTTATTTAATTTTTTTAAAACAATTTTAATTTTTATATTAAATCTATTCTTCAATCTCATATATTTTTATAGCATGAAACTCAAATAATTTGATTTTATTATTTTAAGTTGATTTATTTAATTTTATTATTTCTAAAACTATTTTTAAGCTAAATTATGATATTCATAATTTTTTTGAAGTTTTAAATAGAGTCTTTTTAAATATTAAAATTATCGTGTGTTTCAAAATGGAAGAACTATTTTTGAATTTTTTAGATGTGAGATTCCTATGATTTCTTTGACTTATTATTATGGAATTTCTTTAAACATTCTAATGAGTTTCTTCAAATTGGTTTGAATTTATAAAATATTTTTAAATTCAAATGATGGTGTTTTGTAAATTTTTCCTCTCTCTTCTATAATTCTAAGATAATATTATTATTATTTCGATTTTTAATTTCAAATTATTTTCTTGGGATTATTGAGTTATTTCTTATGTAAAGGGGGTGAGGATTGAATTTAAATAATGATGGTCAAGATTCATAGAACCTATAATTCAATTAGTTAATGACATTAATGATTACAGAACCTTTCTGAAGGAATTGAAACCTATAAATAGTGACCTTTAGAGGCTTGAAAATATACACAACTCATCTACAACAACTTTCTCAGCCTTTCTACCAATGATCTTCAAATATCTTCAATCTTTCAAAGCTCTTTATTTTATAAATCATCTTCTTCCTTCCAATATTGTGTACCAATATTGTATTATCTTTTACACTATCTATTTTCCCATTCACCCTGGGTGTTTTACAAATTTCTTGGGATAATTGAGACTAAGATAAAAAAATATACCCTTTCTTCCCTTTCTTCTATTTTGGTTCTTACTACCATTAAATTAAGGAACTAAGGCTTTATTTTCTTTTCCCTTTCAAAATAAAAGGGACTTTCTCTTTAAGTTTTATAACTTCACTATTAGAGAGATACTATCTTTGTATCTGGTTTCTTGCTATAGCCTAAGAAAAGAGATAATTTTGGTATTTTGGATACTAATAAAGCCAAGGGACTAATACATTAAATCCTCAAGTGATTGAGGGATTATGCATAGGGGTACCGTCAGGCGCTATTATTGAAATTCCATACCAAATATTGTGTCCTATTTACTTTCATAAATTTAATTTATTCTTTTAATTTTATCATTATATTATTATGCTTTTAATTCATTTATTCTTTTATTTTTATATAAATAATAGTTTATAAATTGGATTGTTTTACTCTTTAACTTTTTAAAGGTAAATTCACTCCCCCTATTTACATTTTATCTCTTATCTCTGACCTACACTATATATTTGGATTGGTTGTGAATTGAAAGTTACTTTTTTATTTTTCAAACACTTTTAAGGGAAAGTGATAACACAAGCTAGTACAAACACAAAGCTTCAAAAATCATAAGAGATAGATGATACATTGAAATATAAATTAAGTCTATTAGAAATAGTATTATTAAGTAATTTCCAAATAAGATGATTTACCTCTAAATCTGGATCATCCTTGATAAGGTATTCAAACCATTAAGACAACTTGTACCATGTATGAATGAACTCCTCCATAGTTAAATTACCTACATTGAATCCACTTATCATAATACAATCTTTCTTTTTTATCCATGCCATCTACACCTCATTAGTGTCCACACATAGCAATCTCTCAGTCATCTTGTCACATTCCTCTTTCGAGGTGATGATTGGAAGTGATTCCTCCAACATTTCTTACTTATATTGAATAATTCTTTCACATAACTCCCCTTCACTAAAATTCGAAACTTTATCATTGTTAAACGTGTTGGAAGAAAGGTTTGACACCATAGAATCCTCCAAAAGGACTCATCCCTGCTCCTTGGACTTTGATTTTTTGGTAGATCTTGTCTCTATTGGTTGGGTTTGGCTATGAAACCCATTCTCAAGAGTAATAGTTAGAACTTTCGTAAGGAGAAGTTAGAATATTCTAACTTATAGTAGATTGGATGGAGGTGATAGAAGTAACAATAATGAGGTCTAGACATCTAGATTTAGTACATCTAGAATTTAAGCATACCAAAAGGTGAATTTAGAAGATACAATAGGAAGTTACCTCCCCCACCCCCAACTCAGTCTAATGGAAACAGTGTCTAAAATACAAAGGACTTTCATAAGTTAGACTTTAATGTAATGTAATCATGGACTCATAAGAGTTTGTAAGTGAACAAAGTGTACCTGAAATAGGATTTGAGGTGGTGGAAGTATTTAACTGAATAGATAGTTTTCTATATTGATTGGATTAAATACACTTTACCCTATGAATATTGGGAGGTTGAAACCACCAAATGCACCATCTAGGTCTTACTACAAATAATAGGATAGGTCATTTGATCAACTCACTAAGGAATTGTAATTATCTTTTATTTCATTAATAAATTAAATATGTATCCCACCCATGGAGTAAAACTCACATCAAAACCATGTCAATTGTTTTGTTCTTTTGTATTTCATTCTTTTGATCATTATATTCTGATAATTTTTCTCTAGGTTCTTTCAAGGATTATGTACTTTGGTGTAATGATTTAGGTGTGTTAGTATTAAATTTTCTTAACACCATAGCATGGGATCCTATGAATTCTTTGTTTTTTACCATTAAGTTCAAGTGGATATCTTTTAGTGGGATTTCCAAAAGATATACGTGTTTCCAACAAGTAGTATCATATATTCAGTTGGATTTTTAGAAAATTAGACCCAAGTTATGGTGTTTCAAATATCAGTTTAAAATCATCATTATACATTTTTCTTGTATGGTATTTTTAATAATACATTTCCTTATCTTGTTTACATGTTCCATAATTTAGTGGGAGCTCATTAAATTATGGAGTAAATAATTTATATGAGGGTAAGTTCTAGGTAGAGAATTTTGATGGAATGTATTTTAAGTTCTAGAGAATGATGATGGAGGATTTACTACTATATAAGGACCTTTATCTTCCATTTACAAAAACCAAGATAAAAATGATAAAGAAAGAGGAATGGGGGAGAATGCATAAGAATTCACTTGGTTTATTCATATATCAATAAACCAAAATATGTATTATAATATCTGAGAACTAAAAACTATATCAAAACTTATGAATAACCTCCCTAAGTTTAATGAAAATACAACCAGAGTGAATAATATGTTCTCTTTATAGAGGTTGTTTGGAATGAGGATGTCATAAGTTAAAACAGTAGAAGATCATATCAAGGAAATCAACATGATCTAAATTCAATTGGAGTCAATTAATGTAATCATTGGAGATTCAGGTTGGGCATTGTAGTTTCTTTTAGTATTCCATGATTCTTGGGATATGATGGTCACCACAGGGAGAAAATAAAGTATAAAGACTATCCTAGTGCTTTCAAACATTAAAGACATAATCTTGAAAAAATAAATTCATTAGAATGACATGTAAAAATATTTTAAAAATTCTTATGATGTGTAAGGAAATATTAATTCCATATTATGAAAATATTAGATAAAGGTAATAGGAGGAATTAGATGGAGTAGGAGTAGCTCGATGTAAGTTAGTCCCATGTGTTGGAATAAAGGGAATAAAGGTACCCTGAAAAAGGATTACATTGAGAAAATAGTGAATTTCAGAAGCTACAATTCCAAAAGTGGATCTTTGAAACCTATATCTGAAGATAAGAGTGGCCTACTAATGACTTTCACTAGTTCTCTTGAGTCCTGGATTATAAACTCTAGAGCATCATTTCACTCAACGTATTATAGGTAAATTATGAAGAATTATACTTATAAAATATAAAAAAAGTTACATCTTATGGATGATAAATCTCTAGATATTTTTGGAAATGGTGATATCTCCAACCCAACAAGGAACAAAAGTATACATGATTTGAAGGCTATAAGACACATATTTTTATTATGGAAGAACATAATTTCCATTGGATAATTATATGATGGGGGTTTTTATAAAATATTCATAGATGGATCATGTAAAATTTCATGAGGATCCATGGTTGTGTCTGAAGAAGTGAAGGAAGGGAAGTTGAACCTCACAGGAGTACTGGAAGGTAAAATATATATTGGATAAGTAAGTTTTTCAAAGTTATATGATGTTCGTCCAAGTCACTTAGGTTATAAAGGGATGAATATCCTATTCATTAAAGGTATATTGAAGATCGGACACATGGAGTATGGGATATTCAAATATTATATCTTTACAAAATCATAATAATGTTTCCTTCTAAATTGAAGGAAAAGTAAAAAATAACTAGAAGTTATAGTTAACACATATAGAAATATGGTGGATATCTCTGGTTCAATCTCATAGAACTTAATTGTTATATGTGGTATTCATCAATTATGTGACACAAAAATTGTATAAGTTACTTCAAAATAAAAATTAAATGGTTTTTAGAGCCTTTTATGATGGATATACAGGTATAAAAGGAGACTAGTTGTAAGGTTGAGTGTCTATGGTCTGATAATGGTGGGGAGTATAGTACCAAAGAGTTTCAGAGGTTCAACTAGTGAAAGGTAATGAATAGTTAGAAGACCATACCACGTACTCTAAAACTTAATATATTCATGGAGAGGATAAATTATAAATTAATTCAAAATTAAAGGATTATTATAATTAACATGGGTTTCATTAAGACATTTTGGGTGGAGGTAGTGAATTGTGTGGAATAATTGTTCAATTTGAGTCTCTCTTCTCTATTGGGTCAAGAACTAATACAAGTTTATTGGTCCAGAAGGAATTCTAACTTTACCCATCCAAAAATTCATTATTACACTCACCTATATCCACATTAACTCCAAATAGAGTGATAAACTTGAAACTAAGTCCGGATCAAGTTACCTTGTAGTATATCATAGAAAATAGTTTATTTTTTGTATCTAAGATGAAAATTATCAAAATATTGTTATAATTAAAAATTGTATTTTCAATAAATGGATTCTATGGAAGAATCAGAACTTATCTAAGAATTTTGATGATAGAAAATTATTATCTAAAGTTGAAATTCAACTAAATGGATGTCTAGAAGTTATGGATGTTTTTAAATTTTAAAAATGGCATCAAGTCTAGAAACACTCAACTATCTGAAATTTATCATATATGATAATAAAGTTTTAATGGGGCTTCTAAGGATGGAAATAATAAAACTTTTTTGGACTATAGAATATAGGGGTACAGTTTCAGAAGAAATATCTCCAAAAGATATATTTTGTGAATTTGTATTAATGAAAGATGCTAAGCTGCATAGGTAATTTCATAGATCTACCAGAGTAAATCACTAGGTTAAGATGAACTACTATAAAATAGTCCTTTAACAGCATTATAATATGCCTTTATTAGCACTAAAGAAGTAATGACTACAACATCATGGTTAAAAGGCCTAGGATTTTATCAGATATAGAAAAGAACTCATAAACGGGTTCTTTATCAGTGCTAAAAAAGTGTTGATAAATAACCCTTGTATCTGTGCTTTTAGAAGCACTGATAAAATACCACATTTATAAATCCTCTTATTTAGAAATTATGAAGGGAACCTTTATCAGTGCTTCTATAAATGTATAATTTATCATCACTTCTCATAGCACTGATAAAGTATTCCTTTATCAGTACATTCAATAGTGATGATAAAAGAAATATTTTAGTGTCATGTTAGTGCACACTACAGCACCAGAAATATGATATACTACAATGTATTGTAACAACACACTATAGCACCAGAAATTAGTAAATTCATATAAAAATATAGAATTAAAATGAAATAAAATTTACAACATAGATACATTAAAACACATTATTATATAGAAAAGGAATACACTTGTATAAAATAACAAGCCACCCCTACTCGAGAAAAATAACACACCTATATAATAAAACAATTATTATGTTAGTAATAATATAAAGAAATAAATTAAATAGAAACTGTTAATTTTAAACTAAACTTTGATTCATACCAAGAACATTGTGTTTCGAATTGTGTTGCATCTGATTTTTTCATGTCACACCATTTATTGTTCCTCTTTAAGAATTATCTCTGTGAAAATTAAATAAATAAGTATAATATAAAAATGATAAGTAAATTAATTAAGTAATAGCATATATAATTATGAGAAAATAATATGGGCTCATTTTCTCAGTTTTGGTGATGTGATGTGCGTTTTAAACTAAAATGACACATGTATATTGAAAAGAGGAACTCAGAGTCATACTGGTTACACCGTGTGTCGTATTGAGGTGTGGCTGACTCCAACATGTCCCAAATGACTTATGGATAGTTTTATAAATTATAGAAACAATCTGAATGTGTTTAATTGGTTTTGAGTATGCCACTTATGTTTTTTACTAAAATGTCATTTTAAAATTGAAACGCACACTTTGAGTCATATCGGTCACATCGTGTGTGGGTTTGATATGAGACTAACTTTTACACATAATAAATGTATTATGAATCATTTTCCTAAATTATTAAGACAATGTGATTGTGTTTTATTGGTTTTCATTGATTGAAACTTTTCTATATTAAAATGCCAATTTTAAACTGATAATGGACACTTTGATTCAGACCGAGAACATCATGTATCAAATTCAGGTGGGGCCGAAACTAACATGTCGAAAATAAATTATATATCGTTTTCCTAAAGTATCAAAACAATACTAATGTTTTTTTATTGAATTGAGGATAATTTCTACAGCTCCCAAATTACTTATGGATCATTTTCTTAAATTTTCAAAATAATGTGAATGTGTTTCCTCAGTTTTGAGTATTCCACTTTTGTTTTTTACTAAAATATCATTTTAAACTAGAAACACACACTCTAAGTCATAATGGTCACATATTATGTGGGTTTGACATGATACTGATTCCTATACATCAAAAATGAATTATAAATC
Organism: Viscum album; assembly: GCA_963277665.1. Lineage (NCBI taxonomy): Eukaryota > Viridiplantae > Streptophyta > Magnoliopsida > Santalales > Viscaceae > Viscum > Viscum album. The sequence goes on from OY728139.1 coordinate 66,071,546, forward strand.
TTTTTCCTAAATCATCAAGATAATACAAGTACATTTTATTGGTATTAAGTGGGTGAAACTTTTTGAACTAAAATGTCTATTTTAAATTGATAACGGACACTTTGAGTAATACTGAACACATCATATATCATATTGAGGTGAGGATAATTCCTACATGTAAGAAATAACATATGGATAGTTTTCCTAAATTAAAAAAACAATATGAATGATTTTTCTTAGTTTTGATTATGTGAATTTCCTTTTTTACTAAAATTAATGTCAATTTTAAATAAAAAGATGCACTTGGAGCCATATTGGTCACATTGTACATATAATTGAGGTGAGGATGATTCCTAAACATCCCAAATGACTTATGTATAATTTTACTAAAGTAATAAAAAATAAAAATGTGTTTTCTCGGTTTTGAGTATGTTAGTTGTATTTTTTACTAAAATTAATGTCAATTTTCAATAAAAAGATACACTTGGAGTCATACCAGTCACACCATGCCTCATATTGAGGTTCATATGATTCTTAAAAATTCCAAATGACTTATGGATAATTTTTCTAAAGTATAAAAATAATCCAAATTCATTTCCTTTGTTTTTCATATGCCACTTGTGTTTTTACTAAAATTTCATTTTAAACTGGAAACGCACACTTTGAGTCACACCTGTCACATCATGTGTGGATTTAATGTTAGAATAATTAGTACACATCAAAATTAATTATGAATCACTTTCCTATATTATCAATACAATTTGAGTGAGTTTTATTAGTTTTTAGTGAGTGGCACTTTTTTATTAAAATGTCAATTTTAAACTAATAACGAACACTTTGAGCCATATCAGGAAAATCATGTATCATATTGAGGTGGGGATTATTTCTACATGTCAAAAATGACTTATGGATCATTTTTATAAAGTATAAAAATAATATTAATGTGTTTTCTTAGTTTGAGTGAGCTAGTTTTCTTTTTTTAATAAAACAATTTTCAATTTTAAAACAATCTGAATGTGTTTTCTGGGTGATGATAAACTCTAACATAACATCATAATTATTTTTTCAAAAAAATAGTAATATCCCTATTCTTATATATTTTTTATTGATAATGATATTGAGTTTTTTATTAATTATCTTTTGAAAATAGATAATTTTATATAATTAATGTGCACATTTATAATGAGTATTATTTATATGGATTTCACAAGTATTTTTTATATTATATCATGCATTTAATTGATGATTGAATAGACCAAATAATTATACCACCCACCAAAGTGAACTCACTATATTTTTATTTTATACAAATTAATGATTCAGTTGATTAAATTTTTTATTTATTTATATTTTTAGAGGTTTTGGATCAAGCTACTAGCTTCTTTTTCAAATGGTTGTTCGTTTGTATTTTTGGTGCTTCATGATTTCATTTAAAGTGGGTTTTTTATTTTTGGGCATTTATTAATAAGGAAATTTATTTTAATTTTATGTCATGTTTCCTTTGAAACCATCCCTCCTTAATGACCATGATATATCAATACTAATTGTCCTCCAATAGTTCTCTAATACAGCTACTAGATTCGGTGGTTGATTACACACATATTTATTCAAACATTTAAGTTGGATTATATACTTTTTTTATGACTATATTGGAGTTGTATGAATCTCAAGTGAATATTGGATCCACTACTAAGACCCTTCCTTTGTAGTGTAGAGAATTCATGGCCAAACAACTGCATCTATTTTTTTTATTTTCATTCTGTTTTTTCTTGGTGACGGATTTCTTTCACCCTTAAATAATATTTTAAAGTACTTAGAATGTTCTAAAATAAATTATAGCCTATGATAATTTGTTAGAAAAAATAAGTGGTTTTTGGTTTGTTTTTGAAAAAAAAAACATCCACTAAAATTCCTATATAAAATCGCTTAAACAAGTGGTGAAAAACATTTTTTCAACAAGCCATGTGAAACATTTTCACAATGGATCTTATCTTAAGTAACAGGTTTTGTGTTCACCTTTCAATAATTTTTCTCAAACGCAGTCTTGGTATGATCTTTATTCTACTCCACTTCCCAACAATTTTATTTTTTTCAAGTTAGAACTTTGTCTCCTCCTCCACCTTAGCCTCTCCCTCTGTCTTTACCTCCGCCTCTGTCTCTTCCTCTACCATTTCCCAACAATTTTATTGTTTACAGGTCATCGATTCTAAAAAAAAGATTTCCTCCATTGTAATTCTTCTTGATAAATAGATCAAAAATAATATATAATCATTCTAACACAAATGTTTTACACACAAAATGTATTTCTAAGGTCATAAATCATACTAAATCACAAACATTTTAGTTAGTCCCCTAAATTTATTATCGGCATACATTATGACAACATGTACACTTCCCACTCATCTCTAAAAAAATTACTTATTCTTTTGAGTATGAAGGTTTTCATAATTCTTGATAGTACTGAGAAAATATAGACAAACAAATGATTATGAAATATATTTTTTGAAATTGTAATTACCTTTGGAAATTACCTATTGAGGGATGTTTTGTTTTTCATTCCTTATGATCTCTCTTATAAATTTGAAAACGTAATATCCATAATCGATTTCATTATCTTTCTTTAGACACTGCAGAAACATTTACCAAAATAAATAAATTGTTTTGAAATGTTTTGATAGTTAAATATTTCTATCTACTTTAATTTATTTCCATATATAGTAATCCATAGGCTTTATCTCTTAAGACACCAACTTCATGCCATGATTTAGCCTATATTTAGATACCACCCTATCATAAAAATTTTCTTGTTAAAATATATACTGAAACATATAATTTTAATTTAATCTATTAAATGTTGATTATAATTTATTACAAATTCACAAGACACATAATGTGTCGTCATTTTGTTGGATATCCATGAATTAGATCCACAAAACAAATATTTGGGGTATTTAGATTGGCTATGATTAGCATCTAGTACTGCCTAAAAAACAAAAACAATAAGTAATACAAAAAATAAAAATAGATTTTATGTGATTAAATACTAGTGTTTTACTTCTTCATTATAGTAATCAAAAAGAGTCTATCGTCTGATACTTTTTTCTGAAATGATTCGATTAGATAATCTTTTATCATCTTAATTTCATCATTATCCAAAGTACTTTTTTACATAGAAATGATACAATGATTAATGAATCTAAATTGTGTTTCACATGATTTTCCATTTATATAGTAGTAATATAAAATCTTATAGGAAATATGAATAGATATAAACTTTAATAAACATAATATCTCACTATTTGGAAAGACATATTATGAAAATGTACCTTATGTATGTATTCACAACTGAGACCCCCAACCATTGATGCTTAAGAATGTCATTTATAGACTCAAGACCAATTACGTATGTTATAGAATGTATATATATTTCTTTTTCAAATGGAATGTAATACACATTTTTATATTTAAATGTGTTCTCTGCATGAAGTTGTAATGATAATAAATGTTTCTTTGGAAATGGCAGGGAGGAGGTATTCTCATAAGGTAGTTATAACTTATTGGTCAAATCGCTAGATTTTCTTAATTCAACCTTCTGTTTCCCCACCAATTTATTCATATGTAATATCATACCTAACTTCATACCTTTTTTTATCAACCATTATTGGTTTTTCATATGAAAAAATTTGTTAAATACATACCTGATGTATCTTTATAAGATTAGACGATCATCCTATGAATGATATAATAGCATCATTGACCATTATAATACATGGATCATTAAGTTGAATACACAACTCAGTAGTCGACTCATGAGATACCTAAATACCCACTCTTATGTGATCTTTTGGGAGGTCTTCATGGTGTAGCTTGTCTCCCAAAATATTATACATAGTTCCCATCACAACAAGTCGGTGCATGGGTGTTGACAGATATAAATCACATAAAATTGTACCCTGTATAATTTTAGTAATATAAAGTTATCAAAAGTTTTTCTATTCATAATTAGGAGAAAGAGTAATTAAAAAATTGATTACCACGGGTAAGGTATGTGGTTGGGGGGAATGACTATCCTTAAATCTAATGGGATCATTTGGTTCATGTGAAGATCGCTGTTCTACTACTGATTCACTTTAATCCTTTCTTATACATTGGTCCATCAAACATGATCAAACAATAATATCTTTCAATGGGTCTATTTTTATCTTTAATAATCTAACCATATTATTATATCTTCAGGTGTTTTTGTCTTCTCAAAATATGTTCAAGGAGTGACTCTAAAACTTAATCCTCTAACGTGGCCATATTTTTTTGGCCGCTTCAAAGCTATTGAAAGTATTTTTTTCTTTTGGTATGGTCACTTCTGATTATTTCCTCTAAACCATATAAAAAATGATAACAAAAATATATATATTTTTATGTAATACTGCTATAAAAAATCATGAATTAAAATTATGTCAAACTTATACATGTTTCACATATTTTTTTTTCATCAACCAGTTTACTCTCCTTATTTACATGAGCCTCCGTCCATACCACATGACATGGGATGGAAGTGGCTTCAGATTTTAATTCATCAATTTTCATAAAAATAAAGGAATATATGTTGATTCATATCAAATAATTAAACTTTTATTGTTGATTTAAAATATATACCAATTTCTTATCTAATTAAGTGTAACCCATCCTTGATTTTTGATAGGGGTACATTGGTTTTGATGCACATTCTTTATTTTCAACACTCTTTTTCAATTTTATAAATTAAAAAATTTTAATCAAGTTGGATAAAATAAATAATGTTAGATAATATATTATCAACTACAATAAAACTAAAATTATTTATCATTGTGATGATTGATGAAATCTTTTCATGTTTCCTACCTCATAATGTGTGCATAAAAAACTAGTGTTGTGGATTTACTTTCCTCTCCATATCCCTAAGATGTAACTTTGTAAGAAGAGTTTGGAAGCCTATATGGGATTTTCTAATGGCCATTAAGAAAAATTCCTTATGGAAATATTCTAAAATAAATGAACTCTGAAAGTAATAATTTAAGTTAAATCAACGTTTCATTATATAATTTTTTTGTAAAATAGATAAATTATATCATAACATTACCGTTATATCTTTCCAAAGGATTTCCTTTGTTACTTGTTGGACCTCAAACCATGAATAAATGTCAATAGGCACATTCATCCTTGTTGTGACTCAAACATAACTAATGAACATTGACTTGTTGGGGTCAATAGGTTGGTTATGTTGATTCCAACCAAACTCAAATTTTATACCCTAACTTCTTACCTTGATAATTTTATTCAAAATTTTCATGTGGCATCATTGTTGTTTTCTTCATCAAAATGTTGTTGACCCCCTAATAATTATGTAGTTTCATCATCAACAGTCTATTCTTCCTCGGGATTGGAAACATCATCATGTACATAATAAATTGTCTACATGAGTATTCAAACATTTAATTTGTCTTGAATAACAACAAAGTAAACACATAGAAAGTATTTTAGAAGGGTCACATTCATGCACTATTAAAAACTTGATGAACTCTTTAACTCCATCTTCACACTCATTTTTCAAATAATTAGAATTGATCCATTTTCAAGGAAATGGGTAATTGAATTTAACTCCATATTTATACTCTCAAATATAAGAGCTCTATATCCACTAAGGTTCATGTGTAGGGTGTGAGTATAAAAATAAACAAGTAAATACTAGCAGAGCCCCTAAAATATATAAAGAATATATTTGAGTGTATGTTCAAAGTAGTAACACTCAAAATACACATGTAAGTCAAGTCATTGTGTACTAACTAGGATACCATGATAATCAAATGTACTGACTTCATTTCATACCAGTGAATTATACTAATCATACCATAAGTTTATACCAAGGTTGTTCCTTATCATTCAAATTATTTCACTAATAAGAGGTTAAAATTTAAATCAAAGGACAAGAAAAAATTACTTATCTCCCTTAGAAAATAACCATATCACATGTACCATGATATTCGACCTAAGACCCTAGAATCCAAGACTATACCTTAGGGATAACCATCACATGTACTTATTGCATCCAAATCATGAAATGGGTATAAAATAGCTATTTTTTAGGAAGTTTATTTGAAATAAGGGGAAGTCCTAATGTAATTGGTTCCTTTTGGAAAGAACCGCACAATGGGTTCCAAAATACATTAGTTAAACCAAACTTCTAAAAAATCATAAAGAAGAACAAACAATAACACAAATGTCACACCACCCTCATCCTATCCCTAAATGAATCACTAACATGTCTATAGTAACTCACATTCTAATATACCATACTTAGCCCTCACATAAAACCTAACACTTATTCTTTTTAAAAAATATGTTCATCCCATGTATACTCTAAAGCCACTCCTATTCAAAAATAACCTAAATGCAATTTAATATGAATTCTAACATATTACATTTCAAAAATAAAGGAAAGAACATTCAGATCCAAATTAAAATAAATTATGATTCTCTTAATCTTTAAAATTAGTTATTCCCTAATCCATTTATTTTTCTAAATCACTGTTCTTTCTCCCTAAACATAGACTAAATTCTTTCTTCAATTAGCCTTTTTTGGGCAAAAACCCCTCAAGGTATCATTGAATCATTTTTGAGGTGATTGTGTTTGTTGACAAAGTGAACATCTGCGTTGTGATTGTGGACAATACAAACCATGACATACAAATTGGTTGACAAAGAGGATTTAATGATGGAATGTCTAGTTCAAGATCTGTTATTAATGATCCATGTTTGATTTAAGAACTTAGACAAAGAGATGGATGATCTAGAGGCGGTACAAAAAGAACATATACAAGGTGGCACCGTTTTCCAGTGTTTGCCAAATTTTTGGGCCTCAAAATCGACAAATAAAGAAAAGTGGTTTTTGGAAAAGGGACTTACGCGTCGTGTACATGAAGTCTTGGAAAAGTGCATGCCATGTGTTTCTCAAGATCAGATCATCAAAATATGGCAAAGGGATAAGGTTCGTGCAAGTTTTGGTGAGGTCGCGCAGGTGACTTGCGCGCCGAGAAAGATACTTGTGCGCCGATGCCTTGGAAGCTTGAGAACTTGCACGCCTATGGTTTTCCAAGATTTAAAGATCAAAATATGGAAAAGGAAATAGGTTCGCACAATTTTTTAAGTGGTTTGCACAAGTGACTTGCAGGGGAAGAGACCTGCACGCTGAGACTTGCACGCCGAGGGTTGACTTGCGCGTTGTCGTGCAGGGTGGTCAATTTGCCTATAAATACTGGACCACCCCTCTTCATTCTTAACCGGAGTTCAACACTTTGAGAAATCAGAAATCCTGTCGCGCAGGTGTGGTGGTCGCGCAAGTGGTGTGTGGGTCGCGAAAGTGAAGTTGCGCACTGGTGGTTGAAGTTGCGCGCCAGTGTGAGAAGTTGTGCGCCGGTTGGCATTTGCGCACCAATATTGGTTTGGGTGTAAAAGGAAGAGAGTCGTGCAAGTTTGCAGTTGGGGAAGATTGCATCGCGCAAGTGTCTAAGGTGGAATTGTGCACCCATTGTGACTTGCGCGCTGATACTTGCGCATCGAGATAGACTTGCGCGCCAAGTAAGGTTTATTTCCAGCAGTGATTTTCGGGCTGCGTGGAAGCTGGAATATTTCCCGATAACTTCGGTGCAAAGAGATATTCATATATGGGTGAAAGTTGTACTTCAATAGAGCATATACATACATAGGAAGATGCATTCTTTCATGAAAATGAAGAGACCTACAGATCTATAAACTGTGAGTGGATCCTTTCCAGAGTAGTGAGCGAAGGAAGAGGAAGAAGGTGATCCTCTCCACCGGCAGTGAGCTAGAGAGAGAGAAATAGGGAGTGACCCTTGGGAAAGCAGTGAGCTGACCCTAAAACCTTGAAAAGGTAGTGAGCCTGGGATAGAGTGACTGTGCCCGAACATTGTAATCCACAGCTAGTGAAGTATAGTGGAATTTTTTACGACAGGAAACCTGTCGGCATATACTCCTTGGACGTAGCCCTTAGCGGTGAACCAAGTAAAATTAATGTGTCATGTGCTTGATTTACTTTCTGTTTATATTGTGCAACAGGAAAGATAGAGAAGAGTGTTTTTCTTAACAGTGAAACAAGATCATAACGGGCTTTAATTTTAAATTAGTCATACCCTGATTCACCCCCCCCCCCTCTGAGGGTATTCAGCCTTGTGGACCTAACAGTTGGTATCTGAGGGAAGGGTTGATATTTTTTCTTCTCTCAATAGAGGTCACTAATCATAGAGGGATTCCAATCTTCGACGGATGTAATTTTCATATATGGAAGAATCGAATGTAACACTATTTCTGATCTTTGGGAATGGATGTGTTTTCAGCATCTATGCATGGTATCACAGTTGATATTACTAGTGGTGCATTATCAGAAGTTGAGCATAAAGAGTTGGATGCTGATGCCAAAGCAATCAATGCCTTAGGGGGATCCATTTCCAATCCCATCTATACAAAGGTGATGTCATGCAAAACATCACATGCCATGTGGGAAAATATTTTGAATATTTATGAAGGGGATACAAAAGTCAGAGAGGCAAAGCTGCAAGTATTGTGGAACAAGTATGAAGATCTAATAATGAACCCGAATGAGTCTGTTGATGCATTCTTTGATAGGTTAAATGTTGTGGTAGAATACATACGAGGTCTTGGTGAGATTATCGAAGACATTAAAATTGTAAATCACATCTTGAGAAAACTTCCACTTCGGTTCAATCCGAAAGTTTTTTTTTTTGGAAAATAAAGATCTGAATGAGCTGACATTGGATAACTTGCACAGCACTCTTGTTGCGTATGATATGAGAAATGATGATAACTATGCTGTGGAAAAGGGGAAATCTAAAGAGGTGGCATTTAAGGCTATGCAGAAGCTCACTATTGAAGATTCTCAGGAGGAAGAAGAGATAGATGAGGTGATGTCATTCCTTTCTTCAAATCTGCAAAGAGGAAAAGAAAAGTTTAAATGGAAACTTCCACTAGCATTCTTTCGATGTGAAAAGGTTGGTCATCTTGCTGCAAGATGCCTCAAAAAGTTTCAAGAATAAAATGATTAAGAGGAAGTTTAAAATCCAAAGAAGAAATTTTCAGCCTATGTGAAAGGGAAGAAGCAGTTCAAGAGAAATTTCTTCAAGAGGAAGAATCTTCTTTCACAAGAAATAGACAGTTCAGATGAGTTTGAGGATGAAGAGGTTGAGGAGTTTGAAAATTGTAAATATCGTAGACAAAATGCTATGGTAGCAGTCATTAGTAGTTCTCAGGAAAAGGAAGAAACTGATGTTGGAGAAGAAGAAGAAGAAGTTGAAGGAAGATTTGATATGGAATCCGAATTGGAAGCAGCTCTTGAGGAGATAGATGTTTGGAGAGAAAAACAAAGAAAGCCAATAAAGTTGTTCATGATGCCAAACTCTATATACAGCAGCAGGAAGATGATAAGTCTGAGTTGATGGAAGAAATTGAAAAACTCAAGTTATCAACACCAGAGAACTCAAAATCAGTTAGTGAGTATAAGCTCAAGATTGAAGAACATAAAAGGGAGATCGATGGCTTGAACAGAAAAGTGAAAGATCGCGTCAAGCATATCAAAGAGCTTGAAGAAGAAGTTGTTAGTCTATGGAGAAAAGTTAAAGACCAGGAAAAGCCTTTGATTCCTAATAAATTCTTCGGAAAGAAGATCATTCCAAAGATTGAAAAGATGAAAGAGGCACCCAGTAGTTCAGCAGGAAAGAAGCAGAAATTTAGCTCAATTGTTAAGGCTGATTCAAGGCTTGATCATAAAGAAAAATCTGTGGCAATTGAAGTCAGACCGCAAGCACTCGTCCCGAGATTGAAGATTGATTTGGGCACAAAGCAAAATAAGAATATTCAGAGATCCCAAGGGGAAACTCGGAGTGATGAAGTGTCACGAATGAATGCATCATATATCAGGTGTTATTATTGTGGGAAGATGGGACATTCACAGTATGTGTGTTCCATATCCAAGAGATATCAAAGGGAACAAGAACAGTGGTGGCAGCCAAACAGAGAATGGTTTTCCAGAACATATTTTGAAGGACACTGTTTTTGGTGTGGAGGATTTGGGCACATGGCTAGGTACTTTACTTAGACCATTCATAGAAATATGCCAAAGTAGAATCAAAACGTTCGCAAGCAGCAGATCAATAAACCGATAGGTGAGTTAAAAATGCAGAATAGATTTGCAGCTTTGCAAGATGAGGCTGGTCCATCATACTCTGAGAAAGAACAGAAGTCTCAATCCATGCCGAGTGTGAAAGAAAAAGTATGGACCAAGAAGAAGAAAAATGAGAAGTTCATGGTGGTGGAGATTTCCCTTAAAGCATCAGATCGATCTGGTGTGTGGATCCTAGATAGTGGTTGCACATCCCACATGACGGGTAATAAGGATCTTGTTACAGGCATAAAATATGACAAAGAAGGAGTTGTCAAATTTAGAAATGATGAAGTCCTGAAGATTATTGTCTCAGGGAAATCCAAGTTTGGGGGTAAAGAAATGAGACGTGATGATGTCTTGGTAGTAGAGGGTCTTAGTCATAACTTACTCAGTGTCAGTCAACTATGGGACTTTGGGCACTCTATCTGATTTTCCAAGAAGATGTGTGTTGTGAAATGAAAAGATGGAGCAGTTGTTCTAAAGGGAAAAAGGACAAAGGTAAATCTCTACCTTGTAGGTGGGGAAGAAGATACATGCCTTTTATCCAGAGATGAAGAAAACTAGCTGTGGCATAAGTGACTTAGTCATCTATGCCAACCATCTATGGAGGATCTCATAGAGTGTGATGCTTCTAGAGACCTTCCCAAACTATCATGTGATCACACTCATATGTGTGATGCTTTCCAACAAGGTAAGATCATCAGAAATACATACAGGCCAAAGGAACAGAAATCAACTAGAGTGCTCGAATTGGTTCATGCTGATGTATGTGGACCTATCTCACCACGAGCTATAAATGGGAAAAGGTACTATGTTCTTTTCATTGATGATTATAGAATAATGGCCTGGTAATTTTCCATTACCCATAAGACAAAGGTGTTCAGTTGCATAAAATAGTACAGGATGGAATCAGAAAGGATGCTTGGGCAGAAAATTTTGAAGTTCTGTACAGATAACGGTACAGAATTCACAAACAGTCAAGTGGAAGAATATCTCAAGAAACATGGGATAAGGAATCAAGTTTCATCAGTGAGAACTCCCCAACAGAATGGAGTGGTTGAAAGGAGAAATTTTATCATCAAAAACATGGCCAGAACGATGCTTATTGATAAAGACCTACCAGAGAAATTTTGTAAGGAAGCAGTTTTGACATAGGTCTATGTTTAGAACAGGTCTCTGTTGTGTCCGAAGCAAGGGAAGACTTCGTATGAATTGTGGTACAGAAATAAGCCAACGTTGAAATACTTTTGAATATTTGGAAGTAAGTGTTTCATTCTCAACAAAGAAAATCACAGGAAGTTTGAGGCATGAGGAGATGAGGGGATATTCCTTGGATACTCAGGGAAAAGTAAAGCATATAAATGCTTCAACAAAATGCTGGGAAAAAATTGTTGAGAGAAATGATGTCACTATAGTCAAAAATGAGCAGAATGATCAACGACCTAGTGAACAGTGTTTGGATGAAAGTTATGATGAGGTAAGTGAAACAGGGGGAGTAGAAGTGGCAGAGGCTGACTCAGGAGAAGATACTGATGATGAACAAGAAAGTGTCAAGTCTGTGTCTACAAGGAAGCCAAAGAGTCGAGCTGAAATTGATAGGCAAAATATCATTGGTGATCAGACAGCTCGAGTTCAAACTCGAAGAATGAAATCATTACAGCAAACATCGTTTTTGTCTCAGGTGGAGCCGAAATTTTTTTTCGATGCAACTGAAGATGAAAACTGGGTTCAGGCTATGAATGAAGAGCTTGATTAGATTGATAAGAACCAAACATAGGAGATTGTTTCGAGGCCAGCAGATAAGAATGTCATCGGGACTAAATGGGTCTATCGCAACAAGATGAATGAAGATGGAAATGTGATTCGAAACAAAGCACGGCTAGTGTTCAAGGGATACTCCTAGATGGAGGGAATAGATATAGATGAGGCATTTGCACCGGTTGCAAGGCTGGAGACAATCAGATTATTTTTGGACATAGCAATTCAAAGAAAGTTCAAAGTGTTCCAGATGGACGTCAAATCTGCATTTCTAAATGGGGTTATGGAAGAAGAGGCGTACATTGAGCAGCCAGATGGTATTCTTATTCATGAGGATGAGAACAAAGTTTGTAGGCTGAAGAAGGCATTGTATGGGCAGAAACAAGCACCAAGAGCATGGTACTCAAGGCTTGATCAGTACTTGAAGAATCTTGGTTTCCAGCATGGTGTAGTTGATTACAATCTCTATTTCAACAACAATAGTAATCAAAGGATGATGGTGTTGGTCTATGTCGATGACATAATATTTGGTGGATCAGATGAAGCTCAGTGCAGACAGTTTTCCAAATTCATGAAAAATGAGTTTGAAATGTCAATGATTGGAGAGCTAACGTTTTTCCTTGGTCTACAGGTGACACAAGGAAGGAATGGAACATTCATTTATCAATCTAAATATGCCAAGGAGGTCCTGATAAGGTTTTTAATGGAGAATTCCAAGGAGATGAAGACTCTGGTTGCTACCCAGATGAAATTATCAAAAGATGGGGATGGAAAGGTAGTTAATATCACAGAATACAGGAAAATTATTGGAAGTCTGTTGTACTTAACCGCAATAAGGCTTGATATTGTTTTTTCCACATTCCAAGCAGCGAGATATCAGAGTAATCCCAAGGAAAGCCACATGCTTGCAGTAAAAAGAATACTTCGGTATTTCCATGGCACAGTGGATTTTGGATTGATATATACTGACAAATCTCAGACAGAGTTATTGGGATATACTGATGCAGACTGGGCCGGTTCAGCAGATGATATAAAATCAATGTCAGGTGGTGAATTCTATCTTGGTGGATTTTTTATTTCTTGGCTAAGAAAGAAGCAAGATTGCATCTCGTTCAGCACTGCGGAAGCTGAGTATTTTGTGGCCACTCAAGCATGCACACAGTTATTGTGGATGAAGCAGTAGCTTGAAGATATGGGAGTTGAAGTGAAGTCTCTGATCGGAATCCAGTGTGATAACTCAAGTGCTGTAAATATCAGCAAAAATCCCGTACATCACTCAAGGACAAAGCACATTGAGATAAAGTATCATTTTATCAAGGAGAAGGTTGAGCAGGGAATCGTGAAGTTGGAGTATGTGCCTACATAGCTACAGGTTGCAGACATTCTGACAAAGGCCTTACCCAAGGAAGCTTTTGAGAGGCATCGACTGGCTCTGGGAGTTCAGTCAATTCCCTGCACTTGAAATAGTGTGGATGTGGAACCCCCCCCCCCCTCTCCCTGAGGTATGATGTGTTTTCCCTAATGTGCTGATTTTTTCTCTACTCTGTTACAGCCTACAAAGGATTGACCTTTGGGTTCGCTAACAAAGGGGGAGAAAATAGTGATTGTTCAAGGGGGAGACAATGTGGAGACTTGATAAATCATGAATGATATGGGGAGAAGCTAATAGGTGGAGCATCCAGATAGGGGGATTTGAAGATAGTTGAACGTGCTTAGCCAGAGATTAGCTTGGACAACACACAAAATAAGGATAAAGAGGTTTTGAAGCTGACAAGGGATGAAGCTATGAGAAGAAAGGGGGAGCGTATTAAATCTGATGATGCTAGAAGTGATCGATCAAAGCATAGATATCACGACAGGTTAGAGGATCGTGATAAAAGCAGAAGAGAAGAGTGGTGTTGGAATGTGGTATGAATATTTCCAAAATTGGTATCAGTGAAGTATCAACACTTAGTATCAATTTGGCAATTGGTATCAGTTAGGTGTCAACAGAGGGTGTCATAGTTGAAGTGATTAATTGATGAACTTTTCATTTACTCTTGTTTCTCACACCGAGCATTGCTCATGTGGGCTTACAGTATGTGTTGAGTAAATCCTTGATCGCTATCAGAATCATAAAAGGCAAATGGTGGATGAAGAATTAATGCTTTATCTTTTTATGGAAGAGTTGTTAACAAACCCAAAGGGGGAGATTGTTGGGAAAAAACCCCTCAAGGTATCATTGAAATATTTTTGAGGTGATTGTGTTTGTTGACAAAGTGAACATCTGTGTTGTGATTGTTGACAATACAAACCATGACATACAAATTTTTTGACAAAGAGGATTTCATGATGGAATGTCGAGTTCAAGAGCTGTGATTAATGATCCATGTTTGATTCAAGAACATCGACAAAGTGATGGATGATCTGGAGGTGGTACGAAAAGAACAGATACAAGGTGGCACCGTTTTCCAGTGTTTGACAAATTTTTGGGCCTAAAAATCGACAAATAAAGAAAAGTGGTTTTTGGAAAAGGGACTTGTGCGTCGTGTACATGAAGGCTTGGAAACTTGCACGCTATATGTTTTTCAAGATCAGATCATCAAAATATGGAAAAGGGATAAGGTTCGCGCAAGTTTTGGTGAGGTCGCGCAGGTGACTTGCGTGCCGAGAAAGATACTTGCGCGCCGATGCCTTGGAAGCTTGAGAACTTGCGCACCTATGGTTTTCCAAGATCTGAAGATCAAAATATGGCAAAGGAAAGAGGTTCGTGCAAGTTTGGAAGTGGGTCGCGCAAGTGACTTGCAGGTGAAGAGACCTGCGCGCCGAGACTTACGCACTGAGGGTTGACTTGCGTGCCGTCGCATAGGGTGGTCGATTGGCCTATAAATACTGGACCACCCCTCTTCATTCTTAACCGGAGTTCAACACTTTGAGAAATCAGAGCTCCTGTCACGCAGGTGTGGTGGTCGTGCAAGTGGTGTGTGGGTCACGCAAGTGAATTTGCGCGCTGGTGGTTGAAGTTGTGCGCCAGTGTGAGAAGTTGCACGCTAGTTGGCAGTTGCGCGCCAATATTGGTTTGGGCATAAAAGGAAGAGAGTCGCGCAAGTTTGGAGTTGGGGAAGATTGTGTCGCGCAAGTGTCTGAGGTGGACTTGCGCACCCGTTGTGACTTGTACGCCGATACTTGCACGCCAAGATAGACTTGTGCGCCAAGTAAGGTTTATTTCCAACAGTGATTTTCGAGCTGCGTAGAAGCTGGAAGTTTTCCCGATACCTTTGGTGCAAAGAGATATTCATCTACGGGTGAAAGTTGTACTTAAACAGAGCATCTACATACAGAGGAAGATGCATTCTTTCATGCAAATGAAGAGACCTACAGGTCTATAAACTGTGAGTGGATCCTTTCTAGAGTAGTGAGCGAAGGAAGAGGAATAAGGTGATCCTCTCCACCGGCAGTGAGCTAGAGAGAGAGAAACAGGGAGTGACCCTTGGGAAAGCAGTGAATTGACCCTAAAACCTGGTAAAGGCAATGAGCCTGAGATAGAGTGACTGTGCCCGAACATTGTAATCCACATCTAGTGAAGTGTAGTGGAATTTGGTACGACCGGAAACCTGTCGGCGTATGCTCCTTGGACGTAGCCCTTAGCGGTGAACCAAGTAAAATTGTTGTTTCCTGTGCTTGCTTTACTTTCTGTTTATATTGTGAAACAGGAAAGAGAGAGAAGAGTGTTTTTCTTAACAGAGAAACAAGATTAGAACGGGATTTAATTTTAAATTAGTCATACCCTGATTCAACCCCCCTCTCAGGGTATTCAGCCTTGTAGACCTAACACCTTTATAGAAAGCCTGTCCATCTAACTATAGGACCACATGACTTACACTCACAGTCATTTACTTCCACTCATAAGCATTTACTATTTTTCACTTCCTCTAAACTATTTATTTTTTTGGAATTTTCTTCCTAGCCAAGAGTTTTAACATGTTTGAACTATTTTTGCAGGCTTTAATTTCTATCAATATATGTTTTTTAGGAAAAATTGCATCATGTTTCCTTTTTAGAATTTTTTAATATATTTTTTAATACAATTGGAATCTTTTGAGAAAAACAAATCTAATGAAAATTTATTCAAATTAACTATAGAGTTATAATAGGATCCAATGTGACTGCACACAAATTAAATATAATTTTTGATGAAGTGTTGTCAAAAGTAACTGAGTGAGTCACAAAAGAAAATTCATATCAAGAAACCAAAAAAATAATTCATTATATTTTGATTAAATTTTAGGTTCCATTTTTGGTGTTCTTGGAAAGTAGTAAATGAGGAGGATGAAAGGATGAAAGAGTTGAAGAATGGGCTGGAAGATGCGATATTCAAAGTCGTGGTAACATCTTTGACAGAGATTGATGAATAAAATCCAAGTGGGAGGTATGTCATCAAGGAACTTTGGAACCACAATAATTGGAGGAAGGACAGTTTAAAAGAGGGATTCTAATCCATCATCAAGAGATTGAAGGCAATCAAGCGTCTAAGGATAGATTAAATAAAGGTGGTAAAGGTTAGTTGTACTGGAGTATTGAAGTATTATATCATTATTCAAGACAGTAACAATTTTCATGAAATATGCATGAAAATTTTTAATTTTATGCATGAATTGTATTGTATTGTATATCTATCTTACCAAAAATGAATCCTTATTTACAAAACCTTATTTTTGAAACTTGTGGTCCTTTTTAGAATTAAAAATGATAATTAATTATTAATCCATAATCATAATCAAAGAAGAAGATCAAACAACACATCATTGTTACTCACATTAAAAAAATTGTATAACCTCGATCAAAAATATAATTCACTTTCCTTCACAACATAACACCAACCACAGTATAATCCTAGAAAACACTTTTCCATTTAACCATCTTGAATTTATAAATTCATTTATGGTAAAAATTACTGCAATCATAAATATAATATAATAGTGCTAAGCAGAACTACATTTTATAATATTTCACACAAGTTTAACTTAACACCTTTAATAATTATTACATGCGGTATATCATAATATCATTATTCAATAATATATTCATAATGTGAAATTATATTCAAATTTATATTCAAATTTATATTCAAATTGTGTATAAACAACAAAAAATAATCAAATGAAATAAAATATAAAGGAACCACCATAAAATTCTATCATTTTATGACATAGGAACAAACTTCATTTATTCATTCTACTACATCACCTATGTGACACTAATTAACCAATATTAATTAAGAAAAAAATTTCACCTATCATTCTATGAAATTTTATGAAGATGATTTTCTCAATAGATACATGTATATTCATAATTCTTCTTATTATCTTAAACATTTTTCATCTTCAGGTGCATGTCATACTGTGGAAAAAATATTCAAACAATGAAAATTTACACTATCTAAAAGGTAACAAGAAATGATATAGTAGAAACATCAAGAAAATCACCATCAGTTACAACAGTGGATGGAGATGCAGTTCGCAATGGTCTTGTATGAAGCTTGAATGAGTTTAAAAAGTAGGGGTGGTGTTGTGTAGGAATAGGTAAGTGAGAGAGAGAGAGAGATGAGATATAGGGTTAATCATGGTTAAGAACAGTATAAAAATGCAAACTATGGAACCTAAAAAATTAAATAATGAGAGGCACTACTACAAATATGGTTTTTATCAGCGCTAAAAATGGCCATTAACAGCACTAGAAAAAGTGCTATTAATACTGGCGAAGATAAAGGGGGGGTCCCCTTTATCAGCACTCCAAAAAGTGCTGATAAAGACCCCTTTTATCAGCGCTTAATTTTAGCACTGATAAAAATAAAAAAAATTAAAAAAAAAAATTAAAAAAATATTGCCAATCTCGGGGGGGGCTTTTTACAGCGCTTGATCCCCCCTTTATCAGCGCTTTCCCGCAACTCCAGCGCCCGCCCGCACCGCCTACACCCTTTATCAGTGCTAGCCCTTTAAATCACCCTTGCGCGTGCACCCATGCCTCCACTCAGATTTGATCTCGAGACCTCCCCCATGTGCACCTAAAGCCTTTGCCACTACCCTATATTGATTTGTTCTCTTATTCATGATATATCTATTTATTTATATATATATTTAGTTATATTTATTCGTATATTAATATATATTTATATTAATATATACAGTTATATTAATATATATATATATAGTTATATTAATATATACAGTTATATTAATATATATATATAGTTATATTAATATATAGATATAGTTATATTAATATATACATATAGTTATATTAATATATACATATAGTTATATTAATATATATATAGTTATATTAATATATGTATAGTTATATTAATATATAGTAGTTATATAAATATTCATATATTGTTATTTTAAATAAAATGGATATTAGTTATTATTTAGATAAAGCTAATATATTTTATATATAAATATGTTTAATTATTTATTTAAAAAATTTAATTTTTAGGTGTGAATATATAAAAAATATGTACATATAGTTATATATTTGATTATAAATAGCAGTTCATTATAAAAAAGGATGAAATTTCAAAGACATAATATCAATATGAATGTAATACCTTGGAATAAATTCAGTCCCCACCAAAAAAAGCCAATAATACCCCCTTAAACGAGGCTAAAAATCCACAAAATGTTAAAAAGATCTGGGTACCCCGACTAAAAACTCAGTTTTGGAGGCCTTCTGGGCCTCTTTTGGCCTCGAAAAACACTTGAATGGGATTCCCCTAGTCATAGCGACGTAGATCTCATCGCAGGCTTTGATTTGATATGTGGTAGATCTCAAACGGACACCCGGATCAAATGTTATGGCCGTTTGAAGTTCAAGTTGCGTTTTCAACATATTTTGGATCTTTTTTTAATTTTGTTAGTCTTCAAATTGTTATTAAATGACTATTACTCCATATTAATTAGCAAATTATTAATTAAAAATATTTTTTAAATTTTTTAAGAATCCATTTTCACTAAATATCTTATATATTAAGTATAATAAGTGTAAATGTACATTTATACTTATCTAAAATATATTTAAAAATTATATATTATATTTAGATCAATATAACTATATAACTATATTTATATATTAAAAATAAATTAAATTTTTTTTTTGCAGTTGACCCTTTATCAGCGCTTTTAAAAAAAGCGCTGATAAAGGCCCCCCCTTTATTAGCGCTACTAAACAAGCGCTGATAAAGGGGGTCCCTTTATCAGTGATAAAAAAAGCGCTGATAAAGGGGGGCCTTTATCAGCGCTAAAAAAACCGCTGATAAAGGGGTGCTTTTATCAGCGCTTTTTTAGCACTAATAAAGGCACCCTTTATCAGTGCTTTTTTGAGCGTTGATAAAGCCCCCCCCCCTTTATCAGCGCTTTTTCGTTAGCGCTGATAAAGGGGTGGCGCTGGCCTTGCCGAGTTTTGTGGTAGTGAGAGGAAAATGAGAAAATAATATACCTTGGATTCTAGCTTTGATTCATCTGACAGAACGAAGAGGAGTAGCGCTGACAGTAGGGGAGTTCCATGAGAGCTTGAGAATCGCAACTGAATGAGTCACTGTTATGGTTCTTTTAAATAGATCGGGGTCACTTTTATCAACACTAAATTGATAAGCGTTGATAAAAAGCATCTTTATCAACGCTTTTTTAGCACTGATAAAATGAACCTTTATCAGCGCTAAAACTTTAACGCTCATAAAGGATTTATAATTATTATTATGAATAAAAAATAAAAAATGTTTATATAATTATATATTTTTTATTATAATTTTTTAATTATTTAAATATATTATTATTTATTTATAATTACATTAATTATTTTAAAAAATATATTTTTTTATTTATAATTATAAATATATAATTTTATAAATATAGTAAATATACATTTATAAATATATTTATAATTATAAATATATTATATCATTATATATATTTATATAACTGTATATATTTAATAAATATATATAAATATAAATATAGTAAATATATTCAATATTTAAATATATTTATTATAATTTTATAATTATAAATATATTTATATCATTATGTATATTTAGATAATTATATATATATATTTATTAAATATATATAAATATATATATTCATTGTTTAAATATATTTAGTATAATTTTATAATTATTTAAATATTTATTTATTTATTTATAAATATATGGATAATATATTTAATATATATATATATAGCCCCTAGGGTGTAGCTCAGTGGTAGCTACCCCTGTGGGTCTCGACGATGTCTCGAGTTCGAGTCTCGCTGAGTACATCCTTGTATTGTATGTTTTCTACTTTTCTCTATAATGTATCCCCTTTCCCTGAATAAACTCAGTCTTTGACCTCAACTTTTATATATATATATAATTATTTTTTTAAAATTATAAAAATACTTTTAAAATAAATATTGTTTATTTATTTATAATAATTATAAATTTATAAATTTAAAAATTTAGTAAATATACATTTATAAATATATTTATTTATAAATATATTTTTAACATTATTAATGAATATATAATCTTAAATTCTTGCATTTTAAAAATGAGTGAAATTGAATAATTAAAAATGAGTACACAAAAAATATTGAAAAAATGGATAAGTTTTATTAAATAAATATAAATTATTAAAAAATCACTATATATACTGAATTAAAGATGGATACAATTTAAAATACTAAAACATTGTAAATAAATATATATAAATATATAATATAAAATGATTAAATTCAAAAATAAAATAAAAAATGTTAAAAATGAATAAATAATACCTAATTGTAATAATATTAAAAATAAATAAATAAAATTGGCTAATTAAAAACATAATATATTAAATGTATCATGTTATAATGAAATTATAAAATATACTAAAATTTTCATTTATTACATAAATATTTGGAGTGTGTTTTTATAGAAGATTTCATTAATTGCATAAATATGTATGTGTGTACATTGTATACGAAAATGCATTAATTACGTGTATTTATGTGAAATAAATATAGCACATGTTTGATATATTTTAAATTGAAAAATCAAACAACATTAAAAATGAATATGATATTAAGATGTTTTTAATTATTACATTTTATTCATTTTCTATATATTTATATTTAATATATATTATTTATTACTATTTATAGTTAATATATATATATTATAATTATTTATTTTTATTAATAATTATTTTATTAATAATTTTTAAATAATTTTTTAATTTATTCATTTTTAATTTTTTTTGTTTAATTATTAAATTTATTCATTTTTAATTTTTTGTGTAATATTACAATTTATTCATTTTATATATCTATATTTAATATACACTATTTATTAATTTTTATAATATATATATATTAAATTTATTTATTTTTATCAATAATTATTTAATTAATAAAATATTTAATATTTTTTAAAATTTACCCTTTTAATTTTTATTTGTTTATTTTATTTTATTTATTTTATATATCTACATATTTAATATATATTATTTTTTATTTTTTATAATTTATATATATATATATATATTCATTTTATTCATTTTTATTCATTTTTATCAATAATTATGTAATTAATAAAATTGTTAATATTTTTTAAATTTTTTATTTGTTTAATTATTTCATTTTATTATGGAACTTTATCAGTGCTAAAAAAGTGATAATAAAGTCTACCATTTATCATCACTAAAAATAAAGCACTGATAAAGGGTACCCTTTATCAACGCTAAAAATAAAGCGCTGATAAAGGTTACCCTTTATCAATGCTAAAAATAAGCACTGATAAAGGGTAAGGTTTATCAGCGCTTCATTTAACCCTGATAAAGGGTACCCTTTATGAGCACTCTTTTTAGAACTAATAAAGATGATCTTTATCAGTGCTTTTTGCTAGCACTGATAAAGTTCAGCATTGTTAAAGGTATGTTTTGTTGTAGTGATGTATGGGAGTGATCTTCATTACTTAATACACATGGATAATGGAGAGCTTCAGAACATACATGAGGATAGAAATATAAAAGACTCGAATCAGTTGAAGTTATAAATGATGGATCATATTGATTACCTCTATGTGTTTGGAACATGAGAGCTAATTAAAAGACCTGTCAAGAAGAAAGTACATCAGAATAATTGGGTGTACCAACTAAAGGAGGAAGTATATGGTAGAATGAGGTATAAGTAATTACTAATCATAAAGGGGTTTCAATAAATGGATGTTGTGTATATTTATATATATATATATTTGATAGTTAAATATATGACTATTTGGATGGTTCTAAGTATGGTTTTCTTGGAGGGAATACATATGGAATAGTTAGACATGAAAAAAATCCTTCATGGGGACTTTGATGTGAAAATCTTTATAGATAATCCATCTGGTTTCATAGAGATTCATAACTAGGACCTTGTGTGCAATCTTGAGTGGAACCGTTATGGTTTGAATCAGGCACCAAGGAAGTGGAATCATAAGTTTAATGACTTTGTGATATTTTGGAAGTTCATTTTGAACAATGTTGACTATTTCTATTATAGGAAGGTGTTTGATGATGGGATTTCCACCATATTTATTCTTTATGTTGATGGTATTCTTATTTAAAATATAATATAATAAATTGTTGATGAGTCAAAGATTGTATTTTATAAAAGTTTTAATATGAATCATCTTGGTTAGGCTAAATTATTCTTATGCATATGTATTGTGAGGGATGTTAGTTCTGATACTTTATACCTAACTCGATAAAATTTCATTCATAAGATGGTGGATTGTTTTAATATGAGAAAGGTTAAACCTATGGACACATCCCTGGATGGAAATTTTAAATTATCAAAGGAAAAGAAACCATAAACAAAAGATAAGGTATAACATATAAAAAATATTCTTTATGCATCATTGGTTAAAATCTAGGTGTATGTCAAGGTTTTTACTCTACATGACATTGAGTAAGTAGTGGGTGTTTTTTGTAAGTAAATTTAAAATCTTTGAAGATAAAATTGGGAGGCTAATAATTGTATTCCCAAGTACTTAATTTTTTATGAAATCTTGGAACTTTACTTTATAAAGAATGACTCATTATAAAGGATTATTAACTCTTACTTTAGGGGAGATTCAGAAACTCAAAAAATAACCATAGGATATGTGCCCACTTTTATAGGGAAGGTTGTATGCTACATATAAAATATTAAACTAGTATTTTATCTATTTATAACATAAGTAGAGTACAAATAATTAATGGAATCTAGGAAGGAGGAGGTCTGGATAAAGGGGATATTATATTATCTTAGAATAAGGCATGATGGTGGGATGTTGTTTTTTGACTCATGAAGTGTGATTTACTTGGCCAAAAATACAATTTTACATTCCAAGACAAAAAAAATATTAAATTAAAGTATCAATTTATCCATAATTTTTTGAAGGATGGAGGGTTAGATCTATGAAATATTGAAGGGTTTCAAAATCCAGTAGATATACTGAAAAATATTGAAGTTCAGGATGTGTTGAGGTGGTGTTGTGCCTTATTTGGGATAGGATGACCTAAATCATGGTGGGAAAACCATGCCGTTGTAAAGGAATTTTTAGGACCAGATGAGGTTTGGAGAATCTGATGGAGGATTAAGCGGTGAAGCTTGGAAAATGATTCTTAAGTAGAATATTGTTAGGTTCAACTATGAAAATAATTTTCCAGAATATAAGTTAGAAATTTTGGAAGGAGAAGTTTCAAAAGTCTAACTTATAATGGCTTAGATGGAGGTGGAGGAAGTAGTAGTGATGAGGTCCCGATATCCAAATACAGGATGACCAAAAGTTATATAGACCAGATGGTTTAGTTAGAGGAACAATTGGAAGTTACTACTACTCAAATCATTTTTATAGAAGCATTGTTGAAAACATAGAGGATATTCATAAGGGAAACTTAAATGGAATATAAGGATAAACTCATGAGAGTTTCAAAATTGCACACAATGTACTAAAATAAGAGTTAAGGTGGTGGAATCCTTTGACTAAATGGAGGGTTTTCCATGGTGATTGGATTAACTGGACTTCTCCTAGTAAATATCGAGATATGACAACTATTGGATGCACTAAATGGGTCCTACTATAATTTATAAAGTGGATCATTTTATCAACTCACTGAGAAATTGTAATCATTTTTTAATTCCTTGATAAATTAAAGCAATGTTTAAAGGTTCTAGGGTAATGTTGAAATGGTCAGGCCAGTGTCCAAAAAAAATCATTGGTTTCATTAGATCAAATTCTAATAACTTGATGAATGAAGCCCTGGAATATTTGATAAAAGTATATTTTACATGTAATTTATAATCAATTTATAAGCAATAATTACCTTCATTTGGAATTCTATCTTCATTGATGATTACAATTTAACTTTCTTGTCAATAAATCATTATGATAAAGGATCTAACAAAGAATCCCTCTTTCAGTATCCATATATGCTTCATTAATTTTATAATGTCATTATTATAAATTTGTGTGCTATCTTGGAAGAACCAAACCACTTGCGTTGTACATCATTGGTAATAAAAAGAATCTTTTTTGTCTTGAAAGACTCTCTTGTTATATTGATTTAGAGGGGGAGGGGATAATTATATCTCATTATTGATATCATTCTAGGGATAATTTCATTATACATATAAATTCTCTACTTATATTGAGAAATTATATAAGTTGGGTTATATATTTAAGTTTAGAAAATTATTTATTGCACAAATACCTTTGACTAATTTTGTTATTTAAAGTAAACCCTATGTCATATAATAATAATATTATTATTATTATTATTATCATTATTATTATTATAATATTCCATGACATCCACTAACTCGTGGATATTTAAATATCATTTCTCAAATAAATAATCCAATATTTATTTAAATGATATAAAATACACTATATATCATTTCATATGGACCCTTAATCTGACTAGTCAATCCTCCCAGAATTTATTGAAACTTGAATAATTAATATTTATTTAAATAAATAAATATAACTATATTTTTTTTAATAAATAAATAAATAGTATATTCATTAACTATAGAATAAATATTTATTTAATATTCACATAGAAAAATAAATAATTATGTGTAACCTTGTGAATATACAAGAGATAAATAAATGTTATATTTGTTAATCGAAAAATAATATTTATTTAATATATAACTAACATATATATTCATTCAAGTAACTAGTGATTAAAACAGAACTTGGATAATTATTAAACCACAAATAGAGAATAATATTTATTCAAAATGTAAAATTTAAATATAATTTAACTGTGATTCTAGATACACTTAGTATGTCACCCTATAAACCTCTTTCTCAATGGAATTAAAAGAAATGACCTTAAGTCTAAGATTATAATTTAGCAACACATCAAGACACTTATAGAGAAAGAAATTAATATCAAAATAATAGCAACCACCAATGGATGAGCACTGTGTAATATAAACCCTTTGTCTCAATATCTCATCATATAAGTTTCATTACTTGTGTCATCAACCTATATACTTGATATATCTTTCTTTCACTTCTTGAAATAAACTTGTAGACAAACCTCCATGGACATGGACTTAATCAGATACTTCCATTTCAATCAAAGGCCTAAATATATCAACTCTCTTTAAAAAATGAAAGGGAAAATCCTTTATTGACATATTCATTAATTTCATATCACTTATGACACACCTAACATATCCTACCTCATTATGAGCATATGACTTCATAGTTTTCATCAATACATAAAATTATGTGATTCATGATATACATTAACAATAATATCAATTATAAATGACCAATTCAATTTTCCATGGATAAGAATATCCAATAACACATAAAACATAAGGAATTCCAATTGGTGGGTCTATCCTCATAACCTCCTCTCTTAGAGATTACCAAGTATGAACTTCATGAGAATAAGTATCAATCTATTCTGATTCCCAAACACCCAATAGAAAAACATCATGTATGTCCCTTTAAATAAATTTTTTCAATCCATAGAACATATGTTTAAGAATATTTTCATATCACTTTAAGTTTCACATCATATAGGGGAACTGTTATGACCTTTCTATGTAAAAAATACTCTAAGGATAGTATCACATTAATTTTACACATAAAAACAATCATAATGTGATAAGATATTTTTTTAATATTCAGTTCTATGAATATAAATATCATTTAAATTACAAAGTTGGTTCTAGGACACTAACTTTAATAGAATTCCACTTTCCCAATAACCAACTGTTAACTAATTGGTTAGCCTCAAATGATAAATATAATTTTTCTAAGGTAGGGTTATAGCTTTTTTTCCTACCATGTTCTGGTGGTTGTTTTGTTTATTATGACCTTTACCCTCTAATAAGATCCCTTAAGTAGTAATCTCACTAAGTATTTACCTTTTTCCTCTATTGTTTTTTATGTCTTGGCTAAAATCATAGGTCAAATAAAAGAATTAATTAACTGATTATTAAGATATATCAGAATAGTAAATAAACTTGGTCTATGTATATATAGAAAACACTAGTTTTAATGATTCTTTCTTTCACAAAGGGGTGGGTGCAGATTGCTTTGGTTTGGTTTTGAATGAAAACTAAACCAAACCGCATTTTACGGTTCAGTTTTTATACATGAAAAACCAAACCATTTAATAGAGGATTAGTTTAGATTAAAAAATTCTAAATCATTTAAAAGCATTTTGGTTAAAATTATAAAATTTATAAACCATTAATTTTCAATTTGATTCGGTTTTGATTGAAGAATAATAGTTTTGTTGATAATATAAAAGATATGGATTCATGAGGGATATCCCTTTCTCTCTTGATAGATTCCACCCCTTATGATCTAGGGTTTCCTCTTATCTCTTCTTTGTAGTGATGTTCATGTCTCATTGTTTCCTCCATATCACTCATTTGTGAGTGGATTATGCTCATGATTTTCCTTCGAGGATGGTGTATTTCCCCTCCAACATCAGCATGGTTACTTCTATGGTGAAATATCTTTGTGTTGTTTTCTAATACTCTCAGTACTTAGTGGTTTTGACTCAATTTTACCCCATTATATGTATTGATATTCATATTTTTTCTACAAATTAATAAGGATTAAAGTTTAAATACATTAGTAGGTCTAGAGGAAGTCTAACATTCGATCAGTGTTATAACTTGATGGTAAGATGTGTGATGGTATGAATTTCTACATGAAGGTATCAAATCTCATAATGTATCAACTTTCGTGTCATATTAATGATGAAATATAAGGAATAATTATGTAATTTCATTGTACTTTATTTGGAATGGGTAGTGGTTATGTGGTTTAGTATATTTAGAGAAGCATGACATCATTTTTATATTGTGTGATAGTAGAAAGATAGTGACC
Organism: Viscum album; assembly: GCA_963277665.1. NCBI lineage: Eukaryota > Viridiplantae > Streptophyta > Magnoliopsida > Santalales > Viscaceae > Viscum > Viscum album. Next base: position 66,098,905 of record OY728139.1, read on the forward strand.
ATGATGATGTTATTTTTTGGTGTTGTAGTAGTTTTATATTTAACAGAATTTATATTGTAAGATATTTTATATGTTTTTTTTCTTGTTCTTTAGTGGATTTTAGTATTTATATTCTACTAGAAAGAATTTTTGATGTTGATGTCTTTAGAGAAGCAAGGTTTCATTATACATTGGTTTTACGTTTTTAGTGGTTCTATAGAAGTATATTAGTTGGAATTATTTATAGTGGTTAATTTTTTTAGGTTATTTTTTCCACTTATATACTAGATATATTTCATTTTAGGTTTCTAGTGCATTAGTTTGTGTCATTGGGTAATTGTTTTGGTTTTATTGAATTAAAGTCAATGCGGACCTGTTATAATTGATGGTGTTGTGTTGCCTTTGGTTGATGAGAGTTTCTATTCATAAGAGTGTATATTAAACATCATTGATGGATGGTTCAAGGGAAAAAAATTTGGTTAATAGATGTAATTATGGAAACATGGGTTGATGTTGTTTTAATTGATGTTTTGATGCAGTTTTCATTGGTCGTTTTAATTTGAGTGAATGTGGTTATTTGGTCTTTAAATTTTGGTTTGTATATGGTTACCACTGAACCATAAATTATCTCTTTGATAATTGAAAAAAAAAGGATTAGAGAGATTCATGATATTTTGTAATGATTGACTAATAATTTGAATGGAATTTATGTATAATCATAAACATAGTGATGTGGTATTTCTCATGACTTTCTATCAAAATAAAACTTATGTTTGTTAATGGTGATTGAAAATAAAATTTTAAAGAGGGTTTAGATCATGGAATTGATTCCTAGAGTGATCCGATAGAAAAAATAGAAACTTATGTGTTTTAAAACATGTTGGTTTGGCTTAATAAGTGTAGTTTTTTTGTCACCTGAATAAAACTATGGACCATAAGGGCTTATTAAATCTACACCATAAACCAAATTGTAAGAAAAAAACACAATTCTGATTTAGTTTGATTCAATTTGGGTGGTTTTTTCCCACCACAACATGCATGTTACTTGAATCTTGGTGAAATACTAGATCAAATATATATGAAGGAAGAGTAATTTTATATCCCCTTGATAACTAGTATTTCAATTTCCCCAATAACCAATAACTCATCCAGTTTTACTTTCTCAAGTATCATCAGATAGTTCTGACTACCATCCTATGTAGTTCTCCAAGTTTTATTTAATATTCATCCTCTAGGATTTAAGCATAAAAAATATGAAACCTCAATACATATCATGTAATTTGAGATAGATTCCAAAATAATCTTAGTAATAAGTAGTCTATTTATAAAAATAATCTTCACATGTGTTTTTAAACATCAATTGGGTGAGATTTTATTCCATGTGATATTAGAAATAATTTAATCTTAAATTGTTCTATCTTTTATTTTTCAATACCTTATCAACGTATGTATTATTACTTGGTCTAAGTAATCCCATATATCTATGTGTTTTTTATCTTTTTTCCTAGAACATGGGTTATTACTCTTAGTTATTCATAGAGAAATTGGTTTCTTTAGTCCTAAAACTATAAGACTTAACATCTATTTTTGATATGATATCAATATATTTGACTGGGAAAACTATAGTGATCCCACTAACCACTTGTATAAACATGGTATATGTTCATTCCAAATGAATATACTATGATCATAATGTTTTATTCAATCCATAAATAGATCTCTGAAACTTTCATACCTTATTTTCATTATTTAGTGTCACTAACCCTTCTAGTCATGTTATATAGACATATTCTATAAGGTTTCTTCCATGGAAGTTAGTCTTGAAATCCAATAAATTGATATAATGATCATAGAAATGTTCTATGACAAGTAGAATTCAAATAGATTTTATCATAATAGGTAACATCCCAAACCAAACCATTGGATTTGGAAGGACTGAAATGACACTAAGCTTAGAATACATCCCCTAGGAACCAAAGGATGAAAATAAATGTTAAGGAATTTACTAAATTGTGGGGGATGGTTTTCCCTTAAAAATAACATGAAATTAGACCATAAATAAGAGATAGAATATGATACATTATACAAAACCAAAATAAACTCAAATAGTATAATCAAATGGTCATCCCAGTAATAGAAGAATAGGAAACAAAATAGAAATATACAAGCCCAAGAAAAATAAAAATGAAGGAAAAAAGGCTCAGGTTGCCAAGGTGGCACCACTTCAGACTCTCAGACTTGAATTTATCTCCAAGATATAACTCCATAAATCCATGGCCACAACATCATGAAGCTACACTAATAAAATATAAAACCTTACCCTTACATTTATCATGATTAACAGAGTCTATATACCGTCCAAGGTGCATATATAAAGGGTGACTATATGACCCAGTAGGAAAACCCTGATACTTCTCCCAAATGCCACTGAAATAAGAAATAAGTTAGATCACATTCTATTTTAAATATAAAACAGGCAGAAATAATGAAAAAATAAACAATATATAAAAATATCTATAAGGTAGTGAAATAACCCACACTAAAACACACCCATGGCATGAACCCACTCACACATGCAGAACACCCACCAATAAAAACACTTCCTGAAAGCCCCTCCGGAATAGTCCAACTCATGAGTAGAATTAGTCCCTCCAGTCCCAAGTCATCACTCATTGTTATAATCCAATGTACCATAAGATTTGGAACTGCATCCATATCTAAACCACATAGATCTATCCATATACATATTAACAAACACAAACCAAGTTCATTCCATTTTCTTACATCCAAAACCATTATTTAAAAAAAATACATTAAATCATTTAATCAAACACATTATAGGGGTCACCTAAAATTATATATTTAAAGACCAACCAAGAAAAAGGAATTTACAATAGGGGTATCTCAAGATTTTTCCAACCAAAATCATAAAAAATAATTATTAAAAAACAATGGGCCTTAACGTTTTAGGATAAAATGGGAAAAAAGGTGAATCCACCTAACTTCAATGCATTAAACACAAAGAATCAAATCACAAAATCATATTTCTGGGATATAACTTTATCTTCTTAAATGGATTTTAAAGAATATTTATAAAATCTTTACATAAACCATAGATCTAGGAAATTAATCCCTATTCCAAGGTTACTCTTCATAGAAAATTATATAATCATAAAGAGAGAGGAAGAATGAGACTCTTACCTTCAGTTTTCAAGATCCAATTCTCTCAGATCTGTTGAAATTGAGCACGAGAAGAAATAATATGTTCAAAATCACCTAGTGATGGTATGAGGGTCAAGAGACTATGAAATAAGAGGACATTTTAATGTTTTAGGGGAGTCTTTAGGATAAAAATCTATTTTTCAGATTTCATAATTCTCACCGCATGGTTTGGCCACACAATTTGGAAAACTATGTGTTAACATTGTGGATCACCTTAGTACCAAAAATTACCAAGTTGAATAGTTCAATATGGTTTAGTCAAACCATTCACCAACCGTGCACCTACCCACCCCTCCAATTTTTATATGGTTACCTAGATAACTCCAAATGATTTACCCTAACTATGCTCAAATAGTTTTCCTCATAAAACCTTCTCAAAACATTCCAAAACCACACAAAATAATTAGGAACCCAACCCAAGCATTATTTAACTTGAAAATAAATAATAAAACATGGAAATACCACAAAACATGGATGTTATAGTCTTCTAACTATGTATATCTCCATCCTTGGAAAACTAGAGGTCAGTTGTGCCCTCGAAGATTATGGGCCATTGATCCAACGTGAATTTATACTACTCCCAAGTTTCCTCCTAAATCATACTATAATTTCATAATATTCATACCAAATATATTATTTTTCATTTAAAATTATTTTATTGTTTATCTATAATATAAATCAGGGAATAAATAAATGTATTATCGGGTTCAAGGGTGACATGGTCTCAATGCATCATATGTCTAGGGTTAGGTTGGTACATATGTAATTGGGATACATAAAAAATTTTATGGATATCACTGAATCTTATTAGTAATGACAACCAATATGAATTGTATCCAATATATTCTAAAATCTCAAATGGCCCAACATACTAAGAATCCAATTTTCTTTACTTTCTCAAATGATAGTGACCTAGTCTCGGGGATAATTTCAAGAATATGTAGGCATTGACATCAAAAGATAAGGGTATTTTATGATGATATACATATTATTTTTGAAAACTTTTTTATATTCACATCCCTTTCCTGGTCATATAGATTTTTCTAGTAGTATTATAGGCATGACTTGATTTGATCAATGATGTTTCCCCAGTATCTACCCAAAAAAGAGAAGATTAACATGGATAGCCATACATTGCCTCAAACAAAGTCATTTTTATTGTGGCCTGATAAATGTTATTATATAAAAACTCTACCAAAGGAAAATGATCTTCCCATGAACCACTGAAATCTATAACATATACTCAGAGCATATCTTCCAATATATAGATCAAACGTTCTGACTAGCTATCCATTTTTGGATGATATGTCGTAATTATGGTCAAATGAGTGTTAATGGATTATTACAAGGATATCTAAAACCATAAAGTAAATCTAGGGTCTCGATCAGAGATAATTGATATCAGTACATCATGAAATTTCACCACTTCCTTGATATAGAAATTTTTCAAGTATTCCACTATATTGGACTCTTGAATTGAAATGAAATGTGTCGACTTGGAGAGTCAGAACACAATCACCCAAATAGAATTGTGGTTATAAAGTCTCAGTAGTAGACCAATGAAAAATACTCTGGAAATTTCATCCCATTTCTATATAGTTATAGGCATAGACTGTAACATGCCTACAGATCTTTGGTGTTTATCCTTTACCTATTGTAAATTGAGACATCTTGTAACATAATAAAAAAAAGTTCATTTAATATCAGGCCACAAAAACAGGGTCTCCATTACACTTTATATATTATGAATACCTAGGTGAACCATAAATTTTGAATGGTGATATGTAGAGAGAATCTATTCATGGCATAATAAATGAACTATTATTTTATTCTAAAAGCACAACATGGAGTTTGAGTCCACTATCCATACCTCAATAGTCTCCCCAATATTGAGTGTTAACCTCATGGAAAGGTAGTCTAGGTCTAATTATTGAGACTCCATAATAAAACTCACTAAATCAATAATAGAATTAATGGGAAATAAAACTACATCCTGATTTTTTTTTTCCTATAATCAAAATGCATGTCGCTAATTACTCATGTAACAGCCCAACCCGAATCTTCATGTCCTAGCTGGAGGTTCACAGGACCTCATACACACCTCCCCTATATAATAGGTTATTGAATAGTGTCTAAGGCCTAAGAGGCATCATGTTGAGAATATTCCCTTAGTAATATACAACTAAAAAATAAATATAATAGAATCAACAAAAACAATAAAAATAATAATAATAATAATAATAAGGGAAACTAATAATCTATCAACATCAGTAAAATAATGACAGTATAAAATCCATTCTATAACAATATGAAATGTTAATAATAGAATCCAAACCAAAATAAAAGATCAAAAAATTTGATAGATCAATGTACTAAAACAGGGTAAAGGAAACTAAGGTAAATGTGGAAAACATCTAAAATGTAGTGATTTTCCCAACATCACCTCACATTGTCGTGCTACTCTAGCTCAATTGCCCACTTTAGGGAACTTTCCCTTAATTGGATCACTGTTCTTGAAATCTATATGCACACTGAGATTCATGTGTATTCTGTGAGTATAAAACCCAGTAGGACACCTACAATTGTCCTTAACATAAGTTCATAATGTAAACAAGTGTGTGTTTCTATGCCAACTCACATGAATCCAAAAACTTAATATCATAGAATTAAAGCCTACTACCATTAAATAGAGTAGTGATTAATTCTTATATAAATATAGTTAATCTAGAATAATACATTTCTATTGAGGAATTTTCCTAACTTGAGTATCTATATGATAATTAACTGAGATGTATTTAGTGTTTTCCATGATGTTAGTTTGTAGATAAATTCGTCTTTCAACAAACAATTCTCATTAACACACATGAAGTGATGACATAGTGAATTTGTTTAATATAATAAATTATATGAAACCATTAGTAAATAATGTTGATATATGGGTGGTTGTTTTACTTCTATTTGTGAAACATGTCAGGAAAGGAATCATGGAAGACTTTAAATACATATAAGACTTCTCAATGATCATACCCATACTACCATCAGGTATTTTATGTTTATGTGGGAACATGAGTCTAGGAGAATATCCACTAAATATTTAATGATTGTTTAATACTTTGTTAATATATTCTATGAAAATCCCACCTAGAGTATCATATATCTTTTATCAAGTGTACCCATTTTTTCAATAATAATCCCTAAAATTTCTTGAAGGAATCTCATGAATCACATGATTTCACCTTAGGATTATCCTTATAATAGTCTTCATGGTCTGTATTAACTAACTCTATAAGTTATGTGTATTTCTGTTATTTATAAAGGTTTATTTATCAAAAACTTAATAAGTTAATATATCAAGTAAAACCTAATAGTTCTAGATCAAAAGAGTCAAAACACTATCTAGGGTATATACTTGATAATCAAATTTAGTTTTACTTATCTAAGAATTATCTTGACACAACTAGGTAAGGATTATATATTTTATATTCATCAATCATTATCAATTTGGACATTTGTGATTCAAGTATTATTGACTTATTAGTTAAGTATGAAATATAATAACAACATTTATTCTAAATATGAAATGATGTCTCATTATGTTCAAATGGATATTGAAATAAATGTTTTGGTAATAATAAATAAAAAATAATAGTCTAACTAGAATCAATCCACTATGAAATATGAAGTTTTTTCTTCTCCTTACCAATTTAGTAACCACCCTTTCTCAACTACTTGTAGAATTATCCTAACTTATTTTAATGTTTCTGAGCTCCCTTGGTTCATGTATTTGAATAAAAGTATTTTATTATAATATTTTATTTAATACCTAATAATCTAAATAGAAATTTTTCGTGAAATGATGAATATACTTGAATTTTAAGATTTTTTCACTTCTTATTCAACTCATTATTGTTCTTCTAGTGACCTTTATTACCACATGAGAAGCAGATAACTTCATGTTCACTGAACTGCCTCTAAATATTTTATATCTTTGAATGATATCATAAAGGAGCTATTGACTTTGAACTGACCATGGGATTTTCAATTTGGTATTTCACTATATTCAACATAAGGGGTGAGGAATGATTTTCCCACCATTCTATGTATGCTTGGAGAAGCATAGTCAAAATATTCCCTAATGAATTCTTCATACTGTTCATCCAATATTTTTGGATGATATAGAGTATTTGGGTGATAAGGATGATAATATGAGATTAATGGATAATTTATTATCCATTTGGAAGCCTAACTTCACTAAATTATCAATACAATTTGGTATTTTGAATTCAATATCACTAGTTATGTACCTGCCTCCAATTTTACAATGGTATAGTGCAGTGACAATCTCATTTATCTTAAGCCTCTATTTCACCTTTTCAATAAAAATGAGGTGAGATATTATGGTGTATGAATCCATGTATTTATATTGAATATTTATCTCCTCATACATAGTTGATAGCATGATGTAATAGATAATGTCAGCATCCTCCTTGTATCTCAAGTAGGAATCCATTTCAAATTTTCTCACTCGGTTAGGTGGTTAATTAAGAATAGGGATTATAGCACATAGTATAATTTTTATTGTTGTAGTTCAATGTATAAATGATAATACCCATCATTGAAATTTTTTTTGTTGAGGATATGGTCTGAGTATAAAAATAATCATAGTGTTCCCATGGTTCCTTCTTCCATTTTCTACAATACATAAAAGTAAATTTTTAGTACTTTATCTAGATTACAAAGTGTTGCGTAATAAATTTTATTTTAATAGTCTTTCATTATTTTATCAAATATCAATAAACCTCACCATTGGATTCATAATATTCTATCACATGGATACTCTAGTGGAAAAGATCCATATTTACCTTCTTATAATCTAAACTTGGGACAAAAAATTATTCAGAGGTGTTTAAGTAGGTGGTCTTTCCAAACACATTAACTCACAGTTCCTTGATCCGTAGAGTGGACTCCCCAATCTTGGATTCCTAGACTCAGATTTCCTCAACACTTACCTTTTAGTTACACAAAATATGTTTTATGAAATCAAACCTTGATGTTAAAAAGGTTAAGATGAACCAAAAATTTAGTTAAAACTCCCTAATAATTGAAAGTATCTAGATTTGGTCTTGACAAGTACTTTTAATTATGGTTAAATTTTAACTCAAGTAAAGAAATAATTTTTTGACTATTTTTGTTTGAGTGATTTGTTTATTTTATGAATATATTTTCTGTATTTTATCCTTCAACATTCTTATTAATATTATGTTAATTTTATATAATTAATTTACCATGTTGGGATAAAATAATTTATGTATAATATATTTTTAGTCCATCTTGCATAATTTTTAATTCATATAATTTATGTGATTATGTTTAAACATCAAATAAACATGAATAACATAAATAAATAACTAACCATGCACTAGATATATATATATATATATATATCATTAGCTTATATCTATTGGTTTGTATATCGAGCAAATGAAAAACCAACCATTGAACCTAAGGGAAAAAAACTTCTTGAGTCAGGCTTGGATCTAGTTAAGGTATTCTACCTTTAACATATATATCTCCTTGGTTAGTTTCACCTCATTTCTATCTTGAATTGTCTCATATCATATAGGAGCTCCTTCATTTGTATATTCTTACTCACATGTAAATGAGGGTAACTAGGGTTTTGGAGTTGCATAAAATAAATTATGGACACACGATCCCATACATAATAATAAGGGATGCATAATAAATAGATCATCATATTTAATTTAATAGTAAATTATCAAAAAACCTAAGAAATAATAATTAAATTAAATAAATAGTCAACACATATATAAGTAGTTCAATATCATGATCATCCACACATACAATGAATACACATTTAAAAATGTATAGAATCCATTTCAATATATTCGTTATTAAGATAAAATTACAAAAATAATAAATTTTTCATATTAATTAATTAATTCCTTTATCTTAAATTTATATTAAAAAAATCCTTAAGATTCCTATCTTGTATAATTTTAAATAAATTTAATAAAATAAATTTAATTAAAAATAAATTTATGCACGGCATGTACCGGTAGGTAACATGGCATGTACCCTTCTGGTCAGATTTAAATTTGGTCTATAATTTAATATATGTAATCTATATAGGAGGCAATATGGTGTGTTCCCCTCTGATTTACATGGAGTGTACTGTCACTCTCATGACATGTGAATTACACTCTTTATAGTCCTTGTTGTGTACTATGTACTTACATTGTATGGATGTCTACATGGTGTGTCATGATATTACATGGTGTGTTGTTTTGTAGGTCAAACCTTGTAGTCAACATGACATGAATGGCCAAACGAAATTCCATTAATATAAGTGTTGTGTACTATTGGAAATACCCATGAAGTAAAAGGTGTGTATACCAACCATACACATTATATAGCTCCATAATAATGTGGAAAACAACTAATATAAGCATTTAATTCCACAAGACCCACCAAGAATCACTCAAAGTGTATTTGGGGGGGGATCTTTCACATGATATGTACAACCAGCTACACATTGGGTAGTTAGAGTGTTTTAAAATTAATATTTCTTCCCATGTGAATGAATAACATGTTATGTCTATCTCGTTGAGTACCTTACATGAGTGAGTATGAGTTACTTGACGTGTATATCCAACTGCATGTCATGTTCTCTTTTCTTTGGTCACCCACACAAAATTTATAGGGACTCACCATGTATTCCACATGGGATATTTATGTGTTACATGGCTTGGAACTATATATATTATATGTAATCACATTTGGACCATATTTCTTGGTTGGTAGTTAATATGTTATGTGTATTAATTACATACCATGTAATTTGACCGCATAGCTTCTAAGATTCCCATGGGGCCTCACTGGGTGGGGTTACACGACATGTAGATCGGTTACACACCATGTAATCTTGTCATATCATGTTCCAGCTAGAAATAAATATGTGTTGTGTAATGGTGTCATGTATTGTTCTCATACACAGTGTGTCATGGTTCACACGGATCATCCCAGTGTGGTTGACCATGGGCACATGATGTGTACTTTTAGTTGCATTCCATGTATTTGTGCCATCCATCAAGAATAAATGGTACCTCTAGATTGGATCTCTGATCATTTTTCTTCTATTTTTATACTTTTCTTGATCATATGAAATGGAATGATCATATTATCTTGAATTTTTTGTTTTGAATGAAAAACTAGAGATGAAAAACTAAAAAATAAATGTGAAAAATAATTAACATATAATAAATGATTATAAATTAATATGTAACCTCTCTAATACTAATTAAAGGTTATAAGTCATAATAGAAGTTATCATGGCTTGTGCCCAATAAATTTGTTCATCAGTTTCTTCAGATTAGATCCTTAGAATTAAATGAATGTAATCTTATAATATTCGAGAAGAGGATCTTTCACAAATAATTTTTAATTAATATATAAGAAATAATTAGATTCAATTGGAATCCTTTATCTATTTATTATCATGGTTGACCTTTCTTATTGAACTATTGTTGCATTAAGGGATATAAAGTTGAATCCATTTAGGATTGTCCACACATGATCTATGAATCTTGGAACCTCACCATTAGAACTCCAAGTGCTGACATGGAAGAACCAAACCACTTATGTTGTTCGTTGTTGATTTCAACAAGAATATTTCTGGTATTGAAAGTCCCTCTCTTGTTCTCTTGATCTGGTGAGGGGGGAGGGAGGACACATCTCATTCTTCATAGAATTCTTGGGATAATTCTACTATGCATAAAAATTCTATATTTTTGTATAGAAATGATATAAATTAGGTTATATACATAGGTTTAGACAATTAATTATTATGAAAAGGACCAGAACTAGTTTATTTATTCTAAGTAAAACTCATGTCAAATAATAATAAAAATAATAATATATTTCATGATGTGTGATAACTCATGGATAGTTAAATATCATTTCTTAAATAAATAAATATTTATTTATTTAAATGATATTACTTAAACTATATTTCAATTCTTATGGACCCTTAACCTGGCTCATAAATCTTTATCGACATTTATTGAACCTTGAATAATAAATATGTAGGTAAATGAATAAATATCACTATATTTTTAAAAGTTGGGGTTGAAGCCTCTTTTTATTATTAAATCAAAGACCAGTTTCCATTTGGGTAAAGGGAGACTCATTTCATAGCCTGAAGAACCAAGGTCAAGTGTCCCATGAATATGGACCAAAGGCCTAGAGCAGCATCATGCCTGCATCATCTTTCCAGGGTCAATAAGCCTATATCATGCCTATATCACCGCCTACATTGTAAACCCCACAAGAGGCTTTTCAGGATTTGAACTCTGGTCTTTTGGATGCAAGATTACGGGGTTTACCACTTAGGCATCACCCCAACTGTAATAAATATCACTCTATTATTTATTTAATAAATAAATAAATCTTATATTCACTAACTAGAGAATAAATATTTATTTAATATTTGAGTAGTCAAATAAATAATTATTTATTACCTTTCAAATAAATAGGATATAAATAAATATTATATATTTTATAATTGGACAATAATATTTATTTAAAATTCAAATCACATGTATATTCTTTTTATTAATTAGTGAATTTATGTGATCAAAAGAACTTGAATACTTATTAAACCACATGTTGGTAATAATATGTATTCAAACTATTAAATTCAAATAGAATTTAATTGAAATTTTGGATGAAATTATTGTGTGACACTCCGGGACTCTTTCTTAGTGGCGTTATGAAAACTGAATTAAATTCCAAGATTAGCATCTAGAAACACATTAAGACACCAATAAAAAACATGTTGATTTCGTAATGACAATAACCTCCAATGGATGATAATTATGTAATATAATGTTTTGAATTGATATCTCATCAAGGAGGTTGAATTATTTGTTTCATAAACCTATATACTTGATATATCTTTATTTCACTTCCTAAAATGAACTCGTCAATAAAATTCCATGACTAAGGACTTAATTAGATAGTTCCATTTCAATCAATAGGTCATAGATAGAAACTCTCATTGAAAAATGAATGGTAAAAATCCTTTCTTCATTTATTTATTAATGTCATATCACTTATGACACACCCAATGTATCCTACCTCACCGCGATCATATGTCATCATAGTTTTTATCAATACATTAAATTACATGATTCAGGATATACATTTATAATAATCTCAATTCTGAGGACCAATATACACATCTGCTGATAGGAATATCCAACAGAATATAAAACAAGTGAAATTCCTATTGGCGGGTCTTTTCTCATAACCTCCTCTCATGGAGGTTACCAAGTGTGAGCTTCGTGATAATAAGGCACAATATATTATAATCCCCAAAAATTTGATATCCAAAAATCACATATATCCTATCAAATAGATTTCATCCATCCATAGAACATATGATTAAGAATATTGTCATGGCACTTCAAGGTTTTCATTATAATGGGGAACTGCTATGATCATTGCATGTGAAAAATAATCTAAGGATAACATCACATTGATTTTACACAAAATAGCAATCATAATATGATAATGTATTTATCAATATCCAAGACTTTGAATATACAGGTAATTTAAAGTAAAAAATTAGTTGGTTCTAAGGCACCAACATTGTAAAGACCAAGAATTCTATCAATGGAATTTTCCTTCTATAAATGTGTCATATTTAATAATGTATTATTATATAAAGCACATGAACCACATAATAGAACTAAGAAAATTTTATTATATTGATTTGAACATTACATTTAGAGAATCAATATATCCATAATAATTGAAATTATTACAATGGGATAAAAATAGAAAATAATATTGTTATAATAATAAAATTTTGATTTGCTCAATCCATTAGAATAATCACACTCACAAACAATACTATAGAAGTAAAATAGATTATTAGTAATGAAATGTTCATTTTGAAAATGAAAATATATATAACCTTGAGATAAAATATAATTTAATGAAGGGTGAATGAAATATTATGTATTTATATAAGGCATGGAACCCATATGATTATTACAAATCTAACTGTTAGGATAGTAACTGTTGAATAGAAATCTAACTGTTGGAATAGTAATATAACTGTTGGAATAGTAATATGAAGATCAGAATAGTAACCTCAAATACGTAATTTTAAAATGATATTTATCTATCCTATAAAATGAAAATATGATATATTGATATCATGATATAAGTAAATAAATGTTTTAAAAATGATAAAATAAGTGTTTGTATTATTGTAAAACATATATGTTTTATTTTAATTTTTATAAAAAAATATAAAGTTTTGAAACAAAATTTATTTTTATAAAATGTGTTTATAAAATAATTTTAATTTTAATTATAATAATAATTTAATTTTATGAGACCATAACTAATTTTTCAAAGGTTTATAAAAATTATCATAATACTAAAATTGGTATTTTTCAAATAAATAGGGATTTTTTAAAATTAAATTTATAATATATAGAAACTTATTTTTATAAAATGGAGTTAATTTTTTTAAACTAAACATAAAAAATTATTAAGGTGAATTTTTGGTATTTTTATAAAATAGTTTAATTTTTGTGAATAGTGAAATATGAAAAATTCCTATATTTAACATTAAAATTTAAATATATTGTTAATTGAATATGGTATGATGTAAGAACCCATTATCTTGAACTCACATGCACATATTACTATATTTAGACCCAATAATTTATACTATTTATGGTCTTGATCTAACATAATAAACAAAATGATTATTTTATTCAAAAAACACTCATATCCTCTCCTTGTAAATACCACCCCTAACCTACCCTTATACTCGTACATTATAACTTTCTTATCCTATAAAATCTATACCAATTTTTCTCCTCATCTCTCACCCACATCCCTAGAATCCTTGGTCTCATAAAAATACTAGTCCAAGGTTCCCTAAGTGGAAGTCTAAGAGAGGACATCCAAAGAGGTAATATTCTTTACCAAACTATCTTTTGATTCTTTCTTATTCTACCTTATCATATATATTTCTTACATGAAATTATTATAGAATCGTTATTTTCACTATAATTAATTTTTATTTTATTTATATAATATACCATATCTAACTTAATTGCTTTATTTATTTTTAAAAAATGAAAACATTATTCATATTATGGTCGGTTTGCTGCCTCCATGGATGATGTGTTCTGTTTTCCATAATCACCTTCGTGGATGGTTTAAATACACTTATAATGGTTAAAATGACCTAAATATGTATATTATATATTTTTTCATATTCTGGAGTGAATATATAGCCATAATATTAAAATAAACACAACAAATTCATCATGGTTGGAGAACCCACCTAAATAAAGTAAGTGTATAATGATTATACTATATAAATCATGATTATTTATGAGTAATATTAGAAAATAAGAACCTTTTGGAATTATTTAAACACACCAAATCCATACCATTGTAATTTTAGAGTTATGTAACCAATGCATAATTGCTTCCATAATTATCCACAAGTGATCCAACCTTAGAGCCATGAAACAAACACTCTCAGAACACTGAAATTGAACTTGATATATCATTGAAATGGTTGTAAATGGACATAATATAATTATAGTAGATAAAATATATATTTAAAATGTTATGAATTAATTAATTAATTAATATAATTTTATTATTCATGATGTTAAGTGTAAGTTCAAAATGATTCTGGACCAAATGTAATGGATGTCTTCAAACCGACCTATTTTCATTTAGTAATGATTTCTCTCTATTTACTTAGCATTATCTATATATTATTATTATTTAATTATATATTATTTATATATGTACCACACATATATAACTAGTTTAATTCACCTTTACTTGATGGGGATATGCATGTTTTAAAGGTTCTCTTCTCAATTTCCTTTTTTAAGCAAAGCTGATTAAAAGGAATTTCTCTGTTTTCTTGCCTCATTTCAAGTACCACTCAATGAAATGTTTTTAACATTACATGATTTATAAAAAAACTCATTTTATTATGAGAAAAATTATAGTTAATTTTTTATTTTATTTAAATTATTATTCCCTTACCCTCTTTAATGATTCTTTACCCCTTTTCCTAAAACTCCTCTTAAAATGAATATTTCCAAAATTATTTTTATACTGTTTTTTTTATTAAATTTAATTAGACTTAATTTTCATATATTATACTTATTTATTTATCTATGAACATACAAGAATTATTTAATGCCTTTTTAGGTAATTCATTATGATATGCCATTTGGATTTGTTATAAGACAATATTATGTAACCCATTTCATTTCCATGGGTTTTTTATGCTTGTAACTTATGTATGAATTCCTTACATGGAACACATATACATTTAAATGTTATAATGGGTGTGACCATGTATTTATCCAATGCATTGGTTAATGCTTGTCTCATGAGATGATATGTATGGGATTTGGGAGAAAACCTAATCCATGATGGGACTTTTTCTACCCTGTGATGTTTTCTTGGCAGTTAGCCTTGACTTATTCTTATGTCACGTTCTATTTTGTTTTCATATTACTATTATTTCTTGATATTATTTTTCCTACATACTTATTTTATTCTTCCATGTGATCACTCATGTACCTTTCCCCTTATGATATCACAATATGTCATTTGATTCATATGTTATGCTTCTTTATCATGTCTATTTCCTTATTTGGATGTTTAGATCACTCCTTTTGTTTATTTATTATATAGATTATCCTATGAAGTTGTAAGAGATCAAAGAGATTTATGATCATTTTATAGATAATAAAATAAATATTTTGTGTTTTAGTCTCATTTTGAGGTATTATTAACCTAGTCTTTAAAATAAACTAGACCTCTAGATCCTTGGCTTGTGTTTTGTGGATCTTTATATTAAAAAACATGTAATAATATGTGTTATAGGATTGTATATCTATATTTGGTATTATATAAAGGTATACTAATTTTGTAGATTAGAATAAGAATTTATTAATAAAGAAACCCTAAGGATAATTTTAATTATAAGAAAACATCCTAGAATTTTGGTAAAGTATAGAGTGATTGGTTTCCAAGCAATAAAATCTTTGTATTAATACTACAATTGGATGTGTCTTTGACATAGACATAGCTAGGGGTAATATCCCAGAAGGGCTTGTTGGGTATTAACTTAACATGTTCCTGGTTCACAACAAAGAGACCTTGTTACACACCTAATTTGACACTCCTAGGGGTATGTGCTTTAGAATATTCACAAACTCTTTTCAAACCATTATGAAGGACTTAATAGATTGTTAGGATATAAAACCTAATAGGTAAATTACCAATGATAACCTATATTGAAACTTATACACTCATAAGTTCGTATATTTTTTATATTTATAATTTATTCATTCTAAGTTCATAATTTCATTTTTATATTATTTTTAGTTTGAGTATTATCATCCCTAATTTTATTTCCTTTATTTTAGTTAGGAGGAATTATTCCAATACCCAAAGTGATGGGAAATATAAGGATTTTTCTAATGAAATCCCTAACGAGATTGGAGAATGATATGGGAACTTCGTGCTATAAATTTATTAACTAACTCATGTTATGAATAATAACTTGAATCATGTGGAACTACCACATTCACCTAATAAAGATCAAGTTTTTTTCAATTCCTTCATATAAAAAAGATTCATCAAAGGATGTTGACATAAATAAATATACCATTAAATGAGAGCATTGATAAATTCTTGAGAAAATAATCCTTAAACATTCTAAAGTGTCTCATACCACCTTGAAACATTCAAATCATAATCCCTTATAATATCATGAGAATAAGGAGACTCTTTATATGATATACCAAGGGGAATTAAATACACCACATGCAAATAATAAGTGGTGAACAGGGCGTATATCTCATAAAATTTAAAGTGAGGTGAGAAAAAATTATTTTACTTTGGAAAGAAGAGTTCTTTTGGAAAATAATTTGTATTAATCATAAATTTGGTTTTAAACATGTATATCCCAGAAAAAAAATTAAAGGACATTTATATTACATTTAAGGCATAAATGATGTCACATTGAAGTGAAATCATGTAAAAAAAATTCAAGAAGCTTTAGAATTAAAATATTTTAGCGCGGTTTAAAGAATTCATTAAAGAGATTTTAAAGCACAAAGGCATGTTTTATTTTATAAAACCAGAAATGAAACAAAATATTTTTTCATTTTAAAATTTTTGATTTTAGAAATATAAATCTGGCTTAAAATATATTATAGAGTTAACTTCAAAATAGTTAATAATTCGAGAAGTTCCTTGAATCGGGCTTGCATTTTGGAAGAATTTTTTAAAGATTCTCTTAAAATGTGTAACTCCTCAAAAAATAAAAAATTATTCTGATTAGTACACATATATAGAAAATTAAAACATAATTTATTAATAATACATAAGAATAAATAATAATTTCATTAAGGTGAGTAGAGAATAAGAGCAACCCGAATGAAAATGGAGGTTCGGGTAGAAAATACTTACAAATTTGTAATCAATTTAATCATATGCCCAAAAATTAATAATCATAAAATGATGCATTTAATATCATGAAAATTAAGATATTAATGATATGTAACATCAATGTGTAGTATACATACACCATACACAAGTAATAGTAGCGAATACGGAATATCTCACAAAAATGGAAGTGAGGTGAAGAAACCCTTACCTTAAGTCTGAAGGTGTTCTCCACTTGATCTTAATGACCTGAATAATAAAATTTAGGTTCATTAATTAATAATTACAGAACCTCCTCTCCATTTAAGTTATTTATTAAAATATTATTAAGTTCATTCACGACCTTTTTGATAAGTTAAGAGGTTCAATTTCATTGTTCGGGTCCGTTTGTTTCATGATCGGTATACTTATATACATGAATGAAGAATCGTGTAAAATGAGGATGGTTGTCTAGAATTGAAGTTATATGTTATTATTGAACATAAATAAGGTTTCATGGTTTTAAATTTAATTTGGTTTCTTTGAGTGAAGATGAATCATTATATAAATTATTTAATGATAACTGTTTGGGTTAATTGGCAGTTTTTTGAACACAACGAACTCATTTTGATTTATAAATAAAAACCATGTTTACAAAAATATTCTAGAACCATAGATGAAAAAAATACATATATTATATTCTTTTTCAACCATAATAATGTTTTCATATCCATAATTTAATATGGTAATAGAAATTGAAAACCCATTGTCCTTGAATGTGGTAAATTAGCAGATCTCAGATGGTGTTTTTTTACTACTAGCATAAAAGAAAGTAAAAGGAGAGATGATAATAACTTATTACATCATCATAACAAAATTACAGTACATGTAAGTTACTAGAGTTTTCATAACATTTGTATGAGGATAGGTGAGTATATAAAAGAAAACAAAGGAACTTGAAAACAATGTAAAAGAATTAAAAAGAGGAATTTACCACTTGAATTGATCTTCCTTTAGAGCCTCTTTAAGGGAGAGGATTTGGTCTTTTTATGAGACCAAGGGATAATATATGTGTTGTGATCTTGGGATGATATTTGATCATAATTTAGACAAGGAAAAAGGCTTTAGATTAGTGAAGAGAAAAGGGGAGTGTGGGTGGTTTTTATAGTGGAAGAGAGGAGGGTTTTCTTAATGTTTTAATCATTAGTTGATTATTTTTCCATAAGACAAGAAATAGTGATGATTACATGACCAAAAATAGTAATAAGTGCATGTAATTTCTAACCAATGTCTATTTACATCATCCATGACTCAAGCATGATGCAAAAATTTATTTATTTAGCAAATTTTATAATTTATCAAATTTCACTATTCACCAAAAAATCAAGTATTTCAGAAAAATCCCAAAAATTCACCCAAACAATTTTTTGATGTATAAAATCCAAAAATGAACTCTATTTTATGAAAATAATTTTCTAAATATGAAAATTTTAATTTTTAATTAAAATCATTATTTACTTGAAAAATACAATTTTAAAACCAAAACTGATTTTATAATACCTTGAAAATTTATCTAAGGTATTATTAAATTATATTAAAATAATAGTACCACAGAAAATTATTTTAGAAAAAAAATTATGAAAATTAATTTTATTTTAAATTTACACGGGCAGTACCCGGGGTTAAGGAACACGATGTGTACCTTTTTTACACGCCGTGTAGTTTGGTTTTATACGGCTTGAACCAATGACACGGGCCGTTTACACGAGCAGTACCCGAGGTCAAGGAACACGGCGTGTAACCATACTACACGTCGTGTAACCTTTTCTTCATGTCTTGAGCCACTTGTCTTCTGTGACTTGGACTAGCTTCTTAGGGTTCGTACCCATGGTTTTTCCCCTGAAGGTTTTGGTATCATTTCCTATATAAGGGAGTATGATCCCTTCAGCAGGTCTTCCTGAATAGAGTTGTTGGAATCCCCTCTATGAGACGTAGATCCAGATCCTCTATTCATTCCTGGAACCCTAGGTATAGTTCTTGGTATTGTCGTGACCAACTTTACCCGGGCGCCGATCCTCTGCTTAGCGGATTAGCTCAGACTGAGTTTTCGGAATCACCCTATGGCCTTTGGTTGTGATCCTCATCTGAGCAACATGTTCCCAAGTACTTGTGGAGTGTATTCTCTTAGAACAAGTACTCCGTATCTCTCTCTTCAGACCTTAGAGTGTGTTCTCCCAGTTGCATACTTAGTGGAATCTTCGAGATGGATCCTAGTGGCGGTATCGCGATGGTCGTTTGTGTATGAGTATATCTGGATATTCTTGTGATATGTTCTGTAGACATATACTATGTGGAGATGATTGTATCTTTCCCTTGTGGTTTTGGGGTGTCCTACTGGGTATTGTTATACTCACCCCTGCACGGGCTTTTCCCGCACGTGTTGTGTCTTGTTCAGACGAGCGAGCCTTTGACAGGATTCTAGGCAGACCAGGACCGGACGATGTTCAGTGAGATCAGACAGGCCAAGGTGTGTTCTTACGGCTACAGATTGCAGTCCCAATACCTTTCCTTATAGGTTGGACTTTGTTACAGACTTTCTTTTTGGTGGGCTTGTACTTTTGGCTCAGGGATTTACTTTCTTTCACTTTACTTTCCTGTTGTACTCTGTGGTTGGGTTTTAGTGTATGCATGCATATTTTCCATTTTAGTAGCTTTACTTTTCAGCTTTGTGGTCTTGGAGATGTGTGTGCATGTGTACAGAATTTTAGGCAATGCCTCCCATGTTAGTAGCATGCCTACTAGGTGTTAGTCACCAGCCCCTGGCCTATTGAAGGCGGGCATGGGTAGTTGCGGCCCGGGCCCCACTAGGACGGGCCGTGATAGAGTCCGGCCACTACATCTTTTGGATGAGAAAATATGTCATTGATTGCTTTGTTGGCCATCTCATTGAGTTTAAATAGGGGCCTAACAAATAAGAAAAGAATCATTTTAACTTGGTTAAGGATTCACGTCTGGTTTACCATTTTTTGTTTCCTATGGAATTGGGGATGATCTCATTAATTTAAGATTCAAACATTCCAAGCAGTTTCTAATGGGTTCATTCATAGAACTAGAAACATCCAATGATTCCATATCCATTTGAACCAACTTTCCAAAAGTAGGTGCTCATTAGTTGTGAACTAATGAGGCTTAGGAATTTTTATTGGTCGAGAGGATGGGAGGTCGGACTCATCACACCTTTTTTAGGGGAATTATTGTCTACTCCGGGACTCTTTTTATAGATTTAAGTTATGTTCGTGAATCCTTATTACATTACCAAGTATAAAATGAGCTTTCCTTTAGATCTAACAATCAATGATTGAATATATAGGAAATTTAGATAATCTTTTATATGTATTCGAGGTTATTCGTCGATAGAGAATCATCTGTATTTGTTAGAGATTCTTAGTCAATGGTATCCTTAAATACATAAAAGCCTCTTGGTCATTATGATGACCATACTGGTTTTAAATCCACTCAGTGGGGAACTTGAAGTTTATTGTCATTCGGGAGGACATGGATTATTTCAGTGTTGGGATCATACCCACAGATGGGCTACCTACGTATCCTTTGTTTGGAAAAGGAATCAGAACCCATGTAGTTCGAGTAAGGGATTATGATTTTTATTCATGATGGATGGCTCAAAGAAAGATGTCATGATTAATTTTACACTCTAAGATCAAGTGAGTCATGCTCGGTGTGAGAAACAAGAGGTATTGGTGAAACCATACAATTGTTTCATGCAATGATGTAATGATGTGGGGCTTATGTATGTATGACTGCCCAAATAGATGAGGATTAAGATCTATTTCAAGGAAGAAATCCAGGAACAGGGTCCATAAAGGTATATGTGCTTCATGGAGATTTGGATACTCTAATCTTGGGGATTACTCCTAAGGAAGATTCCCAAGTTAGGAGGGGACTTATGATTGGTTTTTACTTCTGAGAAGGAAATCCAGATCAAAATTAATTATGACTAGTCAAGAGAAATTATGACTGGGGCTTACTCCTGAAAAGGAGGCCCAGGTTAAAGGGATTTGAAATTTAAAGGACTTGGGTATTACTCTTAAGGAGGATGCCCATATTTGATACTGGGGATTACTCCTGAAAAGGAAGCCTAGGTTAAGAGAATTATGGTTGGGGCTTACTCCTAAGGATGATGCCCATATTTGGGAACTTTAAGACTGGGGCTTACTCCTAAAAAGGAAGCCCATATGACAACCCTGCTTTTTATTACAACTTAAACATGATTTATTACATAAAACTTCACTTGATACAATAAAGAAGATCGAGAGGTTTAGTGTATTTGGGGCTTAGGATCATTACATAAAAACTAAAAACATGAAATACAACATCTTTATTGAAAAATTCTTAATGTGACCACTACATTCCCTCGTACTTAGCATTGCATGGGATAACCTGAGGACATGCATAAGAAAAGGGTGAGCTATAAACACCAGTAAGGGAGTACACATGGAATAACATGAGGAGTAAAATACATGTTAGACAATAGGAATATCAATAGATCATAAAAGAAACATGAACATAAAGGCATGATAAAGCATGATAATCATAACATGGAAATGTGGCAACAACACTTAACATGGAATTAGCATGAGCCAAGGCTCATTGCACATAAAGCATGAGTAAAACCTCATTGCACATGAAGCACGAGTAAACCCTCATTGCACTTGAATTAGCATGAGTCAACACTCATTGCACATGACGTATCATGATACTATACTTTACCCAATGCATTGGAGCGTTATAAGGGTGCACCCTTCTTAAACATTTCATTTCATGCATAAGTGTGCCACATGGATCATGAAACATGGATTCATAAAACATAATAATTTATTCCACGATAAAGTAATGTGGAATTCATACATGAAACTTTATAATCAATAAGTAAATGTGCATAAAGTTGAATACCCTTGATGGAGAAATGGGCATGGTATTCACTACACAATGACATTGGCTTAGAAAATCGGTGTGATTTCGGCAGCATAACGGCGTGACATAAGAATTCATAAAAAATGTTGATGAGAGATAAAGGGGTTCCTCATCATATTTACATGTAATGGACAGTAAGGACTTCATATAGATACATTTCCCAACAATTTTAATGGAATTTAGAATCATGATACAAAAGTATTGCTTGAATGTAAGAGGAGAGAGAAGTTCCTTTCGGAATTTCGGCATAGTAACGGGTGTACATGGGAGGAATTTAATGAGAGAGAAAGGGGTCTCCCATAATTAAAACAATAATAGGGCAGTATGGGGGAGGTTCGAAACCATACCCCAACATTCATAATTTAAATTAAAAGGGCAATACAATTTAAAGAAAATTGAAAAAAATGAGAAAGGAAGAAAAACCCTTACTTGGAAGTGTGCTTCCAAAGGCTAGAGAGAGGCTTGTGATAGGCTTCTTGGGAGATTGGGGAACCTTGGGAGGATTCTAGAGAGAGTAGGGAAGAGGTTGGATGAACTAAAAGGGATTTTAGTGAGGAGGAAGTGGGAGTTTGGGTGGGTTTATATAGGAAAGGTGAGAGAATTCTTTATTATTTAGGTTTGGGTCCCCTTACATTAAATTAATCCAAACCACAAACCATCCCATGGTTTTTGCCCATGGTTTTTGGAAAAGGGAATATGAAAACAATATTTTATAAGGCCCAAGTCCTAACTTCTTAAAATAATAAGGTTGCTTATGTGGAGGTGAGTCACACTCCCATGGAAATTAATTTAAAAAGGCAAAGTGTTGAATATGTCTTGAGGGGTCCATTAATGCTTTGAAAAGTAAGTCAAACCAACCCAAAATCACATTATTTTAATGATAAAACATATATTGGATGAACATAAGGATTATGGTATTTTATTACATCACCATTGGGTCATTATGATATCATAAAACACATTATATATTTAAACAGTATTTAATTTTTACCAAAAAATTTGACTATCTCATAAAATTATGAAAAATTCACCGTTGGATAATTTCGATGTCTTGATTCCAGAAATAACATTTATTTTGTCTAAAAAAATTCTAAATATGTTAATTTTCACTTTTAAAATAAAACCAATATTTATCGAAAATTCACGGGTTTTGACAGAAATGGCTTTCAAACCTTAATAAAAAATTTAATTTCATTCATAAAATTATAAGATCATTTATATTTAATAAAAATTAATTTAATATTAATAATAATATTTTATTAAAATATTATTCAATTCAAAAATCCCTTAATTTAATAAAATTGAATTCTTAATTAAATAATAACTAAAAACACCATTTGTACTTTAAAAACTATTTACAATGTATCAAAAATGACTAGAAATTATATTCATTATTATATAAAAAAAATAATGTACATGAACATAGTACTACTTATTTGTTATATAACCCCTTAAAATAGCTTCATAAGACCTAAGGGTAAGGTGTGCGATGGTAACAGACTCTTGGGGCGGCTCGGATAACATCGCTCGAGTAGTAATCTCTATCAACTTCCACTTTTCCCATAGACAGTCACGTTCGAGCTTGACATAATGAATCTCAGCTTGGGCTTGGTCAAGGGCGAAGCCCAAGGATGCCACCTCTTTTGTGAGCTCCGACAAATGGGCTTCGTATGGGGCAATTCTGCTGGATGAGGCCATCGCTTCCTTTGTCTGAGTAAAATTGGGTTCATTAAAGCCTTATATTTATACTAATCATGTGATCACTGTTCAACGGCTATAAAAGTAACAGTCACAACTCTTATCATAAAACCAAAGAAGTTGACATCTTATAAAAACATTTTTTATAAAGAGACATTTAACTGGATCAAGAGGGATTTTCCATTAATGAAACTTTGGGTCGTTACAATATTACCCCCTTAAGAAATTTCGCCCTCGAAATTTTCCTTTTCCCACACTAAAACAAATGTGGGTAACTCATCTTCATCATATCCTCCGACTCCCAAGTTGCTTCTTCAAACTTGTGGTTTCTCCACAACACCTTGACGAGGGGCATTGTCTTATTTTGTATAACTTTTTCTCTACGATCTAAGATCTTCATGGGTTACTCCTCATAAGAAAGATCATCTTCCAATTGTACCACCTCGGAAGAGAGTACATGTGAAGGGTCCAGTATGTACTTCCTTAAGAGGGATACATGAAATACATCATGCACCTTGGCCATAGTAGGTGGAAGTGCTAGTCAATAGGCCACAGCCCCAACACGATCAAGAATCTCGAAGGGGACGATGTACCTTGGACTTAACTTTCCTTTCTTTCTAAACCTCATGACCTTCTTCCATGGAGATATGTGTAAAAACACCATGTCTCCAACTTTAAACTCAAGTTCTCGTCGACGATTATCTGCATAACTCTTCTGTCGACTTTGTGTTGCCTTGATATGCTGCTGAATGGTTTTCACCTTCTCCACCATTTCCTCGACCATTTCTGGTCCAAGAAGCTTACGTTCACTGACCTCATCCCTACATGCCGGTGTTCTGCACCTTTTCCCATAAAGGGCTTCATATGGTGCCATTTGGATGCTCGAGTGGAAACTGTTATTATAATAGAACTCAACCAGAGTAAGATGTTGATCCCATCCTCCTTTAAAGTCCATTGAGCATGCTCTCAACATATCCTCAAGTGTTTGGATAGTCTGCTCGGATTGGCCATCAGTTTGAGGATGATAGGTCGTACTGAAGTTCAGTTCAGTATTCATAGCATGTTGAAGACTCTTCCAAAACTTATAGGTGAATCTTGGATCTCGGTCAGACATAATAGATAGTGGTACTCCATGAAACCTTACCACTTCCCTGATATATATCCATGCCAGTTGATCCAATGAGAAATCCTCCCGAATAGCAATCAAGTGTGAAGTCTTTGTAAGACGATCCACAACAACCCAGATTGCATTGTTTCCTTTGGATGTCCTTGGAAGTCCGGTGACAAAGTCCATGGTGATGTTTTCCCATTTCCATTCTGGTATGGGCAATGGTTGCATCATCCCCTTAGACTTCTGCCTCTCTGCCTTCACTTTCTGACACACCAGGCACTTTGATGTATATTCGGCGATCTCCTTCTTCATATTATCCCACCAAAAGTTTTCTCGGAGATCTCGATACATCTTTGTGCTCCCTGGGTGAATAGAGAAATTTGAACTATGTGCATCATTTAAGAGTTCCTTCTTCAGCTCCAGACTTGATGGAACACATAGTCTTTTCCCAAACCGCACATTTCCTTCTTCATTAACATTAAACTCCGAGGATTTTCCCTTTTTGATAGCTTCCACTTTTTCTTGAATTCCCACATCATCCTTTTGAGCATCCTTTAACCTTTCCAAAAGAGATGGTTGAGCAATCATTTGTGAAAGGATTGATGATGTTCTCTTCTTTATGATTCCCATGTCCATCTTCATCAAGTCTAAGAAGATTGGATCCTTCTCAATTCTCATCATTGATAGAATTGTTGGGTCCTTTCTACTTAGGGCATCTGCCACCTTGTTCGCTTTCCCAGGGTGGTAATGTATTGAACAGTCATAATCCTTGATGAGATCTATCTATCTTCTCTGGTGCATATTAATCTCTTTCTGTGTGAATATATATTTAAGACTCTTTTGGTCAGTATATATCTCACATTTCTCTCCATAGAGATAATGCCGCCAGATTTTCAAGGCAAAGATCACCGCCGCCAACTCCAGATCATGTGTTGGATAGTTTCGCTCATGGATTTTCAACTTCCTTGAGGCATAGTATATCACTTTATCATTCTGCATCAGCACACATCCTAAGCCCTTCTTCAAAGCTTCACTGAATACCACAAAAATCTCCCCACTTGTGGGTAAAGTGAGCACAGGTGCAGTGATAAGCCTCCTTTTCAACTCCTTGAAGCTTTTTTCGCATTCATCACTCCAAGAAAACTTTACTCCCTTTCAAGTTAGCTTGGTAAGAGGGTTGGACAATCGTGAGAAATTTTTCACAAATCGTCGATAATATCTAGCTAACCCCAAGAAGCTACGGATATCGGTTACCGATGTAGGCCTCAGCCATCCCTCAATTGCATCTGTTTTGGAGGGATCCATAGATATCCCATTTCTTGTGATGATATGGCCCAATAATGATACCTCCTTCAACTAGAACTCACACTTTCTATACTTTTCATAGAGCTTCTCCTTGCGCAAAGTCTCCAGTACAGTTCTTAAATGCTCCTCATGATCCTCCTTGGTTTTGGAGTATATTAGAATATCATCTATAAAGACTAGCACAAATTTTTCAAGGTAATCTCTAAAGACTCTATTCATCAAGTCTATGAATATTGTTGGAGCATTGGTGAGTCCGAAACGCATTACTATGAATTCATAGTGCCCGTACCTTGTACGAAAAGCAGTCTTGGGGATATCTTCCTTCTTCACCCTTACTTGATAATATCCCGACCACAAGTCCACCTTGGAGAAGTATTGTGATCCACGCAACTGATCGAACAAGTCATCAATTCGTGGGAGAGGATACTTGTTCTTTATCATGATTTTTTTAAGTTCACGATAATCGATGCAAAGCTGCATTGACCCATCCTTCTTCTTGATGAAGAGGACTGGTGCACCCCATGGTGAAGCACTTAGGCGTATAAACCCTTTATCCAGAATCTCCTGTAGTTGTTTCTTCAGCTCTTCAAGATCAACAACAGTCATTCAATATGGAGTCTTGGATATTGGTAACGCCCCAGGTATAAGTTCAATTGAGAACTCAACATCTCTTCTAGGAGGAAGACCAGGCAGTTCCTCGGGAAACACTTCCGCGAATTCCCTCACAATAGGCATTTCTTCAAGGATGGTTTCTTCCTTGGACTCAATCATCTGAGCCAGATACGCGTGCTCATATGGAAGCAATATCCATTCTTGAGATAATGGAGCTAAAGTAGATTCATCTTCCTCCTGACACTTGTAAATAATCGGGGGTTGATTCTCCATATGGAGTGTGATTTCCCTCTCCCAAAAATTTATGTTGGCTCTATATAAGGAAAGTCAATCCATGCCAAGAATTTCATCAAATCCTACCAGAGGGAGTATGACGAGGTTCGTCGGGAAATTAAATCCACAGATTATAACAGGGGAGGACTTATATTCATGGGGTGCAATGATTGCCCCATTTTCCGTACTCACCGACATCTTTACTTCCATGATTTGTGGTGGTGCGGGGATTGTTCTACTAAACTTTCGAGATATAAAAGAATGCGTAGAACCTGAATCAAAAAGTACATTCTCTATTCTTGAATGAATAACTAGCGTACCTATCACCACTTCGTTGTTGGGGTTCACTTCGGCAGAAGTGATGGAAAAAGCTCTTCCTTGCTGTCTTGGAGGTTGTTGGTTGCCTCTGATAACCCTTGGATTAGGGAACTGATTTGCAAAATGACCCGGTTCTTTGCATTTATAGCATTGAACAACGCGTTGAGGTTCGAACGAAGCATTCCTCTCCTCTGTCGCAGCTGTGGGTCCTTTTTTCTGACAGTTAACAGCTAGGTGCCCTTCTCTTCCACACCTGAAGCATTTTCTCGTCCCCTTAAGGCAATTTCCAGGGTGCTTCTTTCCGCAATTTTGGAAAGTGGGGTGCTGGAGCTTCTTAGCGTCATTGGATTTATCCATCGGCCCACCAGCATTTAAGTCCACCTTACGCTTCTTATCCCCATGATACCCCTGTGATTATCCAATCTCCATTTTCGAACTTGAGGGTACATCGGACAATTTCCTCATAGCTATCGAAGTCACAGATCGCTAATGATTTCCGCAAGCTAGTATTCAGCCCACCAAAGAAGCGTTCAACCTTGCATTCGGGGGTAACGACAAAGCCGGAATCGTATCATGAAAGCCTTGTGAAGTTTTCCTCATACGCTCCAATGGATTCCTCATCTTTTTTCTTAAGGGAAACGAAGTCCCTTTCCATCTTAAGTCGGAGGGTGCGCGGAAAATATTTATCGAAAAACATCTTCCGGAATTCCTTCCATTCCAAAGCCTCGATCTCCTCCTCAGGCTTCGTATTTTTTATCAACGTCCACCATTGATCAGCTTCACCCTCCATATGATAAGCATCCAGGAGAACCTTCTCTTGTTCAGAACATTGGAGGATGGAGAAGATCTTTTCAATGGGGTTGATCCATTTTTTCAGCGATCGTGGGATCAGATGATCCACTAAAAGTAGGAGGCCTTTGTCTCATGAAGCTCTCGATAGTGACTTGTTCTTTCTTAGGGGGGGTTGAACATTCCTCTTGACCCGTGTTTCTATTCAAAACTTGAGTTAGCTAAGAGAGAAGCATGACAAAGTTCGCGATTCCTGCTCCCATTGGATTTGGCATCTCATTAGTACAGTCATCACACTGATCTTCACAACGGTTGTTAGCCCGAGTCATCCTATTACCGGCCATTGGATGGAATAAAAGGAAAGTTAGGGGTAACACATAAAGGGTAATCCAAAGACAAAAGTTGATGAGTTATAAATAAACTTTAATTTCTTTAACTCATGAGTCATAGGCTTCAATCTAGGATTTTCATGATCTACTTTCTAACATATATTCTTAGGGGCAATTTTCCCTTAATAAGGGTTCATACCAAGATTGTGAATTTATCAAAACATATCCCCTGGGAGTGTCGTAACCAAGAGTACAGCAAGTCTCGTTGTCTTGTACAGTTCCTGTTCGAGTCTAGCTCAAAGCGGTGTTTTCAAGTTTTACCCCTAGGATACATCTGTGCCAGAGCCGCCTCTACCTCCTCGTATTCAGACAGGGATGTATTTGTTTGATAAACCACTTACTTAGTATTTACCAAAACTTAGGTATGTTTTTATTATACTTAGTCTTGTATCTAAGGCTTTACTAGGGTTTCCTAATCCCAAAAATAACTAAACCTATCCTCTGATACCAACTATGACAACCCTGCTTTTTATTACAACTTAAACATGATTTATTACATAAAACTTCACTTGATACAACAAAGAATATCGAGAGGTTTAGTGTCTTTTGGGCTTAGGATCATTACATAAAAACTTAAAACATGAAATACAACATCTTTATTGAAAACTTCTTTTACGTGACCACTACATTCCCTCGTACTTAGCATTGCATGGGATAACCTGAGGACATGCATAAGAAAAGGGTGAGCTATAAAGCCCAGTAAGGGAGTACACATGGAATAACATGAGGAGTACAATACATGTTAGACAATAGGAATATCAATAGTTCATAAAATAAACATGAACATAAAGGCATGATAAAGCATGATAATCATAACATGGAAATGTGGCAACAACACTTAACATGGAATTAGCATGAGCCAAGGCTCATTGCACATAAAGCATGAGTAAACCCTCATTGCACATGAAGCACGAGTAAACCCTCATTGCACTTAAATTAGAATGAGTCAACACTCATTGTACATGACGTATCATGATACTATACTCTACCCAATGCATTGGAGCGCTATAAGGGTGCACCCTTCTTAAACATTTTATTTCATGCATAAGTGTGCCACATGGATCATAAAACATGGATTCATAAAACATAATCATTTATTCCACGATAAAGGAATGTGGAATTCATAAATTAAACTTTATAATCAATAAGTAAATGTGAATAAAGGTGAATACCCTTGATGGAGAAATGGGCATGGTATTCACTACACAATGACATTGGCTTAGAAAATCGATGTGATTTCGGCAGCGTAACGGCGTGACATAAGAATTCATAAAAAAGGTTGATGAGAGAGAAAGGGGTTAATAATAATATTTACATGTAATGGACAGTAAGGAGGTAATATAGATACATGTCCCAACAATTTTAATGGAATGTAGAATCATGATACAAAAGTATTGCTTGAATGTAAAAGAGGAGAGAGAAGTTCCTTTCGGAATTTCGGCATAGTAACAGGTGTACATGGGAGGAATTTAATGAGAGAGAAAGGGGTATCCCATCATTAAAACAATAAGAGGCCATTATGGGGGAGTTGAGAAACCATACCCCAACATTCATAATTGAAATTAAAAGGGCAATACAATTTAAAGAAAATTGACAAAAATGAGAAAGGAAGAAAAACCCTTACTTGGATGTGTGCTTCCAAAAGCTAGAGAGAGGCTTTTGAGAGGATTCTTGGGAGCTTGGGGAACCTTGGGAGGATTCTAGAGAGAGTAAATCATAGTTTGGACGAACTCGAAGGGATTTTAGTGAGGGGGAAGTGGGAGCTTGGGTGGGTTTATATAGGAAAGGTGAGGGAATTCTTTATTATTTAGGTTTGGGTCCCCTTACATTAAATTAATCCAAACCACAAACCATCCCATGGTTTTTGTCCATGGTTTTTGGAAAAGGGAAGAGGAAAACAATATTTTATAAGGCCCAAGTCCTAACTTCTTAAAATAATAAGGTTTCTTATGTGGAGGTGAGTCACACTCCCATGGAAATTAATTTAAAAAGGCAAAGTGTTGAATATGTCTTGAGGGGTCCATTAATGCTTTGAAAAGTAAGTCAAACCAACCCAAAATCACATTATTTTAATGATAAAACATATACTGGCCGAACATAAGGATTATGGTATTTTATTACATCACCATTGGGTCATTATGATGTCATAAAACACATTATATATTTAAACGGTATTTAATTTTTACCCAAAAAATTGATTATCTCAAAAAATTATGAAAAATTCACCGTTGGATAATTTCGACGTCCTGATTCCAGAAATGAAATTTATTTTATCTAAAAAAATTTCTACGTATGTTAATTTTAACTTTTAAAATAAAAACTAATATTTATCGAAAATTCACGGGTTTTGACAGAAATGGCTTTCAAACCTTAATAAATATTTTAATTGCATTCATAAAATTATAAGATCATTTATATTTAATAAAAATTAATTTAATATTAATAATAATATTTTATTGAAATATTATTTAATTCAAAAATCCCTTAATTTAATAAAATTGAATTCTTAATTAAATAATAACTAAAAACACCATTTGTACTTTAAAAACTATTTACAATGTATCAAAAATGCCTAGAAATTATATTCATTATTATATACAAAAAAAATAATGTACATGAACATAGTTCTACTTATTTGTTACATAACCCCTTAAAATAGCCGCATAAGACCTAAGGGTAAGGTGTGCGATGGTGACAGACTCTTGGGGCGGCTCGGATAACATCGCTCGAGTGGTAATCTCTATCAACTTCCACTTTTCTCGTAGACGGTCATGTTCGAGCTTGACATAATGAATCTCATCTTGGGCTTGGTCAAGGTCGAAGCCCAAGGATGCCACCTCTTTTCCGAGCTCCGACAAATGGGCTTCGTATGGGGAAATTCTACTGGATGAGGCCATCGCTTCCTTTGTCTGAGTAAAATTGGGTTCGTTAAAGCCTTATATTTATACTAATCATGTGATCACTGTTCAATGGCTATATAAGTAACGGTCACAACTCTTATCATAAAACCAAAGAAGTTTACATCTTATAAAAACATTTTTTATAAAGAGACATTTAACTGGATCAAGAGGGATTTTCCATTAATGAAACTTTGGGTCATTACAGCCCAGGTTAAGGGATTTATGATTGGGGCTTACTCCTGAAAAGGAGGCCCAAATTAGGGGACTTAGGGCCTACTCCTGAAAAGGAGGCCCAAATTAAATGAGAATTTGGAATGGGGCTTATTCCTGAAAAGGAGGCCAAATTAATGAGGACTTGGGGCTTACTCCTAAGGAGGATTCCCAAGTTAAATGATTCTCTCATCTTAGAGGATGAGTTTGAATGAATGAACTCTCTAACTTTGGTGATATATAGATATATAAATCACTAGTTTTTAAGATATGTTCCATAGAATTCCATTCAGATAAGGAATTCAATCAAGAAAACATGCCATAAATGGCTTTGAAGAGTGTCTTGAAGACTGAATCTTGAATAGGAAAGGTGGAATGACATAAGAGAGGTGAAATGGGCAGGAAGGGCACCCTAAAGTAGAAGGGCGCGCTAGTCCTGGGGGTCGCGCAAGTACTGCGTGGGCGCACAAGTCCTGGTCACGCAGGTATACCTGCGCGGTACATGGTTACTTGCACAATTCCTAACCAGTAGGTTAATACTTGGGTGATCCTTGACCAAAGCCTTTAGATTTATCCCTAGGTACTTCCAGAAGATTGGCGCGTGAGTTTCAATGAATAGGTAAGGAGGCGTACAAGTGTGTCCATTTCCCTTAAGGGTAAAACACTTAGGCGTGCAAGTGTTAGTGAATTCTAACACTTAGACCTTATTCCTCTTGTTTAGACCTTCCATTATAGGTAAATAATTACCTTAGAAGTGTTCGGAAGACTTGAAGAAGTTTTTTTTTAGTCTCATGTTTTAAATAAAGAAATGTTTTTTTAGTCTCATGTTTTAAGTTTTATTTACCTATTCTTAAAAGACACTAGACTTCATGATCCTTGGATTGTAATCTGATGTATATTATGATTAAAATCATGTAATGTTATATGTAAAAGTCTAGGGTCACTGTAGTTTGTATCAGAGGATGATCTAGTTATTTTTTGAGATTAGGAATAGATAATCTTAGTGAGAACCTTAAGGATGAGACTAAGTATAAGAAAACATCCCTAAATTTTGGTAAGTATAGAGTAAGTGGTTTATACATAAAATACATCCCTGTCTAGATACAAAAAGGTATAGTCATCTCTAGAACAGATGTACTTATAAGTGAAAACTCCGACAAGGAGTTTTGGGCCTGACCCAGGGTATCCTGGTACATGATAACGGGCCTTTCTGCACTCTTGGTTTGACACTCCTGGGGGATATGATTTGGTAAATTCATGAGCTTAGTACAAACCATTATTAAGGGAATAAAAAATCTCATAAGAATATAAGTTAATAAATAGATCAAGGATAACCTAGTTTTGAATATAAGGAATCACAAGTTAAGATATACTTCTCCTTTACAAGTTTATCCTTTTATGTTCAAATTTTCCTTTTTATGATCAATAGCTAAGCATTAAATACCTCTAATTGTACATTATTTTTCTTAGTTAATGGTGTGAAATAGAAGAACACACTCCGACAACCAATGTGATAGGAAATTTGAAGATTACACTAATGAGTTGCCTGATATGATGGGAAAAGGTGATCAAAACTTCATGACAGAACTTGCTCAGCTGGCTCAAGTTATGAATAATAACTTGAATCATGTGGAAATTCCTCCTCTTCCAAGGAAAGAGCAAGTTGTAGTAGAATAATTAATGCAGGAAAGACCTCCCATATTTAGCAGATCTTCTGATTCCCTCCTCGCGGAACAGTGGATTAACTCCATTGAAAAGATATTCTTCATCCTCAAGTGATCTAAAGAAGATAAATTTATACTAGCGGTCTATCATTTTGATGTGGAATTTGATCAGTGGTGGACATTAATCAAGAATAAAAATTCCCAAGAGGGAATTGATTCCATGGATTGGAAGGAATTCAAGATGATGTTTTTCAATAAATATTTTCCTCAAACCCTCCATCTCAAGATGTCAATAGAGTTCCTCAGACTCAAGTAGAAGGAAGATGAGTCAATCGGGGTGTATGAAGTAAACTTTACAAGGATTGAAAGGTATGGCTCTAGCTTTGTCATGAACACCGAAAGTAAGGTGGATCACTTCTTTAGCGGACTAAAGTCGAGTCTACAAAAAGCATTGGCGATTTGAGACTTCGACAGTTATGAGAATATTTTTTGTTGTGACCTCAAGGTTGAATAGTGATATCGTGGGCCCAGTGACAAGAAGCAGAAAATAGAGAACAACATGGGTGGTTCCACAAAAAATACCATGATGTAAAGAAGCCTAACTATCCCACTTGTAAAATTTGTGGGAAGAAGCATCTTGGGAGTTGTCTAAAAGGAACCAATAATTGCTTCAAATGTGGAAAGTTGTGACATCTGGCTAAAAACTGCTAACAGGATATGAAGAATCCTATTAATGTGGAAGAAGGAAGTAAGGTTCAGATCAACAATCAGCATGTAGTGCATTGTTACAACAGTAAGAAGCATGGGAATTATGCAAACAATTTCCCTAAGCCAAGGTTTGTAAGAGGAAATCAACAACAACCTACAAGGAAACAAGGAAGGGCTTATGCTATCACTACTACTGAGGTGGATCCAGACAACGATGTGGTGAAAGGTACGCTAGTTATTCATTCAAGAATAGCAAACGTATTATTTGATTTTTGTTCTACGCATTCTTTCAAATATTTCAAGTTTAGTATAACTATTCAAACTCCACCTCAAAATTTGGAGGATAAGTTATCAGTGAGAATAACAAATAAGGAAATTATTGCATCCATGGTTTATAACTCCTCCCTGATTAACATTTTTGGACTGAACCTCCTATCAAATCTCGTCATACTTCTTTTAGTGGATTTTGGTGATATCTTAGGCATGGATTGGATATCTTTATACAAATCCAACATCAACTATTAGGAAAGAGAGATCACTCTTCACATACTGAAGCATCCTATAATTATTTACAAGTGTAAGTAGGAAGATGAATCTCCTTTAGAATCATTGTCTCAAGTGTGGATATTAATTCCTTATGAGAAAGCATTTCTATATCAAATGATTGAGACAGAGGAGAGAATCGTGATTGAAGACATTCCCATCGTGAGGAATTACACTGATGTATTCCCTGAAGATTTGTCTAGTCTTCCTCCTGATCGAGAGGTTGATTTCTCAAATGAACTTATTCCTGAATCTTTTCCTATATCAAAGACACCTTATAGAATGGTCACTATTGAGCTAGAAGAGCTAAAGAATCATTTATAGGAGAATCTAGACAAGGGTTTTATACACCCGAGTGATTCTCCATGGGGTGCGCTAGTCCTCTTCATCAAGAAGAATGATGGTTCAATGCTCCTCTACATTGATTATTGTGATCTCAACAAAATCACGATAAAGAACAAGTATCCCCTGTCACGGTAGATAACTTGTTTTATCAACTTCGTGGGTCAAGTTATTTCTATAAGGTGGACCTTTGATTAGGATGTCACCAATTAAAGGTGAGGAAGGAATATATTCCCAAGACTGCCTTTTGAATGAGTTATAGACACTATGAGTTCATAGTGATTGCCTTCGGACTCACTAATTCTCTAGAAATTTTCATGGATTTAATGAATAGAGTCTTTAGAGATTACATCGACAAATTTGTGGTAGTCTTTATTGATGATATTCTGATATACTCCAAGAGAAAGGAGGAATATGAGGAGCATTTTAATACTATATTAAAGACTTTTCGAAGGGAGAAACTATATGAAAAGTATAGTAAATGTGAGTTTTGGATGGAGGAAGTATCATTCTTGGGGCATGTTATCTCCAGTAAAGGGATGTCTATAGACCCTTCTAAGACAAAGATGATTAAAGAGTGGCCCAGGCTAACATCTGTAACGGATATCTGTATATTTTTAGGTCTAGTTGGGTATAAAATTTATGAATAACTTTTCATGATTGTCAAACCCACTAACCAATATGACATGGAAGGGAGTAAAGTTTTTCTGGACTCAAGAATGTGAAGACTGTTTTAAGGATTTTAAAAATAGGCTTATCACTACACCAGTACTCACACTCCCAATAAGTGGAGAACTATTTATGATGTATAGTGATGCTTCAAAGAAGGGATTAGGTTGTTTTCTACTAAAAAATGATAAATTTATAGCCTATGCCTCAAGGAAGCTGAAAATCCATGATCAAAACTATCCTACGCGTGATCTAGAGTTAGCGGTTGTGATCTTTACATTAAAAATCTGGCGGAATTATCTATACGGGGAGAAGTGTGAGATATATACTAATCACAAGAGTCTCAAATATATATTCACAAAAAAATAGATTAATATGTGCTAGCGAATATGGATAGAGATCATCAAGGATTACAACTTCTCAATCCACTATCATCCCGGTAAGGCAAATAAGGTGGTGGATGCTCTAAGTATAAAGGATTTTGCATCTTTATCAATGATGAGAATTGAAAAGGATTCAATATTCTTAGATTTGTAGAGGATGGACATGGGAATCATTAAGGTAGTAACGTCATCAATCTTTTCTCAAATTATTTCTCAACCATCCCTTAGGGAGAAAATAAATGATGCTCAAAGAAAAGATGTGGAAATTCTGAAAAGGGTGGAAGCTATCAGAAACGGGAAATCCTCTGAGTTCAAGATTGACAAGAATGAATTCAAAAGGTTTGGGTCATGATTATGTGTACCATTCGATCTAGAGATAAAGAAGGAGATTTTGAATGACGCACATAGCTTGACCTTTTCTATACACCCAGGGAGCACAAAGATATATTGAGATCTCCAAGAGAACTTTTGGTGGGACAATATGAATAAAGATATTACTGAGTATACATCAAAGTTTCTGGTATGTTAACAAGTGAAGGTTTAAAGACAAAAGTTTAATGGGATGATTCAACCACTACACATACCAACATGGATGTGGGAGAACATCACCATGGAATTTTTCACTGGACATCCAGAGGAAACAATGTTATATGGGTTGTTGTGGATCATCTTACAAAGACAGATCGCTTTATCGTAATTCGAGAGGACTTCTCATTGGATCAACTTTCATAGATATATATATCAAAGAGGTGGTAATGTTGTATAGAGTACCACTATCTATTGTATCTAATCAAGATTCGAGATTCACCTTAAAGTTTTGGAAAAGTATCCAGCATGATCTAAGCACTTAACTGAACTTCAGTACAGCTTATCATCCTCAAAATGATGGCCAATATGAGTGAACTATTCGGATACTAAAATATATGTTGAGAGCGTGTTCTATGGACTTCAAAGGATGATGGGACCAACATCTTCCAATGGTTGAATTCTCTTACAACAATAGTTTCCACTCGAGCATCTGAATGGAACCATATCAAGACCTTTATGAGAAAAGGTGTAGAACACCGATGTGTTGGGATGAAGTCAGTGAGCGTAAGCTACTAAGACCTAAAATGGTAAAAGAAATGGTGGAGAAGGTGAAAATCAGTCAGTAGCACATCAAGGAAGCCCAAAGTCAACAAAAGAGTTATGCAAGAAATCGCCAATGAGAACTTGAGTTCAAAGTTAGAGACATGGTATTTCTCTGCATATCTCCATGGACTAAGGTCATGAGATTTGGGAAGAAAATAAAGTTAGGTCCCAAGTATATCAGCCCCTTCAATATTTGTTATCATATCGGGGTTGTGGCCTATCAACTGGCACTTCCACCTACCATGTCCAAAGTACATGATGTCTTTCATGTATCCCTCTTAAATAAGTACATACCAGACCCTTTACATGTACTCTCTTTAGAGTTGGTACAGTTGGAGGATTATCTTTCTTATGAGGAGCAGCCAATGAAGATCTTGGATTGTAGAGATAAAGTTCTACATAGTAAGACTACTCACCTGGTCAAAGTACTGTGGTGGAACCATAAGTATGAAGAGACAACATGGGAACTGGATGAGGTAATGAAGGAAAATTACCCACACCTATTTATGGATTAGAATGTGAAACGAAATTTCGAGGGCAAAATTTCATAAGGGGGAATAATGTAATGACCCAATGTTTTAGCAATAGAAATTCATTTCTTATAATTATGCCATATAATCACATGAAATCAAAACACAATGAACTACTAAGTACTATATAACCTTTAAATATAAGTTTGTCACTTATGTGTTTTGAATTTCGAAAATATGACATACACGGTTGTGATCAGTAAGTTATTTGGAGTCTAATATGACCAACTTAATTTTTGGTGGATAGTAACATACCCTTATGGATAGTAATGTTACCCTAATGAATAGTAACATGCCCTAATGAATAGTAGTCTTACCTATGATAGTATATAAATAAGATTCAAGTGGAAGTACGATATACCTATAACTGGGAATAAGAAAATAAATATTTTAAAATTGTTGTTTTTCGAGTAAATTGTGATTTTAATTAAAAATTAAATTAATCGTATTTATAAAATTATTTTTAAAAAATGGATTTCATTTTTTGATTCTACGCATCGAAAAATTATTATGGTGAATTTTTTGTATTTTTTTTTGAAATATTTGAATTTTGTGAATAGTAAAATACATTAATTTACTGTATAAATACATTATAATTTAAATCTACTATTCCTGACATCATAAGTGATGTAAGCACCCAAATATCAAACTCACATTCACTTATTACAATTCTTGGTCATGGA
Source organism: Viscum album (assembly GCA_963277665.1). Lineage (NCBI taxonomy): Eukaryota > Viridiplantae > Streptophyta > Magnoliopsida > Santalales > Viscaceae > Viscum > Viscum album. The sequence continues at coordinate 66,137,870 of OY728139.1, forward strand.
ATCATCACTATTTCTTGTCTTATGGAAAAATAATAAACTAATTATTATAATATTATGAAAACCCTCCTCTCCTCCACTATAAATATCACCCCTCCTTACCTCTTCTCTTCAATCCTCTCAAGCCATTTTCATTCCCTAAATTCTACCCAGATCTCTCCCCAAGATCTCTCCCCATGTCCAACAGCCCTTGGTCTCATAAAAAGACCAAATCCTCTTCCCTTAAGAGGCTCTCAAGGAAGATTGATTCAAGAGGTAAATTACTCTTTTCAATTATTTTACTTTCTTTTCAAGTTCTTTTGTTTAATTTTCTATCATTACCTCTCCTCATCCAAATGTTATGAAAAATCCAATACCTTATATGTACTGTAATGTTTTTATGGTAATGAAATAAGTTATTATCATCTCTCCTTTACCCTTCTTTTATTTTAGTAGTAAAGACACCATCCAAGATGTGTTAAATTACCACATTCAAGGACGATGGGTTTTCAATTTCTATTAATGTATTCAATTATGGTCATGAAACCATTTTCATGGTTGAATTAGACCATAATATATTTATTATGTCTTATATATGGTTCTGAAATCCTTCTGTACATATGGTTTTGATTTATAAAAAAACATGTTTATTGTGGCCAAACCCCACCAATTAACCCAAAAGGTTATCACTAAAGTTTTATCTAATGATTCATATTCACTCCAAGTAACCAAATTAAATTTACAACCATGTAATCTCCTGGATGTTCACTAATTTCATATAAGTTCAATTCTGGACAACCACTTTCATCTTACATGTTTATCTGTTCATGAAAATAAGTAAATCGATCATAAAAACCAAGAAAACAAACGAACCTGAACAATGAAATTAAACCTCATAACTAATCAAAAATGTTATGAATGAACTTAAAAAAATTATAATAAATCATTTAATTATATAATAGGTTCTGGAATTATTAATTAATGAACCTAATTTGATTTTTCCGGTCATTAATATCAAGTGGAGAACATCATCGGACTTAAAGTAAGGGATCCTCTTTATTTCACTTTTATTCAAGATTGTCCTCTATGTTATGCCCTTTTATGTGTAATTACTAGTGATGGGGTATGATTATGCACCTCCACCATACTTTCCTCATGATGTTTAAATGATGATAAACCTCTTTCTCTCTCATTAATTCCTCTTAAGTACACACGATACCATGCCGATATTCCGTAAGGGATTCAACCGAACCTCCTTTATTCCTTCAGGTTTATTTATCTTTATTTTTACCTAAATTAGGTTATCTATTCTTCTTTTTTTCATATTATAAATTCTATGTGAATGTTACAAACTCATGTAACAAGTTCCATTCATAATTCCCTTTCGGGGATATACATGTTTTTAAGTGATTCCCTCCTAAATACTTCCCAATAAGCAAACCTGTTTTGAGGTAGCTTCCTAAATTCTTATCTAATTTCAAGTGCACTCTATATTCTATTTTAAGCCCCCATTGTCATTATAAAATAAGCCTTTTTATTGTGAAAAACTTCTCGGTTCACTTCTGGTTTTTTATAAAGGATTGTTCCCTTTTCTATTTTAAAGGCTCTATAGTATTTTCCTTAAAACCGCTCAAAAATGTTTTTATGCTAAAATTTATTGAATAATTTTCTTATATTTTGTCACTTCTACTTGAAATCACTCACCATGATACATATATATTTCCCCTTATAAATGTCCATGTATACTTTAATTCCCTTCTTTCATGGACACTTTTGTGTTACACCTATCTATTATGCTTTGTGTCATGATTATAATACCCAATTCTTTCCATGGGTAATCCTTATGTTTATGTAAGATTGATTATGTATGATTCTTTATGTGGAAAATATATTCATGAAATGTTAAGATGGTTGCATCCAGATATCACTCTAATGCATTGGGTAAAGTTAAGTCACATGAGATGTTATGTATGATGGTCTTGGCGGTTAGCCTTAGCTTGTGTTACTATGTGAAACAATCTTGGTGGTTAACCTTGACTCGTACTAAAGTCATGTTTTATGTTGTTGCCACATTACTATGATTCCATGTTTATATGATCCCATGTCTATATGTTATGATTCCATATGTTCCATGCATTTGTTATCATTATGGCATGCCTTCTAACCCATGTGCTAAAGCCTTATTCTTATGCATACTCCCTTACTGGGATTTTTAGCTCATCCCTTTGTTCATGTGTTCCCTAGGGTACCCTATGCAGATGTATGAGAACAATGGAAGTTAGGATCCCTCTATGAAGATTAAATAAAGAAGTGTTTTTTTAGTCTCATGTTTTAAGTTTTATGTACCTAGTCTTCAAAGACACTAGACTTCACGATGCTTGGCTTGTACTCTGATGTATATTATGCTTAAAATCATGTAATGTTATGTGTAAAAGGCTAGGGTCGCTATACCTCATGCCATGAAGTCACCCTTTATATCACGCATCATCCCATTTCATAATAAACCAAGCCACTAGAACATAACCATAAGAAAACTTAATTCAAAACAACCCATTTTATTCTTAAAGTCCAAATGTCATTTTATCAAATTCCTTGCTTGCATATACGTATGAGCATGTTCAAGAAAACCCCTTTAAAATCAATTTACATTTCATCGAGCACATTATGTGCACATATTTACAAGCATAATAATAGAAGCTCTTCAAATACCATTTTTACCAAATTTTACCAACTTGAAAACAACATAATAAATTAACCAAATGCATCACAAGCATGAAAAACATGTTTATAAATTATTTAGAAACACAAAAGCATCAATGGGTTGTGTCGGAAAGGAAAATAATAGAATCACCTACCTCAATAGTGTGTGAATGCGACGAAACTCTAGGAGAAGGAAGAATACACCTTGAGGATCAATTTACACAGCCTAAACATCAAGAAAATCGAACCACACACAAACCCTAACCCCTAGGGTTCGGCCAAGAGGGAAACCCCACAAGGAAACCTGAGGGAACCAAAGGAGGAATAGAGAAAGAAGAGAAAATAGCCAAAAACCCTAGAAACTTACCTTTGAAGCTTGGAGATGGATCCATGGAGGGAGGAGAATCAAAGGGAGGGGGGTTTGGAGACCCCTTCGTGCGCCAATCGTGTTGAACGCCTCTGTCCGGTTACAGAACCAAACCGCACGATTTCCCAAACTGTGTGCAACCCATGCGCCTTACTTCTGGGCACCCAAAAACAAGTCGCACGATTATCTGGAGAAAGTCGCACGGTTTACCCTAAGCATGATCAAACCGTGCGCAGACCAAAAACTCACCCGAAACATTCAAAATTCAAAAAAAAATAAACTTGGGCTCAACCCGAACCTCAACCAATAAGATAAAATGTCAAGAAAAGAATAAAATATAATGATTTTCAAGGTCGAGGTGTGACACTTTTAGAGATACTCTAGTTAACATTCCAACATTAAGAGATGTCATGGGAAAAAAGACCACAGAAGACCGCCATGTGATGGAGGGCAGACCTGATAAAGACTCAACAAAGGATGATTTTATTGATAAAGCAACTACGTATGAGCTTGTAAACCACCAAGTTAGGCAGGAGCAGTTGATTGCTTCAAAGGCGCGTAAAGGTAAACAGAAAACTAATGTTGAAACTCTTGTAAAGAAGGTCATGAAAGGCACGTCATGAAAGGTAGGTGGTTATGCTAAGAAGGTTGATGGAATTAATTTAGAAATCGAGTCTTCAACTCCAGTTGTTATTAAGGCAGAGGATGAGGTTCAAGAAGGGTTCGGTTCTTGAAGTGTTTCCAAAAGCTCACCCCTATCAAGTGTGGGTGTTTTGGCATCTCAAGTTCAGGCACCACTTGCCCAAGAGATTTCACCCAACTCCTTTGAAGTGAGCAGTTCGTTTGAAGAGCGAGAAAAGAAGAAAGACAAAGGCAGCATGAATGACTTGCTTGATGACTCTCGGGATGTGGTCAAGGGAGATGTTGTTATGAAGGTAAGGGAGCACTCACTTAGCTTGCTTGACATTTTGAATATATCTAATGACTAGGAGGTTTTCCTTGAGAAATTCAACAATGCTCATGGAATGATTTGAGTCGAAGGATAGCCCTGAAACACTAAGACTGTCAATGAAAAGGATGACAACTTTGACCCTCAAGATGATGACAAGACATGGCAAAACCCCAGAACTTGGAAGATGAGATGTCATCCGAGAGATACAAGTGGTAGCCGATTTTCAGACCACAAGATGAATTCTCTTCTCTTGTTTCCTGGACAATTGTCTATTTTGCTTTGTGGAAGTGGTTTGTCACTGTTTTTCACACGTCATCTCACATTGTACCTTTTACTTGTTTTTTTTTCAATAAATGTTGAGATCATAGGCTAAAACTCAGGATTCATACCGTTTTGAATTTATATAATTATATATATATATACACTTATAAATGCAATAAATATATTTATTATAATTATTTAATTATTTAAATACATATTTATTTATTTATATTTATATTTATAAATAAATATATATATAAAACTCTATGTCTAGGCACTTTAATCCCACTATTTAGTTGATATATATGCTTGCTTAATCACAGTGACAAATTTGTTGTTCTTCTAATACGTGGACATAATCTAAAAGATGGCGTTGATAAAAAAGAAAGCATACACTCTAATTCTTAATGCACTCAAGATGTTTGAGACTTTGGTTGCAAAAGTATTAAAATGAAAATGAAAATATCGAAATGAAATTTTAAGATGTGATTGATAATCATAATATTGGTGGACTGATGATGAACATCTACACTTAAATAATAAATGTGTCTTTATGCCACTTTGACGGTGGCGTAGTGGTGCAACATCGAGAGCCATAGCAACGGTGTTCAGTGAGGTACAATGTTTGATTTTTGGAAGCCTGCTCTTGGGGGAATTTATGTCTCTCATGCTCCGCTCGCCTTGCCGGGTCACTCGGTGTCTCATCAGGTGGGCAGAAGGGCGTTGTCTACCTGGGTGACAGATTGTTGTGTTGAACCATTGCTGATCGGGCGGTTACCCCGTGGGATGCTTTGTCATCTCGGCTGGCAACGGCTCCTTCCCAGGTGGGCATTCTCCGGATGACCTTTTCTTGGGGAGGGGGGTTTCAGGGTGTGGAAGGTTTGAAAAAGTCACTCCTGAAGATTCCTTTTCAAGAAGAAAAGAAATAAATGTGTCTTTCACGTGGAATATTTAATTTGATTTAATTTTCTTGAAATAGATAATAAATGAATTGTTTTGATTTATAATATACTTATAATATAGAGTGAATTGTTTTTTCAACAATCCAAACTTTGACGATCTTAACGACACTATCAGAACTATCATGGCGGTACTTGCCCTAACAAAAATTAATTAATATTAATGGAAAAAAATCCGAAAGATAACAAATTTATAAAAATAAAATTTGTTGTCCTTGATTTATGAAAATACCTCTCCTTGATTTTATTAACAATATATTAAATATGTTGAAAAAAATGAGGGATCAATTTGACCATAATCGACATCTCCCTAGGGTTTGTGTTGAAAATAATTTTTAAATGTTAAAAAATAATCAATTTTTAAATTATTAAAAACACCAATAAATGGCTCATGTTTTATTATGCTTTTTAAATCTATATTGAGAGATTTATCAGTAAATCCATTTTTTTGATTTATTTATGAAGAAATCCAAGTGGCATTTGAAAAAATATATATATTAAAAATGGATTTATAGATAATATTATGTATTTTTAGCCTTTTTTTTAAATGAAAAATTATAAAAAAACTCCACCTAAACTGATCTCCGTAACAAAATGATCACTTGCATTTAATTAACCGCAAAAGAAAACTTTTGGGAAAATGAATTTATTGATAATTTTTTAATTATAGAATATGTATATATATAGAAAAGCGAATGCACACGTGATACACGGCTGGCGCGTCGGTCTGCGGCGTGTGGAGTGATCGTGGGTCCCAAACGCGGCCGTGGGGTAGCGCGTGAGCTAAAAGGAGGGCGTGGCAGCCGTCCCCGCCGGCACATCCGGCCGTCCAATGGGAAAACAGCCTCGTCATCATCATCCACTCGACTTTTCCTAAAGTGTGTTTTTTTTTTTCCACTTTTTTTTTTGTTTTTTTATGCATCCGTAAATGCAAATATCCAACATTATGTTAAAGATGATTGGAGTGACCTTAAAACGATCCTCATGATTCATAAAATGACACAAATCACATCAATATTAAAAAAAACTATATATTACGATTTCTATCGATATATATTTATTTCTATCTCTTAGAAAAACTATATATTACGATTTCTATCTCTTAGATATTTTATACAGATAAATTCTGAAGTTTGTTAATTATATATAATCATATATATTAAAAAACATATAAAGATGTTAATTGAGTATTCATGTTATTTTCTTGAAGATATCATAAGACGCTGATCAAATAATTTTATTTTGTTTTCCTAAAGTGAATGAGAATATTTAGTATAAAATTTTTATTTCATTCCCCAAAACCGAATGCAAATATACATGATTTCATTTTAAATCAAGTTCATGATAAATATGTTATTTTTTAAATAATCATTGTGCATTATTTGTTTATAACAAATAATAATAATAATATAGCCACTAGAAGTGGTTTGATGAAAATATATATTTAAAGAGCATAATAAATTTTATCAATATTTATAAAATAGTGCATCCCGAAGGATGATATGAAAATAGTGTCTTTTGACATTACATTGAAAAATATTTCCCACCAATCAAATTCTTCTGATGTAGCAACAATATTTTAAAAAATTATCATTCATTCTATGCTTATGAATTATCAATACCATCTCATGTAATTCACTTGATTTTATCACCTGAAGTGGATGTTATTCTTTTTATAGTTCATAAATGAGATAATAGAGCTATACGATGCTTATAATCCTATATATTTTATATAAAAAAATTACCACATGAAGTGGTTGAGCAATAGTTATCGTGATAAATAAAATTATTATTTTTATACAATATGATCATTATTGATAAATAATGAATTATCATTCGTGAATCATGATATCCAATGAATAAATTCACCCCCTATGCGAAAGTAATTTTAATTGCATTTATTTCATTCCTTGAAGAGAATGAAATTATTCATGAAAAATTTCATATAATATGTCTTACTCAAAGTTGATTTCTTATCATGAATATTTAATAGTTGATGAAATTTCATTAAATGACTTCCCTTTGTTTATTAAAGTGGGTGTTATTGTAGAAATTGTTTTATGAATTATAAATTATGTTCATGATGAGGCGTGTGTTGGGAATTCAGAAAATTCTTCCACATTGCTTGTGAAGCCACATTTATCCTCCTTAAAAACGCAGGGGCTCCTCTCCCTAGTAGATATATTTTAAAACATTTGAACCAAAAGTTCCAAAACATAAAAAAAATAATCCACTAGGTGATGGGTCTAACCAGTTATGACCATATTATGAATTCATTAATTCATGATCAACCACTAGAAATGGAAATTATATTGATAAATATGAGTACTTCAATTTTTCATCACATATCATGAATGTGTTAAAAATGATCAATGGAAGATCCAAAATATCTTATGTATATCGATCTTGAAGCAAAAGTTTTATAAATATTATTTTAATTAAATGCTTCAAAAGAACTCATATATGTTTATTATTAATCAAAAACTCTTATAGAGTTAGTATATGCACATGTATGTATTTTGACATATAGTGAAAATTAATCAAAGGCTCCATGAGAGTTAATACATTCCTGCAAAGTGGTATTGAATTATTAATAAATAATGCTTTGTTATATCTAAAGTCTCAATGAAATATATTAAACATCAATGATATTCTTGAAAAAATGAATATCATATAGAGACATTAGATAAATAAGGTATCAAATACATCTATATATAACAAGCATTCATGACAGAAAAAAAATCGATTCTAAAGAATCTATTAAGATTTTCTTCACACGATGTACAATTGAATCGATTATTGTAAACCTTAAGTTTACTAACCCTGACACATTAAATATATGAAATGACCATTTAGGTCATCCAAGATCAACTATAATGAAAAATACTGATTCAAGTATACAAGAGCATCAATTTATTGATAAAATAGTAGACATCCACTAGAATGAGAATGATGAATTTATTTAATGGATGTATATATACTAAATTATACCTTAAAAAGAATTATTCATTATCATTATGTTATTATGAATGTCCACTACAAGATGATTTACCATGAGTTACCTATTATTAAGGAAAATTATAAATATCCTCACCAGCTATATTGGATATGAACTTCTAGTATTTATATGATGTGTAAATTATGAAATATAAATATGGGTGCACCCACCTAGCACGTGAAACAATTTAAATATTATATGAAAGATGCATTTATAAAATGAGCACATGCATTATTATTTGATGGTGAGTATACATCGCATGCTATGCATGTTGATCCAAATTGGTATTGAACATCATATACTATATATAAAACGATTCATCAAGGCTATTGATAAGATGCTCACAACACTTATATGAACAAATCAACTTTAAAGTGTTGACAATCAATACCCGGATTATACACACCATAGTGTGGTTTAACTGATTATATAAAATCAATGTTCATCATGATTGGAAAATAATAAATATATTTTTCCTTGAAGAGGAAAATGAATATATCAACAACAATATATATTTTTAGATATTTATCTTGAAGTGACATTGTTACCAGATAAATTATGAGATCTCATTCAATGTTGTTGTTGATATATTTGAATTTTTGAATGCTTTGAAAACTCATTGATGAAAATGTATTTTGAGGGACGTCGACATCAAAATAATTGGCCAAAAGAATTATTGAAGTAATATTTTCTATGTTTAACTTATTATGTTTTGGATTCAGTATCCAAACTACCAAGACCATTGAATATATATGAGATTATTATAAGAAATGTTATTCCTTATATATTTGGATATTTATATTTGGATTATAACCAATCGTTTTTTTTATTTTTTATCTTTATGGTAATATTTTTTACAACATCTATATATGAGTCACCGAGGGGTTCACAATTCCATAAGCATATTCAAAATTATGAAAGTTTCACCCAATTTGATGAGGTTAATTGAATAAGATGTATTTCATATATTCATCTTAAAATATCTTCGTATAAGGAAGAACGTACAATTTATCCTTTCATCACATGGTTTGTATAAATCAATATATTTGATCATCATATTATCAAGATGTTTTAAATAACATCAAAACTCATGAATATTTTCTAAATACATTGAAGCAATTGATCATCAAATTACAAGGAATGTCCTTGTATTTTTGAATTAATCATCTAGGAGATTGTAATGTCCCGAAATTTCCGTATTTTTTTTTAATTATATGGAATTATTTCGAGAGCGCGAAATCTGACGGCGCATGATTCTGAGGTCCGGAGTGTCCGGAATGATCCGTCGAAGTTTTGTTAAACTTTAAATAGAACGCGTAAACAATTTTCTTGAAAAAGTGAAATAACTCTTAAACGGTTACCCGGATCAAAAATCTGAGGGCACTGTTGCGCTCAGGATGGTGAGTTTACCCTAGGCGCGACTCAAGTTTAGTAGGCGCAGACCTCCTGTAAGAAAACCCGAAAATGACATAACCGTAAATAAAATAATAAAATAAAATAATTTTATTTTTCAAATGTTTATAACTCAAGAACGGTAACTCGGATTAAAAATCTGAGACCACCGCTAAACTCGTGAGGGTATGCTCTCTTTAGGCAGAAACTAACATTGGCCGGCGCAGGCCACCAGTGAAAGTTAGTTTTTCACTGTAAATAAAATAATTAAGTAAAAATTATTTTATTGTAAAATCCACAACTTTTAAACGGTAACTCATATTGGAAATCTGAGAGTACCGTTGGATTCGCTGGGGCATGCTTCACTTAGGCAGAGCCTAACCTCGACCGACGCAGGTCGAGGGTGACCGTTAATAATTTTCCGGACTTTTTTTTCGGGTACGTTCAGTAAACGCATGAACGGCGTTTTTTAACTTTTGAACCGTTGCTCGGATTAAAAATCCAAGGGCACCGTTGAATCCGCAACGTCGTGATTCGCTTAAGAGAGATTTCACTTCGACCGCAGTAGGTCCGGAGAATTAATTAGTTTTTGGAATTTTTTAATAGAATAAATAAAACAACTTTATTATTTTATTTTTATTTTATTCCTCCAACAGACAAACGATAAGGTGGGACCGGCGACGTGTCAAGCCAATAAATGGCTTGACCCTCCAATCTGAGTAACAACAACGTTGGGAGAAATTAGAAAGCTTCCTAATTAATGAGCCTCATTAACTCCCCACGTCGTTACTTATCCTTCTCCTCTCCTATAAATATGAAGCTAGGGAAGGGGTATCAGAGAACTTCACCAAGCAGCGAATTGCTGCAGGAACGCCGCAAAGCTAGACCCTTAGAAGACGAAGTCGACCCAACAGGAGGTGACAGATGACACCGAACCACCAATGAGCGACGTGAGAGTGGTGTCTTTGGGAGCCGGTCGCAGAAACTAAGAACACGGTCCACCGACAAGCGCAGACGATTCTCCGACGTTTCAAGGTAGGGGTTATTTCGTTTGAGCATTTTTTATTCCCTCTTCCCCGTTCTTGAAATTACACGAAGAACGCAGGTCAACCGACTAACGGGTTGACCCGCGATTCATTCGTCTTTCCGGGAGGTTGATGCAGGGTATCTTTGCGGGGTCAATCTTGTGTTCAATTCAATTGTTTATTGAACTCCCTTAACATCCTTCATATTACGAGCTAAACGCGGAGGGCACGAGCCTAACGAACCTGGCCCGAACCCTCTGCTATCTTTCTTTCCTTGCGCCACCTTGAAAGACCGCAAGCACGTCGACGCGTGATGCAAGAGGAGGGCCGCGACTCGTCAGCCGTGACGAACGGAGGAGGCGACCAGCACGACGGCCAGCCGCGAGAAGGGAGGCGGCGCGACCGCCGCGCCGTCGGTGAACGGAAGCCGCGGTCGAAGCTGCGGCGGAGGTCGAACCCGCCTTCGGCGGGTTCCGCAGCGACCGAACGACGCCCTCATGGCGCCGCCACTTCGCCAACTGAATGACCTTCGTGTCATTCGGGAATCCGGGAGACTGGGGGGGTTACACACCCCAGCGTCAGACTGAACCGGGACGCCGCCCTCAACCGGGCCGTTGCCCTCGACCGGGCCGCCGCCCTCGACCGGGCCGCCGCCCTCGACCGGGCCGCCGCCCCTCGTGGGCCAGGCCGCCCGTTTGTGGGCCGCCCTATTCTGGTCGGGCCACCCTTGTGGGCCGCCCCCCTTGCGGGCCATGTCAGACCTTGGCCTAGTAGGTTGAGTCTACCGCAGCCCAGCCCAGATCGGGTCAGGCCGGGTCAATCCGACCGGGTCAAACCGGACCCGGACCCATAATCACATAAAGGGTCATATCTTAAGAATCAGACGTCCGTTTGACGAATCGTATGCGGCGTTGGGATCCTTGGATCGAGACAGTCCTTTTTGGTTTACTTCTCTTGAGTTTTGGAGACAGTTGGAGTACGGCCGGGTTGGATCGAACCCGAATCCAACCGGGCCCCCGGAGCTAAAACGCTTATAACTCAAAAACCGGGCATCTGATTGACGAACCGTCCGTCGCGTTGGAACTCTTACGACATGATAGTCCTTTGGGTTACTCCTTTGTGGAGCTTAGTGACGGTCGATGTCACACCCCGATCTTGGATGCCTATTTATTTCATGTTTTTTTATTATTTTCTTGGTCCCGCACCATTGGGACGAGGATTAGTTGGGTCCCAGTTTGATATTTTCGATGTTTGATATTTTGGCGGGCCTCAGGCCGGTGCGCGGTCACCGCACCGCTAACGGTGATCGTGTGTTTGGTCGTAGTGAATGCGTGTCGCCTGATCGTTCGAATAAATAATAAAATTAGATGAATAAATTAAATTGACTGGAAAACAAAGCTAAATAAAATTTTATAACGATAAAACATGGTTAATGTTTAACCCTTAATCAAAATAATATTATTGCACAAATAATAATTTTTTTATTATTTAATATGGCAATAATACTATTATTATTAAATTGTTATAAAAATAATTATTAATGAAACATAATAAAATTATCACCTTAATTATCATTAAGTTTGTTCTTAATTTCCTTTGTTGTTACTAATATTTTTATTATCATTTTGCTATTAACATTATTACTAATATTATTATTGTAACATTGATATTATTATTATTATTACCCAAAATAAAATGGATAATAAATGATAATGATAATTATTTGTTTTATTAATATTTATTATTATTATTATTATTATTATTATTATTATATTTTATTATTGTTTTTTTAACCCTAACCCTACCTGCATTCTCCCCCCTTCCCCCGTATCTTTTCCGCGCCGCGAGCCCCCTCCTGCCTAGGCTCTCGCCTCCCTGCTCACCCTCGAGCCCCTGTGCCGGCCGCCTAGGAACCTCGTCGCCCAGCGCTCGCCCTCGGCTCCCTGTCCGACCCCTCGCTTCGCTTCGTCCGGCACGACCTTCGCCCGGCGTGGTCTCCTGCTCCTGGTCCGGCCCTCGCCTCCCGCCGCTCCGCTTCGTCCGGCATGGCCTCCGCCCGGCACAGTCTCCCCCTCCTGGTCCGACCCTCGCCTCCCATGCGTCCAGCATCCGAACCGACACCCGCGTCCGACCCCTTCCCCTCCGGCCGATCGACCTTCCAGCTTGCAGCCAACTTTCCTTCTTCGGTGCGAACGCCTGCTCCGACTGTCCTCCTCCTTGGTGTGCTCAGCTCCCCCGACCGACCCTCCCAAAGCCCGCGACTCCTTCCGCCAACTACACCGGTGTGCGTGGCTCCTCCGACAGCCAATTTTCCCACCGGTAGCCGAGTCTACTCCGTCAGTCCTCCCTTACGTGGCACACCTCCTTCGTAGACTCCCTGATTGCGCACGGCCAGCCTAGTCGCCTCTTCTTCGATGCGCAGCTCCCTTGTGGGTGTGCAAAGGGACCCCGAGACTCGGTTCCTCCTTCTGCTGAAACATCGTTGCGTTCGCACAGGTTGTGGTACGTGTTTCCTTTCCCTTGCTTCCCTTTGTTTTTAATCCATTTAATTCTTGGGTTTTCATAATTAAATCTCATATTATGTTTCGCACTATCATTATAATCTTAGTTAGATTATGGTAATGATTTTTTTTTGTTTAACTTGCTAAAAAATAGGTTTTTGCATGTCCTTCCATTCATACACGTGTTTTTGTGTATGCGATTGAATCTGGATAAGTGAAGTTGTTGTAGAAATGGTTTTGTTAAATGTTTTTGGTGGGGGTTTACCTTTAAAGGCTTCTTATTAAAGTTTTTAAACTTGTTCTTGGGTGGCTTTGTGAAGTTTGGATGGTTTAGTGAGGTTGTCCCCATTTGAAATGTTTTTGTAAATTTATTTGAAGTATGTCTTGGGTTTTCAAATGTGGTTTGTCCCTGAAAACTTGGTGATTAAGGACCTTTGGATTTGTAAAAGTGTTTTGTTTTCAAATGGTGGCTTGGATTATTAAAAACGATTGTGTATTGTGTTTATGGTTTCTTAATAATTTAGTTAGGTGTGCGTTGGTCCTTGCCGCCCTATTTTTGGGTATCTTTTGTTGTTATAGTGAATTTATGGTCAACGACCGAGGACGCGCACGCATACACCTAAGGTATGTATATATATAATATATATATGTCCTCCAAGTACGTATTCCCTCATGGAGCGGGGAATACGTGCATTGGATTATGAATATATGTATACGTATATAGGTATGTGCGTGCGAGCGCGGGCCGATTTCGAGTGGTCACCGCCCTTTCTGTCAAGTTCCAAAGTGTTCGACATGACTCGGTTCTTCCTTGAGGTAAGCGAATCCTCATTTCCCCCTTTTAAAATAAGTCTATTTAATGCTTGCATGTTTTTTAATAAATTCTTTTACTAGATTAGTATCTTTGAAAAATAATTGGCCAACCAGCTATAGTATTTTCAAGTTTTCTTTTAGGGCTTTCTAAAAAGTAGTTTGTTACATTATCTTATAGTTTGTGTAATTAGTCTGATTTGTTAATATGGTTTTTTTAACGAACTATTTGATTTGTTTGTGGATTGACTAGTGAACTGTTTGTGTTGCTTTTAAGTATTTTGGAAAACATGGTTTTAATGGGTTCTTTAAGGTTTAACCATTGGGTTCGAAACATGTTTTGGTGTTTAGCATTGTTTCAAAAATGGTTCGTAAATGTTTATTGTTTTGGCACGTTTTGGTCCGTCTGACCATGTTTGTAAGAAATGATGTTTATTACTGTTTTGGAAACATTCCTAAATGTTTTGGTAAATGGTTGGTGAAGTAAACCTAAAGGCCCATTTGGCATTTTAGATTGGCTGTTTACAAAATTTTTGATGTGTGTGAATTGTATGAGGCCCGTTTGGCATCTTTGAAACTGTGTGTTTGGGAAAACCCCTCTTTGGTTAGGCCCTTTGCCTCATCTGTCGATCATGTGAAAGGAGGGTCCTTGGTATGAGCCTCCTTTTGAGAATATTTATTTGAAGGCATGAGACTAACATTGAGGTGGTCGGGGTGGTGCCGGTTTGTGTTGCGTGCTGGATTATATATATATGGCTTGTTATTTGAATGCGTGGCACACCTCTTTGTGAACATAGCACAGAAACTTAGCATAACAGGGGGGTTTACTGAGAACGATTGCTGCACTAGTTTAGACTACGCACTGGCTAGTGACCCTTAGTACGGATTATACTCTGCTAGGGGATTGGGCCCCTCGGTTTGGCCATGTAGGGCAACATTGGGCGTTAGGGCGTTATGATGTCATCGAGAGTAGGCATTCCTTCAGGATGAGTCACATGTATAGTACGTTCTGGTCTTCCTCTGAGTTCCTAGGTTTTTCGTGATCCTTTGATACAAGCACTATTAGTACCATTTCCCTTGTTGTGTGTGGAATCATACCCTTGAACTTGATTTTGGTGTTTTCTTGGAAAAGTTTTGTGTGTAAGGTTGGTTTTAAAATGAACTTCAAAGTAGATTTTTTGGAAAAGTTTGTGTGAGCCCCTCTTTTTTTTTTCTTTTCCTTGTTTTTGAATTATACGGGCAATGGAATTGTGATTTTTAGTTTTTGAAATGCAGTGTAAATATGAGAACCTTATTTTTATAACTGTAGTTCAAACTAGTATTTTTGGGCTGTTTTGGGATTGGAAAATGCATGGATTCTGTGGTTCACTTTTGGCATTCCTACTGAGCATTTTAATGCTCACACCTATCTTACCTTTTCAGATGCAGGTTCAACAGTTTGGTTCAGGTTCTTGTTTCGTCTGCACGTGCGAGGCAGACTGTTAGTTGTTGGAGGTGACCAAGAGGTCACATGGAGGTATGTGCAGTCTTGTTTTCTTTCCGCTGCTAGTTTTCTTTCTTTATGTTTAGTCTTTATTAATTTATTTGTCTTCCTTTTATGGTCCAAATCGTTCCCACCTATTTAGTTTTGATGCCCGACACTAGTTGCCAGCCTGTGGGGATTGGGAACGCCCCTCGGGCCATGCTGCGGGCCGGCTTGGGTGACTGGTTCAGGGTCGACCCGGGTTGGTTCGTGACAAAATGGTTTCAGAGGGAGGTTGTTATTTGGGGTGTCTGGTAGAAGAAGATCAGGACTGTTGGGGCTCAAGAGGTAGGTTACGGGTCGGTTCCTGATCACCACCGCTCGCAACGAGACCTGAGTTACAAAGGGTAGTCCGGGATTTGAGTCTTTTGTCTTTGGTTGTTTTGGATTGAGGGATGAAAATGGAGGTGAATCGGTTCATGTTGTGGCCTCACATGGGGTGGTGACCCATGTGAAGTCCAAGTGCCGACTCAAGGTCCTCTTAGTGTAATGCCTTACTTGGGGCATGACTCACCACCGTGTCGCCAGGTCAGATGTATGCACTAGTTCCGCATTCTAGTGGGTTGTTGTTGTTGTTGTTTCGTTTTAATCTCAGTTGATGCGAGTGTGAGTTAAAAGTGAAATTGATTTTTAAATTTAAAAGTGTTTATTTTAATTTGTTTTGAAATTGGTGAAGTGAGTTTTTAAAGGGCAAGTGTATCGGTTTGGAAAAACTTTGTATGTGTTGGGATTGGGTAAGGAAAAGAAATGCTTGAACCTTGGCACTCCTTATGGAGGGTCACATGTTCATGGGTATGTACGGAGAGTGAATGGGGGCACTTGTTTGCAGATGATATGAGCGAGATTGAATGAACTCACATGTGACGGTTCCTAAGGTGCCATAGGTGGGTTTTAAATTTTTAAATAAATAATGGTTTTTGAAAAGTGATTTATGCTTGTGTTTGTATATGTTTGGCTTATGGGCCTATTTCCATGGGCTTGTGTTTTTTCCTTGACTGAGTTTTGGCTTGATGCCAGTTTTGATAATGTTTTCCATGTTGTTATGAGTATGCCGTCCAGAAAGCCTCCAGAAGTTGTTAATGAGTTATGCCCAGTTCCCAGTTCTTTTTGTGTGTTGCCTGCTTATCGAGGTAATCGAAGTCTGTTAGAGGCAGTTGTGTAGTTCAGAAAGATAGTGTGTCTTTGGGTTGTTGGGAACTCCCGGGGTGGTTAAGATTTGTACCCTCCCAAAGTTATTTGAGGGTTCAGTTCTGGACTAGTAATGGTGGGATGTCTCATCGTTGTTAGTCTGGGGTGTAGTTGGTGGGGGTCGGCCCTTGTGAAGGTTACCCTTATGGCAAGGATATTTGTCTGTACTGACTCCCAGTTTGTTGGACCATTCTATCGCATGCCACTAGTGTGGCCGGTTCAGGCATTCTAAGCCGCCTTGTCGCATCCCTCCGAAGTCTTACTACCATGCGACTGTTTGGGCCACCAGAAAGAGTTCTGAAAGAAGCGTCGTTATAGAGGAAGAAGTTGGGAACCGAAGGATGCAAATGTCTGATTATGAGGCATGAGATGCTTCATCCCTCAGGGTCCCTTCCACAGGTTTTGGGGTGAATCTCGCGCACAGTCAGGAGTTTCCAAGGGTGTGTGGAACCTCAGTCAGGATAATGTTTTTATCTTTGGGATGAAAATATCTGAGATTTTCTTGTTCTATTATTGTCGCTGTCGTAATCTCATCCTTGTTGTGGTGGCGTGATGAGTGCGTTCTCCCACAATCCAAGTGGTCATATCTTCTCTCAGTGTGGTTTTTAAAATTTTCAGTCTCTTTGAATGGTGTGGGCCATGAATAAACTGACCCATTTTGATTTTGAGTTGGTCTCAGCTATACCCGTTAGGGGAAAGTTGGTATCATGGAATTGTGGGGAAGTGTTGAGTTCATTTCTCATCCTCAGGTTTCTGGATTGTTTTATAGTGAGATTTCGTCTATGTTTTAGGTGTGTTGTTCGGTCCACGTGGAGAGATTGAACAAGTTTGGTTTGGGAGTTCCCGCGTTGCCCCCCCTGGGGGGGGGGGGGGGGTAGTGTGTTTGAGTTTCGGGGGCTTCCATGTTAGTGAATTCTTGTGGTGGGGAGAACCCTCCTACGTTCTCCCCTCAACTTTGTGCAGTGATTGTTCATGAGTTGGTTGGGTGTGACGTGTGTTGGTAATGGTCACCCCGAGCCTCTTAGTTTCTTCTGGTTTGGTTTGGTCATGGACTCTAGTTGTATCAACTGTTGGCTTGGTGACTTTATGGGGGCAGAAAGTGTCTGTGGTGGAGATAATTATCACACCCCGATCTCGGATTCCTATTTATTTTATGTTATTTTTATTCTTTTCTCTGTCCCGCGCCATTTGGACGAGGATTAGTTGGGTCCCGGTTTGATATTTTCGATGTTTGATGTTTTGGTGGGCCTCGGGCCGGTGCACGGTCACCGCACTGCTAGCGGTGATCGTTTGTTTGGTCATAGTGAATGCGTTGTCGCCCAATAGTTCGAATAAATAATAAAATTAGATGAATAAATTAAATTGACTGAAAAACAAAGCTAAATAAAATTTTATAACGATAAAACATGGTTAATGTTTAACCCATAATTAAAATAATATTATTACACAGATGATAATTTTATTATTATTTAATCTGGTGATAATACTATTATTATTAAATTGTTATAAATATAATTATTAATGAAACATAATAAAATTATCACCTTAATTATCATTAAGTTTGTTCTTAATTTCCTTTGTTGTTACTAATATTTTTTTTATCATTTTGCTATTAACATTATTACTAATATTATTATTGTAACATTGATATTATTATTATTATTAACCAAAATAAAATGGATAAGAAATGATAATGATAATTATTTGTTTTATTAATATTTATTAGTATTATTATTATTATTATTATTATTATTATTATTATATTTTACTATTTTTTTTGACCCTAACCCTACCTGCATTCTCCCCCCTTCCCCCGTATCTTTTTCGCGCCGTGAGCCCCCCTCCTGCCCAGGCTCTTGTCTCCCTGCTCGCCCATGAGCCCCTGCGCCGGTGCCCAGGAACCCTGTCGCCCAGTGCTCGCCCTCAGCTCCCTGTCCGGCCTGCCGCTCCGCTTCGTCCGGTACAACCTCCGCCCGACAGGGTCTCCCGCTCCTGGTCCGGCCCTAGCCTCCCACCGCTCCGCTTCGTTCGGCATGGCCTCCGCCTAGCGCGGTCTCCCCCTCCTGGTCCGGCCCTCGCCTCCCGTGCATCCAGCATCCGCGTCACCACCCGCGTCCGACCCCTTCCCCTCCGGCCGGTCGACCTTCCAGCTCGCAGCCAACTTTCCTTCGGCGCGAACCCCTGCTTCGGTTGGCCTCCTCCTTGGTGTGCGCAACTCCCCCAACTGACCCTCCCAAAGCCCGTGACTCCTTCCGCCAACTACACCGGTGTGCGTGGCTCCTCCAACAGCCAATTTTTCCACTGGTAGTTGAGTCTCCTCCGTCAGTCCTCCCTTACGTGGTGCACCTCCTTCGTAGACTCCTTGATTGCGCGCGACTGACACAGTCACCTCTTCTCCGATGCGCATCTCCCTTACAGGTGTGCGAAGGGACCGTGAGACTCGGTTCCTCCTTCTGCTGAAACATCGTTGCATTCACACAGGTTGTGGTACATGTTTTCTTTCCCTTGCTTCCCTTTGTTTTTAATCCATTTAATTCTTGGGTTTTCATAATTAAATCTAAGATTATGTTTTGCACTATCATGATAATCTTAGTTAGATTATGGTAATGATTTATTGTTGGTTTAACTTTCTAAAAACAAGTTTTGGCATGTCCTTCCATTCATGCACATGTTTTTGTCTATGCGATTGAATCTGGATAAGTGAAGTTGTTGTGGAAATGGTTTTGTTAAATGTTTTTGGTGGGGGTTTAACTTTAGAGGCTTCTTATTAAAGTTTTTAAACTTGTTCTTGGGTGGATTTGTGAAGTTTGAATGGTTTAGTAAGGATGTCCCCATTTGAAATATTTTTGTAAATTTATTTGAAGTATGTCTTGGGTTTTCAAATGTGGTTTGTCCCTAAAAACTTGGTGATTAAGGACCTTTGGATTTGTAAAAGTTTTTTGTTTTCAAATGGTGGCTTGTATTATTAAAAACAGTTGTGTATAGTGTTTATGGTTTCTTAATAATTTAGGTAGGTGTGCGTTGGTCCTTACCGCCTTATTTTTGGGTATCTTTTGTTGTTATAATGAATTTATGGTCAACGACTGAGGATGCGCACGCATACACCTAAGGTATGTATATATATAATATATATATGTCCTCCAAGTACGTATTCCCTCATGGTGCGGGGAATACATGCATTGGATTATGGATATATGTATATGTATATAGGTATGTGCATGCGAGCGCGGGCCGATTTCGAGTGTTCACCGCCCTTTCTATCAAGTTCTAAAGTGTTCGACATGACCCGATTCATCCTTGAGGTAGGAGAATCCGCATTTCCCATTTTTAAAATAAGTTCATTTAATGCTTGCATGTTTTTAATAAATTATTTTAATAAATTATTATCTTTGAAAAATAATTGGCCAACCTGATATAGTGTTTTCAAGTTTTCTTTTGGGGCTTGTTAAAAAGTAGTTTGTTACATTATCTTCTAGTTTGTGTAATTAGTATGATTTGTTAATATAGTTTTTTTAATGAACTGTTTGATTTGTTTATGGAATGACTAGTGAACTATTTGTGTTGCTTTAAGTGTTTTGGAAAACATGGTTTTAATGGGTTCTTTAAGGTTTAACCATTGGGTTCGAAACATGTTTTGGTGTTTAGCATTGTTTCAAAAATGGTTTGTAAATATTTATTGTTTTGGTACGTTTTGGTCTGTATGACCATGTTTGTAAGAAATGATGTTTATTAATGTTTTGGAAACATTCCTAAATGTTTTCGTAAATGGTTGGTGAAGTAAACCTAAAGGCCCGTTTGGCATTTTAGATTGGCTGTTTACAAAAATTTTGATGTGTGTGAATTGTATGAGGCCCGTTTGGAATCTTTGAAACTATGTGTTTGGGAAAACCCCTCTTTGGTTAGGCCATTTTCTTCGTCTGTCGATCATGTGAAAGGAGGGCCCTCGGTATGGGCCTCCTTTTGAGAATATTTATTTGAAGGCATGAGACTAACCTTTAGGTGTTCGGGGTGGTGCCGGTTTGTGCCGCGTGATGGATTATATATATATGGTTTGTTATTTGAATGTGTGGAACACCTCTTTGTGAACATAGCACAAAAACTTAGCATAGTAAGGGGGTTTACTAAGAATGATTTCTACACTAGTTTAGACTACGCACTAGCTAGTGTCCCCTAGTACATATTATACTCTGCTAGGTTATTGGATCCCTCATTTAGTCCATGTAGGGAAACACCAAATGTTAGGGCGTTATGACATCATCGAGAGTAGGCATGCCTTCAGGATGAGTCACATGTATAGTACGTTCTGGTCCTCCTCCCAGTTCCTAGGTTTTCCGTGATCCTTTGATACGAGCACTATTAGTACCATTGCCCTTGCTGTGTGTGGAATCTTACCCTTGAACTTGGTTTTGGTGTTTTCTTGGAAAAGTTTTGCGTGTAAGGTTGGTTTAAAATGAACTTCAAAGTATTTGTTTTGGAAAAGTTTGTGTGATCCCCTCTTTTGTTTTCTTTTCCTCGTTTTTGAATTATAAGGGCAATGGAATTGTGATTGTTAGTTTTCAAAATGCAGTGTAAATATGAGAACCTTATTTTTATAACTGTAGTTCAAACTAGTATTTTTGGGCTGTTTTGGGATTGGAAAATGCATGGATTATGTGGTTCACTTTTGGAATTCCTACTGAGCATTTTAATGCTCACGCCTATCTTACCTTTTTAGATGTTGGTTCAGCTGTTTGGTTCAGGTTCTTGTTTCGTCTGCCCGTGTGAGGCAGACTATTAGTTGTTGGAGGTGACCAAGAGGTCACATGGAGGTATGCGCAGTCTTGTTTTCTTGCCGCTGCTAGTTTTCTTTATCTGTGTTTAGTCTTTGTTAAATTATTTGTCTTCCTTTTATGGGCCAAATCATTCCCACCTATTTAGTTTTGATGCCCAACACTAGTTTCCAGCCCGTAGGGATCGGGAACGCCCCTCGGGCCATGCCGCGGGCCGGCTCGGGTGACTGGTTCAGGGTCGACCCAGGTTGGTTCATGACAGTCGAGGTATGACCGATATCTCGAGGGCAGATTCTACAGAACTCAAGCACACTGGGTGTGAGGAATCCAATGGCTGGTAGTGAGGCAGATGTTAGAGACAGATCATGCGGAGTTCAACGCTCAACGATCCTATGTGGGTCAGTGCATACCGATCCTGTGTGGGTTAGATCCTGTGTGGGTCAGTGCTCAGCAATCCTGTGTGGGTCAACACATACCGATCCTGTGTGAGTCAGATCCTATGTGGGTCAGCGGGGGTTAGTTACCTATCGACTCTAGGCGGGTCGGATCCTGTGTGGATAATTGCGGGGGTTAGTGCCTATCGATCTTGTGTGGGTCAAACTTTTTATGATCATAAGCAGTGCCTCTTGAAAGAATAAGATGATCTAGGTTCACTACTAATCATATGTACTTCTATACTTCACTGAAAACCTGGTTTAAGTTGAGACTCTTTGTGAGCTATCTTTACTTTGTGCTTTTATTTGAGGTTATGCTATGTGGTACTTTTACCTTCGTGGTGTTACCAATGTGGTACTTCTTTTTTCGTTGTGTTACCTGTGTGGTAATTATATCTTTGCGGTGTTACCCATGTGGTACTTCTTTTTTCATTGTGTTACCTATGTAGTACTTCTATCTTTGTGGTGTTACCTGTGTGGTACTTCTACCTTTGTGGTGTTACCTTAGTGGTGTTATCTTCGTGGTGTTACCCGTGTGGTACTTCTATTTTTCATGGTGTTACCTGTGTGGTACTTCTATCTTTGTGGTGTTACCTGTGTGGTAGTTCTACCTTCTTCGTGTTAGCTTCGTGGTGTTATCTTTGTGGTGTTACCTGTTTGGTACTTCTACCTTCATGGTGTTACCTGTGTGGTACTTCTACCTTTGTGATGTTACCTTTGTGGTATTCTTCCCTCTTGTGTGAGACGAGTATATCTTGATAACTTAGGTATATGTATGGGCATATACCTAAGAAGAGTTGATGTCTAATGCTTCGTGCTTTGTGGTTTTTCCTTTGTAGAACTCTAGGAGACCTATGAGGGTCTCGGGGTCCCTACTGAGTATTGTTATACTCACCCCTGCACGGGCTTCGCCCGCACCTTGTTGTGTCTGGTAGAGACGACGTACAATGTTGATCGAGGCTGAGGGAGCTAGGTTTGGATGGTGCTCAGAGGTGGACCATTTGACGTGACATGACGTGGAGGATACTGACGGACGCAGAGTGCTGAGGAGGAGATCTGTACCTACCCTACAGGTAGGAAACTCAGAGGACGTCCTAGTATCTGTTTTCCTTTTTCTTTTAGTTATATTGTACTTCCGGTCGTACATGTACTTTTACAGTTGGGCTTGTATTCCGACCCCTTTTTTACTTTCAACACTCTTTTACTACAACAGTTTACTTTGTGGTTTCATCTTATTGCGTTCTAGTCTGTGTGGTTGCTTCTTATTGTGTTCTTGGACTGTGTGTATGTATAGTTTAAAAAGGCAATACCTTCTTGTTTAAGGGATACACCTTTCCAGTGCTAGTCGCTAGCCCCTGGCCTATGGAAGGTGGGATTGGGGTAGTCACGGCTCGGGCTCCAAGGGACGGGTCGTGACAGATATGTAATTATAAATTTTGGAATGATGTTACATATTTATGATGAAACCCTTAATGAATAATAAAATATAATTCTTTCAAGAATTATATGTTTTATACATGATAGGATATTTAAGAACTTATTTTTCCCAGAATGATTAAAATATAAATTCACATTATATTCAACCTTGAGGGATATACATGCACATGGGAATATGTACCATACAAATAACAAGAAATATTATTATGATTCAAGGTAATGTTCTTCCATACACATCTATATTTAAAGGGTATACATAATTACTTATTCCAAAATTTAAAACCAAAATTGGTTGGTTATGTCGATGCTGGATATTTTTATAATCCACATAAGGATAGATCTCAACTGGATATTTGTTCAAATATGGTGGAAGTTCCATTTCATGGTGTTCTATGAAAATGAACAATTTCTATGAATTCCTCTAATCATGTGGATTTGATTTCAATTCATAAAGAAATTTGAGAATGTATTTGGTTGAGGTTAATTATTCATCATATCATAAATAATTATGGATTAGACATGACTAATAACATTCCAACCATATTATATAAATATAATGCAGCTCGTATAGTGAAATTGAAAGGTGGATATATCCAAGGTGATAAAACAAAACACATCTCACCAAAATTCATTTTCACTCATGAACTTCAAAAGAATGGTGAGATTGATAACCAACAAATATGGTCTTGTGATAATCTTAAAGATTTATTTACAATGGAACCATCACCTATAAATTTTGAGAAAATGATTTATAAAATTGGGATATGAGGACTGAAAGGTTTATCTTGACTTTATGAGGGGGAGATGTAACTTATCCCCTTAATCAAGTTTTTTCCCATCGGATTTTTACTAAGGTTTTAAATGAGCCATCACTATGGGGACTTGATGTTGTTATACTCCTTTTCCCTAATCAATAGTTTTTACCCTAAAGGTTTTTCCCTTAATGATGTTTTTAATGAAGTGATCATACAGCATAATAAATATCCAAGGGAGTGTTATAAATTATTATGGATATTTATAATTAATGGAAACCATTGGCCTTTCCCATGAGTTATAACTTTCACTGAGACCATTCATCACTACTTATAGTCTTCCTCCCATGTATCAAAGACATAATTAAATAAAAATATTAATTTATTCCTTAAAAACACAATTGAATGAATTAATTACGGGGAGTTGGGAACATTGCATTCATTTTTCCTTTATTAGGTTTTCCTGATAAGGTTTTTAATGAGAAAACATGAAATAGAATTCAACTGCTTTGGCTTCACTTATTTTTCTCATAGGGTTTTTTAAGTGAAGATTATATAAGATTCCATCAAATTATAACATCCAAGGGTAAGTGTTATGAATTATTAAATACGAATGACATAATTATGGAAACTCCCTTCCCAACCAACCATTTTAATTGGCCAACCTTTTAGATGTCAACTCTTATATCTCAACTATTTTATCAAATATTGTATACTCTATATATATATAGATATGTTAATGAAATGTGATAATTTTTATGGTCATATAAATTGTGTTCTCCATACTTATAGTATTTATCTTCCATTTTTATTTCTATTTGTCATCACCATACACAAGTTCAATACATCATTATATCAACAATATTATCCACCACCAATCAATCTCATTCTTGATATTTTGAAGTCCTTCAAGGTTTCAATTATTGTTTGATTGGTTGTACAATAAACATCTATAAATGAAAAACTACGATGATTATATTTATTTTCTTACTTATCTACTAGTTTCACCCACTCCATAAATTTTTTTATCCTAATTTTCTCTACTAGCAAAATTCTTCCATTCCACACTCTTTCCTAATTTTCCACTTTTATAGTGTCATCCCCCTATTCCCCACCTTCCTCCAATCTAGTTTTCCTCTCATCATTCTAATATAGGCCACCACATGCAATCCATCAGTTTAGGTTTCACATGTTCCATGTTCTTCCACCGAAGTTATTTCTCATCCCCTAAAATCAAATTTTAGTTCTCAATTATCTTCACCTATCTCTATATTTATTCTTCTTACCAATAGGGATACCCAGAAATTGGAATACATAGGTTACATTAACCCTATTAATTCTCCCTTCCCTCAATTTCTTTCTCTCATCTGATTTTCAATCCTTCATATCCTCAGTTTTCTCCAATCCCCAAATTTTTATAAGTTCTTCCCTTGGTGTTGGGAATCATTGACAAGTGAGTGAAGAGTTTAGAGCATGAAAGGAAAAAATACATATATGTACAGTTTCCTTATATCACATATCCTTGAATGGTCATCCATCACTATTCAGTGGTTTCCCACCCACCCTTAACCCCACCTCAACCCATCATTTACTATTCACAAAATTATCTTTGGATCCCACACATTTAATTAATTCCCCAACTTACTCATAGTCACAGATACATTGTTGTATGTTGGTACAACCAACCATGTCTTTGGCTACCCAGATTACCTTACCATTCCTAAGGTAATGCCTATTCATTAAGAATATATTTACCAGATTAAATTATTTTTGTTATTTTTTTTAATTTGATCATCTTTCTACTAAATACTAGATTGTGATTACATAAAAGATACACATAGATAGGAAACTTAATCAATCATGGTGTATGATAAAAAAACCAACCCTTATTACTGCCAAGACAAGTGGTGTAGATATCTATTTTGATTTCAGCATTCAATAAATAATGTAAAGGATAGATCAGGTAATCATGACTTGATATTAAAGGGTATAATTAAAGTAGGGTGTGGTGTTGGGATCATGGAAACAAGGAACCAATGTGATCCTGCACTATAGAGTCTAAAACTTAGAAGATGAACACACATAAATCACTACATTGCAATGCACAACCTTTAAATGAACACAGACAATAATTATAAAAAGACAATGATTGAAAAAATACAATAAAAAATAACAAAACAATTTACGTGGTTCAAAAATGAGTAAAACTCCAAGAGGGGAACACTATTGGAGTTTATAGCAACCAAATCATCTTATGCATATTATTATATTATTTTAACATAAAGATCCACTAAACACAACCCAAGGATCTAATGGTCTAGTATATTTGTAATACTAGGTTCATAATACATCACGATGACACTAAAACATGACATATTTATTTTATTCTCCATAATGATCTCATAAATCTATTTTATCTACAAAAAATTCATATAATAACATAGATAATACATAAAAAATGGAGTGAACTAAAAATCCCAGTAAGGTAAAAAACATGATAAAAAAGCATAACATATGAATCAAATGACATATCATGATATCATAAGAGGAAAGGTACATGAGTGATCACATAGAGGCATGAAATAAGTATGTAAAAAACATAAGATCAAGGCATCAGTGGAATGTGACAACAACATAGAACATGACATAAACATAATTCAAGGAAAACTGCTAAAACAACATCACATGGTGGACAAAGCCCCATCATGGATTAGGTTTACTCCCCATTCCCATACATATCATATCACGAGATATAAACATTACCCAATGAATTGAATATATATCTCGATGCACCCATCATAACATGTATATGCATATTTATTCCACATAATGAAGTCATTCACAAGGAGTAAGAATTAGAAAAACCCATGGAAAGGAAATGGGTTACATAATCATGTCTTATAACATATCCAAATGGCATATCATAATGAATTCGATTAAAAAAAGGATAAAATAATTCTTGTATATTGATATATAAATAAGGAATAATGCGATATGAAAATTAATTCCAATTGAATTTAAGATATAAAAAGGAGTAGGGAAATAATTTTGGAAATATTATTTTTAAGTTAGGTTTTAGGAAAAGGGTAAAGAATCATTAGAGAGGGTAAGAGCACAATATTTTTCATAAAACAATAAATTAAATAAAATGGGTTTCCATATAAAATTATTTTTTTGAGAAACCATGTAAGGTTAAAATCATTTTATTGAGTGGTACTTGAAATGAGGCAAGAAAACAGAAAAGTTACCCTTAATCGGCTCTACTTAGTGAAAGAAATTGAGATGGGAACCTTTAAAACATGCATATCCCCATCAAGTAAAGGTGAATTAAACTAGGTATATATGTTTGGTACATATATAAATAATATATAAGAAGTAAATAATAAAAATATAGAGAGATAGTGTGGTAAATAGAGAGAAATCATAACCCAAATAAAATTGGGTGGTTCAGAGAGATCCCTTACCTTTGATACAGATTCATTCTGCACTTGCACTTTACATCCTGCATAATAAAATTAGATTCATCTATTAATTAATTTAGATCCTTTTACATATTAATTTTATTTAATATAATTATATTATGTTCATTTATAACCATTTTAATGAGATATCATGTTAAATTTCACCACTCTAAGGGAATTTATTTCATGGTTCCAAGGTCTGATCACTTGTGGATAATTAATGAAGTTTTTATGGAATTGTTTCAAAACTCCAAAATCATAATGGTATGTAGTTAGTGTGTTTCCATAATTAAAAATGGTTCTTAGTTTCAAGTATTATTCATAAATAATCATGATTTATAGAGTATAATCATTATACACATAGTTTATTTAGGTCGGTATTCCAACTACAATGAACTTATTGCGTTTCTTTTAATATTATGACAACATATTCATTAAATAATATGAAAAAATATATAATATACATATTTTGGTCATTTTTAACCATTATAAGTTTATTTGAACCATTCATGAATTTGGTAATGAAAAAGGGAACACATCATCCATTGAGGCAGTGAACTCACCATAATATGGACAAAATTTTCATTTTAAAAAAAATAAATAAAGAGATAAAGTTAGATAATAGATATTAAATAAATTAAATAATAATTTAATATATTAAAAATACTGATGCTATCATACAATCATGGAATAAATAGATACAAGAAGGTATAATAAAAAACAATTGAAAGATAATTTAGTAAAGAATATTACTTCTTTGAATGTCCTTACTTAGAATTCCCCTCAGGGCACCTTATATTTATCTTTTGATAAGTACAAGGATTATAGGGATGTGGGGGGATATATAAGGAGATAATTTTGTAGGTTAAGGAAGTTAAAATGTGTGAGGATAAGGGGAGGTCAAGGGTGGTATTTATAAGGAGAGGAGAGGGGTGTTTTTTTAATATAATAATCTTTAGTTGATTATTTTAACTCAAGACTATCAATAGTATTGATTATTATGACTAAATAAATTATTTTTTTCATGTGGATTTTAGATAATGGATGCTTACATCATCCCATATGCAATAAATCCTGTATTTAACTTTTTAATGTTAACTATAATATTTTATCGTATTTCACTATTTATAAAAAATTTAACTATTTTAGAACAATAATAAAAATTCACCCTGAATATTTTTAAACATATAGATTCAAAAAAAGAAATCAATTTTTTGAAAATAATTTTATAAATATTAGAAAATTAATTTTAAAATAAAATCCTTATTTGAAAACACCAATTTTAATATTATGATCATTGTTCTGACCCTTTAAAAATTTATTTATAGTCTCATAAAATTACATTATTATTAAAATTAAACTTAATATTATTTTATAAAAATTATTTATGAAAATAAATATTATTTCAAAACTTTTTATTTTTTATAAAAATAAAAATAAAACATATTTTTTTTACAAAAATACAAAAACTTATTTTATCATTTTAAAATATTTATTTATGTGTATCATGATATAAATTTGTTATATTTTTATTTAATAGAATAAATAAAAATTATTTTATAATTAAATAGATGTGGATACTATTCTAGCGCTTAGATTACTATTCCAACAATCAGATTATTATTCCAACAATCATATTACTATTCTAATAGTTAGATTTATAACGATCATATGGTTTCCCTACCTTCTATAAATACATCACATTTCATTAATTATTCATTAAATTATATTTTATCTCAAGGTTATATATATTTTCATTTTCAAAATGAAAATTTTATTACTCATATTCTATTTCATTTCTATAGTGTTATTTGTGAGTGCGATTATTTTGGGGGATCGAGAAGATCCAAATTTTCATATTATAGCCATCTTATTTCTCGTTTTTTATCCCATTGTAATACTTTAAATTCTTATGGATATATTTATTCTCTAAATGTAATTTTAAAATTAATATAATAATTTTTTTTGGTTTTATTACGTTATACATGTGCTTTATATAATACTATATTACTAAATATGACACATTTATATAAGGGAAATTCCATTGATAGAATTCAGGGTCATTAAATTATTCTCCACCTTAAGAAATTTCATCTTTGATATTTCATTTTATATATGAAGGTGAAAAAAGGTGAAGGTACTTCTGTTTCATTGATTCATCTAGATATCATATCACTACCTCATACTTATGGTTCTTCTATAATACTTTGAGTTTCCTTTTTTTGTGTAGAACATTGTATTTATGGTCCAAGATCTTCACCGACTACTCCTTATAAGAGATATCACTCTCTAACTATACCAACTTCGAATTTAGTATATGCAAGGTATTAGGTATTTACTTCCTCAAGAGGGATACATGGAACAAATCATATACTTGAGACAATGTTGGTGGGAGTGATAGTAGATAATCTATAACTTTGATACGATCAAGAATATAAAAGGGGTTGGTGTATTTGGGATATAGATTTCCTTTTTTACCAAATATCATGACTCTATTTCATGGAGATATATAAAGGAAAACTTCATCTCTAACCTTAAACTCCAGGTCTCATCAATGATTATTATCATAACTCTTCTGTCAACTTTGAGCATCCCAAATGCGCTTTGAACGGTCTTGAACTTTTCTACCATTTCTTCAACTATTTCCAACCCCAAAAGCTTGTGTTCACAAACATCATCCAAGAAAACATGTTTTATACATATCTTCCCATAAATGGATTCATATTGACCCATTTGGATATTTGAGTGTAATCTATTTTTGTATGAGAACTCAACCAGATGAAGATATTGATTCCATCCTCCTTTGAAGTCCATTGAGCAATTTTACAACATGTATTCAAGTTTCTGGATAGTTATCTTAGATTGGCCATCAATTTTGGGGTGATAAGCCATACTAAAGTTCATATTAGTGTTTAAAACATGTTTGATACTTTTCTGGAATCCAAAGGTAAACCTAAGATCTCAATAGAATACAACTGATAGCGGTGTTCCATGTAACCTCAACACTTCTCTAATGTATATCCTTGCAAGTTGATCAAGTGAGAATTCCACTTTAATAGTAATTAAATGAGTATTTTTTTAAGATAATACACCAAAAACCATATGAATTATTCCCTTTGGATATCGTTAAAATACCTATAACAAAATCCATAGTGATGTTCTCCCATTTTCATGTGGTCATGGTTAATGGTTTAATCATCCCCTTGGGCTTCTTTTCAGCCTTAACATGTTGGAACACTAGGAAATTTGATGTATATTATGTGACATCCTTATTCATAGTTCTATAGAATATCTTGACACACATTTATTCTCTTTGAGTGGATGGAGAATATCGAGCTATGTGCATTACTAAAAAACTCGATCTTTATCTCAGGATTTGATGGTACACATAGTCAAGACCCAAATCTTACAACTCCTTCTTCATCAATTTTGAAATCTAAGGATTTATTTTTCTTATAGCATACACTATCTTCTATATTTATATATCATCCATTTTAAAATCCTTTATCTTCTCCATAATAGACGGTTGATCAATCATTTGAGCTAGGTAGGATGTTTTTCCTTCCCTTATGACTTTTATGTCCATCCTTTGCAAGTCTAAGAAGATTGTATCCTTATCAATTATAATCATTGATAAGGTTATAAGATCCTTTATAATTATATAATCTATCAACTTATTTAATTTCCTAGTATGGATATAACAAACATAGCCTTTTACATATAACATTATATGATTTTAAGCATAATTAATAATCAAAGTACAATACAAGGACTGTGAAGTCTAGTGTCTTGGAAGACTAGGCACATAAAACTGAAAAAATGGAACTAAATAAAACATTTATTTATTTAGTCTTCATAAATAGACCCTAAATTCCATTGTGCTCATACATCTTCATAGGATAACCTAGTGATAACATGATCAAAGGGATGAGCTAAAATCCTAGTAAGGGAATAAGAATAAGAATAAATCCATAGCACATGGGTTAGAAAGCATGACATAAAGAAATAAAAAGGAATGTAACATAAGGGATCATAACATATAAACATGGAGTCATATAAACATGGAATCATATAAATGTGGCAGCAACTTATAACATGACTTTAGTACGAGTCAAGGCTAACCGCCAATAACGTTTCCCATAGTAGTACAAGCTAAGGATAACCGCCAAGACCGTCACACATAACATCTCATGAGAGTTAACTTTACCCAATGCATTGGAGCGCTGTATGGGAACAATCATCTTAAAATGTTCATGAATATTCTTTCCACATAAATAATCATATATAATCAATCATACATAAACATAAGGGAACCCATGGAGAGAAATGGGTATCACATTCATGACATAAAGCATAATGAATGAGCGTATCGTAAAAGTGTCCATGAGAGAAAATAATTAAAACATGCATGGAAATTAATAAGGTAAAATATTCATATAGCATTTTAAGTGATTTAAAATAGAGGTGAAAACATGTAATAATAGTATTTAGGAAATTCTTATCATTAAAACCTTTTAGTGCGGTTTTAATGAAAACACTAAAGAGTTTTTAAAATAAAAAAGGGAAAAATATTTTATATAAAACCAGAAGTAAACCAAGAAGGTTTTAATAATAAAGAGACTGATTTTATAAAGAAAATGGTGGCCTAAAACAGAGTATAGAGTTCACTTGAAATTGGATAAAAATTTGGGAAGTTCCCTTAAAATGAGTTTGCTTACTGGGAAGTATCGAGAAGGGAATCAATTAAAAGCATGTATATCCCCATAACAGAATTAAGGATGGATATTGAAACATGATTTTGGAGCATATAAAAATAATTTATAATTTTTACATAAAAATAAAACACAACTTCATTTGGGTAAAAATAAATATAGAGGAACCCGAAGGAAAAAGGGCAGTTCGGGTAGAATTCCTTACGGATTATTGGTATGATATCGGGTGTAATTAAGAGGGATTAATGAAAAAAAGGGATTTATAATCTTTTATACATCATGAGAAAAATATGGGGGAGTTTTTTAATCATACCCCATTACTATAAATTAAACATAAAAGGGCATAACATAGAGGACAATCTTGAATAAAAGTGAAATAGAGAGGATCCCTTACCTTAAGTCCGGTCGTGTTCTCCACTTGTTATTAATGAACTGAATAAAAAAATTAGGTTTATTAATTAATAATTATATAACATATTTTATATGTAATTGATTTATTATAACCTTTTTAGTTCATTCAATACCTTTTTGATTGGTTATAAGGTTCAGTTTTATTGTTCGGGTCCGTTTGCTTCCTTGGTTTTAATGATCAGTTTATGTTTGGATAAACACGTATGATGAAAGTGGTTATCCATAATTGAAGTTGTATGTTATTATTAAAAATACAAGAGATTACATGGTTATAATAATTCATTTGGTTATTGGGAGTGAAGATGAATTATTATATAAAACCTTAGTGATAACCGTTTTGGTTAATCAGTGGGTTTTGATTACAACAAACATGTTTTACTTTATAAATTAATACCATTTATACAAAAGGATTACATAAACTTAAATAGGACATATTTCATATATAATAATCTGGTTTAAATATAAAAAATGGTTTCATGACCAGAATTAAATATGATAATAGAAATTGATAAACCGTTGACCTTGAATGTGTTAAATTAACACATCTCAAACAGTGTTTTCATTTCTTTCAAATAAAAGTTGGGGAAAGAAGAGATGATAATGAAATATCCCATTAGAATAAAAACATTCCAGTAAATTTATGGTACTATATTTTTCATACCATTTGGATGAGTATAGGTTAGGAAAGAAAAGAGAACAAAGGAACTTAAAAATGAAAGAAAAAAAGAGGAATTTTACCTCTTGAATCAACCTTCCTTGAGAGCTTCTTAATGGGAGAGGTTTTTGTCTTTTTAGGATACCAAAGGCTGTTGGATGTGGGGAGGGATCTTGGGGAGATATTTGGGTAGAATATTGGCAAGGCACAATGCTTTAGAGGAGTGAAGAGAAGAGGGAGTGAGGAGGAGTTTTCATAGTGAAAGAGAGGAGGGTTTTCATAATTTTTTAATCACTAGTTTATTAATTTCCCTTAAGACCAGAAATAGTGATGATTCCATGACCAAAAACAGTAATGTGTGCATTTGAGCTCGAGATAATGGCATGACATCATCCATACATCAGCTGATGACATCATAATTCATGTATTTAGCATTTATCGTAAATTATCATATTTTACTATTCATAAAAAATTCAAGTATTTTAGAAAAATCCAAAATATCCTCCCTAACAATTTTTCAATGTGTAAAATAAAAAAATGAACTCCATTTTTCAAAAATAATTTTATAAATATGATCAATTTAATATTTAATTAAAAACATAATTTACTTGAAAAACAACAATTTTAAAACTTTTATTTTCTTATTCCCAGATATAGGTATATTGTACTTCCACTTGAATATTATTTATATAATATCATAGGTAAGATTAATATTCATTAGTGTATATCACTATTTATAATGGTATGTTACTATTCATAAGGGTAGGTTAATATTCACCAAAAATTAAGTTGGTCATATTAGACTCCAAATAACTTACTGATTGCAACCGTGTATGTTAGATTTTTAAAATTCAAATCACAGAAGTGATAAATTTGTATTTAAAGGTCACATAACACTTAATAGTTCATTGTTTTGTAATTTCATGCGATTATTAAATATTTATAAGAAGGAAATTTCCATTGAAAAACATTGAGTTGTTACAATGGAAGTGAATTGAACAGTCACAATCCTCGATCAGCTCTGACCATCTCCATTGGTGCATATTAAGATCCTTCCGTGTGAATATATACTTTAGGATTTTATGATTCATATATATTTCAATCTTCTCACCATAGAGATAATGTTTCCAAATATTCAATGTAAATATCATTGAAACCAACTATAGATCCTACATTGAGTAGTTCTGCTCATGAACTTTCAACTACCTTTATGCGTAGGCTATCACTTTATCATTTTAAAACTGTATATAGCCTAATCCCTTCTTTAAAGTATCATTGTATACCATGAAAAGTTCTCCACCTGAGGTTAGTGTAAGTATTGTTTTAGTGATAATCCTATTTTTCAATTACATGAATCTTTCTTTTCATTCATTGGTCCAGAAAAACTTCAACCACTTCAAAGTTAACTTGATCAGTAGTTTTGAAAAATGTGAGAAGTTTCTCACAAATCATTGATAGTACCTAGGTAGTTTAAGGAAAATATGGATCTATATAACAGATGTTGGTCTGCAATACTCCTTAATTTCATTTTTCTTTGAAGGGTCCATAGATATCCCATTATTGGTGATAACATGTTCCAAGAATGATACTTCATCCATCTAGAACTCATATTTACTATACTTTGAATATATATTCTCTTTTTGTAAATTATTTAGCATATTATTTAAATGCTCCTCATGTTCCTCCTTACTTTTGACACATATCATAATGTCATCTATAAAGACTACCACACATTTTTCAAGAAAATATCTAAAGAAACTATTCATTAAGTCCATGAATATTTTTGTATAATTAGTGTGTCTAAAGGGAATCACTATGAATCCATAGTTTCCATAGATTATTTTAAAGGTATTCATGGGAATATCTCCCTTTTTCACCTTTAATTGGTGATATCATAACTGAAGTTCCACCTTAGAGAAGTACTGGTCCCCGTGTAGTTGATAGAACAATTCATCAATCTATGGAAATTGATGCTTGTTTTTTATCATTATTATATTAAGTTCATGATAATAAATGTATAGTAACATTGAACCATACTTGTTTTTAATTATGAGAACTGACAAACCCTATGGAAAAGAACTCAGGTGCATAAAAACCTTATCCAAATTCTCTTGTAGATGCTTCTTCAGTACTTCCTACATAATGGTGGCTACTCTATAGGGAGTCTTAAATATAGGAAGGGCTCTAGGTATAAGTTTAACTAAGAAATCAACTTCTTGGTCATGACTAATACCAGAAAACTATTTAGGGAATACATTAGAATAGTCCCTCACAATGTGCACGTCTTCAAGTATGATTCTCTCCTTTATCTCAATCATTTAAGATAAACATACTTTATCATAAGGCAATAATATCCATGCTTA
This sequence comes from Viscum album, assembly GCA_963277665.1. Lineage (NCBI taxonomy): Eukaryota > Viridiplantae > Streptophyta > Magnoliopsida > Santalales > Viscaceae > Viscum > Viscum album. Next base: position 66,173,515 of record OY728139.1, read on the forward strand.
AGAATAAGTTTCCAAAGGATATTCATCATCCTCCACACACTTATACAAAATTGGAGGATGAATTGGAATATGGAGGGTGATTTTCACCTCCCAACAATTGATGTTTCCTTTATAGAGGGAAAACCAATCCATGACCAATATAGCATCAAATTCTACTAAAGGAAGTTTGAAAAGGTTATTTGGGAGGTCCAACCCATAAACATTGATCAGGGAGGGGTTATAAACTTGAGATGCAATAATTTCCTCATTTCTATTCTCATAGATTACTTAACCACCATGTTTTGAGGAGGTGTTTGAATAGTTTTACTAATCTTACATGATATAAAAGAATGTATAGAACTAGAATAAAATAATACATTCTCCATTATTGAATGAACAACTAGCATACATTTCACCACTTCATTATCGGGTTCCACCTCTTTAATAGTGATAACATATGCCCTTCCTTACTCTCTAGGCCTTGGATGTTGTTTTCCTTGATAATACATGACAACCCTTGTATTATGGAATTGGATTTCATAATGTCTATGTTCCTTGCACTTGAAACACTAGACCACGAGTTGAGTGTTGATCTTTCTTTTCTTCCATCGCATTAGTGGGATTATTCATCTCTCTTCAATATCAATTTTCTTGATTCCCTCCTTTTCCAAACTTAAATCATCTCTATGTTCCTTTTACACAGTCTTTAGGATTCTTCTTCCCACACTTTTTACATGTAAGCATTTTGGGTTTTCTTTCCTCCATGGGATTTATCCACGATCCTCCTAAATTAAACTCTATTTTCCACATTTTATCTCTACCCCCTCGAGACTAATAATATTCAAAAATCTTTATATATACATTGAGAGAACAATGAAAAATTTTCTTATAGATATCAAAATCTTGAATAATGAGGTATTTTCAAGGATTATGATTTAGTACACTGAAGAAGTAGTCCACTTTGCTTTCAGGATTGGGGTAAAGACAGAGGTGTATTGTGAAAACCTTGTCAAGCTTTCCTCATAATACCCGATAGACTCATCCTACTTTTGCATTAGTATAAGGAACTCCCCCACCATTTTAAAATGGATAATCTGAGGAAAATATTTATTGAAAATTAATTTCTGATTTGGGTTTCCCACAAGAGAATTTTCAAGTATCAACCTTTAGATTTTGAAGTGCAATTTCAAATTGTGAGGATTCAATTTATTGGAGGAGAGAATGTAACACCCCAATAATTTGTTTTATAGTTCAAAATAAATTCGGTTAATTATGTTTTTTAATTAAAAATAATAAAACTTATAAATAATTATATTTCAAATTTATAGCCTTAAAATTAATTAATGTTCTAAAAAGAAATATGATTTTGTAGTATTATTTTATGTAAAAGAATATTTTAATATATATATTTAATTATTTTATTACAAAGTTCATTTTTACCAAAATATTAGTTAATTAAATATTTTAAATGAGCATGTACAATATAAATATTGGCTATTATAATTATTTTGATAAATACTAAATCATGCTATTAATATATTCACTATTAATTTGACACCCCAAGGATTTAAAAATAAATTTAATACATAATGCATGAAACACTGACCCCCTACTAAACAACACTTTGTTATAACCTAGCCAATAAACATAATTTTTCCATTTTTGTGTTTTGAATTACAAAAAACAGACATACACAGTTGCATTCGGTATGATATTTGGAGTCTGATAGAATCAACTTAATTTATAGTGAATAGTAACTTACCCTTATGAATAGTGACATACCCTTATGAATAGTAACATGACCTATATGAATAGTAATACACCCTTATGAATAGTAAACCCACCCATGTAAGTATAAATAAAATTTAGGAACCTTATAAATGAAATAGAATATTTTATAAATTAATAATTAAGTGTTAGTATTTTTGCGAGTAATAAATATTTAATTATAATTTTAAATTAATAAATTTATTTAAAATAAAATTAATTTTCATAAAATTTTCTCCTAAATAATTTTTTTGGTACTATGATTTTAGGATAATTTAATTAAACCTTAAATAATTTTTCAATGTATTATAAAATCAGTTTTGGTTTTAAAACTATATTTTTCAAGTAAATAATGATTTTAATTAAAAATTAAATTTATCATATTTAGAAAACCATTTTCATAATATGGAGTTTATTTTTTTATTCCACACATCAAAAAATGGTTTGGGTGATTTATTGGGATTTTTTTGAAATACTTGAATTTTTGGTGAATAGTGAAATTGAACAAATTATAAAATATGCTAAATAAATGAATTTATGCATCATGATCGAGTCATGGATGATGTAAATGGACATTGTTTATAACTAAAATTAACTTATTACTATTTTTTGTTATGGAATCATCACTATTTCTTGTCTTATGGAAAATAATAAACTAATGATTAAAATATTAAGAAAACCCTCCTCTCCACCACTATAAAAACCACCCACACTCCCTGCTTCTCTTCACTCCTCTAAAGCGTCTTTCCTTGTATAAATTCTGATGAAATATCTTCAAAAGATCCTAACACATGTCCATCAGCCCTTGGTCTCATAAAAATACCAAATCCTCTCCCCTAAAGAGGCTCTCAAGGAAGATTAATTCTAGAGGTAAATTCCTCCTTTCAATTATTTTACTTTCTTTTCAAGTTCATTTGTTTTATTTTATATCCTCACCTATTCAAATCCAAATGTAATGAAAAATACAATACCTTAAATGAACTATATATTTTTTTATGGAATAAATTATTATCATATCTCTTTTACCCTTCTTTTATGCTAGTAGTAAAAAAACACCATCTGAGATGTGCTAATTTACCACATTCAAGGACGATGGGTTTTCAATTTCTTTTACCATATTCAATTATCACCATAATACCATTATTATGGTTTAACCAGACTATAATATATTTATTATTTCTTATATATGGTTATGGAATCTTTTTGTACACATGGTTTTGATTTATAAAGAAAAACGAGTTCATTGTGTTCAAAAACCACCAATTAACCAAAACGATTATCATTAAATAATTTATATAGTGATTCATCTTCAATAAAATCAACCAAATGAAATTTAAAACCACGTAACCTAATTTATTTTCAAAAATAACATATAAATTCAATTATTTACAACCATCTTAATTTTACATGATTCTCTATTCATGTATATAAGTATACTGATCATGAAACAAACAGACCCGAACAATGTAATTGAACCTCTTAACCCATAAAAAAGGACATTAATGAACTTAATAAGGTTATAATAAATCAATTAAAATGATATCAATTTCTTTAATTATTAATGAACCTAAATTTGATTATTCAGGTCATTAAGATCAAGTGGATAACACCTTTGGACTTAAGGTAAGGGTTTCTTTCCATTTTTGTGAGATATTTCGTATTCAATACTATTACTTGTGTATGGTGTATTTATACTATCAATTGATGTTTCATATCATTAATCTCTTTATTTTCATGATATTCAATTTATCATTTGATGATTATTAATTTTGGGGCATACGATTCAATTGATTACAAAGTTGTAAGTATTTTCTACTGAACCTCCATTTTCATTTGGGTTGCTCTTATTCTCTACTCACCTCAATGAAATTATCATTTACTATTATTTACTCCTCATAAATTCTATTTTAATGTTCTATATATGTTTACCAATCATAATATTTCTTTATTTTATGGGTAGTTACATGTTTTAAAAGAATATTTTAAAAATTATTCCGAAATGCAAGCCAGATTCAAGGAACTTCTCTAATTCTTACCTATTTTGAAGTTCACTCTATAATATGTTTTAAGTTAGATTTATGTTTCTAAAATCAAAAATTTTAACATGAAAAATCTATTTTGGTTCATTTCTGGTTTTATGAAAGAAAACATTCCTTTGCACTTTAAAACCTCTTTAATCAATTTTTTAAACCGCACTAAAATGTTTTAATTCTAAAGATTCTTTAAAAACACTTTTTACATGATTTCACTTCAGTGGTACATAATTTAAACCTAAAATATAATATAAATGCACTTACCTTTTATTTTTTGGGATATACATGTTTAAAACCATATTTATGAAAAATAAAAATGATTTTTCAAAAGAACTCTTCTTTCCAAAGTAAAATAGATTTTCTCACCTCACTTTAACTATTATGAGATATACGCCTTGTTCAACAATTATTACTTGAATGTGGTGTATGTAATACCCCATGGAATATCACATAAAGAGTCTCCTTATTCTCATGTTATTCTAATGGATTATTATTTGAATGTTTCAAGGTGGTATGTGACACTTCAGAATGTTTAAGGATTATTTCCTCAAGAATTTCTCAATGGTCTCATTTAAAGGTATCTCTATTTATGTCAAAATCCTTTGATGAATCTTGTATTTAATATATGATTATATATTATTATGTCATATATAATATATTTTTGAAGGGTTTCTGATTATTTTGAATGTGGATGTTCTATCTTGATACCATTCACCAATTAACTTCAAATAGTTAGTGTTTATGTTTAATGTATGGGGAAAGTTATTTACATTTCATATGTTAGTTTTAATATGAATGTATATGTTGTTTATGTTTATCCCCATTCATAAGAGGAATTCATTGGACTTAGTAAGTGTCAGATGGGGCCCACTATAGCCCCTCAATGCATTGATAGGTCTCATGAGACAAACTATGGTCTTGGAACAAGGCCTTGAAAAAATGAATATTTATGGTCTTGGTACGAGGACTTGATGGTATGGTTATGATGTCCCTCATTATGAATTCTCTCATTATGAAACTATATAACTGAAAGTTCATGCATAGGCTCATCCCTCTTGGAAATCCCCACCGTTTGTTGGCCCCTTCACGCCCCAACCTTCAAAATGGATAGGGTTTCCTTGATGGCGTGGTGCTGGTCTAGGGTTCGAGTTTCTGTTGCTACGATCTGGGGTTCTCAACTTCGATTGGTGTCGGCTGTGGGTGTGTTGGGAGGATCCTACCTTCATGTGCGACTTTGAAGGCAGATATGGCTGCGGTTGGCTTGCGTCGAGGACTTCTTCCAGTGGATTTTGGAGGTCGTCATTTCAGTGAGGGTTTTCTATTTTCTTTTTGATCTTTTTTCAGTGATTTTGGATGTACTACTGATCGTGATTCGGTTTTGGGGGTAATGCATTTTTTGTCTTTGGATTTTCTTCTTGTGATTGATTTTGGCGTTAGGGTGTGGTTAGATTTTGATTGTTCTTGAAGTCAGTGGTTCTGTGGTGGCTGTTTAATTCTAGGAGATGAGTCTTTGTGCAAGGGAATGTTTGATTTTCATTGTTTTTTGTTGAGATGATGGTGTTCGGTGAAAGGATGATGGTGGAGCAGTGAAAGTTTTGATGATGGTGGTGTTGTTACTTCTGGTAATTTGGTTTTGGGTGCGGATTAATCCTGTTGCGTCTTTCTTGCAGTGGGGTCAAGCTTAAGTGTATGCAGTTCTTGGTAGTGGTATGCTATGACAAGGTGGCAGAGGGATTTGTGTTTCCTTTCAGTTTGCTTTGTTATGGTTGCTGTTAGATTGAAATCCAGATGATGTTTTTGGATTGCTGTTTGTTTTACGAATGTTTGGTGCTGAGTTCGAGAGCTGCAGGCAGTGGAGCTACAACTTGGTGCTGGGGGTTCTTTGTTTCTCTGGGTTTGTTTGGAGTAGGACATATCAGGGTTTTTGGTTTTAGGGTTGGAGTCTTTTGGATAGTGTTGGAAATATGGAATGTTTTTAGACTGAAATGGAATTCTGCTGAAACCACTGGAAATGGATGGATTTTTGATTTTTCATTTTAGCATTTTATGGTTTCTATTTTGGATGTAAAGATTGGTCCAGACTTTCTACTAAAAATACTTTAGATGTGGATTTAGAGCAGGTAGATTTCACTATGCATGGCTACTCAGATTCAGAAGATTGAGAGGGTATGGCTTAGCCATCGGTTTCAGGTCCATGCATTTTTTTCATGGGACAGCTCGCTGAGTAGTAATGCTTTGATGGAGGCTTTCCATAACAATTTTGATGCTGGGGAGGGGTAATTTTAGTAGTTTTGTTTTTATACTGGGTTATGTTTATGTATGTATGTCTTTGAAGTCATGTGAGGTTTCCCCCTTTCTCCTTAAAATGGGGTTTATTCAAAAATAAATAAAAATTAAGGCCTTTTGGCCATTCAGTCGTTATTCCTACCATAATGTTTTCAAGTTTATTTTTAGAGGCCTGTGATTTTAGTTATTCACTATGCCTAATATTTATGTTCATGATATCTTATACTGTATTTCTTACCCTTACTGAGCATCTGAGTTCACTCCTTTCTTATGTTTAATTTTCTTAGGACATGAAGAAGTTTATTGTGAATGACCTACAGGGATAAACTTAGAGTTGTGGATGTTCCCAATAAAACTTATATATTGTATTTCATTTCAAGTTTTATTGTTGAACCTATGTATGTATCTAGTTTTCCAAAACTACTAAACTACTCGGTCCTTCAGGATATGAATTTCTTGTAAGCATTCCAATGTAATGAAATAATGCACCGACTCTAGAAAACTGGGGTTAGAGCGTTACAGTTGGTTTCAAAATAAGTTTAGTAGAAAAATTGGAAACTAGATTTAGAAAATATAGATTAGGGAACAAAACCCTAAGATATACTTGACGACACACATACAAGAACATCCTAGAATTCTAGAAAGGAATTGATTATTTGGATCTTCCTATAAAATAAATCCCTGTCTGGATACTATAAGTGAACGTGGTTCTCGCACAGATGCACCTAGGAGTAATAACTCCAATAAAGTGTTTCGGGATTGACCCAGGGTAACCTAGTACATGACAACATGCCTTACTATGCACCTGGTTTGACACTCCTAGGGGATATGCTTATTATAATTCACATTGTCGTTACAATCCATTATGAAGGATTTAGGCCCCTAAAGTAACCAAAGTATATGGTTCTAGGATTTGTGATGCATAAATTTTTGTTATGTGCTATACCATGTTTAGAGTTATACAGAGTTAATAATTTTATGAGATAATATATAATATAGAATTGATTAGAAATGGCACCTAACATAAGGAATGAGAACTTTACCAATGCACGTGATGTGAAGAGTAAGAAGGATCATATCTCTAATGGTATTAAGACATCATTTCAAAGGAAGATAGTAACCCAAGTATCCTCATCATATGAGGAAATAGAATCATGTGTTAACAAGGTATGGAAAGAATTCTCTCAGTCCTATGGCTTTGAAGGGAAGCAAAAGAAGAATAGGATGGCAGACAAAAACATGGATAAAGGGAAGAAGGGAAAGAAGGGTTTTCCCACATGTGATAACTGTGGAAAGAATCACCTTTGTAAATTCTTAAAGGGAATGAGAGTTTTTTATAAGTGTGGAAAAAAATGACACCAAGTTCATGATTTCAAGGATAAAAAAAGGTTTCTAATGTAAAATGATTCAACTTTAAGAAGATGAGACACTATACGAATCAATGTCCCAAGCACCAAAGGAATATACCCCAAATGATATTACTAGATAATGATCAAGTTATGATACTGCCGAAGATGAAGCATAATAATTAATATGCCTAGTCAAGAATCATGTGATTTTAATATTTTATCATTAATGTACTAGTTATAAGAATTATGGAATATATGAGGATTGTATTCCAGTATTATTTCATTAAGGATTTGAGGTCGTATGATGAATGGTACTAAGGAAAAGTTACTCAGTAAAAAGTTAAACATTTGGAAAAAATATATGGTTAAGGTAAAGACAACCCTTAATATGTTCCTAGCATTGAGATATTGATTTCAGAATAAAGATATGATTTATTTGGATAATGTAAATTGGATAGCACTTACTATCTTGGATCTATATAATGAACTATTGAAAAAGTGATAGAGTCTACAACATTTTGGACTAAAGTAATATATCAAAATTCCTATTATAAGGAAGCATAAACATATACAATAAGGTTTTATGGTAATTTCCATTCTTCAAGATAATACAAAGAGAATGTACTCACATGTTTTTATGTGATGTTTAAGATCCACTTCATGTTGCTTAATAAGTTCATTATGGAAATTCAGTGAGCTTCTTTCTAAAGAGTTGGATCATGATATTTTGGAAAATTTAACCATTTATGAAATGGTTGAATTTGATATTTGGTTAATGTTTTAGAGATTATTTTACCTTATGATACAACTTGTTCCATGAAATGAAGTAGGAATACTAAAAGGCATAACTGAAGGATAAGATTGTGTTTATAGAAACATATCAAGTACTTATATATCCATGCATTAGTATAGATTGATAGAATTTTCAACATTAGGGAAAATATTTTGAAACCAAAAAAAAATCTTAGAACCATTTTCCGATGAATCGAATGCTTCTTTACATCATCATGGATTTATGGATTTTTGAATGTTAACATTCTAAATGATCATGTTCTCTATCTATCTCCATTAGAACATGATGGTTATATTATTATTACATGTACATATTTTTTTTTTCACTATTTGAATGCGTAGTTTTGTAGTAACCTATGCATATCACTTTCCCTCTTATTAAGTGAATATTTTATAAACCCTATTCCTGATGTGGGTTTCCCACAAGATAATTTTCAAGTATCAACCTTTAAATTTTTAAGTGAAATTTCAAATTATGAGGGCATAATTTATTGTAGTATGGGAGAATGTAACACCCCAATAATTTTTTTATAGTTTTAAATAAATTCAGTTAATTATGTGTTTTAAATAACAATAATAAAACTTATAAATAATTATATTGAAAATTTATAACCTTCAAATTAATCAATGTTCTAAAAAGAAATACTATTTTGTACTATTATTTTGTGTAAAAGAATATTTTAATATATATATTTAATTATTTTATTACAAAGTTCATTTTTACCAAAACATTAGTAAATTAAATATTTTTAATGAATAGAGAAAATATATATTGGATATTATAATTATTTTTATAAATACTAAATCATGGTATGAATATATTCACTATTAATATGACAGCCCAAGGATTCACAAATAAATTTAATATAGAATGCATGAAACACCGAGTACCTAAGCAACAATACTTTGTTATAACCTATCCAATAAACATAATTTTTCTACTTCTGTGTTTTGAATTTAGAAAAATAAACATACACAGTTGCGTTCAGTATGATATTTGGAGTCTGATAGAATTAACTTAATTTTTGATGAATAGTAACTTACCCTTATGAATAGTGACATACCCTAATGAATAGTAACATGAACCATATGAATAGTAATGTACCCTTATGAATAGTAACCTCTCCTATGTGAGTATAAATAAAATTTAGGCACCTTATAAATGAAATATAATATTTTATAAATTAATAATTAAGTGTTGGTATTTTTTGTGAGTAATAAATATTTAATTATAATTTTAAATCAATAAATTTATTTAAAATAAAATTAATTTTAATAAAATGTGTTCCTAAATAAAATTTTGTGGTACTACTGTTTTAAGATTATTTAATAAGACCTTATATAATTTTTCAGGGTATTATAAAATCAATTTTGGTTTTAAAACTGTATTTTTCAAGTAAATAATGATTTTAATTAAAAATTAAATTTATAATATTTAGAAATTTTTTTTCATAAAATGGAGTTCATTTTTGGATTCTACACATAGAAAAATGGTTTGTATGAATTTTTTGTATTTTTATAAAATACTTGAATTTTTGGTGAATATTGAAATTCGATAAATTATAATTTATGCTAAATAAATGAATTTCTGCATCATGCTTGAGTCATGGATGATGTAAATGGCCATTGGTTCGAACTCAAAAGAACTTATTACTATTTTTGGTCATGGAATCATCACTATTTCTTGTCTTATGGAAAAATAATAAACTAATGATTAAAATATTAAGAAACCCCCCTCTCCTCCACTATAAAAGCCACCCACACTCCCCTCTTCTATTCAATCCTCTCAAGACTTTTGCCTTTTCTAAATTATAATCAAATCTCCTACCAAGCCCCCCATATTCATCATCCTTGGTCTCATAAAAAGACCAAATCCTCTCCCCTAAAGAGGTTCTCAAGAAAGATTAATTCAAGAGGTAAATTCATCATTTCAATTCTTTTACTTTCTTTTCAAGTTCCTTTGTTTTCTTTTATATTGTAACACCCCAAGCTTCCATGGTACGCTTCTTTTTGAATAATACAATAGCTTGCACTATCCACAAATTTGAGTTCTAACACACCATGACCAATCAAACTAGCCGTTATGAATAAAAATACCCTATTTTTAAAATTTTATACATTTTATTTTTCAGAATGGACTTCATTTTTAGATTCATAATATCAAAATTAGCTTAGGGTGATTTTTTGGTATTTTTTCTGAAAACTTTCAATTTTTGATGAATAGTGAAAATATTGCATTATTGTTTAAAACCGACTTTTTATTTAAATATTTAGTTATTTTATTTAAATTTATATTAGGTAAAAATAGATACATAATACCTATATGTGTTCAATGTAATTCATTGGAGTCATTTTATAATAATATTAGATATATAGAATTTTATTGAACTTTTTACCGTCTTTTACCCACCTTCTAGGCGCATTTGAAAATTTGCATAAAACGTAATTTTACCAATTTTGTGAATTGAATTTCGAAAATCTGAGAGAAACAGTTGGCATCAGTAAGTAAAATGTGGTTCAATAAGATAAAAATAATTTTTGGTGAATAGTAACTTTTGACTTTTATTTACCACGGATAAAAGTAAATAGGGTAATTAAAGGTAAAAAATGATATTATAATTACCCTAACACATGTACTAATTCTATTGGATAGGTGTATTTTAACCAAAATCAACCTTAGGAATAAAATATGATCCTTTTGGTCCACTTGGATTAGATTAGGACATTTATTATTATTTTATTTAAAGAAGAGTTAAAAGTGTTGAATTCAAAGTTTCATAACTAAACCATTTTTAATGTAGGGTTATACATAAGATAAATTAAACTACAAATATTCATTAAAAATATAAAAATATTTCCTACATAATCATATTTTATTTATAATTTTTAGACAATAAATAATTAAATTTATTTATGAGACAATGATGATGCAGTAATTACCTTATTAATGAAAGATTAAAATAATTGATATTATAAATATATAAACAAATTTAAATTGAGAATTTTTATGAATTACACTAATTTTATTGTTTAATATGACATTTTAGGGTTTATTAAATAACTTTTTTTCGAAGTGATAAAGTTTTTCTGACTTTCACAAAAACAAAATACCAAATAGTGTCAAAATTGACATAAATGAGTTTTTAAAGAAAACACTATATTATTAATTGATATAATATTTATAAAAATCTAAGGTTCATCCAAAGGATTTAGATAAGGTTTTATATATCAATAATGAACCACTTGGGGTTTTCTTGTATTTTTATAGCAATTTTATTAACCATTTATTATAATAATACAAGAATACATGGTAAAAGTTAAACTATTTAACTAAGAGTTAAATATAAAATATATGGTCAATATGGTGACCTAAACCTGTATAAAACATATTGGTTGGGAGGTTTTTGACCCATACCCACCTTATACTTGAAATAAATCATTTTGGAGCCATTATAAACCGAATATGATTATATAATAAAATAATATTTCAAGATTTTCCTAAAGTGACCCTCACCTCTCTTATAAAAGGGTACTTCCCCTTCTCTCAAAATCACACCTCCAAAGCCATTTGGCTCAGAAAAACCCTACTCAAATATCCTTCCAACTACCCTCACATCAACTTAGAAGCCTTAATTTGATCAGAAAGCCAATTTAAGGAGCTTTTTTGATCAACTCAAAAGGAAACACCCGAAGAAGAGGTAATAATTTCACCACATCTTTCAAAGTTCATTTCTTCTTCCACTTCCTCTTTATTTGTTGTTTCCATTCCAAAATAATAAATCCAGTACATTATATATAATGTGATGTTATTATAAATATGGTATAACCATATTAATTATTCTATCCATCCTATGAATGACAAGTCACCATACGTGCGTACGTACGACTTACCGTCTCCACATCGTGGTGTAGTTTGTTATTCAAACACTTCATTATTTAGATGGGTATAATAATGAGTATAACTGATGTAAATAATAAATATAACATGTTAATTATTCTTTATATATTATATACCATTCAATTACATACTATTTCTCTATCAATGAAATGATATTGTCGCTCATGCGTACGTACGGATTACCGTCTCCATGAACGCGATGAAATTCATTCCCCATCGTAACCATTCAAGAATAATTTTAATTTTATGATTAAAAATAATGTTTTAGAACTTAATATCATTCTGGATATGAATCAAATACATCCTATCCATATCAAACATGACTTACGTAACAAAACATATAAAGGAAAATGAATCAGTTAACACCAGAAACAATGATACTACTGAAATATTATTAACAAAGAAATATTAGAAGATCATATATGATATAATATTTATGTATGAAGTTCTTGTATAATTTAATAACAATTATTTAACTATTATACAGGAGGTTAACATACTCTCGATCAAGGAAAAGTACAAGCTAAGGGTTAATTCTACAATCTCTTCATTATACGCGGTTGTTTATACGTGAGTATCTACTGGGACCTCTTTATCATCCACATCCGTATTTCTTAAAAATGTATTTCAAAACATTTTTACTATTTCATATACTATAGTTTAAAGTAATTCATACCCTTGTTTGAATTTTTATTGAATTTTTATAAAGGAATCTTTCCGTCATTTTCCAAATAAGGTCCCTTATGACCTTTTTGACAAAATCATGGAAAGAATGTTTTTTTTAACTTATACAGCAAGTGTGGCTGTTTTCTGCCATTATAAAATCTTAGAAGCTTCCCTTATATGATTATAAGAATATTTTCAAAATAAATGTTTTCTTTTATAATTACGTGACTTTTAAATTATTTCAAAATAGAAAGTGATATTTCTCTCAAATTGTTTTGATTTCATCTATATCAACATCCTTTGATGGATTTTACACTTGTTTGAAGTTGATTTATTATGATACAATCTTCCATATTGTATTAAAGGTTTTTTGATTTGTTTGATTGTGGATGTGTTATTTTTATACTATTCATGGTTTATGGTTAAAGTATTAACATTTGGTATGTTAGTTTTAATATGAATGTTTATGTTATGTTTCAAGCTTTTTATATGAGGAATTAATTAGACTTAGTATGTGATGGGTGGAGTCTGCTATAGCTTCTCAATGCATCGATAGGTCTCATGATACAAACTAGTGTCTTGGCTCAAGTCCTTGAAAAAATATTATTTTTAGTCTTGGAACGAGGCCTTGACTATGTGGTTATGATGTCCAACATTATGCATTCCATCATTATGAAATTTGATATTGATATTACATGTGATTATTTGACTAGTAGTGTATCTATTTGAATAAGTAAATTAAATTATTTGATTTATCTTTTCCATACTATGCTGAAGTTTAAGTTTAAAAGGCTTGTTTTTTAGTCTTATACATTGCCTTAAATGTTTATGCTTATTTATAAAAGTTTCTGCTATATTATTATCCTTAATGAGAACTTGAGATAACCCCTTTCTATATTTTATTTTTCCCAGGATGTGAAGAAGTATTTTATGACTGACCTATAAGTATTTTATAAGGGATATGAATGTGTTCAAAGGAGATAATGTTGTTTTTGTTTTTCATTTTATAATGTAATGTAAAACTTATGTTTGTATCTTGTACTTCCAAGGATACTAAACTGATCGGTCTTTTGGGACATGATTCCTTTTATCATTCCAATTTTATGTAATAATTCACTGACTCTAGGTAAATGAGGTCGGGGCATTATAGTTTGTATTAGAGGAATTTTAGTACAAACCTTGGAAACTAGATTTAGAAAAACTCTGATTAGAGAACATTAACTTAAGATAGACTTTGGGGATTAGTATAGAAGAACTTCCTAGAATTTTGGTAATGTAGAGATTTTGTGAGTTTTACAAACAATACATCCATGTGTAGATATGAGCAGGTAGAGGTGGATCTAGAACAGATATACCTAGGAGTGAAAACTCTAACAAGGAGTTTAGGGCTTGACCCGGGGTATCCTGGTACACGACAACAGGCCTTGCTGTACTCTTGGTTACGACACTCCAGGGGGATATTCTTAGGATAATTCACATTTTCTTTACAAAACATTATGAAGGATTTATGAGTATATACCTCCCCAAAGATTTTTTTTTATGATTATGTATTATATCCATAAACTATTCAATTTATGTTAAGTATTTTACAAGTTTGGAATTATGTATTGCGATTCATAAACTAATCTAGTGTATGCCATTGTTTAGAAATGGTTCTTAGTGGAAGGAAATGGAAACTGTATCAACGCACGTAATCCATGTAGATATTTAACTCCTACTCAAGATAATTATATTGGAGCTAGTGATGCAACTGGTGCTAATCAACTTATCACCATATTAGGACAACTCACTCAGGTTATGAATAATAACCATACCTGTATGGAGCACCCTAATCCACAACACAGAGGATCAATGTTAGAAAAATTCATGAGGAAAAAACCACTAACATTCAATGGGACTACAAATCCATTTGTACCTGAGTAATGGATAAGTTCCTTAGAGAAAATATTTCATGCTTTGGGGAGTAGAGAAAGGGAAAAAGTTGTCATGGCAGTTTATCGCCTCACAAGAGATGCAGATCAATGGTGGTCATTAATTCAAAACACAAAGGAAGATGAATAAGTATCAAATATAGAATGGAGGGAGTTTAAAGATATTTTTTATAAAAATAATTTCCTCATGACCATCGAGCGGATGTGGAAAGAAAATTTCTGAGTCTAAGGCAAAAGGAGGATGTGAATGTCGCAAAGTATGAGTCTAACTTTACAAGGTTAACATGACATGAAACAAATTATATACGTTACACAAGGAGTAAGATTGATCAATTATTTTATGGGTTAAAACCATTTATCCATCGAGCATTAGTTTCAAAATCCTTATCATCATACAAAGATATTGTCTTATGTGCTATTAAGAGATAAAATGAATTCTCTAAGTCTTACGACTTTAAAGAAAAGTAAGAGAAGAAGAGATCTGCTGAATACTCTGGAAATGGAAATAAGGGGAAGAAGGGAAAAGTTGAATTTCCATTCAGCGATAAATGTGGGAATAAACACCCTGGTACTTTCTTGAAGGGAATGAGAGTCTGTTATAAGTGTGGTGAAAAAGGACACCAAACTCATGATTTCAAGGGAAAGAAATAGGATGTCAATGTTGAATGATACAATTGTAGAGAAATGAGGAATTATGCAAATGAATTTCCTAAACACCAAGGAAACATACCTCAAAAAAGGCCAAGGGAGAAAGGCCAAGATTATATGATCACTAATGCTAAGGTTGAAGCTTTGAAATACATAGTGGCAGGTAATTTAATGGTTTCCTCAAGTTTAGATAATGCTTTATTTGATTATGAATCATCAAATTGTTTCATATCTTCCCATTTTGCTAAGAAAATTAGATATTTCCAATTTGATTTAACAAGGGAGTTGTCAGTCAAAACTTCTAAGGAAAGTATCATTGCAACAAAGTTTTGTGAATCAGTCCCCGTTAGGGCATATAATTTTTTTATCTGCTGATCTCATCATCATACCCATGATTGAATTTGATATAATCCTTAGTATGAATTGGCTTTCATACCATGATACGAAAATTTATTGTAAGAAGAATGAGGTTACAATTTTTGATGATGATAAGGAGTACCTTATCTTTAGAGCAGAAACGTCACCACCTGATTCTTATCTAGATCCACCCCCAATATCTCTACTAAATTCAATTATTGGGGAGGAAGAGAATGAAATAAATATGGGTGAGGAAAATAATGTTCAAATAGAGGATGTACCTATTGTGCAAGAATATGTTGATGTGTTTCTAGAGGATTTACATGGACATCCTCTTGAATAAAAAATTGAGTTTTCCATTGATTTAATTCTTGGTTCAAGGCCCATATCGAATACCCCTTATAGAATGGTGACTGTGGAATTAGTGGAACTAAAGAAACAATTAGAGGAATTGAGTAATAAAGGATTTATTCTCCCTAGTGTTTCTCCATGGGGAACCCCTATTCTTTTTATTAATAAGAAAGATGGATCTATGAGGTTGTGCATTGACTATAGAGAGGTCAATGCTATAACATTAAAGAACAAGTATCCCCTACCTCGCATTAATGATTTATTTGATAAAATTCATGGAGCTCAATATTTTTCAAAGATTGAACTTCGATCTGGATATCATCAGTTGTGTGTGAAGAAGGAATACATTACAAAGACAACATTTCGTACCAATTATGGGCATTACGAGTTTACAGTAATGCCTTTTGGACTGACTAATGCACCCTTTGTTTCAATGGATCTAATGAATAGAGTTTTAAAATAATATCTTTATGACTTTGGAATGGTATTTATTGATGATATATTGGTTTAATTTAAAAGCTATAAAGATTATGAAAATCAATTATGCACTATTCTAAAGACTCTTAGAAGAAATGAATTATATGGGAAGTTTAGCAAGTGTGAATTCTGGATTCAGGAGATTTCTTTTCTTGGCCATATTGTCTCTAAGTATGGAATATCTGTTGATCCTTCAAAGACAAAGGCAATCCAGGAATGTCCAGCACTGACGAGTGTAACTGAGGTACGCAATTTTATTGGTTTAACAAGTTATTATCGGCGTTTCGTCCAGAATTTTGCCTAATTGGAAAACCCATTAAACAAGATCACACATAAAGGGGTTAAATTTGTTTGGAAAAAAGAGTGTGAAGAATTTTTTAAAGAACTGAAGAGAATATTAGTCAATGCTTCTATCTTGACTCCACCATTAGGGAATGATGGGTTTGTTATTTATAGTGATGCTTCAAAGAAAATACTTGGTTGTGTCCTTATACAGAATGATAGGATTATTGCCTATGCATTACGACAACTAAATATTTATGAACAAAACTATCTTACTCATGATATTGAGTTAACAGCTATAATATTTTCTTTCACTACTAGAATATTGGGCTTTGAAGCCCCCTGACATGGGTGACCGCCTTTGGCGGTCGCTGTAGGTACCCAATAGCAACCGCCATTGGCGGTCACTTACCTTTGTAAAAAAAAAATTAAGGCTTTGGTTCCCCCCACCCATCGCCCTTGACCTAGCCCCCCCCTGTCGCTGCCCTCCTCCGCCCTCCCCGTGCGCCCTCCCCCACCGCCCTACATCGCCGCATGCCCCGCCGCCCTCCACCGCTCGCCACTGTCGCCGCCCTCCACCCCCGCCCTCATCGGCCTCCACCCTCCACATGCCCTCCTCCCTCTGCCCTCCTGATCCGGCCGCCCTCCGCCCTCCATCCATCCTCCATTCCCCTCCGGCGTCCCTCCACCCTCTGGCCTCCGCCCTTCAGCCTCCAGCCTCTACCCCCTCTGTCTCCTACCCCTCTGCCCTCTGGCCTCCAGCCTCTGCCCTTGATCCTCCGCCCCCTCGGCCCTCCCCCCCGGACATCCCCCACTCCCCAGACAACCCCCCCGCACCCTAGACAGGCCCCCCCGCACCCCGGACAGGCCCCCCCACACCCCGAACGCCCCCCTGCACCCCGAACATCCTTCCAGCACCCCAGACAGCCCCCCTGCACCCCGGACAGCCCCCCGTACCCTGAAAACCCCTCCCCGCACCTCGGACAGCCCCCCCACACCCCGGACAACCCCCGCACCCCGGACACCCTTCCCCACACCTCGGACAGTCGGCCCACACCCCGGACAACCCCTCGCACCCTGGACACCCTCCCCGCACCCCGGACAGCCCCCCCACCCCGGACAACCCCTCCCCCCCTCGCTGCCTGTCCCCCGTCCCCTCACTGCCTCCTCTCCTTAGTCTCCCCACCGCCGCCACCACCGCCCGTCCCCTCCCTCACCGCACCGCCTTTAGCTCCGGCTCCCCTTCGCTGCCTCTCCTCTCCCTCGCAGCACCGCCTTCAGATCCCCTCACTTCCAGGTTTGTAGTGCAATCAGGTATGACATGGGCTTTCACTTACATTATTATTTTATCAATGGTTCATAAACAAATGATTAGTATTTATTTTAAATATAGTTGATTTGAAAAATACAAATGTAATAAGTATTGTGTAAATGTTTGTTATACATATATTATTATGGATAAGAGTTGGATTGATCTTCCAAATCGAACGTCTAGAGAATATTTCAATGGAATTATACAGTTTATTGACTTAACCAGAGGATTTGAAAGTGACTATATTAGTTTTCCATGTAGAAAATGTGCTAACAGATTTCAATTCACACGATATATTGTGAGGGAGCACCTATTTTTTAATGGATTTCTGAAAAATTATAAGAGTTGGACTCATCATGGAGAATAATATGTTCGTTTTCAAAATACGGATGCAGCTCAGATGGATGTTGATGCAAGGATGAATGATCCAATGCATGAAATTCTTACTGAAATGGTACGTGGGTTTGATCCTGAAGGCATTGACATCCAGAATCTTGAGACTGGTGAGATAAATCTTCGATCTGGTGCAGATTGTGATTCGAGGAGGTTTTATGAAGCACTTGATGATGAAAAAACAGAATTATATCCTGGATGTACTTCTTATAATAAACTGTCATTTATTGTGGAGTTGTTGCATTTTAAGACTTTGAATAATTGGTTAGACACATCATTCGACATGCTTTTAGTATTATTGAAAAAGGTTCTTCCTGTCGACGCTAAGATTCCCGAGTTGTATTACCATGATCGTAAGTTGACATAGAACTTAGGTTTTACATATGAGACCATAGATGCATGTGAAAATAACTTTATGTTGTTTATAAAGGAAACTGCCCATTTGGATATTTGTACGGTTTATGGTGCTTCTAGGTGGAAAGAGAATAGGGGAAATAAGACTCATCAAAGTCAGATTGCGATATAGAGGAAACCAATTTCCGTAAAGCAAATGCGTTACTTTCCCCTTAAACTGAGGTTGAAAAGATTTTTTATGTCATCTAAAGTTTCTAATTTAATGAGATGGCTTGTAAAAAGAGTTCATGAAAGTGATATGTTAACCCACTCGGCAGACTCTCATGCATGGAAGGAATTTGATAAGAGACATCCCGACTTTGCTAAAGATGTTCGTAATGTCTGATTGGGATTGGCAGTAGATGGTTTCAATCCATTCAAGTCTATGGTTGGTGCAACTCATAGCACATGGCCCGTGGTGTTGGTTCCATATAATCTTCCTCCGTGGCTTTGTATGAAGCAACAATTTATATTACTTTACACTCTTATTTATGGACCTAAAAGTCCGGGGGATAAGATTTATGTTTACATTAATCCATTGATTGATAACTTGAATGAATTTTGGGGCAATGGTGTGATGACTTATGACTGTGAAACAAATGAAATGTTCAAACTACAGATTGCTTTATTGTGGACAATCAATGACTTCCCATCTTATGCAAATTTATCAGGCTAGAGTATGAAAGGGGAATTTGCTTGCCCTTGTTGCAATAAAAGTAGAAAATCTGTATGGCTTAAACATTCCAAAAAATGGGCATACATGGGTCAAATACATTTTCTCCCCCCTCAACACAGGTTCAGATAGGACAGAGCGACATTTGATGGTTCTAGAGAGTTTAGCCCATTACCAAAGATCATGACAGGAGTCAAAATGTTATCGCAGATTAAGGAAGAAAACATCCGCATGGTATATGAAATTCAGGATTTGGTGGCTCCACCAGTACGTAATATTCATGATGCGGGTTGGCAGCGCAGTCACAATTGGAAAAAGAAAAGTATTTTTTATAGTCTTCCGTATTGGAAAACTAACATACTAAGGCATAATTTGGATTTCATGCACATTGAAAAAATGTCTGTGATAACATATTGTGAACCATTTTAGGTGTCAGTGGAAAATCAAAGGACCATGTTAATGCACGCCGTGATTAGAAAGAAATGGGTTTAAGGAAACAGTTTCATTTACAATTAGCTGAGGGAAATAAGGAATATATGCCTGCTGCACAGTATACGATGACTACAAAGGAGAAAGATACATTTCTTTCCATTTTGAAGATGGTCAAGGTACCTGATGACTACTCTTCTAATATTTCAAAGTGTGTGAATCTGACGAGCAAGACATTACAAGGGTTGAAAAGTCATGACAATCACATACTACTTTAGTAGTTGATTCCAATCGTAATTTGTGATTGTTTATCCCCCAATGTTGTTCATCCATTGATTGAGATGAGTAATTTTTTTAGACACCTTTGTTTAAGAAATCAACAAATGAGTGATTTAAAAAGTTTTCAATACCGAACTGTACTTATGATTTGTCACTTTCAGAAACTTTCCCCCCACTCATTTTTCGATGTTATGGTCCACTTGACAGTGCACCTAAATGATGAAGTAATGGCTACTGGTCCAGTGCAATTCAGGTGGATGTATCCTATTAAATGGTATTTGAGTACATTGAAAAGATTTGTATGCAACAAAGCTCATCCGGAGACATCAATATCCAATGGTTATTTGATGGATGAGTGTACTGCTTTTTGTGCAGAATATCTTACGGATGTTGAAAAAAAATTAGATAAGCCCTCTCGGATTCATGATGGTTCAGTTGGAGAAGGAACCACATTTGATATGGACAACATCGAGTGGATACAAGCACATCGATATATCTTGTTCAATACTCCATCAGTTGCACCATTAATGCAGTAAGTATCTTATCAATGTGCTTGTATAACTTTTACAGGTTTTGTTTGCATAAGTTGATCATTTAAACATCACGTTATCATTTGCAGGAAACACATTAATGAGATAAAAGAAGAGATGTATCGTGCGACTAAGTTGCAAATTCAACAATCTCATTATGAGTCATTTCATGATTGGTTCAAGGATTATGTATGTATAAATTGATTTTCATTATGAGTGAAGTATTATACTAATTTCTTTCTGCATATATCTGTATTGAATTTTATAAATTATGTAGGTTCATAAGATGAGGGAGTTAGGGGACCCCACGCTAACTGAAGTATTTATCCAACTGACTGAGGGTCCATCTATAACGGCTCGTCGTTATAAAGCTATTGATGCTAATGGTTTTCGATTTCACATTAAAGATGTTGACAACAAACGAACAACACAAAAAAGTGGCATCAATTTTCCATTTTTCGATTCTGGTTATTACTATGGTCAATTGATAGACATCATTGAATTTGTATATACACACGATTTGAAGTACATATTGTTAAAGTGTAATTGGGTTGATCCAGTGCGTGGATGTAAAGTCGATCAATATCAGTTTTCATTGGTGAATTTTTACTATATGTTATATAGAAATAATGAACGAGTTGAGAATGAACCTTTCATTTTGAAATCACAAGCAGAACAAGTATTCTTCGTTAATTTGCCTTCGAATCCAAGTTGGAAAGTTGTTGTCAAAATGTCTCAGCGAGGAGTGTTTTTATTTGAAGAAGATGAACCTGAGACTGTTACGTTTGTTTACCAACAATTTGATCAACATACTGTAGTTCAAAGTGAAGAAGATATTTATTGGGTCAGAGCAGTTGTTGAAGGAGAAATGTTCGATTTGCATGCTTAATGAAAGGTATAATTGTTTTCCCGCTATTCAGTATTGAATGTCCTAGGATATCATAAATTATCTAACCATTTTATAAATCCTTGTAAGTTTTAATCATCACTTTTGGAAGTTTATTCAGTTTAAAATATTTAGGGTGATTTTAATCTTGGTTTATTGATGTTATTGTTGGTGTATCTTCCCTTTGAGGTATTATTCATCTGGTTTATGTGCTGCTTGAATTTTTATTAATTCTATCTGAAATTTGGCTATGCATTGACTGGTTTTGTAAATAATTTGTATATCTATTTTTTTAACTTTCTGATTTTTTTAAATTCATTCACAACTAATTATTCAATCCATTTTTTGTTTGATTAACAATTGTACAAGTTTGATTTTTTTAAGAACAATCCAATTTATCTTATAGACACTTTGGATAGTTCCCTTACTAATGTTTTCTATGACTGCAGGCATGTCAGGGGAAGAGGTAGCAGATCCACATCATCCATCTGAGGCATCTATGACTTAGGGTCGAGGTATGTTTGAATGTCATTATCTCTATTTTTTATGTAATTGATAAACACACACACACACACACACACATATATATATATTTATAACATCTGTCAAATTATATATAAAATTTCAACAGGATTAGACTTGATTGCTTCTTCCTCTCACAAGAGAGGCCCCGGTCGTGGCATTTTATCATGGAATTCCGACACGACAATTGATGTTTCATTTGATGAGGTATTTCATCCCATGGGACCGAATGCCCCTGCATTTATTCTTCAGCTGGGTCATATCATACATGACCCACATCGATTTCCATTGACCATGCGTGACTGGGCTTATATCCCTCAGGACACATTAGATCGTCTTTGGAGGGAGGTTTAGGTAAGAAGACCATTTTACTTTATTCTCTATGTATAAACAATACTAATATGTGTGATTTTTTTTCTTTATAGAAAAATTTGAAAGTATTCCCCGAAGAGTTTTGGCCCGTGTGTATGAGCAAATGTCGTAAGATGTGGAAAGACTATAAAGGAAAAGTGAAGAGGGACCACTGGGTACCAAATGTGGGTGCCCTAGACATTCTGGAAAAAGTCCTGAGAGGTGTCCTCCCAGCTCAGTGGCGTGACTTGGTTTCATATTGATCTACTGAGGGTGTTGCGGTTTGTATATTTATTTTGGTGTATATATATTTTCAAGAATGTGTGATTTGTTTGAAATTTGAATGAATTGAATGTAGGAGGTGTCAGCACGCCATTCTGAGAATCGAGCGTTGCGTGGACCACCTCACAGGCTCGGGACTCGTCACGTGTCTCAGATCCGACATGAGGTATTTATTATTAATTTATTAATTTATTAATTAATATGGTTTTGTATTTATATTCTATTCATATACAGTTGTGGGAGCAAGGTGCACCGACTGATAAAATGTCGGTGTGGATGAGGACTCGTGATCGCAATGATCCAGAGGCTGCAGCATTGATAGTAAGTGCTTGTACTTACCAATACTTACATAAATCTGTATATTAACATATATATGTATATATATTTAAATATTTCACAGGGTCAATTTGAATCTGAGTTAGAATATCTGCCATAGGACCATCGACAGCTTCCCATGCGAAGGGATGAGATCTTTCATTGCATTATTGTTCGGGACGGGAATGGATATAGTTTGACCTATGAAACAGGGATTCCTTGTTATGTATTGTCACACGTTGTGGTTGTCGGTCTTGCTGTTGCTCAGATGACACAATAGTTGTCAGATTTCAAGTCATGGCTGCACGCTTCCGAGGAGGCAAATGCGCAATTGACCGCTGAGGTTAGAGCACTATGGGAATATGTGCGTCCAGGTGATGGTGCAGGGGATCATACGATGTAGGTTTATACTGTATTTATTTATTTAATTTAAATTATTTTTATTATGAAAATATTCATAATGTTTATTTGTTGTAGGCCCCTAGCCCACCGGATGGAGGTAGCAGTGATGACCATGCATGACACATCATATTCACGAGGTGTGTTTTTTTTACTGGTGGGGTTGTTATTGATGTATAAGTTGGGTTTCTAGTGATATTTTTGTGATTTGGGGGTATCATGTGTGTTTTGGTCTGACGCAATGTTTGTGTGCATGAATTGAGAAGTAACTATGAAACTGATTAATGATTTGGATATTTTTTGTTCATTTAATTATTTAATGTTTAAATTGCATGTTCTATAATAGTTTTGAAAAAACCATGTTCTGTAACCACCCCCGGACAACCCCCCACCCTCGGACATCCCCCCCACCCCCGGACAGCACCCCCCACCCCTGGACAGCCCCCCCACCTCGGACAGCCCCCCACCCCGAACAGCCCCCCGCACCCCCCCCGGACAGCCCCCCACCCCAGACAGCAACCCCCCCCCCCCCCGCACCCCCAGACAGCCCCCCAAACCCCCCAGACATCCCCCCACCCCAGACAACACCCCACCCCCGGACAGCCCCCACCCCAGATAGCCCGCCGCACCCCCGGACAGCCCCCCACACCTCCCTGCACCCCTGGAAAGCCCCCCACCCCGGACAACACCCCCACTCCCGGACATCCCCCCCACCCTGGACAACCCCCCCGCATCCCGTACAGCCCCCCCGCACCCCCCCGGACAGCCCCACCCACCCCGAACAACCCCCCCAGACAGCCCCCCACACCCCCGTACAGCCCACCCCGCACCCCGGACAGCCCCCCCCACACCCCCGGATAGCCCCCCACCTCGGACAACCCGCCCCACCCCCGAAATCCTGGTGAATCTCAAGCATCATGCATAAACAGAAATAAAAATAAAACAATGGTTATAGAATCATCCACAGCTGACCTCAACATCTTATCCCAAAACAGGATTCCACATCGATTCAGATTATGATGTAATACTCGCAAGCATCATTACCCAAACACACACACCCACTCAGGATCATTCTATCAATAGGGCACCCACTCGAGTCCTTAGTTTCTATATGTATGAAGATGCATTCCTATTGGGATCCTCAGTAGTTCGACGCGACCTAAAAGGGCGCGCTGGGTGGTCAAAACCACCCAAACAACCTCGGAATGACACAAAATAATACGACAACAACCGCGGTGTGAATTGTGAAATGGTCGGATAGAAGGCACGTCAATCGGAGGTTCCGTTTGACCACGGTGACCGAAAACGCGTTTCCGGAGTCATAAAACACCAAAACGGCGTGTCACGGTCGAATTCAGAGAAAACATGCTCTGAATGACCTGAAACTGCACGAGAACGATAAGAATATTTTTGTAAGATGCAGGAGGAGACGACATGTCCATCAGACATGCGGTGAGCATGGTACGACCAAATGTGTCGTTTTCAGCAGTTCAGCGTGCTCTAAAAGGGCGCGCTGGGTGGTCAAAACCACCCAAATGACCTCAGAATGCCACAAAATCATACGTCAACAACCGCTATGTGAATTGTGAAATGGTTGGACAGACAGCACATCCATCGGAGATGTCGTTTGACCGTGGTGACCGGAAACGCATTTCCGGAGTCATAAAACACCAAAACGACGTGTCACAGTCAATTTTAGAGCAAACATGCTCCGAATGACCTGAAACCACACAAGAACGATAGGAATATTAGTTTTCAGATGCAAGAAAAGACGACACATCCATCAGACGTGCGGTGCGCGCAGTACAACCAAATGTGTCGTTTTCAGCAGTTCGGCGTGCTCTAAAAGGGCGCGCTGGGTGGTCAAAACCACCCGAACGACCTTATAATGCCACGAAATCATATGAAAACAACCGCGGTATGAATTGTGAAATGGTTGGATAGAAGGCACGTCAATCGGAGGTTTTGTTTGACCGCGGTGACCAGTAATGCGTTTCCGGAGTCATAAAACACCAAAACAGCATGTCAGGGTTGAATTTAGAGAAAAAGTGCTCCGAATGACCTGAAACCACACGAGAACTATAGTAATATTATTCGTGAGATGCAGGAGGAGACGAAACATCCATTGGACGTGCAGTGCGTGCGGTACGACTGAATGTGTCATTTTCAGCAGTTCAGCGTGCTCTTAAAGGGCGCACTGGGTGCTCAAAACCACCTGAACGACCTTGGAACGCCACAAAATCATACGATAACAACCGTGGTGTGAATTTTGAAATGATTTGACAGACGACACATCAATAATAGGTTCTGTTTGACCGCGGTGACCAGAAACGTGTTTCCGGAGTTATAAAACACCAAAACGGCGTGTCAGGGTTGAATTCAGAGAAAACGTGCTCCAAATGACCTAAAACCCCAAAAGAACGATAGGAATATTATTCATGAGATTCAGGAGGAGACGGAACGTCCATCGGACGTGCGGTGCGCACGATATGACCGAATGTGTCGTTTTCAACAGTTCGGTGCGCTCTTAAAGGGCGCGCTGGGTGGTCAAAACCACCTGAACAACCTCAGAATTCCATGAAATCATAAGAAAACAACCGTAGCATGAATTGTGAAATGGTCGAACAGATAGCACGTCAATCGGAGGTACCGTTTGACCATGGTGACCGGAAACTTGTTTCCAGAGTCATAAAACACCAAAACGGCGTGTCACGGTCGAATTCAGAGCAAACATGCTCCGAATGACCTGAAACCGAATGAGAATTATATGAATATTATTCGTGACATGCATGAGGAGACGACATGTCCATCGGACATGCGATGTGCGTGGTACGACCGAATGTGCCATTTTCAGCAGTTCAGCGCGCTCTTAAAGGGCGCGCTGGGTGGTTAAAACCACCCGAACGATCTCAAAATGCCACGAAATCATAAGAAGACAACCGCAGTGTGAATTGTGAAATGGTCGGAGAGAAGACACATCAATCGGAGGTTCCATTTGACCACGGTGACCAGAAACACGTTTCTGGAGTCATAAAACACCAAAACAGCGTGTCAGGGTCGAATTCAGAGAAAACGTGCTCCGAATAAACTGAAAATGCATGAGAACAATAGGAATATTATTTTTGATATTCAGGAGGATACGACATGTCCATCGAACATGCGGTGTGCGCGGTACGACCGAATGTGTCGTTTTCAGCAGTTCGGCGCGCTCTTAAAGGTCGCGCTGGGTGGTCAAAACCACCTGAACGACCTCAGAATGCTATGAAATCATACGAAAACAACCACAATGTGAATTTCGAAATGGTCAGATAGACGTCACATCAATTGGAGGTTCCGTTTGACTGCAGTGACTGGAAACGCGTTTCTGGAGTCATAAAACACCAAAACGGCATGTCACAGTCAAATTCAGAGAAAACATGCTCCGAATGACCTGACACCGCACAAGAACGATAAGAATATTATTTGTGACATGCAAGAGGAGACGAAATGTCCATCGGATATGCGGTGTGCACAGTACGACCAAATGTGTCATTTTCAGTAGTTCGGCGCGCTCTTAAAGGGCGCGCTGGCTAGTTAAAACCACCTGACAACCTTGAAATGCCACGAAATCATACAACAAAAACCGCGGTGTGAATTTTGAAATAGTCAGACAGACGAAACATCAATCGGAGGTGCCGTTTGACCACGGTGACTGGGAATGCGTTTCTGGAGTCATAAAACACCAAAACGGCGTGTCAGGGTCGAATTCAGAGCAAATGTGATCTGAATGACCTAAAACTGCACGAGAATGATAGGAATATTATTTGTGAGATGCAGGAGGAGACAGAATGTCCATCAGACATGCGGTACACGTGGAAAACATTCATTTTAAGACAACAAAAAACACTTTCCTATACTAAAGCAAAGACTCCAAAATAAGAAAAAAAAATTCAAAAATGATAAAATTTCTTAAATTGGTGGTTTTAAATTTTTATAGCGCCCATGAGATGTCAGATTTTATTTTATTATATGTAATAATAACTAAATAAAGATTTTAAATTTACTTTTGTTTTGTTTAGTTTTCTTTGTATCTTATTGTAGGTTTTTAAAGCAGATGGCTGTGGATCATTGAAGCACGTCTATCATTTATTGTTTATGATGATCTTGATGTTTATTATGTTTGGATTTTTTCTTTCATTTTTTATGATTTATATGCTTTTTTTTATTCTGTACCATGAAATTTTTTTAATTTTTTTTCCAGTGGAGCGACCGCCATTGGCGGTCGCTGTAGGCCGAATTTTCATCCCGCTTCAGCGACCCCCACTGGCGGTCGCTATAGGCCAGAATTCCGGCCGGCTTCAGCGACCACTGTGGTCGCTGTAGTCCGAAGTCTCGACCGCCTTCAGCAGCCGCCATTGGCGGTCACTGTAGGCCGACAGCGTCAGGCCTAAAGCGGCCACCATTGGCGGCCGCTAGGCGGTCTCTACAGGCCAATAGCGACCGCCAATGGCGGTCGCTATAAGTGGAATTTTTAGTAGTGTTTGAAGATATAGAGACACTATCTCTATGGTAAAAAAATTTGAGATATATACCGATCAAAAGTGTTTGAAGTATATTTTCTCATAGAAAGAACTCAACATGAGGCAAAGATGATGGCTTGAACTACTCAAAGATTATGATTTCACTATACACTACCACCTAGGGAAGGCACATAAGGTGGTAGATGATTTGAGTAGAAAGGATCATAGATTTCTGAACAAGATGAGAGTTGAAAGGGATCCTATGTTCATGGATCTAGTAAAGATGGATATAGGAATAATCATGGAAGGTGAAACATCAATACTTTTTCAAATGTTTGCCAATCCAACTTTACTAGAAGGGATAAAAAGTTCTCAGACTGATGATGAGGAGTTTCGAAAGAAAATTAAAGCTTTGAATGATGGGAGATTGATTGAATTCATATATGAAGATGGAATTTTGAAATTTGGGAAGAGAATTTGTGTTCTTAACATATCTAAACTAAAAAGGGAATTGTTGGATGATGCTCATAGCCCCAATTTCTCTATACACCATGGTAGCACTAAGATGTGTAGACATTTGAAGGAACTTTTTTGGTGGGACAACATGAAGAGAGAGATTGATAATTATGTGTCAAGATGTATGGTTTTTCAACAAGTGAAAGCTAGAAGGCAACATCCTAGAAGATTCATGAAACTTCTTCCAATACCTGAGTGGAAATGGGATGATATTATGATGAACTTTTTCATGGAGCTACCAAAGACTCCTAGAAGGAATGATGCAATATGGGTCATTGTTGATTCTCTTACCAATTCAACATGTTTTCTTGATATAAGAGAAGATTTACCACTTGAATGTTTAACAAGACTATATATTAATGAGGTTGTAACACTTTATGGAGTAACCCTATCGATTGTTTCTAATTTTGATCCCCGTTTTAAATTAAGATTATGGAAAATTCTTTAGAAGGACTTGGATACTAAACTTCGTTTGAGAACTACCTACCACCCTCAACCCAATGGAAAATCAGAACAGACTATTCAAACCTTAGAATACATATTTCGATCTATCTCACTTGACTTTCAAGGTATGTGGGATCAATATTTACCTCTGGTAGAATTTTCCTATAACAATAACCTTCATTCAAGTATTCTGATGACACCATATGAAGCGTTATATGGAAAGAGATGTTGCACACCAACTTGTTGGGATGATGTTGGTGAAAGAAAATTTGTAGGACCCGAACTTGTTGAGGAAACAATGGAAAAGGTGAAAATTATTCAAACCCACATCAAATCATCTCAAAGTAGAAAAAAGAGGTATGCCGATAACTGAAGGAAAAATTTAAAATTTCAAATAGAAGATCATGTTTTCTTGAAGGTATCTACATGGAAGGGTGTTATACGATTCTATAAGAAGGGTAAATTTAGTCCTAGGTACATCAGACCTTTCAAAATTCTAGAATGAATTGGAGTTGTATCTTATCGTTTGGCAATGTCACCAAGTATCTCCAAAGTTTATGATGTGTTCCAAGTATCACTGTTAAGAAAATACATGCCTGACCCAATGCATGTACTCACCGATGAAGAAATAGAACTAGAACTTGATATCTCTAATTGTGAAGAGCCTGTAAATATTTTTGATATTAGAGAACAAGTGCTGAGAAATCAGACGACTCGTCTAGTGAAAGTTCTATGGAGAAACCTAAGATGGAAGAGGAAACGTGGGAACCCGAGGAACATATGATGAAGAACCACCTGAATATTTTTATGCTATAATATTCTAGATATTTTTTGGACAAAATTATTTGAAGGAGGGAATAATGTAACACCCCAAGCTTCTACGTTACGTTTCTCTTTGAATAATACAATAGCTTGCGTTGTACGTAATTTCGAGTTCTAACACACCACAACCAATCAAACTAGCCGTTATGAATAATAATACCCAATTTTTAAAATTTTGTACATTTTATTTTTAAAAATGGACTTCATTTTTGGATTTGGAATATCAAAATTAACTTAGGGTGAATTTTCGGTATTTTTCTGAAAACTTTGAATTTTTGATGAATAGTGAAAAACATTGCGTTATTGTTTAAAACTGACTTTTTATTTAAATAATTAGTTATTTTATTTAAATTTATATTAGGTAAAAATAGATACATAATACCTATATATGTTTAATGTAATTAATTAGAGTCATTTTATAATAATATTAGATATATAAAATTTTATTAAACTTTTTACCGTCTTTTACCCACCTTCTAGGCGCATTTGAAAATTTGCATAAAATGTAATTTTACCACTTCTATGAATTTAATTTAAAAACTATGAGAGTCACAATTGACATTAGTAAGTAAAATTTTGTTCAATAAGATGAAAATAATTTTTAGTGAATAGTAACTTTTGACTTTTATTTACCACGGTTAAAAGTAAATAGGGTAATTAAAGATAAAAAAAATGATATTATAATTACCCTAAAACATGTACTAATTATATTGGATAAGTTTATTTAGACCAAAATCAACCTTAAGAACAAAATACAATCCTTTTGGTCCACTTGGATTAGATTAGGACATTTATTATTATTTTATTTAAAGAAGAGTTAAAAGTGTTAAATTCAATGTTTCATAACTAAATTTTTTTTAATATAGGGTTATAAATAAGATAAATTCAAATATAAACATCCATTAGAAAAATAAAAATATTTCCTACATAATGGTATTTTATTTATAATTTTTAGACATTAAATAATTAAATTTATTTATGAGACAATGATGATGCAATAATTACCTTATTAATTAAATATTAAAATAATTGATATTATAAATATCCAAAGAAATGTAAATTGAGACTTTTTATGAATTAAAATAATTTTATAGGTTAATATGACATGTTATGTTTGATTAAATAATTTTTTTAATTGATAAAGTTGTTATGACTTTCACAAAAACAAAATACCAAATAGTGTCAAAATTAACATAAATGAGTTTTTAAAATAAATAATATATTATTAATTGATATAATATTCCTAAAAATATAATTTTAGGCCAAAGGAATTAGATAAGGCTAGATATATCAATAATAAACCACTTGGGGTTCACTTTTCTTTTTATAGTAAGTTTATTAACCATTTATTATAATAATACAAGAATACATGGTAAAAGTTAAACTATTTAACTAAGAGTTAAATCTAAAAGATAAGGTTAATATGGTGAACTAAATCAGTATAAAACCTATTAGTTGAGATGTTTTTGACCCATAACCACCTTATCATAGAAATAAATTAATTTTGATCCATTATAAACTGAATATGATTATATAATAAAATAATATTTCAAGCTTTTTCTAAAGTGACCCTCACCTCTCTTATAAAAGGGTACTTCCCCTTCTCTCAAAATAAAACCTCCAAAGCCATTTGGATTGGCCAAAACCTGCTCAAATATTTTACCAACTACCATCACATTGACCTAGAATCCTTACTTTGATCAGAAATCCAACCTAAGGTGCCCTTTTGATCAACTCAAAAGGAAACACTCGAAGAAGACGTAATAATTTCACCACCTCTTTCAAAGTTCTTTTCTTCTTCCACTTCCTCTTTGTTTATTGTTTCCATACCAAAATAATAACTCTATTATCATATAAAAACTATTATTTTATTATAAATATGGTTAAATCATATTCATTATTCTATCCATCCTATGAATGACAAGTCACCATACGTGCGTACGTACAACTTACCATCTCCACGTCGTGGTGTAGTTTGTTATTCAAACACTTCATTATTTGGATGGGTATAATAATGAGTATAACTGATGTAAATAATAAATATAACATTTTAAGGATTCTGTATATATGATATACCATCCAATTACATATTATTTCACCATCAATGGAATGATATTGTCGCTCGTGCGTATGTACGAATTATCATCTCCACGAACGTGGTGAAATTAATTCACCATCATAACCATTCAAGAATAATTTTCATTTTATGATTAAAAATAATGTTTAATAACTTAATATAATTCTGGATATGAATAAAATATATCCTATCCATATCAAATATGACTTATGTAACAAAACATATAAAGGAAAATGAATAATTTAACACCCGAAACAATGATACTACTAAAATATTATTAACAAAGCAATATTAGAAGATCATATATGTTATCATATTTATGTATGTGGTTCTTGTATAATTTAATAAAAATTATTTAACTATTATACATGAGGTTAACATACCCTCGATCAAGTAAAAGTACAAGGTAATGGTTAATTCTACAATCTCTTCATTATCTGAGGTTGTTTATATGTGAGTATCTACTAGGTCCTTTTTATCATCCACATTCGTGTTTCTTAAGAATGTATTTCAAAACATTTTTAATATTTCTTATATGATGGGTTAAATTAATTTATTACATTTGTCGAATTTTTATAGAATGTTTATAAATGAATCTTTCAATCGTTTTCCAAATAAGGTCCTTTACGACCTTTTCAAAAAAATTAAGGAAATAATGTTTTTTTAACTTATACGGCGAGTGCGGCTATTTTCCACCCTTATAACATCTTTGATGATTCCCTTAAAACTTTATAAAAATATTTTAAAAATAAACATTTTATTTTATAATTATGTGACTTTTAAATGATTTAAAAATAGAAAGATATATTTCTCTCAAATAGTTTTGATTTCATCTATGTCAACATCCTTTGATGGATTTTACACTTATTTGAAGTTGATTTATTATGATAAAATCTTCCATATTGTATTAAAGGTTTTGTGATATGTTTGACTGTGGATGTGTTATTTTTATACCATTCATGGTTAATGGTTAAATTATTAACATTTGGTTTCTTAGATTTAATACAAATGTTTATGTTATGTTTCATCCTTTTCATACGAGGAATGCATTGGACTTAGTAAGTGATGGGTGGATCCCGCTATAGCTCCTCAATGTATCGATAGGTCTCATAAGAAAAACTAGTGTCTTAGAACAAGGCCTTAACAAAATCTTATTTTTAGTCTTGGAACGAGTCCTTTACTATGTGGTTATGATGTTTGACATTATGCATTCCATCATTTTGAAATTGGCTATTGATATTACATGTGATTATTCGACTATTAGAGTATCCATGTGAATAAGTAAATGACATTATTTGATTTATATTTTCCATGTTATGATGAAGTTTAAGTTTAAAATTATTGTGTTTTATTCTTATATATTTCCTTAAATGTTTATTCTTATTTATGAATGTTTCCGGTATATTGTTATCCTTACTGAGCACCCGAGCTCACCCCTTTCTATGTTTTATTTTTCCCAGGATGCGAAGAAGTATATTATGACTGACCTGTAGGGATAGTCTAAGGGATATGAATGTGTTAAAAGGAGAGAATGTTGTTTTTGTTTTTCATTTTATAATGTAATTTAAAACTTATGTTTGTATCTAGTACTTCCAAGGTTACTAAACTGATCGGTGTTTCGGGACATGATTCCTTGTATCATGCCAGTGTTATATAATAATGCACCGACTCTATGTAACTGGGGCCAGGATGTTACATCTATCCTCACCTATCCTAATATAAATGTTATGAAAACTCCAGTACCTTAAATTTAATGTACTTTTATTATTATTATGGAATAAGTTATTATTATCTCTAATTTACCCTTCTTTCATGATAGTAGTAAAAAAACACCATCTGTGATGTGTTAATTTACCACATTCAAGGATAATGCATTTTTAATTTCTATTAACATATTCAATTCTCATCATGAAACCATTATTATGGTTTAAAAAGACTATAATATATGTATTATGTATCATCTATGGTTCTGGAATCTTTTTGTACGCATGGTTTTGATTTATAAAGAAAAATGAGTTCGTTGTGTTCAAAAACTGCCAATTAACCCAAACCGTTATCATTAAATAATTTATATAATGATTCATCTTCACTCAAAGTATACCAATGAAATTTACAAACATGTAACATTATGTATGTTCAATAATAACATATAACTTCAATTCTGGACAACTATCCTCATTTTACATGATTCTCCGTTCATGTATATAAGTATACCGATTATGAAACAAACGCACTCGAACAATGAGACTGACCTCTTAACCCATAAAAAAGGCCATGAATGAAATTAATAAGGTTATAATAAATCAATTAAATGTATAGGAGGTTCTGGAATTATTAATTTATGAGCCTAAATTTTATTATTTAGTTCATTAAGATCAATCGGAGAACACCTTTGGATTTAAGGTAAGAGTTTCTTCACCTCACTTCCATTTTTGTGAGATATTCCATATTCACTACTATCACATGTGTATGGTTTTTGTATACTAGACATTTATGTTTCATATCATGAATCTATTTATTTTCATTATATTCAATATATCATTTTATGATTATTAATTTTGGGACATACAATTAAATCGATTATAAAGTTGTAAGTATTTTCTACCCGAACCTCCATTTTTATTTGGGTTGCTCTTATTCTCTACTCACCTCAACAAAATTCTTATTTATTATTATTTACTCCTGATAAATTATTTTTAAATCTTCTATATATGTGTCCCAATCATAATCCTTATTTATTTTATGGGGAGTTACATGTTTTAAAAGAATCTTTAAAAAATTCTTCTGAAATGAAAGCCTGATTGAAGGAACTTCTCAAATTCTTACCTGTTTTTAAGTTCACTCTATAATCTATTTTAAGACATATTTATCTTTCTAAAATCACACATTTTAAAATGAAAAATCTATTTTGTTTCATTTTAGGTTTTATTAAAGAAAACATTCCTTTACGCTTTAAAATCTCTTTAATGAATTCTTTAAACCGCACTAAAATATTTTAATTCTAAAGCTTCTTTCAAAAAACTTTTTACATGATTTCATTTCCACAGAACATAATTTATTCCAAAAATGTAATATAAATGTCCTTAACTTTTCTTTTCTAGGATATTCATGTTTATAACCAGATTTATGACAAATTCAAATGATTTTTCAAAAGAACTCTTCTTTCCAAAGTAAAATAGATTTTTCTCACATCACTTTAACTTTTATGAGATATACTCCTTGTTCACCACTTATTACTTTAATGTGGTGTATTTAATTCCACTCATTATATCATATAAATAGTCTCCTTATTCTCATGATATCCTAAGTGATTATTATTTTAATGTTTCAAGGTGGTATGAGACACTTTGCAATGCTTAGGGATTATTTCCTCAAGAATTTCTCAATGGTCTCATTTAAAGGTATATTTATTTTTGTCAACATAAATTGATTAATATTGTATTTCATATAGGATTATATCTTATGATATCATCTAAAATATATTATTTAAGTGTTTTTGATTTTTTTTGAATGTGGATGTTCTATCTCGATACCATTCATCAATTTACTTTGAATGGTTAGTGTTTATGTCTAATGTACGGG
This sequence comes from Viscum album, assembly GCA_963277665.1. Taxonomy (NCBI): domain Eukaryota; kingdom Viridiplantae; phylum Streptophyta; class Magnoliopsida; order Santalales; family Viscaceae; genus Viscum; species Viscum album. Next base: position 66,209,035 of record OY728139.1, read on the forward strand.
GAAAGTTATTTACATTTAATATGTTAGTTTCAATAAAAATTTATATATTGTTTATGTTTATCCCTATTCATAAGAGGAATTAATTGGAGTTAGTAAGTGTCAGATGGGCCCCGCTATATCCCCTCGGTGCATCGGTAGGTATCATGAATCAAACTATGGTCTTGGCACGAGGCCTCGACAAAATGGATATTTATGGTCTGATCATGAGGCCATGATGATATGGTTATGATGTCCCGCATTATGTATTCCCTCAATATGAAACAAGTAATTTAAAGTTCATGTGGTTATTCGACTATTAAAATACTCATGATTATGCTCTATTATGGAATTATTTATTTAGCTCTTATTCCTACCATAATCTATTCAGGTTTATTTTTAAAAGTGTGTTTTTTTATCTATACACTATGCCTAATGTTTATGTTCATGATATCTTTCACTATATTTATTACCCTTACTAAACATCTAAGCTCACCCCTTTATTATATTTTATTTTCTCAGAACATAAAGAAATTTATTATGAATGAACTACAAGGATTAACTTAGAGTTGTGGATGTTCCCAATAAAACTCATATGTTGTATTTCATTTCAAGTTGTAATGTTGAACCTATGTATGTATCTGGTTTTCCAAAACTACTAAACTAATTGGTCCTTTGGGATATGACTTTCTTGTAAAAATGATAATATAATGAAATAATGCACTAGATATGGGAAATTGGGGTTAGGGCGTTACAGTGCCATTGGATATTGGCACATCCATGGGTGCACAAGGTGAACACATGGATGTGAATTCAAATGAAGATGACACTTTAAAAACAATTTTTTCCTTAAACCTCAGTTTCTCAAGTGGTTCTTTTAAATATGGTTGATTTATAAATGGAATTAAATAATATTTGGAACCTTTGGACATTTTTTATGTTTTTATCTTAGTTTTAAAAATGGTGTTGGAAACAGAATTGTTTTTGAAAAGTAAAGGCCTTCTTGCCATTGTGAAAATGAAAGTGGTTGTTTACATTGATTTTGAAAATGGTTGAGGCATGTTTTGAAAGTGTATTTGGAATAAAAACAATGTAAATCCTGGTTGGAACCTTATGATGTTTTGGAAATGAATGTGGTTTGGTAAATACAAATGGTTGGTTAGCACCTTGATATGTTTTGAGAAAATGGTTTGAAAGATCATGTCATATAACAGCCCGGTTGGCACTTGTGATTAGTTTGTTATATGATGGGCACCCCTATTGAGGATTTCCACTTACAAGTTATCATATAGGTGGTGTCAGTGTTTGGAGTAGGCAAGTGTGGTTGTGACAAATAAGGTGATTCACACATGCAAGGGCGTCCTACTTACACAGTATTTTAGTACCATGGGTTTCCTGGGTGTCTTTAGAGGGTTGAGTGAAAATTTCTTATCAACCCCAATTAGATGGGTTGGTACCCCATTGACTTGATATATCTTGTTGGTATGTGCCACTATATTATTCAGTTTAGTGTGGTTAGTTGGTTATAGACTATGGTGCTTCACCACACACGGGTAGGTGAGTCCAATTTGATTATGCCCCGGGATCGCTCTAGGGATGTTTAATAAATTCCCATGGTTACTATATATATTTATTTGTTTTAATTTATACTGAATTTGTTTTCTTATTTATTCTTCCTATTTATTTTTCAGAATATCTTGACATTTGTTTTTTTGGATTTTAGCCTGGGTTTGGGTTTTTAAAATGACAATATTCTTTAAAAACTAGTGATGTGACGTTTAGAGTTTTAAAAAGAAAAATAAGTGTTGTTTATCAAAATGAGAAAAACCTATTTTCATAAATATATTTCAAACTAGTGTTAATGGACTATTTTTAGGAAAATAAATGTATGGATTATTTGGTGGTTTCCTACTGAGATGTTAAGCTCGCACCCTACTTGTACCATTTAGTGCCGGTAGACCTGAGCTGTTTTATAATTTCAGGTTCTCTGGTTCAAGTGCTAATCATTGGAGCAGGCTGGCCTTGTGGCTGGTTATTTTGTGGATGATGGTGACCATGAGGTCATATGGAGATCTTTTCAGCGAAAATTTAGTTTTGTATTTATTTTTCATTTTGTTCAGTCATATTTTGTACTTGGATCAGTTGCATATTTATTTATGATTAGTCATTGGCTTTTGTTTCTTGGTCATTTCATTTATTCGATCCTATTTTATTGGGAAAAATTATTCTTGTGGGGATTTCCTTGATTCCCAACAAGAGTTGCCAGCCCGTGGGGATCAAGAATTCCCTTCAGGCTATGCCACAGACTGGGTCGGGTGTCAGGATGGATGGAATCCCAGATTGGTTTATGACAAAATGGTATTAAAGGAGGCCCTTGTTATTTTGGGTGGTTGGTATTTGGAGATTAGGATTTTCAGTACTCAATAGGTAGGTAAAAGAAGAGCTTCACAAAATCTTTCTCATTCCTATCCTCGAGTTTCCAAGGATAGTCCAATATTTGAGTCCTTATTATGGGTTTTGGTTTGTTTTGGATTAAGGAATGACAATGGAGGTGATCCGGTGTCATTTTGTGATCTCTCAAGTAATAGTGATCCATGTGGATTCCAATTGCATGGTTCAAGGCACTCTTAGTGTTTATGCATACTTGGGTCATGACCCACAACCATGTCACCAAGTTAGACATAGACACTAGTTCCTCATTCCATTGATTTGGTGTGAGTTATGTATTATCTCAGTCTCAATTGATGTGAGAAATATTTTAAAATGAAAATGGGTTTTGAAAATGAAAATGAATTATTTTAATGGTTTTGGTATTGGAGAAATAGGTTTTAAAGTAAAATGTTTTGGATTGAGAATGTGGTAAATGTTTGGGTTTTGATGAGAAAAAGAAATGTGTGACCCTTGGTACTCCTTATGAATGTTCACATATGTGAGGGTGTGTATGGAAAGTTCATGTGGGAAATTGTGTGTAGATGATGTAAGTGGAAATGTATGGACACATATGCGACATTTCATAGGATTCCATGGGTAGGTATTTTAAACTAGTGGTTTGGATTGGTTTTTTCGAAATGGGTTTCAATTGAGAAATGATTTGGGTATGATTTTCCTTTAAAAAGTGGATTATTGTTTTTTGAAAAAATGGATTTGGTTTTTGGAAAGTGTAATTGGAAGAAATAAGTTTTGAAATTGAAAAAAATAGTGGTTTTTGAAAATAGTATTTTTGGTTGTGTTTGTATTTTTTGGCCTATGAGCCTATTGTTTTGTCTCAAGATGTTCTTTTGATTATATTTCAGGTTGATATTGGTTTTTTTTCTCGTGTTGTTCAGAATATGCTGCCCAAAAATATCCCCAAAATTTCTATTGAGTCATGCCCAATATCCAATTCTTCTCGATTGTTGCCTATCCTTCATGGTGATCAAGGTTTGTTAGAGGCAGTGAAGTGGCTTGAGGAAGTTGAGAGAGTCTTCAGATCATTGGGAACTCCTAAATCTATTAGAGTCCATGCTGTTTTGGGTTTATTTGAGGGCCCAACTTTAGATGAATGAGAGTTGTTTTCCCCACTATCGAGGTAAGTTGGGATGAAGTGGGAAGTTTTTAAGTCCATCTTTGTTTGATGGTGTAGACCTGAGTAGGTGAAGATAAAGAAAAAGGAATAGCTCATGAATGTTCAGCAAGACAAGAGAATGACGAAGGATTATGTTGAACATTTCAAGGAGATGGTCTCCTTTTCTCTGTAGGTGGTGTCACAAAATCTGATGAAGACTTATATTTTCCTTGGGGGTATTCATCCAGAGATCAAGGATCAAGTCCTCTACTCCAAAAATCATCTTTTTGAGAAGTTGGTGGATGAAGCATTTTTAGATGAGCTAGTTTTTGGAGTGCAGGTAGTTGGCAGTATGATGCTTCTTGTTGGTCATGAAGGTTCCCCATATGGAATGAGGTGTGTTCTAGATGAGCCTGTTTCTAAAAAATCTCCTTCTTTGGGTCTGATCTCTAGTTCTTTAGGCCATTCGGTTCTATACTTCCAGTGTGATCGGTTCAGGCATTTGAACTCGTCTTGTCGCAATACTCCAAAGTTTTTCCATCGTTGTAGCTGTCTGAGTCATATGGAGAAGTTTTGCAGGAAGCATCACCTGAATAATATGTTGTGATCAGGTAATTCTAGTTATTGACTATGAGGAATAAGATGCTTCAGTCATTAGATCTCCATCTATAGGCCTCAGAGTGAAGTTCGCACATAGTCAGTAATTGTCAGGGGTGTGTGGAAAACCTTATCTCGTTTTGTCTCCTGTGTTGAAGTGTATATGTTCATAGTTTTCTTGTTTTTCATTTCTTGGCTATTGTGAGTTCATCTTTCATTGTAAAGGTGTGATGAACTCATACTTTCATAGTTCAAATGATTTTGTTTATCTAAATGTGGATCTTTAAAGGGATAACCCCTCATAAATCCGCTCTAATTTTCAGTCACGCTTGTTCGTAGATATTTGAGTTTTGTGGAATTTATGAATGGTGGTTCCAATTCTATATTTTCATTAAGTCCCCTTTTTAGGCTTTCCCTAGTGTCCGGGGTTCAGTTTATATGGGAAAGCTTCTAGTTTTGGTGTCAGTTTTTTATAGCCTGCATAAATACGATAGATAAGTTTGGGTTGGGAGTTCCCTTGTTCCTGCATTAGATGTCCCAATATAGAGTGGATGGAGTTCCCGTTTATGTGACTTTGTGTTGGTAGTTTAAATGTTGATTGTGATAGTTGAGTTCTTGTGGTGGGAATAACTCTCTCGTGTTCTTCCCTCATTCTTGTGTGGTGGCTTTCTCTTGATTGATCAGGTGTGACTTGTAGAGTAAAAGGTCACCCCAAGGTTCATTTTTTCTTTTGGATTTTGACCGGGCATGGAATAAAGTTTTTATTAACTTTCAACTGGGTGAATTTATGGGGGAAGAAAGTATTTGTGGTGGGGATAATTATCACACATTGACCTTGAAAATTCTTTTATTTTATTCTTTTCTTGAGCTTTTATCTTTTTGGTTGAGGTATAGGTTGAGCCCCAGTTTAAATTTTTTAATTTTGGGAGATTTTGGTGGGTTTTTGGGATATTAAAAATTTAATCATGGTTAGGGTAAACCATGCGACTTTTCTGAGTTAACTGTGCGACTTGTTTTTTGGTGTCTAAAAGTAAGGCGCATGGGTTGCGTACATTTTGAGAAACTGTGTGGCGACCATGAAGTTTAGTTCTGTAGCCAAAAAGAGGAATTCAACATGGTTGGCGTACAGTTTGGGAACTGTGCAGCTAACCTATGCAAGGTTCCCCCTTTCTAGAAGATCATTCACAATTGGCACACATTTTGGTAAACCGTGTAGCCAAATCATGCGAGATTCCCATATTCTTAAAACTTTGAAATTCCAATTATTCTTCTCTTATGTTTTAACCCAAATAGATCCCCCTCTCTCTTTCTCATTTTTGGTGCATGAAGGGGTCTTTAAACCCATATCCCTTTGACTATCCTCCCACTATGGATCTATCTTCAAGATTCTAAGGTAAGTTTCTAGGGATTTGACCATTTTTCTCTTCTTTATCTCTTCCTCCCTTGGTTCCCTTGGGTTTTCTTGTGGGGTTTCCCTATTAAATGAACCCTAGGGGTTAGAGTTTGTGTGTTATTTTGATTTGTTGATGTTTAGGGTGTGTGGATTGATATTTGGGGTGTATTCTTCCTTATCTGATAGTTTTTTTCATTCACACACCATTGAGGTAGGTGATTCCTTCATTTTCCTTTCCATCAAAACCCATTGATGGTTGTGTGTTTCTAAATAATTTATAAACATGTTTTTCATTTTTTTTATGAATTTGGTTAATTTATTATGATGTTTTCAAGTTGGTAAAATTTTGTAAAAATGGTATTTTAAGAGCTTCTTTTATTTTTCTTGTATATATGTGTACATAATCTGCTCGATGAAATGTAAATTGATTTTTAAAGGGATTTTCTTGAATATACCCATACGTATATGAAAGTAAGGAATTTGATAAAATTCCACTTGGCCTTAAAGAATAAAATGGGCTGTTTTTAATTGAGCTTGCCTATGGTTATGTTCTAGTGGATTGGTTTATTATGAAATGGGATGTTGTGTGATATAAAGGGTGACTTCATGGCATGAGGTTCATATGTGGGTTTTTGTAAATGGTAGATTTTTCAACATGGTCCTTTTATGATCTTTTTGTTTTCAATAAAATTTCCATTGGATGTTGGAACATCCATGGGTGCATTAGGTGGACACATGGATGGGCATTAAAATGAAGATGAAACTTTGAAAATAATTTTTTTACTTGAACCTCAATTTCTCAAGTGGTACTTTGAAATATGGTTGATTTATGAATAGAATGAGAACCTATTTGGCACCTTTGTACATTTTTTATATTTTTATATTAGTTTTGTAAATGGTGTTGGAAATGGAATTGGTTTTGACAACTAAAGGCCCACTTGGAATTGTGCAAATGAAAGTGGTTGTTTACATTGATTTTGAAAATGGATGAGGCATGTTTTTAAAGTTTATTTGTAATAAACATGATGTAAGTCCCAGTTGGATCCTTATAATGTTTTGGAAATGAATGTGGCTTGGTAAATACAAACTCCTGATTGGAACCTTGATATGTTTTGAGAAAATGGTTTGAAAGATCATGTCATATGATGGCCCAGTTGGCACTTGTGATTGGTTTGTTATATAAATGGCACCCCTATTGAGTATTTACCCTTATGGGTTATCATATAGGTAGTGTTAGTGTTTGGGGTAGGCAAGTGTGGTGGTAGCAGGTAAGGTGATTCACGCATGTGAGGCCCTACTACTTACATAGTGTACTACTACCATGGGTTTCTTGAGCATCTTCAGAGGGTTGAGTGATGATTTCTTATCAACCCTGATTAGATGGGTTGAAACCCCCTTAACTTGATAGGGATTGGTGGGATGTTCCATTTGATTGGTCAGTTTTGGGTGACCAATTGGTTATAGACTATAGAGATTCACCATACACCGATAGGTGATTCCAATTCAAGTACATCTAGGCAGCACTCTAGGGATGTTTATGAAATTCCCAGGGTTACTATATGTATTTGTTTGCTTACTTTATATTAATTTTTTTCTTATTTATTTTTCCTATTTATTTTTCATCATAGACTGACATTTGTTTTGTTTGGATTTTAGCTTGGGTTTGGGTTTTTAAAATGATAATATTCTTTCAAAACTAGTGATGCGATGTGTAGAATTTTAAAAAGGAAAAACATTATTATTTATAAAAATGAGAAAAAAATATTTTTATAAATGCATTTAAAACTAGTGTTAATGGAATGTTTTTGGGAAATGAATTGTCTGGATTTTTTGGTGTTTGCCTACTAATATTTCAAGATCACACCCTACTTTTACCATTTGATGTTGGTAGACCTAAGCTGTTTTGTAGGTTTAGGTTCTATGGTTTGAGTGATCATCATTGGAGAAGGTTGACCTTATGGCTGGTCGATTTTTGGAAGGTGGTGACCATGACATCACATAAAGATCATGTCACTAGAATTTTGGTTTTGTATTTAGTTTTTAGTTTTTTAAGTTGTATTTTATACCTGGATGTGTTGTATATTTATTTATGATTATTCATTGGATTTTTTTTCTTATTCAGTTCATTTATTTGATCGTTATTTATTGGGATAAATCATTACCATGGTGATTTACTTGATTCACGACACTAGTTTCTATCCTGTGGGGATCAGTAACACCCTTCAGGCCATGCCACAGACTGGGTTAGGTGTCGAGTTGGATGAAATTTAATCTTGGTTCATAAAAAAAAGAGTTGCTCTCTTTTATTTTCAGGGACAATTGTTCCACACCAAGATGATAATTCTCCATTACTATAGAGACATCCATCTCCCATGAAATTATTTCATTATTATGCTGTTCGATCTGATATGCATCAACAATGATGCATAATTCCTTGTATTTCACACAATTACCTTCTTTGACACTTGAAGATCCACCTACCACTTGGTTCTGGAGGATCTATCTAGGGGTAGTCATGCGAGAGGTGTCCTGTAATCCCTTCCAAGAGGGAAGACCCATTAGGATCAGTATCACTATCTTTAGAAGCCTTATTCATATCTTCATCCTTACCTTTATTTTTCTTTATCCTATAAGAAGACAAGTTGTGTCCATTTTTTAATAAAAAGGAACATACTATACCCCTTTTGAAATATTCCACGTTGTTCCCTATAATTTTTAACTAATAATAGAATGCTAGAGTTTTTTCATAAATAATTTTCAAGCTCAATTCATCTAAATATATGATAAAACCAATTTATCAGTTAAAATCACATTGAGATACACTTATATAAGCACCCAAGAAAAATAACCATATCTAGCTTTCTCGGTCTCTATACATTTTTATATGAATACATATTGAGAAAGAAATATCGAACAAGATATAGGGGTGCCAAAATATCAAATTAAGACTATAAATATTAACCCAAACTTATGAAAAATAATTCTTTACTTCAAACAAATTGAGATTAAAATTCCATTCGTAAATACTCAATGAACTAGGCTTAAGTGAAACCATTATGAATCCCCAGTCCCTCCTCGTCAGTTATTCATTTGGAAATAAAATGTTAAATTATCCCCCTACCAACTGGGATACATATCCAATATGAAAAACCCCAGATTAGTGGAAGTCATTGAATAAAATATGATATTTTCCAGACATTATACTCCTTGGAAAAGATGTTTTTTTTCAATTTTGGAGTGCTTAAAGAACTCCATACGATATACGATGTCATGAACTGACCCAATGGGGCTCGAGTTGCAAATACCCCAAGTCTGCCTCTATAGGCCAGTGGGTGTCAGAAAGCGCTGAAATGCATAACTAATATGGGAGGCCTTTTCCTAGTGTACCTATACGCACACACCTGACCATCTTCATAAAGAAGTGTAGATGAATAAAAATTAAATACACAATATCTAGAGAATAAATCATGTTATATTTGGTGTCCCTGGACCAACTTATTTTACTTTGATTACATGTATATTCGAGGTATTGTTAATTTAAATTCTTATTATATATTTTTCATTGTTTTTTATGGATTTAATGTGATAATGTCCTAGAGTATTTTTTTAATTGATAAGGTCACAATAGTTCTCTGCTATGATAAAAACCTTGAAGTGATATGATAATAATCTTAATATAGTTTTGTGGTTGGAAAATGCATTATAATGAGACACACAGTATTTATACCTTCAGGTGCGAGTGCTCGTAAGAAGATGAGGCTTCTTCTCATGAAGTTCTCATATGGTAATCTCCAAGATAGAAGATTATGAAAATAGACCCTCCAATAAAAATTCTTCATGTTTTGGCGTCATCAGATATTCCTATCTATGAGCATGTGTAATGGTACTTAGATTTTAAGATTATCATTAATGTATTTCATGACTCATACCCTTAGATTTACTGAGCAAAATAGTTACACCATATATTAGTGATAAGTAGGGTATGTTGGGTGTGTCATGATTGACATATCATTAATAGATAAGTCAAGGAAGGATTTGTATCTTCCATATTTATGGAAGCTAATATCGCATCCCATTGATTGGAATATAACCATCACATTAAATTCCATGGTCATGGTGTAACGTTGTGTTTATTTCAGATATTTAAAGAAAGAAGTATCGAGTAAATAGGTTGATGAAACCATCGTGCAACATAATTGATGAGATATTGTGAAAAAGGGATTATATTACACAGTGAGTGTTTGTATGTGGTCATCAATGTTGTGACATTAAGTTCTTTCTCTGGGGTGCCTTGACCCATTACTAGATAGTAATCTTGGACTTTAGGAAAGTCTGCCTAATTCTAACGATAAAGAATCCTAGAGGGTCATACACTAAGTGTTTCTTTTGATATTGATTAAATTCTATTTGAGTTTAATTAATGGAATAAATATTATTCTCAAGTAAGAGGAATAATTTTATTTAAGTTATATTGATCGCATAAATTAAATAAATATTTATTCACCGATATGTGAATAAAAATATATATATTTATTTTATTGAATATTTAATAAATATTTATTATCCGGTGTGTGAATGAAATATTTATTTATGAATAATTTTTTTTTCTAGTTGTTCAATAAATGCAATAGGATTTCAAATGAACCAAGACCGTGTTCGATGAAAAATATTAATTAACAAGATGGTTAAATAATATTTGTTATTATGAATGTTGGTGTGCACCACAAAATAATAATAATAATTTTATTATTATGTGACATGCGGTTTATTAAAGGTAATAATGTTATTTAATGGCTGAGATGCAATTAAATAATATTTTAACCTAAATCCTAACTCTATAAATAGACAACTATGTCTATTGTGTAGTGCTTCCAAAATTGAGAATAGAGAAGTTTTACATACAAAAAATTATCTCTCGACTTCTCCCCCTCCCTCCCTATCAAGAACAAGAAGCATAAGAGATATTTCTTTAAGACCAAAGAATGAGTGATCAAGAATGAACAACAAAATACATTTGACTCATCTCACTAGCACCCAGAGATCGATTGGTGTTTCTTAGAGATCATAGAAGCATGTGTGGACCACTGCCAGATGGATTCTATCCTTATATCCTCACAACAAAACAAAGGTAATCCAAAAGGGTGTTTTCAGATGATCAACATTCACCAAGAAAGAATGTTCCTAAGCCCAAATATCCATTTCTTCAAATATTAAATAAATTAATTATAAATTTGATGTGCAATATCCCCACTTTTAGTTTTGGGAAATGATTATTAAAATAAATTTTAATATATCGCCCACCACCGCATGATTCCGCTTCTTCTGAAACCAACAAGTAGTATCAGAGAGGCCACATTTAAATTTATAATTATTTATTTGATTGTTTATATACACGCAATCATGGTTAAAATTTCATTTCATTTTATTCATTCTTTAATCTGATTTGAATTAACATGTTATCGATATATTAATCATGTCTATTCAGTGTTTCATTTTCTTAAAGGTTTAAGAACATAAGAAGAATGACCAAAGATTCCATTAGGAAGTGCCAAATCTTTGGTCGGTAAAACTTGGTTACACGATGTGTAGTCTAATCACACACTGTGTACCCATGCACAGTGTACATGGATGCACCAAGTGATTAATGACACGTGGTGCACATATTGCACACTAGGTGTTGACCAATCCAACCTAGCATGTAGAAAGTGGTTACATGGTGTGTAGATGGCATATACAAGCTATGTAGTTTGGATGAGTTAACACATAGAAGCCCTAGACGTGTGACTCAGATACATGAAAACTGAGGTACATGATATATTGCTGGATTGTACACATTGTGTAGTCTCCCAATTAATGGAAGAACTAAATTACATTAAATTGAAAATTAAAACATTAAAACCATAATTTATTAATTGAAACCTATTGTGTGGTTGAAAAGTTAATAATGGTTTTAAAGGTTATTAAATGATCAATTAATTTATTATAATAAATATGTCATTATTGGTTTTTCCATTTATTTTCATGAATACCGTAAATGATGGGTATCTCCAATTAAGATCATATGATCATTAATATGAAAGGGAATTAATTAATAATTAATTAATTAATTAATTCAAGTGCATTTATCTTAATAATAAATAATGAATAAAGAAATGAATATTAGCTGGTTACTTTTTCGTATTCGTTGCATGTATGACTGATCACGAGCTTGGACAAGACCTATGTATGTTCTGAAATTTATTTAATTTAATTTATTGAATATGTTTTCAATTATTTAATATTAAATTAAATGATGGTCTGTGTTCCATTCCTCCATCCATTATTATGTAGGACCTACATGTCTAAATATATCTATACAATACTATCTAACCAATCCTTTGGTTCCCCCTCACCTACACGTGAGTAATAAATATTTGTAATTAATGGATCATCCCAAGTCACATGGAGATAGTTCAATTAGGAACCATTATGATGCCAACTCAGCTGATACACAAGTGGATAGGTGGAATTCTATAACTCATGCCAATATTTGAAAATAGAGTTATTCTCTTAGGTCATAGGTTGATTTAATGTACACTCATTAAATCAACCATTAGAATACCCCATGGCCAGGTCATTTACTTTATTTATTTATTTTTTCCATGAAATTATTTATTTTATGAATGACATTCCATGATCACATAAATAAAAAAATAATGTACAATAATGGAAATTAACTAAATGAATTATGCGTAAATGTTTTATCCAAAATGGTTAGTTAATTAAGAAACATCCTATTAATATTAAAAAGACATGTAAGGGATAATTTTTTTTATTCATAATAATTTTTAATCCATCAATAAAATATTAAGTCAGACTTGGCCTTCCATGACTTGATTAGAAATAAAACTCAATAAAAATAAGTGTTTGACCAACCCTTTTTGGGACACCTTCTTTTATTCGAGGAGTTCTTAAGAAAGTTTTGGGTATACTTAGACATTTTACATCAAAAGGAGTATTCCATGATAGAATTTGTGTAATTTAGAGGTAAGTGTTGAGGAAATCCAAGTCTAGATTTTTTGGATAGGGGAGTACACTCAATGGATCAAGGAGCTTCAATCGCATAGTTGGAAAAGACCTACCTACCTAAATACCTTCAAGTAGCTTGAACAACCCTTATTGGGGTTATACGAAATGGAATATAGATCCTTTCTACTATAATTTCCTAGAAACAAGACATTCTAAGTTTAATGGTGGGGGCTATTGAGATGTGATAAAATAGTGGGAGATTTAATAAAATCAATTAATTTATTATTTCTAACATAATTTGTAATCAAGAAAAGTAATAGTAATATTCTATTTTTAATTATTGAATAAAATGTAAATCTCACCATCCACATTATCCCTATGATCAATATTAGAGAAAATCAACCTCCTAGATAGAAGTAACTTCCAAGATTGGTTTAGACACCTTCAGGTTATTCTACTCCATGAACAGAAATCTTACGTGCTAGAGCCCTCAATACCTAATCCACCTACTCAAGAGGAGATTTATGAAGAGTTCCTAGTCTACGAGAAACATATGAAAGATATGATCTAAGTTCAATGTTTGATTCTTTCATCAATATCTATTGAACTTATGAAATCTCATGAAAACATGGATGTATATAGAATTCTTGAGTGGATCTATGGTATTTACCAGGAGAGATATAGACAGGAGAGGTTTTATATTTCCAAAGCACTCTTTCAAAGTAATATTGTGAAGGGTTCCCCATCCGGAAATTAGGTAGTCAAGCTCATTGGCTACATTGAGTGCTTAGAGGTACTAGGGTTTAAACTCCCTAAATAACTAGGCACCGATCTCATTCTAGAACAACTCCATCAATGTTTATCTATTTTTTTTTGTAAATTTTAATATGAACAACATTGAGTAGTCTCTACTGGATCTTATCACTCTTCTTTTTCTAGTAGATAAATATATGAAGTGCAAAAATTATTCCGTCCTTATGGTGATCAAATGGAAATGGAAATCAAAGAGATTTAATCCCAAATATTCTTCAATCCCCTTCAAGAAGAGGAAGATCAAGTGGATAGAAATTGAACAGGATGCTATCTATTTCACATGTGGAAAGAAGGGCTACTGTAAGAAAAATTGCACCCATCCAAAGAAGCAAGGGGGAGATTCAAGCACGTTTTTATCAAGTGTAATTTATCTATTTCTACAAATTGGGTATTAGATACAACTTTTGGTGTTCACATATGTATTTAAATATAGAAACCAAGTATATTCAGAATGATTGACTTAGGGGAGGTAAATATACAAGCATCCAATAGATCTAAACTCACTTCTATAGCAATCGGGGAATACCACCTCACGTTGTTGTCCATAATGATCATGGTTTTTAAAGGTTGTTATTATGTTACATTGCTTACCAAAAACAATAAATTTGTGTCCAGAATTGATATGGATGGATTTTTTCTCAATTTTGGATATAAAATTTTCCATTTTTTTATAAATATAGAAATTTTTATGGTAAGGAAAATTTAAATAACATTCTTTATGTGTTGGATTATAAAAACCTAGTAATGACAATCAATAACTAAGTTAATTCACACGACTTATACCAAACCCAAATTTAGCATCACTGGCCAGGTAATTTAAACAAAAATCACTTGACTGAATTACATCAAGATGGATATTTATATTCTTTTTATCTAAAACCACTTGGTGTATGTTACACATGTTTATAAGGAAAAATGACCAAAGCCCCATTTGGTGTGAAAGGTGAAAGGGCTAAAGATCTTCTTGAATTAGTACATACTGATGTGTGTGGGCCATTTCCTATTGAAGGAATGGGTGGGTAATAATACTTCATAAATTTTACTAATGATTTTAGTAGGTATGGATATGTATACTTAATGAGCTATAAGTAGTATTCTTTTGATAAATTCAGGGAATACAAGAATGAAGTTGAGAACCACATTAATGGGAATATTAATAAAATATGATTAGACTATGGTGGAAAATATCTTAATTAAGACTTCATTGAATACTTATAGGAGTTTATTACCCTATCCTGACTCACTCCTCCTTACAAACCTCACTAGAATGGTGTAAAAGAAAGATGGAACCACACATTATTGTACATGATGAGATCAATGATGAGTCATGCTAGTATTCCATTATCCTTTTAAGGATACACATTTTAAACAAAAATACATATACTAAACCAAGTACCAGCTAAATTGATAAATGGTATTCCACATGAATTTTAGAGTGGAAGAAAAACCATATTATCGAATTTACATGTGTGGGGAAGTGAAATATTTGTTAAGGCCTATTCAGGTAACAAAATTTCACCCCAATCCACAAAGTATACCTTTATAGGATACCCTAAGGAAACAACATGATATTTCCTATATAATCCCTCAGTAAAAAGTTTATATTGGAAATACACACCATATTCCTTGGGAGGAATCACGTCTCTAAAAAAGATAGTGGGAGCTAGATAGGCTTAGATAAAGTTGAGGCTCAAGGTACACAAAAGTTGGTACAAGAACAGATTCTAAAAAACCCTATGGATGATGAAACAGTTCCTGAGACACAAGTGCTGTGTAGGAGTACAATAAAGGTTAGAGAACCAGAACTTTATGGTTTTTTAGTCACTGAGGATGGTGACTCATTATTAGATGATAATAATGATCCTCTAACCTATAAGGAAGTAATAAGTGGCACAAATGTTTCCAAGTGGAAAGAATCCATGAATTATGATATGGATTCCATGTACCAAAAACAAGTATGGATTTTTGTAGATCCTTTAGTAGATGTAAAGCCTATTGGTTGTAAATGGGTATTCAAGAATTAAATGGACATGGAAGGATAAGTCAGTACCTATAAGGCACGACTGGTTTCAAAAAGGATTAAAAAAATTAAGGAATTGAATATGATGAAACCTTTTCACTAGTTGCAATGATGAAATCCCTCATAATTCTACTTTCTATTACGGCTTACCATGACTATGAGATTTAAAAAATGGTTTTCAAAACAATATTCCTTAAAGGGAACCTTTAGGAAGATGTCTATATGACACAACCTAAAGGGTTTGTGATTCCAAAGGATGCTAATAAGTTATAAAAATTGAAAAAATACATTTATGGATTAAATAGAGAATCTTGGTCATGGAACATTCATTTTGATGAAGCCATAATGGAATTTGGTTTCATAAATAATGAGTATGAGTCTTGTGTCTACGAACGGTTTAGTGGGAGTGCAGTCGTTTTCTTAATAGTATATGTTAATGACATATTACTCATAGGAAAAATATATATCATACAATCTATTAAGATGTAGTAGAATAAACGCTTCTCCATGAAAAACTTGGGTGAAACAAAATATATTCTTGGGATCAAGATCCATTTTGAAAGATCCAAGAGACTACTTGACCTAATTCAAAGTATACACATTGATAATATACTGAATAGATTCAGTATGGAATAGTACAAGAGGGGATTGTTACCAACTCTAAATGGAATTCATCTTTCTAAGAAAATGTGTCCTCAAACACATGAGGAAATAAATATAATGGAAATGATTACATATGAGTTAATGATTGGTTCAGTCATGTATGCTATAAAATGTACTAGGCTAGATGTTGAATATGAATTGAGTATGGTAGGAAAATATCAAGATGATCTAGGTGACCTCCATTAGATGGAAGTCAAGACTATCCCTAAGTATCTCAAATGTACTAAGGATATATTCCTGT
This sequence comes from Viscum album, assembly GCA_963277665.1. Classification (NCBI taxonomy): domain Eukaryota; kingdom Viridiplantae; phylum Streptophyta; class Magnoliopsida; order Santalales; family Viscaceae; genus Viscum; species Viscum album. Next base: position 66,225,290 of record OY728139.1, read on the forward strand.
TCTATAGAAAAGATAATAAACTAATCATCAGAGGATATGAAAATGATAGTTTCCAAAATGATCAAGATGACATGAATTCAAAAATGGGATACATATACACTTTGAATTGAGGTGTTGTGAGTAAGAAGTGCTCAAAGAGGGTTGTGGGACTAGATTCTATAGTAGAGTCCAAGTATATTGTGGATTTTGAGGAATATAAGTAAGTAATATATATGTGAAACTTCATCCAATATATTGACGTGGTACTTATAATTAAAGATCCTACCAAAATTTATTATGATAATATTGTAGTGTTGGCTATCACAAAAGATATAATGTCACATAAACAGATGAAGCACATACTTTATAAGTATTATACATTTAGGGATTTTTATTAGATATGTGAGACTACAGTGAGTAGTATTTACATAGAACACAATGTGGCAGACCCCTTGACTAAAGCCTTGGCTTATCAGAAACATTACTATTATGTGAGGTCTAGCAAACTGAAATTCATAAGCAGTTGCCTCTAGTCTAAGTGAGATTTTGTTAGAGTTGGTTTCCTAGTACCAACTTATTGTACTTTAATTACTTTTATATTCAATTTATTTAATATTAATTTAACTTTTTATTATATACAGTTCATTTTTCAGCATGGATTTAATGTAATAATGTCATAGAATATTTGTTGCATTGATAAGGTCATAACAGTTCCCCGCTATGATGAGAACCGTAAAGTGATATAAAAATATTCTTAATGTAGTTCTACGGTTGTAAAATGTAATATGATTAGACACATAATATTTAGACTATTAGGAGTGAGTGATCATAAGTGGATGAGTCTTCTTCTAATGGACTTTATACTTGGCAATAAAGGAGATTTTGAGAATAGACCCACCAGTAGTAATTCCACATGTTTTGGTATTATCGAATATTTCTATATATGAGCATGTATAATGGTCCTTATACTTTTTGATTATCATTAATGTATGCCATGACTTGCACACTTATATTTAATGACCAAAACTATCATGCCATATATTGGTAGGAAGTAGGGCACATTGGGTGCATAGCGATTGACATGTCATTAATGGATAAGTCAATGAAATATTCTTTCCCTTCCATATTTATGGAAGCTAATATCTCAGCCCTTTAATTGGAATAAAAGTGTCACATTAAATTCTATGGCCATGGTGTAACATCATATTTATTTTAAATATTCAAAGAAAGACGTATTGAGTAAATAGGTTGATGAAACGATCGTGAAACCTGCCTGATGAGATATTGTGACAAATGGATTATAATATACAGTGAGCATTTGTATGTGGTTTTTGAAATTGTGACATTAAGCTCTTTCTATTTGGTTTCTTGAACCATTTCTAGATAGTAATATTATATTTTAGGAAAGCCCACCTAATTTCAACAAGAAAGAATCCTAGTGGGTCACACACTAAGTGTTTCCATTGATCTCGATTAAATATTATTTGAGTTTAATTAATGGAATAAATATTATTATAAAGTATGAGGAATAATTTTATTCAATTTATATTGATTGCATAAATTAAATAAATATTTATTCTTCAACATGTAAATAAAAATATATATATTTATTTTATTAAATATTTAATAAATATTTATTCTTCGGTATGTGAATGAAATATTTATTTATGAATAATATTTTTATTCGGGTTTTCAATAAATGCAAGAGGATTTCAAATAGACCAAGAACATGTTCGATGAAAAATATTAATTAACAATCCAGTTAAATAATATTTTTTATTGCACAATTTGGAACACACCATAAAATAATAATAATAATAATAATATGTGGCATGAGGTTTATTAAATGTAACAAATGTTATATAATGTCCAACATGAAATTAAATAATATTTTAACATGAATCCTAACTTTATAAATAGACGACTATATTTATTGTGTAGTGCATCTAAAATTGAGAATAGAGAATTATTGTTCAAAAAAATTTATCTCTTGACTATACCTTCTCTCTCCTATCGAGAATAAGAAGTTAAATAGAGATTTATTCAAGACCGTAGAATGAGAAATCAATAGTGAACAATGCAAGACATTCGACTTGCCACGTTAGTACCCAGAACATCCTCAAGGAAGATGTCCATAAAATCCTCCATGACTGAAGGAATCTAGATTTATGAAGAGCCTACTGCACCAAGGGATACACTCACTAATTAATTGGTAAAGAGCTATAACATCCTTCACACAAAATTGTCTCATCCCACTATAAGATCAATCTCACCCACAAAGGAGAATATCGTCCCATCAGTGTGAAGAAATATTACTCATCTGCGGTGAAATTCAATCTGGGATTGGAATATGTACAAAAAATCCATACATAAGATGATTTCTTAAGGTCCCTTTTTGATGACCAAAAGGTGACACAAGAACCAGTATTCACCAAGCGATAGTTCATACTAATGGAAGATAAAAGATATAGAAGAAGCATTCCCTGTAGGAACCTCAAGACAAAGCTATTGGGATTAATCCTCTACTAGGAGATCCATCTCTCACACCAGGAGTAAAGATATGAAGTAATGACTCACACATAATACTAAAGAAAGAGTAGAATAAGCACAAATAAAACCTACAATTATATCATGTGTCTCTCGATCATACACCTCTATAGCTTGCAGTTGTCTATAGCCTTGATCTTCAGCTCCCTAAGCCTAACATGGGACAATTGGCAGTTTTGGTGAAAGGATATCATAGAGTCATACACCACCTAAAACTCCTAATCCTCTTTCCCCACCTTCTCCTCTACCAAATCTACCTCCCCTAGGGACACCCTGTCTTCTCTTAAGAGATCCGTGATCACGGTGCTGCCTATTCCATGGTAGTTTTTTCTCTATCAGTATTCCCTCATCATCATGTCTATTTGGGAAATCATGCGCCATGTGACCATGCCTATCACATGAATAGAACCACCCTATTCAGGTTTCCCTAGTTCTCTAAGTTGTCCCTAACCATGCACCTGATTCTAATCCTAAGAAGATCTCTTATGCTGAGATCCTGTCGAATTGTGCCTGCTAGCTGCTGCAGGTGACTCATCCCTATAACACCCTTTTCAAGATCCAGTTTCCCGATATCCCTATTATCGGAATCTCTACATAACCCGTGCCCAATCCAACACCCCAACATAGGTGGGAATTCACTAGGTTGCTACAATGGTAATGATATGTCTACGAAGACCCTTCTAAAACTTTTGTTCCTAGAAGTAACCATCCTAAATCATGTTAAGGGAGTACCATGTAAGGTATGTGAACCTCACAACATACTCAACCACTATCATCCCTCCTTGTTGCAGCTGCAAAAGCTCCTGAACCTGAACTGAGTACAATCATGAGGGGTAAAACTCCTCACAAAACAGATGCTCGAATTCAGGCTATGAGCATGTCTACTCATCATGCATCTATGTTACTAGAATCCACCAGCACCAAACTAATATGTGGAAAAGGATATATTCTAGCACAACCACCTAATCAGTTGGTGTCTAGATAATCATGAAAATATAGATCAACAACCCTTTCCAATCTTCCACTACCTGGGTATCTAGAAAACCTTGGAACCTCAACAACCTTTGGAACTGTAACTCGTGAAGTGCGCTAATCCTGCACACATACTCATCCAACTATTCTAGTATAATCTACTATTATAAAGGTGGGGGTGATACTACCTATCCAACTAGATAAATGATCTTATGGGATAACCCCTAAACTAAGTCCTCATCACTCATTGGATTTTTTTCATGACTCGGAACCTGTAACTTGGTTTGCTATCATCGCAGAGGCATCCTGAAAATTTAATCACGACATACCATGGTCAGATGAGCACACACACACACACATAGACACACACACACACACACATATATATATATATATATGGGGAGATGACTCAAGAGGTGAAGTAAATTTTTTCAATCCTATATAATGAATGTACCATTTATCTCTGCAACCAATGTCTTGGTATGTCGATTCGACAAGTAAGTAGTCAAGGTCACGATAAATGGATACATTGGCCACTGCACCAACACTGGGTTCCATGGCCTAAAAGACTTACTCAAAACACTTTGACATTGTTTCACTAAATCCTGACCAAATACTTGTATAGGGAAACAATTCAATCTCTATCCCAAGGAATGAACTACTCTGGTACCAATCTTTCATAACCAAACCCAACACGGATCGAGCCACAACTACCCCAAGCCCACCTTCATAGGCCGGGGGTGGTGAAAAGTGCTCAAAGGCTTAACAAATATGAGAGGTGTTTTCCTAATGTACCTACATACACACACCCAACCATCTACATACAGAAGTGTAAATGAATCATAATAAAAAATTCAACATTTAGAGAATAAACCATGCATGTAAAACCTATAGGTAGTACAAGAGTATAAATATGTAAACTAAAAAGTAAAATGAAAAAATAGACGCCCAAATTGAAAGATATACCGAAAAAATTTTGGAAAAGTAAATGCTAAGAGATCCCATATCTAAATCTACAAGATACATTGTAACACCCCAAGATGTTATGGTATGACTTTTTCTTCTTAAAAAAAAATTAATCTATTTGATAGCTTACCTTGCACAAAACACTGAGATTGAACGAACTACAAAATATTATTATTTTAACACAACCATTATAACTTAGTCATTAGAATAAAGGGAATGAATGAGTTTAACTAAATTGTAAAAATATAGTTTGCACATGTTGATAAAATAAACTCACTAGTTACTAATTAATTAGAAATGAAAATAAAATTCAATGGAACCTAAAAAAAGTGTTTTTATAAAAAAACTATTTTTATGCTTATAATGGAATTTTATATTTAAAAATTTAATTAATAACTATTAGTGAAAGATAATAATTAAATATATATATTAAAATATTTTTAAATTCATACAATAAGTTTTATAGGATTCATAAAAGAATAAATTCAATCTTGAGCATAAAAAGCTATACTTTTCTAAAAAAAACATTTTTTTCCGCCTTTTGATGGTGAACCTATCTTAAATCTAAATTTTGAAACTTTTATAAATTTAATTTGAAAATATAAACTTCATTTTTTAAATAGAAATTTCATAATTATCTTAGATTGATTTTTTTTATGATAAGTTTCATTTTTTGCTGAAGAGTGAAAAATACTGCATTTTATTTGAAATCTGTATTTTCATATAATTAAATTATATAGAAAAATTATATTTTAAATTGGTTTTAAAGTATAATAAGTTCAATTATACATCAATAAATACAATTTAGGTCATCAGAATCAATTTTAAATTGAAATTGGATATAAAACCATTTTAAACATTTGTACTTTTCACCTAAAAAACCCATTTTTTTGTTGTGTATGTGTGATTAATTTTAAATATAATTTTGAAAATTATGTGAATTTAATTTTGTAAAATGGATTCCATATTTTGAATAATAAGTTCCAAATTAGGTTTTAAGGTCAATTTCATTTTTAGTTATATAAAACTTACCATGGTAAAAAATTATTTACCACAGTATAAGTAAAATAGTGACAAGGGTTAAAGTTAAAAGGTAGAAGCTTAACATACCTAATAATTACAACATTTAATGGTTGGTTGAGGTATTTATAAAACCTAAATAGACTCTAAAATATTAATTTCCAACTAAATTCGGGGAAATTAATTCCACCTCAATGTGGTTTCCTTTAATTATAAAATAATCATTATTTTAATCACTTAAACCCAACTCTCCTCAAATATAAATACCACCACTCACCACCCCATTTCAACTCACAAGCCTTGATGATCCCCAAATATCTTCCCAAACATATCATCCTCACTCTCCCCATATAAAATTTCTTTTTGTCTCACCAAAAGACCAAATTCAAGGTCCTAAAGGCACATGAGCCTCATCCCAATTGGTGATGACTCTTCACGTGAATCCAAGAGAGTCAGGATAAAATATGGGTAGATTCATATATATGGGTTACTATAGTAGGTACTGTTTAGTACTATAGTAGCCAAAAATAATAATCCATGTGGCCTTCGGGCCACCAGTTTGGTCCTCGAGTCCTTTAAGGCATTCAATCCACCCAAGGCCTTCAGGATAGTAAGGATTTTGGGCCACCTCAAGGCCTTCGGGCCACCTCAAGGACTTAAGGACACATTATGTATAGATGAAACTAGAAAAAATACAAGGAATAGGCTTTAGATGAGGATTCAGAGTAGGTTCTTTCACTAGATAAAAGCTTATGGATTGAAAGAATGAGAGGGTATGACAAGTTCCATCAGTATCATGCATCTTTGCACAAGACAACTGCTGAACAACCATGTGAAGGTGGATAAATGACATCACGATGTAGATGCTAGGGAGGGGCAATTGCAAGTTGTCATATTTTGGGATGAATTCCTTTAATACCTTTGGGTCATGTAATGTAACAAAGCCTATGGGCCATGTAAGGGCTCCCAATCAACCATTAAAGGGAGAATTATCAAAAAATGAATAAAAATATAAAGTCCTTAGAGCCATTCAGGTAGGTAGGTCCTCAAGGGTCTCTTAATGAGGTGATATTTAAGAGGTAATTTTCTAAAATTACCTCTCTTAATTTATTTTATTCTTTAATTTTATCCTCACCTCCTTAATCCATCATGAAATAATAATTCAACAATCATGTACATAATAGAATTTTATGTTTCTAAAGGAATATTTTATATCAATCCATTTTATTACCTCCTCTTATTCAAAGAAACAAAACTATTGTCTAAATTATTCTAGTTAATCACCTTTAAGAATAATGATTTTGTTCATTTTCTATTAACACCTTCATGGATGGTCAAAAAACTATTATTCTGGTTAAATAATATTTTAATAGGTATATTATAACCTATTTCATTTTCTTGAGTCAACATATAGACATAATTTTAAATAAAAAAACAAGTTTTTCGTGGTTAGAAAAATACCAAATTAAACTAAACATTTATCATTGAAATTTTATCAAATGAATCATCCTCATGTATGAAATAAAAATAATAAATGTGACCATTTAAGCTTATGGAAGTTAATTAATACCACTTTATTAAATTTCTATAGTTTTATTTACATTAAACACATAAATCCATAATTATTCACAAATAAACCGATCCTGAAAATCATGAAACGAACTCACCCAAAACAATAGAAATCATGAAATATTATTAATGAATGGGTGGTAAGATGCTATAAAAATATCATATAAGTTATTATAAATATAAATATGGTATTTAAATAATTAATAATATTCTTTAAACCATTATACAAGAGGTTTAAGTATGAAAAACTAAAGGTAAGCATGAGGTAAGTGTTTCTCATCTCAATAATTCTTCTGTGAGATATGTGCCTTATTCAAAACTTACTCCTTGTATGTAGTTTATATACTAAAATTTTATATATAATATCATAAATATAATTATATTAATGTTATTTAATATTTCATTTTATAATTATTACTTTTATGGGGCATATAATTTGACTAATTACAAAGTGTAAAGGGGATTCTTAACTCAATTTCCATTCATTAGGTTAAATAATAATTTCCTTGATTATGCAATTATAAGATTATGTGTGAAATATAATATAATTATATTATTTTTTATTTAAAATTATTTTATTTTTATTTAAAATGAATAAATATAATTGATTCATTCGATTAATACTCAATTTAATGATATGATATTTGTAAGGGGATTTCTAGTCCCACTTATATTTCTATAATACTTTTTCTATATTCACCAATCGTCTCTTTAGTGTGGTGTATAAACTTCACATGAATGTAATATATGATCTTTATACTTATATTTATGGGTATTTACATATCCATTTTATTATCTCTATTTCATGCGGTTTACATTTCAACAGCTACCAAACTGGTAAGGTAATTTTTTCTCAATTTGCCTTCCTTGAGGCACATGTTGTGTTATGCACCTAAATTATTTTATGAGGTGTATACAATGACCTTTGAAATTTTTTATCATGAATATAATTATTTTTATGATATCATATGTTTTATGTAATGTTATTTTCTATTCGATCGATTTTTTATTCAAAATCTATGTTTTTTAAAAATGTTTTCAAAAATGTTTTAAATGATATTTAAGAATTTCCAAGGAAAATAATTTAAAAGATGTTTAAAATGTTTTTCCAAGATTACTTTATAAAATTTCAAGGTTATTTTCAATTAAAAAGGGTTCATTAAATGTTTTATTATTTAAAAAACGTTTTTCAAAATAGAAAGGATATTTTCCTCAATAATTATTTTAAGTGATATTTTAAAATTACTTTCCATATAAGATAACATTATTTGATATTACTTATGATTTTCAGATGATATTATTCAAGGATACTACCCTCATTATTTTTATGGTTGTTTTATGTTTATGATGGCATGATTTTTATAAATCATGTTTCTTTTCTATGAGTTATGTTATGATGAAATGTTTATAAAAAACATTTCTTTAAATGGGTTTTGATGTGATGAATGATTTATGATTTTATAGAACCCAAATGTATAATTTTCATTTTGTGATGGTTTGGATCTATATCTCCCTCCAATTAATTTGGTAATGATGGATAACTAATTATTATATATGTTATGCGTGAACCTAATTACGTGTTCACAATGTTATAAGTGAACCTGATTACATGTTCACTATGTTATGCGTGAACTTAAATTACATGTTTACAATGTTATGTGTAAAAATGATTACATATTAAAAATGTTATGCATGAACCTGATTACATGTTCAAAATTTAATGCGTGAACCTGATTACATGTTCACAATGTTATGAGTAGACCTGGTTTCATGTCCATAAGTTTATGTGAGGGCCTGATTTCATGTCATTAACTAAATCATTGAACCCGTATCTATTTTCACAAGTTCACATTGTTATAATTCCATATTTTATGTGAAGTTATTATTTTATGATTAATTTATTATGAATTTTTATGATTTATTCAATATTAAGATCTTTGAAATGTAGGTTATACTTTTAAAATTTTATGTTTATGTTCTCATAACCTTATACTCATGTTATTCTTATGTATCTCCCATGCTTACCTTTATTGAGAATTTGATATCACTATTTTTGTATTTTATTTTCCCTAGGTTATGAAGAAATATGTTAAATTAACTGTGTATAGAAGGATTTCACTTGGATGATTTTGGTGACCTATTGTAAAAGCTGGGTATAGTGGGAGATAATGCTAATCTTTATGAGCTAGTTGTTTATGATCCCAAGCTGTTAAGAGTTTTTCCTAAATCTATAAAAATCTAAACCTAAAATACCCTTGGGTGTGTATGTGATCAAATATTTCATTTTGAAGTTGTAAGTTTTTTTGGAAAGAAATTGGGTCACATTTATAAGTTTCAAAGTCAGAAATATAATGTTTATGTTTTTATCACTGAAACTAGAAGTGCAGATTCTTGGATATTATAGTTGGTATCAGAGTAAGGTTTAGAAAACTTTGGAGATTAGGATGTTTTATGTTTTGGTATTATTAATAGTTTTGGCTATCATCATGGTTTTATAATTTTTAGGTTGATCATAAGTTCAATGTCTTAGGAACCCCTTTCAAGGCTTTGAGTTTTGAAATTTTATGGCTACTAATGGTATTTTTGGAGACATTCATTTTTGAGGTAATTATGGGTTATTACATTTTAGGATGAAAAATGAAAGGTATGAGATAACCTTTGAGGTTAAAGAATATTAATATTATTTTTGATAATTCCTCTCACATTTATAGAATTATTTAAGTATTATAATAATATAGTTTAGGGAAAAGGACAACCCATAGGATGGGTGACAACCTGTCACATCCGGTAAGGCCTCATGAATTGAACCCACAACCAAAGGGTGACTTGGGTGCATCACCTACCACTGAAATATGTGATTTCCTAGTTAGTATAAAATTATTTTCTTTTATTTAAATTATTTTATAGATAAAGGTTAATTTAAATTTTGGAAAATATGTTTTATAGATAACCATGATATTGGAAATAATTTTGTGATTATGTGATTAATGTTATTTCGGAAGATGATCACAATTTTGGGAACCCTATATGATTAAGGTAAATATAATATTATGCAATATTCTTTGAGAAATAAAGGTTGATTTATATTTTGGAAGAATATATGATTTTATTATGTTTTTATAGTGAGTTGGGTTATTTATATAAATAGTTAGAATATATTAGATATTATGTGATTTAGGAAATTATATTTTTCGTATGAGATAATAAGTGCGATTGATGTTATTTGGGGATAAATATTAAAATTTATCTTAGAAAACTCTAAAATCAAATCCTTCTAATTTTTGGGTTTTAATCTTAATCTAGAATAGTTTTTAGAAATTTGAAGGATAGTTATTTACCGAATGATCTATGTTTAACTACGGGTATTACTATATAATTTTAGGGATTTAAAGTTATTTTTCATCATATAATGGTTTATTATTTTTAAAAGATAATATATTGTAATAAAAATTTTGGGTTTGGTTAATTCCTAAATATAATAGGAATATATTATTATATTTTTTAGATTTAATGATAAGTAGAAGTTAGTTATAGTGATTTAGGCATTAAAAAATTCATGCACATCATTTGGAGAAAAAGATGAGTTTGTGGTTGAAATAAATTAAAGGAAGAAACTATACATGTCATGTAAGTATATTTACTCAAGTTATTAGATAAGGAAGTGATTTAATTCCTCAAATATATGAAAATTATCTTAAAAAAAGTTATTCATTTAATTTTCTTACTAAGAAGTCAATGGCCTCTTTAACTCATCACATAGTTATGATTTTGTAATAGTAGACTTTATTATGACCTTGTTATCTACCAATATCCATAAGAACTTGATAGTTTTTTTATCTTCCATGTCCCAATTTTTATTTTGCACTAATTTTTTCCTAATCATAATCCTAGTTATGTGGTGATATTATCCTTTTACTTTCCCTCTTTTTAAGAGTAAGTTTTATTGACCCCTTTTTCGATGTGGGTTTACCACAAGAAAATTTTCAAACATCCATATTTGATTTTTAAAGTGAAATTTCATATTTAAAGGATGAAATTTATTTAAATTCTTGATCATATTAGGATGGTAGCATATCGATTGATGGTTCCACAAAATCTCTCTCAAGTTCGTTATTTGTTCCATGTATCTCACCTCAGTATGTACATACCATATCATTCACATATAATAAACTCATAGGTCATACCACATGATTAAGATATTTATTATAATGAACAACTAGTCGAGATTATGAATCATATAGATAAAGTTCTATAAAACAAGACCACTCACCTGGTTAAGGTTTTGTGGTGAAACCACCAATTTGAGTAAGCTACATAAGAACCTGAGGATGTGATGAGGAAGAGGTATCCTCATAAATTTATATTTGAGTAATGAATTTAAATGGAAAAATTAATTTTAATGGGGTCACAATGAAACACCCTATGATTTTATGCTACGTCTTTTTCTTCTTAAAAATAAATTTAATCTCTTTGATATCATACTTTGTGCAAAACACCAAGATTAAATAAACTTCAAAATATTATTATTTTAACAAAACCATTGTCACTTTTCTGCCAGAATAGAAATAATTAATGAGATTAACTAAATTATGAAAATATAGTTTTCACCTATTTATAAAATAAATTCATTGGTTTCCAATTAATTAGAAATGAAAATAAAATCTATTTGAACTTAAAGGAAATGTTTTTATAAAAAAACAATTTTTATGATCATAAAATAATTTTATATTTATAAACTAAACTAATAACTATTAGTGAAATATCATAATAAAATTTAAATATTAAAATGTTTTTAAATTCATCCAATAAGTTTGATAGGCTTAAGATGAAAATAAATTCAATTTTGAGTATAAAAGCTATACTTTTTTAAAAAGTCAATTTTCCACCTTTTGATGGTATGCCTATCTTAAATATTAATTTTTAAACTTTTATAAATTTATTTTTACAAAGTAAACTTTATTTTTTAAATATTAATGTAAAAATTATCTTAGTGTGATTTTTTGGTATTTTTATGATAAGTTTCATTTTTTAGTGAATAGTGAAAAATATAACATTTTCATTTAATTTATTTATATAGTAAAATTGTGTTTAAAATTGGTTTTAAAGTATAATTAGTACAATTATACATCAATAAATACAATTTATATTATTTTAATCAATTTCACATTGAAATTGGATATCAAAACATTTCACACTTTTGAACTTTTCACCTTAAAAACCCGCTTTTTTGTTGTGTTTGCAGGATTAATTTTAACTCTAATTTTGAAAATTATAGTTATTTAATTTGATAAAATGGATTCCATATTTAGAATAATAAGGTGCAAATTAGGTTCTAATTTCAATTTAGTTTTTATTTATAAAAAATTTTCCATGGTAAACAATTATTTACCAAAGTATAGGTAAAATAGTGATAAGTGTTAAAGATAAAAGGTAAAGGGTTAACATACCTAAAAATTACAATATTTAATAGTTTTTTGAGGTATTTATTGATTCTAAACATAATATACAATATTAATTTCCAGAAAAATTCAAGGAAATTAATGCCACCTCAATGTGTTTGGATTTAATTATAAATTAATCATTATTTTAATCACTTGAACTTACCTCTACTCATATATAAATACCACCCCTCACCACCCCATTTAGACTCACAAGACTTGAATATCCATAAATATATATCCAAACCTCTCCCCCTCACTCTACCCACATCTAATTTCTTATTTTCTTATCAAAATACCAAACCCAAGGTCCTCAAGGGTCTCTCAAGTAGGAGATATTTAAGAGGCAATTTTCTCAAAGTACCACTCTAAATTTCTTTTCTTATTCTATTTTATCCTCACCTCCTTCATCCATAATGACATAATAATTCCATAAAAATTTACATACTAAAATTTTATTTTTTAGTGTAATATATTATATCCACCCATTTTATTACACACCACTTATTCAAAGAAACTAAACTATTGTCCTAATTATGTTGGTTAATCGCCTTAGTGAATAATGATTTTGTTCGTTTTTCATTACTACCTTCATGGATGGTAAAAAAACTATTATTATTGTTAAATAAGATTTTAATAGGTATATTATAACATATTTAATGTTCTATAACCAATATATAGACATAATGTTAAATAAAAAAAACTAGTTTATTATTGTAAAAAAAATCACCAAATTAAACTAAACATTAATCATTAACATTTTTTCAAATGAATCATAATAATGTATGAAATAAAACTAATAATTGATACCATTTAAAATAATATAATTTTAATAATTCCAATTTATTACACTTATGGAGTTTTATTTCCATTCTACATGGAAATCCATAATTATACACAAATAATCCAATCATCAAAATCGTGAAATGAACTCACCCGAAATAATGTAAATCATGAAATATTATTCATTAATTGGTGGTAATATGTTATAAAAATATCATATAAGATATTTTAAATATAAATATGATTCTATAATGAATTAATAAAATTATTTAAACCATCATATAAGAGGTTTAAGTATGAAAAACTAAAAGTAAGCATGACGTAAGGGTTTCTCATCTCACGTTTTCTTCTTTAAGATATATTCCTTATTCACCAATTACTCTTTGTGTGTGGTTTATAAACTAAAATTTGATATATAATATCATAAATATCATTTTTTTAATGTTATTAAAAATTTTATTTGATAATTATTACTTTTATGGGGCATATGATTTGACTGATTATATAAAGTGGTAAGGGAATTCTTAACTCAATTTCCATTCATTTGGTTAAACTATTATTTCCTTAATTATGTCATTATATGATTATGTGTGAAATTAATTTTTATTTTCTTATGTGTTTTTTAAATTATTTTATTTGGATTTAAATCTAATAAATATAATCGATTCATTCAATTAATACTCACATCAATGATATGATATTTGTAAGGGGATTTCTAGTCTCAGTTATATTTTCATGAGACCTTTTCCATATTCACCACTCATCTATTTATTGTGGTGAATACAATACCACGAATTTAATATATGATCCTTATCCTTATATTTATGGGTATTTACATATGAATGTTATGATCTTTCTTTTATGGGGTTTATGTTTCAAAAGTTACCAACCGGTTAGGTAATTTTGTCTCAATTTGCCTTCTTTGAGGAACACATTGTGTTATGTACCTATATTCTCTTATGAGGTGTATATACAACCCTTTGAAATTTTTTATATTGAATATAATTCTTTTCATGATATTATATGTTTCATGTAATGTAACTCTCTCTTCAATCAGAATTTTTTATATTCAAAAACCGTGTTTTCTAAAAATGTTTTCAAAAATGTTTTTAAATGATATTTTAATAATTTTCAAGGAAAGGATTTCAAAGACATTTAAAATGTTTTTTAAAATATTCTATTATAAATTTTCAAGGTTATTTTCAATGAAAAAGGGTTTAATAAATATTTTATTATTTAAAAAGTGTTTTTTAAAACAAAAAGGATATTTTCCTCAATAATATTTTAAAGTGATATTTCAAAATTACTTTCCATATAAGGTAAAATTATTTGATGTTACTTATGATTTAACAGTGATATTATTCAAGGATACTATCCTCATTATTTTTATGATTAGTTTATTTTTATGATGGCATGATTTTTATGAGTCCCATTTCTTTTCTATGAGTTATGTTATGATGATATTTTTATGAAACTTATTTCCTTACATGGATTCTGATGGGATGAACGAATTATAATTTTGTGTAAAATATATGTGTAATTTTCATTTTTTGATGGGTGTGACCTATATCTCCCTTCAATTCATTGGGTAATGATGGATAACTCATGAGTATATATTTTATATGTGAAACTGATTACATGTTCACAATGTTATGTATGAACCTGATTACATGTTCAAAATGTTATTGATGAACTTGAATTACATGTTCAAAAAGTTATGCACAAACCTGATTACATGTTTAAATTGTCATGTATGAACCTGATTACTTTTTCGAAATGCAATACATGAACTTGATTACATGTTAACAATGTTATGCATGGACATGGTTACATATCCATAAGTTTATGCAAAGGCCTGACTTAATGTACTTAATTTAATGAGTGAACATGTGTCTATTTACACATGTTCTCAACATCATAATTCTATTTTTTATGCCAAGTTATTATTTTATGATTCATGTATTATGATTTTTTATGATTTATTCAAGATTATTATCTTTAATATGAATTCTATCCTTTTCAAATGCTATTCTCATGTTCTCATACCATTATACTCATGTTATGATTACATATCTCCCATGGTTACCCTTACCGAGAATTTGAGATCACCCTTATTATGTTTTCTTTTCCACAGGTTATTAAGAAAGATGTTAAATGAACCATGTCTAGAAGTATTTCACATGGATGGTATTTATGACCTATTATGATGGTCGGGTATAGTGGGAGATAATGTTGATCTTTATGATCCAATTGTTTATCAGCCCAAGTTGTTAAGAGTTTTTACTAAATCGATAAAAATATAAAGCTAAAAGACCCTTGGGTATGTTTTTTATCCAATATTTCCTTTAGATGTTTTATGTTTTGTTGGAAAAAATTGGGTCACATTTATAAGTATCAAAGTCAGAAATTCAATGTTAATGTTTTTATCACTGGAACCAAAGGTGTGGATTTTGGGATATTATATCTAACCGCCGTACAAAACCAAATGCATCAGGTATCCCTATGCTCCACTATAATTGCCACCAAACTATCTGTCATTTGCATAAAACATGACATGTGCAGGAAAATCTCATTCATGGGAGAGTATAAACATACCCAATAGGATGCCCCGAAAGCTAAAGGGGAAGTAGTAAGAGACACAATAGGAATAGAAAACTCAACCCATAGTAAGAGAGTAATAAAATACATAAATATAGATGCATATATATATATATATTATTAAAAAAGTAAGCCCGAATGAGAGAGAAATAGAATATCCATCACATAGCCCAGCCCTAGAAAGAGTGACAACATTTTGAAAGGCCCACCAACGATGCCCAACACCTCGCACGTGTATCATGTAGAATCATCCAAGTCAAGACACACCTCGTCATTGTGCCATACATTATAGGGGTCATAGTCTCTAATTAGAGGACTCATACCCTGGTACAACATAAGGGTTCCTCTCAATAGATAGAGGACACATGACCTAACTCTGTAGGAGTTTTCCACTCTTATAGTCGATAAAGGACCCATACCCTTCCCAGTAAGAGGGTTCCACTCTATTAGTTCACAGAGGAGCCATGACTTAACTCTACAAGAGGTTTCCTCTATAGTATTTAGGGAACTATACCCCAATACAACAAGAGTGTGAAACTTAGATAAAAGATAGGGGACCCATACCTATCTCAGTAGAAGGGTTACAATCTAATGGTCAAAGACCCATGCCCTATCATTTTAAGAGGATGACACTTTAATGGTAGATAGAGGACCCATGCCCTGCCTAGTAGGATGGTTCCACTCTAATGGATGATTGAGGACCCATGCCCTCCCCAGCAAGAGGGTTCCACTCAAATATTCAATTGAGGACCCATGACCTACCCAATAAGAGGGTTACAACCAAATAGTTAATTGAGGACCCATGCCTTGTCCAATAAGAGGATTCCACTGAGATAATAGATTGAGGACTTATGCCCTACCCACCAGGAGGGTGCCAGTCTAATATCTATGTTGATACTGCCCAATCACTACCATCACCAAGCATCTCCTAAAGAAGTTTCACATCCAAAACATCTCACATCATATCTCAAAACCCACCAAGAAAGATAAAATCACGTTCTACATGAAAAAACACTCAAGATAGGTTAATCATAGGCCAAAATCAGATTCCAAATAAATAATATATGAGAGGTAGAAGTTTCCTAAAATAGGAAGTATGAGTACACATCATGTTAAGGGATGTATACAACATGTGGTCCCACTATTTCCGGGCCATGTCCCTGATGGTACACAAATAATTTCTCATATAGCCCCATATGGCAAGTAAGGGGACTGCATGATGTGCATCATCCACCCGAGGTCCAACCCGTGCTTCTATCCATGTTTGTGTAAACTTGATTATGCTTTTGTACTATGGTAAAAATCACGCAAGGGGATCCACTTGACGTGTAATATATAACTCACTTAGAAACCCTATCCACCATAAACGAGGCCCTACACATCACGTGTTCTTCAGAATAGCTGATGTGTAGTCAGGGTTTTCATAGAAATTCTAGATTTAATTCATATTTCTATATCCATGCCCACCATATGAAATCTCACTTCTAGGCCACCCAAAATTGAAGGAAAGAGTCTCCGTTCATCATTTCCAGCCATCTCGAGGTTGAAAATTAGATCTTTATTAGTGCATTCAACTCTTGTACACACAACTGTCACCCATGGTGCTCCCACTACCTCAAAATATCTACTGATCCATGGTGAAATCACCCATATCCTAATATCCATCCAAATCCATTGCTAATTCATCAATACATTTGTTTCATATGAATCCAGTGTGAATTTGGGGGTCTGATCAGGCTCAGTCCCACCTTGAAACATTGAACCAAGATCCTGTAATCCAATCAGAAAAGAACGTAAAGAATGATTGGCAGAAATGCACAAGAACAAAGGTGAAACAATCTTTGACAAAGCATTCTTATCTAATGAATACAAATTAGGATGTCTATGGTGAGAAACATGACATAAATTGAATAAACAATCTTAAACCGATTCATGAGCTCCTGAAAAGGCTCAACTTGAATATAGATCAAAGAAAAAGTATGATCATGCTCAATATTTTAGTAAAATGGTAAAAAATATACAAATTGATGAGTTCTTCATTTATTCAGATCGTTCATCAGTGAAGAACATGCTCAAAAAATGAATGAGAGAAGTCATTGCATTTGTTGCGCCTCGATTCATCTAGATCTGGAATCTCATTGTTGACTGATCTTGATTTGCCAATGAAGTAGAGTGGTGGATCCTCCTCTCAATGATCCCCAGGTTATATGGATAACCTTAGAGATATAACATAATAGCATAATTATAGAGGAAATATAATTAGGTCATTCAATTTAAAATATATAAATTAAATTATTTATTTAAATTGAACGCACCCTCCAACGACCATTTCATCCAAACTCCCCATGTCGACCAAATTTAGGTCATGCCTAGGGTAAACCTCACTTTACGAACTCAACCATGGTCTCATATTTTTGATCCAAGAATCCGTTTAAGATTTATCCAATTTTCTTTGTGAGACCATTCATTTGTGATATAAAATATATTTAATATTTCTATGAAATTAACACTGGGAACACCGGGCCTCAGAATCGTACACCATCTCAATGTCTGAATCCAAAAATATATCTAGTATATTTCAAGGTCCTAAATGGAAAAAATGGTCTCTTAATTATTCCATCATTCAATATTTTCATCCCCCAAAAGAAAAAAACTAAACAAAAATATTGGGATACTGAGCCCACAACCTTTGCAACCCACTGAAATATCTCGAACTATTTGATGAACCTTGGGGATAGCTTTGTTTTATGGATAAATCTCCACAATCCTCATCATGGGGATAACCTCAAGAAAATATTGGTCTCCCTACTTGAACTCTAAGGTCCTAGAACATTATTTTTTGTAAGATTTATGCCTTTTATGGGCTGTTCTCATTTTTTCATGGATGAATTGGACATTCTCTATCATCACATGGACCATCTCTAGCCTAACAAGATATGTATTTTTGATCTCAGTTTAACATATGGTTGACCTGAAGGGTCTCCCATAAAGGTCCTAAAAAGTTGTCGTGCTGATAGTAGAGTGGTAGTTATTATTATATAACAACTATACTAATGGAAATTGATCCTCCTAGCTTTGACCAAAGTCTAACACGCAATCCCTCAGTATATCCTCATGAACCTAGATATTTCACTCAGTCTATGCACCTATATGGGTGTGAAAGGATATAATCATCCTTATCTGGGTCCTAAATTCCTCCTCCAGGCCTCTCCACAACTGTGAGATGAACCGCATATCACATACATAGGAAATAGTTGAGGGAATACCATGAAGGTGGATAATATCCCATATGTACAACTGCCCAAAATCTCCACCAAACTCTTCTCCCTTATAAAAAGGAAGTGTACTGACTTAGTGAGTTAGTAAACAATCACCTAGATGGAATCATTGAATATTATTGTCTGTAGAATCCCTATCAAAAATTCTATGGACATTCCATCCCATTTAAACTCTGGGATCTCAAGGGTTTGAAATAAACCTACCAAAACCAAGTGCTCATCCCTCACCCACTGACAAGTGAGATACCGAGAGATGAACTCAACAATACTCCATCTCATACCATCTCACCAAAACTATTGTTGAAGGTCTCTATACATCTCTCCCACCCCAGGATGTACAACCAAAGGATATGTGTGAAACTCTGTCATCACCTCCTCCCTTATCATGACTGGGACCACTGTCCATTCCTGGAAAAAGATTTTGTGATTCTCCCCTTCAAAAAATCCATATGGTGAATCTTCTGAGGAAATCTGGTCACATATGTCCTCACAATCGATGTCTCATAACTTTGACTCTCTAAAATGATAGTGAAGAAGTGTATTCAACACCATCAACTGTAGAAAAGTTGAACCCTCCTGCTCAACCAGGCTCAACTGTAAGGAAGCCAACTGTTCTGAATCCACCCCCATAAAATGAGTCTAGGACTTCCTACTAGGGGAATCTGCCACCATATTTCCCTTCCATAAAGTGTAAAATATCTCAAAGTCATATTCTTTAAGTAACTCTAACTAGAACCTCTACATCAAATTTAGGTCTCTCTATGTGAAGACATACCTAAGGATCTGATTGTTTGTGTAAATAATAAAGTGATCTCCTAGAAGATAGTGCCTCCACATCCTCAGAGCGAAGACTTCCACCACAGGATCAAGGTCATGAGTCTCTTAGTTCTTATCATGAGGTCTTAACTTCCTTGAACCATATATTGTAACTATCTGTATCAATATTAAAACCCAACCAATATCATATCTGGAGGTATTTCAATACACTAATTACTCCATGCCCTCCTATGGTAGTTTTAAAATAGGATCACTCCTCAGCCTCAGCCTCAAATTCTCATAGGCTCTCTATCACTACTCATTCTAGGTAAATGGCTACCCTTTCTGTGTTAGGGTGGTTAATGGGGATGGAATCCTATAGATTTCTACCACAAACCTCCTATAGCACCCTATCAAGATAAGAAAAATATACACCTATGACACAATCTTGGGTGGATCCCATGAAATCAATTCATAGATCTTCATTGGGTATATATCCAATCCATGTTTATAGATGACATTCCCTAGAAAGTGAACCTCATTGACCCAGAATTGGCACTTATAGAGCATTCCATAAAGATAGTTATCTTGAAGCAATACTAGGACCATCCTTAAATGATATGAATGTTCCGTATTTGAATTAGATTAAATGAGTATGTTTTCAATGAATACCATAAAAAATTGGTCCAAATATGGTTGGAATATTTGATTTATAAAATCCATAAAAATAGTGGGGGAATTCGTCACACTAAAAGGAATCACCAGAAACTCATTGTGTCCTTAGAGTCATTAGAATGATAGCTTCAAAATATTATCCTTGTGAACACTCAAATGGTGGTATCCAAACCTGAGATAGATCATTGAGAACCATCATGTTCCTCAAAACTGATCAAAGAGGTTGTCAATCCTTAGCCAAGGGTACTTGTTCTTTATCATGTCCCGATTCAGGAGATGATAATACATACAACACCATAAGCTCCCATTTTCCCTTTTTCATGAAAAATACCAGAGCTACGGAGGGGGAAACATTAGGTTTCATAAATCCATTCTATCAAAGGTCCTCTAACTATAATTACAGTTCTAAGATCTTAGTAGGGGCTATCTGATATGCTTCATAAGATATTAGAGTAGTCCCAAGGTGAAAATTGATGCAAAACTCCATCTCCCACATCAAAGGTAGTACCAAAATGTACTCGAGGAATATGTCCATAAAATCATCCATAATTAAAGGAATCTAGATGCCTATATACCTTGATGCACCAAGGGATACAATCACTAACTGATGGGTAATTGGATGAAGCCTCCATCTTGGAAAACCTTCTCATCTCTCCATGATATCTCTCTCACCCACAAAGGAGAATATCATCCCATTAGTGGGAAAGCATTTGAATCATCTATGGTGATAGTCAATCTAGGCTCAAACCATAGAAAACCAATCCATAACTCAGATGTCATTATTGGGTCTCATCATAATGACCAAAAGGATCCATGGGAAACTCTCTTCACCAAGTGATATCTCACACTAACAATAGATAAAATATATAGACGAAGAGTTCACTATAGGAACCTTAAGAAAAATCCGTTGGGATAAAGATTCTACTGGGAGCTCCATATCTCGCATCAAGAGTAAATAGGTTAAAGATAACTCACACCTGTTTCTAATAATACCAAGTAATGATTATATTAAATAGAAATCATATCTCTAATCATCTAGCGTGTTATCGGGTCATACACATCCATAGTATACCACTATTTATGGACCCAAACTCCAGCTACCTGATCCTGACATGGTCCACTTGGTGTTGGTGGTGAAAAAATATCATTACATCATCTACCACCCAAAACTAATCTTATTGGATCCCCACAGACTCCTTTTCCATCTATGCCACCCCGGGGCCACCTCCCCTTACATGGAAGGTCCGTGATCAAGAAGTTGCCTCTACCGTGGCAGTTTCTCTGCTACCAGCCTTCCCTCCTTAGTGTGTCTGGTCAGGAAATAAAAAGACCCGTGACATCACCCATCACATACATAGAACCTCCCATCTATGGTCTGCCTTGGTCCTCTACACTATCCATAACCACATTCCTGAGTCTGATCATAGGAGGATATCCTGAACCAAGATACAATCGATTGGAACCTACCATTTTCTATAGATGAATCAGTCCTATAATTTCCACTACCAAGTCTAAATTCTTGGTGTCCCTCTAACAAAAATCTGTCCATCACTAAATCCCACCCCAAAACCCCGACATAGGTGAGAATACCCAAGGGTATTACACTAGCACATATATCTCTGTATAGACCCCAGTTAAACTTTTTTCCCATAAGTGTCTATCCCAAATCATGTTCAGGGTGTACCACATAAGGTCCGTGAAACTCACAAAATAATAAGACACTATCACCCCTCCCTGATATAGCTCTAGAATATCCTGAATCTGAATTGAGTGTAAGCATGAGGGGTAGTACTCTTCAAGAAAATGTTGCTGGAAGTCATTCCATGAGTGTTCCAACTCATAACGCATCTGTTTAAAT
This sequence comes from Viscum album, assembly GCA_963277665.1. Lineage (NCBI taxonomy): Eukaryota > Viridiplantae > Streptophyta > Magnoliopsida > Santalales > Viscaceae > Viscum > Viscum album. The sequence continues at coordinate 66,247,729 of OY728139.1, forward strand.
AGACTCCACCAGCATAGAACTAATCCATGGAAAAGGATAGCTACCGGTGCAACCAACTGATCAATCAATGTTCAGATAAGCTTGAAAACATGGATCACAAAATCTAGCCAATACTTTGCTGCCTGATGATCTAGATCACCATGGAACCTTAGCAACCTATGGTGTTGGAACTCGCAGAGTGTACTAAGACTACACACATCCTCATCCTACTTTTCTGGTATGATTTCCTACTCAAAATATGGGGGTTATACTACTTATCCATCTAGGGGAAGGATATCATGGGATAGCCCCTTAAATGAGGCCTCATAACTCATCATATCATCATTACAATCTGAAACTGGTAACATTGATGGCTGTCATCGTAAAGGCATCTGAAAAATTTAATCAAGAGATACCATGATTAGATGAGCATATATATATGGGGAGATGAATCAAGAAGGATAGTCAAAAGACACCATCCTATATAATTCACGTACCATTTATCCCTGTAACTAATGTCTTCGTATGCCATGTTGACAGGAAAATAGTTAAGGTCTTGGTGAATGGATACATTGGCTGGCACACCAACATTGGGTTCATTGGCTTGAAATCCACACTCGAAACACTTTGACACTATTTCCTAAAATCCCAACAAAATCATCATAAGTTGAAAATTCTAAACATCATCTCAAGGAATTAACTGCTTTGATACCAATCTTTCACGACCCAACCGAACAGGGATCGAGCCACAACTACTCCAAGTCCACCTCTATAGGCCATGGGGTGGTGACAAGCGCTGAAAAGAATAACTAATATTGGATTTTTTCCCTAATTTACCAATACACTTGCACACAAAAATATCTATGTTGAAGTGTTGAGAAATAATAAAAAAGGATAAAATATCTATAGAATAAACCATGCGTGTAAAACCTCTTGGGAGTACAAAACTATGGTAATGTAAATTGAAAAGTAAAAAGGGAAATATAAACACCCAAATAGAAACTTGTACCAACATAAAAAAAGAAAAATTAAATGCTGAGAGATCCCATCTTAGAATCTCCATGCTCCAACCACTATACATGGTTAAATTCACCAGGTATCCCTATTATCCTCTGTAATCACTACTGACTTGTCCACTATCTACATAAGACACGACATGTGTAGCCAAAGCCCATACATGGTTAAGTATAACAATACCCAATAGGACACCCTAAAAGCTAAAGGGATAAAAGTAAGAGACATGATAGGAATAGATTTATTAACATATAATAAGAGAGTAAAAAAATATAGAAACTTGAATATGTATATATTATCAACAAAAAAAGACCAAACGAGAGAGAAAGGGAATCTAAATCTCATGGCCCAACCTAGGAAAGATTGAAAATAGTTCCAAAGGTCCATCAACAATTCACAACACCTCCCACAACTTTCCAGTAAAAACATCCAATTTAAGCCACAACTCATTACTATGTCACACAATTGAGGGGCTATAATCTCTAGGTAGATAACCCATGCCCTGGTACAATAGGGATTTCCACTCAATAGATAGAGGGCCTATTCCCTAAATCTGTAGGAGGGTGACACTATGATTGTTGATAGAGGACCCATACCCTACCCAAAAGGAGGGTGCCACTCTAGTAGTCATTAGAGGGCCCATACCCTGAATCTGTAGGAGGGTGCCACTCTAGTAGTCAAGGACCCATACCCTGATACTACATGAGGGTTCCACTTAGATAGTAGATAGAGGACCCATTCCTTTACCAGTAAGAGGGATACACTCTAATTATATAGGACCCATGCCCTGTCTCTGTTGGAGGGTGCCACTCTGATGGTATATAGAGGACCCATGCCTTGCCTAGCAAGATGGTGACAGTATGATATTGAATCAAGGACCCATACCCTTCCTAGGATAAGGGTACCACTCAAATAGTTGATCGAGGACCCATACCCTACCCATTAGTATGGTGGCACTTAGAGAATAGATAGAGGACCCACACCATGCCCAGCAGGAGGGTGCCACTCTAATCTCTCTAACGATCTTGCCTAATCACTTCCATCATCGAGCATCACCTAAAGAAGCATCATGCTCGGAACATCTTGCAACGTATCTCAAAATCCACTAAAAAGGATACCATCACGTTCTATGAGGGAAAAAGTCCGGATATGATACCCACATTCCAAAATCTGAGTCCAAATGAAGGAAATATAAGAGGTATATGTTTCTAAAAAAGGAAGTAGGGGTACACGACATGTAAGGGGACCCACACAATGTGTATCCCCACACCACTGCCTAGCTATGTCCTTGATAGCACATAAACCACTACCCATGTATCCCCACACGATGTGTAAGGGGATTAAACAACACGTCTTAGCCACCTGGGGTCTTACCTGTGCTCCTAGACATGTCTGTGTAAACTTTCCCATGCCCGTGTACTATGGTACATAATGTGTAAGAGGAACCACATGGCCTTTAATATTTAACTCATCTAGAAACCCTAGCTGTTGCAACCATGGCCCTACATGCCATGTGTTATTCAGACGACACGATGTGTAGTTTGGTTTTTCATAGAAATCCCATATCTTCGCTAGAGTTCTAGATCCATTTCCACCCTAAATCGAAGGAAAGAGTCTCTATTCATTGTTTTTGGCCACCCGATGGTCAAAAATCAGATCTTCATTGGTGCGTTCTACTCTTGTATGCGTAATTGTCACCCGTGGTTCTCCTACTTCCTCATTGGATCAAAAAATCCATAGTGGAATCACCCATATCCCACAATCCATCTAAATCCATTCTGGATTAATCAATACATTAATCACAAGCACATCCGTCATGAATTCGAGGATCCGATAAGGCTCGATCCCACCTGGAAACATCAAACCATGACCCCGTAAGTCAATTGGTGAAGAACATGAAGAATGGTTGGGAGAAAGGCATAATAATAATGGCACAAAAATCATTGACCAAATGTTCTAGGCCAACAGATACAAATTGGGATGTACGAGGTGAGAAACATGGTATAAATCAAATAAACAATCTTCAAATGATTCAAGGGATCATGCAAAGGCTCAACTTGAATGCAGATCCAAGAAATAATATGATCGTGATCAATATTTTAATCAAATAGGGGAAGAATACAAAAAATTGATGAGTCCAACATGGATTTGGATCATTCATCAATGAAGAACATGCTCTATAATGAATGAGAGAAGTCATTGCATTTACTATGCCTCGATTAGCCTGGATCCAGAATCTCGTTGTTGTCTGATCTCAATTTTCCAATGAAGGAGTGGTAAATCATCCTCTCAACGATCTCACGGTTATGCAGCTAACCCTAAAGATCCACCATAATGGAATACCTATAGAGGAAATATAATTATGTCAATTAATTGAAAATAAATAAATTTAATTATTTATTTTAATTAAACATACTTGCCAACATCCATTTCATCCGAACACCCAATGTCGACCAACATTAGGTTACGCCTAGGGTAATCCTCACATTTTGGACTCAACTATGGTCTTAGACTTTTAATTTGAGACAATGTTTAAGATTTATCCCATTTTCTTTAAGATACCACACACATGTGATATAAAATATATTTAATTTTTTTCTATAAAATTAATTCCGGGTACACCGAGGCTCATAATTGCATGTCGTTTCAGCGTCTGGATCCGAAAATATTTTTAGAAATATTTCAATTTATTAGAAGTAAAAAAACAGGGTCTATACATATGATGGATTCTTTTCTTTCAAATAATCATGCAACACTTCCCTTTTTAACAAATCTACTAGATTCGAAACATTGAAGAGAATAAATAAGCCTGTGATTTAGGGTTTTACCTTCATACAAGATCTAATCTTGATTCTCCATTTCATTTTTTCAGCATATATCCCTACCAACAAGCTCACATCCACCAATAAGAAGTTTCTTCATCTTAGATGGATCGTCCTTCAAAAAAGCTATGGTCGAGATCAAAAATCCTCAATTGCCATCGAATCGTCCGTAAGGAGAGATCCCGAGCGTAGACCCCATCTTCTATAATTATATAAATATATTTATAATTATATAAAAATATTTTTAAAAATATTTGTTTATAATTATAAATTTACATAAATAAATATATATTTAAATATTTATAAAATTATAATAAATATATTTAAATAATAAATATATTTTTTTATATTTAAAATTACATATATTTATATGTTAATATATATAAGTATATAAGTATATATAATTTTATAAATATATATAATTATATAAATATATATAATGGTATAAATATATATAATTATATATAAATATAAATAATTGCATACAAATATTTTTAAATAAATTTGTTTATAATTATAATTATAAATAAATGAATATATATTAAAATAATTATAAAATTATAATATATATATTTAATAAATGAATATATTTATTACATTGATAATTATATATATAAATATATAAATATATAAATATATAAATATATAAATATATAAATATATAAATGTATAAATATATAAATGTATAAATATATAAATATATAAATATATAAATATATAAATATATAAATATATAAATATATAAATATATAAATATATAAATATATAAATATATAAACATATAAATATATAAACATATAAAGATATAAAGATATAAAGATATAAAGATATAAACATATAAAGATATAAAGATATAAAGATATAAACATATAAACATATAAACATATAAACATATAAACATATAAACATATAAACATATAAACATATAAACATATAAACATATAACCATATAAATATATAAACATATAAACATATAAACATATAATGATATAAACATATAAACATATAAACATATAAACATATAAACATATAAACATATAAATATATAAATATATAAATATATAAATACATAAATATATAAATATATAAATATATAAATATATAAATATATAAATATATAAATATATAAATATATAAAATTATATAAATATATTTATAATTATAAACAAATATTTTTAAATATATTTATTTATAATTATAATTTTAAATAAATATATATATATTTAAATAATTTTAAAATTACAATAAATGTATTTAAATAATTAATATATTTATTATATTTATAATAAATATATTTCAATAATAAAAATATTTATTAGATTTATAATTATATATATTTATATATTAATAAATTTATATATAATTATATAAATATATATAAATATATAAATATATATAATTATATATATATATATAATTATATAGATATATATAATTATATAATTATATATAATTATATAAATATATATAATTATATAAATATATATAATTATATAAATATATATAATTATATAAATATATTTATAATTATATACAAAATATTTTTAAATATATTTATTTATAATAATAATTATATATACATATATATTTTTTAAATAATCAAAAAATTATTATAAATGTATTTAGAAAATAAATATATTTATTATATTTGTAATTATATATATTTATATATTAATAAAAAATATATATAATAATATAAATATATAATTATATATAATAATATAAATATATAGATATATATGCTTATATAAATATATTTATAATTATATACAAATATTTTTAAGTAGCCAAGGCCGCAGTTTAGTGATACTCAACTACAGTACCACATCTAGCGACTCCGAGGTTCAAATCCTAGCCTACACATTATTTGACCCGCTATGCAGGTGTTCTGTTTGGTGGGGGTGACATCACCAATGTTAGCAGATTGAATGGGTGATTAATATTTCACTGGCTGACTAATCCTCATTCTACAGGGGTGCTTGGGTTATGACTGATAGGATTTTGATGGACAGTCTCCGACACTGGTTTGTACGGACAAGGGCGGCGGGGTAATCTTGGACACGGGTTGGAGAGTAGGCAATTTTAGATCCACAGTGATGGGATGACAATGGCATCACACAACAATAGCGATTGGCGCTCTGACGGCTAGAGCGGTGGAGGCTTACCAGGATTGGATGTTAATAGACACACAGGTGGTTGGGTTCAGTGACCCCCACTCAACCACAAGGTTGTTTCATGGGAGGTACTTTGTCGTCTGTTTGAAGCCAACAGTGGATCCAACAACTGCGGTGTGGGAGGGTGAAACAGTGGCTATAACGATGGGGATCAACATGATACCTCAGGATGTGCTTGCCTCACTCCCCTTCGAGAGGCCACTCTGTAGATGTCTTCCATTGGTGAGGAATAGCAGAGGGCTTTCATGGTGGAATGCCACCTCAGATGAACAATGGGGGTGGATGATTGAAGGCGAAGTCTGGTTATGTGATGGGTAAGGGTAAACCGAATAGAATTAGAACAACTAAACCCTAAATGGACCAAACTCGGACTTTGCATGAAGAAGTAGAACATTATATAACTAAACAAAAAATATTTAAGAAATAAAAGAAAGCAAAAAAAGAGTAAGAACATGTGTATTTATGTGCTTCGGTCCCTTGGGGACCTACATTCATGGTAATAAAACCATTCACTCATTCATTTTATTAAGATAAGAAAATATAATGCTATAGGGTGAAAATAAACTATCAAGAACCAAGAGAAATGAAACAGGAGAAGAAGTACAAGATTTAAAAGCTTTAAAAAAACAATACTTACAGTAATGGGGTGGAAACAACCCATCGATCTTGATCTCTTGAAACTGGTATGAGGTGTGCAAGATGCCTAGATCAGAGGAATCCTTTGAGGAATCCTTCTTCCAAACTTCTTGAACTGTCACAAAGAAGGCCACACTTCTTCCATCAGGGAAGGATGTCATCTCCACCAGAAATTGAACATGAGGTGAAGCCGAGGGAGGATAAAAATCCAAGACTGAGCTCTAAAGAAGAAGTGAGGCAATGGAAAGCTAGGGTTTTTCTAGATGAACCAAGATCCAAAGATGAGAGGAAGCAGAATGATCAAAAACGTGAAGTGACATAACGCAAGAGTGATCAAACCCCTTGAAAACTTCCTGCTCATCAAAATGACATATCCAACCATAACTTTCCATGAATCACAACCAAATATAAACTACAATGTCGTAAAAAGTGAATCGCATAGGTGGATAACACATATCAAGTTGGCAGCAATGATAATCAATGATCAACAAAACATACCACGTGGATCACTAAGTCACCAGGGGTGCGAGTAGTAGGGACGTCCTAAGTCCAATGATCACATGACATGGAAAAGGCCTGGGTAGGAAGGCCTATGTGGGAAGAATGTTACAATAGATATATAATCCCAACAACATACCAAAATTGAGTATTTAAAATAAAACAAGTATTTTAATATGCATAAAAATTAATAACAATATAAATGGTAGAATAATATGAGGGAACATTTCAATATGAAAACATAAATGAATTGATTTCTATAATTCACAAATCTTCACCATTTTCAATTTAAATTGTTTATGTTCTTACACCTATGGTTATATAATTGAAACTAAATTCACCCTATCTAAACAACATTTGAATTTTAACAAGACCATGTATTTAGTGAAACTATCCTCCAGGTTATTGTTAGTGTGTATCTTATTAACACACACAGTTCCAAATTCTAAAACATCTCTAATAAAGTGTATCATAATGTCTATGGGTTTAGATTTACCATGACCTACTAAATTTATGAAAAAATAGAGTGTATATTGACTATCAAAATAAAAATTTATAACAAAATTGAAAAGGTTAAGTTCAGGGGAAAACCCTTTAATCCATAAATCCTTTTTGAATGCTTCAATCAAAGAAATATATTTGGATTCCATGGTTGAAAGAGAAACCATGGACTACATATTATATTTCCATAAAATGGGACCACCATAAGTAGTAAATACATAACCAGTTAAAGATTTTCTAGCATCAATATTCCCTGCATATTCAGCATCCACAAATCCAACAATAATTTTATAAGTATTAACATTTACTATACAACAATGACACATTAGAGATACATCACAGATATCTAAGAATCCATTTGAGAGCATGGAAATGTGGCTTCATAGGTGTGGCCATAAATATGCTAAGTTTAAAGATTGCATAGGCTATATCATGACTTGTACAAATCATACTACACTTGATATTACCTACTATAGTTGAATAGGGTATTTGAGAGATAAAATATACATCAACAAAAGTTGTGGGTTCCTATGTTAAAGAAATTTTAAAGTAACATCCATGTGGTATATTAATAAGTTTTAGATATTTGAACATATATCACTTGATAATATTTAAAACATAATCATTTTGGGATAGATAAAGTAGTTTATTAGGCCTATCTCTAATTATTTCAGTACGTATGATTTTTTTATCTGCACATAAATCTTTCATTTAAAACTTTCCTTTTAATTGCGACTTCATAGAAATAATGAGACTCATATTTTTACAAATGACTAGAATGTAATCAACATAAAGAAAAAAATAAAGCATACAATTTTTTGTTGATTTAAAATAAACAAATTCATCATATTGACTCCTTTTAAAATGGGTTTTTAACATAAAGGAATCAGATTTCTTATACCATTATCTTGAGGATTTATTTAAAACATACAATTATTTATTCAAGTGCCATAATTTATTTAATTTTAATTACTTAGAGTAACCATCAGTAGGTTTTATATAGATTTTCTCATTTAAATTACCATGCAATAAGGTGATTTTGACATCAATTTGTTTAATGTGTAGGTCACTATCGATAAAAAAATAAAGTAAAATCCTAATAGAAGAATGCTTAACAATAGGGGAAAATATCTCAGAATAATAAATGCCTTCTCTTTGAAGTAATCCCTTAGAAACTAACCATGGTTTGTATTTTATTTTATTTCTCTCAGTGTTATCTTATTTTCTCTTATAAATCTACTTAGGACCAATAAGTTTTTCATTGGGTAGTTAATTAATAATAGACCAAGTTTGAATTTTTATTAAAGAGTGCATTTCTTTATCCATGGTAAAGACCCACTGCTTTGAGCCTTTTTCATTTAGGAATTAACTGTAACTTTGAGGATTATAATCTATAAGATCCTGGGCTACATTAAAATCATATGAAGCCATGTCATACTGGATAAACTAAGCATTTGGTATTGGTACCCTCCTTTCTCTATCTTGGGTTAACTGATAATCATTATCAGTGGTAGAATGTTTTGATTTAGAATCTGATCTATAACCAGAGGTAGAATCAGCCTATACAGTAGGATGTTCATCCGGTGGAGTGGGAAGGACATGAGCCTCAAATTATGTTGGAGGTTCAGTTTCAGCAGCATGTTCATGGGATGAATCATTGTTGATATATGTGGCAAACTTGGGTTTGGGAGAAGAGGACTCATGGAACACTATATCCCTACTTATAATTATTTTTTGGTAACCGAGTTTATCTACCCAAATCTTAAAACCCCTAAAACTCTCGGGATACCCTACGAAGATACACTTAAGCGATATTGGTTCTATTTTATCAGTTTTAATGTGAGAGAACGCTATACAATAAAATACCCTTAAGTAACTACAATGGAAGGGATTACTATTAAAAAATTATTCAGGTGTTTTAACCTGATTAAAAGAATAAAGAAACCTATAAATTAGGTAGATATCAGTGCCATTAGCCTCTTACCAAAAGGATTTAGGTAGAATCAAGAATACAAGCATTCTTCAGAGTCTCTCTAAGAAATTCCTATTCATTCTCTCTTTGAGGCCATTCTGTTGGGGAGGGGGGTTTCTTTAATAGTCATATGTCTTTTAATACCTTCCAATTCAAAAAATTGAATGAATTAAGTGGATAGGTATTCTATCCCATTATCAGTTCTCATGATTTTAATTATTTCCCCAATTTTTTTTTCAATGAAAATTTTTCTGATTTTAAAAGTATGGAAAACATCAGATTTATTTTTTAGAATGTAAATCCAGACTTTTCTAGAAATTTCATCTATATAAGTGACAAAATAAGAACCTACACCAGGGGAGGTAGTCCTTACTGGTCCCCAAAAATCAAAATGTATGTATTTTAAGGGGATGATAGCTTTAAAGCTGGATTTATTAAAAAAACTCTGTTATCCTTTCTCATCACACAATCTTCACAAAATAGAAGATTTCTTGGTGTGATATTACTCAACAACCCTTGCTTGATGAGTTCATCTAGGTCATTGAAGCTAATATTCCCCAATATCCTATGCCAAATCACAATATTATTAGTGTTGGTAGTATAGAAACTACCCAAATACCTTGAATGTGTCGTTCTATTCAATACATAAAACCCATTAATGAGTGACACTTTGACTATGGTTCTAGTGCCTTTAGAGATTTTTAGACATCCGATTTCAGACCTAAAGGTGAAGCCCTTTACTCTAGGATCCCTAAGGAAATCAGGTTTTTATAAAATTTATAAACCCAACAAACATCAATAAAAGTTTAATGGAATTCTCATCTAGTTCTAGTAAAACATAACCTCTTCCCTCTACCTTTTACCTCTTATTTTTTCCTAAGAGGGCATCTCCTTATACTCTTTCTACTAATTTTAGGAATGAATCTTTAAAGGGACACATGTGAAAGGAGAAGCATGGGTCAAGAGACCAATCATGATTGAGTGCATGGATGGAGACATTTATAAATTTTTCAGTGTCATAACCATATTCAACTAGAAGGGGCTGGTCAGTGGGATGTTTTGATTCAAGTTCTTGTTTAAGTTTCTTATATTCTATATTAGTATTCCTAGTGTTTCCATAATGGAAACAAACAATTTTTCTATCCCTAAAATTAGACCTAGGTTTGTATTCTTTACTTTTATTTATTTTATATTTACTAATTTTTTTCTTTTTATATTTTGATTGAGGTCTACCCTAGAGAACAAGCTCTTGGTGTCACCTTTAATTATAGGTTTATAATGCAATTCTTTGGATAAAAGGGAAGATTTAAATTCTTTAAGAGTTAACGAGTCATGACCATACATCGTGGTCTCTACTATGGTTCTATAAGTATTATCTAAATAAATTATAAGGACTATTTCTTAATATTCATCATCAAAAAATACATTAATTTTGGATAAATATAACATTATATTGTTAAATTCATCTAAATGGGACTTAATAGAACTACCATGTTTCATCTTAAAGGTGAAAAATCAATGTTTTTTATAAATCCTGCGAACTAAATAAGATTCCATGTATAATTTTTCTAGTATAAACCAATACTAGAAGCAGCAGACTCATAAGAAACCTCCCTAAGAACTTTATCTTCTAAATAAATTATTAAGGAGATATGTTCTTTAACTAACACATAAAAGGCTATATCAGAGTACTTGGTAATGGTTTATCCAGTCTCATTTACAGAAACAAAAAATTTATTAATCCCACAGAGGGAATCAATTAATCCCTACTGAATAAAAAAATATCTCATATTAATTCCCCAAAGGATAAAGTTGTTATCACCATCAAATTTCCCAATTTTGAATTTAATTGTCGAAATGTTAACCAAAATTTTAGATATTGAGTTCTTGTGGACAAAATTTAGCGTACTCCCCCAACAGCCAACAAATATCTTGGGTAAAATATTTTTATCCAAATTTATTTGAAATATAGAGAGATTATATATGGGATATTGGATTTAAACAATTGAAGTATAAAAACAGTGGTGATTTAAGTAGAGATATTAGTGAATAATTAAACAGAATCAATTACTAAAACAAAGAAACATGTTTGACAGTAAATTAGAACCCACAAGGCTCTGATACCACTTTGTGAGGGGTAAGGGTAAACCTAATAGAAGAAGAACACCCAAACCCTAACTGAAACAAACTGGAACTTTGCAAGTTGAAATAAAAAATTTACTAAACTAAACAAAAAAGGCACTAGAAATAAAATAAAGTAGGAAAAGAGAAATAACATGAGTATTTATGTGATTTGGTCCCTTGGGGACCTATGTTCATGAAAAGAACACCACCCACACATGAATTTTATTATGATCAAAGAATAAAATGCTATATATTGAAAAGAAACTAGAAATAACCAATAGAAATGAAACAAGAGTGGAAGTACAAGATATACAAGATTTAAAATAAATGAAACAAAAAAACAAACAATGTGTACAATTATAGAGTGAAAACACCCTGGTGGCATAGAACTCTTGAAGATGGTATGATTCATGTAAAATGCCGGGATTTGAGGACTCCTTTAAGGAATCCTTCTTCTTTATAACTTCTTGAATTGTCAAAAAGAATACCAAACTTCTCTCATTGGGGAAGGATTTCATCTCCACTAGAAATTGGTCATGAGGTGAAGATGATAGAGGAAAAAAAGACATGATTGAGCTTTGATGAAGAAGTAAGGAAATGGTGAGCTAGGGTTTCTCTAGAGGAATCAAGATCCAAAGTCGAGAAGAAGTAGATTGATCAGATACCTTAATTAATGCAGTGCTGGGGTGATCAAACCCCTTAACACCAGCCTGCACATCAAAATGGAACATCTGACCATAATCTCCCACCAAAACTTAATAGAAACCACAATGGCATAATAAGATAAGCACACAGGCGGATGATGAAAATCAACTAGGCGACAATTCTAATCAACGACCAGAAAAACATACATTGTGTATCACTAAGTCACTAGGGGTACATAAAATAAGTACAATCTAAGGAAAAGTTTCACATGACATAGACAAGTCCCATGTACGAAGGACCACACGGGAAGAGTGGACTAACAGATAAATAAGCACAAAAATATACCAAAATTGTGAATTTAAAATAAAACATGTAGTTTTTCATGCATGAAACTTAATTTCAATATAAATGGAGGACTAATTTGAGGAAACATTTCAATATGAAAACATAAATGAATTGAATTCCATGATTCATAGTTTATGATTAAGGGACCATTGATTAGAGCTTTAGGGGTGGCTTCAGATGACGGCTAGATATGGTTGAGTTTAGGGTTGCGTCGACGACAATGAAAAAATATGGGTACTCTTGCATTTCAGTGATAGTGAAGGAGCTCAAATGGAAACACAAGGTTTATTGGCTGATAGGTGATGCTGTTTCAGGGGTAGGGAGATGGTGATTCACCATAGAGATTGTTGGGCTAAAAAGTGTATAGGATTTTAGGCCATAAAAAAAATGGGCCTATGGGCCAGGAGAATTAACTACTATAAAATTGATGTTTAACAGTGTTGGTATTTATTCGCACTAGAAAAACGTGATGATAAATGATATCTTTATCAGCGCTAAAGAAAGAACTGATAAATTTAACCTTTTATCTGCACTTTTTTAGCACTAATAAATGGAACCTTTATGAATACTTTATTTTTATTGTTGATAAAGGTCCAAATAAATAAAATGAAATAACTAAATAAAAAAAAATAAAAAATGTGTTTATTTAAAAAATATTACAATTTTATTAATTAAATAATTATTGATAAAAATGAATAAATTGATTATACATTATTAAATATTAAACATTTTATTAATTATATCATTATGATAATTAATGTAAATAAATTTTATATATTAAATATATAGATATATATTAATTTATATAAATATAATTTATATATTACAAAATTTTTATGCGCTTTACATTAAATAGTCATATATTTAGTGAATAATGGTCTATAATTAAAAATTAATATGAATTAAAAATATTGACTAATTTTATTATGTAATGGGAATATAATTGAATGTATCGTTTTATTTTTCAATTTAACATATATAAATTGTGTGTTATATTGATTTCACATATACGTAATTAATGTATTTTTATATTCGATGTACACACACAAAACTTATCAATTTTTTCGATATTGTTAAAGTGTATTTATTTTGAACTTATTCAATTTCACTCATTTTTAACATATATGCCCACATGCACTTAAAATTAGATATAAATATTATTTTTCAAAAATATTTCTATAATTATAAATAAATAATTATAAAACTATAATTAATATATTTAAAAAGGAATATATTTAATATATTTATATTTATATATATTTATTAAGTATATATATATATTTACAATTTTTTAATTATAATTATAATTAAAAATAATTTATCATCTCTTAAGTAATAAGTGATGATAAAGGTAGGTCTTTATCAGTGCATTTTTCACGCTGATAAAGATAATTCTTTATTAGTGCTAAAAAAAGCACTGATAAAATGAATTTTTATCTACAATAAAACATTATCACTAATAAAAGTTTCTTGATCTATTTAAAAAACCCTAAATATTTGTGAAACCGTCACAATATTACAAGATTTATGTGGAAGCCACCCACTACCAGTGCTCCTCCTCAGTTAATTGAAGATCAAATCACACCAATCGACTACCTCCATTTTCTCAAACACCATCAAACATCTGATGTTCGGTTGCAGTTAGGGTTTCTGAAGTGGATTTTCTTCAACCTAGTGAGGTAGGCCTTGCAATTTTATTTGTGTATTTTTCGTTTCATTTTTGATTTCTTGTTCAATAATGTCATGAGTTATTTGTGTTCTGGTTCTTGTATAATTTTTTTAGATTATGAACAGAATTATTTGATTATGATACTTTTTTTGATTGACTACCAATTTAGATATCATATTTTGGTATTTTTAAATTACTGTTTTTATTCAATTTTCTTCACTGTCTACATCTGTACACCAGCTTGCTCTACAAGCTTAATTTTTTCACTGTTTTGAAATCTTAGTGAATCACCTCCGATGAATTCATTCTCATTGTTAGATACGAAATGATTGATTCCCATCCCCAATTCATTATAATATATTCATATGGTAATCTTGAACATTTCCACCACCTCTGATTTATTTTTTATAATTATCACATTAGTCATTATGGTAAATTAATCAATAAATGTGATTAAGAATGCATCACCTTGAGTGGAATTGTGTCTCATGGGTCTAAAAAAATAAAAATGTTTCAACTAAAGATGATTTTTAGACTGAATTTCCACCCTTTTATGACCTTCTTTAATGATTTTCCCTTTTGGATTGTCTTAAAAATCAATCCCCTTTAGCTTTTGAGATAAGGCAAGTCTCTCAACACATCTCAATTTTAATTTTGTAACAAAATTCTTTGAAAAATATTACTCAAACTTCTATGAAATCATTTTTTCTTATCAATTGAACTTAGATAGATGGAATGGTTGGAGTCTCCATTCAGAAAGAGATTCCCACTGGTCCTATCACATGGGTTAAAAATAATTCCATATTTTATCTTGTTTAATAGGAATGTTTTATTACTAAATAAAACCTCATTAAAATATTCACATATCTAAATTAACATAAAAACAATTGTGTTTAAGACCATAAAAAAACAACAAATCTTCTAAATTCAAAATTAGTATCAGGTTGTATTTATTTTTCTATGTTGTGATATTCTACTGTAATAGTTACATATATTTTTACCAATTTAAATTTATTTTATAAAGATATACATACATACACCAAATTAAAATACAAGACCTCACCGTGACCCCACAATGAATAACTCGGCGAGACTCGAACCCAAGACTCGAACCCAAGACTCGAACCCAAGACTCAAACCCGAGACTCAAACTATATAATTAAAGTAGTTTGGGGAGGGGGATAAGTACAATGAAAATCCTACTCTACACCAACAAGGAATAACTCAGCGAGACTCGAACCCAAGACCTCACCGTGACCCCACAGAGTCGCTAGCAACTGAGATGGACCCTGGGAATATATATATATATCTATTTATTTATATGCTTTTTTAGATCTTATAATGTAAGGGTTATTTTAGAATTTTTTATTTAGAAATTATGGTTCTGGATTTCCAAATTAGGAAGATATTTTGTTTATTTTCATTAAAAATTATGTTCGAATGTGCATTTGTTTTGTAATTATGTGTATAATAAATTCCATTTTATATATATATGTTTAAATGTGCATGGGATATATGTTTCAAGGGTTGGTGTATTTTTCTCATTTGTTTGTGATATATCTTATTGATGTGTATTATTTATTTATGCCAAGTTATTTATAGACCTCCCTAGAATCCCAAGGATGGGTCAATGTGTATTATATGGCCTCCCTAAAATCCTTCATATGGGTATATTTTATGTGAAAACCTACCTATAATACTTGGTATGGTTCGGTGTGGTGATATGGAATCCCAAGAGTCTTGATATGTTTTCAAATATTTGATATACCATTAATTTTAAATGTTATAATTCCTTAGGTCGCTACATCACTTGTTCCAAAAAATAGAATGGAAGTTATAAAATTATATATATTAGAAATTATTAAAATTTGTTTCTTGAGACTCATCCCCCATCTATTTTATGTTTCTTATATTACTCTGAGCATTAGTGATCCCATATATAATTACTTCTCAGAGTATTTCAGGCATTATAGGTGCATGTCCATAAGAGATGAAGGATGCATCAAATCACAAAATACAATGATAAATGTTAGGGAGATGATGTGATGAGGATGGGTTATATATAACTTTCACCTTTGAATTAATTCCTAGTATAATACCTTCCATATTAGAGTAATTATTTTTTTAAATCCAATTACCCATTTTCTTCAACATACTGAAATTATTTGAAATAATAAATTGTTGAGTTTCCCTTATTAGAATTGTCTATAACTTTCACCTTTGATAACGAATATCTTATTGGTATTTATTTATATATTGTAAAAAATTAATATTTTATGAACCTAATATGATGGATATTAATCGAAAATGGATGCAAACTAATCCTTTGACAAATGATTATGAAGATGGAGTTAAAGAGTTCATCAAGTTTGCAAGACAACATACATATGACCCTTATAAAATCCTCTGTCTATATTTATGTCATTGTTATTCCAGAAATATTAGTCTATAAGAGTTGGAAGAACATTTGATTTATCATAGAATAGATCAAATCTATAAATTTTGGACTAAACATGGGAAAAAAATGAATATATACATCGATTGGGATGATACTCTGGTTTATGAATCATTTGATATGGATAACTTTATAAATGATGAAGGAGATCACATAAAAGAAATGAAAATTACAATTGAAGATGACCTTTTTGATTATCCAATTTTTTAAGGAGCTAAATAGATATTATAAGAAACCATTGTATATCGGTTGTACTAAATACACAACATTGGTAGTTGTATGAAGTTATATAATTTGAAAGCTAAAAGCAGATGGAGTGACACCCGCTTTATAGAACTACTTGGTCTCTTGAGTGATATATTACTAGAAGAAAATGAACTACCATGATGGACATATGATACTAAATGAATTTTACATTTAATGGGAACAATATCTAAAAAAATACATGCTTGTCCAAATGATTTCATATTGTTTCTCAAGGACCATGAATCAGTCATAAAATTCCCCAATTGTGGCACATATCGATATAAGAAAAAATGAATCAAGTCCTTCAAAATCGGTATGGTAATTTCCTATCATTCCATGATTTATAAGACTATATGGATGTTTGTAAATTGTGATATAATTAATTTGGAATGAAAATAAAACAATTAAAGATGGAAACCTATGTCATACAACAGATTCTTTTCAGTGTAATAAAATTGATTATGAGTTTCCTGAATTTGAAAATGAGTCGAGAAACTTGCGTCTTGCATTATCTATAAATGGAATAAATATTTTTGGTGAACAGAGTATTACTCATAGTATATGGCCCATCATGTTGGTAAATTATAACTTTCCACCATGTTTATACATGAATCACAAATACATTATGTTGTCTCTGCTTATATCTGGACCAAATCAACCCAATACTGATATTGATATCTATTTGGCTCCATTGATTGAAGATCAGAAACTGATGCGGGATACAAGTGTTATAATATATGATGATCATAGAAGTGAAGAATTTATATTGAGGGCTCTTGGTCGGAGTAGGACACTCAAGAGGGGGGTTAATTGAGTTCCTATAAAAAATTCCGTTAAAAAGGTTTATTTAAAATATTCTCCCAAATTTAAAACTTAACAAGCCAATTAATCAAAGTAGTGAATTTATAATAGTCTCACTATTCAACTAGTTTCTCATAAGATTGATTATTTCTCAGTTGTAATAATATGATATATTGATACAACATTTAAAACTAATCTAATAATCCAAAATAGTTATAAACACTATCCAAGACTAACTATCAAAGTGAAATTCTATTTTTTGAAGTACAGGTAAAAGTAGAGAAAACTAAATTTGAAAACACAGTGGATATAAAACAAGAGGTTCAGTCTCAACCTTAGACTTTTTCATATATACTTGGTCATAACTTTCCACCAAGAAATCTATAGATAAAGGTTTTAATCCACACCCTGGATCGGGGTTTACACAAAAGTAAACAGACTATCCAGGTCATAAGACCTCTACCATAGTTCTTCATGGGAAAAAAATACAACCAGGTCACATAGGACCTCTTCCATAGTTCTTCATAGTATAAATAAGTGTAAAAACATAATTGTGTGAATATATCTAGTATCCTCCAGTTCAATTCAGGAGAAAGTGTGTGTTTTACAGACAGATGCACACACTTCTCAAAAATGTAATTGAAAGGTACACAATAGAGCAATAGAGATAGATAGGGTTTAAAAGGCTCTGAGTGTTATACAGTTCATATTTGAAATCTTTGATGTATCAGAGTTGAACATGGAGTCCTCTTCTGGAAGCAGACACTCAAATAGAGTGTCATGGAGCACTGTGTTCTATCTTCGAGGAAGATGATATGATCTTCTCCATCTGTTTAGATGGATGTTGTAGAGATGTTGAAACATTAATGAACAATAGTTCTCAAAATCATAGTAAATAGGAATGAATAATTCCTTATGTGTTGTTCCTTTCTATATGTTTCTCGTGTGGTTTTTCTACTATGTCTGCTCATATCTATATGTGTGTCTTTCTCATGTGATTCTTATGTATATAACCCTTTCATATTGAGTCATTTTCTTTTTAACCTCTTACACCCCAATAGTGTGCATGTTTTGAGGTAGATGTTGAACCTAGTACTTCTGACATCCTCATTTAAGATGTTTTCAAACAAGCATTAAATTAATCAGTCACATTAAAACACTCAAAATATGACTGTTATAAGTAATATTAAATAAAGGTAATTTATGAAGTCTATTGAAGAGTCCTCTGTCAGTATCTCCTTCTGTCGGTGACTCATTCCATTGGTGTATCGTTCTGTTGGTCTATATATGCTTGCATTGGTAGGTCCTTACGTCAGTAGGTCCTTGCATCGATAGGTCCTTGCATCGGTAGGTACTTAGGCCGGTAGGTCCCTGTGTTGGTATGTCCTTACTTCGGTAGGTCCTTACGTAGGTAGGTACATACATCGGTAGGTCTTTTGAACTATCAGTGAGGTAGTCAGTCTGTCGGTGTGTCGATTGATTTATTAGTGAGTCATCTATCGGTGAGTCATTTTTCACTGTCGGTGACTCAGTTGAATTGTTGGTATCTCATCTCTTCTGTAGGTATCAGTCTATCATAATTTGAAAATATTTCTTCTTAGACCGTCTTATAACATAAATATTAACAGAATGTGTTAAACTTATATGTGATCATATATAATCATAATTATATATATTGAAACTTAAATAAACATGATTTAAATGACTAGACATGATTAATAGGATTTGTCATGATTTTTGATTAATAAAACCAATAATACTAGAGAGGGTAGTCAACAGTCTCCTATGGGCCAACAATCTCCCCCGTTTTGAAGATAAAAAATCATGGAATTATTCATTACAATCATTTTATATGAAATATAATCATTTTACTTATAATCTACCATTATTGATGAATTTTATAAATATATAGATAAGGTTCAAAGGTAAAATAAATATTAATGGTATTAGAGGAAAAATAAAATACATAAGAGTGATATCAAAGATAAAGTAAATAAGGATAATGACAATCAAAGGTAAAGTAAGGATAATTCCAAACTTTTCTCCCCCTTTTGGGATGATCAAAAAGTGAAAAGGGTATCAAAGAGTAAAATCATAAATGAAAGGTAAGCAAAGGAATAAAATATATTAGAGTGTAAGATAGAGAAAAAAAATAGATGAAAGACAAGAGCACAAAATTTTATTAATCAATTAAGTACAATGTGTTACAAATCTTCAGGTAAAGATAACAAAATACAACCAAACAACACAATCAGAGAGGAATCCACACTACTGCTCAGGATTAAGTGGTTCCTTCCCTTTATTAGAGGGGCCAAAAGAGGGTCTAGTAGGTGGTGGTTTAGATGTTGGAGGGTCTGAGAAATTTTTTGAGGAGGTAGGATCACTCCTTATATAACATTAGGTAAAAAGTTGGGTTTGTGTTGGGAAAACACAGGTGGTTTAGTTTTCTTATGGATCACTAGCTGAATCTGAGTCAAGGCCTGAGAAACTGACATCTGAGGTGCAAGAATTGATCCAGTAGGTCCAATAGGTGAAACAGAAGGCACTGCAATCACTTCACTTTGCACATGAAGGTATGGCTTCAACAGCTTGATTAAATCCTTAATGATTTCATCACCATACTTCCTATATTTCTTAAAATCATCTTTATTCTCCGTGAATTTTTCCAAAAGAGGGGTGGAGTCCTTCAACTTCTGTACTTGGCCTTTGAAGAATTTGGTCACTGGTGGCAATGAAATGTTCTCTGTCAAATAATTAAAAAGGCTGGTCAACTAATGCTTGGTAATGATCTTCTTTAAATAGCAATAAACCTTTTCTGTGATCTGACCATTTTCAGTCTCAAAACTCTTAGAATAAATTCTGAACATATCATGAACATGGTCACTATTTTTCTCTATATTTTCACGGCTGTCCAAACTAGAAGCATCAAAGAGAGCTTAAATCTCTTCCTTAACAATATTTCAAAGTGGATCAATGTCGAAGGCCTGAGAAGTCTGACCAGAGGTAGAAGGAACATTAGTAGTAGATGAGGTATGAGTCTTCAAAGCTTTAAGAATAGTCTCCACATAGCCTTTAAACTCTAATGTCAAATTATTTATTACAGAGATAAGTCTAGTCATTTATTTTCTCAACTTGGCATTATTTTCAATAATTGTCTCAGTAGTTGTTATTAAGTTGGGTTGAATCTCTTCTAGAACTTTCTTTGAACCATTAGCTGCATCAGCCTCACTCACACCCACTATCTAACTTGGAACAAAAACAGCTTTACCAAACTACTTCATTTCTACTATTGAAGATCTGAGAGAGTGTAATTCATCACTCAACTCACTGTTTTCCCTTATATATTGTTGAATCTCATGGACCATCTGAGATTGAACGGATACACTTACAGCTAAAAAAACTTCTTCCTTAAACCTTTCAAAGTATTATTTAGTGATAGAGTCAATAGGAAGGGTCTTATCCACTGATTCTTTGGAAACATGTACAAATACCTCATCATCTAAGTCTTCATAGTCTAAACCCAGTCTATATACCCAAGATTACTTTACCATTTAATCATAACATCATTATCCAAAGGAGTGAGAGTGTCAAGTCATACTCTTCTAGGTTGATTCTCCCTACCATATTGATCTCTCATTTCTTGAGGCTTCCCCTCAATTTGATCTCTTCTCATTGGTTTCTCACCTTCAGCATGAGGTCTCCTTATTTTATAAACTAATCGAGGTTCATGAATCACTTGAACTTTAACTTCATCATGAACTTCAACATCTTCTCTTTCTTCAACAACAACTTTAGGAGGTTCTTTCAAATGTTCCGGAACCATTGATTAAATCAACTTTACATATCCACCTTGATCATATTTATGATGGTCTCCATCACTTTCACTACCTTTATCACTAAATTTATCATCATCATGTCCAAAGACATGTTCTTCACTTCCATTTCTATCATCATTTTCTTCACCTTATTCTTCTTCACTACCACTACCTCTTCCCTTGCTACTTTTATCTTCTTCACTTCCTTATTCTTTTTCTTTAGAGCCACTAGATATACTTACATATTCCACACTACCTAAGACTTCTATCTCTTCATCTCTATTTTCTTCAAGTGTGATATCATCAAAGAGTAAGGAAAGCGGAGGACTAGGAGGTCCAGAAGAAAAACCTTTGTGAGCTTCAGTGGTGTCAGGATCACTCCTATCATTGATAGGTGACCCTTGATATCTCACTGGTGTGGTAGGTACTTCTTCTTATTCATCTGAAGAGTAAACAAATTCCTCATATGGTCCCAGACCAGGATCAACCATATTCTTAGGCCTAGTTGGATGGTACATTGGATTGAACTTATCATAGATCTTATCTTTATCTCCAACCCATTCTTTCTTCCATGGGTTCCAATTTATTTTCATCCTTTTATATATCTATTTACTAAGATAGATCCCATTACAATCAGAAATAACTTCATCTCCTTCACTAACACAACCTTTCTATTTTAACATAGATGAGATTAAACTTGGATAAAATAGGGAATTGGGTTTTTAAGAAGGATTGATCATTTTATTTATGTGCACAACAAGGTATCTACATATATTTTCCTTAATCCATTTTCTTAGAAGATAAACCAAATAGAAATATTGATACTTTAGATATGAAAATTCCCCTTTTTTGGGATAGATTTGATGCTGGATAAACTTGAACAAAATTCTACACTCCCTATCTAGCTCTGTAGCAATGGGTCTTCTGTGATCATCATTATCAGTAATATTCTTCAGAGCTGTCTCGAAGAAAAAAATACCACTCTTAGGTGGAGAGGTATCTTTATAATCATCAAACACACCCTTATAAGGGAATTTAATATATTCATCCTATTATCTTGATGAAAAATAAATTCTCTTTCCTTTCACTATGGACTTATCCAAGAAATGTCACTTCCTTCCAGTAGGAACTCCATAATCATATAAAATCCAAGAACTAGATTCAGGTAGAAGGGTCTTTTATTGTCTGAGAACCACTCAATCCACCCCTGATCCTATAACACCCTGAGTAGAAAATAATTTCTTTACAATAGACATTCTCCAAGAACCTCTTTTTTCTGGAGTCACTACACGGTTTACCAGAGTAGGATTCAGATGTCCAGAAGATTTTATTGATTAACCAATCTATTTCTTAGCTGAACGAGACTCGCCACCTTAAAGAGACCACTTCACACATACTATTACAATAGTTTGGTTTGAATATCAAAAGTTGAAAGGTCAGGGGTAGAGAGAGAAATGACCAAGTGAGTGTAAGGGTAAAAGAGTAGAGTGAATCGACTCAAATTTATATCATTTAGGGTTTTGAAATCACAATATCATACAATCATGAACTGGGTTCAACAAAATAAACAAAACAGTTTCATTTTGGTAAAAACATAAAATAGATAAAAACAACGAGTCATTGGTGTCGTCATGATATATTTTGGATAACACTAACAGTTTCGGCATGACAAGGCATCAGTGTTGGCAAGATAAAATCATCAGTGTTGGCATGAAAATTGTGTCGGCATGAAAAAGTCATCAGTATCAGCATGATAAAGTCATATTCATACTTTTAGTGTCAGTATGAAAATCTCACATAAAATTTTCAAAGGAGTAACAACATAAGGTCCTATAGATTAATCATTCCTAACTCATGTCTAATGTAGTTCATTCTTTCAGTGTTCAATGGCTTAGTGAAAATGTTAGTAAGCAAACATTTGGTGCCAATAAACTCTAAAGTTATATAACCTTTTTGATAATGGTCTCTCCAAAACTGATGTCTTACATCAATGTGTTCTGTCCTATAACATGAAACATGATTCTTAAAAATATTAATAGCACTTGTTTTATCACAATTTATAGAGACATGTATGAATTGATATCTATAGTCTAGTAATGTGTGTTTCATCCATAAAATTTTTTCACAAAAACTACCAACAACTATGTATTCAGCTTCGACAGTAGATAATGAAACAAAATTTTGTTTCTTAATACGCCATGAAACTAGAGACTTTTCCAAAAAGTGACATGTACCAGAGGTTCTCTTTCTGTCTAAATTACATCCACAAAAGTCATCATCTGAATAACTCACTAAATCAAAAGGTTTTCCTATATGATAGAGTAGTACTAAATTGGTTGTATATTTGAGGTATTTAAAGATCTTTTTGATATTATTTAAATGATATTATTTTAGGTTTTCTTGAAAACATGCACACATAAACACCCAAAACATAATATCTAGATTACTAGCAGTTAAGTAGAGTAAACTACCAATCATTCCTATATAAGTGGTTTGATCAACATATTTACCATCTTCATCAAGGTACAACTTACAAGTGGTACTCATTGGAGTGTGACTACTCCTAGTTCTTTCAAAGCCAAATATTTTTAAAATATCCTTAGTATATTTAATTTGATTCAAAACAATACCTTCTTTATTTTGAAATATTTGAAATCCAAGAAAGAATTTGAGTTCACCCATTAAACTCATTTCAAATTCAATTTGAATAATTTTTGAAAAATCAACACATAAATAATTTTTAGAGGATCCAAAAATAATATCATCTACATAAATTTTTACTATGAAAAAATATTTGGAAATTAGTTTTATAAAAAGGTTAGGATCAATAACACCTTTTGTAAAACCTTTATAAATAAGAAAAGTTCTGAGCCTATCATACCAATCTCTTGGAGCTTTCTTTAAGCCATATAAAGCTTTAGTTAATTTAAAAACATGATTTAGAATGTGGGGATTTGTAAAACTAGTGGGTTGTTTAACAAAAACATCCTCAACTATATAACTATTTAAGAATGCACTCTTGATATCCATTTGATAAAATTTAAAATCTAGATGTGATGCATAAGCAAGAAAGACTCTAATGCCCTCAAGTATAGATACTTGTGAAAAGGTTTACTCATAGTCAATACCTTCTTCTTGACTATAAAATTGTGTAACCAATCTAGCTTTGTTTCTAAATATGTTATAAGCTTCATCTAATTTATTTATAAGCAACCATTTAGTGACTATAGTCGAGGTGTTTTTGGGTCTATCTGTAATTTTCTAGACTTTGTTTCTTTAAAATTGATTTAACTCTTATTGCAAAGCCATCACCCAAAATTAATCATTGATAGAATCATTGAGGTTCTTAGGTTCATGTTGTGACAAGAAAGCTTGATATTCAACCCGATTTCTAAGAGAAGCTCTAGTCTGAGTTCCATTGTCTAAATCTTCATCTATAACATGTAAAGGATTGTTCTTGAGAGTTATAATAGGTATAGAAAAATAAGGGATAGTCACTTTAGTTTCTTATACAGATTCAGGTTCATTATGACTAGTTTGTGGAGAACTTCCAGAATTGGAAGTTTTAAGGGATTTATTTTCAAGATGGTCAGATGATTTGGTGTTGATTTCTAGATTTGATACATCATCCTCAATATTTTATAGAGATTTCTTTGACTCATGTGTATCTGTCTCATCAAACTTTACATGTACAAATTATTCAACACATTTGGTTCTATTATTGAAGAATATATAGGTTTTACTAAAAATTGAATAACCTAGGAAAATTTCTTCATCACTCTTGTAGGAAAATTTGTCCAGATTATCCTTAGTGTTAAGAATATAGACTTTGAAACCAAAAAGTTTGAAGTAGTTAACCTTGGGTTTTCTATTATTCCATAAATCATAAAGAGTTATCTTAATGATAGGTCTAATTATACTCTACTGATTATATAGCATGCTATATTGATGGCTTCTGCCCAAATTTATATAGGTAGGTCATACTCACTAAGCATAGTTCTAGAAATTTCTTACAGGGATCTATTTCTTCTTTCTAAAACTCTATTTTCTTGGGGTGTCCTAGGGGCAGATAAGTTATGACTATAGCCATTTTTTAAAAAAAAGGATTCAAACTCTTGGTTCTAAAACTCATGACTATGGTCACTTCTTAGGGTTTTAATTTTTAGACTAGTACGATTTTCTACAGTTCTAGCATACTTGGTGAAATGAGAGAAAGATTCACTTTTGTGATCCAAGAAGAAGGTCCAAATATATCTAGAGTAGTCATCTAGAAGAACATAGACATAATGCTTCCCAATTAGACTTAAAATTATGGAAGGTCCAAGCAATTCCATATGAACCAAATCGATAGGTTGAGAAGTTGAAACATATTTCTTTGTTTTGAAAGATATTTTGTGCTGTTTACCCTTTTGACATGGATTAGAAACTTTGTCATTTGGAAACTCAAGTTTTGGGTAGATCCTTGAATAAGAATTTTCTAGTAAGATTTCTAAGTGAGTGTATTTTTAAATTTCCTAATATCTTATGCCAAATCCTAGACTCTTTATGAAAAGCACTCAAACAAGATTTTTTTGAGAAATTAAAGAATCTAAATCAACAACATAAACATTTTCGTTTCTAAAAGCAGAAAATACTAAGTTATTTTTAGAATTAAAATCGTTGAATTCATTATTTTCAAATTTAACATTAAAACCATCATCATATAACTGATAGATACTAAGTAGGTTGTATTTTAATCCATTAACAAAAAGTACTTTTGAAATTATAACTGAGTTAGAGTTACCAATCTGGCTAAGGCTAATTATTTTTGCTTGAGAATTATCACCAAAAGTGACGTGACCACCATCAATATTTATCATGTTCTTAAAGGATGATTAATATCCTATCATGTGTCTTGAACATCTAATGTCCAGGTACCATAAGATTTTATAGGATCTCTTTAAAAATTTTTCCTATAAAAACATATTAGATAAGAAAATATTTTGGAACCAATTTTTTTTGGGTCCAGTAACATTAGTAATAAGAGCTTTGGGAACCCACATTTTCTTCATGAGTTTCCTATAAGTAGCATGTAAAGTAATTTAAAAATAGACTTTATTTGGTCTAGAAAAACTTGAAATAGTAGAATATGTTTCACGGCTGGAACTTGTAGGAAATTTTCCAGAATTGGGTATAAAATTGTATTTTGTAGATTTTGATACAAAATGAGTTTTTTTCATATTTTTCTTTCCTGGTTTGTATCCTATTCCGATAGTATACTTAGAAGCTAACTTTTACCAAGAATTTGATCTAATATTTCTTTTTGATTGGTAAATATTTCTAAATCCTTTTTCAATTTCTTATTTGACAATTTATGTTCATTTTTTCCTTAAGTAGTTGAGAATTTTTATCTTTTTCTATAGAAAGTTCAAATTTAACAGTGGTAGTCAAAGTATTATGTTTATTTAAAGATTTTATTTATCTTTAATTTAATTAAAAGTTTCTTTTATCATTTTTAAATATTCAAAAATTTCCTTATTGGTCATGTTTTTAGAATCACTTTCATATCCAGAATAGTAAGCATTATGTTCATAAGAGTTTAGTGTTACCTCAGATGTGTTTGTAGTAAAACACATATTTGATTTATTAGAATTTTCACCATGAGAGGATTCTAAGCCACTTAAGCTGTCTTTAGAAGAACTCTAAGTTAATTTCATGGACTTTTTATACTTTCTGTCCTCATCATCATACTTCTTCTTGTACTTTATCTTAGGACGGTCATCCTTTACACGTACCTTTCTATTTCATTTATAACAGATGATTTCATTTGAATTTTCATTCCTTTTCTAGTCCTTTTTACAATGGCCCTTATGATCATAATTTCTTCTATAGTTGGTCTTTATAAAGAATTTATTATTCCTATAAACATTCTTAAACCTTCTATATATTTGAGTCATCACTTCATCACTATCTGTTGATGATTGTACATCACTTCAATTTTCAATTTCATTTTGATATTTTTCATTCTGTTTGGAGTCAGTAGATTTGAAAGAAACAGATTTTTGTTAGGTTCATCATCCTCTTATTTGTTTACTTTTAGTTTTTACTCATACATCATAAAATTTCTTATCATCTCCTCTACTAGCAACTTTATGATGTCATAGGATTCTCTAATTCATACAGAAGTCCCTCTCCATCTATCTAGTAAGTATCTGAGTATTCTCATGATTTTTTCATTGTATGTAACAACTCTTCCCAAAGAGATCATGGTGTTAAAAATTTCATTTAACTTGAGATACATATCATAAATAGGATCATCAGGCTTCATTTTAAAATTATCATACTCAATAGTATATGTTTTAAGTTTCATTTCTTTAACATTAGAAGTTCATTCATGTGAGACAACTAAGGTGCCCTAAATTTCATAGGAAGATTTAAAAGCAGATATTCTATTAAATTCCTCATCTGCTAGTTCACAAAACAGATCATTCACAACTTTTCAATTTTTATTATAAGTATCTTTTGTATCTTCACTCCATGTAGTTCTTGGAGTTTATGGTATTTCATATTTTTCATCTATTACTATCCAAATATCAAACCCAATACTTTCTAAATGCATTTTCATCTTAATCTTCCACTGGGCATAGTTTGTTTAATTAATATAGGGAGGTCTATTTGTAGAAGCACCTTCCAATTTATTATCCATAATAAAGAAAATATTTTTAAAGAGATAAAAATTTATAACTAATAAAAAATTTTAGATCTTTAAAATACAACTAAATCATAGTTGAAAATATTTGAAAAAGATTTTAAATCTTTGAAAATAATAGTTAAAAAAATCTTATGATATAAAATGTTGGTCAGATTAGGACACTCAAGAGGGGGGTGAATTGAGCTCCTATAAAAATTTCAGTTAAAAAGGTTGATTTAAAAGATTCCCCCCAATTTAAAACTTAATAGGCCAGTTAATTAAATTAGTGAATTTATAATAGTCTGAATTTTTAAATAATTTATCAAAAGATTTATTATTCCTCAGTTGTAACAATATGATATATTGATAGAACTTTGGAAACTAATATAATAAGAAAAAATAGTTATAAACAGTAGCCAAGACTAACTATCAAAGTGAAATTTAGTTTTCTTAAGTACAGGTAAAAATAGAGAAAACTAAATTTGAAAACACAGAGGATATAAAACAAGAGGTTTAGTCTCAAGCTGAGACTTAGTCCTCTCTTCGTAGTGATCACCTAACACCAAGAAATATATTGATAAAGGCTTTGATCCACACCCTGGATCGGGGTTTACACAACATTACACAGACTATCTAGGTCACAAGACCTTTACCACAGTTCTTCAGGGGAAAAAAATACAACCAGGTCACATAAGACCTCTTCTATAGTTCTTTGGGGGATAAACAATTTTAAAAAGAAAATTGTGTGAGGATATCTAGTATACTCTTGTTCAGTGTAGGAGAAAATGTGTGTTTTATATACATATGAAAACACTACTAAAAAATGTATTTAAATGGTACACAACAAAGCAATAAAGATTAGATAGGATTTAAAAGGCTCTGAGTGTTATGTAGTTCAGCTCTAGACTCTTTGATGTATCAGAACTGAAGCTGGAGTCCTCTTCTGGAAGAAGATACTAAAACAGAGTGTCATGGAACACTGTGTTCTATCTTCTAGGAAGATGAGATGATATTCTTCATTGGTTTAGATGGATAATATAGAGATGTTGAAAATTCTATGAACATCAGTTCCCTGAATCACAACAAATAGGAATGAAGAATTCCTTATGTGTTCTACCTTACTGTATGTTGCTTGTGTGGTTTTGCTACTGTGTTTTCTCATATCTATCTATGTGTCTTTATCATGTGATTCATATATATATATATATATATATTATCTTTATTCCTCTTCTTTTTAAACTCTTATATCCTGAAAATGTGCATGTTTTGAGGTAAATGTTGTACCTCGTACTTCTGACATCCTCATTTAAGATTTATGAAAAAAAGAATTAAATTAATCAGTCACATTAAAACACTCAAAATATGACCATTGGAAGTAATATTAAATAAAAGAAATATAAGCATTCTATCAGTGAGTCCTATGTTGGTATCTCCTTCTATCGGTGAATCATTCCATAGGTGTCTCCTTCTATCAGTCTGTCTATGCGTAGATAAGTCCTTGCGTCAGTAGTTCCTTGTGTCGATAGATCCTTATGTCTGTAGGTCCTTAGGTCGGTTAGTCCTTGTGTTAGTAGGTCCTTGCATCGGAAGGTCCTTGATTTGGTAAGTCTTTTTAACTATCGATGATACAGTTGGTTTGTCAGTGTATCGATTGCACTATCTGTGAGTCATCTACCGGTGAGTTTTTTTGTACTATCGGTGACTTAGTTGAACTGTCAGTATCTCATCTCTTCCATCAGTGTGAGTCTGTTATACTTAGAAAATATTTCTTCTTGGATTATCTTACAACATAAATATCAATAAAATGTGTTAAAAATTTATGTGATCTTATATAATCATAATTATATATATTTAAACTTAAATAAACATGATTTAAACGATTTGACATGATTAATAGGATTTGACATGATTTTTGATTATTAAAACTATTAATACTAGAGAGGGTGTCCAATAGCCTCCCATGGGACAACACATGCCATGTTTTATGGAATGATAAAGGACTTCCCTGCTTATGGAAATTTATCAGGATATAGAAATAAAGTAATGTTGGGGTGTCCCATTTGTGAAAAAATCCACATACTCAATTCGATTGAAACATTCCTCAAAGACTATGTTTTTAGGACATTGAAATTTTTTACCTCTAGGACATAAATACTGATCCTAGATGATATATTTCAATGGGAATATCTAAAAAGGTACAACAATATCTCTAGTAATAGAGGATCAAATGTACAATAAAGTAAAAAATATTGACATTGTTTTTAGGAATCCATTTTTGAAAAACATTTCAAAATCAGGTTGGAAGAAGATATTGATTTTCTTTAAATTACCATATTGGAATTGTTTCTATGTCAGAAATTTTCTTGATGTCATGCATGTATAAAAAAAATGTATTTGATAGTGTTATTGGCACTTTAACAAATGTTCCAGGAAAAACGAAAAATGGAATAAAGGCGAGGTTGGACTTGATTGAAATGGGGATAAGGGAAGAGTTATCACCGATGAAGGGTAAAAAGAGGACTTTTCTTACTCCAGAAGCTTACACTCTATACAGATAGAAAAAATTTCATTTTTTCATTTTCCTTACTAGTGTAAAAGTTTCACAAGGGTATTAATAAATTATCAAGAATTGTAATGTCAATGATTAATTTGAAGTTACAAGGACTAAAATCACATGAATTTCATGTTTTGATGCAAGATTTAATTCATGTTTATTTCTGCTACATTCAACATCAAAATTTATGACATACATTAACCAAAATCTTCCTCTTTTTCAAATCCACATGCAGTGAAGTTGTAGACCCGATGAAGTCTCCCATCATGAATAAGAATATTTTAGTCATATTATGTGAATTAAATATGTTCTTCACACCATCATTATTTGATATAATGGTTCACCTAATGGTTCAATTGGTTAGAGAGGTTCAAGTATGTGGTCCTATCCATTACATATGGATCTACCCCATTGAATGATATATGATGATTTTGAAAGGGTATGTCAAGAATAGAAATTATATAGAAAGTTGTACTGTATAATGATATATTTTTGAAGAAGCCATTAAATTCTGTACTGATTACCTATCATATGTTGAAAGTATCAGTCTCCCAAAGTCTCATCAAAGAAAAAGCCTTATGGGAAAATGGATTTTTGGAAGATATTTTGTTAGAGTTAACTTAATATATTCTAAGAATGTACACCTTTACATATTAAATAATAGTAAATATGTTGATTCATACATTTAATCCCACAAATAAATTCTTAGATATTTAAATCCATAAAAGTCTTAAGGATGGATATCAAACACACATAATCAATAGTTTAGAGGATGGTTTAGAGATCAAATTTACATGGAGTTATCTAAAAATAAAAATTCAATTATTGAATTACTTCAATGGTTAGCCAGAGGGCCGAATGAAAATGATATATCTTACACTGGTTTTTTATTCAATGGTTATATGTTCTATAAAAAAGAACACGATGAATTTAGTACGATGCAAAAAAGTGGTGTTGTTCTTTCAGCTAAAGCGATTCACATATCTAGTTCTACGGATAGAAATCCAATTTATGAAAATATTTTTTATTTTAGCATTATTAAATAGATATACGAGTTGGATATACAACATTTCAAGTTCCATTTTTCCATTGAAAATGGTTTGACAATATCAATGTTGTGAAAGTATATGAAATGGGATTTATTAAGGTGAATTTTAGTGTGGAAGGGAAAAAAGATTAGCCATTCATAATGGAATCACAAGCAGTGTAAGTATTTTATTTATCTGATCCAACAAACAAGAATTGGACGATTGTCCTGTTGGCGACTAAAAAAAATGTCGAGTTAGATGAAAATTCAATCGAGGATGACTCTTTCATTGGGACATCACAATCAGTTCATACCAATCCAAATATAGACAATGTCTTGTAAATTATAGGGGACCACAAAGAGGGGATTTAGATTCTCTATAGTGGAAAAAAATACTTGAAACCTTTAAAAAAATAGAGTTAAATGAGAAGGTAAAAGTTTTTTTTAACGTATTATGGTTTTCCTCATAATATTATATTTTCTCTATTGAATTAACATAATATAAATTAAGTGTTTGACTACTCATACAAACAATGTATTCTACACATGATGATGTTACCAATCCCTCGGAAGAACAACATATAATATAGAAAACCCTTTGGAAATATGTAAATGTAATGTTATGATATACGTTTTCTAATTTACCAAAAATTTTTATAATGGAAAATTGATTTTATTTTTATTATTTCCTAAATAATTCATTTATTTTAGAATATTTTTATCCATGTGTCATGAATTTGTAAGAAGAGCAATGACGCTATCTCTGCTCAATCACAGAGGCAATATTGATGTTTGAACAGTAAAATCATTGTCCATAAAATTAATGTATTGTTTCATATTTATGTTTAATTTATTTCTTTTTAGTATTACTCATATAATAATTTTTTTCTTATATAGGTATATTCTTTTGTTCAATTTGGGCTGGTCTATCCATATTTTATGCCTTTCTGCACCAAAACTTCCATAGATTTCTACCCCCACAAAACCTTCTCACCCATGCAGTGGTGCATTTATGACTTTCTTTCATGTCATCTCCACTACCTTAGTAGGAAGATAAATGATGTCGCTTCTTCTCAATTATAGAGGTAATCTTGATGTTCACATAGTAAAATCATTGTCTATATAATTAATGTTTTTTTTCATATTTATCTTTAATTTATTTATTTTTAGTATTACTCACATAATAATTTTTTTCTTATATAGGTGGATTATTTTTCTTGAGTTAGGGTGATTTGTGTGTCTTTCATGACTTTATGCACCAAAAATTCCACAAAATTATTCTCCCTCAAAACCTTTCACCCCTCCAGTGTTGACATTTATCACTTTCCTTAAAGTTCCCTCCACTACCCAATCATAGAGGTAATATTTACATTGTCATAGTAAAATCATTGTCTATAAAATTAATGTATTATTTAATATTTATGTTTAATTTATTTCTTTTTAGTATTACTTATAATAATTATTTTCTTATTTAGGTGGATTATTTTTTTGATTTGATGTGTTTTATTTTAATATTATCATGAAGTGTTGTAAGTTCAAAAAATAAAGTCAATGGAAATCATAGTATCATTGACAGTTAGATTTTTTTTGAGACTTTGAGACATGTAGGAATAAACCTCACCTCAATCAGACACATGATGTGACCGGTATGACTCAAAGTACTTCTTTTTATTTAAAATTGACATTAATTTTAGTAAAAAAACCGTAAAACTCAAAACCAAGAAAACATATTCATATTGTTTTCATAATTTAAGATAATTATCATTAAGTTATTTTTTACGTGTTAGTATCATCCAAACCTCAATCCGATACAAGATGTGCCCGATATGAGTCAATGTGTTTGTTATCAGTTAAAAATTAATATTTGACTTTAAAAAGTGTCACTCACTGAAAACCGAGAAAACACACTTGAATTTTCTTGATAATTTATGGTATAGATTCATAAATCATTTATGACATGTAGCAATTAGTCTCAAATCAAACTGATACATGATGTGATCTGTATGAGTCAAAGTGCATGTTTCAAGTTTAAAATGACATTTTAGTGAAAAAGAAAAGTGACATACTCAAAACCAAGAAAAAAATTCATATTGTTTTAATACATTAAGAAAAAAATTGAAAAGTGATTTGGAACATGTAAGAATAAGAACCACCTCAATCCGATGCACGGTGTGATCGGTATGACTCTAAGTGCATCTTTATTTTAAATTTTGACCAATTTTAATAAAAAAAGAAACTGAACTAATAAAAACTGAACAAACAAAATTATATTGTTTTGATACATTAGGGAAATGATCTATAAGTTATTTGAGACGTGCATGAATCAGCCACACCTCAATCCGACACACGGTGTGACTGGTAGGACTCAAAGTATGTGTTTTTATTTAAAATTGACATCACTTTTAGTAAAAAGGCTAACTGACCTACTCAAAATTGAGAAAACATATTCACATTGTTTAAATAATTTAGGGAAATGATCTATAAGTCATTTTTATGTCTTGAAATTAACCAGAACTCAATCTGATACATAATGTGATCGGTATGAGTCAAAGTGCATGTTTCAATTTTAAAATGACATTTTAGTAAAAAGAGAAGTGATAAACTCAAAAACTGAGCAAACACATTCATATTGTTTTGATACTTTAGGAAACTATCCATAATTCATTTGGTATGTATAGGAATCAACCTAACCTCAATCCGATGCACAGTGTGATTGGTATAATTCAAAGTGCATCTTTTTATTTAAAATTTTCATTAATTTTAGTAAAATGGACAATTTTCCTACTAAAAACAAATAAAAAACAATCAAATTATTTTGATACTTAACAAAAAATACATAAGTGATTTTTTATGTGTAGGAATAAACCGAACCTCAATCTAATACACAATGTGACCAGTATGAATCAAAATGTCCATTATGAGTTTAAAATCAATATTTTTGTTTAAAAGGTGTCACTCATTGAAAAAAAATAAAACATTATTGGATTTTATTTAAAATTTAAGAAATTGATTTACAGGTCATTTTTGATTTGTAAGAATCTGTTTCCCATCAAACCGATAAATGATGTGATCAGAATGAGTCAAAAGTGCATATTTCTAGTTTAAAATGACATTTTAGTAAAAAAGACATGTGATGTACTCAAAACGAAGATAAAAAATTCAGATTGTTTTTATAATTTAGGATAATTATCCAAAAGTCATTTGCGATGTGTTGGAATCAGTCTCAGCTTAATCTGATACATGGTGTGACCGATATGACTCCAAGTGTGTCTTTTTATTTAAAATTGACATAAATTTTAGTAAAATTAACACTTTATGTTAATTTATTTCTTTATATTATTACTAATATAATATTTTTTTATTATATAGGTGCATTATTTTTCTCGAGCAGGGGTGGTTTGTTTAGAAATTTCATGAGTCCAACCAAGATTAAAAGATAAAGGAACATTGATGTTTTTGAATGTATGTAATTATTTTTATTTATGTAATTGTATAAACCAATGTTTGAAATGTCTCTAATTTTGTGTTTTTTTCTTGTGTTTGTGTTGTAAATTTCATTTCATTTAAATCATATATTGGGAATTGTTTTTATTGATATTTGGTGTGTTTCTAGTACTGTGGTGTTCTATTACAACACATTGCAATGGTGTTGTAGTGTGTTATTACAATACATTGTAGTATGACCCTTTATTAGCGCTTCTATGAGCGCATATAAAAGCTCCTTTATCATTGATTTTATAAGCACAGATAAGGGTATACTTTATCAGCTTTTCTATAGGAGCTGATAAAAGACCCTTTATCAGTGCTTTTATAAGCACTGATAAATGATTCCTTTATCAACGCTTTTTCAGCGTTGATAAAAGACCAAGGATTTTAACCGCACTCATGTAGTCGTCTCTTTTATAGCACCGATAAAGGCTATTTCTAGCACCGTTAAAGGTTGATTATGTAGTAGTGAATGGGTCTTCAAGGACATAAATTTTGAGGGGGGACTATGAGTCTATATATATATAATAATAAATAAAGGGTCTTGATGGGTGGGTTATCCCTAGGGGACTATGACCTGCCTTTCCAGCTCTGTGGCTGTGGGCGTGTATATCCATTTTGGTGCATTTGTACCCCCAACTACCAAATATATATACACAAATATTTTTAAATATATTTATTTACAATTATAATAATAAATAAATAAATAAATATATATATTTAAATAATTATAAAATTCTTATAAATATATTTATATAATAAATATATTTATTATATTTATAATTATATTTATAATTATATATAATTATATATTAATAAATATATATAATTATATAAATATAAATAACCATATATATATAATTATATATAAGTACTTTTTAAATATATTTATTTATAATTATAATCATAAATAAATAAATATATTTTTAAACAGTTATAAAATTAAAATAAATATATTTATTATATTTATAATTATATATTATTATATTTTAATATATATATATATATATATATATAATTATATAACTATATATAAATAAACCATAATTTTCTTTTCTTTTCCAACAAGGTTCAGATTAGCTGGTGATCTAATTCACTACCCACAACATCATTATGGAGCGATGTGGAATCAACTTGCTGTCCTCTCTCATTTGTTGCCTGATTATTCAATCGAGACTCATGTGGCTACCTTTCGGCTTCACAAGCTAGTGGCCTACGCTTTGTGTAGGTGGAATGTACCAGAGGAACCTTTCCTGTCGGTAGGGGGTTGCGATGATGGATGTTTGGATTGTGGTGAGCATGCTGGGTAGTCTCTGATCGAGGAGGTGGAGACGCGATGATGCTCGGTGTGGCGGCTGACCGTGATTGGGGGCGTTATGGAGGCGGTAGTGTGAGAGCTCTAGTGCAGAGATTGATAGAGATGAGTACTGCAGTTAGCGTGACATCGAGGGGCCCTGATACCTTGATGATTGAAGGAAGGGCCGTGTTTATACAAACAATGGTTGGAAGGTTCCCCACCCGACGATAAAGGATGTCTTAGGTGACTAGTGGCAGTGGAACAATGATGCCTTCTCATGCGGTGGGGGTGGCTTGAGGGGAAGCCTCATATAAATATATATATTATAAATAAGACTAAGGCTATAATCTAGACTATCCCTCAGGGGGGATATTGATTGGGTTATTCCCTTGGGGGTATGTGTGTGTGTGTTTCATTGTAATTCTACCCCAACACCTACTATATATATATAATTATATAAATATATATAAGTACATAAACGTATATATTTTTAAAAATACATATAAGTATATATATATATAATTATATAAATATATATAATTATATAAATATATATAAATATATAAATATATATAATTATATAAATATATATAATTATATACTAATATTTTTAAATATATTTATTTATAATTATAATTATAAATATATAAATATATTTTTTTAATAATTATAAAATTATATTAAATATATTTATTTATAATTATATTTATAAAAACATATTTGTAACTCTTTAAGTATTTATTTATAATTATATATATTTTTATATTTTAATTATATTTATTATATTATTAAAATTAGGTCTTTATCAGCTCTTTGGTAGCGCTGATAAAGATTTATTTTTATCAATGCAAAAAAACCACTGACAAAACATATCTTTATCAGCACTGATAAAGATCCATTTTATCAGCACTTACTATTTTAGAACAGATAAACCACTCTTTATTAGTGTTTTTTAAGGGATGATAAATGCCATTATGATCTTTCAAATATAACCCTAACAAAGTATTTGTCCCTCATGCCATTTAAGCTCTGAAAGACCTGAATCGCTACCACTTCTCTTCCGCGATCTTCTTATAAAAATTGATCCTCTCAAAATCTAAGGTATGTGACTATTTTTACTCTTGTTTAATCATGATCTTTAAACATTCCCTCACCAATTTATTTTTTAGTGCCTAAAGATCCACCGTATCTCGTCACACGAAAACAACCAATCAAACCTCCATTGGTTGACCCCTCCAAAAACAATTGGATTACTCCAATAATGTTCTATTCATTTACCTGAACCTAATTCCTTCACTCTTGGTGTTACCCAAAGATCATTATCAAATACTGATCAGAGTCTCAACCTGAGTTTCTATATGATTATATGGACAAATCCTCAATCGATCAGAACAATCACCGCACTCTCCTACCGGAACTGCAACCACTCCACCATTTATGAGTGGTTTCAGTCAACTACCATTAAAGATGATACAAAAATAATATTTTTCATGGTGTTTGTCTATTTTTGGGTTTTTGTTTCACGTCATGATTATGATCAGTAGTCATTTGGGTGAATGAATTGAATTAACGACATTTTTTGCATGGAAATTCTGATTGCGTTCATATTTTTTAGTTGTTCACACCTATGGAAAATGTGCGTAGTGGTTCCCATTAGTATCTCAATGATCGATGGAGTGATACGTTTGATTTGGTTACCGTTAGTGTAATTTATAAATAATTTTAATTATCTCTATGTAAATAATTTGTGTGTAAATATTTTAAATTTTTTATTTAATTTTTTTGGTGGTTGTTGAAATTTAAAGGTTTAAAAATTAATTTATACTAATGATTATGTATAAATTTAAACTATATATTTTAATATAAATTAATATATGGATCATTTAAATGATTTTAATGAATATGTAAAATCACTTTTGTTTAATTTTTTTTTAAATTTCAAAATTTGTATTAATATATTTGTCTTAGTTTAAAGTTTATCTGATTTTGTTTTCTTGAAATTATAATGATTTATTAAAATCATGGTATGTGATCACTTGTGATCCATTTCCCCCCTCAAACATCTTATACTTTTTTTTAATTTTCCCAAATGGTTTGAAAAACGTACATGAAACTGATTTGATTTCACCCTCTCCCCCACCTTCAAATTCATTTCACTCATTCATTATTATTTCTCACTCTGATTGTATGGAGATCTTATTTGTTCACTAAAAAACACTACTCACTTAACATATAAGGTGGATACTGCAAATGATAAGTTGGTAGAGTTTTTTCGGTGCACAAACACTACTGGAATTACAATATTTCCCAACAGTTTAGAACCATTGGGAAAGACTGCAGAACTGTTGGTATATGTTATACCAACTGTTCTGCAAACTGTAAGGAAGTAAGACATTGGGAAAGATTTTCCCAACGGTTTACAATGAACCGTTGGGATAGGTTGGAGAAATGTTACCCTATCCCAATGGTTCTGCCAAACCGCTGGGAAAGGTTTTCCCAACGGTTTACAACCGTTGGGATAGGGTGGAGAAAAATTAACC
Organism: Viscum album; assembly: GCA_963277665.1. Classification (NCBI taxonomy): domain Eukaryota; kingdom Viridiplantae; phylum Streptophyta; class Magnoliopsida; order Santalales; family Viscaceae; genus Viscum; species Viscum album. Next base: position 66,286,999 of record OY728139.1, read on the forward strand.
TATCCCAACGGCTCTGCCAAACCATTGGGAAAGTTTTTCCCAACAGTTTGGCCAAACTGTTGCGAAAAACCCAAGGTCTCCTCTTTCCCAATGGTTCGTGGAACCGTTGGTAAAATAGAACCCAGAGATGCTATGCCAACGGTTTGAAACCATTGGCATAGCCTATGCTGGGAAAATTGCACAGCAGCTCTGCAATTTGCCCAGCAGCTTTGCAATTTGCCCACTAGGTCTCATTTTGTGGGTTCCCTCTCATTTTCAATCCAATTATTGTACCTAAAATAAACTAACACATACATATACAATTATTGTACATGCAATAACCAACTAACACATACATATAGAGAACAAATTCATACACATTTAACATATAATGTTGGAACTATACACATCCATAATTAAATTAGAATTAATAACATAATTATAAAAATACATAATTCATTTAGAATTCCATTCAAAATTTAGATGACAATTATATGTGGAATCCATAATTCAATTCATAATTTGATCGGTTTTTTGTATACCATATATTTTTACCTGAAATGATGTCCATTTTAAACAAAATACATACACCTGGAGTGCTACTGGACACACCGCGCCTCGGATTGAGGCGGGGTTGACTCGTGCACGTCACATATGACCCATGAATCATTGTGATAAATTATCGACACAATCTGAATGCGTTTGGTTGGTTTTCCATATGCCAGTTGATGTTTTTCAATTAAAATGACGTCCTTTTGAAACAAAAGGCAGACACTTTGAGTGGTTCCGGCCACATCGCATCACAGATTGAGGCGGGATCGATTCGTACAAATCACATATGACCCATGAATTGTTATCCTAAAGTTTCAATGGAAACCGAATGCGTTTGGTCGGTTTTCTGTATGTACTTAAAATGTTGTCCATTTTAAACAAAAGAGAGCCACTAAGAGTGATTCTGGCCACACTGTGCCTCTGATTAAGGCAGGTTTAACTCGTACAAGTCACATATGACCCATGGATCATTGTGGTAAATTATCTACACAATTCGAATGCGTTTGGTCGGTTTTTCGTATGCTAGTTGATGTTTTCCACTTAAAATGACATCCTTTTGAAACAAAAGGCAGACACTTTGAGTGGTGGCGGACACACCATGCCTCATATTGAGGTGGGGTTGACTCGTACATGTCACATATGACCCATGGATCATTGTGCTAAAGTATCAACACAATTCGAATGCGCTTGGTCAGTTTTCTATATTCCAGTTGATGTTTTTCAATTAAAATGACGTCCTTTTAAAACAAAAGGCAGACACTTTGAGTGGTGCCGGCCACAACGCATCTCAGATTGAGGCGGGGTTGATTTGTACACATCACATATGACCCATGAATCATTCTCCAAAAGTTTCAATGGAAACCTAATGCGTTTGGTCGGTTTTCCATATGTACTTAAAATGTTGTCCATTTTAAACAAAAGAGAGCCACTTAGAGTGATTCCGGCCACACAGTGCCTCAGATTAAGGCGGTGTTAACTCGTACACATCACATATGACCCATGGATCATTGTGATAATGTATCGACACAATCCGAATGCGTTTGGTCACTTTTCCATATGCCAGTTGATATTTTCACTTAAAATGACGTCCTTTTGAAACAAAAGACAGACACTTTGAGTGGTGGCGGCCACACCGTGCCTCGTATTAAGGCGGGGTTGACTCTTACATGTCACATATGATCCATGGATCGTTTTTCTAAAGTATCGAAACAATCTAAATGCGTTTGGTCAGTTTTCCATATGCCAGTTGATGTATTTCAATTAAAATGACGTCCTTTTGAAACAAAAGACAGACACTTTGAGTGGTGGCGGCCACACCGCATCTCGGATTGAGGCGGGGTTGACTTCTTACACATCACATATGACCCATGGATAGTTGTGCTAAAGTATCGACACAATCTGAATGAGTTTTCTCAGTTTTATGTATGCTAGTTGATATTTTTCAATTAAAATGACGTCCTTTTGAAACAAAAGGCAGACACTTTGAGTGGTGCCAGCCACACCACATCTCAGATTGAGGTGGGGTTGATTCTTAAACGTCACATATAAATCATTAATTGTTCTCCTAAAGTTTCAACAAAAACTGAATGTGTTTGGTCGATTTTCCATATGTACTTAAAATGTTGTCCATTTTAAACAAATGTGAGCCACTTAGAGTGATTCTAGCCACAACGTGCCTCGGATTAAGGCGGGGTTGAATATTACACATCACATATGACCCATGGATCATTGTTCTAAAGTATAGATACAATATGAATGCATTTGGTCAGTTTTCCGTATGCCAGTTGATGTTTTTCACTTAAAATGACATCCTTTTGAAACAAAAGACAGACACTTTGAGTGGTGGCGGCCACAACGTGCATTGAATTGAGGCGGGGTTGAATTTTACATGTCACATATGACCCATGGATCTTTTTACTAAAGTATAGACACAATCCGAATGCATTTTGTCGGTTTTCTGTATGCCAGTTGATGTTTTTCAATTAAAATGACGTCCTTTTGAAATAAAAGGCAGACACTTTGAGTGGTGTCGGCCACACTGCGCCTCAGATTGAGGCGGGGTTGACTCGTACAGATCACATATGACCCATGGATCGTTCTCCTAAAGTTTTAAAGGAAACCAAATGCGTTTGGTTGTTTTTCCGTATGTACTTAAAATGTTGTCCATTTTAAACAAAAGAGAGCCACTTAGAGTGATTCCAGCCACACCATGCCTCAGATTAAGGCAAGATTGACTCGTAAACATCACATATGACCCGTGGATCGTTTTTATAAAGTATCGACACAATCTGAATGCGTTTGGTCTCTTTTCCGTATGCCAATTGATATTTTTCACTTAAAATGACATCCTTTTGAAACAAGACAAACACTTTGAGTGGTGGTGGCCACACCGCGCCTCGGATGGAGGCGGGGTTGACTTGTACATGTCACATATGACCCATGGATCGTTTTTCTAAAGTATCGACACAATCTGAATGCATTTGGTTAGTTTTACATATGCCAGTTGATGTTTTTCAATTAAAATGACGTCCTTTTGAAATAAAAGGCAAACACTTTGAGTGGTGGCGGCTACACCATGCCTTTGATTGAGGCATAGTTGACTCTTACATGTCACATATGACTCATGGATCATTGTTCAATAGTATCGACACAATACGAATGAGTTTGGTCAATTTTCCATATGCCAGTTGATGTTTTTCAATTAAAATGATGTCCTTTTGAAACAAAAGGCAGACACTTTGAGTAGTTCCAGCCACACTGCATCTCAGATTGAGGCGGGGTTGATTCGTACACGTCACATATGACCCATTAATCGTTCTCCTAAAGTTTCAACAGAAACCAAATGCGTTTGGTCGGTTTTTCGTATGTACTTAAAATGTTGTCCATTTTAAACAAAAGAGATCCACTTAGAGTGATTTTGGACACACCGTGCCTCCGATTAAGGCGGGGTTGACTCGTACACGTCACATATGACCCATAAATAATTGTTCTAAAGTATAGACACAATCCGAATGCGTTTGGTTGGTTTTCCGTATGCCAGTTGATGTTTTTCACTTCAAATGACGTCCTTTTGAAACAAAAAACAAACACTTTGAGTGGTGGTGGCCACACCGCACCTCGGATTGAGGCAGGGTTGACTCTTACATGTCACATATGATCCATGGATCGTTTTTCTAAAGTATCGACACAATCCTAATGCGTTTGGTTGGTTTTACGTATGCCAGTTGATTTTTTTCAATTGAAATGACGTCCTTTTGAAACAAAAGGCAGACACTTTGAGTGGTTCCGGCCACACCATGCATCAGATTGAGATGGGGTTGACTTATACACATCACATATGACCCATGGATCGTTGTGCTAATGTATCAACACAATCTGAATGTGTTTGGTCACTTTTCCGTATGCCAGTTGATGTTTTTCAATTAAAATGACGTCCTTTTGAAACAAAAGGCAGACACTTTTCGTGGTGTTGGCCACACCGCATCTTAGATTGAGGCGAGGTTGATTCGTACATGTCATATATGACCCATGAATCATTATCCTAAAGTTTCAACAGAAACCAAATGCGTTTGGTCAGTTTTCCGTATGTACTTAAAATGTTGTCCATTTTAAACAAAAGAGAGCCATTTAGAGTGATTCCGGCCACACTGTGCCTCAGATTAAGGCGCGGTTGACTTTTACACGTCACATATGACCCATGGATTGTTGTGATAAAGTATCGAGACAATCAAAATGCGTTTGGTTACTTTTCCATATGCTATTTGATATTTTTCACTTAAAATGATGTCCTTTTGAAACAAAAGACAGAAACTTTGAGTGGTGACGGACACACCGTGCCTCGGATTGAGGCGGGGTTGACTCGTACACATCACATATGACCCATGGATATTTTTGCTAATGTATCGACACAATCCGAATGCGTTTGGTCGGTTTTCCGTATTCCAGTTGATGTTTTTCAATTAAAATGACGTCCTTTTAAAACAGAAGACAGACACTTTGAGTGGTGCTGGCCACACCACGTCTCAGATTGAGGCAGTGTTGATTAGTACACATCACATATGACCCATGAATCGTTCTCCTAAAGTTTCAATGGAAACCGAATGCGTTTGGTCAGTTTTCTGTATGTACTTAAAATGTTGTCCATTTTAAGCAAAAGAGAGACACTTAGAGTGATTCCGGCCACAACATGCCTCAGATTAAGGCGGGGTTAACTCGTATACGTCACATATGACCCATGGATAGATTTACTAAAGTATTGACACAATCCGAATGCGTTTGGTTAGTTTTATGTATGTCAGTTGATGTTTTTCCACTTAAAATGATGCCCTTTTGAAACAAAAGACAGACACTTTGAGTGGTGGTGGCCACACCGCGCCTCCGATTGAGGCGGGGTTGACTCGCACACATCACATATGACCCATGGATCATTGTGTTAAAGTATCGACACAATCTGAATGCGTTTGGTCAGTTTTCTGTATGCCAGTTGATGTTTTTCAATTAAAATGACTTCCTTTTGAAACAAAAGGCAGACACTTTGAGTGGTGGCGACCACACCGCGCCTCGGATTGAGGCAGAGTTGATTCGTACATGTCACATATGACCCATGGATCGTTCTCCTAAAGTTTTAACAGAAACCAAATGAGTTTGGTCAGTTTTCCATATGTACTTAAAATGTTGTCCATTTTATGAGAATCCTCTTGTTTCTATTAGTGGAATGGTATTTACTTAAAATCTTGTGGACATTTATATAAAATATTTTTATATCATTCTTATTATGGATTAGATTTTAGTTTATAATGCTATGAAACATTTCAGAACTAACAATGTCATGCCCAATGAATACATCTCTTTTATAACATACCAAGAATCTATGATATTGATTAGATGTGTAAATGTGATTTACATTGATTATCATGATGAAAATAAATAAAATATATATTATAGATTTTCTAGTATTAAATGAAATCAAGGAGGGTGGGGGAGCTATCCGGTGGGACTGTCTGGGGGGCTGTCCGGGGGGCTGTCTGGGGACCAAGGAGGAGGGTGGGGGGGGGGGGGGCTGTGCGGGGGGCTGTCCGGAGGGGTGTTCGGGGGGTTGTCCGGGGTCCAAGGAAAGGGTGGGGGGGGGGGGGGGGCTGTCCGGGGGGCTGTCTTGGGGGATGTCCGGTGGGGCTCTCCGGGGTCCAGGGAGGAGGGTGGTGTGTTTTCCAGGGTCCAGGAAGGAGGGGGGTTCCCAAACACACAACCACTAAAAGACAACAACATCCATAAAAACAGATAATATATAAAAATAACTCAAGTCCAATACTATACTACGAGTCTAGAAAAAACCAACAAATAGAATATATTAAATATCAAATATTAGTAATATCAATCAAACATTTAATGGATCAACTTGTACCACATCACCATCACCACCATCACCATCATCATCACCCTCGTCCTTGTCCCCATCATCGTCCTCGCCCTCTTCCTCGCCCTCACCCTCCTCTTCACCCTCGCCACCTGCCTCACCCTCCTCCTCTCCCTCCTCTTCCACATTAGACTCCTCGCCATCATCATCGTCAAGATGGACATCGTCCTGACAACCACTAGAACTTCCACCTGGTGCACCATATATAGAACGTATCGATAACATATACTCATCAAAAGCTGGGCTGGCCTCTACTGGAAGTGTGGGACGTAGAACTTCAATAAATTTCATAAACGCACTGTTTTCCCTAGAAGACTATTCTTCCGTCTCTGTGGCCCTTTTCTCAACCTGTTATGCCTGTGCCCTAACTTGCTGCAGCTCGGTGTCACTACAGCTCGTACCTGAGGAGGGCCAATACCTCGTCGGGGCTATCCTAGGTCGGCAGCGTACTCTGCCAGAATGTTCCTCTCCCAACTCCTGATGTAAGTGATCTGTTGGCCCAAAATTGTCTAGTTATTAGGCATCGAGGGCCTCTAAAGTAGCCTGTTACAAATATAAATATATCATTAAGTTGAAAAATATATATTAAAATATAAATTCAACATATTAAAACTTACAATATGCTGCTGAGTCACTTCGTTGACGACACTTCCATCCTTTTTCCGTCTACTCGAGTAAAATAGTTTTGCTCGAGGCACACGTCCTTCAATATTTTGTATTTGCCTCTACAATGACATTGAAAAATAAAGTTATATGAAAACTTTAGAAAACTATCAAATAATTGAGGAAACAAAAGAAAGTGTAAGTCGTAAAGAAAACTTATAAACAATTGTCATACCTGCTTCCTCTCATGATCATGCATCGTAGTGCGTCCCAGTGTGTGGAGGTATTTTTTTGAATCAATGTTATTTTTATTTTTTCTAGATTATTCCTAAATAAAATTCGAAAATACAACAGATAGTATTAATGCCAAACATGAAAGTTATTATTTAAATACCTCAAATGTTATTAATACCTTAAACTGGGTACTCGTCCAATGAATAATCATATGACGATACTGCTCTATAGGATAATCATCCACCACTGGTACCGCCTCTAACTCAGTGCCAACTCTAGCAACCCAGACAATATACAACTCATGCTTTTAGGCTCTACAAAGCTCGCCTAAATCCTTTAGACGTTCCAGTCGTGCACCCTCCCCATCAGGAAAATTAAATCGAAGCTAAAATAAAAATACTAATTCATATAAATACAAAAATAATTCATGTAATTAAATAGAACAAATTTTTTTACCCATATCTCTGCCCAAGCTCTATCCTTGACCTCATGTGGCAAATGTCTCCATGATAGTGGGCTAATAGAAATGATGTCAGAGTATTTGGCAAGCGTCGCTAAAAAACTCTGACATTACTGCCCTGTTTTCTCAACCATTTGGTTGTCTTCATTATAATCCACCATAACCTGTGTGTGGCGGTTCCACACTGAACGCATGTGTGTATGCCCCTGTCCATGCCTCCTGTCAGTAGATGTATCTGTCATGAAAGAAAAACAAATATTTTATCAAAACATGTTATAATTAAAATAAATATTTCTATAAAAATTTGTTAGGGATCTATAAATATACCTGTGCTGGTCTGATCGCTGAGCGCTACTGGATCCACAGAAACTGATGGAACACCCTGTGGTGGAACATGAGTCGAAGAAAATAGAATATAGAAGCTCGGAGAGATAGAAGTAGTAGGAAAAGAAGATGGGACAGCTGTCTGACTAGATGCTGACTGGGGAGTGGGAATCATCATGGGATGTGAAAATAATGGGCCAAAATATGCAGAAGGTAGCAAAAACATGGGGGGCCTAAATATCCCGTGTGTCCCTAACGACACACCAGGATCAAAATGTGGGAAGGATGACATGTCAGTGGGAGGGGCAGGGTCTAGTCGGGTATGCGCAGCTGCTCGTCCACCTCGGGTATGAACCCTCCTCGTACCACCGGCCTAAGTACTAGGACCAGTACTAGGCTCCTTGTCGAATAACTGTCGACATATAAGTGGATCCTACAAAAATGTTTACCAAAAAATTAATCACATGACATTATATATTCTTTAAATATATCAATTTGAAATAAAGTACTAACTATAGGCACTAATGATGGAATTCCCAACTCCGTCATTCGACGATTGTTCTCCATTATTTTTTTTCCTTCATCTCTCTTCAATTGGATTCATTTCCTGCTTTTGAAAACAAATATGTAATTAATTAGAAAAATAAAACTAATGTGTAACCCAAAAAACTAAATATATGAGGGAATAGGTGGATTCATTGGTAATTTAGCTATCAATTTTTTTAGAAGAGCTTGAATGGATTTAATAAATCATACAAGTTGTAATGTTAACCAAGTTAGAAATATTGTTTGACTATGTTTGAATACAGTTCAATTCAAAATTAGAAAATGCAATTCAAATAAAACTACAACCAATAAACATTGAAAATTTACATAATGGTCAAGTCAGCTATCAATTGTTTTAGAAGAGCTTGAATGGATTTAATAAATCATACAATTTGTAATGTTCACCAAGTTAGAAATATTTTTTGACTATGTTTGAATACAGTTCAATTCCAAATTATAAAATGCAATTCAAATAAAACTACAACCAATAAACATTGAAAATTCACATAACGGTCAAGTCAGCTATCAATTGTTTTAGAAGATCTTGAATGGATTTAATAAATCATACAAGTTGTAATGTTCACCAAGTTAGAAATATTGTTTGACTATGTTTGAATACAGTTCAATTCCAAATTAGAAAATGCAATTCAAATAAAACTGCAACCAATAAACATTGAAAATTCACATAACGGTCAATTCAGCTATCAATTGTTTTAGAAGAGATTGAATGGATTTAATAAATGATACAAGTTATAATGTTCACCAAGTTAGAAATATTGTTTGACTATGTTTGAATATAGTTCAATTCCAAATTAGAAAATGCAATTCAAATAAAACTACAACCAATAAACATTGAAAATTCACATAACGGTCAAGTCAGCTATCAATTGTTTTAGAAGAGCTTGAATGGATTTAATAAATCATACAAGTTGTAATGTTCACCAACTTAGAAATATTGTTTGACTATGTTTGAATACAGTTCAATTCCAAATTAGAAAATGTAATTCAAATAAAACTGCAACCAATAAACGTTGAAAATTCACATAACGATCAAGTCAGATATCAATTGTTTTAGAAGATCTTGAATGGATTTAATAAATCATAAAATTTGTAATGTTCACCAAGTTAGAAATATCGTTTGACTATGTTTGAATACAGTTCAATTCCAAATTAGAAAATGAAATTCAAATAAAACTGCAACCAATAAACATTGAAAATTCACATAACGGTCAAGTCAGCTAAAACATATTTGTGATCAATACTAAATCTATTTGAATATTACTAACCTTAACAACCAAAATTGAGGTAAACCGAAAGAATTGAGAACATGGATGAATGATTCTATATATTTTCAACCACAACTTCAGGTTCACAATCAACTCTGAAAATTGAGCTATTTGAGTCATCAAAAGGAATAAATGGATTGGTTCCAATGACACTAGGGACAGTGTTAATTCCATCATCACCATCATCAAAAATATGTCTTGGAATTACTTCAACTATGACACCAAATTCAGGTCGAAGTTGGTCTTTGACATAAAAAACTTGTTTAGCCATTGATGCCAACACATATAGTTCTTCGGTAGCAAGAGTGTGAGTCATATTAATTACTTGAAATCCACAATCATAAAAAAATGTGCCATGTCTCGTCATCGAATCAAACCAATTTCATTTCATCATTATGACTCGTCCATGAGAGTAATAATCCAATATTATTATTTTCTCAACAACTCCATAATAACCCACATTTTCAAATCACGGTCTACTATCTGATGCAATGGCATAAAAATCTATTGTGGCAGTAACCATAACACCATCATGTTGTGTTCTCATGTTCTTTTCTCATTCAGTGACAATAAATTTGTACCCATTGATAACAATTGATTTATAGTCACGAACCACGGTATTAGGACCAAAAGCCAAAGCTCTTATTTCCTCAGAGACAGAGTTAGTAGAAAAACTCAATACCTACAATATAAATGACTATTAAACTTAATTAAATATTGATATAATTATTTTGAACATTAATTTTTTTATACCTTCAATTTTAACCAAGCAGAAAACTCTTTTCTATGCAAAGTCTCTCTCCTTCTCAAAGATAAAGAATGATTCTTCCTATTTATCATTGTTTTATGTTCCTTGTAGATAAAAAATATGAATAGTTTAATAGATATATATGTAAGATATACATAATCAATTTAGTTACCAGATATAGTCATCAAACAAATCACAGTTGAACAAAACTGTGCGATGTGACATCTCCCGCTCTTCATGGCTTAATGTATTCAATGTATATGATCCATGAATTCCTTCTGTTTGAGGAAGTGATGGAAAACTGGGTTCAATTTTCTCATACGGTTCTTCTTCATTTCTCATTGGTCTGTTCAATATTGTAGTAAGATCAGAAAAATACATCGAGCAGAAATCCATACATTCTTGAACCAAGTTACCGTTCATGATAGAACCTTCAGGATGATTTCTGTTTCGGACATAAGACTTTAATGTGAACATATTTATTTTAGTTGGATATATCCAAAGAAAATAAACAGGTCCTTCGAGAAGTATTTCAGTAGGAATATGGACAGTCAGATGCAATATGCATGTGAAAAATGATAGAGGAAATATTTTCTCCAACTCACACAAAATTAATGGGGCATCTGTCAATATTTTTTGCAAGAAAGACTTGGACAAATTTTTAGCACAAATATCTCTAAACAAATGGAACAACCAAATAATATCCAACCTTACATTATTAGACAAAAGATAACAGATTTCTATTAGAAGAAACTCATGCAGTAGAATGTGATAATCATGAGTCTTCAAAGATTTTAGCTTCAACTCTCTTCTGTTGACCCGTTTAGATATATTGATTGAATATCCATCAGGAACTCTAATAGTCTCTAATAATTCTAGATTTTTTTTTCCATAGGTGTCATCACATAAGAAGCACGTGGAAGTTTCCATTTATTTTCACTGATATGCACAGGATGTAATTCTGGTCTGATACCCCAATCCACCAAGTCACGCAGAGATCGTAAATCATCTTTTGTCTTCCCCTTGACATTTAGAAGAACCAAAAGCAAAATTTCGTATATATTCTTTTCAATATGAATTACGTCTAAGAAATGACGTAACAAATTGGTTGACCAATAAGGTAAATCAAAAAAGACACTCCTCTTCCTCTAATTGTAACAGGTTTCAGTGGAAACATTCTTTCTCTTTCCAAATTTCATTTAACCCTTCCCGAATGAAAAACTGAAATCTTTTAATTCATTAAGCACGTCAGTTCCAGACATATGCTGAGGTGGATCATCTGTCTCTATGGTATTATTAAATCTTTGATGATTCATTCTATATGGATGATCCTTTGGAAAGAATTGTCGATGTCCCATAAAACTGAAACTACAGTGATGTTTCAGTCTTCTGGATCGTGTACTCTTCATACAAACTGGACATGACAATTTTTCCTTCGTGCTCCATCCAGACATCATTGCATAAGCCAGAAAATCATTGATCATCTACATAAGCGCATCGCACATCTGAAATTTCTTTCAAACATGCATCATATGTGCACACACCCACATCCCAAAGAAGTTTCAACTCTTTTATTAAAGGTTGCATGTAGACATCAATGTCAATACCGGGATCAGAAGGACAAGATATGAGTATTCTCATGAAAGTGAAAGGTTTTTTCATACACAACCTTGGGGGAAGATTATAAATGTGTATAAAAAATGGCCATGTGCTGTGCGAAGTAGGAATCTGCCCAAACGGATTAAAACCGTCGCATGAAATACCCAACCTCACATTACGCACGTCAGCTACAAAATCAGGATGTCGAGCATCAAATCTCTGCCATGCAAATCCATCTGCAGGATGAACCAACTCATCATCAGTCTTCTTTCTCTAGGTATCATGACATCTCATTTTTATTGATATGTCATCAGACATAAAAAGATTTTGGAGTCTGGGGATCAATGGAAAGTTCCACATTACTTTCTGTGGAATGCGGGATGGTGTTCCATCAGATTTTGACTTCCAACAGGATTTGCCACATTTTATACAATCATTTCGTTTAGTGGTTTCCTCCCAGAATAAAATACAATATTTTAGGTAAGCATGAATTTTGTTTCTTGAAAATCCAAGTTCCTCAACTAACTTCCATGCCATATAGTGGTTTGAGGGAATATCTGCATCATCTGGAAGTAAATCCTTCAAGAGGGTAAGAATTTAATAGATTGCTGTATTAGAAATCCCATACATAGTTTTCCCATGAAATAATCGGATTAAAAATTCCAGATTTTTTATTTTATTGCATTGTCGATATACTGGAGTCGGGGCAGCATCATTCAATTTTTTCACCATATCAATATCATCATTTTCACTAGATGCATCAGCTGTGCTCATATTGAAGTCTTCTTGAGTCAAAATCCTTTCTTTTTCATGATGAAAAATAAATAGAAACCGATCATCTAACAAATTCTCCATTCCAGTCTTTTCATTTCGATCATCACCAATTTGAGATTTCATTTTCTCCCCATTGTGATACCACACAAAGTAGTTTGCTTGAAAACCATTTTTGGTTATGTGGTAGCTGACTTCTTCACGGCTCAACCAAGGTCTACCAAGTCAAGCACACCCCATGGGTGAATAAATTTTAGGCTTCTACACTAATAGGCTATTCATGACCTGTAAAAATATTTAATTTCATTAAGTACAGACAAAAACATTTATTTTTAAATTTGAAATTCTTAATAAAGTATGTCAATGATAACAACATTACTGAATTAAACTTGTGACTTATCTAACATTTTTATGGCTGTCTACACATGATAGAATGGGTAGTGAAAAGAACCCCACCCTCATAAATGTGAGTATTGGAAAAGAAGGACACATAATATACAATGTACAATGAGAACCATATTTAGATGACCCTAAAGTTATATTAGTACAATCATCTTGGGGGAAATGGAATATTTTATCCTGGTTAACTGATGAATTCAAAAGCTCGTATTCCATATGTTGGACACTATCTAAGGTAAGAAATCATGTGAGGATGGGTTTACATCATTCAATTTCTTACATGCTAGTGAGAATGAAGGCTTAAATTAATTACTTGAGTTCACAGATACCATATCAACCGTTATACACACCATGTGAACCCTTATACACACCATATGAACCCTTATACCATATCGTCATTATTACAACCATTAATAACAACTTATTTAATAACATCACTTGTTAAAGATAATAAAATTGAACATAAATAAATAATAATATTGGATATATCAAGTAAAATGAAGTCATACTATCTTACATCCCAAATGACCACCCACAACCATGATTAATGACCAAAAATCTCCCCTTTCGGCCAAATAAAAAGTGAAAACAAAAACACATAGTTGTAGAAAAAAGTGTGAAGAATAATAATCTCATGTTCCTCATGATATTTGAACCATGTAGTCATGATTTTCGAGATGAACTTGTATCCATGAAACCATATGAGAAACACGATTCAATACATGCATTTTTCTGATTTTCCCAAGCATTTTGAGGAACCCCAAATCAGTGAAAATGGTCATTGTGTTTTAAAAAGGTGATTGAATGACAAATGTACAATATCGAAGGCAGAATGATTAATAGTTATATTAGAAAAACTAATATTCACTAATATTGTGAATTTGACATTCTGTGAATTAGTTTCATGATGAAGGAAGAAGTACTAATTAGGGACCACATACTATTTAGAAAAGTTCAAGAAGATACTCCATATGTTCTATTGTGCAAAGGATAAGTGAATAGTGTGTCATTTTATATAATATAGATTTTGATAGAAATATGATACATACTTGTTATTTAATACACATAGTGTACAAAAATTATGATGAATAAGATCTTCATATTTGGCATGATCTTAATGAAAGGAGTGATTTTCATGAAATAATATCAATAAATATTACAAACAATTTCTTATTAGTTCCTATGCATGAATCTATAATATTTGAAGAAGATTAAAAAAAACTATGAATCCTTAAAATTAGAACACAATAAAGATACACCATGCCCTTATAAATGTAAATGTGTAATGAAAACATTAATTGGACATACACTAATATAGGGATTTGAGTACACAATTCTTGGAACAATCATAAAATTTTACAAAAACCCTAAAAATTGGGAATAAAGAAATTGTTGAGAATAGAAAGATATGCTTTATAAGAGGCGGAACTATATCCTTAATAAAAAAAAGAAGGATTCTAGCCTGGTAGCTACTGATCCGATGGAAGATGTGGGGATTCAGAAGTGCTTCTACCAAGGAATCACTTCTGGAGACGAGCGGAAGGGTTCTGGAATCGTGGGGAGGCCACTGCCTACATTTGGAGAATTTGGGGCTTTTTTTCCCAACAGTTTTTAAAAATTGTTGGGAAAACTCAATATTTCCCAATAGTTTTATAAAACCATTGGGAAAGCTAACTTTTTCCCCATCATTCCCAACGGTTTCCTCAAACCGTTGGGAAAAGTGATTTTCCCCAATTTTCCCAATGGTTTCATAAAACTGTTGGGAAAAGTCAGTTGTTCAAGGTCTTTAACAACGGTTTATGAAAACCGTTGGAAAAGACAACATATACCAACGGTTCTTTGAACCGTTGGTATACAAGTGTTGGGAAAAGTCCCCTTTCTAGTAGTGAAATGATAATTTGATCCAAGTTCACAATATCTCTCCTATTCTCATGGATTAAAATCAAACAATTCTGCCCATTTACTTCCATGTATCCCTCTTACTCGCATTTATTAAAACCATGATTCCTTTTTTAAACATGTAATTAACTTGTGTGTTTTATTTTTAGTGAACATTAGAGTATCATATTTCAATATAGGTTTCTTTTCGTAAAACCAAAATATAATCAAATATGGTTTCATTATGGACTTAATTTCCTTTTGAAATTGGTGGAAAGTTTATTTTAAGATTCATTAATAAACGGGGTATTATAATTTATTTTTAGTGATTTTATTAATTTTTTAATATCATTATCAATATTCTATGAATTAATTTCTTATTAATAAGTTATGATTTTTTTTGTCGAATTATATTTTTTAAATTCACATTTTTTTATTTTTACTAAAATAGAATATGAAAGTTTTGTATATAAAATATAATTCTTTTTAACATAGAACACATGTTCTATGTTTAGTTTTTTTTATTTATTATTGATTATTTATATGTCATGTATTTATTATATTATATCTTATCAAATAAAAATATATTTTTTATGAGTGATGAAATATGTCCCATGGGAAATTTTATTATAATATAAGCACTTTAGGATAATGTCATATGATTTATTAAGTCATAACATTTGTTCTTTACATGCGTTTTGAATTAAATTTTTTATATATTTTATTATATTTATAAAATATATTTATTAATGGTTTAGTTTTTTATACAGGATATTTTTTTGGAGATAATGAAATATTTTTTAAATTATAGAAAATATTTGTGCTCTATATTGGAACAAAATATTTTATCAATATACCATTATTTATTCTATAATTTTTTTTTGTATCTTAAAAATTATATTATATAAATTATATTATTATATGTTAATAAGTTTACATATTTTATATATTATTTTTATCTGTTTTGGGTTATGTAACATTTATTTTTAATTAATTTTTTAACAAGGTTACATATAGAAAAAATACTTTTGATAACAAATTAAACCACCATGATCTAGAATTTTATTTTTAATATTCATTAATTATTAGAGTGTTTATTTTTAATGATATATGTTAAGTTTTATTATCATTGGTATACAATTTTTTTTTTATTTTTTTCTCTTACCTATGAGAACTAATCCTATATTCCTTAAACAGTCTCATTTGAACATAAGTCAATTATGATAGAATTTTATATATTTAGGTGTTTTTTATGAGAAAAATTTTTAGAATATTTATTGATATTGCATTAAATTATTTCAATTAAATGATAAAGTCCTTATTTGAGGATTCACTTTTTTACTTTTCTGATTAAATAATCCCTTAGACTAATATTAGTATCATTTTTATCCCCCACGTGCTATTTAAAAACCTTTTCAGTTTATTAAGTACATCATTTTGTCCTAAATTCAAAGTGTATCCTTGTACTAAATTATTTCCATTTAATCATAAATTGATGATCTAAGATTTGGGTTCTTCTTCTGAGATTTATTTTTTTATGGGCAAGAAAGTCTTAAGTATAGGGGAGTGGGTAAGTTATAGTTCAGTTATACATTTTTCTTTATTTTATTTTTATGTCATTTGATTATTAATTAATAAATTTATTAAGTCTCAATGTGCTGGCATACTGGAAGCAAGATTTAGGGGTCACTGTTGATTTTATTGTTCACTTAATAAGTGTTTTAGTGGGGTTGAGTCTTAAAAATTCTCTTATTTAGGTTAAATAATTAGCTATTTGAGTATATTTTCATGTTCTTAGAAAGGTGTGAGATCTTCAAATTCTATAAATTTACTTTTTTTTTGGAATAAAAATCATCAAGAATAAAAAAATTAAAATTAATGTATATGTTAGAACACTATTAATGGATATTGGTGATAAAATTATAAAATTTAATATTTTCTAGAGGTTAACAATATTTGCATAAAGAATAACTATTTATCAAACTGAATCATTATATGGAAAGTATATTGTGTCAAACATTAAGAGAGAAAATATTAAATATGAAAAATTATAATTTTTAAATAAAAATTGTTATTAATAATTGGTATAGATAGCTAGTTTTATAGATTTATATTAAAGGCCATATGTTGATCACATATATATTGGGTTATGATAGTGGAGTGGTCTCTCTTGGGGATAAAATTAGTGCAAGATATGGTATATTAGGTTCATATAATATAGAAAAGATTAATTATAATTCACATTAGTAAAATTATAACCATTAATAAACTGATTTATATTTTTAAAATCGTTACCATTAATAATTTTACCTTACATTAATATTTTAATCATAAGTAGAACTTTTTATATAAAATAGTTTTTATGATTTATTAATTTTATTAAATATTAATATTACTAAATCAAATAGTATGACTGTGAATTGAAAATGGATGGGTACAAATTGTATGAAAAAAAACATAAGGATGGGATGAAAGAGTCCATTAAGTTTGAAAAACATCATGCATAATACCCTTCTCAAATCCTTAGTCCATGTCTATGATATTTTTATTCAAGAGTAATTCATCTAGAATAGTTTTAAGAACACTTGATCTTTCATGGAATATATTAAGTTTTAAACATGGGAAAAATCTAATGTAGCTAGTGATTGGAGAAAGGCTACATTTTATGGATCATCTGATTTGATTACAAGTGTAAAAAATTATGAGGACCAAATAGAGGATGAGATTACTAGTGTGAATGATGATGAAGATCATATTGAGGAAATGAAACTGACAGTTGAGGATGAACTTTGTGATTGCCCAAAATTATTTGAGAAGTTAATGAGTTGTGAAAATATTCCATTATATTTTGGTTGTACTAAATATAAAGTATTGTTATCCATAATGAAGAAATATAATTTAAAATCTAGAAATAGATGGATTGATTCTAGTTTTACTGAATTTCTTTATTTTTTTAATGATATGATCCCACAAAATAATGGGCTTCCAAATTGAACATATGATTCTAAATTAATTCTACTTTCAATCGATATGATCTCTGAAAGAGTACATGTCTATCCAAATGACTATTTACTATTTCATAGGGACCATAAATCAATTAAAAAATTCCCAAAGTGTGGTGCTTCTTGATACAATAAAGATGAATCAGGCACTATAAATTTTTTATGGTACTCTCCAATCATTCCAAGGTTTAGGCATATATATGGAAGCAAGGAGACTAAAAGACAATAGATTTAGAACACATATACAAGAAATAAATATGGAAAACTTCATCACCTCAGTAGAATATCCTCAGTGGAAGAGAATTGATCACGAGTATCCTGAATTTGGAAAAGAGCCAATAAAGATTAATCTTGTTCTATTTAAAGATGGAATGAATCTTTTTGGTATTCAAATAATCACTCATAGTACATGGTCAGTTAAGTTGGTAAATTATAAATTTCCATCATTATTATTAATTAATTGAAAATACGTTATGTTATCTTTGCTTGTATCAAGACTAAAACAACCAAATAATGATATTGATGTTTATTTGGATCCACTGATCAAAGATTTGAAATTATTGTGGTATTTAGGTGTTATAATACAAGATGCATACATAAATAAAAATTTTATATTGAGATCCATGTTGTACGGGATGATAAATGAATTTAATTATTATGGAAATTTTTTAGGAAATAACATTAATGATAATAAAGGGTTTCCCATTTGTGAGGGAGGTACACAATCAATTAGGTTGAAACATTCATCAAAGACTGTGTTTCTAGGAAATCATGGATTTATACCTCGGTGAAAAAAGTACCGATCTAGGATGACATCATTTTATGAGAGTTTAGAAGAATTTACAATTCCATATCCACTAACTGGTGATTAAAGTTTTTATAAAGAAAAATATATGTGAACTTCTTTTTGTAAAACTTTTTCAAAAAACTTACAAAACTGATTGGAAAAAGGGATCAGTTTTTTTGAATTACCATATTGAATTTTTTTTCACATTATAAATTTTCTTAATGTTATGCATGTTGAAAAAAATTTATTTTATAGTGTCATTATAATCTTAATAAATGAACCCAGAAAAAAAGTATGGAATTAAGGTTAGGTTGTACATGATTAAAATGGGAATATAGGAAGATATGACACTAGTAAAGAGTGAAAAATAGACTTTTCTTCCTCGAGCTGCTTACACTCTTTCCAAGAATGAGAGATATCAGTTTTGAAAATTCTTGAATAATGAAAAGGTTGTAGAAGTGTATTTATAAAATAATAGTAATATCATTTCAGTGAATCATTTAAAGTTAAAGGGTCTAAAATCACATGACTATCATGTTTTGTTGCAATATCTAATGCCTGTAGAGTTACATTGCATTTTACTCAAGAATGTCTGTCATATACTAACCAATATCTGTTTCTTCATCAAAGATATATGCATCAAAGTTATAGACCCAACAAAATTACCAACTATAGAAAAGGAAATTGTTGTCATATTATGTAAATCAGAGATATTCTTCCCACTGACATTATTCGATATGATGTTCACTTGATGGTTCACTTGGTACTAGAGATTCAAATATATGGTATTATACATTATAGATGGATATACCCAATTAAATAATATATGAAGATTTTGAAAGGGTATGTCAAAAATTTAATTCATCCAAAAATTTTTATTGTGGAGAGATTTGTTTTTGAGTAAACCATTGAATTATATACCAACTACCTATCCGATGTGGAAAGCATGGGTCTATAAAAACCTCTTCACATCGGGTGGCTTGTGGGTGAAGGAATTTCTAGAATATATTTTGTCACAATTACTATTACAGATGAATAGCAGACCCACCTTTACATTTTACACTATAGTTTAAAGGTTTCCCCATATTTTGAAACCCAAAATGTAATTATTAGGCATTTGAATCCATCAAGGGTTGAATTATGGATATATAATACACATAATAAATAATTCATATGATGGTTTTGAGACTATATTGTTATGGAGTAAACTAAAAATCCGGATTCAATTTCAGGATGACTTTGATGGCAAGCCAAAGGACCAAGTGTGCATGTGTTATCTTATAATATTTATATGTTCTATACAAATGAACATGATGAATGTGGCACCATGAAAAAAGTAGATTAATAATTGTGGATAAAGTGACTAATGTATCTCGTACCAAGGAAAGAAATTCAATTTATGCCTATATTTTATAATTTGGCATCATCAAAAAAATATGGGAGTTGGATTATACAACTTTACAAGTGAAAAATTTTCAATACAAGAAGGTTTATAATAGGAGTGGTATTAAAATTGATGAATTGATATTCATGAAAGTGAATTATAGTAAGGAGGGGTACAAAGATGAACCATTTATAATGGAATAATAAGAAGTACATGTATTTTATATTCTAGATCCCGTATACCAAAAGTAGTCAATTATTCTGTTATCGACCAAAACAATTGAAAGGTTAGATATTAATTCAATTGAGGATAACCCTTTCATTGGTACATCACAATCATTTCAAAGTGGTCATAATTTAGATGAGGTATTGTATGTAAAAGGATACAACAAGTAAGGTATTTGGATACTTGATAGAGGGGTCAAATCCATTCAACCTTAAAAAAAGAGAATTCAATAATTAGGTTATATATATTTTTTAATATACAATGTGTTACCACATATTATTATATATTCACTACTGAATTTACATAATCTAAGTTAAATGTTCAACCAATTTTGCAGATAATGACTCTTAGACATGCCGATGCTCCCAATACCAAGGAATAACATGTTTATCAACATGTCGGTTCTACCAATGAAATGGATGGAAAACCTTTTTCACATGATAATACAACCAATATATAAGAATAACATATTGTTGATGTTGATATTTATGATGAGGAAATGGTAGTTAGTGAAAAACTTGTGTCCTATAAAAAAATAGTGCTGTAGAGTATGGTGTTTGAAAAAATTATTAAGGTGAGAAACAAAGACATAAAATTTGAGGTTGGATGGAATTCATGCCTCCATCCTATTAACCCCAACAAGACCATGTTTAGTTGTTAAATTGGGATCAATACTCGTATGCATGTGCTGATTGATGTATATTCATGGAATAATGTAGTGCTTGTGCTTAAGACACTAATTTGGGAAAATATTAGGGAAAACCTATGATATAATTTCCTTTTTATACTAAAAATAATAATAATTAAATATTAAATTACTCTTAATTATCCTTTATAGAGTTCATTTATAGTAAATTAATCTCAAATAAATTTTTTATCAATGCTCACTAGAAAGGCTCATAGAGGCTTTCACACCATTCTTATGAGGTATCATCTCAAATATACTGAATGGAAAATAAATCTTCACTCACCATAGATGCATGCACACATGATAAACCAACAAGCATGAGATGTGTTTATTATCCATCACAGGGAGACATCTTTTTAGGTAAATTATGACTGGTAATAAATTTCTTGAAAATATATGTATTATTCTATTTGATTAAGAATATTTAACTTATGAAATAGTAGTTGAGTGATGAAAATAAGCAATGAGTAAAAAAACCAACACACCACTATCGTGAATCAAGTATGGAGTATGATTCACTTGAAAAAATAGTACATATTTTAAATCGACTGTAATAATTTTATGTGATACGAAACAACATCATAATATGTTCCTCTATTTATATAAAGATTTATAAATCAAAATCCAAATACATTTTCATCCCATGTCATGTGAAATAGAAGGAGGCACGTGTAAATAAAGAAGGGATTCTAATAGATGAAAACAAATAAACAATGTGGGAATAATTTATAAGTATGACATAATAAAAACTATTTTTCTTTAAATAGGTATTACATAATAATGATTAATTATTTTCATATATTTTTATCTAAATTAGACACAAGTGTCATCCTCATTTGTACCATTTTAACATATACTTTCAATAGCCTTGAAGTGGCCAAAACATTATGGCCGCATTAGAGGTGTGGGTCTTGAGGTGTCACCACAAACTTATTTTGAGAAAAGAAATAAATAGGGGGATAAAGATAATAAAATGGTAGAGTTACATGCATGATTAGATTATCCAAAATAAAAACTTAATTGGAAGTCATATTTTTTAGGAAATATTATGGGAAGGAATCAATGTGGAGAAATAACACAAGAAAAAACACTATGTGAATATCCCCCCCCACCCCCCCATCATTGAGGAGATCTATTCCCCTAAAAGATATGTCTTAGAAGAGGTAATCAATATTTTCATAATTTTTTTATGAAATGTGAATTAGGAAAACACTGATACCTTTCATTTACTGATATTATAAAAGTTGAAAATGATTGTGATTTATATCATTAAACACCCACCAATCTATTTACTGTAGGGTGTACCATGTAAAATATCTATAGATATATTATACACAAAAAAAAACTTCTAATAGGTCATGTGAGAGTAAGGATTCATGTATCTCATGATATGAGCATTAAGAAACCTATTCCACATGATGATTTGAATATTTTTAAAGGTGATCAAGCTATTGGAACTTTTATAGCATGGCCATTATATATTTTTTTTAAAAAATGTTGGAAATGGGGTATTAATTTTCAATTTATTTTTCATGAAAAACCACTAACAATTTATGAAAAAATGCCCAGATCAATTAATTCTATTATAAGAAAAAAATAGGGATGTGTGGTGAAATAAAAGTTTAATTTAAATGATCTAACAGATCAACTAACCAACCAAAAATATCTTCACAAATTACCTTTACCCTTCCCATTCAACTTCCACATTTACTAACATTAAAGGTTCATAAAGACAAAATGTTAGAAAATTGTGATATGTTCACAATTTATTTTGAAGAATAGATGTATGGAGAGGCTATTATAGACTATATGTTTTCTGAGAATATAAATAAATCCTCACACATGAATGGTTTTGAGTCTCAGTTGTAAATGTGTACATGGGGTGTGTTTTCATGATTTTTTATCCAATAGATGATCTACCATGTTAATTATAACTGAATAATATTTATAATTATTTTAGGCACATATATTAATACTATTTGAAGGGAAAACCCCATGAATAGAAATTTGGATTTATTATTCCTAACATTAATTATACACAAGAATTTTCATTGGAACAAAAGCAATATGAAGTAATAGTGGACAAACTGGCCATAATGTTTGAAAGAAAACTTATATATGACAACATATTCTTAATGCCCATAATTCAGGGGTAACACTCTGTAATTTAATCATATCAAATATATTTTCATTCATTTCATTACTTATTCCCTTTTAGGCAGTATTGGTTACTTATTGAAGTCAATTTTTACACTCCAAATATTTATTTTTTGGACTAAATGCATGAATCTCTAAAAAACCAACCACACATGATGATGTTTATAAATTTATTATATACTACATGCAACTTTTTACAACTAAACTTCAAGTTATAAATTTTATAATATGTTTTAATGATTTTTTTAATGATTTTTTTTAATGATAGAGTGATGTTTAAAGATTTTTAAAATCATGGCATGAGCACAATCCATGAGCATAAAGAGCCCATCAACTTTTATAAGTTGATAAGTATTAGGGTATATATAATAATATTTCACTATCAAAACATATATCAAAACAAATTCATTATTTTTTTCAATTTTTTTTGAAGTGTCTAAAAAAACCATTGAAAAATATTATGGTTTTTATGTTTGGAAATTTAAGAAAGATATTGTATACCATCAAAAAACTAACATCCCTAAAGAGGCATTTTCGAAGACAATTACAGTTTCATTTATAATATTTATTAAACCTTTTTTTATTTATATTTTTTTAGTACTAATAGGATTGTTGGAAGTCATAATATTTACAATAGGAAATAGAGTTTTTTTAAATTAAGGAGAAATATACTTAGTGTCATAATGTAAACAGACATGATGAAGAGGTTACTTCTAAATGATTATTTATTTTATTTTATCATTATTTTATCTACTTTTTTGTAGTTAATTTCATTATAATTTTTATTTAAAACATTATTAAAATGATTAATACATCATTTATGACATGTGGTAATCAACCAAACCTCAATCCGATACACAGTGTGTCTGGTATGGCACAAAGTATGTGTTTTTTGTTTAAACTTTCCATTTTAGTTGTAAACACATGTCACATACTTAAAACTAAACAAATGAATTCCAACTATTTTGATACTTTTGGAAAATGATACATAATTCATTGTGGCATGTACGAATTATCCTTACCTTAATCCAATACACATTGTGGCGGGTATGACTCAAAGTTTCCATTATCAGTTTAAAATTGAAAATTTAGGTAAACATTGTTGTCACTCACTAAAAACTGAGAAAACATGCTCATATTTTCTGTATAATTTTGGAAAATGTTTCATAATTCAATTATGACATGTAGGAATCATTATCACATCAAAAAAACACATGATGTGACCGATAGGACTCAAATAATTTGTTTTTATTTTCAATTGACATTTTAGTAAAAAAGGCACATGACATACTCAAAACCATGAAAATATGTTCATATTGTGTTGATAATATAGGAAAATTATCCTTAAGTCATTTTTGACATATAGGAATCAACCTCACATCAATCTGATGCATGATACGACTTGTATGACTCAAAATGCGTGTTTTCAATTTAAAATGACATTTTTGTAAAAATGACAAGTGACATACTCAAAACCAAGATATTGTATCCCTATTTTTTTTGATAATTTATAACATTAATACATAAGTCAATTTTTACATGTAGGAATCAACCAAACCTCAATCCGATGCTTAATGTGATCTGTATGATTCAAAGTGTGCCTTTTTATTTAAAATTGACAATTTAGTTAAAAAGATAAGTGATATACTAAAAATTGAGAAAAAATTTAGATTATTTTGATAATTTGGGAGAACAATATATAAGTCATTTTTAACATGTAGGAATAAGTGACACCTAAAGATGATACATGGTGTCCCCGATATGACGGAAAGTGTCCGTTATTAGTTTAAAATGAATATTTTAGTTCAAAACATGCATCACTCAGTGAAAACTAAGAAAAAAAACTCATATTGACTTGATAATTTAGAAAAAAATACTAATAAGTCATTTGTGACATGTAAGAGTTAGTCTCACATAAAACCGATATGGTGTGAACGATATGACTCAATGTGCATGTTTTAAGTTTAAAATGATATTTTAGTAAAAAAGATGATATAATAAAAACCAATAAAATGAATTTGGATTGTTTTGATAATTTAGAAAAATGACCCATAATTCATTTTTGATGTGTAGGAATTGGTTTCACCTCAATCCGAAGCACAGTGTTACTGGTATGACTCCAAGTGTGTCTTTTTATTTAAAATTGGCAGTTTAGTAAAAAAGAAAAGTGGCATTATGAAAACCAATTAAACAAATTCACATTATTTATATAATTTATGAAAATTATCCAAAAGTAATTTTTTATGCGTAGGAATTGGCTTCACCTCAATCTGATACACAGTGTGCCTGGTATGACTCAAAGTGTCCGTTATCAATTTTAAATTGACTTTTTTGTTCAAAATATGTGTCACTCACTAAAAAACTTGAAAAAACACTCATAATATATTAATAATGTAGGAAAAATATTCATAAGTCATTTTTGATGTATAGGAATTAGTATCACATCAAACTGACACACGATGTGATCAGTATGACTCAAAATGTATGTTTTAAGTTTAAAATGACATTTTAGTAGAAAACTATTGACATTATAAAAAACAAAACAAAAAAATTCATATTGTTTTTATACTTTAGGAAAAAAAATCCATAAGTCATTTTTGATGTGTAGGAATAAGCCTCACCTCAGTCCAACCCACAACGTGACTGGTATGAATCCAAGTGTGTTTTTTATTTAAAATTGACTTTTTATTAAAAAATATAAGTGACATGATAAAAATCAATAAAACACATTTAGATTGTTTCTATAATTTAGGAAAATAACCCATAAGTTTTGTTTTATGTGTAAGAATCATCAACACCTCAATTCGATACACATTGTTTCTGGTATGACTCAAACTATTCTTTATCAGTTTAAAATTGTAATTTTATGTCAAAACATGTGTCACTCACTAAAAACTGAGAAAAAATGCTCATTTTAACTTGATAATTTAGAATAATTATTCATAAGTCATTTATGATGTGTAGGAATTATTCTCATGTCAAACCAACACACAATTCTACCGCTATGACTCAAAGTGTGTGTTTCTAGTTTAAAATGACATTTTATTAAAAAGAAAACAATTGAATAACTCAAATCCAAGAAAACACATTAGTATTGTTTTTATACTTTAGTAAAATTATCCATAAGTAATTTTTTATGTTTAATAATTATCCACACATCAATCCAATGCATGATGTGACTGGTATGACTCAAAGTGTGTGTTTTCAGTTTAAAATGACATTTTTGTAAAAACCACAAGTGACATAATCAAAACTGAGAAAAACATATGTAATATTTTGATACTTTATAAAAATTATATATAATTAATTTGTGATGTGTTTGAATTAGCTACACCTAAATACAATGCACGGTGTGACTGGTATGACTCAAAGTGTGTCTTTTTATTTAAATTTGACATTTTAGTAAGAAAGACAAGTGACATTCTCAAAACTGAGAAAACAGATTCAAATTATTTTTATAATTTATAAAAATGATCTATAAGTCATTTTTATGTGTATGAATAATCCAAACCTTAATCTGATACATGATGTGACTAGTATGACTCACTGTGTCTGTTATTAGTTTAAAATTTTTGTTTTAGTTCAAAAAGTGTGTCACTCACTAAAAAATGGGAAAACACACTCAAATTTTCTTTATAATTTTGAATAATTATTTATAAGTCATTTATGAAAATTTGGAATTAGACTCCCATAAAACTGACACATGATGTGACCATTATAACTCAAATTGTGTGTTTCTAGTTTAAAATGAAATTTTAGTAAAAAAATGAAATGCTCAAAACCAAGAAAATACATTAAGATTGTCTTTATACATTAGAAAAAAACCCACAAGTTATTTTTGATGTGCAAGAAACATCCAAACCCCAATCCGATGTGTGGTGTGACTGGTATGACTCCAAGTGTGTCTTTTTATTTAAAGTTGAAATATTTATAAAAAATACAAGTGAGCTATGAAAAATTGAGAAAATGCATTCAGATTGTTTTGATAATTTAGGAAAAAATATTTATAAGTTATTTTTAACATGTAGGAATCATCCTCACCTCAATCCGATACACAATGTTCCTAATATGACTCCAAGTGTTTGTTATCATTTTAAAATCAACATTTTAGTTCAAAACATGTGTCACTCATTGGAAATTGAAAAAAAAACTCATATTATCTTGATAATTTACTAAAATAATTAACAAATCATTTGTGACAAGTAGGAATCAGTATCATATAAAACAGACATATGATGTGACAAATATGAATCAAAGTGCGTGTTTTCAGTTTAAAATGAAATTTTAGTAAAAAATAAGTGACATATTCAAAACCAAGAAAACACATTCATATTTTTTATACTTTTGGATAATAATAAACAAATCATTTGTGACATGTAGGAATCAGCCTTACCTAAATCTGATGCATGGTGTGATTGGTATGACTCAAAGTGTGTATTTTTATTTAAAATTGAAATTTTAGTATAAAAGAAAAGTTACATACTCAAAACTAAGAAAATAGATTCTAATTATTTTAATACTTTAGTAAAATGATCCAAAAGTCATTTTTAATGTGTAGGAATCATCTTCACCTCAATTTAATACACAGATTGCCCGATATGACTCAGTGTCTATTATCAATTTAAAATTAACATTTTATTTCAAAACATGTGTCGCTCACTAAAAAAAATAAGGAAAAATGATCATATTGTTTTGATAATTTAGGAAAATGATTTATAATTCATTTAAGATGTGTAAGAATTAGTCTCATATCAAACCGATGCATGATGTGACTGATATGATATAAAGTGCGTGTTTTCTGTTTAAAATTACATTTTATTAAAAAATAAGTAGCATAATCAAAACTCAGAAAACACATTCATATTGTTTTGATAATTTAGGAAAATTATCCATAATTCTTTTTTAATGTGTAGGAATAAGCCACACCTCAATCTAATGCATGGTGAGACCGATATTACTCAAATTTCGTGGTTTTAATTTAAAAATGAAATTTTATTAATGTATTGTTTCATATTTATGTTTAATTTATTTTTTTATAGTAATACCAATAAAATAATTCTTTTCTTATATAGGTATATTATTTTTCTCATGTTAGGTTGGTGAACAATGTGTTTATCTTCCCAAAATTTCCAACCTTAAATAAGTGCATGTATCAAATGGATCTCCTCCTTCTATAAATTTTTCTTTCAAGTTTTATAAAATTTTAAACTATTGAGCCTCCACTCCTACTTTAGTCTACCTTCCAAATATAATCATCAAGAAATATTCTTGGGCCCAGGATCAAGATATATCTTTCTATTATTTTCTCAATTTAAATCCTACTTAAGCTATCTCATATATTATGTTAGAATCTATTTCTTTTCAACAATTCACAATCCCATAAATATCATTTCTTCATTGAATGAAATATGGAAACTAAATATCATGATTTAAACCTTCATTTTAGTTGGCCACAATTCTTTAAAATAATTTTTAAAAAGTTAGTAACAAATATTATGTAATTTTATTTATTTAATGGATTTGGATATCAATTTGAGTTTATTTATTATAGTGGATTTCTATAAGAGAAAAAATTATCCATTTTACTTGGGTTAATTATTATGGAATATTTTTTTTATTATGGGTGGTGGACTATTTGATTAATTTAAAGAGAATAATATTTTAGGGATCTCCATTTTTGAAATTATTTACATAATATTAATGGGGGGGGGGGTTGAATAATTAATTCCTAAAAATTAATTAATGGGATTTAGGGTTTTCAATATTAACATTTATATGTGGTTTAAATATAAATATTTAATATTGAGATATTATTTTTCTTGATGTGGATTTTATAGAGGTATAACTAATTGATTTAAATATGTTTAAGGATTTAATGTGGGTGTTATTGAAATGGAATATTCTTTTGTTAATTATTAAGACTTGGGGAATTAGTTAAGGTTTGAATAAGTTTTTATTTTGATAGTTATGATGGAAAATTTAGAAGATTTATTAAATTTTAATTTTTTTGTCATGTAATTATGGTGATAGAGCACCATGGAATTTAATATGAGGAGAATAAAATGAAGAATTTGACATAGTTGACTTGTTGTTAAATGAGATAAATATTAACGATGAAATGGATATTTTTATGGAGAAATGAGTATAGATGGTCGAGAATAAGGGTTGTGGAGGATATATAAATGAAATTAATTTGGGGGAATTAATATGGAGAATTTATGAAGGAGGTCCACATGAGAATTTGGAGGAATTTATGGGATATTATTGAGCCATTAATGAATTTCCAAGATTGTATAATATAGGCTTAAATGTTTTATTCTATAAACATAGGATTGGATTGAAATTATATACTCTTGAATCTTCCTCCATTTTCCTTTCTGGTAATAGTGGACCTTTGGATAAAGGGTTTTATAAAAGGTGGTTAGAGAATGAGGATCAGTTGAAAATTTGTGGTATGTAGAATGTTTTATTCAATATTATTTAATTAAATTCTCCAAAGTTATAGTGATATTCCAAAGCCTTAAAAGCATTTTTTTTGGATGTCCACATTTTTGAGGCAATAAAAATGTATTTTTATGACATTTGATGTGGGATTTTCATATATAGGAAAGTGGTTCCAAACTATTCCTATCTTAGGACAGTCTTGATATGAATTGATAATGACTTAAAATAAATATTTATTTATTCATTATTCATTTTAAACCATTAAACACAAGTTTTTGAATCATTATTTGACCAAATATTAATTTTTAAGAAAATATGGTTTTTAAGAAAATGTGGTTTTAAAATCTATCTTGTGATTAATTAAATTTGGTGTTTTGATAAAATTTGTTGAAATATTTTCAAAGATGGATTTAATGAATGAATTTCAATGTTGGGATATGTTCTTCTATTTTGTTCTAGATGAAGAGTTTTTTGGGTTGTTTTCCTTATTTTTTATTATGTAAATTGAGGTTTTGGAAATAACCAAGGAGAAAGGGTTTTTGATTGATCCTCATAAACATATGGTTACACATTTGATATAAAATTAAAATATTATTATATATGAAATATCACGATATGGTTTGGATCATTAATGAGATCATATTTGTTAAATGGTAATTAAAACACATAATGCTCATGCTTGAGGGCTGAGCATACAAACCAAGGGGTTAAACACT
Source organism: Viscum album (assembly GCA_963277665.1). Lineage (NCBI taxonomy): Eukaryota > Viridiplantae > Streptophyta > Magnoliopsida > Santalales > Viscaceae > Viscum > Viscum album. The sequence goes on from OY728139.1 coordinate 66,317,194, forward strand.
AGAAACCTTTGGATCTATGACCGATTTATATAAACTAGAATTATATGACATGATAAATTTTTTATTTATAGATATTTATCAATTATTTAATCTTACGACATGATATATTATTATCTTACATTTATGACCAAAGGGTGATAACATAGTTATTGTTATTCATGATTGAACTGAAAGACTGTTCTTATGTGAACATTTCCTTATTAACTAATGGAATGAGGGTATTCTTTCATATAGTGTTTTTCATGAACTATTTTATAGTAATTTTTTTATAAAATTTTCATTGAAAATTTATAGACTTAAGAGAGAGTAAACCATTACTGTGAAGTGGGGGTAAATTAGTGGTTACCAAAATATAAACTCTTAAATATGTTTTCCATCACTAGTTAGTGTGTAAGATTAGCAGATGAAACAAAACAATGATTTGAGATAGAGTGAAAATGAACACACATGAAACAAGGTTTTTTATAAGGTTCAATCAGTCTTTTTATTGATTGGATAATGCTTGGTGTAAAACAGTTATGATCTTGTTATCCTTGTTCTAATCTTATTATAAAAAAGAATAAGGAATAGAGTAGAAATATGGTCCTGAACTCTAAGTATAAGAAATATCTAGATGATTTTCAACAAGTTTATTAGTATTTTATTCCCACCTCAAGTGCCTTTGGAATTTATATCAAATGAGAACCCTTGTTATTCTCCTCTATCCTGTCCAAATACTCCTTGGAATGATCTACATAATGTATTTCCAATTATCACAAATTTTTTCATACTTTTCTTTGATCAGGTCTCATCACATTTAAGTAATTTACATGCATCATAGCATGAAACCCTTAGTTGTGGCATGATTTCTAAATCCATAATTCACAGCATATATCTCTCAAAAGATCCATAAAATTTGTTCCAACACTTTGTTTCATGTGTAATTTCACTACGATCTTTATATCTCCTCATATCTATGGTATATTTATTTCAACATGAAACTATTCCTTATAGTGTGATGTATATGTTCTCTATAATATCAACATAAAGAAGTTTCATAGTTTAGTATCCTTGCAGCATGAACATTGCTACTGCAGTGCAACATCAAGTCTTACAATGTGATAGAGTTAGTTCCCTAAATCATCTCTAAAAAAAGTAATCATGGCATTCCTTCATAGAACAAAGCATGTAGGTTGCAACATGATTCTTCTATAAGTATAAAAGGATTCATCTAATTCAAACCTTCATAGTGAAATATAACACATTCAAAAATTGATTTCTAATAACATAGTAAATCTTCATTCCTTCACGTCATATTATATCCTATTTGGATTCTAACTCATCCATGAGTATGCTCTAAATAAACAAAACACGAAAAATTTTAAAACAAATGAATGAATTTACTCAATAAATAAGTCATAACATGCTCCCAATATGGTATTTATCTAAACAACACACTTTTGTATAGAATGATGTTTATGAGAGTTCTCAAACTCTTAGTGTCAAGATCAATGTTATACTAACCATGCCTCGATTAAGATTAACTCACTCCCCCCTTTATCGATTATCTTTATTAGGGATCATAAATCATCCATAGGTATCTTCAATCACCCCCTTTGGATTTTTTGTCAATATAAAAAAACACTTTATATCTTCTCCATACATTAGATACCAACTTCTCATGTACCCCTTACAAGAAAAACTATTTTTTATTCCCCCTGATCATATTCTGTAAAATAAATAGATTCTATCCCCTTTTGAAAGAATATCTCTTCTATATTATCCCCATTTTTCAAATAATTATAAGTAATTAAATAAGGAAAATAAATCCAAAAATTTGTAGATATTTTATGAGAGAATGAACTATTAAAAACATTCTCACATTCTAAAAGGAATCCTTCATTAGAAGTTTTTTCAAGATATCCATAACTTTCTCCTTCATTAAAACATATTCCAATTAAATCTCTCTATAATCCACCTTCTCCTTGATAAAGTGGTATTTGAAATCAATATTATTTGACCATTAATTTTTTACTAAATTCATTAACGATTTAATTTAACTTTGATTATCACACATATTCACTAATGAATATGAAACTTCCATTAAGTTTTTGAGTCAGGAGGGTTCCTACGGCAAGGGTGGTATCCCTCATACCCAAACGACGATGGTCATAGAACTGTTCCCTCCCCCTATAGAGGGGGAGGGACCCATTCTATCCATCGAAGGATCTCTGTCTCATACCTTATTCCAATTTTCTAGCCACAAATTCATTTCTTAATCCCCTCAGATCTCAATTTACCCTAAAGTCATAGATTCTTTAAATAGATTCCCACAATTCATGCTCTCATCCTTGGAGTTCAATGATTCATCTTCACTTATGAACATTACATTTATATCTCTTTTCAAATATATTCATCCATAGATGGATTATTTAGACCTATTTATCTTCGGTTCTTGAGGATTAAATGAATGAAAAACCATGGTCTTCTTGAAAACAAGAAAATTATGATTCACTTAACTTCACAGAATGACCTGGTCCAAGCCTAGGCTAGTGGTCCCCACATCTATAATGATTATATTTTTTTTCTATTCTAGTGGATTTTTTATTTTCATATGAAACATGATACCTTGACCATGGTGATTTGGGAAAGGTTTTCCAAACTCCCTCTCTATTTTCAGAATCATTTTATTATTCAAATGTTAGGGAATATTTTTAGATGCTATTTATGTTCTGATAGAAGAACCAGATATGTGTTCCACCCTATTTCTATGAGAATTTTCATTGAGGTTGATATATGAAGATCGATGATAGAGTATGTATGGATTGATGTCGGGAAGGAGTTCTGCTATAAGAATCCTGTCATCTTTGAATCATAGTATAATTTTTGTTCTTTATTAAAAATAATGGGACACCCCTTAGAAGTGTGTAGGTATAAGAGTATGATCAACTACCAGAAGATATACATGGGGATGGATTGTAATGAAAATTATTTGGCATCCATTTCTAATTCTGATATGAAGAAACATGCCCAAATTGACTAAATAAGTGATTCAGAGGTAGTGTGCATTGGACCACCTGAGGTCAGGGATTCGTTGGGGGAAGATCTACCTACTAGGCTCACAAATGATCAGTTGTCTATAGATTGAGTAGTAAAGGATACCAACATTTAGTTGGGAGAATGTATGTTTCACTAATACTTGAAAGTTGTTTATAAAATGGGTATCTTTTATTCTCAAATGGTGATGGGAAATGGTAGGAAAGGTACTGATTTCTTTGATCCAATCCTGGGGGAAGGGGAGGCTTAGTCTATGACATCCTCCATGGTAGAATTCATGATGTAGAATCCATGGAATACTTCACTATCAAACACTAAGATTTCTTATGTTACAAGAGAATAATTGAAAGTGTGTTTTGAAGTTCTATGTCTGAATAATATTTGTGGTCTTGTGGAAATTATTAATGGTGTGTCTATGGAAAGTATAAAATAATGAGTTATTGGTGCAAAGTAGAAGGTGAGATCAGGATTTGATTTTTATAATAGGTTCCAGATGTTAGAAGATCAAAAATATGTAAAGGTGGATGCCGAAATATGGGAATTAGTTATTTAAAAAAGGAATAAAAAGGCTATTCCATGGAAGGTAGAAAAAGTGGATCCTAAGTACTTAGTACGTTATGTTCAGAACCCTTTGTGTGATAAATAATCTAACTCCAAATATTCTTTAGAGTGGGAACAAGATAAATAAATAATGATGACTATTGGCTGTGGCTTGATGAATGAAAAGCAAGGCAATATTGTTTTTGGAAACTTTCAAGTCAATAAAAATAAAAAAACTAATTTGGCACAAAGATTACTCCAACCTTCCAAATCCTATGGTCATCAGATCAGCTAAAAAATTAAATATAGGTAAGGAAGAGGCTATATTAGACCTAGTAGAGGTTTATAAATGTAGTATGATAGGGGGAACAATAATACCTCCCAGTGATGAGAATGATAGATTGGTACTTCTTCTCTATTTGAAGGAAGAAATGTTAGATGAATATTTTAATATAAATATTTCAAAGGAAAATTGAGATATAATATATGAGCGATCAATCTGAGTTGATCTTAATGATGATAAATATGAGTGGATCAATAAACAAGATTGTATATTGGCATGTATAATCAATAAGGAGAATATTAATTTATATGAATATATCTAGAGTTGGGATAAGATGGCCATGCACTTCGAAGATATTCTCAATAATTTTATAGAGATTCAGGTAACTACGCTATAATGGGGCTTATATAGGGTGATTAATTCCAATAATATTTGTTTTGTTTGTAATGATTTTATGAGTTCCTTATGTGTTTATCACACTTAAAGTTTGGAATGTTCAGTTTCTCACATTTTCTTTAAAAGTGTTCTGGTAATAAAAATTTAGTTTTTAGGCCAGTTATGAAAATTCCACCCTCATATCTTCAAGTTGTGACTTTATCCACATCCTTTATGTCATGTCTTGTGATTCCAAAACATAGACAAATTCTGTTATTTGTAAGAATACTAAATTTTACTTCTTTGAGTGATAAGTAATGTATATCACTCTAATAAATAATGAACCACTCTGATTTGAATTTTTATCACCAATTTCACCTACCTAATCCAAATTGAAATTTCTATAAAGTTAATAATAAACATCCTTTAAAAAACTTATGACATGACCCAACCCACTATAACCCATATAGGGTGGCAGTGGGCCAAGTTTTCCACCATAAGTCCATCTCCAATAGGCCAAGGGTTGCTGCCTAGCACCGAGTAAGTATATCACTCATAATGGGAGGCCTTTTCCTAATGCACCAGTAAAAAATCATACAACTTTATAAAGGTCATAATAACGATGAACCGATAAGTTAGACTAACCAAAATGTATGTAATACATGTGAAAAATTATAATATTTATAAAGGCATATCCATCACCTAAAACACAATGAACGAGTGCAAAATATACACCCAGAAAACCATAGAAAAGTGATAGAGGTGATATTTTCATTATTTTTTACTTTGAATATCAATGATTTAATCCAAACTATTTTGACATTTTTAATGGAATTACATATTTTTTATATTTTTGGTGAATTTTTATAATTATAGTAAAAATGAAAAAATTCGTAGGCATTAACTATTTTTAATAAATTTTCAAAATAATTGAATAAGCCATATCTTTATTTGATCTTTAGAAAAACTTTCAATTTTAACCCATTAAGGAAATTTTTTCAAGTCTTGGCTTGTAATATATTTTACCTATGTTGCGTAAGATAAATTTGCACCACATATGATATTTTTCATATGGAATAAGACTCTTTGTGAGTTTTTTAAGAGTTTTTAATCCCATAAGAACTCTTTTTAGAAAAAAAAAAGAAAACTGTAATAATTTTTCTATGATGTGTATAACTTTTTATTTCCTCTTAAAATGTTTCCTCTAGATCCCATATGAATTTTTGGACACTGTGTATGATATTTTTCTAACCCCATATGATTTTTTTGATTTCTTAAGATATTTTTCATCCCATAATACATTTTAATTGAATATGTATAAAATTTATCCCGTATAAATTTAAAATTATTGTTATATGAAAGTCTTACGTGGTACCTTAAATATATTATGGTTAAGTCAAATTTCCGACATAGAACTTTTTACTTGGTGAAATTTTAGGAACCTATAAGAAGAAGGGTCATGCTATAGGTATTTTTTCCTACCCCACATTGCAACAATATGATTTCATTTAGAGGAGAGATGAAGTGTCAAAGGTCATGGTATGTTTTAAAGTAAAAGAAAATATTTTATTCCTCATGTATAAATCATGAGAATATTCATTTGAACCTATTTTCATTGCTACTACGAACTGTAAAAAATCATGGAGGTTTTTCACATGTATGTGAAGATTCCCCAAGAATAATTTGAAGGTTTTCAACATTTTAAATATTTTTCTTCTATTTTTTCAAATATATAACAATCTTGAAACACACTGGATAGAATGGATGAGAATTGTTTGGAGGAGTTGGCACACAATTATACTATAATTTGGACAACCATGAAGTTATAGATAGATAGATAGAGAGAGTAAGATTAAATGTGACTTGATATAGCCATATGTAGATAAACTCCTAAATATATGTAGTGGTGGATACTTGAGAAAAATCTTTTTTGAGTATTTTTATTTTTATAGTAAAGCCTTTTAAATTATTTTGGAAACTTTTTTCATGAGTGAAAAGGGTAATTTTCTCTCTTGAATCAATTTTTCTTTAAACTAAACCCAAACATTTTCAACTTATTAGAGTAGAATGATTGTAATGACCCAACCCACTGGGGCCCTCCTATCTAACAGAATACTAGGCTGTCACAACCCCAAGCTCACCTCTATAAGCTAGGGGCTGGTGAAAAGTACCAATAAGGAATAAATCTATTGGGAGTCCTTTTCCTAAAGTACCTATATGAACAAACCCAACCATATTCATGAAGAAGTGCAAAAGAATAATAATAAAATACAATAACATTTAGAGTGAAAACCACACATGTAATAACCTCCAGGTAATAAAAAATTGGGCAATAGTGTAATCTAAAATTGAAATGAAAAAATAAATGCCTTACCAAAATGAATATCCCAACATGATAATAATTAGAATAGAAAATAGTTGAGATAACCTAACTCCTAATATTCTAGCCCAACCACCAAATGTGGTCTATAAACAAGGTTATCCCTATAATCCTCTGAAATAACTACCAATCTATCCCTCACCTATATAAGACATGACATGTGTGGGAAAATCCCATAAAGGGGTGAGTATATACATACCCAGTAAAACACCCAAAAAAAAACAAATATGGAGCAATAAAAGACATGATATATGTACTCATCTCAATCCAAAGAAAGAGGGAAAAACCCAATACATAAATATATGATCATATAAGAAACTCATATGAGAGAGAAAGAGGACATACATCTCACAACCCAACCAAGGATGATGAGTTTTCATATACCTTCGAAGGTCTATCATCTATGCCCAACATCTCACATGTCTATTTGAAGAAGTAATGAGGAGGTACAACAACTCACAGCCGCTCTACATCCCAAGGGGGTGAAATCTCTAAAAGAACAAGGACCCATTCCCTAGTATAAAAGGGGATTCCACTCAAATTATGGAGGAACCACACCATAAAAAGATAGGGAGCACCACTCTGTAGATAGAAGACCCATGCCTGTGTAGGAGAGTACCATCTCTATCTATGTATAGAATATGGGGGACCTGTGCCCTAGTGTGATAGGGGAGTGCCACCCTCCAAATAGAGGTACCGAACCTTGAATAGGGGAGTATCATCTCTTCTTGGATTAATGAGTATGGGGGAGTCACACTTTTCTATGAAATGGGAGTATTATCCCCATAGGTAGAGGTCTTGTGACCTAAAGAGGGGAGTACAATATTTACCTATAATAATGAGTACATGGGACCTGTTACCTACTATGATAGGGTAGTATTTTCCCCATAGATAGATGACTTGCACCCTAAATAGGAGAGTACCATCTCTACCTAAAATAATGAGAATGAGGGAACCACACCCTCGTGTGACAGGGGAGTACTATCCCCATAGATAGTGTAACCATGCCCTGAATAGTGGAGTACTATCTCTAATGGGAATAATGAGTAAGGTGGACTTATGCCCTATTGCAAGAGGGGAGTACTGTATGCATAGATAGAGGACCTGCACCCTAAATAAGGGAGTACCATATCTACCTGTAATCTCTATAATGATCCTACCAATCACTACCATTATCGAGCTTTACTTAAATAATAATCACACTCATAAAATCTATATTTGTATATCAAAATCCACTATTAAGGCCACCATCATTTTCTATGTGAAAAAAAAACTCAATATGGGATACTCGCAGGACAAAATCTGAGTCAAAATGAAGAATATAAAAGAGGTAGAAGCTTTTTGAAAAGGGGGTACATGACGTGTCTGGGGTCCACACAACGTGTGGTACTGCTCCGATTTATGGAATTGTTCTCCAATAGAGAGAGTTCAATGGACATTCCATTATAAATGGAATTTACAAGGCCCATACATTGTGTCTTGGAAACCTAGTGCCTGCCCGTGTGCTCCTGGAAATGCATGTAACATACCAAGTAATTAATGAATAATAGATATTTTTATCTATGTCTATTAATTATTAAGATAGTGTTTTAGAGGCTTAAAATGAAAATAAATACAATCTTATGCATGGAATACACTAATATTCTTAAAAGATTATTTTACTGCCTTTTGATGGAAAACCTTTTTTAAATCTATCTTTTGAAAATTTTATAAGCTATGTTTGTCAAAATAAACTTATTGTTTAGGATTGGGACATCAAAATTTACTTTGTGTGAATTTTTGGTATTTTTCAGACAATGTTCATTTTTTAATGAATAGTGGAAATTCTGCATTTTACATCAAAACTGCTTTTTAATCTAATTTATTTATATGATTAGATTATCTTTTGAATTGGTTTTGAAGTGAAATTAGAATATATTTTTACCATTTAATCCAATGGTGGTCATTTGAATCAATTTCACTTTGAAATTAGACTTAAACTGGTATCAATCTTTTGATACTTATTGTTTCATAAAAACACGCTATTTGTCATGACAGTGTGAATTAATTATTAAATTAATTAATGGGACTTATATGTTTTGAATTTTGTAAAATAGACATCATTTTTGAATTCGGAGTATCAAATATAGCTTAGGGTGAATTTTTGGTAATTTTCTGAAAAACATCAATTTTTGATGAATAGTGAAACCACTAAGTGGTACTTATAAAAACTGATTTTTCGTTTAAATGAAATTTTGCCATATTTGTGTTTTTAATTTCAAAAATCTGACATCCATGGTTGTCATTAAGAAGTAAAATGTGGTGCAATGAGATTAAAATAATTTTTTGGTGAATAGTAACTTATTAAGTTTTTAATCGCGATTAGAGGTAATTAGTGTAGTTTAAGGTAAAAATAATGCTTTAATAAAATGAGATTAGCTAGACACATGTCCTAACCTCATTGGATGTGTCATGGCCGACAAATAAAATCCATGGGTCAGCTTGGGTACCCCATGGAGCCACTTTGGTTGGAAAATGACATAAATAACTTTTTATTAAATGTTAAAGTAAAAATGACACAAACATGAGATGTTTTACTAAAACAATTTTTACATGGGGTTATACAAGTCATAATGTTGATTATAAATATTCATTGGAAAGATAAAAAGATTTCCTACATCCTAGTATTTTGTTTATAATTTTTAGACATTAAATAAATTAAATTATTTATGACATCATAATGATGCAGCGATGACCTCATTATTTGATGATTTAAATAAAATGGAAAGATAATGTAATATATAAAACCTACACATGTCCAAAACCTATTGGATGTGTGGATTTATAACCCTTATAACCTTAACCTATAATTATATCAATGTGGGACCTTTTGAATCCGAAACTCCTTTTCAAATAAAGTAATATTTCTTTACTTTCCAAGAATTCCCCTCCTCTCCTCTTATAAAAGGCCCCCACCTCTACCTCCTTACCCACACTTCCAAAGCCTTTGGCTCGGCCAAAACTAGCCCATTTTGTCTCTCCACTTCCCTCTCTTACTCCTTGAAGCCTCACTTTGGGCAGAAGACTTCCCAAGGAAGCCTTTGAGCTCAAATCTAAGAGAGTTACCCGATTTTAAGGTAATGTCTTCACTTGAGTCCTTTTGTTTTATTTTGATTCTCCAACCCCCTAAACTATTTTTATTCTTTTCTTTTGTAACAACTCCATTATCCTCAATATACTAGGATGTTGTTATAATAAGTATTAGAGCTACACTTACACACACCTACATCTAATGGTTAATGAACATACTGTTTCCGTGGATGGTGAATTTATGCCTCCCGAAATGATGATTGTTCAACATTCTTTTAACACCTTCAAAGGTGGCCATTAAGATGTCACTATATTTATATATGATATATAATATTTTTATGTTTTCCTTAAGCTTCTGTATTTTTCATTTTGGGTATACCTTTATGGTTTCCATTATGGGTAAACGCGATATCTTCATTTAAGGAAGTGCGGACTACCGCCCCCTCAAAGTGAGTTGATTCGTTAAATACCATATATGGGACGTATAAAGGATGGAACTATGATATTATATATGATATTATACTGTAATTATAATATACCTTTATATCATTATGATTCCATTCTATAAAATATGAAATAGAAATGAAAGTAGCGTTCATGCGTACGTACGGCTTACCGTCTCCATGAACGGTGCATTTCATTTCTTACCTCTAAATGATTATGTAATATTATAAATGCATGAATGTACTGGATATATATGACATATATGATATCTACATCATTAATACCATTCTGGATATAATGGATACATGAACAACTTGTAATTATAAAGGGTTTATTTTTGACTCAAGTACCAATGATCGTTAAAATGACCGTTATTAACTTAAATAATTACATAGTGTTCATGACATGGTAATAAGTGATATAAAATGAATAATGTACTTGAAAAAGGTTCTTAATCAAGTAGAAATTAACTCAAGTTTATTATTCAGGACATTAAAGAACGATCGAGTCAAGTCGGACCTGAGGTATGGGACTTCGTCTCAATCTCCTTTCATTGAGGCATATTTTGTTTTATACACAACCTTATTTTATACGGTGTATAAACCCCTTTGACTTTTATGTTTATCCAAAAGGAATATTTTTTATACGAATCATTTTACTAAATGAAAAAAGGGAATGTTTTTGTCGTACGTATGCGGTGACAACGACTACTCCGCCGCCGTGACCATTATTTGAGTTTCGGCTTCCTCTACAAGCCATACCTTTTATTTTAAAGAAAAATAAATACCATGTTTTACTTTTCTTTTATTTTGGTATTGGAAATGGTTTTCATAATGTTTTTATATCAATGTGTTGTATTGATATCTTGTGATTGAAAGGTGGAAATGTTATGTTTCCTTTATGCATGTTTTATGTGATACAATTATGTTGAGGTTCTTGGGAATTATTATGAAGACGGGTGGTTCCGTGATAAACTAAGGGCGGGTGAGCCTGATATAGCTCTCCAATGCATTGGGTAACGCGAAGGAGTGAAACGTTAAGGTTTCTCCGAAGAGATTTAGGGAATATACTGTGATGGGTATTCCAAACGTAACCAAGAGGGTTACTCCCTACGTAAGAATGTTATGAATGCCTCAAGTTACCTTTATGTCTTATGATTTCTATGATTTATTCATGATTTGATGAGGTATGTTAAAGTGCTTATGTTTTATGGGTAAAGTATGATTTCATTCTTATGTATATATGTACCCATGTTTCCTTTCCATATTTTTATATCCCTTACTGAGCTTTTTATGCTCATACCATGTTTTTTTGAAATGTTTTTCACAGGTCAAGGGAAAGGTACATGATATGATGATAGTGTCAAGGAAGTGTCAAGAAAGAATCCATGTTTTATTTTAAATAAGTATCCATTAATGGGAAAGAAGAATACTATCTTTATGTAACCACTTTGTTTATATGTGGAATGTAATGCAAGTTTTATGATCTAATTCTCTAAAACTCTAAACCCGAAAAGATCTTCAATGTGTAATCTTGTAATAACTCAAGATTAAGTAATGTTTAAGGCTGGGGACTTATAGTTGGTATCAGAGGTTGGTTTAGATAACTTTAGGAGTTAGAATTATATTAAATGATTATCCAAAAATATTTTTATGGTCAAATTGAAGTGATATAGCATTTGAAGATTACCATGTTGCTTCATCTAAGACATGTTTGTTCAGAATGGTTTTCCGCAGAGGAAATAGGGAAGCAGTGCTAGGAAGGCATGCAGAAGGAAATAACCTTCCGAATCAGCATCCTGAGATGGACGGAATTGGAACTGAATAGTTTGTGGCAGTAATGGTGCAATTGACTCAAGCGATAAATGGTGGTGGTATCCATGTACGAGATCATCCAGATCAACCGCAGAGGAACATGCCAGTGGTGGAACATTTCATGAGGTAACATCCCCCATCATTCATAGGATCATCTAACCCTGTGTTAGATGAAGGGTGGATTAAAGCACTGGAGAAGATTTTCGATGTCATGGGGTGTTCAGACAATCAAAAGGTTTGTCTTGCTCTTTACCGTTTGGAGTATGAAGCAGATCAGTGGTGGTCGATGGTTAAAAATATCATGGATGCTGATGAGATTGATGCTCTCGACTGGGATGAATTCAAATGTATGTTTCTTGAGAAGTATTTTCCTAAGGCTGTTCGACTTAGGATGGAAAAGTAATTCTTGGAATTGAGGAAAGAGGAAGACTCAGTGGCTACCTATGAATAAAGGTTCACTCGATTGGCAAGGTATGCTCCAAATTTTATCCGAGACCTTGATAGTAAAATCAATCGTTTTTACTCAGGATTAAAGCCAAAATTTCGAAGGGCATTAGCTTCTCATGAGTTTAAAAGTTATGAAAAGCTTGTTCTATGTGCTGAGAAGGTGGAAATGGAGTTTACCGATGATCAAGTGTTCTATAACAACCAACAGAAGAAGAGACCGAGGTGGCAGGAGAAAGGTAAGAATTCTTCAAAAAAAATGTCTGATGGTAAGAAAACTATGTTTCCAGTTTGTGATAAATGTGGAAAAAGTCATGATGGGGAATGTCTTCTGAATTCTAGAAAGTGCTACCGATGTGGTAAGATGGGACATAAGGCTCGTGATTGCACTGAAAAAGATCAGGGTGATGGTAAGACCAAATTTGATTTACAGTTAGTGAAATGTCATAAGTGCAATGAGATGGGTCACTATGCAAACGAGTGTCTGACATAGAGCTTGAGTGATGGGAAGCAGTTAGACTACAAGCAAAAAGGGGTGGTGAAATCCTTTGCAACTACTTCACAAGATGTTGGGCCATCAAATGAAGTTGTATCAGGTACTTTGTTTGTTTTTTCAGATTATGCCAGTGTGTTGTTTGATTCGGGGTCTACACATTCTTTCATCTCTGAAACCTTTTCTAGTAAAATGGGAATACCATCTCAAGAAATGACTCCTGAACTTGTGGTAAAAACACCTGGGGGAAATGTTGAGGCAAAAAGAATTTATAATAATATTCCTATCCTTATCTGTGGAAAGAACCTACTTGCAAACCTTATTGTTTTTCCTCTAGTAGAGTTTGATGTTATCCTGGGTATGGATTGGATCTCTATTTACCATGCTAAGATTGACTGTAGAGCTAAAGAAGTTTATTTTCAGAAATAATTTCAGTTTGTGTACAAGAATGAACCCTTACTGTTGATAACTTATCAAGAGGCCGAGAAACTTGTAAAAGATGGAAATTAATGTTACCTTGCACACATCGTTGAAAATAAAAGAACTGTTCAGATTAATGATGTGCTAGTGGTAAATGAGTATCCTGATGTTTTTCCTGATGAGTTTCCTGGAATAATACCAGACCGGGAAGTTGAGTTTACTGTTGACTTAGTTCCTGATGCTAAGCCAATTTCAAAACCCCCTTATCGAAATGGCTCAAATTTAACTTTTAGAGTTGAAGGAGAAATTGCAAGATTTATTAGAGAAAGGTTTCATTCGACCTAGAACATCACTATGGGGTGCTCCTGTTTTATTTGTTAAAAAGAAAGATGGTTCAATGAGACTTTGCATTGATTATAGAGCCTTGAATAACATAACTGTTAAGAACAAATATCCTTTGCCTCATATCAATGATTTGTTTGATCAGCTCCAGGGAGATCAGTATTTTTCAAAGATTGACTTGAGATCGGGGTACCATCAGCTGAAGGTAAAGGAAGTAGATGTTCAGAAGACCGCATTCCGTACAAGATATGGCCATTATGAATTTGTAGTAATGCCTTTTGGGCTAACCAATGCACCTGCTGTATTCATGGACTTAATGAATATAATTTTCCATGAGTTCTTGGATAAGTTTGTGGTGGTTTTCATTGATGATATTTTGGTGTTTTCTAAAAGTAAAGAGGAGCATGAAATACATTTAAGGGTTATCTTGCAAACCTTAAAAGAAAAGAAATTGTATGGGAAATTCAGCAAGTGTGAGTTTTGGTTGCAAAAAATTTCTTTCCTTGGTCACATTGTTTCTAAAGATGGGATAACTGTTGATCCTGCAAAAACAAAAGTTCTGGAAGACTGGCCAAGACCCACAAATGTAACTGAGATTCGTAGCTTCCTTGGTTTGCCAGGCTATTACCGAAGGTTTGTTAGAAATTTTTCACGGTTATCTAGTCCTATGACTAAGCTAACTCAGAAGGGTGTTAAGTTTATATGGACAAAAGAATGTGATGATTGTTTTCAGGAATTGAAAAGAAGATTGGTGAATGATCCATTTTTGTCACTACCTTCCAGGAATGGTGAGTTTGTTATCTACAGTGATGCTTCATTGAAAGGACTTGGTTGCGTCCTAATGCAGAATGATCAGGTAATTGCTTATGCTTCACGACAGTTGAAAACTCATGAGGTAAATTACCCTACACATGATTTGGAATTAGCTGCAGTTGTTTTTGCTTTAAAAATTTGGAGGCATCATTTGTATGGAGTAAAGTGTGAAATATATTCTGATCACAAAAGTTTAAAGTATATATTCACTCAGAAAGAGTTAAACATGAGACAGAGGAGATGGCTGGAATTAATCAAGGATTATGATTGTACAATTCATTACCATCCGTGAAAAGAAAATAAAGTGGATGATGCTTTGAGTCTAAAAAGTAATGATTCATTAGCAATGTTGCGTTTGGAATGTGATCCTTTGGTTAAGGATTTGATGAACTTTGGCATAGAAGTTGTTGGTTCAGGAAGTTCTTCTGTTTTGTTTCAGGTATCAGTGAGATCATCTCTATCAGATAGAATCAAGCAAGTACAGAAGAAAGACAGTGAGTTGCAGAAAAAGTTAGAGCTGGTTCAGAAAGGTATGTTGCCTGAATTCAACATTGATAGTGATTGCGTTTTGAGATTTGGGAAGAGATTGTGTGTGCCTTGTGATTCACAGTTGAAGAGAGAGTTGTTATGTGAAGCTCATAGTTCTCTTTTTTCAGTTCATCCTGGCAGTACTAAGATGTACAGGGATCTTCGGGAGTATTACTGGTGGGATGGAATGAAAAGAGATATTGCTGATTTTACTGTGAAGTGTTTGACATGTCAATAGGTTAAAGTAGAGTGGAAGTTACCGAAAGGGATGATTCAGCCTTTACCGGTGCCAGAGTGGAAATGTGAGAATATATCCATGGACTTTGTTGTGGGATTACCGAAGACATCTCGAGGTAATAATGCAATCTGGGTTATTGTTGATCGCTTGACCAAATCTGCTCATTTTCTTGCTATATGAGATACTTTTTCCCTAGATCAACTTTCCTGTTTGTATATTAAAGAGATAGTTAGGTTACATGGAGTTACCCTCTCCATTGTATCTGATCGTGATCCCAGGTTCACTTCTAACTTTTGGAAAGGCCTTCAGAAGTTGTTGGGTACTGAATTAAATTTTAGTACAACATTTCATCCTCAATTAGATGGGCAGTCAGAACGAACAATTCAGACATTGAAGGATATGCTACGTTCTTGCTCTATGGATTATCAGGGAAGTTGGGACCAACATCTTTCTTTGGTTGAATTTTCATATAATAACAGTTTTCATTCTAGTATACAGATGACACCATTTCAGGCATTATATGGGAAGCGGTGTCAAACTCCAGCTTTCTGGGATGAAGTGGGTGAAAGGAAGTTGATGGGACCAGAATTGGTAGAAGAGTTGGCAGAAAGAGTTCAGCTGATACAGAAACACATGAGAACAACTCAGAGTAGGCAAAAGAGTTATGCGGACAACAGGAGGAAGGATCTCTCTTTTGAGGTAGGTGATCATGTTTTTCTCAAAGTATCACCATGGAAAAGTGTGATGCAATTTGGTAAGAATAGAAAGATGAGTCCAAGGTTCATTGGACCATATGGAATTCTGGAGAGAGTTGGATCAGTTGCATACCGAGTGGCTTTACCTCCGAGTTTATCTCAGGTACACAATGTTTTCATGTTTCGATGTTGAGGAAGTATATGCCAGATCCATCTCATGTTTTGTGCCCAGAGGTAGTTCAGTTGCAAGAGAATCTCTCTTATGAGGAACAACTGTTCTAGATTCTTGACCACAGGGAGAAAGTGTTACGAAATAAGGTGATTAATCAGGTAAAGGTTTTGTGGAAAAACCACATGATGGAAGAGGCAACATGGGAATCTGAAAATGCAATAAGGGATAAGTACCCCCATTTATTCGATAAGTAAATAAATTGCGAGGATGAAATTTTCAAAAGGGGGGAAGGATGTAACATCCCAAGTAAGTAATGAATAATAGATATTTTTATCTATGTCTATTAATTATTAAGATAGTGTTTTAGAGGCTTAAAATGAAAATAAATTCAATCTTATGCATGGAATACACTAATATTCTTAAAAGATTGTTTTACTGCCTTTTGATGGCAAACCTTTTTTAAATCTATCTTTTGAAAATTTTATAATCTATGTTTGTCAAAATAAACTTATTGTTTATGATTGGGACATCAAAATTTACTTTGTGTGAATTTTTGGTATTTTTCAGACAGTGTTCATTTTTTAATGAATAGTGGAAAATACTGCATTTTACATCAAAACTGCTTTTTAATCTAATTTATTTATATTATTAGATTATCTTTTGAATTGGGTTTTAAGTGAAATTAGAATATATTTTTACCATTTAATCCAATGGTGGTCATTTGAATCAATTTCACTTTGAAATTAGACTTAAACTGGTATCAATCTTTTGATACTTATTGTTTCATAAAAACACGCTATTTTTCATGACAACGAGAATTAATTATTAAATTAATTAATGGGACTTATATGTTTAGAATTTTGTAAAATAGACATCATTTTTGAATTCAGAGTATCAAATATAGCTTAGGGTGAATTTTTGGTAATTTTCTGAAAAACTTCAATTTTTGATGAATAGTGAAAGCACTAAGTGGTACTTATAAAAACTGATTTTTCGTTTAAATGAAATTTTGCCATCTTTGTGTTTTGAATTTCAAAAATCCGACATACATTGTTTTCATTAAGAAATAAAATGTGGTGCAATGATATTATAATAATTTTTTGGTGAATAGTAACTTATTAAGTTTTTAATCGCGATTAGAGGTAATTAGTGTAGTTTAAGGTAAAAATAATGATTTAATAAAATGAGATGAGCTAGACACATGTCCTACCCTAATTTGATGTGTCATGGCCGACCTATATAATCCATGGGTCAACTTGGGGACCCCATGGAGCCACTTTGGTTGGAAAATGACATAAATAACTTTTTATTAAATGTTAAAGTAAAAATGACACAAACATGAGATGTTTTACTAAAACAATTTTTACATGGGGTTATACAAGTCATAATTTTGATTATAAATAGTCATTGGAAAGATAAAAATATTTTCTATATCATAGTATTTTTGTTATAATTTTTAGACATTAAATAAATTTAATTATTTATGACATCATAATGATGCAGCGATGACCTCATTATTTGATGATTTAAATAAAATGGAAAGATAATGTAATATCTAAAACCTAAACATGTCCAAAACCTATTGGATGTGTGGATTTAGAACCCTTATCACCTTACCCTCGAATTATATAAATTTGGGACCTTTTTAATCCGAAAATCCTTTTCAAATAAAGTAATATTTCTTTACTTTCCAAGAATGCCCCTCCTCTCCTCTTATAAAAGGCCCCCACCTCTACCTCCTTACCCACACTTCCAAAGTCTTTGTCTCGGCCAAACCCTGCCCATTTTGTCTCTCCACTTCCCTATAGTACTCCTTGAATCCTCACTTTGGGTATAAGACTTCCCAAGGAAGCCTTTGAGCTCAAATCTAAGAGAGTTACCCGATTTTAAGGTAATGTCTTCACTTGAGTCCTTTTGTTTTATTTTGCTTCTCCAACCCCCTAAACTCTTTTTATTATTTTCTTTTGTAACAACTCCAGTATCCTCAATATACTAGGATGTTTTTATAATAATTATTAGAGCTACACTTACACACACCTACATCTAATGGTTAACGAACATACTGTTTCCGTGGATGGTGAATTTCTGCTTCCCGAAACGATGATTGTTCAACATTATTTTAACACCTTCAAAGGTGGCCATTAAGATGTCACTATATTTATATATGATATATAATATGTTTATATTTTCCTTAAGCTTCTGTATTTTTCATTTTGGGTATACCTTTACGGTTTCCATTATGGGTAAACGCGATATCTTCATTTAAGGAAGTGCGGACTACCGCCCCCTCAAAGTGAGTTGATTCGTTAAATACCATATGTGGGACGTATAAAGGATGGAACTATGATATTATATATGATACTATACGGGAATTATAATATACCTTTATATCATTATGATTCCATTCTATAAAATACGAAATAGAAATGAAAGCAGCGTTCATGCGTACGTACGGCTTACCGTCTCCATGAACGGTGCATTTCATTTCTTACCTCTAAATGATTATGTAATATTATAAATGCATGCATGTACTGAATATATATGATATATATGATATCTAAATCAGTAATACCATTCTGGATATAATGGATACATGAACCACTTGTCATTATAAAGGGTTTATTTTTGACTCAAGTACCAATGATCGTTAAAATGATCATTATTAACTTAAATAATTACATAGTGTTCATGACATGGTAATAAGTGATATAAAAGGAATAATTAACTTGAAAAAGGTTCTTAAGCAAGTAGAAATTAACTCAAGTTTATTATTCAGGACATTAAAGAACGATCGAGTCAAGTCGGACCCGAGGTATGGGACTTCGTCTCAATCTCCTTTCATTGAGGCATATTTGGTTTTATACACAACCTTATTTTATACGGTGTATAAACCCCTTTGACTTTTATGTTTATCCAAAAGGAATATTTTTTATATGAAGCGTTTTACTAAACGAAAAATGGGAATGTTTTTTTCATACGTATGCGGCGACAATGACTACTCCGCCGCCGTGACCATTATTTGAGTTTCGGCTTCCTCTACAAGCCATACCTTTTATTTTAAAGAAAAATAAATTCCATGTTTTACTTTTATTTTATTTTGGTATTGTAAATGGTTTTCATAATGTTTTTATATCAATGTGTTGTATTGATATCTTGTGATTGAAAGGTGGAAATGTTATGTTTCCTTTATGCATGTTTTATGTGATACGATTATGTTGAGGTTCTTGGGCATTATTATGAAGACGGGTGGTTCCGTGATAAACTAAGGGCGGGTGAGCCCGATATAGCTCTCCAATGCATTGGGTAACGCGAAGGAGTGAAACGTTAAGGTTTATCCGAAGAGATTTAGGGAATATACTGTGATGGGTATTCCAAATGTAACCAAGAGGGTTACTCCCTACATAAGAATGTTATGAATGCCTCAAGTTACCTTTATGTCTTATGATTTCTATGATTTATTCATGATTTGATGAGGTATGTTAAAGTGCTTATGTTTTATGGGTAAAGTATGATTTCATTCTTATGTATATATGTACCCATGTTTCCTTTCCATATTTTTATATCCCTTACTGATCTTTTTATGCTCATCCCAAGTTTTTTTGAAATGTTTTTCACAGGTCAAGGGAAAGGTACATGATATGATGATAGTGTCAAGGAAGTGTCAAGAAAGAATCTATGTTTTATTTTAAATAACTTTCCATTGATGGGAAAGAAGAATACTATCTTTATGTAACCACTTTTTTTATATGTGGAATGTAATGCAAGTTTTATGATCTAATTCTCTAAAAATCTAAACCCGAAAAGATCCTCAATGTGTAATCTTGTAATAACTCAAGATTAAGTAAGGTTTAAGGCTGGGGACTTATAATGCCCATGTATATGGATGTTCCCGAGTACCGACACATTCCCATGTATTCTAAGTGAACATAGTGTGTCCTCCCAAATGGGGTCCTAGGCATGTTCACCTGATACATAGCCCAAATGCCTAGGGAGGGTCACACAACATGTGTCCTCACCACACAATGTGTAATCCTTATATTTTCCCAAAACCCTTGCTACAACTGGTGGGTGATTACACAACAAGTGTTCATTCTAGTACACTTTGTATAGTTGGTATTTTAATATAAAGACTAGTTATTCACATAGAATCTAGATCCACATCTTCCACTATGATTCCCACCATTTTACCACACTAAATCAGTGGGGTTTGTCTCTAGACGTATATTCTGGTATTCTAGTGGCCATAAATCAGATTCCAATCACCTGTTATGGTCTTCCGCACATCTCACATACCTCCCTTTGCTCCTAGGTCATCCCAGATCACAATTATTTAGAAATAATTTCACGAATCCTGCAATGAATCTTTATACATGCACAAATCACCATACCAATCATCATTATCACAACCTCTATGAATCTGAGGGATCGATCATGCTCAAAATTACCCCCTAAAAGGTGAACCAAAATCGTGTTGGTGAACAATGAAGAACACAAATAATGATGAGGGAAAACACCATAATAAGGGTGATAAAAATAATTTTCCAAGAATTATGGGAAAAAAATTTTAAAGTGGGGAATCCAGGGTTAAATCATGGAATAAAAAATAATAAACTGAATATAAACAATTTAATTCTACAATGGGCTCATTCCAAGGGTGGGAATATGCATAATAAAAAGAATATAATAAAATATCAATGTTCAAATATTCAATCAAGGATGTAAACCATAATTGATGATACCTAACTCAATTATAGATCGATCATTGTTAAAGAATGTTTTTTCTAGTGATGAGGATGATATGCTATATCCATTGTCTATCCATCCACGTCGATCCAATCACTAATCGTTGTTCAATATCAATTCAGTGGTGAAGTTCAGCAGATATCCTCTCAATTATCCTAGGGTTTATGAATCTAACCCTATAGAATTGTTATAAAGATGAATTTATAGTAGTTTTAATTAGTTAATTTAATAAAAAACAAATAATTTATTTACTTATTTTTTATTAAACTCACCTGCCAACGACACTCTCAACTGGATGTACGGTGCCCACCAACCTTAGGTGGTGACTAGGGTAAAACCCATGCTTTAGATTTAACCATGGTTTCATATTTTCAATTAAAGACTCCATTCATGAAATATTTTATTATTTCTAAAATACTAAGTGCATTTGATATAAATATATTTAATATTTTAATAAAATCAATTCTGGGATCACCGAGCTCGGAATCTCAGACCGTGTCAGAGCCTGATTCTGAAGAAATGTTTTAATATATTTCAAAGTATTACCATAAAAAATAGTGTCGCTACATTATTACCTCTTTAAAATATTTTTGTCCCTATAAAGCAAAAACTAAGAAAGAGGTAGGGATACTAAGCCTGCATCTGACTCTCCTTCTCCAAGGTTCTCTCCTGCATGCTTCCATACTGGCATAACACACAAGCCAAAGGAATGGTCCATCCACACATGAGCCTCTCCTAAAGATCCTCAAGCGCCATTCGTCACTCCATGAAGTTAGATTCATCCTTTATTTCTAGGTAACCCTAGTCAATAACATGCATAGTATCATGAACTAATCTTCTTAGTCGTGACACACGGAAGACATCATGCACCTTCTCTATATGTGGATGAAAGGCTTTGTGGACAAGAACCTCACCAACCCTCTACATCTCAAACAGCTTGATAAAACTTGAGGATAGATTTCATCCCTTGAAGAATCTCCACAATCCTCATCACCGGGAGTATTTTAGGAAAATGTGGTTTGCCTATTAAAACTACAAGGGCCTGTGATGTCGATATGCTTAATATTATTATTAGTTATGGGATGTCCTCATCCACTCATGGATCACCTGGACCTTCTCTGTCATCACCTGCACCATGTATGCCCCAACAAGAGATGCCACACCGATCTCAATCCAATATAAGGGTGACCTACTGTGTCTCCCATATAGGAACTAGAAACATGACATGCCAAAAGTATATTGGTAACTATTATTATAATAAAAATCTTCCAAGGGTAAGTGATCCTCATAGATCTATCCAATGTCTAACACGCAAGCCTTAACATATCATCAAACATCTAGATAATTTGCTTAGTCTGCCCATTATTTTGGGGATGAAAAGTTATACTTATCCTCAACTGGTCCCTGAATTAATTCAACATTCCTATCCACAGTTGTGATGAAGACCACACATAATAGTTAGATAAAATAATCTAGGTAACCCTATGAAGGTAAAAGATCTCCAGTAAGAACAACAACCCCAAAATCTCCACTAAACTATACTCCCTAATAGAAAGTAAGTGTGTAGAATTGGTAAGTCAGTCAACTATCAACTAGATAGAATCATTTACTCTCACTTACCATGGAATCCATATAACAAATTCTATAGATATTCCTTCCCATTTTTACTTCTAGATCTCAAGAGGCTACAACAAACCTTCTAGAACCTGGTGTTCAACCTTCACCTACTGACATGTGATATATAAAGAGACAAAATCAGTCATGATTCAACTCATTCTAGCCCCCAAAAACTAAAAATGATGGTCTCTGTACATATTACCTACATTAATATGTACATCCAAATGATAAGTTTTAAACCCCCTCATCACATTCTTGTGCAATGTGATTAAAACCACCATTCTTCCCTGGAAATGGATTTCATGATTCCCTCCTTTAGATAATCCATCTGATGAATCCCTAGAGGATATCTGGTCACGTAGGGAATCATAGTTAATGTATCCAAACTGATCCTCCCTCACATGCAAGAGGATAAGAGGAGTCAATAAAATCAATTGAAGATAATCTGCACCCTCTCCTCCACCATGTTCAGTTGTAAAGAATCTAATTACTTAGATTCCTACTCCAGTAGACAAGATACAACATTACTTCTCTGGGGATTTTCCACCACCTTTCCCGTAAAAATAGTATAGACAATATCAAAGTCATAGTATTGAAGTAACTCTAACCAGAACTACTATATCAGTTTCAATTCTCTCTATGTGAAGACATAACCAAGACTCTGATGGTCTGAGTAAAAAATAAAGTGCTCTCCTAGAATTCAATTCCTCTACATCATCAGAGTGAAGAATATTACTGAAAACTATCGGCCATGAGTCACATAGTTATTCTAATGGTGTATCAACCACCTTGAACCATATGAAATCACTAATCTCCTCTTCATTAACACACAACTGATCCCATCTCTAGTGGCATCAAAATGCACTATGTACCGCATACCATCCTCTAGTAGTATTAACATAGGATCACTATTTAGCCTCATCCTCAACTCACCAAATTCTCTCTAAAACTTCACAATCTTGGTAAAAATATTCCATTTCTATGTTAGGGTGGTCAAAGGGTCTATAATCCTGGATAAGTCTACTACTAACCGCCTATAGTACCCTACAAAGCCAAGAAAACTCCACACCTCTAATACATTCTTGGGAGGATCTGAAGAAAGCACTACATCAATATTCATTGATTCCATAGATAATTGATTCTTAGAAATGAGATTTCCTAGAAAGTTAAAATCATGAATCTAGAACTGACACATCAAGAGCTTACAGTAAAGATGGTTCTCCCAGAGCAATTCTAGGACCATCCTCCAGTGATCTGCATGCTCCTCCTCTGACACAAAGTATATAAGTATGTTATCAATAAAGAAAAACAAAAATTAGTCCATGTATGGATAAAATATCTAGTTCAGAAAATCTATAAACAAAGTGGGGGTATTCCTCACATCAAAATTCATAACCAGAAACTCATAGTGTCCATAGTGACATCATGATTCTAGTTTTAGAATATTAGTCTGAAGAACCCTCAACTAGTAGTAATTGGATTTTATATTGATATTCGAGAACTATATCACCCCACACAACTTCTCAAATAGGTCATTAACCATAAAAAATGGATTATTTTTCTTTATTGTGGCCCAGTTTAGGTGATGATAATAAAAAAGAATCTCTAAGCTATTGTCTACCTTTTTCACAAACAAAAATAGAGCTACCCGGGTGGGTTCACTGGGTCTAACAAAACCCTTCTCTCAAAGGTCCTCCAACTACACCCTTAGCTTTGAGAGATTGATAAGGGAATTCTGATATGTTGTGGAAGATTTCAAAGCAGTTGCAGGGTGAAAGTTGATACAAAACTCCATCTCACACATCAGAGGTAGTCCCAAAATGTCCTCAAGGAGGAAATCCACATAATCCTATACAATGGAAGGAACCTAGATGCTTAAATAACTTCCAGAACAAAGGAAAAAACTCACCAACTAATGGGCGATGGGTTGCAACTTCCTTCTCATAAGAACCACTAACTCAACCACGAGTTCTCTCTTGACCATAATAGCGAATCTCTTCCCATCTACCTGAAGGAATCCAAATCATCTATAATGATAGTCAATATAGGCTTAAACCATGGAAAACTAGTCTGTAACCATGATAAAATCATAATGACACATCATGATTACCCATAGGTCCCAAGAGACACTATTTCAACCAAAAGATAACTTAAACTACCATTAGATAAGTGATATAAAATAAGCATTCCCTTTAGAAACCTCAAGCCAAAGATGTTGGGCTAAAGTCTCAATTGGGAGCTCCAGATCTTGTAACCAGAGTAGGGAGATGGAGTAATGAATCATACCAGTGTCAACTTGTACTGAAGTAATATTAGAATAAATATAGATTGTACCTATGACCATCTCATGAGATAATGGCTTATAAGTCTCCGTTACCAACAACTACTAATGACCACAATGGCCAGATCCTCGAGCCTGACATGGGATTACTAGTGGTAGTGGTGGAATTATATAATTAAGTCATCCACTACTAGAGTCTCCTCTTTTCAGAGATATTCCCGCTCCTCTACCAACACCGAATCCCTGGGGCCCACCTTGTCCATGCTTGGGAGAAGCCTGATAATGGTGCTACCTCTATCATGGTTGTTCATCCACTTGTTTCCTTCCATTATCTTCTCTTCAGGTTGGGAAATCATATTCCATGTGACATCACCCATCACATACATAAAATTTTACCTCTCTGGCCTTGTTAAGTCCTCTACGTTGTCCCTTTGCTGCATGGAGACGTTCCTGAATTTAAGGATGTGTATTCCACTTGTGCCTAGACACCTATTGTATACTAGACACCATAGATGACTTATCCCATGTTTTTCTACTAATGGATCCATCTGCATGGAATCCCTCAAATATAAATTGATCCTACACTAGAACCTGCTCTAGCACTCTAGTACATGTGTGAATTCATATGTCTTTGTGGATACCTTACTCAAACTTCCATGCCCATAATTATCCATTCAAAATAATGTTTAGGGAGTTCCACATAATTTTAATGAAACTAAAGACATACTCAACAACTTTCCCCCCTCCATGATGCAGCTCCAAAAGATCTTAAATTCGATCTGATTGAAAATTGGAGAAATAGTAATCCTCATGAAACAAATTCTAGAATTCAGACCATGAGAGTGCCAACTCATCATGCCTTTATGAGACTAGAATCCACTAGTTCCCAATTTCTGTATGGAAAATATTGGATACAAGTGAAACCATATGATCACTCAGGGTCTGTACAAGGTTATTAAATCATATCACAAACTCAATCCAATCCTATATTTCTTGGGTATATAGATCACCACAAAATCCTAACAGCCTCTATAGTTGGAACTAATGAAGTAATGTAATCCTGCAAACATACTAATCTTTCTCTGTAGGTATAATTTGTTTCTTGATAGGTGGGGTGCTGCTACTTTCCGACATAGAGGAAAGATATAATGAGATGGACCATAAACCATGACATCGTCACCCATCAAATCACCATCAAAATCTGTAATCAATAACCTTGATGGCTATCTTCATAGATGAATTATGAAAGTAATCAAGATGTAACACAATTAGATGATAATATATATATATATATGGGGAGATAACTCAAGAAGGACAATCAAATAACTCAATCCCATCTGATGCATGTACCAATGTTACCAGCACCTAATGTGTTATTATGACAATTCAAAAAGAAGGTAATAAGAGTCATGGTAAATGGATACGTCAATGCTGTACCAACACTGGGTTCCCTGGACTAAATTTCACACTTGAGACACTTTGACACTATTTCCTTAAATTCCTAACCAAACATCAAAAGGGGAAAAAACTCTAAACACCATCACAATTTTGAACCACCTATGATACCACTTTTAAATGAACCAACTCAGCAGGACCTTCTTGGCTAGTGGAATACCAATCCACCAAAACCCCAAGCCTACCTACATAGGCTAGAGGCTAGGAACAAGTGTCGAGAAGTCATAACTAAAATGGGATGACTTTTACTAAATTACCTGTATGCATGCACCCAACCATTTCCATGGAGAAGTTTATACGAATAATAATAAAATACAATAACATATTGAGTAAAAAACATTCATGTAATAACCTCTTGAGAATACAAAAGAGTGTGATAGATTAATATAAAATATAAAGGAAAAAATACACGCTATCCCATAAAGTATGTCCCAACCTGAAAACATCTGGAAAAGAAAATAACTAAGAGGCCCCAAATCCAAATTTCCAATCTCGAACACTATAGACTATCTATTCACCATAGTATCCCTATTCTTCTCTGAAATCACCAATGATCTATCCATTTTATATATATGACATGACATGTGTAGGAAAATCCCATTCAGGGGTGAGTATATACTTACCTAGTAGGACGCCCCAAAAACATAAGAGGGGTCAATATAATATGTGATATAAGTAGTCATATCAACCCAAAGTAAGAGGGAAATAAAACCCAATACATAGATATATGCTCATATAAGAAAAACAGATGAGATAAAAAGGGGATATCCATCTCACATCCCATCCTAGGATAATGATTCAACCTGTAGATCCAAAGGTCCATCATCAACACCCAACATCTCATGTGTATATAAAAAGAATTCATGAGGAGTTCCTACACCTAAAAAGTACTCTATAGCTCAATGGAATACAATATCTAAAATATTGAGGACCCACACCATGGAACAATAAGGGGATACAACTGAAAGTATGTAGGACCCACACCCAAACACGATAGGGGGATCCACTCAATAGATAGAGGACCCACAACCATGTAGGAAAGTGTCGTATCTATCTATGTATAGAATAAGGGGGGGGGATCTAACCCTGGATATAAAGGGGATTATTATCCCCATATAGAGGAACCACACTCTAAATAGGGGTGTACATTCTCTACCTAGAATAACGAGTGTAGGGGACCTCCACTCTGGTGTGTCAAGGGAGTACCGTCCCCATATATAAATGACTCACACCCTAAATAGAGGAGTAAATATATATATAGAATAATGAGTATGTGGGACCCAAACCATTGTGTGACAGAGGAATACCATCCCCATAGATAGAAGACCCATGCCCTGAATAGGGGAGTTCCATCTCTACCTGGAGTAATAAGTATCAGCGATCCACTCTCTAGTGTGACATGGGAGTAGTATCCCCATAGATAGAAGATATGCAACCTGAATAGGGGAGTACCATCTCTATATGGAATAAAGAGGACGGGGGATTCACACCTTGATGGGATAGAGGAGTAATATCCCTATATATAGAGGACCTTTGACTTGAATAGTGGAGTATCTTCTCCACTTGGAATCTCTCTGATGATCCTACTGATCATTTCCATTGTTGAGAGTCTCCTAAAGAAGTATCATACTCAGGTAAATTTTTATCATATCTTAAAATACAATATGAAATCCACCATCTCATTCTACAAGGAAAAATACTCATGATAGGCTACTTATGAGCCAAAATCCAAGTCAAAACAAAGGAGACATGGGAGGTAGAAGTTTCTCAAAAAGGGGGTAAACAACATGAATGAATTCCACATGAAATGTGACCCACTCCGATGCCTGAAAGTGTTCTCCTATGAAAAAAATCAGTGGCCATTCTACTGTACATAGAATATTCGGGTCCCACATGGCATTTCTATACCACATCAGGTCATCTCATGTGCTCCTGGCCCTACACTTGTACTTGACCATATACCTGGTTGTGCTCGGTTACCGAAAAATATTGGTTTACTACCAGAGTACACAATATGTACTCTGATATGGGTTCCTAGTCATGTGTAGTTGGCACACAACCTTGCTACCCAAGGAGGGGGACATAGTGTGTGGCCCAACCATACAAAATGTGATCCTTATCTTTTCTCTAAACTCTATCCGTCGCAGCTGGGTGACTACATGACTTGTGTTCATTATAGTACATGTCGTGTAATCATGATTTTCACAAAAATATTGGATTTCACTCACAATAAAAATCTATGTCCACTACTATGATTCCTACAATTTGACCACTCAAAACCAGTGGGGATTTTTCTGTCCATCAATTCCAGCCCTTCGGTCGGTGGAAATTAGATTTCGATCACCCACGGTGGTCCGCAACACATCTCGTATGCCTCCCATTTCCCTTCAGTCTTCCTGAATCCCAGTTCTATGAAAATAATCACCCACATCCCAGAAAAATCTTGATCTGTCCACAAATAACAATCATAATTCACACAACTTCCATGAATTTGGGGGTTTGATTGTGCTCAAACCCTCTATGGAAATACAAACCGTGACCCAATAGGCCAACGAAGAAGAACACAATGAAATATGGGGGAAAACCATCATAAAAAAGGTGATAAAAATAATTTTCCAAGTGATCTTAGTAAACAATTTCAAAGCATGATATCTAGGATGAGATTATTGCATAATAAATAATAAATTTAAATAAACAATTTAATTCGATAATGGGTTCATGCGAATGATGAGAATACACAGAATAAAAATAAGATAATCAAATATTCATTCACAAGAATTTAATCAAGAGAATAAAACATAATTTATGATTCCTACCTTGATTATGGATCTATATTTTTTAAAGAACATTTTTTCTAGTGATGAGGATGATTCTATGTGTTTTCTGTCTATCGATCCACCACGATCTGACCACCAATCATTGTTTGATGTCGATTTTCCAATGAAGGTCATCAAAGATATTCCCTATTATCCAATGTTTTATGTGGATAAACCTGGATATTTTTTATATAGAATTATTTATAGAGGTATTAATTATTTTTTTAGGAAAGAAAATAACTAATTTCTTTAATTATTTTAATTAAACACACCCGCCAATGGCTGCTTCAACCAGACATCTAGTGCCAACCAACCTAAGGTCTCACCTAGGGTAAAAATCATCCTAAAAATTCAACTGTGGTTTTAGATTTTTGATCCAACCCTCCATTCAGGATATATTCATTTATTTCTATAAAACTATATGTGCTTGATATAAATATCTATATTATTTTTATAAAATGAATTTGGGGCTCACCAGACCTCATAATTTCATGTTGTCTCAGCATTTTGATCTGAAAATATTTCTTAATATATTTAAAATTATTATAAGAGGAAAACATAGTCTCTATAATGACCATTCTTAATAATAAAACTTCTTAAGTTAGGTCAAACTTTTATAAATATAGATTCAATCTCTTTTAGTTTCTTAGAGGTATTTGGGTAATCAAATCACTTTTATAAGAGGATGAACAACCATATTGATGTGTAAATAAGCTTTATAGGTAGATTTACCTGTATAATTTTAGGTCTTGAGATATAAATGGAATAATTATATTGGGTAATATTTTTATACATGGAAGAAGGGAGTGCATAAAGGGTCAAAACATTTCCATTAATGTTTCCATTAAAATTGTTTTTCACACCTCTTTTCAATTTGAATTTTCTTTTCTTTTAAAATCATCCAATATAAATTGTTCCCTTAGTTAAATTTATTCTGGTTCAATTATAATTTTTTATAAAAATAAATAAATTCCCACATTTATTTATATTTTTCAAAAATAGAAATCAAAAGTGATAATTTTAAACTTAGCTTGAAACCTCTTTTAGAGACAAACCTGGGGATATTTATATATATTCTTCTTAGGGGATATTTTTTTTGATTGGGACTTTATAAAAAAGTCCCCCCATCAAAAGGATAATCTATATAGGTGAGTTGGAGATATACCTAAAGTGAACTAGATCCAAACTCATATGTCACACACTACTATCACCTCCTGGAACCACTATGCTCCACCAACACCATTCTCACCATGGTTGCTGCTAAACTATTCATTGTTTTCATAAGACACGATATGTTTAGGTGAATATTCCCATACAAAGGTGAGTAAATACGTACTTACCAGGATACCACTAAAACCATATAACACATAATATGAAAAAACAATCTTAGAGTCCCAAGACCTGATAGAAGGAATATCCCTTCAGAAAAAATATCCCATACATTATTTAAAAGATAGAACCCAAGAGATTGGAGAGTGTCTCATTTTTCACATCCAGCTATCGAATAAATCAACATAAAACCTTAAAATATAAACTACCCAAGTTAAATAACCTATGAAACTACTCTAGAATAAAAAAGTGGACCCTAATCTCAATAATTATCATACAATAGATGATTATATAATCAATAAGACAAGATTAGCGCACAAAAGATGTGAGTAACACACATCAAATCAAAGATAATCACTTTACCCTTGAACGCTTAGATCATCACACCCGATCCCCATCATCGGTTCGATAAAGATAAATCCAAAAATGCTAATATTAGATTTTAAATTTACTTTTATGACCAAATAGGACACCCTATTATGATCTATTTTTGAAAAGACCTAGGTTAGGCTATTTGTTTGCTCGAAAATAATATACGGTGAGAAAGTTGTGAAAAATGCCATGTAAATGAGAAATTGGGTCATGTGGTGGCCACCAAGTGTGCCACATAGAGAATTGGAAGTGGGTTTCCATACCCCTTTCATGCAATTTAAACCTACATACACTACAATATTCAATCATGTGGCACTGATGTGCGCTTACCAGGTCAAGTTCGGAGGACAAGACCATAGATTCCTAACCAACACATTGGTCGAGCCTACCTCACACAATGGAATGCCATGGATGCCTAACCCATGGAATGTTGTGGTTGCGGCATTTCATGGTGAAGGGTCCTGTAAAACTCCTCCGACACCATTTTTATCCCTGATCCATCACCATCAGTCACTAGAATTTGGACTTGACATCATTGACACCTCCACAACCACATATCTTTGAAGCCTTATGATATTCCACCACCGACCACCATCGTGTGGGAAAACACATTCACTCTTCCCCTTCATTTATACACCAATTCACATAGTACAATATTTCCTACTATCATTGAAATAAACCATCACTATAACCCCGTTATTATATCTCAATTATCTTCAATGTTTGGTAACAAAATCAAAGATATCATCAACACATCAAATCAAGGTAAAGTTATAATCTACCTAGAGCACACACATATATTAATTGTATGTTTTATAAACACATGAAGAGTAACTAAGGCTATGTAATCAAGTAAATTAAGACTCCCATAATAATTAATTCTCTCTCTCAACCCAAAACATTTTATAATTTGAAAACAATCATTTT
The DNA here is from genome assembly GCA_963277665.1 of Viscum album. Classification (NCBI taxonomy): domain Eukaryota; kingdom Viridiplantae; phylum Streptophyta; class Magnoliopsida; order Santalales; family Viscaceae; genus Viscum; species Viscum album. The sequence goes on from OY728139.1 coordinate 66,348,820, forward strand.
AATTACATCTTGAATTAATTGGTTTATTATTCATAGGTTTTTTTTTGCATAATGAAAACTAAGTCAATAACTAATGATAACTATAATATCATACATTATTTACATTGTTTAATAGTTTCATTTAAATAATTATGATAATAAATAAATAAAACATTCTTAAAAACATAATGATCATAATATATAATAAAAATAATAAGAGGATACATTAAAAAAGTCACATTGAACATGTGATCATAAACTGACATGTTATTTAATTCCCAACATGAATTATTAATTATCTTTAACATATTATAATACCTATTTCAAATCTTTAATGAACAAGAATATAATCATAATTCTTTTCATTAAATATAAAACATATAAAATTGAAGCATTTGATTAATTTTCTCTCTCTATCTTAGATAATTTATAGGATAATTTTATCATTCTAGAGAATGCATAAATTCAAAAATTAAAACAACAACACCATGCAACATAAATTCTATTTCAATTCTGAAAATAATGACATTATGTTTATCATAATTCCATGGAATGATATTTATCTTATTCTTCCTTTACAATTTAATGTTAATCAAAAAATAATTCTTCATATATATGGAATGTGAATAAGTTTTCAAGATCATTAAAGATAGTAATTCTTCATGAAACAAAATAATATTATTATCTTTTTTATGGTTAATCAAACTAATTTAGACAAAGTAAAATTATACTTGAAATGAAAAAAAAATTCACAAGGAAAGGATAAGTAACATATCCCCTACCTCATAAAAGATTATTCACATGATTCTGTAACAAAACAAGGACTAAGACATTGATCGGAAACTCGCAAGGAAGAAACTTAGAACAGGTGTAGAAGGTTTTTACCACTCTAATATGAAGGATTCTGGTTCACCCAGAATCGATAGAGAGAAATAAGAATTGATGAAAGTAAAATATTCTCATTTTAGAATTAAAATATATGACTCTCTTAGGTTTCCAAAAGCACAGGTCCAAATTTACTTTTAAGTAATCATAAATTAGGTTCCCATTTAAATCCTATAGAACAACCAATTTAAAATCTATATTTATTAATGAATATAAAGATATATTATCTCTACTTTATTCCAGCTTTAAAACCACACTTCCCTTAAAAATTCCTTATTTTATCTTTTTTAATTCATATTTATGTTAAAAACATGATTTTATGTCACTCTGGGAAGAACTGGGAAAAATTTTAAAATCAATAAATTCAGAAAAGATAATAAGCATACACTTGAAAAAAATGACTGACCATGAAGGACCTACCACAAGATGAAAATGACCAACCATGAGGATTGACCACATGAACAAAATCACTGATTTTGAAATTTAGAAAAGCCGTGAACCAACCGCATGACCAAAATGACCAACCGTAAAGGACCAACTACATAGAAAAACAAATTACAATGTAATCTGGAAAAGGTATGAACCAAACACATGACCAAAATGATTGATCATTTAGGACCGACCACATGACCAAAATAGACAATCATGAAATTTGGAAAAGGCATGAACCATCCACATGACCAAAATGTTTGACCATGAAATTTGGAAATGGCATAAACCGATGACATGAACAAAATGATCAGCCATGAAAATACTTTGAGAACCCTCTAGGAACATCCAAACCTTAAAAAAATGAAAAGGAAGGTTTTTAAAAAACTATAAAATTATATCATATACCTGTCAAACAATTATCATCCTTGGTAATTTAAAAAAAAACCTTTAGGAAAATAAAGGGTCCCAAACAACTACCCCATAGGATACCTCTCAAGGATGTTGTTATAACAAGAACACAACTAAACCACCAAAGGAATGAAGTGAAAACCACATAACATCAATAACCAACCTTAAAAAAATCTCATAGGTGAGATACCTCTAAAATAAGGTACAGTATATACACAATTATCACAACAAGGAGGAGAAAAGATATCGTAAAATAGTATAATGTCAAGTACAACATCTCAACAAAGATAAAACAAAAATCAAAATAACTCAGGTTATTTAGAATGCATATTTGGCTCTATATCCCAAGTGATTTCCTCCTAGACATCATGCCCCCACATGACCTAAATTAAGGGAATAAAATAATTGCTAAACACATTCTTCTAATGGTCCTCAATCTAAATAGGGCATTCCGTGAAGGTCTCACCATCATCAATATCTATGTCACCCTAATCGATGATTTGGGATTCTTCATGATGATATAATAAAATCTGTTACACATGGATGATATATTGAATCCAACTCATCTATAGGGGTAGTAATAACTAATAAACCATAGACCCAACTCGATCCAACACCTAAAATGGTCAAAAAATATGAAAGAAATCTTACTCCCATGATTGAACATTCACTACCCATGATGAGGATAATATTTTATGAAAATATGATCTCCCATCTAAAACCCTTTTGGACTCCTCCTATGAAGAAATTAGGGATTCTAAAGATCCTAAATTGATTTCATTCACTCATGGGTCACCTATACCTTTTCTATCATACTCTATACCATTTCTAGTATAATAATAGCTAACTCTATGACCTCAATCCATCACAATAGAGGCCTAAAAGGTCATCCATACAATTATTCATAAGTCATCATACCAATAGTTAAGTTACAACTATTTTAATTATCAAACTCCACTAAGGGAATGTTCCTCAACCACTGAACACTAAAATCTAGAATATATGCATAAAAAATTTCCTCTAAATTATGGATTGTCTGCTCTATCTAACCATCCATTTGAAGTTGAAAAGTGGTTTTAATGAATAACTAAGATCTAAAATAATGATAGAGACATATCCACATATTAAAGGTAAAATACATATCATGATCAAATATGACCATCCTTAGAACCTCATGAAGCCTCACTGTATCCTCTAGGTATTGCCTCGAAAAAACCTCCACTAAGTTCGACTCCTTAATTACTAAGAAGTGAACAGACTTCATCAAGAAATCCACGATAACCTATATAGCATCATAAAAACTATGAACTATAGGTAAATAGGTGATTAAGTCCATAAAAATTTCCTCCCACTTCCACTAGAAAAAATCAAGTAGCTAAAGAAAATCTCTTGGAACATGGTTCTCTACTTTTATCTTATAGTGAAATAAACACCGAGAGAAAAACTCCACAATTGATCGCTTTATACCATAACACCAAAACTATCATCTAATAGAGTGATACATATTTTCCAAAACCAGGTTGTATTGTTAAGTGTGGAATATATAACTTACATAGAACCACCTCACACATCCTCAAGGGAACATTGGAACAACACAAAATTTTGTCCATCCTATGACCATCCCTCGAGAGTATCACAAAAAAACATGATTAAGACAAACCTAGACCAAAAAATCCTTACACTAGTACTCTTCCACTTGATGCACTAAAATTACTACAATTTCATCTCATAAAGGAAATATCTACCATTAACTCCTCCAATATCAAGGTACAATAATGCTAACTCTTCCATCACTCTCCAAGAGTCTCTGAACCCATGCATAGAACCACCACATAACTTCTTGCTCAAGGCATAGACCATGAAATTAGTTTTACTAAGTGTAAAAGAAATCATTAAATTAAATTCCTATAATTACTCCATCGACCATCACTACTATATATTTATGTCATGATGGGAGAATACATACTGCTAGTGCTTGTGATTTGTGATGTATATAAAATGTTTAGTGAAAAAGTAGTTCCTCCATATGTTTTGGGATAACACCATAATAGAAAGATTAAGATCATGGGTGACATAGCTACATTAATTAGGTAATAAATTTCGATACCCATAAGATATTAACTCTATATGCTTCATCAACACACAACCCACACCAAATCATTATGCGTCATAGTAAACCTAAAATAAAATTCCCTTTTTTGATAGATAAGTAACCAGAGTGATACCTATATTCTCCTTCAAAAAATCAAAAGTACCATGAAACTATTCATTCCACATTAAAAACTGATCATTTCCAGTCATGTCTATCATAGGAGTCATAATATGGAATAATTTGGAGAAAATACTCCTTTAATAACCATAAAGACTGAAGAAACTCTACAACTCTAAAATATTATTGAAGGATACCCAATAAAACACCACATCAATCTTTAAAGGATATATGTACACTCAAAATTGAGATATTATATTGACTAATAGATAGAACTCGTGGGCCCATTACTCAAACTTTGTAAGATTATTGAACAACTAATGAAACTAATGAACTCCCAACACGAATGGAGTGTTCATTACCCTAAATGACTTCAAAAAAAATTTTAATGTCCATAATGAAATCAGAAAGTAGTCTTTAGGATATCCTCATCCTTAAATCATATCTGATAATATCCAAATTGAAATTTGATAATAAAGAACTAGCTAGCCACCTTCAACCAATAAAATTAAATAATCAATTAATATGAGAGGATTATGATTCTTCACCACCACTAGATTAAAATGATAGTAACCAACACACAACTACAGACTATCATCTAAATTATTCAGAAATAGAGTTGAAGATCCCCAAGGTGACGCACTAGGGTTAATGAATATTCTCTACAATAGACTATCAATATAAATCCACAACTCCCACAACTCATAAGGGACCATGTCACGTCCCGGCCCCGATCTAACTCGAATCTGGTGCAGAGCTAAAATAAAATATGGTGTGTAATTTTTTTTTAAAAGAAGAGATGAAAAAATATACACACATGTTCCATTAGAGAGGATCATTTTGGTTTAGGTCCGGAAGAATCAGATACAATTATTACATTTCTCTCAAAACTAGAAGAGAAAGAAACTCCACAACACTGCTAATGGACAAAGTGACTTAAATATACTAAAATTATAAAAGAAAATAGATTGAAAACGTAGAGTTAGCATACGAATGCCTAGTAAGGTTTAAAAAAAACATAATATACCAATTATAATATTTTGAAAACATTCCTTTAAAATTTTCCAAAAAACATATTTCTTAAGAAATGTGGTAACACTTGAATCATAACATAATAATTGTCCAAGAATTAAAAGATCACAATTCAGAGAATACTAACAGAGTCATAGGGAAACAAGATCAATTATAGGAATGTTAATTTAGATTAATAAGTAAAGGGAATTCCAACTTTAATAGGTATTACATGTGAAAATGAAAGTAAAAAATTTATAACAAAGAGTATTACATGATCAGAGTTGCGCATAACAATAAATTTAATTTATTTCACTACTAACTGTAAGCCGTAACTGGCCAATGAATCTTCTGAGTGCTGAATAGATGTCATGCCATAAGCATTTACTTCTTCTGATACTCAGAATTACTAGCTCTTAACCTTGGACGTTCTACTAGTTTAATATCCACTTGGTTAATTAATTATCATAAACATAATGAGGGAAATGTATAATGTGAGACTGTGTCAAGGCCTCAACCAAGACGCCTAATGATTAAGGCCTCAACCAAAATCCATAAATCCTAATTGGGAACGACCTCGACCAATTCCACATCTAGTTTTCTCATGAGACCCATCGATGCATTGAGGGGTTATAGCGGGCCCCACCCATCACATAATAAGTCCAATATATTCCTCATATTCCAAGTAGGTTCATATGTTCAATGTTTACCACACCACTTTGAACATTTAATTTCTCATTTCATTTTATTGAAAGTGTCCCATACCACCTTGAATAATTTAATTCATAATTTCATAAATGGTCATAAGAATTTTAATTAACTTTTTAGAATTTACATATATTTAGTGAATCAGGAATATAAGTGTTAATTACAAAACTATAAAATGCATGACTATGTCATTGAATGGTAAGTATAATAAGAAAATTATGGCATATGTGATGACAACTAATTCACTAAAAGAAATAAAAGTTTTTTCACATACAATGATAACATTAAATTCTAAAACCTTATTAATCAAATACATATTGGAATTTCATCTGGATGCATAATTAATTAAAATATAAACCAAATATTTCATGTGAGGTATCAAAATCACTGATGCTCAAACATTTATTACTAATATTCTTTTGTATAATACATCTCAAGGGTATACATAATGTTAAAAATAGAATGCATAAGACTCAACCATAACTAATACCACTTAATATATGTGAAAATAAGCGATTCATTCGTAGGTATGTAAGAGTAGAAAACCCCAAATATTATACTCTTGAATTCTCCATAAACACTAAACGCATCAAAAGTTTAATATTTGGAGTATCCAAAATTAGGGTTTAGTGTTGTGTAAATCTGTTTATACATAAGAGTGTATATAAATATTTGAATATGAAAACCAACCATACATCAAAAACCACTTGTTTTATTCTTTATTATAAATCCTTAGAACATTCTAAATAAAATTGAGTATCAAAGTTTATATGTATACAAATATATTCAAAAAACAAAAAATACATTATGTATTACATGGTTTAAACCAAGAATTTAATGTCACCCATATGAATTAAATATATTGGACACCAATTAACAAGAGTCCCTGAATTTTAAATCATAATTTAAAATTTAAAAGCTTATTTATTAAACAAACTTATATATATATGCTTATGTAAACATATATAACTTACATGTATACAGTAGTGTACATAAGGCTCTTACAACAAAAATAATTGACACACACATGTTTATCAAAAACATAAATCAATCATTGAAGTTAAATGTTTAATGTCTTAAAACTGATCCAATAGTTGAGTTAAATAAACCATACAATTATATATGACCGTGTATGTGCATAAAAGGGATTCCTAAATAAATGTTTAATAACACTTTCATGCTTTTAACCCATTAGTAATATTAGTTAATCAAGGGTATATAAAATACAAGTCATTCCATTAATTATAAAAGTTTATTTATAGAATAAATTTATACATTTTTTTATAAAACCATATAAACAATTTTACCTATATATAATTATATATACTTATACACATATAGAACCTCGAAATCACACACACCCTTGCAAGTTAAGGGGTTAAGATCATCATGTAGGGTAAAGGTCTCACCATTAGAAGGAAATTGGTAGGTCACAATCTTAACCGTATAGATATATATACAAATAAATGTATATATAAAAGGTATATAAATAAGTTTTGAATGTGTAATATAATCCCCCATGTTCATAGTACTGCTTAAACCCAAAATCCCGAAGTCCTAGAATCAGGCATAAGAGAAAATTTTATTTAAATTTTATGGTTATATATATATATGAGTATACATATATATGTATATACCTTCAATAACAAAAAAAAATACAACATATTCCCTTACCTAATTTGAGGGAGGATGAGAGGCTTGGGGAAGCTTGCGGGAGGCTTGAGAAAAAGAATAACAACCAAGAGGTTAGGGTGAAAATTGACTGTTTATATAAACTATATTATACATAAATTATACAGAATATTTTAATGTCACTTGCATAGAATCCAAGACCTATTTAGTTTAAAATAAGACCGAGGTGTCGGTCTTGTGGAAAATGTGTGAAGGGAGGGGGCCATCAGGGTCACGAGTGTGGAAGAGAAATGAAATGAAAGTAGTAGGAGGCTACTGGTCCATCGCACACGGGAGGAAGAAGAAGGTGTTGTAGGGGAGGAAAACCGAAAAAAGAATGGACGACTAGGATCAAAGGGGAAGTAGATCGGATGGACACGGGTGATGTGACAATTTAAAAAAAGTCGGATGGTTGTGATTAAATCCGTGATGGATCGGATGGATCAGATTCAATGCGGTGATTTAAAAGAATCAGACGACCGAGATAAGATCCATGTTGGATCATATGGTGCACAAAAAACATGGAGGATATCCACGACTACTGAGGATAGCTAGCCAGACTAATCCAATGGTTCAGATCACGCGCGATGTGATCCAACAGCCTGGATTCATTCCTGGTTGATTTTCTTTCCCCCACATCGAAATAGAGGGAGCCTCCATGACTTCTTTATAATCCTGGGAATCTAATAATATGCTTAGAATTATCCTTCCCCCCTCCCGGTACAGCCTTGTACTGGGTTCTTGCAGCCACTCTCTACGCCCACCCCTTGTCTCCATGCTTCCCCGCACGGTGGCGCTCTACCAGGCTCTTCTGTGTATGCTTGAGGTGCACACAGACACCCTAGGGCTGGCCCGTGCTGAGGCTAAAGGCTAGGCTCAGCCACTTAGTGCGTGTTACCTCCTTCGTCCAAGTAAGAGGGCTGGCCCCTAAGGAGTTTATTTTTGTTAAATACAAAATTAGGTTTCCATACATATATAGGTGTTTTTCAAACCAATATTTCACCCTAGTTTAATAAACACTGAAGTTTTAAAACACAAAGTTATAAATTAAAATTTAATACAACATAATGAAAACTTTATACTAGTATTATAAAAATCAAAGACATAGTTTAGTTAAAACCTTGTTTAATCATTAATAATGAAAACATTTACAATACATTTGAAATATCCTACAAGTATTTGAAATCCAAAACCCATTTTGAAATCATACTAAGTGTAGCTTAAAATATTAAATTATTATCCTTTTTAAAATTTATAAAAAGATTTTATACGTTTATAATTATAATTTCAATGAATTCTTTAATTATTTTAGAAAACTAATTATTCCTAGGTATTTTAAATTAACTCACCAAAATAAGCAATGGATATAATTATAACTGTCAGAAGCTCAACGGTCACCTAAGGAGCAATAGTCAGATTAAGGCCTTATAAAACCATGTTTCAAAGTGTTCCATATTCAATAAAACTTGGTAAAAAATGGTTCTTGTTATACCTCTAATGATTAGTATAGATTCTATGATTATGGGTATAAATTTTTTAGTTATGACCAACCCTAAGGATCTTCACTACCTACTTGGTCATGTTTTTGTGTTATGTGGCCTTCCTGTGGCTCTGATAGGGCTTTTAGTTGTTATTTTTGGTTAGTATGGTTTCCCTTTGGTCTCGCTGTAATGTAAAAACTTCGATGTTTAATAAAATAAAATTCCTTGTGTTTATTTCATATGTTTTGTCTAGATAACATAAAAATTTATTAGAAATAAACCATAATATTATTATTACATGAGAAATATGTTTTGGGGTGTCACATTATTCCCCTTACAAAGAATTGCGTCCTCGTAATTAATTTCATACAACCATGCTAAAAAGAAACTCTTTGGCATTCTTTACCACATCCTCCATTGTGAAGGATCCTCGGGTGTGGCTAGATGAATACCCAAATTGGTGTTCAATTCTTCTACTTCCCTGGCCCAGACACACCTTGAATAGTATGGGTTAAACTCATGCATCACAAACTCAGGATTCCAAAGGGATGCTTGAATGGTAGAAAGTTTAGAGATGTCTGAATGAAAAAACTCTCTAAGAACTCATCAGACTCTCTCCTGTCCAAGAATGTCAATGTCGTGGACGTGGTAAAAAAAAACAAAGCTCAAGATTTGGTGTATGTAGGCTGCGTAAAGGTTACCTTCCAAGGTAGATTCTTGAAACCTTTCCCTGGCCGTGAAGTTTCGGGATAGAGTGAAGCATAGGAAAATACATTCATGGTACTTTCCCCTTCGCCTATACTCAACAAGTTGGACAGTGGCTATACAGTGGTAGATATAAGCATTCCCTCGGCAGGAGTAGAGAATGTCTAGACTGTTCGATACCTCGTAATGATGTTTGCATGTTCTTCGCATGTTTGTGAAGGGAAGGTATTCTTCCACATAGGTTTTGACCATAATGGCCTCTAGTACGTCTATGGGAAGAGATAGGATATGGGTTTGTACTTCCATCTGAATTTTTTTTCATGAAATTCCAATCAGTGAAACTCATGTCTTCTATCTAAAATTTCAAGAGGCATGTTTAATTCAACTGAGATATATCTATAACAAAATAAGGGATTTATTTGTAAAATCATGTTAAAGTATCAAAACACATAACATTATTTAGTTACACAAAGTTCATAAACCCAAGGTATTACATAACTACTCGCTCACTCTCACAAATCGAGTATGAATTTCCTAACGTCATCCAAGATGGCACTTCATCGGATTTACCGGTGTTGGTGATTTCCCCAATTCCCAGTCAAATGGATTCCCAAAGAGGTTCCAAACTGCTCAATCTTCAGGTTCTAGATGCAACATGGGAATTCCAGATTAATCAGATGTGGACATATAAATTTCCAACAAAATAAATCATGAAGGGTATGGATTTTGGTGACATCTGATTGAACTTTATGTCTATAATGAAAATGAGTAGATTCATTCTCGAGAATTTCAAAGTCCATAATCTGACCTCGAAGTCCATAGGTTAAGATTTGACAGAGGTATGCTTCCCAGAGGTCACCCCCTTGTGCAGCTTCCTGGAAGTTCATTAGTAAAAATAAGTTTATCAGCCAAGGTGAAGTATCAGAATAGACCGTCATAGTATCTCCCCTTACATGCATAAAAGAGAAGTTGGGCATGAATCATCATAAAGTAATCAAAGCCATATCCTTGGTTAATTTGGAGTATGTGATGAGAATTAGACACATGATAAAGATGTTGACATGATAAACGAAGGTTCTCAAAATATTCATATCGATCTAAACATTCCTTGGCCACTATGGTTACTAATATGTTTGTCGAAAGGGACCGAAGGTGTGATTCGTCAGCCATCTGAAAATTTTAAGGAAAAAACTACTTAGTAAGACATGAACATGTTTTTTTTATTGTTTTAATTTTCTAGGGTTTTCTAAACCAATACTCTGACACCAACTATCACACCCTAGCTCCGGTATTCCCTGAAGCCGGTGCATAGCTGAAACAAAATATGGTGAGTAAATTTTTTGTTAAAATAAGATCTGAAAAAATACACACACATTTTCCACTAGAGAGGATCATTTTGGTTTAGGTCTTTAAGAATTAGATACAATTATTACATTTCTACAAAAACTAGAATAAAAAGAAACCCCACAATGCTACTACTGGACAAAGTGACATAAATCAACTAAACCTTTAAAAGAAAACATATTGAAAACATAGGTTGAGAATATGAATGCCCAGTAGGGGTTTTTAAAAAAATAACATAATATACCTATTATAAACTTTTGAAAACATTCCTTTAAAATTTTCCAAAAAAAAATTTTCTTAGGAAATACGGTAACACATGAATCAGAACATAACAATTGTCCAAGAATTAAGAGAGCACAATTCAGATAATACTAAGAGATTCATAGGGAAAAAGATAAATCATAGGCATGCTCATTTATAGTAATAAGTTAAATTCATTCCAACTTTAATAGGTATGACGTGTGAAAATTCAAGTACAAAATTTATAACTAAGAGTATTACATGATTAGAGTTGCACATAGCAATAAATTCAATTTATTTCACTACTAACAGTAAGTAATAACTAGCTAATGAATTCTCTAAGTGTTGAATAGACGTCATGCCATAAGCATTTACTTCTTCTGATACTCATAAGTACAGGCTCTTAACCATGTAAATTATACTAGTTGAATTTCCACTTGGTTAATTAATTATCAAAAAAATAACGAGGGAAATGTATAATGTGGGACTGTGTTAAGGCCTCGTCCAAGACGTCTAATGATTAAAGCCTCATAAAAAATCCATAAATCATAATTGGGAATGGCCTCTGACAATTCCGCATCTAGTTGTCTCATGAGACCTACCGATGCATCGAGGGGATATAGTGGGCCCCACACATCACATAATTCGTCCAATACATTTCTCATATGACAAGTAGGGTTGTATGTTCAATGTGTCCCATACCACTTTAAACATTTAATTTCTCATTTCATATTATTCAAAGTGTCCCATACCACCTTGAATAATTTAATTCATAATTCCATAAAAGGCCATAAGAATTTTAATTACATTTTTAGAATTTACATATATTTAGTGAATCCGTCATATAAGTGTTAATTAAAAAACTATAAACTGCATGACTATGTCATTGAATGGTAAATATGATAAGCAGATTATGTCATATGCAATGAAAACTAATATACTAAAAGAAATATAAGTTTTGTCACATATACTGATAACCATAAATTCTAAAACCTTATTTATAAAATTCACATTGGAATTTCATATGGATACATAATTAATTAAAAGATAAACAAAATATTTCATATAGGTTATTAAACTCACATATACTCAAACAATTATTACTGATATTCTTTTGTATAACACATCACAAGGGTATACATAATGTTAAAAATAGAAAGCATGAAACTCAACCATAACTAATACCACTTAATATATATGAAAATAAGCGATTCATAAAGATGTATGTAAGAGTAACAAACCCCAAATATTATACTCTTAAATTCTACATAAATACTAAACTTATCAAAAATTTAATATTTGGAGTATCCAAAATTAGGGTTTAGTGTTTTGTAAATATGTTTATACACAAGGGTGTATATAAAGAGTTTTATATAAAAACCACTCATACTTCAAAAACCACATGTTTTATTATTTATTATGAATCCTTGGAACATTATGAATAAAACTGAGGATCAAAGTTTTTTTGTACACACATATATTCACAAAACAAAAAATAAATTATGTATTAAATGATTTAAACTAAGAATCTAATGTCACCCTTATGACTTAAATATATTGGACACCAATTAACAAGAGTCCGTGAATTTTAAATCATAATGTGAAATGTAAAAGGATTATTTATTAAACAAAATTATAAATACATTCTTATGTAAACATATATAACTTACATGTATAATATAGTATACATAAGGGTCTTACACTAAAATTAATTGACACTTACATGTTTATCAAAAATATAAATTAATTATTGAAGTTCAATGTTTAAAGTCTTAATATGTGAGTTAAATAAAATATATAATTATATATGACCATGTATGTGTATATAAGGGATTACGAATTCAATGTTTAATGACACTTTCATTCTTTTAACCCATTATGAATATTAGTTAATCAAGGGTGTATAAAATTAAAATCATTCCATTAATTATAAAAGTTTTTCTATGGAATATATTTATACATTAATTATAAAACAATATATAAAATTTTCCCTATATATAATTATATATACTTATACACATATAGAACCTCAATATCATATACACCCTTGCATATTAAGGGGTTAAGATAATCATGTACGGTAAAGGTCTCGCCATTAGAAGGAAATGGGTAGGTCAAACTCTTAACCGTATATACATATATACAAATAACCATATATATACAAGGTACATAAATAATTTTTTCATGTGTAATATATTCCCTCATGTTCATAGTACTGATTAAACCCAAAATCCGAAAGACCTAGAATCGAGCATAAGAGAGAATTTTATCTAAAATGTAAGTATATATATATATATATATTTATTTGAGTATACATATATATGTATATACCTTCAGTAACAACAAAACAAGAAAATATATTCTTTTACCTGATTCGAGGGAGGAGGAGAGTCTTGGGGAAGCTTTCTGGAGGCTTGAGAAGTGGAAGAACAACCGAGTGGTTAGGATGAAAATAGACTATTTATATAAATTATATTATATATAAATTATAAAGAATATTTTAATTTCACTTTCATAGAATCCGAGACCTATTTGATTTTAAAAAAGACTGAGGTGTCATTCTTCTGGAAAACACATGAAAGGAGGGGGCCATCAGGGTCACAGGTGTGGAATAGAAATGAAAATAAAGTAGGAGGAATATATTGGTCCAGTGCACGTGAGAGGAAAAGAAGGCGCTGCGGGAGAGGAAAAATGGAAAAAGAATGGATGTTTGGGATCAAAGGGGATGTAGACCAGATGGCCATGGGTGTTGCCGTGATTTAAAAAAAGTCAGACGCTCGCGATTAAATCTACGATGGATTGGATGGATCAGATTCGACGTTGTGATTTAAAAGACACAGATGTCTGAGATTAGATCCTTGTTGGATCAGATGGCGCATTAAAAATGCTGATGATATCTGCAGCTGCTGAGGATCACTAGCCGGATTGATCCAACTGTTCAGACTGCACGCGGCGTGATCCAATGGCCTAGATTCAATCTTGGTCAATTTTTATTTGTCCCACATCGAAATAGAGGGAGCCTCCGTGGCTTCTTTATAATCCCGAGACTCCTAGAATATGCTCAGAATTCTCCTCCCCCCTCCTGGTACCACCCCATACTGTGTTCTGGCGGGCACGCTCTATGCGCACCCCTTTCCCCGTGCCGCCCCACACGGTGGCACTCTACCATGCTCCTCTATGCATGATTAAGGCATGTGCACATTCCCTAGGGCTGGCCCATGCTGAGGCTGGAGGCTAAGTTCAGCCGCCTAGTGTGTGTTTCCTCATTTGACCCAGCAAGAGGGATGGCCCCTAAGGGGTTTATTTTTGTTAAATACAAAACTAGGTTTCTATACATATATAGGTGTTTTCAAACCATTATTTCACCCTAGTTTTATAAACACTAAAGTTTTAAAACACAATTTTATAAATTAAAATTTAATAAATCATAATGAAAAATTTATACTAGTATTATAAAAATCAAAGACATAGTTTAGTTAAAACCTTGTTTAAGCATTAAGAATGAAAAAATTTACAAGACATATGAAATATCTGAATAGTATTTGAAATCCAAAAATCATTTTGAAATTATACTAAGTGTAGCTTAAAATATTAAATCATCATCTTTTTTAAAATTTATAGAAAGAGTTTATACATTTAAAATTATAATTTCAATGCATTCTTTAATTATTTTAGAAAAATAATTATTCCTAGGTATTTTTAATTAACTAAGTAAATTAAGAAACAACTGTAATTATAACCGTTAGAAACTCAATGATCACCTAAGGAGAAATGATCAGATTAAGGCCTTATAAAATAATGTTTCAAAGTGTTTCATATTCAATAGAACTTGATAAAAAATGGTGCTTGTTATACCTCTGATACTCAGTACAGCTACTGTGATTCTGGATTTAATGTTTTTCGTTATGAACGACCCGAAGGATATTCACTACCTACTGGGTCAAGTTGTTGTGTTAGGTGACCTTCCCATGGATCTGATAGGGCCTTTAGTAGGTATTTTTGGTTAGTATGGTTTCCCTTTGGTCTTTCTATAATGTAAACACTTTGGTGTTTAATTAAATAAAATGCCTTGTGTTTATTTCATATGTTTTGTTCATATAGAATAAACATTGAACATAAATAAACCATAATATAATTATTAAATGAGAAATAAGTTTTGGGGCATCAGATACCATCTGATATAGAGACATTTATATCGTAGAAACACCTGACTATAGATTTATCCCAAACTGATCTATCATTGAGGGGGTAGTTTCACAACCTATTTAGGAAACACATGAGGGAATTATTATACCACCATGGGAAACGACACTGGATAATCCTATATAAAAATGAATATTAGCCTGACCATCAAAGAATATACAGACTCAATACACCTCTAACCCATCCAGGAAACTTTCTCACTGATGAACTCCCCAAAGTATCCATTAGCGCCATAAAATATGGCATACATGCTAAATAAATCCATTATAACTTACATAAAAATAGTCATTCCATGATAAGGATGATTTCATATAGATATATCCATAAACATAATAATACGCCCAAGGAGTTGTGCTACCCCAACACCAATTCACAATCTTTACAGACATCTCACAAGATAGCTCAACCTAAAATTGGAATAGTCAATGCTATGGAAACTAGAATCATATCCACTACAAAAACCAATGCATAAAATATAGCAGGTGTAATAAAGGAGTGTGCAGATCTAGAATAAAACAAGGCATAATCCCTATTATAAAATTGTTAGATATTACCTTTTATGATGTTAATCTCGCCGAACACTGAGAAATACATGGCATTTATCTTTACATGACCGGCTCTATAGACTCTCTATCCCTGATGGTGACCACCTCAATGGACATACTCTCCCCGCTACGCTTAAGGGTGAGAGATATCAAATGGATTTACTCCACTTACCTCAATCCCACTTTACTGATCACAAGATGGAATGCCCTTCTACTATTGCAGCCTAAGCTAAAACTTCTGCAAAGGTTGGGCCTCCAATGGTCCACCAGCCACATGCTGACTTCAGATGAAGGTTAAACTACCTTATTTATAATTTCAATGATATAGAAAAGAGAAAAAAAAACCACACCTGACCTGCTGGAAGGGATTTTAGAATTGGTAGCTCTAGTGAAATGAGATAAATAGAGATGGAACATAATCCTTTTTGACTAAATATTATCCTTTTATTCAGACAAATGATAACTGCCAATCAAATATATACTCCACGGAAAATATCAGTGACTTCCCTATTGTGAAAATTAGGTCCTAAAAAATATCCTATAGATTACCTATTCCCTCACCAGTACATTATAATAAGAATTTAATATAAATAGGGTAACTTGGTACTAGATCTCTTGACATAAAGACTTATTGAAATGCGTCTCTCTAGCCTCTTCATATAGTATAAATTTGAAGCATAACATATGAGGTTCTTGTACTTGATGTTGCATTCTCAAAAACTAGATACCCCCAATCCAAGGGTAAGGATCTCCTACCGAAAATACACCTTATTAGTTGAATATATAATATCAATGTGAAAATGATCATTGAACTTTTCCCATGAAACTATTGACTCCTCATAATCCTTGAGGAATAAAATCCCCCACCACTGAGCTAACCCAAGAAAAATCATTGTAACTAAATAAACCATATGATATTTACAAGAATGAATGAATATAAATGATATCTATACCTCATATATCCAATCCTATATCACCCAATCAGAAATAGACCCCTCATACTTCTATATACCACAGTGCTAAAACTCTCAGTGTGTCCTCCTCCAAGTTTCATCATCATCAAATTACACTATATGATGATCCAATAGAATATATTATTGAACAATTTTGACTTGAAATAGATGGGTAAACCATCCTATATCCATATATGTAAAAGATAAAACATGTGAATATCTTAAATATGGTGCAAAATAATATTTTTAGGTTAATTAATTAATTCATTTTAACCTAATTCCTAATTTTCTACCCTATAAAAATATTGGCATAAAAAATATTGATGCACGATCCTTCCCTAGGTATATAACTTGAAAGAAAGATAACTTCCCTTAGAATTTTAAATATACTCTAAGGTCCTTGTGTCAGATCGTTGGTGGCCGTAAAATCCTATGTCCTAGCTAGTCTCCCTTTTTTATTGTACGTACTCAACTTAACCAATACTACTGCCCTGCCAACCCATGCATCCTCACTAGTTTCTAACTATAAAATCTATCCTATATCTCAACCATAATGTTTGATACTACTCTATAATGAACCCATCCCTCCAAAGATACCCCTATTAGGTTTGAAATGAAGAAAGTGAGATAATTATGTTCATATCCCACCTCGAATACATCACAAGTTAGTGACTAGAACTGAGGGCAAATAATCATACATACATGAGTCATTACCATCATATAGTATCAGGAATAGAAGATAATAAGGGAGTACAACAACAAAAATATAGCATAAATAAAGAATAAAACCAAACACATGTAATGTCATACAAAAAATAAACAACTGAAATGAAAAATAAAAATACCAAAAGTAAAATCCTTGGTAGCAATGATGCATCTCCAACAGCTCATGACTAACTCCTCAAGCAAGTACCACCCAACTATATCATCAAACAAAAATTTTTAATCTAAAAAAGTTTATATTTACATTAGGTGAGTATAACATGCATACTCAATAGGATCCTCTCTTAAAAATATTGTAAAAAATGTGAAAGAAGAATACTAAATCCTAGTAAGTAAACAAATAAAACTATCTCATCACCCAAATAGGTATACTATTCCTTCCCATCCTCACCATGGAACAAACACCAAGTAATAGAGATAAGTAAACCATTATTATCAAAATCATATACATATATATATATGTATATGTATATGTAAATGAATGTATCCCATTTCCACTTTCCCACTAGTATATCACTCTCACTCCCCAATGCCACACATATTGTGATCATCCCTACCATAAGTTATGTCATACATGATGTGAATCGAACTATGGAATTATCTACCCCAGTAATGCATAGGGCCTAACACTTTCATTGTCATCAGTAGATTTCTCCACCTCATTATCCCATCTATAGTAGTTTCCATGTGTATTCCTAGAATCCACTGTAGCCTATGTAAATTCATTATACCACAAGCTATCATATCCCATGCATGTAAAATCATGGAAAACCATATCTACAATGAAAAATTACAAGTATGTATTATAAAATCAAGCAGTTATAACCCATACATAAATGTATAGTAAACCAAGATCCATCAAAGCTTGGGTAGAAATACACACTATACTATAAACCACTATATTCCAGAATATGCCTACTGATATCTACTTCCCAAGGGAGAGTGGGAGAGAGGGAGAAGTAAACCATCCATTTTTTTCACAATCCTAGATATTGGATAAAACACCCCAAAACATTTGGGTTTTTGTTTCCCTACTGATGTGGGCGGTGGAGTGTATGAAATCAAGAAATTTAAAATATATCACACACATCCACACTAAGGGAAACTACATATTCTTGTAATCATCTACCATTATCATCACATAGGACCCTTGAATTCCACTTCTAAGTTCTAGATCTCAAAAAAACATCAAATTATCAACTTCTATATTAATTAATTAATTAACCATCAATTAACAAAAATCATATTCAATTCCAATATTATCTTTTTAATTTTCTAATATGATGTCTTCATGTTAGCCCAATTAGGTTAAATACCCTAAGAGGAGGGGGGGGGGGGGGGTGGGTGGGTTGGTGAATTAGGGTATTAAATATTAAAAGGACTTCCCCATTGGATATTGTTTCATCATTAAAAAAACACTCTTCTATCCCTATCCTGTAGAAATATATGAATAATATTGAAATCATGAACGAGACACAATAATTTTACTTGGATCACCCTCACTAGAATATGTTCAAGGAGTATAAAATAATGATGTGCCGATGAACCAAATTAACTAAATCTCACTTCCAAATTACAAGGTTTAGGCTAGATCACTAATATTCCTAGGCTAACTACCTTTACAAGGTTTAGTGCCATCTCACTACTTTTACAAGGGTCACTCCCAGAGTCTCTTTATTTGGATCACTACCTGTGGAATAAATCGATAACTTCCTCTTCTTTTTCTCGTAGCTATAGAAGGGATCCACACATATTTTATGTACTTATAGGTCCCTTCATTTTCATGAATGAAAACATCCTCAATTGCAGGTAGATGATCTATTGAAGTAATACTTTTCCATGTAATTTTAGACTATGGAAATTGTTTTTGAAAACTATTTTAATGCCCTTTTGAACTTCCTTGAATCCTCCATGAACGACCCTACATCCTCCGTGAACTGTCTGGCACTATGTGATGTGAGTGCTCCACAGACTACCTATTCTTCTATGGAATACCTCTGCTTATTTTGTAGATCTCCTCCAATTATTCCATGGAAGGATGAATCCCTATGATCCACCCCTTCTTCATGGTACCTTTTCCATTATGGGACTCTAAGACTTGTAAATCCCCTTTTGTGAACTGTCTTTGTGGAACTATTATCCTTTTGCAGAATCCTCCCTTTTAAACCTCTTCTTTTTCGTGGAATCGTTTTTCTGGGAACCACTTTGGACATTATTTAATTCTTCTCGGAGAGATAATATTATATTTGAATTTTCACTTTATATAATCATATAATTAGAGGTATTTATATTGGAAAATATGTAAACAAATCTTAATAATATAAATTACCAAAAACTTCAATGTGGTACAACCATCACCACATAATTTTCTATGTGGTCTGCATAGCACCTTAATCCTTGGTTGCGTATGATATATTACATAGATGAAAACCATTTGTGTCACCACAATTCACTACCTCCATTTGAAAAATAATGAACCTCCCACAAATATTAAGCCTCCCATGAACTATGAGCCTCCTACAAACTCTTTTCCTTTAACAGTCCATGTAGCATGCTTTGCGGTTCACATAGCACTGCTATGCTGAAACCTTCCTTTGCTGATTTTCGGTATCCATTCCATGTACCTCCTTTACGAAACCTTCATTTTCTAAAAAAAAACTTCTGATTTTGATTCCCAAAAATTTGGAAAACACTGGGAAACTACACCCCCTTAAATACATTCTTCAGCAACACCAACCATACTGATTTTCAATCATATGGATTTTTTAACAGACAAAATCACCCAAAAAACACAAAAATGGAACCTTGAGGGATATTTCCAACAATATCCCCCTTTGGGTTTGTTGAAAACTCATCTCATTTTGATACATCATTAAATATTCTTCCATCATCTACCAAAAGTCACTTCTTTCGATTTTGACAGTGATAAAGGATTTAATCAACACAAAATCTAATCCCACATGAGCTATTATCAGCCTGAGAAACAAGATTATAATGAAAATTTCATTAATGAATAACTTCATTCCAAAAACCTCCAAAACCACTCAGATGCTTTGACCATGAACCTCATATGTCATGATATATATCCTTTGATCAATCACCTTTAGAATCATCATATTTAAAAATCCCCCTACATCACTACTTCCCCTATGAGATTCTCCCCTATCTTGATTAATCAAATTTATCCCATTTTTTGCTACAATTTACCCCCTTTGTTAACGAACTCAATGGTCACTTCATTTTTCTCTACAACAGGGTAAAGAAAAAAAATCAACATATTAGGGGAAAAACACCATACCTTGGGTATAAGGGGTCCCACATACACACTTTTTATAGTGTGGGGAGTTGAATGAACTCCTAGAGTTATTTAATTCCTTTTAAACATTTCTTTGGTTAAGACCTTTTTTAGAATGTCTATAACCTGTAGTCTAGTTGGTACAAACTCCAACTTCACAAGCCCTTACTCCACCTTATCCTTGATAAAATGATATTTTATTTCAATGTGATTTGTCCTCGAGTGATGGACTAATTTTTTTCTAAGATTTTTAAAGCTTGAATTATTGAAATGAATTATGATTAGAGACATCACTTCAACTCTCATATCATCAAGCTGTTGTTTCATCCACAATAACAGTATCCACACCTAAGTAGCTGTAATATGTCCATCTTCTACAACGATCAATGAAATGAAATCTTGTTTATTTCTTATACAATAAATAAAAAATCTTCCATGATAGAATTCACCACATGATGTTGATTTTCTATCATCTGCTAATCCAACCAAATCTACATTTTATAGCCCAATAACTCATACTGAGATTTGGAATTGCACATCATACCAAAATCCACTATTCCCTTGATATAATGAAGTATTATTTTTACTTAAAGAAAGTGTATTTTCTTGTAATATCTTTTATATATTTATTCTTAACATGGAGAAAAAACAATATCAGGTCTTTTAGTTATCAAGTACAATAGACTGCCAATCATTTTCCTATATTCTGTGATATTAACTACACTAAATTCATCATCCCATGATAGTTTCATCTGGTTAGCCACCAGAGTCATCATATCCTTGGAATTATACATTTAAAATATTCTTAGAACCTCATTGTCATATTTTGATTGAAAATAAATTTTTATTCTTTCTTTGTGTCAAATATAAACCAAAGGAAAATGTTAATTTCCCATTCATCGACATTTCATATTCACTTTTCAAGAATTATGTGAATTTTTTACACTGATATTTATTTGATCTACCAAATATTATGTCATTTACATGTACCAGCTGCATTTTCCTTTTATTTATGTCATGGATGACATATAGATTATAATTAACTCTACCACACTAAAAATAGAGATTTTTCAAAAAACTGATCTAGTCTTGAATACCATGATCTTGGTTATTGGTTCAGTCTATATATAACCTTCTTCAGCCAACGAACTCTATTCTTATCTTCATGAATGAGAAAACCATCTAGTTGATTAGTATAAAATTCTTATTCTTACATAATCCCATTAATAAATGGTAAATTGACATCCATCTAGAAAACTTTGAACTTTGTTTACATTTATATGGCCAAGAATAATCTAATTGTCTCTAGCCTTGAAATAGGTAAAAATGTTTCATCAACATTGATACCTTCTTTCTGGGAGTACCCTTTTCACACTAGGGATGCTTTATTTCGAATCAAAACACCATCTTCATTTATCTTGTTGTGAAATACCCATTTAGTTCTAATGAAATTCTTGTCTGTTGTCCTAGAAACAATCTCCCATGTCCAATTATTTTTAATTTGGTCAAGATCTACATTCAGAGCCTGAACAAAATTCTCATCTCTAGATGCTTCATCAAAACATTTAGGCTCTACCTATTATAAGTACAATGATTTATATAGAGTCTTCATCCTTCTTGTCTACAATGGTGATGAATTATCACTGATTATGTTATATCAATCAATTTCCCTCTTCTCTTTGAACTTTGTGTAGATATTGGATTGTGCTAATCCTTTTCATTATTTGAATATTTTTCGGAATCAACCTCTAGAACTACAACATCTCCTGATATGCTTATGTCTGCATCACTATCCTCTTGATATTGATCAGGTATTTCCTGACGATTTTAATCATTATCTAATATTGTTACGTCTTTAATTTTGACAACCTTTCCTAGCTACTTATTGAAGAATGCATATCCTTTTTTTTCTTTGAGAATCCAAGAAATACCCCTTTTATCTCCATAGGATTCAAAATTATAGTTTTTATTCTTATTGAGAATGAAATAATTACTTATAATGACTCTAAATTACTTCAATATTGGTTTCTTTCCATAACATTTCTCATATGGAGTCCTATATTCTTTTGGAAAAAGAAATGCTCTATTTGATGTGTAAATTGATGTCATTACTATTTATTTCTAAAAATTATCTGGAAGGTATTTCTCAATGATCATTATTCTAGACCTATTTTTGATAATTCAATTTCTTCTATCAACAACTCCCTTCTTCTGTGGATTTATTATTAATTAAAATTGGTGCCTTATCCCATGTTTCTTGAGATAGTCCTTAACTTAGATATTCCAGTGCAATTTGATACCTTAAAATCAATATATTCCCCTACTTCATGTTCAAATATTTTCTTTTTGATACATATTTTTGACTTCATAACCAATATGGATTGATAATCTTTATCCTCCTTGGTGTATAATGGACTGGTTTCATCTTGAAATTCTATAAATCAATTTTCAATTTTCATCTCATTTGATGATACATTGAATTAATGTTTATGAAAACATTAATTATTCATTAACAAATTTTTCTGTATGATCGATAAAAAGTATCTTTCCATGTTCCCAAATCATCATGAACTAAAATAGTGACCATCAAATTATGTTACAAAATATCTAGTTTTGTATGGTTTCCTCTGTTGGTCTTGCACCCTTCGGTATCTATTGGCTATAAAACACACATTTTGTGAGTGTCCTATCTTTCCACATTAATAAAACCCGATTCACGGTGCATTATTGCATGTCACTTATACACCAATTGTTTTCCCCTAGGTTGTTTGAGTATTCTGGTTCTGTTTCATACCCAAATCAATCTTCAATCTTAGAGCGGGTTCTTGTTGTCTGATATTAACTACTACAACTTTTTTTTTCAGTCAAGCCCCATATCAGTATTATCAATTTAACATGACTATTTATTCTTTTCTACAATAATTTTATGATCCACTTCCATCTTATCTATCCCCCAAATGATCCACTTTCCTGATAACATATTGGGAGTCAAAAGTTTTTATTGATCCTTATCTTTTCAACATAGGTTGATGACTTCCACTTCAAGTTCTTGGAAGCATTTGATTTGTTCTTTTACTATGTTATTCAAACCATCGATCACCCTTTTATATTATTTATCTTTATTTTTAGGCTAACAAACTGATTCTGATTCCTCTCAAAATGAATAATTTAAATTCTCAATTTATTCAATTATCTTAGACTTCTCTTATTCTTGTTGCTGCATATAGAGTTTGGCATCTTGAACCAGTTTGTTAGATTTCATTTTTTTCTCTCTCCAAACATATATTTCTTCAAGAGTGTCTTCCAATTAAACCTAAAAATCAACTCTTCTTTAAAATTCTTATTCATCACTACCAATTTCTTCCCTTGTTTTGGAATTTCTGACAACTTCCACCATAATATTCACTTCATGATACTTATAGTGTTCTAAATCTTCTACCTCATATTATTTTAAACTCTTATATTCCTTTGAAAGTATAATATTCATTCTGAAGAAATTATTCTTAAAATTTTTCTTCCCTTCCATATAGGCTGAATACTTCTTCACGGTAATTTCAAATTCATCCTATTCATCCTCTTAAAAATTCATGGGTCACCTTGCTGCTAGATATCCAGCCTTTCCACATTGAAATCATGTAAGTGGTAGTTTCCCTTTTACTTTACTTTTCCTATTTTAAGATTTGATGAAAGTAATGATATTACCTCAACGATCTCTTCATATTTATGACTATCTTCAATGGTGAGACTCTTCATGGACTGGAACACCACTTCTTTGAACTTCCCTTTTTCCACAGACTCATTATCGTTATTTCTCATTTCGTATGCAACAAGAGTACTATGAAATATATCCGATGTCACATTCATATAAATTTCATGAGATAAGGATCAACCTAATTCATGGATTCCTTTATTTTAAGAATCCAATTCACTTCAATTGCCTTATAATAAAGCACCACTGTTGATATTGGCTGAAATTCCATGCATTTTTGTTATAAAGATATCTATTCCTAATGTTAGGAAGTAGTGCTACATATTATTCCTCCATTGTTAAAAGTTGTTTCCATCAAAGATCGGGATCCCTTTGTGATTGATAACCTCTATTTCTTATATTAATAGAGAAAAACTAACTTTAAACCTTTCCCTCTTATACCAAATATTGTCCCAATTATGTTAAATACTCTTAGAGGGGGGGGGGAATTAGGGTATGATAAATTAAAATAACTGCCCCTTAGGATATTGTTTCATAATTAAACAAAACAGTATTTTCTCTATTTCCTATAATAATGTATGAACATAATTGAAATAAGGCATGATACATATCAATTTTACTTGGTTCACCCTCGCAGGGCTATATCCAAGGAGCATACAAAAATGATGGGATAACGTATCAAATCAACTAAATATCACTACCAAATTACAAGTTTCAGGATAGATCAATTCTATACCTTGGCTCATTATCTTTACTAGGTTCAAGGACCACTCACTAATTTACCAAGGGTCACTCCCTAACTCTCTTTCTGTAGCTCACTACCAATGGAAAAGATCACTATATTCCTCTTCCTTTTATCACTGCTATAGAAGGGATCGGCACATAGTTTATTTAATTTTATGTACCTAAATTTTCATGAAGTCCCACTTTTCCTTAAACTTTTAGTTTTTGTAAATTTTATTAACTTTGTGAACTTCCTTGAATCCTCCATGTATAGCCCTACTTACTTCGTGAACTATCTTGCACTGTGTGGAATGAGTTCTCCACATACCACCTCTTCTTCCACAGACTACCTCCGCTTCTTCGGTGGATAGCTGATGCCCTCAGACCACCCCTACTTCATGGTCATTTTTTTATGGGAAATAGAGCTCCGTAAGACCCCTTCTAAAAAGTATCTTCGTGGAACTCTTCTCATTTCATGGAATCCTCCCCCCAAAACCACTTCTCCTTTACATAATTTTTTTTTTCTGTGAACCACTTTAGACTACACATAATTCTTCCTGTATCCACAATATTCTCTTTGAATTTTATCTATACATAATCAACTGATTAGGGTTATTTATATAGGCAAATAGATCCACAAATCCCAAAAATCTGAATTACCCAAAAATTCTATGCAACACAACCTTCACCGCATACTATGCTATGTAGTCTGTATAATGAATTGATCCTTTACCATGGCCGATGTATTCCAAAAACAAATACCCTTTTTGGATCCACAAGTCATCACCTCCATTCCGCAAAAGAAGATCCTCCCATGAACTTTAAGCCTCCTGTGATCTTCTATCCTCCCATAAACTATTTTCTATATGTGGTTCGCATAGTACGCTCCACATAAATCATGATTTTCTGATTTTCCTTCGCTATTCTGATTACCTCATTCGAAATACATGAAATTTAATTCATAGTATGCAAACTGTGAACTCCTTTACATAAAAAATTTCTTTTCGAAAAATAAAATCCTGATTTTGAGGCCAAATTTTTTGGCAAACTCTAGGGAAATACAGCACCTTAAAATATTCTTTTTCAATAAAAACCATACAAATTTGTAGTTATCTAGATGTTTCAACAAAGATAATCACTCAAAAAACACAAAAATGGAACCTTGAGTGATTTGTTCCCAACAATTTAACAATATAATTAATTCTATTCATATTCTCAAGTATGTCTTCACCATTTGATTACCAAGAAACAATATCATTACTTTAATAAATTACATTTATCCTTTTATAATTTAACTAGATAATCTAGGTCTCAACCTAAGATACCATAAAAGGATGCACATTCCATGAATAAAGTAAAACTACATTAATCAGATGGACATCAATTATATAAATGACATATGACAATATAGACATCATGAAAAATCAGGAAAGATTAAAGATATAACTAAGAAAAGCCCAATCTGATCTCATCCTCTCCACCTTAGTGTCATTCACACACTATTGCACATAATACAATATATCCTTCCATAACTGACATTGACCATCACTACAGCCCTAGTCATTTAGCCCATTGCTCGTTAAAGGTTCCCAACCATATCAAAGACATCATCAACACACCAAATCACAACAAGGATCTAATCACCCTAGAGAAAACAAAAATATTAACAGTATGTTTTCTATACATAGGAAAACATACTAAGGCCATGTAATTGAGGTAATAAAGCCCCCAGAATAAGTAATATGATCTCTTAGGCCCAAACATTTTATACTTAAAAAATAAACATTTTAATTCTATATTGAATTAACCAGTTTATTATAAATAAGTTTTCCAAATAATATAAACTAAGGTAATGGATAATTATAGATAGAAATGAACATAAACATTCTCAAATCATTATTTTCACATTCGATCAATTTTAGGAAGAAGAATAGTTATTATACTGGGGATATTCCATTTATAATTTAACATCATTCCATATTTACTTTAATTAATGGCTTTGAGAAATTAACCATGATAAAAAAAACAAAAAATACTACTAAACATATATACCTCACTACCTAATACAAAAAACAAGAAGAAGCATAAAAAAAATTCAAAAGGCACATGTGATCATAACCCAATCATTTATTTAATTCCCAAAATGAAATATTAATCTAATTAAACATATATTACTCATTTTAACTCTTTAATTACTAGAATTATGGTCATTACTATTTTCATGAAATATAAAGAATATGAAACTAAAACATACAATTAATTATTTAACCCCACTTATATAATTTCCAGGATAATGTTATTATTCTACAGTAGTTATAAATTGAAAAAATAACATAATAATAACATGTGACATAAATTTTATTTCATTTATTGAAATAAAATAATTACCTTAATAATCATTCCATGGAATGAAATTCAAATTATTATTTCTTTAAAATTTCCAAATTATTACATAATCATTCTTCATATATATAGTATGTGAATACGATTCCCAAATCATTCAAAATTATAATTATTTAGAAAATATTACCAGATTATTATATTTTTATGGTTAATCGTACCCATTTAGAAAAAGTAAACTTTGGAATGACATGATCACACTTTTCACATTTAAGGGAGAAATAAAGGATCCCCTGCCTCATTGAATAATCTTCACATGATTGTTTAACAAAATAGGGACTAGTGTGATGGCTATAAAATCACAAGGAAGGAACTTCATATAGTTGAAGAAGGTTTGCATGACTCTATTAAGAAATATTATTATTCACCTATACTTAAAAGAGAGAAAGGGAAATAAAAAATAGGAAATGATTATTATTTTATAATTAAAATATGTGGTTCTCTTGAGTTTTGAAAAAAGAAGTTCCAACTTTCAATTTAATTAATCATTAATTAGGTCCTTATTTAATTCCCATGGAACAACCCATTTAAACCCCCAATTATTAAGGAATTCAAAGATATAATATGGTTATTTTATTCAATATTTTTAAACCCATTTCCCCATTAATATTCTTTATTTGACATTAAAAATTCATACTTACATTAAAAACATGTTTTTATGTCATTCTGGAAAAAACTGGGTAAAAGTGGAAATTTTTAAATTTTCCAAAGGAATTAACTGACTACACGGAAAAAATGACCAAACTTGAAGGCACGACTATATAAAAAAAAAATTATCATGAGGACCAATCACATGACCAAAATGAACAACCATGAAATTTGGAAAATGCATGAACCAAATGCATGACCAAAATGCATGACCAATAAACTTGGCAGAGGCATGAACTAACCACATGATCAAAACGATCAACTATAAAGGTCTAAATGCATGATAAAAATGACCGATCATGAACTTTAGAAAAGGCATGAACTAATAACATGAACAAAATGATTGACTATGAAAATTTTAAAATGAATGAACCAAATGCATGGCCACAATGATCAACCATGAAAAGACTTTGGGAACCTCTAAACCTTGGAAAAACCCAAAGGTAGGGTTTTATAAAATCAGGACATTACAAATTTGTTTCATCACCCTCAAAATGAACATATAGGGAATAAAGTTAGTTTTAAAAATTTCTATCTTAGGGATTTCTGACCACATATATTAGTGAATCAAGAATAAGGAATAAAATTACAAAAATTATGGTTTTAAGAATCATGTAAGGGGTTAAACTGAATAGAATCCTTCAAAAATCATGAATAATGGAGTAAAAAGTTCCAAATAATAAACTTTTTCTCACATTGAATTGGTCATTGGTGAAGATTGTTTCTACATTGAGCATTGCTAGTGATTCCTATATGACGTTCTCTCTTAGTGGCTCTTGGATCTCCCATAATCTCCTCTCAAATTCACAATCTAAAATTTCAAGGATTTATGAAAAATAGCCTTATAATTATAGATTAAAAGGATTTAAAAAAAATAATCCTATATTTTTTGGTGTTAAATTAAATCACCAGACATTGAGGTTGGTTTTGTAATTTTCTAAAGTGAATAGATATAGTAATACTATTAGGGTAAGACCCCCATTCTAATAAAATCACATTGTCAAATTTCCCATATGAGTATTTTATTTTTATTAAAATAATTATTCTTATAAACATGCATGAAAAATAAAAATAATATATTAATTTTCAATCCCTTTGATGCTAAAATAAAATAAATACCTTAGTGAACATCCTCAAAAATATTATTTAAAATATTTTAAAGTTTTAAATAAAAAATAAGATTTACTACATTCTCTCCACCTTCAAGGATTTTCTACTAGAAAAAAACCACCTAATAGAAAAGGCAATAGAACTGATCCGACGTCTTGTTCTCATACTCCCATAAGATCTTCTAAAGGTTCCCACATTGTTAATGGTTGTGAACAAGTGTAATATCTCACCCATGATGTGTACTCCCTTACCAATCCTCAATTGATATTGGATACTCTGAGAAGATGGATCTTGTAATGCCCTGAACCTAGTTACCCAGAGTCAGTGCATTATTACATAACATTTGCTTGATCACAAGTGATCAAGTATCAAAATACCGATTAGTTTAGTAACCTTGGAAATACTAGATACATACATAAGTTTTACAATACATCATGAAATGGAAAAACAACAACATTGTGTCCCGTTTGAACTCACTAATATCCCTATGCCTATTCATGAAGGTTAATCTTAATATAATTCTTCAAATCTTGGGAAAAATAAAATATAGAAAAGGGTGATCTCAGATTCTCAGTAAGGATGACAATACAGTGGAAACTATCATAAATAAGCATAAAAATTTAAGGCAATGTATAAGACTAAAACACAAGCCTTTTAAAATTAAACTTTAGTATAATATGGAAAATATAAATCAAATAATTCCATTTACTTATTCACATGGATATTCTACTACTATAATAATCACATGTAATATCAATATCTAATTTCATAAAGATGGAATGCATAATGTTGGACATCACAACCACATAGTCAAGGTCTCTTGCCAAGAATAAAAATAATATTTTTTCAAGGCCTTGTGCGCAGACACTAGTTTGTCTCATGAGACCTACTGATGCATCGAGGAGATATAGTGGGCTCCACCCGTAACTTACTAAGTCCAATTCATTCCTCATATGAAAATGTTGGAACATAACATAAACATTCGTATTAAAACTAGTATAAAAAATGTCAATATTTTAACCACAGAACATGAATGGTATAAACACACCACATCCACAGTCAAACACAACTCATTAAATATGATGTGGAAGATTGTATTATAATAAATCAACCTCCATCAATAATAATGATGGATATTGACATAGATGAAAATAATCAGTAAAACTATTTGAGATAAATATCCCCTTTTCTTGAAAACATTTAAATGTATAACTATTTATCAAGAAGCTCTTAAAAATAGATTTTTGAATCAAAGTGTCCCATACCACTTTGAAACTTTTAAAAGGAATTTTAATTTTAAAACATTCATGTCCATATAAATAAATCATTAAAACCATTTTTAAAACATGGGCATTAATGAGAAATATTTAGAAGAATAAATATTTAAAACATTTAAAATGATATTTTAGTTAGAGTTCCTAACCAAATGAGACACGATTAAATGAAAATAATTAAGGTAATCAAAACTTTATAATATTTGGAGAATAAAGGGATTCATGATATACTATGTCAAAGTACAGAATATACACTATATAAAAGTGAATTGGTGCATAACGACAAGGAAGTCTCAATAGAATGTAAATTGAGATAAAATCCCTTATAAAGACCATATACTTAGGTTAAGGATAAATAAATTACATAATTATGTGTGAAAAATATAAATACACTCAATATAATGGGATATTCAGTGTAAATCAATCAGAGGACATTCAGACATATTCTTGTAACAACAACACCAATGACTTTGATGTTTAACTCAATGAATGGAAATTGAGTTAAGATTACTCTTATCAAGTTCATATCAATGAATTGAGAAATTATTAATGGAGTGATTATGTGTATAAAAATTATATCCACACAAAGGGGAGTGTAAATTACTACATAAATAAATAAATAGTTATTTCACACATAACCTTGGTGTAAAATAATCAATTAAGTTTGCATAAAACCCAATGAGTGGAAATTGAAATTAGAAATTCCCTTACTGATTTGGTAAATTACAAAACATACACCACTTGAAATATGTATCATACAATGTAGATGTAAATACCCATAAATTAAATTATATTACACAAAGAATACAATCATGGGTAGTATATACACCACACAAAAGAAAATAGGGGTAATATAGCATTAATCTCAAGAAAATAAGAAGTGAGATGAAAACCCCTTAACTTGTACTTTTATTTAGTATAGGGTACATTAAACACCTGTATAATAGTTAAATAATTGTTATTAAATTATACAATAACCAAATACCTAAATATGATATCATATATGATCTCATAATATTTCATCGTTACTAATATTTCGGTAGTATCATTGTTTCAAGTGTTAACTAATTCATTTTCATTTTTATGATTTGTTATGTAATACATGTTTGTTATGGATAGGATGTATTTGATTCATATAAATAACAATATAAAGTTCTTAAATATTATTTTTATTCATAAAATGAAAATTATTCTTGAATGGTTACGATGGGGAATGAATCTCATCGCGTTCGTGGAGACGGTAATCCGTTCGTACACTTGAGTGACAATACCATTCTATTGATGGTGAAATAAAATATAATTGGATAGTATATCATATATAAAGAATCATTAACATGTTATATTTATTATTTACATCAATTATACTCATCCAAATAATGATGTGTTGAATAACAAACTACACGATGACGTAGAGACGGTAAGTCATACGTACACACGTATGGTGACTTTATCATTCATAGGATGGATATAATAATGAATATAGTTGTAAAATATTTATAATAACATTAAATTATGTATAAGGTACTGGATTTATTATTTTGTTATGGAAAAAAACAAAGAAAGAGGAAGCCGAAGAAGAAATGAACTCTAAAAGAGGTGATGAAATTATAACCTCTTCTTCTGGTGCTTCCTTTTGATTTGATCAAAAGGGCTCCTTAGGTTATCTTATGATCAATTTAATGCCTCTAGGTTAAAGTGGGGTTAGTTGGGAGGATATTTGAGTAGAGTTTGGCCAAGCCAAATGGATTTGGAGGTGTGATTTTGAGAGAAGGTGAATTACACTTTTATAAGAGAGATGATGGTCACTTTAGAAAAAGTTTGAAATATTAATTTATTATACAATAATATTCACTTTATAATGGCTCTAAAAGGATTTATTTTAAGTTTAAGGTGGGGATGGGTAGAAAATATCTCAAATAGATTTTAATGATAAAAAGAGCTATGCCATTGTGATATAAGTGAAATAATACTTAGGATGTGATATTAGTTTACTCAAAACTAACATATGATGAGAGAGTTGTGAAAAATGACATATAAGAGAGAAACTAGGCTATATGATATCCTCCAATAGCCCCACTTGGTACAATAGAAATTGGGGTATGCACCATTTCCATGCTACAACATGCAGGCACATGACACCCACGTGCACTGCTCAAGTTGAGTTGGGAATACCTGACCAATGTGCTTATTCATTTTACTAGATATGCCTTTATTTAATTATCAAATGTTATGGACTAAATTACATTGACACACTGGGGAATGAATTCTTGTGACATGCTATATTTTTTTCTACAGGACATTGTGGTGAGGTGGACTATCAACCATCTCCTGCACCCTTTGTAATCTCACAAAATAAACTCACACCATAACCTTTATCTATCACTCCTAACAACTAGCGGTCAAACTTACTGCCACAATCACCATCATATACACTTATCATGGTATCCTTCTTTCTTTATCGCACTGACCACCACTGTGCTGTCGACCACCTTCTCACTATTGTGCCGCTGCGTGGTGGTCTCCCCCTTTTGTTTCTCCACCAAAAAAAATAATCCAAAAAAACCAACTAAAGGCAACAATAAAAATTCATAACCCTAAATTTTTTACATTTGGGTTTCTTAATCCAAATATGGGTATTTTTTCATTGTATCACCGTCAAAACACATGAACATAGAAAAGAGTTAGGATAAAAAATCTCTATCGTAGGGATTTCACAGCATAAGGATTAGTGAATTAGGAACATGGAATAAATTTATAGAATCATAGTTTCAAGAATCATATAAGAGGTTAAACATAATATAATATATAAAAAATATTGAAAAAAATATCATTAATTCAAAATAATTTCTTTTACCTCTCATTGGATGGGTCATTAGTAAAGATCTTGTCTTCATTGGGTGTCACTGGATATTCCTCCAAATTGTTTGTGCATGATAGATCCTAGATCTCCCACTAAACCCTCTATAAAATTTTACATAATTTATAGGTTTTATGTAGGATAACCCTATAAATAGGGATAAAATATATTTATATAGAATAACCCTATATTTTATGATTTTTAATTAAAATACTTGACACCAAGGTTAGTTTCAGAAATTGTTGAAGTCAACTCAAATAATATTTATCTTATGGGTAAGACTCATATTATAGTCAAAACTATAGTATTATATTTTCCATTGGATGATTTTATAATAATGAAAAACATTATTCTCATGAATAAATGCATACAAAATAAAAATAATATATTATTTTTAATATATTTTTTATGAAGCCCCGTGACACCTAAATCAAAGAAGTATATTTTTGACTATCCACAAAAATATTATTTATCATATTATAATGGTTTAAACAGAAAAACTAGTGTATAAAAAAATCAATATAAAATCAAGAGTCTATTTAATGAAGTAAAAGTTCCTTTTCCTTTCTATAATAAGATAATTTTTATGATCTCTTTGAAATTGAGCACAAAGAGTATCCCCAAACATGATTTATAGTCTAAATGATTTCTAGTAGAGTAGAAACCAATAATCCTCCAAAACTCTAATTAATAAACACTCTTTCATTATTTATCCATGGGTAAATTATTACCATATTTTATATTATTATATTAATATCTCGATTATTATGTTATAAAATTATTCAATAAGTTAAGCATACTTTTATTGTGAAAGAAATATAAAATCTACTCTATTTTTGAATTGAAAAACAAAAAATTCCTTTAACATTGAAATTTTAATTTTTTTCTCATCTGGTAAAAAATTCCTCAAAAGGTTTTTTCTTTTTCCTGACAAAAATAATATCATCAATGAACACAATAAAAATAAGTGAATTTTGTTCATCTCCTCTGACATATAGAATATTATCTACCTAACCTATTTTGAATTGCATGCTCTTTAAGATAATATCCATCTTTAAATACCATGCTTGGGAAAATATTTTAATCACATAAAGCGCTTCCTTCATTTTATATACTCAATAGAAATCACCGTCATGTATAAAACCTTATAGTTGATTAGTGTAGACTTTTTTCCTTCAATATTCAAGAATTTTCACTTCACATCCATTTGGAAGAAATTTTATTTTATTTAAGCATATATCACAATAAAATCACATTTCATTTCAATCCCTATTACTAGAGAGAAATACTCATTTAAATTTTTACCCTCAATTTGATTGTATCCCTTATATAAAATATGGGGCATGTTCTATGAAACATCTTCTTTCTCATTGATATTATTTCAAAAATCCTAGTCCAAACCTATCACATTCTTTTCTTTAGGACATGACACCAATTAAAAAATATCATTCTTCTTAATATGATTCATATCTTATTCTTTCACTACCATAAAAAACTCATGTTAAAATTCATTTTTTGCACTATACACTTAAACTTGTGAGAGGAATCTTCTGTGATAGAAAATTATGATATTTCTTCGGGTTTGAACACCTTTTCTACTATCAAAAATAATTTTTTCAAAATTAAAATGTTTTATATGTATTTAAAACTTAGATCCTCCTTACCATGGACCTTCCTCATCACTGGATATTTTATAATCATTATTGATATTTTTAAATGTGTCTCTACCTTAAAATATGTCACATGTTTTCCAACTCTTTCACCTTAAACTTCCAATATCATCATCAATAACCAATTATGCATGAAATTGTTTTATTTTATAATAAAATATAATCATATATGTCAATTCATTCCATAATTTTTTTATTACAACACCAAAAAATCCTGGTATCATTTATATATCCAAGGAATATCACCTTATTATAATTATCATCAATCTTTATCAAATATATTTCTCTAACCTTGATATAAAAAGGGATTTGGATAAATTTAAACATTTTTTGATTATATTATTCCAAAAACACATCTTAAAAGGTGTATTGGACTAATTTAGTTAGAGTAACCATTGATTAAGAATATAAAATGACACTATAGTGGCAAGTATCCAATATAATTTAGAGGTTCCATGCTTGAAAATACACTTCTCTAAATATCCTCCAAAATTTAGTTCACACACTAAATTATTCTATTTTTGGGTGTATTTATATAGAAATATATTGATGCTTTATTCCACACTTCTCATGACATGATTTAAAGTATAAAATCTATTATTGAGATCAATCATTAGGGAAAAATCTATATAACATATATTGTTTGTTTTTTTAGCACAACCATTAAAGTTAATAAATATATTAAGAGGTTTTGAATTAATTAATATAAAATATACATTTTTAATATGATTAAAATAATTAAAAAAAGTAATTAAATACCTATATCTATGGGTTGAATTAAAGTTAATCAGACCACAAACATCTCAATGCATAAATTCAAGAGGATTATTTATTTTTATCTCCACAATGTTGTGACCCTTTTCAACCATTTTACCTTTATAAAATCTATAAAATGTGTCAAGTCTTTCATGATTCATCTTTGGTTGATTACTCATGACTTTATATTTTACAATCTTATCCATGTTCTTTTATTCCAAATGGAAATGTTTTCAATATAAAATCTTATTCATATCCTTAATGCTCATTCAATAACTATTTTAGTCATTGAAATTTGAAAAAATATATTCACTTGCTTGTTGTTTTGAATATCCATTTAGTGTTTTGTATTGATCATGATTGTTAAATAATTACATCTGAGTATTGAATTTGAATAATGTTATAGAGAAGAGGTGATTATTCTAGGATTATTTTAAATCTATCAAATCTATAAGGTTTGCTGATTCTAGAGACAAATTTGTTTGGAAGAGAGATACCACACCCCAACCCATTTGGATATTATAAAATATGGTTTTGGATCTATGAGTCTGTCTACCTAATTCAGGTTGTCTACTCCATAACACATCATACTACCCTGTAATGGACGATTGTGATTGGTTCATTCATTTTTCCATCTTTCTATAGCTCGAGGGGCCATGTCATAGGAGGTAATAAGCTGGATTTCAATGTAAATTGAGTTTATAAAGTATATATGCCCCAAATAGATGACTAATCTATAATCATATTGAAGAAGATTTGAGTATGATGAAAAATATTATTAAATTATATAGGGTGTGATTTTGGTAGAGTAGATGAGTTGATGTTTTCTACATCTACAGGAGATCACTCCAAAGTAAAACAGTCATGTAAAAAATAGTTAGGAGTGCAAAAAATTTATTTGGGACCATTATATGAATGTGTATGAGATATAAAGAAGTTTAATTCATGAAAATTATGGATTCAATTAACAAGAATAAACTCTATAGTGCAGTTTACCATGCCCACATAATTCGATTGAGCCTTTTTTTTTGTGCCATAAGAAAAGAGGATTCAAAATGGCAGAGCTTTTTATGAAGATTTCAATGTCATATTACATGTTACTACCATATAGCCTAGAATTTTTTGAAAACTTATAAATTCATACATGGAGTTTTTGGATCAATCATTAAGGGGAACAAAGTGACATAAATGCATCTCAATCAACAAAACTGAAGTGTGCTTAATACAAGGATTGATATATAAAGGAGAACATAAACTTTTATCAATATTATTTATTATATCAATTAAATTTGTTTGAATTCCTCAAAAACTGCACAAAATAGTTTGAGATAGAGAAAATTGAACAAAAATTATAGTATTGGAGTTTTTGTTGGAGGAAAAATAAGATAAAGAGAAGAAATTTCATGTAATACTAGAAAGTTGATAGAGTGAGAGAAAGAATAAATTATAGGATATAAATATTACAAAAAAAAAATCAGACCACATAGAATTGACTCACAATTTATGGTGTATTTTCATACAAATTTATTATAAAGAAAAAGGATGTCATGGAAGGATCAATGAGCCCAATCTGTGAATAAAGGTTGTGATTAATTTATTATCTCATGTGGATAATGAGTCAAAGGGTCATTTTGACTAATCTATTGTATCAAAACAAATATAAGTAGTTCTATATTTCTTTATAGGTTCATAGACACATTAGCTTTGTGTGCTCCTTAGACTACTCTAGCTTGGGTGAACCACGTAAAACCTCTTTTTCTCTTTATAAATTTTATCACTCATAAAGAATAATTAACGGAGGAATAGAAGTGTTTCTCACAAAAAGATAAATATATTGACATTAAGGGATAAAGTTATATATATATATATATTAACTGGATTCATCCCTTTTAGGGGTATTCTTCTTTATATGGGACTAATAATTGCGATCAATGTGCCGTTTAGGTTTGACATAATCAATCTCTTGAATCATGGAAACAATAAAATTTGTTTCCACATAAATAAATATGTATTTTCGAAGGAAAAAATTTAAAATTATAGAAGAAAATTATTTAATACTATATAATGTATTTTGGTATAGAAATTTACACAAAAACCATTCATGGTATTTTAGATAACATGGAATTTAGAGCCTTATTAAAATTTTACCATAAGGATTTGGATGTAGATGCAAGGGAAGTTAATACCCTAAGGGGGATCTATCCAACTATATATATAACAAGGTAATGTATTAAGAAACCTCTCAATTTCTATGGGAAATAAAATTTAATATCTATAATGGTGATTCTAAAGTTTTAGAAGAAAATATTAATGTGTCATGTATTAATTATAAATATTTGAGGATAAACCCAACTGAAATAGTTAATGAATTTCTTGATTTGGACAGGAAAATTCTAACATAAATTTATTCTCTATGTTAGACTCTTTAAATAAAACTAAATTTGACTTGATCAATCTTGAAGGTCTTAAGAGTACAGTTTGTGTTTAACCAAAATAACTCTATATTACTGCGCTCTAGTTTTGGTGAGGAGTCTTCAATGGGGTTGGTCTTGGAGAAGGGTGAAAGTGATTCCTTGAATAATGATTTTCCACATGATCTTGTATAGAAGGGGGCTATCTAGGAAGAAAGTGTAGATTTTTTGTGTGATCCCAGCACACCAGAGATAGCTCAGAAGGTTCTTGATGGCCCTCCCATAAAAGATGCAGGTGTGGAGTGTGATCCCACATTGAAGATTGTATAAGAGGGGGCTATCCAAGTTGTTGGTGTGGCTGATTCTATGTGTGATTGTTCCAAATCTATGATAAATTATGTGGAAGATGTTACACAAGAGGCTTCCTTTCATATGGATGAGATGGTGGATGAGGTACCATATCTGAAACCAATACAATGGAGAAGAGGGTGTTGCCTGGCCTCTCGGGGTGGGGTGATCTTGAGGTCAAGGATGGTATAAAAAGAGATGACATATGCTATTTTTGTTGAATTCATTATCTTTTTTTTGATGTGGTGATGGCACATTAAGAAAATTTACTCCTTGTTTGGTGTATTTTTTATTTTATTTAATAATTTTTGGAGCTATGGATATCCAACCTATATATGATATGTTTTAGTAATTGAAGAGATTGAATGATAATTCATAATGTTTAATCAAAAGTATAAATACAAGGAAAAACTACTCACTATCGATATGACATCAATGAGTTTAAGTGATGTATAAATAAAGTAAACTCATAAGGTGTATTTTTAATAATGAATTCCTTTTCCAAAAGTGTAGTACTTCCAAAAAAAGGAAAAACCTTGGAGGATTATGATCCCAAGAAAAATAATACCATAATCGATTCTAGGATATAGGCATAAAAACCCAATAGGAAAGAATACTTGAAATAATATAAAATTAAGTCTAATAAATCATAAGAATGTGAATGTTTGTCACCTAAAATTTTCTATTATTACTATGGGTAATTAGGGCACATTCAATATGTGTGCTCTATTTTAAAGTGATTTATTTTCAAAGAGAAAAAACATCAAGAACAAGAAATTATTTTTTAGTCATATTATTGTGATGTTTATGGGTTTTTGTGTGAGAAGGATAAATGCACATGAAAACAAAATGCTATTAAAGGGTACAAAATAAGGTTCCTTAAGTGACAATGAAAAGAGGAATAAAATATTTGGAAGTAAAATCAAACAATATGAACACTTATAAAAAATTTTAATCTTTGGAAAACAAAGATTATAACTTGAAATAGGATGTGAAAAAATATTTTCCTTCTTCAAGAGATATTTACTAATGGTTATTTTTTAGGAAAATAAGAAATTAGAAGGAAAAAATTGATGAAATTACTTTGAGAGAAATGAATTGTTCTGGCCTATGGGTTCTGTAAGGTGTATGTATATCACCCATGAATAGAAATAATGATCTTACTACTAAAATCAATTATTATAAAAATGGAGTGGTTTAATTTGGTAATAATGAAGGACTTAAAATTTTTGGCCCCTGGAAACACAAGGTTGGTTGAATGGAAATAAAAAAATACTCCAGTTTGAATTACTTAGCCATAATTAGCTAAGTGTGAGTTAGTTTTGTGACTCAAGAAATTTTGTGGAATTTTACAAGAATGATTAAATTTTCATGGATAAATATTTTTCAATTATTATTCAAGGAATATAGACAAATGAAACCTTTACCACATTGATGAATAAAATAGGTGTATACTTCATAAGGAGTATTAAAATAAATTATAGAACATGTGACATGACTATTTGAGAGAACAAATCCTAGGATAATATCATAAATAATGAGAGAGATCGAGGTTTTTCTAAGATCACATGTGACAATAATTCTACACATGACTTTTGTAAAAAATAGAACTTTTTATAGAAGACTTATAATACAAATAAGGATAAATCATCAAGTACTCATGATCTCATTAATTTAGATATTTGCAGGCCAATGACTCCAAAATATTCAGATAGAAAATGATATTTTTTTTGATTTAAGAAGGATGTCATGGTTAATTATGTTTACTCATAAAACCATGGTATTTAAGTGTATCACTTGGTAATGAAGAGAAGCTGAAAAGATGATTGATGTAGAAATTCAAAATTTTGACACTAAAAATTGTATATAGTTTACGTATACCTAGTGGAAAAAGATTAAAAAAAACATGTGATTCAACATCAAGGGTCATCCATGGGAACTTCCCATTATAATAGAGTTGTGGAGAGGATAAATAACATATTTTCCAATGTGGATCAAACAATATTTATAGAGAAATTTCTACCAAAGAAGTATTATAAATAATCAGTAATTATACTAGAATATATCTCCAACTATACAATGTTATTTTCTGCTACAAACAAGTCTCTATACAAAATTTGGTATGGAAAAAATACTACACTGAAGTATTCCTAGGTATTTGTAAGAAAGTGTTTTATTTTTAACAAAGAAAAGAATTTTAAGTTTGAAGAATAGGGTGATGAAGGTATATTTATTATATATTCATTAAATATAAAGGAATACATGTTTTATAGAAACATAATATAAATAATTAATGAGATAAAATATTTTTTTATGTCTAAAAATATGAAAAATTCAAAAGCAGGACAGTAAATTTTAGTTTTAGATTCAAAACAATTTGTATTGAATCAACCCTTTTTAGGGGAAGAAGTGATGAAGATGTGTCACATTTTGGGTGATTTCAAAAGAATGAAGTGAATTATTATTATATCTATGATGATTAGAGATATAAATCAGACCAATAGACTCAAGTGGATGATTGAGTCGAGAATTAAAAACTAAAAATAATATTGTTGGAGAGTAGATAACCTCTATCACACAAGAAGGATGAAAGCATTACAGTAAAAAAATTTATATCTCATATTTAACCAAAGTATATTAATGATGTTACCAAGGATAAAAATTAGTTCAAGGTGATGCATAAATAGATTGACCAAATTAAAAATAACAACACCTTGTAAATTATTATGATGCCAAAAAATAAGAACATGATCAAAACATAATGAGTTTTCCAAAACAACCTTAATAAAGATGGTCAAGTGACAAGAAATAAAGATCTACTAGTTTATAAGGTGTATTCATAGATTAAATTAATTGATGTAAATGATAAATAATCTACCAAGACTCGTTTGGCAACTATTTGATTATTCTTGGCTATGGCTATGCAAAAGTGGCTTAAAGTGTATCAACTGAAAATCAAATTAGCAGTTTTTAATTTATTCTTTGAATAGGATGAATTAATGGAGAAATAATATGGATTTTTCATTCATAATTATGAAATAAAAGTGTTTTAGCTTAAGAAATTCATATACAGTCTAAAGTAAACACCAATGGCATAATACACTCAACTCCACCAATGTTTGAAGAAGCATGGTTTTCATAGAGGAGGTGTTGATCACAATTTCTACATCAAGGAGAAGGATGGAAAACATATTTTGGTACTTATATATATTTATAGAATAATATTTTTATGATTATATTAAAGTCAATTAATTTTTTTTAGATATAATGAGTTCAGAATTTTAAAAGTGAATAATTGATGAACTACCTCTTTCCTTAGTTTACAGGCAAATTAAAAAGAGGTTGGTAAATTAATATACCAAAAATAATATGATAAAGATGTGTTGAAATGATATTAAGTGGATGAATATAAACTTATGGATACTAAAAAAGATACCTATATTAAATTTAAAAAATATGGTGAAGGTGAGGTGGTTGATGTGATTCTCTACATATAGATTTCTGGTAGTTTACTCTACATGATACCCACTTGACCAAAAATTGTACTTGATAGATTTTAAGTCTCACACTATTAAAATTGTACAAAATAATTTCATAATAAATACGTGAGATGAATACTTTGATATATCAACCAAATTTCGGATTTTAGGCTATTTTATTATAGGAATTCACAACTAAAACTATTAGGAATTATTAATGCATATTGGGTAGGATAAGTTGATAAACAAATTGACCTATGGAAGTATTTTTTATCTTATTAAATCATCAATTTCATAGAAAATAAAAAATCAAGACTGCATGTCATTAAAATCTATATAAGAGGAGTATATTGTAGTGACTCAAGATTATAGTCAA
Organism: Viscum album; assembly: GCA_963277665.1. Lineage (NCBI taxonomy): Eukaryota > Viridiplantae > Streptophyta > Magnoliopsida > Santalales > Viscaceae > Viscum > Viscum album. The sequence continues at coordinate 66,391,373 of OY728139.1, forward strand.
TTAACATAGACAAGATAATAAGCCTGATACATGTCATATAATGTGGTATCACTTATTGCAATCATGTGTGAAAACTCATGTTCTATAAAATTTAGCAAAAATATCATTCAATACTCAAGGAAAATAATATTGAGATCAAATACCATTTCATAAAATAGAAATTTGGGAAAAGGCTGTAAAATTAGAGTATATGACTACTAAGAATCAAGTGACTGACATCCTGACCAATGATCTACAAAAGGTATATTTTGATTGAAATTAGTTGGATTTAGGAGTTCAGTTGAATCCATATTTTTTCTAGATATATACCCTAACATACATTGTGGGAAATTATTATTAAGAAAGGTATGATTTATCACTACATTTAATTTCTTATATTTCCATATCTCTTATGTGAAACTTCAAAGAAGTAATATTTGGGTTTGTTGAGAAATGGAGAGAATTCACTCATGAAACCTAGAGGGAGACAGTTGTATAGTGTTTGTTCCCTACTTTCAAATGGGTATTTTCACTAACACTAAGTATTAGAGAGTGAAAGTGAAAGTGAAAGTAATAGTGTTTGATTTAAGATTTGGGGGTGTAGTTAGTGAAAGTGTAGTATGAAAGAGAGTATAATGTTTGAATTTCAACAATTTTTTATTATGAGTATTTTATCATATAAATAAGATTTATCAAAATGAGATAGTCTCACATGATAATATAGTTTGTGTTTGATTAATAATTTATGCACTCTTAGAAGGAAAGAAAATCAGAAAATGGTGAGAATGGGGATGTTTTTTTCGGGCATTGTTTGATTTGGAATTTTTGTCAAAACCAAGGGGGTATATTGTTGGAAAAAATAACATTGGTTTTTGGTATTTATTTGTTTATTGAAAATTACATATGATTATTTCTGTTGAATAATGTTTTGGAGAAGAGTTTATTATTCTATGCATTTTATTGATTTTTGAAATCCATAAGGTTTGTTGACACTAAAGAGAAATATTTCTGAAAGATAGATACCATGTTGCAACCTACCAGGATATACCATAGGATTATTTTGGACTTAGAAGTTTCCCTAATTGATTCAAATTTTCTAAATTGTATCACATTATAATACATCATAATGTGTGAATGTAAAATGTTTATTCATTTTTCTTTCATGATGTAGTAGAAGGGAGAAAGTTATAAGAGGTGACCAACCAAAATTCAATGTCCCTAAAGTTTCTAGGTTATCAAAATTATGGATATATGAACATGATATAGTCATTTTGAAGAGGATATGACCATGTCACATATGATTCTTGTTTAATAGATGGTGTGATTTTGGAAGAGTAGATTAGTTTATGTTTTCAAAGACTACAAGATCTCACTCTAAAGTAAAATGGCCATGTTGTAGCTAGTTCAGTGATTCAATAAGTCACAATATATCATTCTATGATCATGGGTCTCTTATTAAAAGGCTTAATTTGTGAAAATTGTGGATTGAGTTAACAGGAAGCCAAAAAATAGTGAATCACACCACCCTATGTAATTTTACTGATACAATTTTATGTACCATATGAAAAAAGGATACACTGTAATGAATATTTTTAATAAGATATCCATGCCATAGTAATTGAGACCTTCTTGTAACTAGAAAATTTATGAAAATATGTAAATTATAATAGAGAGTTTTTGGATCTGAATTTAATAGGATTAAAGTGAAATAAATGTGTTTTAATTACTAAAATTAATGTGTGGTTGATATATGTTTTTACCTCTGAATGGGAGAGTGATAGAATTTTCATATTATCATTTGGATCAGTAGATGTCATTTGGATTCATTAATGAATGCTGAAAAATGTTTGAGATAAATAAAACAGAAACATAATTATAGTAGTGTAGTTTTAAGTACATGAAAAAATATCGTGATAGTAAAATTGTAGGTATTATGAAAAATAAATAGAAATTGTTTTCTTTAAAGAGAACAGAAATATAAGTACAGAAATATAAGTATAATAGTAGTTTTTTAAATACATAAGTGTATTTTCATGAACATTTTTTTTATAAATAAGAGGAGTTTCATGGAAGTATTAGTGGGAAATATCTATAAATAAAGAATGTGATTCATTTATTATATCATGTGTATAGTGAGTTATATAGTCAGTGTGACTACTTTATTATGTAAAAATAAATAGAAATTGTTTGCTTTAGTGTTATGAGTGCATAGGAAACTTTCTTTTGCATCCTTCTTAACTAGTACATTTTGGGGTAACCAAGTAAAATCACTTATTCTCTTTAAGTCTTTAATCACTCATATATAATAATCAATGGATACAGAGAAATGTTTTTCACAACAATATAATAAGATCAAGATCAAGGGATAAATTATTAAATCTATATGTCCCTAATTCACCCCCACTCTCAGGGTATTTTCTTTGATGAGGAACCAATGGTTTTCCCTTAAAAATTATTGTTTTATCCTTAAACCTCATAATAAAAAATTTATTATTATAAAACAGTACCATATTACCATTGTGAAAATGTTTATAGACATTAAAGATATTTTTTTCATAACCCATGGATCTATCTCCTTTGATGATCCTGTAAGGGGATTATGACGCTAGGGTTTCCCTCATCGCCGCTTTCCTCTCCCCCAGGGAGGATCTACTAAGGACTCTTCCTGCACTCTCTGTGTCGTGTTCGTGGCTCAACCTCATGATTTGGTTTATGAAATGGGATCTGCGGTGCTTCTTTTCATGATCCTCGGGCGTAAGACTGATTTGCGACGAGGTTGATTTGTTCACCGGCTTTCTCTTTGGAGTATTCGTGGGATCACGATTACTGGTGGCGTGATGTAATCCTAGTTTGTTGGATCTTGGGGGGTTGTGATCATGATCTGTAGATGATTGACTGCTTCAAAGGTTCGTAGTGAGCTTCTATGAATGGACTGTTGGCAGTGACGAGATCTGATGTTGGCTTGGTTTTTCTGCGGTGTTCTAGCTTGGTGATGGGTTCCTACTCTCATCCTCTTTTCTTGTTTTTTTTCTGAGTGTTGATTTTCTGGCTTTTTCTCTATTATATTTCTGTATTTTTACGTTGGATTGCTTTGGATGAATCTGCTCTGAGATCTCATTGATTTTTGTTGCATGACAGTTTTCAATTCTCCTTTGGTTATCTGGAATCAATGATTTGCTTACTAGATTTTTGGCCTTGCATTTTGGATTTGGTTTCTTGCTCTATTTGAATCTGGATTTCTGGGATTTTCTTTTGGGAAGAACTCACGATTTTTTTCAGTGGTGATGTCTTATAGAAGTAGAATCTTTTGATGATGTTTCAATAGTGTTTTTTATGAAGGAGTGGTAATTTTTTGAAGCAGCAGAAGCTCTTAATGGTGATGTTGCTTCTAGGTTGTTGATTTTGGATGTGCTTGTAACCATATTTCTACACATTTTTATCCCATATGATGTTCAGAGCAAGAAGATTTCACCTAAACATGCCATTTCTATTTGGATTTTTGAAAGGACATGGCTATGCCACTGGTTCTGTGCCCGTTCAACTCTGCATGAGACTGCTTACTGAGTGGTCATGCGACGATGAAGACTTGACATCTATGTGTATTTGTTGGGGAGGGGAAGATTATGTATCCTTGATCTGATTATCCTTTTTATGGTTCTTGGGTGTAATGATGGATGTTTTGGTTTCTCACTTTTTCCATAAAAGTGTTTTTGATAATAAAAAATAATAATTTTCTGTCAGCGCTGTAACCCGTAATTAAAGATAACATCACTGAATTCAAGCTTCTTCTTACAAATGTTGTTAGTTCCTTCTCCTTTGACATTGAGTGATCAATCATTTCAAAAAATAAAAAAAATACTCTATTATACATCTATATAAATTTCAAAAATTTATTATTTATGGTCAAATGTGATGAGATACCACTACCATGTATCCAATGATCTTCATATATCATTGCTTTGTAAGCTATTTAAACCACTTAGTATCTTTTATAATTACTCATCATGTTGGAATATTTAGAGTTATAATTCATAATAAATAGCTCTATTATCACTATGATAAAATTTTTAGTGATATGTCTAGATTGATTACACCTCCCACAAGTTTCCTCAAGATAATAAAAAGAGTTATGCAATGATACCTTCTCTTTTAGACGTTTTCTTAGCTAGACTCTAGTAACTTCTTCTTGAATCACACTAAATTTAAATCATCTCTTTAATTAAGGGAGTATAATATTATACTACCACATGTAGGATTTATTTCCATAGAATTCATAACACTATTACCTTCCTTCAAAGTGAAATCTCCCTGGTTAGAAATAAGATTCACCAAAAAAAACTCATTGATCTTCTTTCTGACTTCTGTTTCCTTTAAACTTTCTCATTCTTATAATTATCCTTATTCACCTTTTATTTTATATTGGAATTATCCTTATTAATCATTCTCTTCTATACATCATTTTATTTTAGATTTTAATAAATACAAGTCATGATAAACATGGTTGTTTTTTCCTTTTTAGAAAAAAACACCTTATTTTCCTCTTGTTTATACCATCACCATTTATATGAAAGAATTTAACATGAAAAATAATTGTTCTATAAACCATAGGATAATATAATAGTTTATTGGTATCATAAACATCCTTCTCTATGATTTATAATTTTCACCAAATTCCTTGACAGAATTTTGAAACTCCAAGTGGGTGTTTTTCAAGGAATCCTCAACTTCAAATAACTTCACTTTAAAATCCTCCACCTCCTCATTTTTTGTAATAATGATTGTTTTAGTGACATTAATTATATATTCTATTAATTTAACAATTCTATTGAGATCACCCATTTCTATAAAAACTCTACTTTTATGTTATTAATCTTTTCGTGTTTTTAAGTATTAAAGGATTTCTTAAGGGAACAGTTATCCTTCCCCAAATATTTATTATACTTTGAGATACTATAAATAACTTTAAACTTACTACGATTCCCGTCCAAAATTGAAATTATTTTGGTGTCATCTCATCTTTAAGTTTTCTCATCACCAATCCTTTTATTACATATACTTTTGTTTTAAGTAGAGGGTTCCTTGGAAGGTTTTTATTTGACTATGAATGAGTTGGTACATCATCCTCGAAGTCTTTTTTCTTTCCATTTTACTCATCATAGGATATATCATCATATTTTAAGATAAAATTCCTTTTACTTGAAGAATTATCCTTTTCCTTTCCTTTAATTAATTTTTATCCTTTTTGGAATATTAACTCCTTTATTTTTCTTGGTGATATTTAAGAATGATAATCACCCTCAACTTCATTATTTTTCTTTGATAAAATAGCTTAAAAGTTTCTTATATTTTCATAATTGAAACATATAAAAGTAAATTTAACTTTTTATTTATTTTTTCCATATTTCAAGATTTTTTAAAAGAATGATAATAATTCCTTGAATTTTATGGCATCATCTTGGCATTAATTTACTCCTTATTAGACTTCATAGGATAAATATGCTTTTATGATTTTTAAGCCTTGAACATTGTCCCCTTATTAAATTTACCTTTCCTTTTTATGGAAATCCTTCTTCTCATCTCAGAAACTACAATGATATTATTGAGATTATCAATCATGTACTCAAAAAAATCTTTATCCTATATGATACACATATTTTTATTAAATTTATTAGGGATAATACTCACCAATTTATTCAAGATCATACAATTCTCATGGATTTAACCCATTTAAATATCCCCAAATTGATAAGAAAACATTTTTAATCATACCTCCTTAACCACATTTTCACAATATTGGATATCATAGAGTTACTCTAAATTAAATTCTCTATTTTTATACCCATCTGTTGAAATAGTGGGTGCCCTAGACCCAACTATTTAGTACCTTCGATTACCGTATCATGTGTACAGTTAGATATGCATGATGATTTCTTACCATTATAGTGCAGACTTTTCTGCGTCCACTATAATAATGGTAATGTCCAAAGGTCAGTTGTCGTGTCGAGAGGTTATAACAGATCCTAGGCTATAATGAGAACCTCAAGATACAATGACATTGATCTTAAATATATGTTCTATAGTCTAGATACATCTTACTGACTGGACACAGTAGATGTCTGACTATCAGGTGCTGGGGGCTCATAAGCATTGAGACTTCTTCTCATGAAGTTCGCACTTGGTGATCTCTAGTAGTGAGATCATGAGGACAGACCCGCCAATAGGAACACCACATGTTTTGGGTGTCATTAGTTGTTCCTATCTACGGACATGTGTATTGGTCTCCTGACTTGAGATCATTACCAATGTATATCACTTAATTACGTATTTTGATGCAAGGCGAAAACCATGGCAGTAATGTCGTGGTGAGGTAGTTTGTGTTGGGTGCGTCGTTGATGGTATGACGTTGGTTGAATGGTCAAGAAAGGATTTGTCGCTTCCAATTTTAGGAAGTTGTATATCTCAGGCCTGGTTGATCAGGATGGTGCCGCCTTCATAAGTCTTTGGCCAAAGCAGTAGAAAGGCAAATCCATCCGGTTAGATCAACAAATAATAAAGCAATATAAGGACGATGACACAAGAGTGCGTCCTGCTTTATGAGATGCATATTGACAAAGAGACTACAGTACACAGTCAGTGTTTGTAGGATGGTAGTCGTTGCTATGACTATCCTTATCTCCTTAGGGGCCATGACGGGTTGCTAGACCCCGCTCTTGGTCTGTGAATTTTATTCACTGCTATCGAGATAAGGGCCTAGAGGGTCACACACAATAGCGTATTCAAGAATCCTCACCTATTCAGTTGAATAGGTATATGGACATAGTGGGCCCCGCCACAGGGTCCAAACGTTGTCCAAGTTGTCGATCACCAACGGAATTAAATAAATTCATTAATATTCAAGTTACGAATATTTGGGATTGAATTTATTTAATGTATTTACGAGTTCAGTAAATACGAGAAAATATTAATCGAACTAATATTATTTTAATATTCAAGGTTCGTTTAATATTAAGCGGGACATCGAGTCGAGTTAAAAGGCTCAGATTTTATCACGTAATATATTTTACATATTACAAGTATGTGATAAAATAAATAAATAATATTGACGCAGTTTTAAGTCGTTATAGTTATTTATTTAGTGGACGTGGAATTAACGGGGGCCGGGGAACCCAACCGGGTAATCTCCACAATCCACTATATATAGAGGAGAGGGGCTCAAGCGCAAGTACTTTTCATGCCATGTTTGGCCAGAGCTCCTCTCTCCTCCCGCTTCCTAGAGAGAGAAGCTCAAGATCCAAGAGCTCAGATCAAGTTTCTCCTCACCCATCGCAAGATCGTCGATGTGGTGATCGACGGGACGTCGAAGACATCGTTGAATCGCCGCGCTAGCACCCGGAGTTCGACGATCGGCGTTCTCGCAGATTTTTGGAGCGTGTGTGGACGATCTAGAGGGATCCTGCTTTGGATCCTTCAAGCAACGATCGCCATCGGCTAGTAGCAGTCGACCGCGCCTTCGGATTTGAAACGGGTACGTTTCCCTTTTATTTTTGTGCTCTTAATAATTTACACGAGATCCTCGGACCTCTCCGGGGCTCGGATCGTCGGCGACGACAAGTACCGTCGTTGCGTCGACGAAAATTTTAAAATCCCCGGCCCACCGGCTTCCGCTGCGTGCCCCGGAAACCTAACAGTGGTATCAGAGCGATTGCGTAAATTTTCTGAGCCAAAAAAAAAAATGTAAAGGAAGACCCAAAGGGGTCTTCCCGCGTGGAAGAGGAAGGAAAGCAAAAAAAAAAAAAACAAAAGGGTGGCAGGCCGCGTGGAAGAAGGAAAGCAAAAAAAAAAAAAAATTTGAAGCAGGGGTCCGAGCGGACCCCCTCTCCCGCGCGGCGCACTGTAGCGCCGCCGGGAGTCCCTCCGGCGCGCAGCAGGCCGGCGCCCCTTCGGCCGGCGCGGCTCCCTCCAAGTGGCGGCCTCCAGCCGCAGCGCCTCCTCCTCCGCGCGCCGCACTGCTGCCTTCCGCCGGACCGCGCTGCTGCCTTCCGCCAGACCCCTCTCCGCCTGCTCCTCAGGCACCTCCTGACGGCGCCCCACCAAACGGCCGAGCTTCTCCACCGCGCCGGTCCGCCTCCCACCGGACCAGCCTGCTGCCTCGCGCCGGACTCCACTCGGGCAGAACCCGGAGACCCTTCCCTCTCCTTTGCAGGCGCCGCCTGCTCGCAGCGCACACCTGCAGCGCACAGCCAGGGTGCCGCACCCTCTTCGGCCTGACACCCCTGCAGCGGCCTCCTACCAGCCAGCCGCTGGCCTCCAGCCGCAGCCCCCCTCCACCGCTGGCTGCTGGAGCACGCAGATAGCCGAGGGACCAAGCCCCGACCTCCTCCGCAGCTTGTGCTTGATCCGACCAGACCCGCGCATACCAGAAAGCGCAAGTACTCTTCATGCGGCGGCCCCAAGCACAAAACCAGGCGGCTGAACCTTCGTCGCACCACCAGCCCTCGCCGGACCACCTGTCACAGGCTGCCGACCGCTCTTCGGTCCCAGTCGTTCCCCGCTGCCAAGCCTCCGTGAGCAGACCGCGGTCTTCTCCCGACCGCGCGCTGCAAGTCGGACCACCCCATGCAGCGGGTTCCCTAGCGCGCTACCCCGCGCTCTACCGAGTGAGGCGCCGCCTCCAGCAGTGGTAGACCACGCAGTGGCTCCTTCCCGAGAGCACCCTGGCCAAGGTTACCCGGCCACCGCTCGGTCCTCCTAGCGGGCAGGTAACCCCTGACATGGGTTAAGTTAAAATAATTAATATAATTAATTAATTTAATTAATTAAATTAATTAATATATTATTTGTAGTGAAATAATTTTTAATACCCGAATAAAATTAATTCAATTTAAGTATTAAATTGAATTAAGTCAAATTAATTTAATTTTGGCTTTAAAATTAAATTAAATTGACGGACTGATAAGTAATTAAATTATTTGAATTATTTAATTCATTTAATTTAATTAAATAAATCCTCATACTTAATTATGCATTTTAATTTTTATCGCGCTTATTTTACCCGTCTGCTGGTCCTGAGCATCGACCCATGTATGTCTGCTTTTAAATTATTTATTTAATTAATTATTTTAAACTGCGTGCGATGATTGTAATTAATTAAATGGACGGTCTGCGCATCGTCTTTCTTTTCGGTTAAAATGTATAAGGGTATGCGCGCCCAATTTATTTGATGTACATTTATTCCCGAGTTCCCCTCGCCTGCGCGCGAGTATCTTTGTACTTCGGACGAAGACGACGAGCGATGTCGACCCTGCAAAGGCGAGGCGGTAATCCAAGACGTGACGTGGGCTTCGCCAAGATGAGGCAATGCTCCAGATAACAAGCAGACATACAGAACGGGCAAGCTGCATCAAGAGTCAAGTAGACGACTCAGGTACAATGCGCTTAGGTCGTTTAGATGCTCAAGACCAGTCGGGTAGTAGTTTTACCTTTATGCATTTATTTATTATTTTATGCGTTTTTTTAGAACAGCGGGAAAAGTACATAAAATAATAGATAATAAAATGCATAAAGAAGCGGCGTTTGTTTTTCTATTAAAGTTCAGTTGTGAGCGCGACAACATAGCCGAACAAGTTTAATAGAAATGGATTACATTCGTTGAGAGAGGAAAACATAAAACCCTCAAAGTAAATATTAAGTCAGAAATAGCCTTCCATCATTCAAGTTTGAACAAAACCGGGTGTTCGAGGTGCCGGTTCATGCCTTAGCTGAGGGTGCCTCTTACTACCGGGGAGTTCTTATTTGTGTGATGGGTCGACTTAACTAAAATTGCAACAAGGATATAGCCTTAGCTAGTTTGTTGTAATTTTAGAGGCAAGCATTGAGTAAATCAGTAAATGATTTTTGAAGCTGGGACTTCACTCAACAGATCAAGGAACTGCGGGTTAAAGCGGTTGGCCAGCCAAAAAGCCTACCTTGGACCCTCTGAGTAGTGGCGTAGCCCTAGCTTGTAGACTATGAGGGAGGTTCAAGGATCCTTGCCACTAGAATACTCAAGAGTATTCCGATTATAGTATAGAGGGTTCCTAGAATTCGAAAAATTAGTGGGAGACATTTAATGATTAAATAATCAGTAATGTCAGATTAGGTAATCACATAAAAGTACAATTTGCTAAAGTATATTTGTAGAGAATGGCAAGCAATACCACAATAAAACTGCGATAAATATTAGACAAAGTTAATGTCTAAACTAAGCACGAATTTTCTGAATATAGTATAGGCGCTTGCGCACATTACTACTATAGTGGAAATTCAAGGTGCTTATGTCCCAACCTGTTAAGCCACCTTAAGAAGCAAGGGTGTAAAACTGCTTACAGGAGACTCATGAATCAAGCATATGATGGTTCTGTCATAATGCTATCATCAACGACTGATGTATGTTGTGGTCGCTACATCAAGACTAAAATGATGATCACATGTAGTCTCATCTCCAAGATACTTTCAAGGAGAAAGTGAAGATTTGAATGTGATGGACGCACTCGGTATGTGAAAGACAGTTCACAATCTTTCATGCTATCCCATTTATAATACCTTTTACACCCAATTACTCTAGTTTCTTTTAAGTATAAAAATGAACTGTATAGAGTAAGCGCTTCATTTTCGTTAAGGTAACATTCGCCACATAATAAGAATATTAGAGATAACACCATCTATTCTTATGGCGAATAAATTGAATGACAAGGCGAAAAGGCCTATGGAAAGTTATGCCAAAGGCACCTTCGTCATGTCCTTCAATGAAAAATGGTTGGTTATTTAACAGGAGGTTATTTTCATCACAAAATGAAATAAATTCATGGAAGTTTAAAAACTAAAATACTGGAAGCATGTACCCGCTTCTTGTTCAGTTAATATTCATCAGATTAAGGTATTGTTTTCTCGAATAATTCTTGGGTATTGAAATACAATATGTTTTTCACATATTTGTATTGAGATACAATAACCAAGAAAGTAGAGAAACATTACTGGAAGTATAATGTCTTCTCCAAGCAGCTTAGAAAAGGCGATTCCTAAGTCAGCGGGGAGAAACACATAACTTCTAATCGCCAAGTGATCGATTCAAATTGAACAAGTTGTTGAGTATAACCAAAAACATTTATCTCATGTTCCCGTTTTGAGATTATGAGACATTATTCCATGTTTTGGAATGAATGTTGTTGGTGGTTACATACTCAACAAATAGTTCACTGCTATTTGAATCATTGGCAATACATGATGAATATAAAATGTAAGACCTACCCAGTTGTGGCAATGTGATTCTTTGTCAAGTAAAACTAAAAGCGAACGTCAACTATATACTCAGTATGGTATTTAGGCTCGACACAGCTAAATACCTATGGTATAATTGACATCTTTAGTTTAGACAAAGAAACATTTGGTTATAAAGGTACGCCACAAAGCTTCCGAGGTTAGTTCAACACGAGAGTGTGAACTGTTCCAAAGAAATCTAGAGGTAATGATACTTCATAAAATTCCTTTAAATCATTAAGGAATGTACCTATGAAGTATAAGTTTGGTCAGAAGATATGAGTTGCTTCGGATCGGCAGGCCAAAGAATATCTTGACCAAGCAATCATCGATCATGATAATGTAGCATGGAGTAATTCCTAAACGCATGTTACCTTATCTACATCACCGTATTGATGTTCATGAGGAGGATCGATGATGAGTCTTACAAGTTAACATTGATCAACAAACATGTAGCGTGGAGCAATTCCTAAACGCATATGTTATGATGAAAGTTATATCAATGTTGCAACTTGCGGAAACTTCTATCATATTTCAAAATGTGATTTGAAAATAACAGCGTAATCAAATAACCAATGTGCCAACTAAAATGACAAATGGATATCATACGAGTCATAGTATGATAGAAAATCCATAATATCATAGGACACACTTAGATGCAAAGCGTTTGTTAAGAATTAAACAAACATGCATCAAGTTAAACACGATGTGCATCTAAAGTAATTATCCTAACAGTTGCTTAAGATATTACCTAAATCCCTAAGATAGAAAAAGATGTAGTCAAGTATTAGACTACGCTTGTATACAAGGGTGCACATATCTATTAGAGATAGTGGGAGCTGAATTGACTTGGGCTTAGTCAATGCTCAAGATGCACAAATGGTTGGCATATGGAACAAGTTCCATAAGTACATGTGGAATAGGCATGTTCCAGAGACACATACTGCGTAGGAAGAAAGGAACCATGATGATGGTTTTATATTCACTGCGGCCGGTGATATATTATTCATTAAGAATAATAAATCCTACAAGTAAGCAGTATATGGCAACAAGAAAATATTGACAAGATCAACTAAAATTCAATAATGGATTCCGTGTATCAAATTGCAAAGGGGCTTATAGATTGAATACTGCGGTGGGTATTCAAATGAAATGATACATGGATGGTACAAGTATGGTACCAATAAGGCTCGATTGGTTATACCAAGTCAGTACACCTAAATCTATTAGAATTTTACTTGTCATAGCTGAACTTCTATGATCATGATGTTGGTCATTGGATGTCAAGATCATCTTTCGTGGAAGGTGTCTATACGACGCAACCAGAAAGAGATGGTGACATCAAATGATGCCAATAAGGGTTGATAGTTACTGAAATCCAATTCTGGATTAAAGTAAGCAACAAGATCTTAGAGCATTCATTATAAATGAATCATTGCCTTGTGTCTACAAAAGGTTAGTGGGAGCGCCAAAGTTTTCCAAGTGAAATATGTTCGGTAACATATGGAAAACAGATTTTGTTCTCACAGTTAGATGAGATCAGGTTAAAAGAAATTCTCCAATGATTGATTTCAAGAAGCAACTTATGTTCTAGGGAACAGGATCCACTGAGGTAGATTCAAAGGTTGCTTGGTCCTAGTCAATCGTACATATAGTGACATTTTATTGATAAATACAAGTTGGAACAATTCAAGATCAGAATTATTGCCTATGTCACATGGCTTAATCTCTCCAGGTTAACATGTTCAGAGCATGTGTAGAGATTAAAGTTGTGGATTGATACCATATGCTTTAGCGATGGATCAATCACATATGCCATATTATGTACGATAATTGATACTGCCAGGATATATTCCATTATAGGAAGATATCAATTAACTCCAGGAGCACTGCAGGTGATGCAGTCAGAACTATCATCTTGCACTTTGGTAAGTACAAATGATATGTACCTGGAATATGGAGAGGAAGGTATACTAGTCATGGTGGGACATAAACTAGTAATCCTTAGATCAATTTCATCTAGTATCGCAGTTAGGAAAAGGAGATGAGTGAGTCAAGCTCATAAAAGCTTGTGGTAGCCATACCTACAAATACCGAGTACGTTGCAGCTTCTAAGGCAGTTAAGAAGTAGTTATAAATTGCAACGATTTGTTCTAGTTCTTGGATTCGCACCTAGTGAGAAAAGTGTTATCATAATGAGAATTGTGATATTCTTACTAGCCAAGTTGTCAAGTTATGACAATGAAAAAAAATAATCTACTCGGGGATACCTTATCTTGAGAAGTTTTACTCAAGTCGATGAGGTTTCATATAGCAGATTTTCCACACAGTGAAAACGTGGCAGGCCCAGCAGTTAAAGCCATTACTCTGCAGAAGCATGGTTTTTATCATGTGAGTAGCTAACAAGTTTAGTTAGCAAGTTGGCTCTAGTGCAAGTGGGAGTGTTGAAATAGTGGGTGCCCTAGACCCAACTATTTAGTACCTTTGATTACCGTATCATGTGTACAGTTAGATATGCATGATGATTTCTTACCATTATAGTGCAGACTTTTCTGCGTCCACTATAATAATGGTAATGTCCAAAGGTCAGTTGTCATGTCGAGAGGTTATAACAGATCCTAGGCTATAATGAGAACCTCAAGATACAATGACATTGATCTTAAATATATGTTCTATAGTCTAGATACATCTTACTGACTGGACACAGTAGATGTCTGACTATCAGGTGCTGGGGGCTCATAAGCATTGAGACTTCTTCTCATGAAGTTCGCACTTGGTGATCTCTAGTAGTGAGATCATGAGGACAGACCCGCCAATAGGAACACCACATGTTTTGGGTGTCATTAGTTGTTCCTATCTACGGACATGTGTATTGGTCTCCTGACTTGAGATCATTACCAATGTATATCACTTAATTACGTACTTTGATGCAAGGCGAAAACCATGGCAGTAATGTCGTGGTGAGGTAGTTTGTGTTGGGTGCGTCGTTGATGGTATGACGTTGGTTGAATGGTCAAGAAAGGATTTGTCGCTTCCAAGTTTAGGAAGTTGTATATCTCAGGCCTGGTTGATCAGGATGGTGCCGCCTTCATAAGTCTTTTGCCAAAGCAGTAGAAAGGCAAATCCATCCGGTTAGATCAACAAATAATAAAGCAATATAAGGACGATGACACAAGAGTGCGTCCTGCTTTATGAGATGCATATTGACAAAGAGACTACAGTACACAGTCAGTGTTTGTAGGATGGTAGTCGTTGCTATGACTATCCTTATCTCCTTAGGGGCCATGACGGGTTGCTAGACCCCGCTCTTGGTCTGTGAATTTTATTCACTGCTATCGAGATAAGGTCCTAGAGGGTCACACACAATAGCGTATTCAAGAATCTGCACCTATTCAGTTGAATAGGTATATGGATATAGTGGGCCCCGCCACGGGGTCCAAACGTTGTCCAAGTTGTCGATCACCAACGGAATTAAATAAATTCATTAATATTCAAGTTACGAATATTTGGGATTGAATTTATTTAATGTATTTACGAGTTCAGTAAATACGAGAAAATATTAATCGAACGAATATTATTTTAATATTCAAGGTTCGTTTAATATTAAGCGGGACAACGAGTCGAGTTAAAAGGCTCATATTTTATCACGTAATATATTTTACATATTACAAGTATGTGATAAAATAAATAAATAATATTGACGCAGGTTTAAGTCGTTATAGTTATTTATTTAGTGGACGTGGAATTAACGGGGGCCGGGGAACCCAACCGGGTAATCTCCACAATCCACTATATATAGAGGAGAGAGGCTCAAACGCAAGTACTATTCATGCCATGTTTGGCCAGAGCTCCTCTCTCCTCCCGCTTCCTAGAGAGAGAAGCTCAAGATCCAAGAGCTCGGATCAAGTTTCTCCTCACCCATCGCAAGATCGTCGATGTGGTGATCGACGGGACGTCGAAGACATCGTTGAATTGCCGCGCTAGCACCCGGAGTTCGACGATCGACATTCTCGCAGATTTTTGGAGCGTGTGTGGACGATCTAGAGGGATCCTGCTTTGGATCCTTCAAGAAACGATCGCCATCGACTAGTAGCAGTCGACCGCGCCTTTGGATTTGAAACGGGTACGTTTCCCTTTTATTTTTGTGCTCTTAATAATTTACACGAGATCCTCGGACCTCTCCGGGGCTCGGATCGTCGGCGACGACAAGTACCGTCGTTGCGTCGACGAAAATTTTAAAATCCCCGGCCCACCGGCTTCCGCTGCGCGCCCCGGAAACCTAACACCATCACCCATGGAAACTTATAATTTTTTATGGATGAGAGTAATAAATTACATTGTCTCCCAATTAATTCAATATTTTTTTTCTAGAAAATCATAGGTTTTATAAACTTCAGAAATATATACACTATTCTTAGGGATATCAAGAATGTCACTTAAAATATAAACAAGACATTAGACCATTCTATCTATCCATATATGGAATCTATTCCCATAAATCATAGGAACTCCTATATTGTTTACATTATTAATGCTTTCTATAGATCTTGTTGATAAAAAATAACTTAGTAATAAATAATAAAACCATATCTTGAGGGAAAAAATTATAACAACTAATCTTTATGAAAAACTATGACAGATACCAATTTATAAAAATTTAATAAAATATTAGAGAATATCGATGCTCATATAAAAAATAATAGTCCCAAGATAGATTAAATCACCATTAAGATGGGGGGGGGTGCATCAGTTTTTACTAAAACACTGACTCTCAAACCCATTAATCCATCATTTTTAGTGAATATGAACAGTGGATGAAAAAAATGGTTATATGATATAAATAATTAAATAATATTTATAGCATAATTATTTTTGCATGGGTCACTCATTATTTTATCTATTAGATAATCAATGGTGTATAAAAATTTTGATACCAGACTCCATTTTATTATCTAATTATTGAAAAACAAGGAATAAAATTCGAATATGTTCCTAAAATTCAAGTATAAGAATGATCTAGATAAGAATCAATATATCAATCAATATCTACATTATAGATCAAGTGCATTTAGAGGAGGGACCAAGTTTTTACCATTATTCTTATACTTAATGCTAGACAAATCCTCCTTAGAATAGTATATAGAATGTATGTATGGTTATATAAAAGTTCATTCACACATTTCTTTAGGTCAGTCACCTAATATTTAAATCTTTCTCACATGTCCGGGCCTAACACTCTTGGTTAAAGTGTGGTACCGAGATTCATAATCCTTAATCTATATCTCTTGAAAGATTCATAAAATGCAATCTACAATTGTGGTGTGGCAAGTGTAATTGTGGTGTGATCTTTATACATTCTTATATATTGATTATACTAGTGTTTCCAATATAAACAACACCAAATTTTATTCAGGAAGTGTATTATACCGTCCTTGGTATGAGTATAATAACCATAAAACCATTATGTGTGAATTGAACTAAACTTGTAATCATTATAGTACAAGAGTGATAATAAAATATATTTCTTAATAAAAGTTTAACATTTAATGGAATATGTTCTCACATTAAGTCTAAAAATTGTAATAATATCCCATGTAATGGGTGATTTTTATTATTATTTCATATGGGTGAGAGAGAGAGTGATTTATTGGGACTGTATCATGACATTAATCCACCCCATAGGTTTAATTGAGAAAAATATATAGGCATAGTACCCATAATTATCCCCCCTCTATTTGATACTCCAACTGACGTAAGATCTATAAGTGGTATCATATATCACCAAGGTTTCTCTAAGATCTCACTATTTTAAATGAAAGGCATGGATAATATGAATTATGTGAACAACACAGGATTCCATTTTTTATGGAAATAACTTTCATTAATGGAAGTAAAAAATACATAATAATTATTTATAGAAATGTCTAGAGGTTATGGATACTATGAAAGTGGGTTTCACACCTCTTAGGAAATATTCCCCCATTATCTTCATAGATGTAAGAAAATTACAGGCAGATGGGAAATCCAAAAATGAAATTATTTATTCCTTATCAAATAACCTATACAATAATGTTTTGTGGATCAGGACTACTAAAGAGGCATGGTACAATATATAAATCATGTATAAGGGGAATTTCATGATCAACTAGCCAAAATAAAATTTTGGAGGTCTAATTTTGAGGACATCAGAATGGATAAATGTGAGATTGTTGATAACTGTTTTACTAGTGTAAATAAGTTGTTTAATTCCATAAAATTATTTAGATATAAGCTATTTAAAACCCTTAGTTTTATGTATTTTACTATATAATTGTTTATTTTAAGCTATGAAATTACTGAGTTATTCCCTGGAAGTTTCTAGAAGGTTTATGAATTTTTTTTGGAAAGGTTTTGAAGGGTGAATGATTTGAGATTCGTTAGGAGAAACCATGAATATTATACAAGTAACCTTAAGAGAGTTATATAAGTATCTCAAGTATGTAGAAAATGGTCACATGATTTTGAAAAATTGTGTGGTAACTATGTGAAATTAGATTTTTTGGGATAGAGGTGATTTACATGGTTAGTGCATGATTTTTGAAACCATGAAACCTAAACATGAAACATAAGTAAAGAAATTAAAAAATTATTTTCTTAACATGATAAATCCTCAAAATTCCTCATTATTTATCTTATTTATCGGGATCTAGAACTCTAATATTCTTCTGATTGATTTTTGTGAGACTATTCCTCTCAGAGGATGATTTTAACAAATCAGGGAGTTATGGATCTATAAAAACGAAGGTAAGATCCTTATTCTTCATTTCTGTTATTTATATTATTGTTTTTTAAATATAAGGACCATAGAACAAGGATTCCATGTCTGAATATATGGTATAATTATAAATTAAATAGAAATTCATTAAATTTCATTAAAATATTGAAAAGGGGAACCCATATATATGATTTCATGATGTGATTCATCAACATGAACCCTTTTATGTTATGTTGATTCTCCCTCATACCACTTTTATCTAGAATGAACAAGATCTTGTTTTATAAAGAAATGATGAATCCAAAAAAATATGTACATATATATTATACATTAATCAATGTATTTAAATTATATAAAAATTTTTTAAATATTTTTTAAAATGTGATTATTCTTATTCATATCACTAATTTTATCCTAAGCTAATTTTGAAATGATTAACCCAAAAATAATATACATTTTTTCATTTTTTTTTAAATTAGTATAAATTAATTATAATATTCGAGCACAAAATGCTATAAAAACCATTTTTGGGGAAAAAATATTTTTGAAACATAGAATGAATTTACCAAAAAATGTGTATAGATATATTATACATTAAGAAATGTATTTAAATTATATAAAAACTTTTTAAATATTTTTATAATGTGGTTATTCCTATTAATAACACTAATTTTAATGGTTACATTATAATGGTCACATTTAAATAATACAATTTCCATAGTATATCAAGGTTTTTTTAAATTCAGCATTATGTGCAGTAAAACCTATAAATTAAGTTTAGTTTATTAGAATGGAAATATAACATAAAATCTTGGGGTGTTAAATTATACCACCCTTAAATAAATTTTCCCTCATAGGTATTTCAAGTCCATTAAAGGTTTAACCTTAGTGGAAAACCTACATTCTACATGGGGATAATAAAAATTATTTTGAATGTGAAAGTGGAAAATATAAAGGTGACCTAAAATATCACATATTAGGGTTAAAAGATAAAGATAAATTTAGTGGGAAGTTAAAATATAAGAATTTAGGATAGAAATAAAATCCAAGGACTAATAGAGAGTAAAAGAAAATATTACCATGAGAAAGTTAGTGGCCACAACACAATAAATTAGTGATGGGTAAAAAGACAATCAGTTCACCAGAAATAAAGGTGAAAGGATAAAATTTTATTTCAAAATCCTTTTCATAATATTGAGGTATTATTTTATTATTAAGATACAATACATGATAAAGTATATTTACTTGATTTATTTCCATTTCATAAGCACAATTATATCCATTGGTTGTGCTATATTCCAATTCATCTCTTACTCCAAGAAATGGATACTCAAGATGTTTTTTTTCATGTCCAAATAACTAAAGTTAAATTTTTAACAAATATTAATATCTATTAGTTATTTATTATACCTATAAATATTTAATAAAACCAAATTGGGTAGAATACATTTTCCAATATAGATTCATAGAAAAAATTAATATCTAAAACCTCAAAAACAATATCCAATGTTCAAATTAATCCATTCGATAAATAGTTAGCCTTAAGACTCCTATAAAATATGTTTGAAAAAATTAAGAATTCAAACACCTGAAATATTTTATGATATTTTTTTGAAGATCAAATTTATTATTTATCCTAAGAAAACATCAAGTATCTCATAATGTCACATAAAAAACATATGAATACCTTGATTCTATTAAAATATTCTAGTAAATTGAATCACCATATAACCTAAATAAAAAAATACTCTTATGAAAATTAAAACTATTTTTATTACTCAAATAAAATAATATACTGTTTATTATATTCTATAAATAGAAAACGAAATAAACATCTTCAAAGTTGACCTAAATCTATTTTTCATCAAATATTTAACCAACATCAAGGTTACCAATACTATCCCATTTAATTCATTAATATAAATCATCTATTTATCCCAACTAAACATTATTAACTGATCACCAGGCGCATATTAAGGTTTATATTTCCCTTAATCCCGTGTTATCCAAAAATATCACCTTACCATTAAGTAACTTTTCTTGGTTATCTGTATCATTCATTATATGTGTATGAATCCTTTAAAAAAAATTATAGAACAATACTTAACAGAATATCATTGATATAACTCTTAAACGACATAATTTTCAAATCCAAATACCCAAGACCTTCAGTTTTTTCAGTTAGACGATTGGAATAAGATATGTAATTCTTGGTTCTAGGAGTTAACCCTTGGATTATGGCATTGAATCTGAAAATTACAAAGTTCCCGAAATATATGTAAAAAAATTCGTTGGATGCATTAATTTAAATGACACAAAGAAAAAATCCCTTTATTTGAGATATTCTCAATGAATCTTATTTTAATATTCATAAGATGTATGAAATTAAAATTTCCTTCCACTGTGATCACTGCCACCTAATCTTCCATAAAATTAAATTTTCATCTTATTTTATATTTTAGGAAACTAACTTATGTTTATGTAGTTAATAATATACCATGATATATAATTATGAATTATCACAAGGTTTATCTATACATTTACCACCTCATTCTATCACTGTGGAGGACAATCGTTGCATTGCCTATCACATTAATTTTATACTCAATTTCTCATTGTTCCATACATTTACTAAAACAAAAAACATTTCATGAAAAATAATATTTATAGTGGGAAACCACATAATCATGAAAAATAATTTATATAATTTCTAAATAATGACACCTTATTTTCAATCTGTTAATCCTTTGTTTTAACCTAGTTAATTCTATTAAAATCCTTCTTAAAGTTCCAAAAATAAAATTTTAATTAACCCAATAATATCCCATAAGTGTGTCAAAACTAGTTTGAAGTAAGGGAACACTCACTGTGCACCAGAACGATAGTTGATATATACTCAGCAAAATATTTTTATGGTAATTACCCCTAGATTCATCTATGAAAAAACCACATAGACCTATAGTATTTAGATATGGATACATTGTTAGGAGACAAACAAACCATTTATATTAAGAAAACATTAGGATGATATCGTATAATTATAATTATCCATGCGGTTTTGACTAATTTTCTCTAATACTAATCTTCAAATATTAACTAAATACTTATCTCATACAATATATAGAGACTCATACTTTTCATATGAAAATATTACATCTTATTAGATGAATTTTCATCATATAACATCACAATATATTCCACAACAATAAAGTTTTTACTGTATTTTGTGACTCGATACACCTGCATAATATTTAATTACAGTATTCATCATTTGAAAAATCTTTCTTTTTATAAGGTACCCTTATAGACTCATCACACATAGAATGATTCATAAAAAGTTATGGAATGAAGACATAAGAAACAGTGATCTCAAATTCTCAATAATGGTAAACATGGTTAATATCAATAATTAGTGGATATGATAATTGTATGGTTATGATAACATACTCAAGTTCATATTTTTAGTGAAAAATTATAATAACTAAAAAATATTAGATCATAAGCTCCAAAATAATTTCATTTTTAGAATTATGAACAATAAGGGTTTGAAATAAGTAATCATCATTCAAGAGTCGTAACATAGTCTTATTGCATCATAAGAATAAGAAATAATAATCACATGAACATAGATAAAAAAATAATGTTCACACATAATGTTTTGATTATTTCTAGAAACCAATCATACTCATGCATCAAAATGTGAACACAACTATTCACAGTCATATCCACATATATTACTATGAGCATAACTAGAAGAAATTAGACTAATGAATCAATATTTGTATAAAGATATTTGAAATCATGCAAAAAACAATCTATATCATCTTATGAGATATCAATGTCACTTTACCAAATTCATTGGAGGGATATAAAATTCTGGTCCTACCTATCGCCTAATCATAATTTATTCACATAAATGTAACAATATTATTAATCATTAATCATATCATCATAGTATAACCTGTGGAAAATAAAATAGTATCATAAAAATCTCATCATTATATTAATAGAATATATAGATAAATAATAATGATGGTATCATGGTATTATATCCCATGTAAATTATAACAAACACCAAAGGGTGATATAATTGGTGAAAAATTCTTTAAAATATCTCTGGAATAATTCTTTAGAAAATTACCCATTCATTTTTAAATTGAATATTTCAAATTTTAAAATTTAAAAAATATTAAAGAACACATTTTATTTTAAAATAATTTTGAAAAAATTTAAAGGAATATTCAAATCATTGAGAGGTCATGATTGAGTAAAATTTCATTTATTTTAGGTACATTAAAAAAGATTTATTTCAAATTTTTGTAAAAAGTAAAAAGTACTACATTTGGAAAGTGAAAAGAAGATTCATTTTTAACCATTTATTAAAATCTAATCATGGGTTAAAATTAATTAAAAAATCATAAGATAATATTTAAAATATTCTTGAAAATATTTTAAAGACAACTTGGTTTTGGAAGAAAAACATTCATGGGTAAGTAGTAAATGAAGTCTATTTTTATTAAAAACATTTAATTAATCATTTTAAGTACCCAATAGTGGAAAAATGATATTATTACATGAAAATTACATAAATAATTATATGATAAGAAGTTTCATGAGATTATTGGTAGTGAGATCCTGATATTTCATCACTAGAAACTTATTAATAAATATTTCCGATAAGAAATGAAATTGTAACATAAAAAACTTACCACTTTGGTAAATTTTGAATCAAAATATTAAAAATGAGAAAAAACATATGAATAATTATATACCCATTATTTTTATTGTAATAAAAATTCAATATATTTATGGGTATTATATAAACTATATGAAATAAACAGGTGGTGAATATGGCTTGTGTCTCATTGAAATAAAAGTGAGATGAAAATCCATAAACTGAAGTCTCTTCTTGATTCATGCGGGTTTGAACCTCCTTTATAATAAATATATATTTATTATAAATATATTATATAACCACAATAATTTATATCATAAAATATATGATTTATATATAACATAATATCACCCGTTTATTAATTATTCTTTATTAAAATCACCATTATATGTGATAACTCCTTCATTTTTCATTCATATTTTTATTCCACAGTCTATACCATTATACATTAATCATGGTTATAGAATATCTATAATTTTAATAATTATATATATTAAATATATAATCATTATATACATATTTATAATAATCCATAAAATTTATAGATAGAAAAATGATTTACTCAATTTATGGAGATGATAGTCTGTATGTACACATGAACACTATTTTCACTTTTTAACAAAAACAAGGGAAAAATATAACAATTATTTTATCACTATAGATACATAATAATATCATAAATACCATATATAATTTATTTCCATATTTATAACCATCTAATTAAAATGGTGATGAAAAATGAATTACACCGCTTCTTGGAGACGATAAACCATACACACACACAAGAGCAATTTCATTTTCCAAATTATTGAAAGGAGGTGGGTAATGGTTGTTATGTAATAATAATAAAAATTATATATATTTAATATACTTAATTTATTATTTCATAATTTATACCATATATTTTGATGTGTTTGAAGAAGAAATAAAATTGAAAATACTTTGTTAAGAGTTATAGATTTTCATTGAAAACCCTTCTTTGGATTGCAACTTAATCCTTAAAAGGATGGTCTTTTGGATATAAAAAATAATTAGGACATAGTTAAGGAAGGTATGAAGAAATAAAGAAGGTATTGGACGAGATTTAATGCTCATGATGTGTGGATAATAGAGGATATGTGGTATCATTTTACAGTGGAGGGAAAGGACCCTCTTAGAATTACTTAAAATATTGAATAATATATATATAATAATCATGTAAAGTAGAAAAAAATGAGTTAAAAATAGAAATTTTAGATGTGATATGGTGAGATAAACTGAAATAATTAAATTTGATATTTTTGGATAAATTTTAATCATTAACTTTTAGTTAAACCACTTTAAGCTCATTTTAACCTTAATTTGGATAATTCAAAATTTTACCATGATAACATAGCAATAAAAAAATATTACTTATAAGAAAAAATAGATGTGATGATTATAAATTTGAAATAAGTTTTATCTAATTTTATTTCTATAGGTTATATTAATTAATTTTAACATAAGAACAAAAAACACATGAAATATAATTTTTAGGGAAATACCTAACGTAAGTGTAAAAATAATTTAACTTTGAAATAAAGTAATAAATTCGATTCCCTGATTTTTTTGGTTAAATAAAAAATAATTTTTTTTTTAATTTTGTGAAAATCTAAAAGTTATTGGAATATTACAAGCATTCCTTTAAATGTAAATACCCAAAAATATTTTTTAGTTTCATTAAAATTTAACTTATCTTCAAAAAATTCAACCTTGGGTTCTTAATTTTCAAATAATTTACCAAAATAAATTATTTAACTACTCTAGAATACATTTTTTCAAAAATCACTCTTGTAATAGGTTAAATTCAAGTGTTCAAAATACTCAAGTGTTTTACCTCATGTCTTTAAGCCAAGTTTTCATCTTTTATTGAGGTTAAAAATATTTACCGTGATCACTATTTTATAATGAAAAAAATTAAAATAAACCTATTAAATTACATTAATTATTATGATTAAAAGTATAAAATATAATTTTTCAAATTGAGTTAATATAAATTGAAAATTTTAATTTAAAATTAAAACTGTAAAATGAAATTAAAATAACTTTTCCTGGAAAAATAGATTTTTAAGTGTAAAATGTTGTTATAAAAAAATAAAGCATAAAATTGAGTACATTAATATTAATAGAATTATTAATAATATAAATTAACTAATGTTACTTTGAAGAAAACATATTTTTTAAGAAAACATATAAATTAGTTATAATATTCATGGGAAAAAATCTATATAAACCATTTTTAAAGTAAACATATTTTTGAAACATTAATTGACTTTATTAAAAAATTGTGTAATTATTTATTATAAATTATTAAATGTATTATAATTATATAAAAACTTTATATATATATTTCAAATTTTGGTTATTCATATTCATACAAATAATTTAAACAGCTAGGTTATAATGACCATGTTTAAATAGTAATATTCTAATTGTATATCATAGTTTGTTTAAACTCAGTGATGTATTTATCCCAATATATCAAAGAAATTTAATTTATTTGAAGAGAAATATAGAATAAATTTTTGGGGTTATAGGTAATGAGTATATATCATACTTTACTCAAGGACCATCATGATGTTGTAGTCATTTTTGATAGGAGTTAGAGCCTAGGGTTCATTTGAGTATTGGTGTGTGGAGTGGTGTCATATTGGTACCTTGAGTTGTTCATACTTTGGGATTTTAGTTTCTTATTCTATATTTTCTTCTCATACTACACCAAATTTCAATTTCACTTCTTAGAGTTAATTAATTTTACCTCATGTATTATATATGTTTGTATTGATATGTCCTATTGTTGGATGTGCATGTGTGTGTGCGTACAAAGAGTACATATTTCCCCAATGATTTTCTAAAACCCTAGAAACTTATTTCCATCTATTGGTGTCTACGGAGTGTAACATAAATTTAGTATTATATAGATTTTTCCCAAACAAATGGGTCTACGGTTGGATGTTATAAGTTGTAAAATTATACTATTATCAAAGTATTGATTAGAACATTTATATTCAAAATTTATCCAAATATGTAATCCAAATAAGAAATAGAATACCTTTACCTTGATGAGTTAGACAATACTCATTTAATTATGAGATAAGAAAATATCTAGTTTATAAAAAGGATAAAGAGGAGATTTTATTCAAAGCAATGAAAAAGTTAGGGATAAAAGAGTGGAAAGTAACATACGCAATTTATTCGAATGAAGATGATGAGAGTAATAAGAGTCACAAGAGAATAGTGGCCTTCATTTCAGAAATAAATGAATAGGGTAAAACGAAAATATATTAATTTTTTTATTCTATTTATTCATGTGTGGTAGAACTCAACCCTTTTCATCTAAATTTCCAAATAAAAATATTTCTTAGTAAAGAGATAAATTATATGATGGGAGGGATTTTATCACATGCTTATAGGGAAGCCAATCAAGTTGCCGATGCTTTGGCAAAGAAAGCAATAATGGGGAAGAATATGATGTGGTCTTTCACGGCACCAGAATACTGCGCTCCACTGGTGGAGGCGGACATGCGTGGTGTAATATACTCTCTCCTTTGTAACAATCCCTTGTACGCCTGACTCTCTTATCATTTTCTTAATAAATTATTAGGGACGGATCTGAACGGACCCTGGACTTTTTGGTATATGATGGGAGGGCTTTAGTAAAGGTTAGAGTAAGAATAAAAATATTGGAAAGTTGGTGAGTAAAATAGAAAATTTAAAAGAATAAATAAAATAATTATTTTGAGTAAGGATGATGATGACTTACCCTTTATAAATATTGGTTATGAGGAAAAATATACAAGAAAATATACTAACTTTATAGAACAAGTTTATAAAAAATAAGAAGAATGAAGTAATGAAGAAGAAGGAGAAGAAACGCGCATAGAATACTTTTTGAGAACCGATCATGAAATATATATTGAAATAAACACATAATATAAGTGATAAATTAAATCTTCCAAAAAGGAAGTCACCAATATGATGAAAAATAAATGTAAGTTTCTCAACATATAGGATGATCTCATTGAGATGATCAAGAATCTTAAAATGAGTGTGGATAAAAATGAAATGATTGTGAATGAATTTGAAAATTAAATCACTGGTTAAGAATATGAACTTAGTATATATAATTAAATATGTTTCAAGGATGAGAAAACACTTTTAAGGAAGAAGTATGTATATAAAAATGATATGGATATTATGGAAAAATGTTCATATATTTTTGAGAAGAGTGACAAATAACTTTATGTGAAATTTTCACCTATATTTCTCGAGAATTATATATCTATCTCAACTAAACATACAAATTTTAAAAGTTAATATAATAAATCCTAGTTTAGAAAAAACAAAAAAATAACACCTTTACATCAAATAAGGTTTAGAGATACTTTTAAAAGAAATAATCCCAAAGATCAAAGAAATTAGTGGCTAGAAATATATCAAGACAACGATATAGAAATTCTTTGTAGACACTATAATTTCATTTAAGAACTGGGTTTGAAGGATATTAATGTTTCTTTGGAGTTTATGGGAAAAAATAATATGCTTATTGGTATAATATTTCTATCCCATGGAACTAGAGAATATGATAGGTATGCTTGTGAAAAGACAAACAATGAATGAAAGTTCATTTATGGTATCTCTTTATTTGTTTTTTATTTGCTTAAAGAGATTAATTGAAGATGTTTATAGAATTTATTTATATGGAATAATTACTAACCATGATACCAGGATAGAAACAAATGTATTCTTGATAAAATAGGGTTATTATAATATAGAAGTTTGATAAGTCACTTATTATTATGGTGGAATTCAAAGATAGAAAAAGAATAATGACATAGATACTTGACAGTGACTTATTATCACACATGAATATAAATTTAAAGGATTAGAAAAAAACTGAAGAACAAAATGTTAGTGAAATTATTTTTGGAAATGGAAGCACTATAATGATCAAAGGGATTGGTTTAGGTAAAATTGAACATCATAAGCTGAAATTAGAAAATATATTACATTCTCATGGGAGAGAAAATAATTTAATGAGTGTGAGTCATATTTATGATGAGGTAAATGATATTATTTAAAAAAAAACTATTCTCAACAAAATAATCATATAGGGAAGAATAATCATGATAGGAGAAAAAAATAGGGAGAATCTATTTTAGATTGAAGATTCTAGTAGTTCCTGCTACTTAAATAATAATAAAAAGAATATTATTTGGAATTATAGGCTGGGTTAATTTTTTTGAAAAGATTTTGTTAAAAATATTAGATGAAAATTTTATGATTGATATACCCTAATTGAGAAGATTCATATATCTGGTTTTTAAAAATTGTCAAAAGGGAAATATGTTATAAAAAAAATGTAAGAGAGAAGAAATTCATTCAACCAAGACACCTGAGTTCATCTACTCAAATTTATGAGGACCTATGATTAATCAACCCAATTAGGTGATCTATGTTTAATTTTATTCATTGATTACTATACAATAATGAAACTTTTATTATTATTGAAATAAAATTCATAATAATTGGATAATTTTAAAATTTTCAGAAGAGAAAATGAGAGAGAACTTGGAGTTCATATTAAGAAGGCGAGGACTAATAGTAGAAATAAGTAAACCATGAATTCATTTGAATCCAATATGTATAATCATGGTAATAAACTATAATAATTTATGATTATGGTCCTCAATAGATTGGGGTTGAAAAAATTAAGGAATATAAGCATTGCTAAACAAGGAAGGACAATTTGTATAGAATTTAAAAGGTTAAAGTTATTATAGGGAGAATATATAAAAATATATGTTCACTTAAAAAATTAGTAAATATTGAGACTAATATAAAATATGATTTTATATGATATGTGGTTGATGAATAGTTCAACTATGAGCCATTTCATGGTTTTTGGTATCCCCTGTATCATAAAAATAAAATAATACGGATTTGAAAAATTTGATCCTGAATAGGGAATATTAAATTGGATATATAACTAATGGAAAAGGATAAAAAATATATAATAATAGGATTCATAGAGTTTTTAACTATGTTCATGTCAAGATCATTGAAAATCGGTCCATTATTATTCTAGATGAAGTAGTTTATGATGATCTAGAAAATAGTGAGTATAATTTTGATAAATCCAATAGAGAATATATTAGAACAAAACTAATGTTTTTTGAAACCACATTAGAATAAACCTGTGATGAATAGGTGTGAACTAAAAGTGATAAATATTTGTATCAAAAGTTAAAGAAGCATGTGGATGTAGAAAGAATTATTGGGGATAAGAGTGATATAGTACTAGATAGTTGGATTTTGAGGCTTGATAATCAAATAACCCTCATTCCATAAATTGATCCACATTTGGTTACAAAATCTATAAATAATGAATAATGGATTGGAGAAATAAATGAGAAATCAGACAAAATAGATAATAATTCCACTTGGGATCTTATCCCTATACCAAATGAAAAAATAATTTTGGGATTAAGTAGGTGTTCTGAAATTAGTTTAATGACAAAGATTAAATCAAAATGAAAAAGTCCATAATTTTTTGAAACAATTAAAAAGAGGTTAAGGAGTTTATTATGAAGAGACCTTTGCTTCTGTTTCAATATTGGAGGCTATAAAAATATTCTTTGTAGCCACATCTTTTAAACTGTATAAAATTTATCAAATGGTTTTCAAATCCTCCTCCATGAATGTTGAGATGGAATATAAAGTTTACATTGAGAATCCTTGAGTTTTTTCTCTTGAAAAAGATGGATCAATACATTGTAAATTGAATAAGGGAATATATAGGCTAAAACATGGCTCTAGATCATGGTATTCAAAGTTGGATGACTTCTCAAGGGGTATGAAATTTACTAAGGGAAAATTGAACTTAAAAATTAATATCTAAGAAATGAAGGTAATTACTCTTGTTGTGATTTTATATGTTGATGATATCATTTTTTAAGTGATTGAGAGAGTTATTTTAATGAATTTTCTAATGTTATAAATACAAAATGTAAAATTTCTATGTTGGTAGAGATGATTTATTTTCTAGTTTTTCTAGTACTACTAGAGAAATTATTTAGTTTTCTGTCATAAGAAAAGTATGAAATAAAATTATAAAATGAATTTAACATGGATGACTCTAAACCAAAATTTATACATGTACAGGTTGGAATGAAACTATTAAAGGATGATAAAAGAGAATTTTTAAATCAAAGGGAGTGTAGAATATTGATTAGAAATTTAAGATATTATACTACATCCAGACATGATATTATATATATATATTGATTTTGTTTTCTAGATTTTAATGTTGTCGTAATGAATCATATCTGTTATTTTATAAGCGTTTTATGAGATATATTATAGAAACTTTGATTTATATACTGATTTAAAAGATAGGTAATCACTTGAATCTATTTGGATATACCAATATATAATAGAAAGGTGATTATTATGATAAAATATCTACTTACGATGGTATTTTTCTATTGAGATAAAGTTGTGTTAGTTAGAAATATAAAGAAAAAAATCGATTAAACTGAGTATCAATGAGTCATAATATATTTCTACCACCAGTTCTTGTACATAGATAATTTGGATAAAATAGTAGTTTGAGTATTTTAGGGCCATGATTGAAAAATATATTAAAATTTGATATGTCACTTAAATTTTTATAAATATCTCTAAAATTTATGTGAAACTCTAAATATCAATGAACATTAACATTAGGCTTTACTTCATCAAAGTGAAAGTTTATAATAGTGATATCAAGATAGAATTCAATCTTAACTGAGGCTATAATATTGATATTTTCACCAAGGAAATATGATTTATCTGTGGTTTCTGTGTGTGTTGAGGAAAGTAGATCTAGTCACTGATCATCCAAGTGTTGGATGATAAGATGTAAGGTGAGAATTGTGTTCATACATTCTCTCACACATAAAGAATTTATTTTTAATAAATAAGGAGGAAGGTTGACTTGCATGATGCTTCTTTGAAATATGTTTGGAATTCATGAACTATTTGAATAAGATCATTTTATTTGTTTATATTACATCCTATGAAATAATTAATATTTTTCATCACCAAGAAAAAATGATAACCCTTAAAGAGTAGTGGGTTTTCAATAAAAATGCAACATTATAATTATAAAGTATATGATACCTACCTTAGATTGAGAATATTACCCATCTACCCATTTTATATAAATTGAACTACACTTGGAATCACTAAAATCAAATAGTTATAATAAAATTCATGTCTTAATAAAAGTTGAACATGACTA
The DNA here is from genome assembly GCA_963277665.1 of Viscum album. Classification (NCBI taxonomy): domain Eukaryota; kingdom Viridiplantae; phylum Streptophyta; class Magnoliopsida; order Santalales; family Viscaceae; genus Viscum; species Viscum album. The sequence goes on from OY728139.1 coordinate 66,422,378, forward strand.
GTTGAAGGACCTATCATTTCAGATGAACCTTATAAAAATATCCCTTGCACTTTGTGTACTTTATTATTATTAAATATAAATGAGAGAAGTATATATTGATAGTGTATCATTAGTTTAATCTATCACAATGGTTTAATTTAGAAGAATTTTCAAAATTTCCACAGATTCTCCCACTCTCAGTGGAACTCAATTTAATTTGAGCTATATTAATATATATATGTTTAAATTTATATTAAATATTTTTTTGGGATTTTAGAGTGGTGTCAGAAATAAAAATTCCCATTGAGTGGGGATGTAGAGATGTGTAGGGTTCTCATGAAGATCCTATACTAAATAAGAACACTTGTGTAGACTATTTGAGTACTATACCAAAATGATGAATAAGATCAGGTGGGAGAAACCAAATGGTCATCAATGTTTAAAAAACAAATTCCACCATCATTTATGGGTAATAATATAATATAACTAGTAAAATAATTATTGGAGAAGATCAACTGATTTTATTATTATAACATATTTTGGATGATTTAAATGTAATATTTTTATATTATCTATTGAATTTACCAGTTTAGATGTTGTCAGAGATTATAAAAAAAGATAAACTTCACAATGTTCAAGAATTTAAGGGTTTCTATAAAAATTTTAATTTTTAATATTATCTTAAATAATTTAAATTATAAATGGCTATAAAGATTCTATAACTTAATCTTGCAAATTTTATGATGAGGAATTATAAATCTAAGATGTAGAGATTTTGTGCTTTACACTAGATTAATGATGAGTGATACTCAAAAATCTTGAAGGGTTGATATAAAACTATGATTGAGTGTTTTGTCAAGGATTATATTTTTGAATCTATATATTTATGTTTAGGTAGTTATTCAGATATATATGGTTGAAGTGGTAACTGTTGGTTAATCCATTGGGATCATGAGTGAAGTTACTATCATACTTTATAGGAATTGATACCTTGTTGGAAAAAAATAGTGAAAAAGTATTCAGTGGTTCAACTTTCATATTTATAGTTTGTGATGTGGAAGATTCATTAGATTTTCAAGTCCTTAAAATAAAAAAATATGACCTTATTATTAGGATGAGCTAGTTTATTAAGTAAAAATCTAAAATCGACTGTTATTGTCAAATATTGATTTTTATTTTACCCAAAAAAATTGACATTTAATTCAATTTAGAGTGGGATAATAATTTTAGTAGAAGTGGTAAAATTATTATAAAATTGGATTCATCAATTTTATATTAGTGGTTTTAGTTTTTTAATCCTTAGAGATGAGTAACCATACCAAGCCACAAGCTATCATTGATAAGTACTTTGATATTTTCCTAGGGGATTCTATGGATTACCTATCAAAAATAGAATTAAAATTGTCTATTATTCTTTTTTATAAATATAATTCAATTTCTTCTCCATCATACAATGTGGATCCAGCAGATTTAAAAGATTTAAAAAGTTTGATGGGAGAATTAGAGTGGAAGGAATTCATTCAATTAAGCATCTCACCATGGGTGATGCCCATGTTATTTTATAATAAGTATGATAGTAGTTTATAGTTTTGTATGGAATACTAAAATCTAAATCAAATAATGATAAAGAAAAAGTATCTTTTATTCCATATCAATGACCAATTTAACTAGATGAAGGAAGACCAATAACCTTCTTTCAATATTGATATTTTCTCTAACTATCATCCATTGAGGATTATTGAAGAGTACATTACAAAGTTTAATTTTCAATTTTTTTATTAATATTATAAATATTTGTCAATTCCTTTTGGTATTATGAATGAGACAATAATAATAAAATATTTGATGAATTTAATATTCCAAAAATATTTGGATAATTGTTTTTGTAGTGTTTATGGATGAAATAATGATTTACATAAGAGAAAATTTGGATCAATAAATACATCATGAATTTTTTTATAAATTTTTATGAATATAATATGTGATAAAATGTTTCTAAATGTCACATTGTGATTAAATAATTAAATTTTATAGGGTATATTGTTTTAGGTAAATTAATCCCCATTAATCCCGTCAAAGTAAAGGTTGTGATGTCTTAGGAGAGGACCACGAATGGTTTTCAACTTGATAGTTTTCTAAGAATGTAGGATATTACTTGAGGTTTATCAAGTAGTTGTCAAAATTGACTTCATTTATTATGAAATTGACTCAGAAAGAAGTTATATTTGAGTAGTATGATAGGTTCCAAAAAGTGTCTAAAGAATTAAATAAAAGATTTACTTCAATTATATTTCTTGTCCTACCTGAACAAGGTGATGAATGTCAAGAATATTTGATTCTTCATGAGAATTATTAGATAAATCCTTATATTAAGATAGATATTCAAGGCATATGAATCAAAATAGGTGAAAAAACATGATAAGAATTATTTTACACATTATTTAGAGATAATTGTCATGGTCCATACATTGAGGATTTATAAAAAATAATTTTTTATTGTAAAAATTTCATGATATACACTAATTGTAAGAGTTTTAAATATACCATATGACAATAAAACCTTAATTTTTTCCAATTATTATGGGTATAGAATCTAAATACATTTATTTTTATCTTTCATATACTCTTGGAAAATGAAATATCTTAGCTAAAACCATTAGTAGAAAGAATCAATCATAAGCTCTGAAGGAGTTTTAGGAATAAAGAAAACAAATAAGTATGTTGATTGATATTTATTTAAAGATGGATGGAACCATGTTTTATATTGTTTTTTATAATTTTAATGTATTTTATTAATTTTTAGACAATGATAAAGAGTTATACTTGGTTGACCTAGAATATAAGTGTATACAAGTCATATTTTATTATAGGGTTACGACCTATAGGTGGAGGTTGGTATCAGATTTAAATCTTTTTTTCTAAGAGTGAATGATTGTTCCTAAATAATCTAGGAATAAAGTAATGAACATATATTATCATTAAAGGTAGTCGATTCATCTATGGATTATAAAAATATACCATGAAATCTAGGTGATATTTTAATGATTGAGAATGTGTAAGAAAATCATTGAGTAGTTCAATAGAAGTGGCTTAGACGTCAATGAATTGTTAGTTTTTTTAAACTTTATCTATAAAAAATTAGAAGGGGGAATAAATTTATATGTAATTCAAGATAAGTTTATCAAGGTCATCCTTGAAGAAATATAATATATGGGTTTTGGTTGATTGAATCAAGAATTTGATGCACTTATTACCTATTTTGGAGATTAATTTTAATAAGGACCTTAAAAGTTTTAATATCAAGAAGAGTGTTAAAATTCAAATATTTTCAAAGAATATCATTATATTTTTATTCTCATAACCTTTAATTTTATTGATAAAAAATACCTTTAATGTGTTTAACAATTTCATTTTAGTGATTGAAAATTATACTTAATTAAATTATGTTGCAATATTATAGGAAACTTTTAGGACCATTATATAAGTTTAGTTTTTCTTATTTAATTCTGGGTGTAATTTTCCCAGACCATTCCTAGGCATAGAAGTGAGTTTAGAAGGCCTTTGTGGTGATTGGAAAGTTATGAACTGCACCGACTACCCGGTAGAGGGAACCAGCTAACTGGCAACACATTTAAAGAACCTATAAAGTTCAAAAGACTTACTAGATTGCTAGTGGAGTCCCACTATCTAGTTGGTGGAATCCCACCAGAAATCCAATGACGAAGTTAGTATCCTCCTAAAGAAGTAATTTTCCACAGAAAATATAGTGTAAGGGAACCATATAATATATGGAATCAAGTAGTGGGCATGGGATTACAGGTAGTCAATCAGATACTCAGTGGAGTCTAACACGTAACTAGTGTCATCGATATAAATATTCCATTATTATCATTTACGATGTTAAAAAAGAATTAAAAATGTTCGTAAATGACTAAATCACACCTGGAAATTTCTATAAGGCTACCAATGGTTTTAATGGATATAAATAGGCTCTGTGGGTGCATTTGAAACTCACTTTTATACCTTCAAATAATTATTATCTAATGAAAATGTGCTAAAATAACCAAATTTCTCTCAAAGATATATTATTTTAGAAATTATCTCTTCACTAGTGTAGTGTGCAAGCCTTTTTCATACCTTATCACTCTCATTATTTTCTTATTCTTTCATATTATTTCTTCATATTCTTAAGATATAATCCAGAATAAGATAAAATGTTATTTCTTATAATAAATAAACTATATCTTCCTATTTCTTCTATTATTGGTGAAAACTACCTTTAATATGAGGGAATTAGGTTATCTTTCCATAACTATTAAATATAAAGGTACCATTTTATTTTATTTTTTTTAACCTTACCCCTTAAAAATATAGTATCAACTGTAATACCTATTTCTTGCTACAACCTAAAAAGTTAGGGAGTTTTTTTATCTTGGAATACCATTAAATACAAGGGAGTAATACCTAAAATCCTCAAGAAATTGGGGTGGTAAACATAGGGGACCATTTAGAGCTATTTACAATCACCTTTACAAAATATTGATCCTTAATTAATAACACATTTTTTATTAATTTTTTTTACTTTCATTCATTCAATTAATTAATTATTTAAAACCCTAAATTTAATTAACCATTTTTCACTTGAATCACCCTTTCATTTATTCTTATGAATTTATAAACTTACATAATTATATCTTTGTGATTTATAATTTGATTTATTTGTTTTTTGTGGATTATTTTGTTTATTTCATCAAAAGGTTTTAATATTTCAAACTTTTTTCAGGGTTTAATACTTTAGCATTACACTTTTTAAAGGGAATTTCACCCCTATATCTATTTTACTATAATTTGACCTACATTTGGTTTTAGTGGAGGATTGAATTGAATTATTATTTTTTAAAATTATTCCATAGATTATTTTATTTTGGAAATCCATAGTTGATTTTTCTAGAAAAGTTCTTCTTCAAAATGATTTTTTAAAACATCCATTGTGCTACCAAAGGACACAATATGGGTCATGTTCTCTTTTTTGATGGTAATAACTATGGTTGATGGAAAAATCAATTGTCTATTTTTATTATATCTATTTTTATTATATAGGAATTTTTTGTGTGTAGTTTTTCTCCAACTACTGAAAAATAAGCTAAAATTTCCCCAGATGATATTTCTGCTTTTGAATTAGATGGTAAAGAAATGAATGCCTTACATTGTAGTTTATATCAAAAATAATTTAATCTAACTGCCACAAAAATCGGTTCATTAAATTTGGAAATTATTATTGGTTACTCTTGGGGGAACTAATAAAGTTAATACACTTAATTAGAGATGTTCAGAAAAGACTGTGGAAGTTTCACTATACATCATAGCGAGTCTATCATTGAAATGTTTTATAGATTTAATTATATTTAAAATGGGATAAAGGCTCCTGGTGACTATCTTTATAGATGAACTTTATTAAAGAAAATATTTTGTGGTTTACCAAGAAATTGGGCACATAAAGTAACTATAATTTAAGAAGATAAATACATAAAAATAAAGGGATCTATAAACTAATAAATTATCTCATGACATATGAGATAACTATAAAAAGAAAATATAAAAAGGAGGTCAATAAAAATTTTAAATAAAAATTTATTTTAATGAAAAAAATAAACTAAAAGAGACTTGAATATTATTCATATTACAAAAAGGGTGAACAAGTACATGAATAAGAATATATCCACTCAAGGATTCAAAAAGAAAAATAAAGAAATAAAAGATAATTAATTTGTTTAAAAAATGAAGGTAAACATAAAAATAGATTTTCCCTTGAATAAAAATAAGAATCAATATAAAAAAGTGCTAAAATTATCAACTTAGAGAACTAATGATAACTCAATTTAAACATATGAATTATGCGATGAAAGTACTAAGTGCATAATGTCCAACATTGAGGTACGTGATGAAGTAAATTATAGTTATTCCACTTATTACTCTTCATATTATATAACATCTTCTTTAGGTTACTGAGATGTTATATATTCTATAGATATATTTCAAGATGGTTTTAATGAAATTTTTTAAAAATTTAAAGATCTAAAAAGAATTAAATTCTTGTGGTTTTTGAAAAAAATAAAAGTTTAAAAGAAAAAGTTGATTTTTATTTAAAACTAAAAAAACCAAATATTGAAATTTTTTAATTGTAAATTAAAGATATTAGAAATACCATTTATCATTTCACCCAAGGAAAAAAAGAATTTGAATAAAATTTTCGGATTTCTATGTGTTGATAAAAGTAAATCCAGGATTAGTTTTTCAAAAAAAATATAGTTTTCCCAAAACATGTAAAATGAATACTTTTGTGCAATGAAAATTTCAAAATAAATTTCCTAATTATTTTAGAAAATTTAGTCAACTTTTTTTTGAATGCAATTGTAAATAATTCTAGGTAGGTTAGACCAAAAATTATTGAAATATATTCTCATTTTTCAAATGGAAAAACATACTTTAAACATTTTTGAATTTCAAAGTCTTTATTAGCTAAATGTAATAGAACCGATATATAGGTACCAAAATAATAGTATATTGATCTTTTTTAGGACTAGGGTATCGTGAGAAAAACCCAATGATAAAATTTTTATATGAATAAAATGTTCTCAAGGAACATGTGTGATGATCATTCCAAATTTAATAATCTCAAATAATTTGATAGTGGACATGTCATATTTAGGGATTAATTATATGGTAAAATACAAGTATAGGTACGATTGGTTTCTCTAACTCAACAGTAATTAAACATGTTTTTTTTTCAATTACTTGTAGCATAATTTATAATGTATTATAAAAATATATAATATCAGAATCAAAATAATTTATAGATTTTTTTTTGTAAAGTTTTTTATTATGAAGGAAATATTTTATTTTCCACATATCATTTTGAAAATGTATAAATTTTTGATTTAAATTATCTTTAAAGTCAAAATTTTAATTTTTTAAGTAAACAAGATAATGAATCTTGGATTTGGAATAGTCACCTAGGCCATTCTAATACTCACTCTCTTTTCAAGCTCCACCGTAACTGGCTATTACAAGATTTACCAATTTTTTTATAAAAGATAACATAGTTTATGAACATTTACAACTTTGAAAGAGAAAAAAAATTCAATTTCAAATATAAAAAGGTTTTTTAAAGTTCTAAGGACTTAGTAGTATTCAAACTTTACCTTTTTATATCAACTAAAGTGATTAGTATTAGAGGTAAATATTACACCTTTCTGATTATCAATGCTATAATAGATTTACATGGGTTTTTGTTTTTTTGTTATAAAAAGTTTTCTTATAAGATCTTTATCAACTTTTCAAGGAAAATAAAAAATGAAAAAGGCTAAAAAATATTTCCCCTTAAAAGTGACCATGTTATATAATTTGATAAAAAATAATTTGATGATTTTTGTGCTGTTCATTGTTTTTATCACTTTTTCTCCACTCCTATAACACCTCAACAAAATAAGGTTATCAAAGGATGAAATAAGACCCTGAAAGAAATTTCTAGGACTCTCTTGAGTGAGTTTAACCTTATCAAATTATTTTGGTCTAAGGTGGCCAATGATATTTTCTTTATTCATAACCATGTTCTTATCAAACCCATCTTAGAAAAACCCTCTTATGAACTTTGGAAAGGAAAAATACCCAATATTGTGAAGTTATCTTTCTTAGGTACTGAAACTCAATTAAAGCCTTCCGTGTCTTCAATAATAGGAAAATACCTTATAAGAGTCAATTGACAAAACATTAAATAATAATATCACTAAAAAAGTTTTGGAATTTATCTTGATTATGAAAATTTAAATCCCATGACTACAAATTTTAAGATAACATTGGATAAATCCAGTCAATGAGTTGACAACAAGATTTGTAGAAGTATGATTTGAAGCATACTTTACCATAATATGAACCCAAAATTTATCTAGTTTTATGTATTCATTTTTGATATATTCAATCAAATTCTACGGTATCTAATTTAAAATATCTCAAAAATATTTTTTTAGTATTTTAATGGAACTAAAAACCAAAAATTATTTTATATAAATGAAAATTATTTTTAACTTACGTGTTTTTATGATGCTGATATTGGTGGATTCCAACAAGAAAGGAAAAATACTAGTTTCAATTTCCATATACTAATAAAATACTTTATCTCATGGAGTAGTAAGAAGTAAAACCTTATTAATAATTCAATTTATGAAGAAGAATAAATAGCCACTAAGAGTTTTTCTACTCAAATTATATAGATAAACCATACTCACTTAGACTTTGGAATAATATACGATCATATCGATATCATGTGTGGAAACACTAGTGTGTTTAGTATCCATAAAAACACTATACAATGCTCTTGAACTAAGAAAATTGATATGATCCACCATTTTCTATGAGATCACTTTAAAAAAGGGATATCATGATGGACTTGTTTGCATTATCAGCTTTCCTATATCTTTACTAAATCCTTTACTCTTGATCAAATTGAATTTATTAAAGGTGAGTTGGGTATCATAATATTGTGATACTTACTCTTAAACTTAGAAATATTATGATTTTTTTAAATTTTCTTTTAATTTAATTTTTTTTCCAAAATAAATATTTTATTTCTTTTTAAAAGAAGTTTTTTTTTTAAATTTTCATAATTTTAGAAATGTAAAGTGAGTAAAATTTCACTAGATAAAAAATATTTTATGGATAAAAATAAGTTTATGTGGTTTTAGAATAGATTATTCTAATGGTTATTACCAGGAAAAGGGTATGTTATATCTTTAATACGATCTTTACTTTGGGAACAAGTTGTGGACCTTTACTACACACTTAGTTTGATAGTGTTATGAAATTTTATATGGTTTATTAACACAAACATTTTTAAAAATTAATAATTTAATGATTTTTAGATTTTTTAAAAATATTTTATTTTCTTTATTATAGTTTTTTAGAAGATATGATCTTTTTATATTATCATATAAATTATTTTTTTGGGGAGAAAATATTTTTAATACTAAAGTGATCCTAGAAGAGACATATTTATTTCTTTTTTTCATAACTAATTTTCAAATTTTATTTTAACATATCTTTTCTTAAAATTGTATTATATATTTATTTTTCTCTTGGGATATATTTTAAATTAAAAAAATTAATTTTTATTTCATCTTTATTTTTATTGAAAATCCCCCTCTCTACATTTTTTCAATTTTTAAAATTTTAAAAATATTCTCTCTCTCAAAAGATCATTAATGATAAAAAACATAATTTTAGATTTATTTTTTCTTTTATTTTTATCTAAACCCATATATAATTCAATTTTGATAATCTCAAAGGTTGATATTATTTATGTGGGAGAAGTTTTTTATGTTAAGTGGGAGATTTTTTTATTGTTCTTCAATATGGGATAAATATTGGTAATTTCTAGTAGTCATTTTTTAGAGAAAAATATAAAATTTTCTTAATATTATTGTACTTATAATTATTTTTATTTTATTATGTTATTAAATTATTTATAATAATAAAAAATGGGGAGATTTTTCTGCTTCTCACCATCATTAGTTTTAATGATTACAAACACTCTTTTTAGTGTTTAAAAATTTATTTTGAGTGATTTATAGTTAGAATTTATTAAATATTGAAAGAATATTTTAAAAACCATGAAGGATCCATAGAGAATACATATTTGTGTTACTTAACCATGAAAGAAATGTTTTTGGACCTTTATAAGTCATGAAAGAAGCTCTATAAGGCCTTAGTGTTGATTGGAAAGCGGCAGGCTATGCCTGCTACCTGGCGGAGGGAAACAACTAGTTTGTGCCACTTTTCCAGAATGTTTATAGTGAAGAAGACCTACTAGACCTCCGATGGAGTCCCACTGGCTTAATAGTGGTGAAATAAATTGCCTCTTCAAGATAGATATGTCCATCAGATAATCATTAGAAGAAGGCAATGGGCTTGGGAGTCTAAGTAGTCCACTAGCTACCCCGTGGAGTCTACCGAGTTATCGATAATGTAGAGACAGAGCTTCTAAGACTAAATTTTATGATGGTCGAAAAGAATTTAAAAATTCTTTAATGAACTCATTACACTAAATGAATTACAGAAGGTTCCCAATTGTTTTAAAAGAAATAAATATACTACTTAGGTTCCTTGGTAACTGACATTTCTACCTTCTCATCATTCTCGAATTCCAACCTTCTATGTTCTCTAATTCTGTCTCAAGATTTATTTTTTTAAGTTATATCTTCAATAATCTATATTTTTTTCCTATTGAATATCTTTTCACTATGATCATTTATTTATTAACTCCTAGTGTTGATTCATATTCTTTAGAGTTAACCAAGACTAAGATAAAACATGACTGCTTCTAAGATATACTCTCTGACTTCATCTTTCTTTGGCTACTAGTGCTCACTACCTTTAAAGTGAGTGACTCAGATTTTATTTGCATAACCCTTAAAAGTTATGGGACTATTCTATTTTAGTTTTATATATATACCCATTAAATATCATGTATTTATTGTAATTATGTTTTATTAAAATAACATAAAAATTAAGAGAGTTTTGTAATCTTGACTATAATTTACTCCAAGGGACTAATATAATAAATCCCCACGAAATAGGGGCGACAATTATAGGGTATCTTTTAAATATACTTCCAAATATCCTTAACAAATATTGTTCCTTATTTAATTTACAAAATTTTATTAGTTTATCGCTTTTATTTATTCAACAAATATGTTGTTTAAATCCTATTAATTCTCTTAATATCTCTTAAATCACTATTTAGTTTATTCTTATGATTCTGTAAACATATATTATTATATCATTATGATTTATACTTTGATTTTTCTTATTTTTTTTTCTATTAAAAAGGTTTTAATATTTTAAAAAGATGTTTCTTCTTCAAGGCTTGTGTTTTTTCCTTTCTTATAGGGTAATTCACACCCTCACTCTTTCCATTTTAAACTACTCAGTCCTACACATTCTTGATAGATATCAAAATTTTATCTCAATATTCTATAAATTACTTTAGAATGATTTGGATACTAAATTGAAACTGAGTTTGACTTTCCATCCATATATGTATGGTTAAACATACTAGATTATATAGATTTCAAAGAACATGCTTCAACATGTGTGTATAATTTCGAAAAATCTTGGGAATATATTTTTTATTTAGTGGAGGTTTCCTATTATAATGTTTATCAGTCCCCAATCCATATAAAAATATATGATGTTTTATATAGTAGGCCTTTTGGATCACTCTTGTGTTATCTAGAAATGGGAGAAATGTCGCTCAATAGAAAAAGTTTAGTATAAGAAACAATGAACCAGAATAATGCTACTTGAGTGCATATAGAGATAGATAAAATTTTAGTCTTTATAAGTAATATAACAATATAATGTGATTAACCTTGTAGTTTAACATTGTATATCACATCTTTTTAGGATAATATCCTAATTTAGGTTACCAATGAATCAAAATTTAATGGATGTTATCACCATTATTTATTGATCCTCTTGATATTATGGAAAAGAATGATGGTATAACATTTCTTTTAGAATTACTCTATGATATCATGTATTTGATAATGATTTTGTCATGTCTTATTTTAGGATATACCTATAGTATCCAAATCAAAATAATTGATTGTTAAGAAACAGATTTTGAGCTTGATATGGCATTCATTGAAAGAATAGTGATGCCTTTAAACCTTGGTACTAGTAACTGAACCTCCTACAACTTTAGTATAAATGTGAAGAGTTACCGTGATAGAGATAATAATATCTTTTAAATATATTCTTTAAATAAGTTTAATTATTTTTATCCTTATCTAAATTCAATTGTTTGAAACTGTTCTAATTTTTTATTTGGTATGTTTACTTCAGTTAACCAATTTTAACTTACAATAGTTTATTTTCTACTATAAAATTTACTTGGTAATATTTTTAGTAAATTTATTATTCTTTTATTGGGGTGATTCTATAGATTCAAGGTCCTCTAGAACCTTCTATTCCTTTTTATTTGATTTTTTCTTCTGTTCCTACTTTTTTTCCATAATACTTTCAAATTTCATATATTTCTTAGAATCTTTAAAAGACTTTTTCTCATATTTCTTATCTATCATCATATCTTTAAATTATACTCCCATTTAGATAACTATATTATGAATATATTCATAAATATGTTTCATTCATGATAGGTCTTGTTATTGAAATTATTTTTATTCACACTTTTTGCAGTCCTGATACCCTTGACTCATTCATCCTCTAAGAATTTCAATAACGCCCAATTTTAGGTCCTTGAATATAGAAGGATATTTATCTTCGTCATTCCAAATCATATAGATTCAATGTAATCTGAAATGAATTTTAGAACATTAAACATCCTTATTACATATATAAAGTTATGAAAAAAATATTATATTTTTATGGTTTCTTTATCTCCCTTCCTTGGAAGAAGGAATACAAGAAAAGATTAGAAAAAAACTAACTTCCATTTCCAAATAGGTTATTATATGTACCTTTTTTAATATTGAATAATATATATGATGTTTATTCCTTATTGAATTATTTGAAAGTTTTTAGTATTTTATGTGAGATGAAAATATTCACACCTTAAATAGTTAGTTCTATAAAATCCACAATGTTATTCAATATTAGAACAAATTTATGCTCTCTTATCATGAACTTAAAACATTTCTTTGAATCATAAAAAAATATGGTTAAATAAAATATTTTTATAATGAAATGTTATAAAAAATGACATTCATCTATCTTTAGAGTGATCAATTCCCACACTTAAGATTTAATAGATTTTTTCATTAGTGACTCAAAATTGTTAAACCACTCCAAGTCGATCATTCTTTCATGGAAAATGTACCTCTTGATAATTTTCCTAGTGTGTTATATTTTTGATTCACAAAATCATCCAATAGTAAATAAAATATTAATAATAAATATCATTAGAGATTAATAGTAACAATAATAATAATATTAGGGGGCCCCTGAGCATGAAAGAATAACATATTATATTCACTGATCTAGTCCCAATCGATGTTTCAAAACTCTTCCTTACAAATAAGATGACATAAAATATCTTGAAACAATAAAATTTTAATTTCTATAAAATGTGGTTTGTTACCTACAAAATATTAAATATATAAGGAAAATATAGAATAATTATAAAATACAGTACTTTCATAAGTTATGAAAGATAAGTAAAAACAAATGGTAAACCCCCATGAAGTTATCTTTTGATCCTTTGATGATATTATTTTATTGATTATGTTACTAAAAGTTTTATTTTTAAACACTTATTTTCTTCAATGAAGCTACATGGAAATGAAATAAAATTTCTCTAAAAACTAACTAAATCTTTTTCAAGGATTTATTGAAAGTATGAAGAAAAACTAATATTTTTTTAAAATAAAACACTCCTTTTATCAAAGGGTTTATAAAAATATAAAAGAAAAAATTTAATGCTATAAAATCTCTTGTTATAAAAAAGGTATAAAAAATATTAGTAAAATTAGTTTAAAAAAATTATAATATTTGATAATACTATGCATGCATAAAATTTAAAAGCTAATAAATAAAGTAAATTTTACCATGTATCATATGGTTTATATAGAAATACATAGTTTTAATATTTGAATCCATAATTATTCCCTCAAAATCATGATTTACCCTAGTTTATAAATTTTTGTGAATATTAATTTAAGAATTCACATTTTTTCAACTCTTCTATGTTCAACTACCATAATCTACTTAGAGAAGAACTTTAATTTCTAAATGATTTATTTTTTTAACAAGTAATTATTATCTCGATGTATTACATTATGTTTTATTAAACTGAACATCATAATATTTATCATAATCCATTTTAATATAAAATATGATATTGTGATTGTTTTTCTACTATGTTTAGAAAATATTCTTTTTGACTTTATAATTTAACATAGAATTAAGTTTTTAAATTCTATCATCAACCTTAACAAGATTTGTTTTGTCTTGATCAATGTTTTTCTACAAACTTTAGTTTCTTTTGTCTATAATAGTAATTTTTTTTCTATATTTTATGGTGATAAAGTATCACCATTATAATCATATTAAGAAATGGGTATGTAGAATCTAAATTCAATTTCATAAGAGATTATGGGATTAAATTGCCCATAAATAACATTTTATTTTTAGATCCTTTTAATATAATTTAGTAATTATATGGATGTCATAACTATCTATTCCAATTTATCATTAGAATATGAATCCTCGTTAATAATCAAAATATCATTGGTATTCTAGAATACTTTTACCCTTTTATTTTAGTTTTTATGCTCAATTATATTTCCTTATTCATTAAATTTTAATAACATGGTCTAATGATTCCAAGATTATTAAACTCATAACAAATAAATTTCATATAGTCTTTCTTCTCTGACTTATATTTCTTATCCTTCTAATGGAATCTCTAAATGTACATCTTTCCCATGATTTTTTATCCACCATGAAAACTAATAAATATAACACACACTATATTATTTGAAAAAACTATCAAAACAATGATTAAAATTATTATTTGAAGAATAAAGTTTTGATGTATTACTTCTAGATGTTATAAATCCTAAAGTATAATAAAAAGAATCTCCATTATTCTTTCTTCCAACTCTGTATCCCTATTAAGTATATTCTCATATTTAATGAGAGTATCAATTTGATTATTCAGACTTAGATTTGTGATATGATTTGTTTCATGCATATAATTTTTCTTTTAATCTCATTATTTAGATAGAATGTCAATAAATTTCTCAAGTAGCTATTTATATGATAATTTCTTATCATAAATATATTGTAGATAATTGATAATTTTCATGAATCTATGATGAATTTGGGAAATTGTTTCCCTCGAAAGAGATTTAAAAGACTTATAATAATCCCTAAGCATTGATCTCTCAGTTTGAAGGTAAATTATATTCTACATAAATATTATTGATTATAGATATCCACTAGAACAATATATATAAATTTATTTTCAACAAAAGAGTTAAATTGAAAATTAGTCTTCTCATCATGAGTAAACTTTTTACTTGTTTGTCAAGATTTTTACATTATCTGATCATCATAAAAAATTTAACATCTATGGTATTTAGGATTAAAGATTATATAATATTAGTAAATTATTCATAATACAATACTTAATAAATAGGTTATTGATTTAATTTCTTGTATAAAACCCACCATTGTTAAATAGAATGATCTTTCCTCCAAAATATGGTTAGTGTAAAGAAAAAAACTTATAATTTATATAATATATAAAGATACTTTGATACTAGGTGTATAAAAATACTATAGAGACCAACTAAAATGTAGAGACCATATCAGATACCAAGTGTTATCCTATAAATTCATGTATGGAAGCTTTAAGATAGGGTGAATTGCTTTTATAAATCAATTTTTTTATTTTTCCAATTTCAAATATAAATTTATAAGAAGTTAAAATATCTGTAAAAATTATATTAAATAAATGTAAATTTCAAAAAATTAAATAAAATGTGAAAGTTGATTTTATTTTGATAGATCAGAATCACAAGCTTGCTCAAGGATAGAAAGAGCTAAATAGAAACGATCTGTAATGTACTGTTAGTTAGTGTTTCTGAAATTGTTCAAATTTTTCCTAAGATAAATTAAAGGATAATAATTATATTTGAAAAAACTACCAAATAATTTTTTTATATCACAAATAGATTCTAAATAATCAATTTTAATCAAAAGATGATTTTTTTAATGTCAAAGATGATTGTGAGACTCACTTTTTGAATATCATGAAGATGGAAATGTTTTTTATAATCATTAGAAGTTGAATTTAATCTATTAAAATTTGGGAATTCTTAGTTAAAATTGGAGTTGGAGGTGTTTCAAAAAATATTATAATATGAGAATTATGAATTAAAATACTATAATAAAGAATTAAAGCAATATCAAATGGAGTTACCAAAGAGAAGATAGATATTGGTTGACTAGTAAAAGTGATCATAGAATCTTGAAAATTTTACCACCAAATATCACAAGAAATAATGAATTTACAATTTCTATATTTTTCATTTATTGTAAAATTAAATACTGACGATGTATTATTTGATTGTTGTTCATTACCTTAACTTTTGGTTACAAAATTTTAAAACTTTGTTACTTTATATTTATTGTTATTTGATTATTATTTTAAAATGTTTTCCATAAAGGGGAAGAGAGGTTTTATTATTGTTATTGGTTTAAGGGGAAAAAAATAATGAGGAATAAGTCTAATATTTGTTGAGTTAAAATGGGAGAAGTTCATCTCAGGGGGAGATTGTATATGATTATATTAAATTATCAAGGGGATAACAGCTGTCAAAATAAGCTATCTAAACATTCATTTCACATCTAAAGTGGGAGAAAGTTTCATATAAGTTATATGATGTTTTTTTTAACTATGTTACCTTTTTATTATGTTTCTGATGATTGTAAAAAGGCATGATATTTTTGATTTAAAAGACTAAAAATATATCCTTGTTTTGAAAATAAAAATACACTTCAGGTTGAATATGATTTAATTTTGATTTTTTGTTTTTTATGATATGTAGAGCCTAAATATTGATTATTTGTTTTAGTAAGCTTAATTTTTCAAAAAATTTTAAAAACATTGATAATTCACAAATATAAATTTAATAGAAGATAATATAATTACCCTGAAGATGTTATAATCAACCCTTAATATACAAAACATTATTTTTGAATATTTCTTAAATTATCATATATAAATTAGACCGAGTCTTTGAGGAGTAGAACACACCAAAGATATAGAATTGATATAATTTGTATGATCTTACTACATTGGTAGTTATCTATTATATTGTTTTTTATTCAGTGTTATTTTTATATAGATTCTATTTTTAGGTGAAAATTGTAAAAGATATAAGTTTTCATACTTATAATATTTTCTCCCGATCCTTATGATCAAAGTTATTCCAAATATAAGAATTGTGGATACATATAATCTTCATGATCAGTGAGATTATGGGGATAATAACCTTGTTTCTTCTTATCTATTAATTTTAATAAAGTCAGGGTGATGGATTTTCTTTTGATCATACTAATCGAATTAGAGATTAGTGATAGAGATACCTGATACTAATGAAATTTTTATACAATTTCTAGGTGAAAAAATTGTATCTTTTGATATGTTTATTGAAAAATTTCTTGGTTATGAACTTTTATACCTTGGTACCAGTTATTGAACCAACTGCTACTTTGGGAGAGAAGAATTGTTTTTCCTTTATAGGAACTATATTATCCTTTAAATATATTATTTAAAGAAGTTTAATGTTTGTATTCTTATCTCTATATATTTCTCTATTATATTATTATCTATGATTCAATATGTTTACTTCGATTAAGTAATTTTAACTTATATATTGTTTACTTTAATTTACTATAGTTTATTTTGAATATTATGACTTTTGGAAAAGTTACATTCTGGAGTGGGATAATTGAAAGTTTGATTTAAGACACCAATTCACCCCACCTCTTGAAACCACCATACTTTCCTTTGTAGGAAAACACTTTAAATGAAACTATCTGAACAAACTATGTCAAATTATATGGGAATAAATTATTTATAGTGGGGAGCATTATAACTTTTGGGTATTTATTTATTTAGTTAATATAGAGATCAATTTGAGTTCATTTAATAAAGTGTAATTCCTTTGAAAAATAAATTACCAAATTTATTTTGGTTAATTATTATGTTATAATTTTTACTATGGGTATAGAATTATTTCATTAATTAAATGAGAACTATATTTTTGGAATCTTCATTTTAGAAATTTTCTTACTTGAGATTGAAATTAATTAAGGGTTTTGGGGTTATAATTATTAATATAGATTTTTCCTTTAAATTTTAATATTTAATCTCGAGATATTATTTTATTATTTATGGATTTGAAAGAGGTGTTAATAATGATTTTAATGAAATTTTAAAATTTAATGTGTGTATTATTGTTATGTAATATTCCTTATTAAACTCTAAAGAAAAGAGGATTTTTTTAAATTTTTGACTATGTTTTTATTATGACAACCATTATAGAAAATTTTAGGGATTTTTAAATTTTAAAAAATGGTAACATGTAGTTATGGAGGTGATCCACTATAGATATTAATAAAATTAAAATATAAATTTTTAAATGGTTGATTTTTTTTAAATGAGGTCAATATTGACATTTCAATTGATGTTATTAAAGAGAAATGAGAATATAGGGATAAAGACTTGGTTATGATGAAGCAGGAATGTAAATTAATTTTGGGGAATTAGTATGGATAAGTTATAAATTATATTTAAATGGTAATTAATAGGAATTTTTAAAATATTTTTCACCCATTGTTCAATTTACACGATGGGATAATATATGATGAGATGGATTATTATAAAAATAGTGGAGAAAATTCAAACACTATACCTATATAGATCTATCTATTTTCCCTATTGGTAGTAGTGAAACATTATATTGAGGGTTTTATAGATGGTGATTTGAGAACATGGATAATTTTAAACCTTGGGTGATTGATTCTTCATCTTATTAAGATCATTATAATTTTGGTTTCATTGAAATTAATAAGAAATTATATCTTGGTAGGTGGTTGTAATATTTTTCAATCTTGGTATAGTGTTGATATAAATCTTCAATGGATTTAAAAATAATGATATTTTTTTTCATGAATTATAAGAAACCATTAAATATTGGTTTTTAATTTTTTTTATTAAAATCACGACTTATAAAAAAATATGGTTTTGAAATATATCGTATGATTTATAAAATTTGGAGATTTGATAAAATATATTAAAATGATTTTAAATATGGATTTAATTAATGAATTATTTTATTGGGAAATTCTCTTGTATTTATTTCTAAATGAATGTTTTTAGATATTTTTTCAATGGATGTTTAATATATAAATTATGTGTTTAGAAATAATATGGAAAAAAGATTAGTAATTGTTTTATTTAAACATGTAAATAAAACCTTATAACATGGTTAAAATATTATGATATTTGAAATTTCATGATGAGGGTTGGATCATTACGAGATCATATCAGTGAAAAAGGGATCAAAATATTTAAAACTTATTCTTGAAAGTTGAGTTTGTAAAATAAGGGTCATAAACATGAAAAATATTAGGATTGAGGGTTGAGTTATATAAAATTAAAATTCTAGTAATTTATAACATTATAATTGAAATGGAGTTATAAATTGTCAAATCTTGTAAAATGATATATGATTATCTTATTTTTATTACATAAGGATGAGTAATTAGTTTTTGTTATTCATGATTAAACTAAAAAATTATTCTTGTTTGACAATTAACCAATCGCCTAATGTAAAAAGGTTTTTATAAACTATTTTATAGTAAATGATTTAATTTTTTTTATTAACTATGTATGTTTAGACTAATCATGTATTGGTTTGTTTTATAGTATAGAAGAAATACTATTGAGTTTATAGTAACCTTCTATAAATTTATTTTGGTGGATATGTAGATGCAGTTGTATGTGATGCATGAAAAATGAAGGCTATATTCTTTGTGAGTGGTGAGTTTTATATTCATAACTGTGATGTGGAAGGATGAGTTTCATAGATTAGATATTTAGGTCACATTATTATTCTATATCAACATGTTGTCTTTCCTTTGATATTGGTTTTAAAAACTTAAATGATTCCACTATAATATTTTGTATAATCAATTTTATAAAATGTGTTTTATATATTTTTTCATATTTGGTTTTCATATTTTGAGGGTTAATAATTCTCCAATGGTTTATTTATATCCCTTGGAACTTTTTACTAACTTATAGTGATTAGGGAGGATGATCAAGGTCATGTGATGATCTCATTTAGGTCTAAATATTAGTGTTTTAGGCTAGGTTTAAACTATTAAAATTTAATCAAAATAATTATTAATTTGATACTTTTCAAAAAAAGACATAGGAAAATTAAATTACATTGAGTAATATATATTATTAAATCTTACATAATTAAATAAAAAAAATAATAATAATAAAAATAAATAAATAATAAACATTGTTCTGAGTATTTTTTCCTTTTTAATCTAACATATCTCATTGCATTAAACACCATTAACTTCTCTATGTCACACATCTTTGAATATTGTCTCACATATATATTTTTAAAGAACCCATGATTTTGGATTATTGAAGATGTTGTATTTATTTTTAACATTATTTTAATTTTTTTATGTTATAGGCGAAGATGGAGTTGTATTTTTTTAGTGATCTATGTCTAGAGGATGTGATTCAAGGTGATTTGATTATATGACTGGATTATATACATGTTTATCTCATTGAACATTATGTTTATGAAATATAGGAAAACTTAAGTTATTGAAACACTATTTAAGGATCATGTTTTAATGTTATCATTATTTAGAAGATCAAATATGCTTCTTGTGACGTTAGTAAGTTAATAAGATGGAATCCAAAGTTGATGTGCGCTATGATGATCACAGGTAGATGGGTGTTTCAGACCAACAATTATCTTTTTTAGAAAATAGAAGATTTAAGATGAGTTTGTTGAGATTTATAAAAGAGAAACATATTATAAAATATTTAATTTTATTGGTTCTTATAAAAGTTATAGGAAAGAATTATTATTTATTATGTGAAATGTATTAGTTTCAATAATTTGAGGTGACGTAGCTACTGAAAGTTATAATACTATTTTTTACCAATGGATGATGGGTTGGAACAAAATTAGTGTTTTATGTAGCTGTGAAACATATAAAAACTAATCTATTTGAATGGTTCTGACATTAAATTATACGGTGCTACATTTTTTTTCATTGGATCAAGCATCAGAGTGATTTATGATATCTAATGTGATCTAAGATTAGTTTAAATTAAAAGTCAAAATGGTGATTTGATAAAGGAAAATATATTATAATGACCATCTTAGGAATTATAAGATGATGATTTATATTGTTAAAGAAATGAAATTTTTTCTTTAGTTTATTGATTCATAGAGAAGTTATAAAGATCAGATGAGTGGATGTTATTTTTCTAAAGCTATTATTGTTAGATGTTATGTTAGTTGTTACATTTAAAGGGAAGGTACTGGACATATAAGGTGTTTCAGAATGATAAAATTCCTATGTCCAGAAAGGAAAAGTTAGAAATAAATGATTTAATTAATTTCAAGTTTAGTCAATGATCATATAAGATAACCTATAGATATGAATGTTTGGTAAGAAATATTTATCAATATATAAATAATAATAAGTTTTGAGGTAAAAATAATCAGTAATATTTGAAATAATAAATTAAGAATATGGTTTTTGTTGAATATGAGATGTTAGAAGATGGGTTTAAATCATTTGTTAAAGCAATTGAAGTTGTATCAATAGAATATCATATGTTACATGAAATTAAGTTTAAAATACAAATTGTAGTTGATTGATAGGTGATAAGGAAAGAGTTGAGTCTGTAGGTTGTAGAAGACTAAAATTCAATAAAGAAAACGAGTCTAAATATGTTCATTTTGAAAATTTTAATATAGAAATTAAAAAAACAAAATTCTAAAGGAAATTTAATGATTTTAGTTGATATTTTGGAGAGACATAATGATTACTATCATTATTTTTTGTGTGATATTAGATAAAGTTTGATATCAATATCATTAAAAGATATCTAAGGTGTCTGAATGAAGAAATAAGTTAGCGGTGTTTAAAAATTTTATCCTATATTCTTAACATTTATTTTTTCTCTTTTTAAGCCCAAGAAACATGTCCTAGAATTGTTTTTATATGATATTCTACATAGTGACTCAGTTGGTCTAATATTATATAATTATCTTCTAGATATTCAAATTGGTGATAACTTGAAGGGATTTTGGATTCTAATTTATTTATTTTAGAGACTTCCATTATCTTTCTAAAATTTCTTCCATTTCTTCAAGGGGTTTAGCCCCTTAATTCAAGCCTAGTCATAAGAGGTGACATGTTGTGCCAATAATTATATGCTTTGTGTTAGAAGAACCCAAAACACAAATAATATTCATATAACATTGATCTTCGATAGAAGTATTTTTTTTGAAATTGGATAGTTTTTGTTCATAGAGATTTATAACTTATAGTATCCCTTGGTGTGGGAAGATGTTTTTTAGAAGAAACTCCTATGTTTCTTTTGTTCAAGAATTGGGAAGTTATTTCTAATTTAATTTCATTATTATATTATTAGAGCCATATACGGTTTATCATAACCTTTATTAATCTATAAAAGTCACTCCTTTTTTTTGGACATGAAAATTTAGTTAAAACAACTTTTGAAACACTATGTTCGATTTTTTACCTTCTCCTTTAAGGGAAATTCCACAGAAATTTAGAATAATTTAGCTTTAAATTCTGTTTCCTTAAGAATGTATTTATTTTTTTATGAATTTTTTTATAGTTAATACACCTTGGTTGAGTTTTACTCTACCCACATTTCTTTACAGTAAGTTTTACAACCTTATCCTATAACATATTTCCATTCTATAACTCCTTCAATTTGAGGTTTTAAATTTTATCATGGTTAGAAAATTCCTTTTTGAGGAAAAAATCCTTTACTTAATTAATATTTTCACATTACATTTTCAACAATTAAATTTATTTATTTAGTTTAGTGATATTCTCAAGGAAAGAATCATTTTTTGATTTCAGTAAATATTGCATGTATGTTTTTTAACTTCCCTATTCCTTAATGCATAAAGTAACATATGGTATTTAAACATGATCTAGAAAGGTTTTGTTTTTTTTTAAAATTCATATTTTTAAGAAATTCTATTAGTGGTGTAATGTTATAATTATTTAGTAAACATGATTCTTCTTATCATTTTTTAAAACTTTTCTTACTTTTAGTGGATTTTTTAACATTAATAGAATTTTCCCCACTTATTCATCCGAGGTTTTTTTATAGATAATTGTCTTTATAGAAAAACATTATTATTTAGATGGCTTATTAAAAAGAATATTATTCACCCACACTTAAATAATTCGAGTCAGAGTTTTACTTTATACTTACCTTTTTATTTTTAGAAGTTTCATGTGATAAGAGACATAATGCTCTTATACTCTTAATCGCCAATTTCTTATTATTATAATTCATTAGAGTCATTGCCTTAAATTTATCATATTTTTATCTTCCTTATAGATTCAATTGAGATCTCCTCATTGATCTCATTTCCTAATTTTTGAGTCTTACTCATCTCATATTCAATAAGCATGTCATGTATTTAATCATGAGGTAAATACTATCTATCTTCTAATGTATATATTTAAACAACAAACCTATCTATAAAGTTTCTCATAATTTTTTTAACAACAATTGAATCTTTAAATACATATTTAAATCCTTCGATGTTTATGACTTTCGTATTTACTCTTTTGAAGTAATCATGAGTAGTATCTTTATCATCCATATTGATTTCTTCAAACATACTTACCTAGATATGATGTTTTTATTCCTCTATATTAACATTTCCTTTAAATACGATTGCAAATTTTTCCATATCTCCTTAGTAGTTTAGAGACCAATCACTTTTTATGAACCTTATAAAATAATTATATGAGAATATCATTTGGATATTGTAATTTACCATGAGTTTCCTTTTTTCCAGCAATGGTCATGGAGAATCTATCTCCCCTGGTGTAAATCCCACAATATTTCAATTAGTAACCTCTAATTCGAGTGAAATATAATAAATTATTGTTTTATTCTTATATACTTAATAATTTTAACCACAAATGATATGAATAAATTATCTATTAAATGAGTTGATATTTTCCGTCACTATTAAGTAAGGTTCTTATAGAGGGAACATAATTTGCTACCAAATTATATTTATATTAATATATGAAAAATTGATAAGGGTGGGTTAAAATAATGGCGTTCTTTTACATTTTTTTTACCAAAACTAAAACTCTACAACTTATTAGGGTTTCTTATTATATCAACCTTATTTCTTACACTTTATTGTATGTATTACTAATGTAAATAGATTCTAGGAACATTTAATTTATAAACTTTGGAATAAATGTGGGTACCCAATCCTTACAATGTTTTATAATTATCTCGAGACACACACACATATTCAATATACAATTAAATTGAATAAAAGTGGGCCATATCATAAATATAACAAGCTATATACATAAGGATATTTATACTATCTCCCTCTAGTATAATGATCATATCAAGAGAAATTTTAAGATTTTAGGATGATAGGTCATTTATATTCACTTGCCTCATATAGTGAATATATATGTACTAGGAAAATAACCAAACATAGAAAAGAGTAGGTACCCACATTAAGATAAGACCATACAAATATTTTGTTTCTTTCATCTTTTTATAATACTAATACTTATGATTATACATGAGAAATAATTTTCAGAGGATCATAACCTCTAAATTTTTATAGTGGTTTATTTAAAGTTAAGGAAATTAAAAATAACACAATTTATTCAACTACCTTCCCAATGATTCATATTGAGGTGACCTGATCATGAATTACATAAATATTACATCATTTTAGAAAACGATTCAATGCATATAATAGTAATAAGGCCTAATAACTGTAAATATGTAGTGTCATTTGAGAAAATACACATAATAAACTTATTTAGTGAGATATATTAAACATCTCTCACAATGTTCTTCTCACATAGTACCCTTTATGGAAATATCCTATATAAAAACATTCTTCGTAACTAGAGGAAATTAAAACATAAGAAAAGGTGATCTCAGTTTCCCTGTAAAGTTAAATAAAAAATATCAATTAATGATTGTTACTGATAATTTGATAAGAATAAGGTTAAGAGAATATTATTATAACTTATTAAGACATACCCAACAAGTAATAAACCATAAATCTTGATTCTTGGAATAAGCATTTGTCATAAAAAAAGACACAAACCATAAGAGTGAAGAAATAATTTTTAGTATGAGAGAATATAAAAACAATAATATATAAACTTTTTCATATTCATAATCATAGAGAATTATTTCATTTTTCAATGAAAACTTCCCATACTATCATACTGGTAAGAGTTCTGTAGTGGAATGATATCACTCCCCATTCCCATAAACTTACTAGAAATAATCCCATAGTGGATTGGGTTTACTCCCTATTACCTTTCTTATTATCTCATGAGATATCAATCCTTACCTAAATAATTAAAGGGATACATAATTATGGGACCACTCTTTACATAATAAAAAAACATATAATTTTTTTCCTTGAGATTATGAAAACTTTTATTATTTTATCACAAATTAATTAAACCGTGGAAAATAAATGAGTTTCAAAAAAATATCATTAAAAAATAATATTATAAGATACACATAGAAATAAAGTGGATTATATAATAACATAATATCCCTAGTGAATCATAAAAATCCTTAAATAATTTAGACACAAATGAAAAATAGTATTATAAAAGCATTATTAGTTTTTTTGAGAACAAGAAGTAATATCTTTTTCTATTTGTGACTTTTAAAAAGTAAAAATTATTATAAAAATTGGAAAATACTTTTTTTAAAAATAATTTGTAACTTTTAGAGTAATATAAATCTTAAAAAAATACATAATAATGGGAAAATTTGTTTATTCCATATATTTTTAAAAATATACTTGTTAAACTTTTTTAAATAAATTCAAAAGTGAGATGTATAGAAAAAATATGAATATATTAATTTTATCCATTTGTAAATAAATGAAATTGTAGTAAAAAATAGATTTATAAAACATTTAATTATAGATAAAAATTTATATAAAATAATTTTCAAGAATATTAGTATGGAGGAAAAATATTCCCAACCTAACAGAAGAGATAAGGCCACCTTAGCTTAAAAACACTTATTTGGTCTTTTTGAGTACCAAAGAAGGGGAAATGAAACATATACCTAAATAATATAGAATTAATAATTTTAGAATAAAATATATGGATATTAAGAGATTAATATTATATAATTCCCTAGAGGATATTGAATCACAAATAATCTTAATTAAAAGTGAGATTAGAACATAAACCCTCACCTCAAGTATCGAATTGCTCTATATGCACTCTAAATTCATATATAATAAATTTAGACTTACTATAAATGTATAATAGAACCATATTCATAATTATTTTACTATATATAAATATCTAATAATTTATTATTACAAATTTATTAAAAATTCTTAATTTAAAATCAATATTCACGTGTCAACTGTTTTTCTTTTTACACTTGTTTTGATTTGGTGATTCGAGTCTTCACAACTTGGTCATATTTTCATATTATTTAGAATATTAATATTGTCATAAATATCATATTTATTTATTATATATACTTTTATAACTATCTATAAAATTATGTGATAAAGAATGAATTATAATACATCTTTTAAGTAGTAGTCTTCACGTATGCACACGTGATGTTTGTGTTTTTTAATAGATGAAAAGAATGGACGGAAAAAACTAGTTTATCTTTAAAAATTAATATATATATATCATATATGTCACACATAAAGACACACACACACACAAATACATATATTAATTAATTAAATATTTATATTCAACCATTCATGAGGTGGCATGGAAGAATGAAATACATCGTTTCATGGAACTGATACTCTGCACATATAAATGAACATTATTCTCATTTTTTATTAGGTGGAAAGAAGGAAGAGAATTATTTTCCATCAATATAATAAAATTTTAGTATATTAGAGGTACTTAATATATTATGTTTAGGTGTTTATATAATATTTCAATGATGTTGAAGAAGAAATAAATTTGAAACAAGATGATTATGATAATTACCACTTCTCTGGCCATCACCCATTAGCTTAAGCAATAAACTTTATTAGGGTGTTATTTTGGATATAACAGAAAATAAAGGACATAGGGGGGAGTTGGTAAGTTTTTTGGGGTCTTTACTGATCTAGGGTTTTCAATTTTTTTGTATAAGTCAGGAGAGGAAGTTCCCTTTTATAAGTAAAAAAGAGTGACACCCTTGTAAATACTTATAACATTAAAACAATATAAACTAATTTTTTTTATAAAGTGGAACTAAAGAAGAAAATATTAAAATATAGGACATTATAAGTTCTATATAAACCCAATAAATAAAATATTTACATATTTTAGTGATACTCATGGTCTTATCTCTTATTTTAACCACCTTTTAACATTTTTAACCCCTATCACAGGGACATACTTTTAACATGTTAACTAATTTTTATGGAAAAAAATTATGTTGAACCTCTTACATAATTTTTATTATTTTTATTGAAAATATGGAATCAATTTTACAATATTAAAGTTCTAGGAGTTTAAAAAATTAATTCTAACATCCATGCATGAAATGCATAAAACAATTTTTTAGAAAAAAATGTATATTTAAGAATAAAAATGATTTTATTCTCATTACTTGAGTATTATAAATAATTATATATATGTTAATTTAATTTATTGAATGTATTATATCCCAATTTAATTAAAAACATTCATAAATATTGTTAATTGGATTTATTAAGGTAAAAATACATCACACACATAATTTTTTTTTTATAAAAATATCTTATTTTACCTTTAAAGAGATTTTATTTTTATTTATAACCAATTTATAATCCATATATGAATTAATTTTTATAAATTTACAATCAATAATATGTAAAATTTTTAAAAGTTTAAAATAAAATAAATTATTTTTTAAATAAATGATATATAAATAAATAATGTTTGTAAACAAAACATTTTCTTTTGAAAATAATTATTAAACTATTATTTATTATCATTAATTAAATATTTTATAGATATATTATTTGATTTTTTAAATTATTACTTCAATTTAATCAAAAAATTTATTTATATAATTAATCAAATGTTTTTAATTTAATAAAAATCCATAAATATTTTGTCAATAATTAACGAGATTTCCTTAAGTGAGTTGGACCCTTTTTAGAAAGTGATTTATTTTTACCAATTTCATTTAAATTTATAATAATTTAATTAATTTTATAATTTAATAAAAATTATTCACTTAATTTTTTTTGTTTCATGAAACATAAAATATTAAAAAAAATGAATTTATTAAAGATAAAAATATTCTGAAATCTCTAGGACTTATATTCTATAACCCTTTAAAGAATTTATCCCTGAAAATTTCATTATTCTAATTAAAAAATATTAGAAAAATTATACATCATTACAAACCTTATTTCTTATATACCTAATTGAAATTGATGATTTCTCCACATAACATTGTTCAGTTGAGAGGTACTATTCAAAAACACTTTATCTTTTCAATCTAGAATCTACACCGGTTGTTCCTTACCCAAATCTTCACACTCCAGTGGTATAAGCTCCAAGTTTAGTAAATTTGAAGGTTTGAATATATACTTACTCAAAAGAGATACATGGAATACGATGTATACTTGATATAGGTTTTTTAAAAGTACAAAATGATAAAAAACCATCATGATATTATCAACAATCTTGAAGGGAACGATATATATGGGGCTCAACTTCCCTTTTTTTTTCAAATATCATGATTTTATTTTAAGAAGATATTCATAGGAAAAACCTATCACAAAATTCTTACTTTATATCTCTTTTAGATTATCAACATAGATTTTATATCAAATTTGAGATGTTCTGATTGGTTATTGAATGAATCTAACTTTCTCTTCTATTTCCTCATCCAGCTCAGGTCCCAATATATTTTATCATCTTACTTTATCCAAACATGTTGGAGTTTTGAAATTATTTCCTTAGAGGGATTCATAAGTATCCATATGAATTCTTGAGAAAAATATATCACTGTAATATATATTTTATTTTCTTACTTTATCCCAACATGTTTGAGTTTTGAACTTATTTCCATAGAGGGATTCATAAGTATCCATATGAATTCTTGAGTGAAATATATCACTATAAGAAAATTCAACCGAAGGAAGGTTTTGATCTCAAAAACAATTGAAATATATATAAAGAAAGATCATATCATATATTCTAGGGTTTGAATGGCCCTTTTAGACTGACCATATATTTGAGGATGAAATGAAGTTCTAAAGATCAAATTCATATTGAATTATTTCTAATGACTTCTCAAGTACTTTTAGGCGACCCTCAGGTCTTGATCAGATAAAAATTTGAGTGGAACTAAATATATCTTTAAAACTTACTTAATATATACCATGGAATATTGGTTAAGTTGGAAATAGACTCTGATAGTAACCAAAATAACTAACTTCATAAGATAATTGATGACCACCCAAATAATATTATTGAATTTAGTTATCTCAGGGAGTTCAATGAAAAAATCCATGGTGATATTTTTCCATTTCCATAAAATCGAGGGTAATTATTTCGTCATCCCTTTTGAATTTTGGTATTAAACCTTCATTTACTCACATATAAGGAATCTAGATATGTACTCTACAATGTCCCTTTCCATGTTGTCCCTCCATAAATATTATTTGTGATCTATTTATGTTTTTTTTTTCTAGGTTGATAGGGAATTATGAGATATGTTATTCTTAAAACAGTTCATTCTTTAATTATAGTATTTAAGGGAAACATATCTAGTTCATCCACCTTATCATTCCATTATGGTCAATTTTGAATTCCAAAACATTCATTTACTTCTTTTGTAGCACCACATATTCCTTCCACAACTCTTTTATCTTTGTTTGGATAGAAGGTTGAGAATTAATTTGAGAAAAATAATATTTATCCCAACCTGTTATGATTTCTGGATACATACTATACAAATCCATAAGTTTTATACCTTTTTCAATCCTCATCATGGACAAGATGTCATGATATTTTTAACTCTACACATCATCCACCTTGTTCACCTTTCTAGGGTGGAATTATTTTGAGGATTCACAATTTTTAATCTCTAACCATCTCCTTTAAAAAATATTAAACTCTTTCAATGTGAAAATATAATTAAAGGTTTTATAATCAGTATATATATAAAAAATTTCACCATAAATATTATTCCTCTACATTTTTAAGGAAAATAACATCTATGTTAAATAAAAATCACGGGTCATGTGATTTTTCTCATGAATATTTAATTGGATTTAGGCATATGATAATAAATTTTCACTTTTCAGAGAAACTCATCCAAGTACCTTCTTTGATGCATCCCTGTATAGCAAAACCCTTCCCGAATATAGGTTAGTGTGTGCACTAGTTTGATGGCAGACATACTCCTCAACTCATTGAAATTTTCTTCACATTCATCTGTATAAAGAAACTTGGATCCTTTCCAAATCAATTTGGTTAATAGATTTGTTAACCACAAGAAATTTCTGAAAAAATTAGGTAGTATCTAAGCAATACAAGAAAAATATAGATCTTAGTCACATTGGATGCTATACAACATTATATAATAACCCTATTATTTTAAGGACCTAATAATATACCCTCTCTTGAAATTACATGACCCATGAATGATACTTAATGTATCTAGAATTATCATTTTTCAAATTTGGAATAAAACCCATTCTTTCTCAAGATCTTCAATACAATCATAAAATGATTTTCATGATCTTTCTTTCCCTTGGAACAATTTGGAATATCATCTATAAAGGCTACTCAAAACTGATCAAGGTAATCTCTAAATA
Organism: Viscum album; assembly: GCA_963277665.1. Lineage (NCBI taxonomy): Eukaryota > Viridiplantae > Streptophyta > Magnoliopsida > Santalales > Viscaceae > Viscum > Viscum album. The sequence goes on from OY728139.1 coordinate 66,453,079, forward strand.
ATCTATTCATTAGATATAGGAAGATATCTTGGTAATTGATAAGTCAAAATCAACTCACTATAGATTAATAATGTTAATACCTCATGGGAATGGTCCTCTTGGGTATATCCTCATGTTTCCCCTTAACTCGTGATATAAAGATTGATGAAAAATCTTGGAAATGTATTGATCTATATATATTTGATGAAACAAGTTATCAATAAGGGGTATATGATAATTTTTGTTGATAATTATCTTTCTGTATTTTTGATAATTAATGAATTGGTGTAATGAGTCAAGTATATTATTAACACAAAAGACATGTGAAAAACATGGTGATGTAATAATGTGTATATGTGATGTCCTAGTCTTGAGGCCACCCTAATGGTGCACTTTTTGGTTTACCACAAAACCTTATGTTCCCCTCCCAGTATTCTAGAGGCTGATAACTAGTGTAGGGGGTCTATAATGGCACTCTAGAGAGGATCTAAACCATGTATCTGAGTGAAAATGAAGGATAAATTACTAAATACCATACATTAAGAATAATAGTAAGAGTATTCCTGATAAATAAAACATCTAAAGTAAAAACTATAACACAACATAATTTTATTATATATTTGTCTTTAAATAAATTTAACTTATTTGATAATCTTCTTTACATAAAACACCAAGTTTAAATAGAAATTGATAAACTATTGAAATATTAATATGTAAAAATTATATCTAAAACACCTTGATATTATATGAAATATATTTTTTGAAATGAATTTAATATTTTTGATATTTATCATTGCATGTAATACGGATTTTAGTTTTCATTACACACAACCCTAAGTTTAAAAAAATGTTTCATATAATTAAAGTATTATTATATGAAAGTTATCAAAAAGCCATTGGAATTTTGGGTATAAATAGGATTAAGTAAATTATAAAAATATATGGTTTAAACATGTAAATAAAATTAATTATTATGTGACCAATTAATTGAAAATGAAAATAAAATAAACTATTCGAAAATAAAACAATTCTTTCTCTAAAAAACTATTTTAATGAAAACAAAAACATTTTACATTAATAAATTAAGAAAACCAATTTTGTTGATTTATTTTTAGGGAATTTGTGTAGTATATATTTGACTAAGTATTTAATATTCATCTTATATATTTTCTAGATAAGAGATAATAAGAAATACAATTTTACTCTTAAAAACTATATTTTTTTAATAGTAGTTTTGTCATTTTGGGAACTTATTTACAAAATAATTATTAAAATTTTTAGAAAATTCATATTAAAAAATATATTTCATTTTTAAAATTATCATCTAAAATTTATCTTAGGTTTAATTTTTGAGAGCATTCTGAAAGGATTAATTTTTTGATGAATTGTGAAAATACTGGATTTTTATTGAAAATTGTCATTTATTTTAAATTATTTAAAAAATTAAATTATATTTTAAATAGGTTTTAGATTAAAATTATTTCATTAATATATATTAATCTAATTTTGTTAATTGTAATCATTTTATTATTTAATTTTTATATAAAAACATTGTAAACTTTTGAACATTTTCTATTGAAGAAACCCTCTTTCTCAGGGCGTCTACTAAATTAATATTAGATTAAAATTTAAAACTTCTCTAAATTAAATTTAAAAAAAAATATTAAATATTTTTAATTAGAAAAATTTACATTTTTTAATAAGTTTAACTTAACGTTTTACCATAATAAACAATGAAAAAAATAAAAATTAATTACTGTGTTTAAGGAAGAAATAGGTTTACCATGGGGATATACTAAAAATATAAGTGTCAAAATGACCATAAAACATGTATAAGATATATTTTATGGACATAATTCGACTATATAATGTATAATTATCATTAATAAACCATAGTGGAGCCTTGTTTCAAGAGAAAAATGTGGGTATTAATTTTTCTTTTAAAAACATTATACATGTGAAACTCAACTCACTTATAAAATGCCAAACCTCTGCTACGTTATACGCAACATAAAACCATTTTGTTTATAAAATAACTACAAAAATTGATTTAAAACATCAATATTATAATAATATAATCCTTATTATGGGTATAAATTCAAACTATGATGGTTTTTTGGGAAACCTAAGGAGGATACCCGAAGAATAGGTAATGTTCTCGAACAAGAATTGTTATATTATTTCTTCCTCCACCTCATAGGATTATTGTTAAACCATGATGATATAATAAAATAAGTTTCTTTAATATAATTATATGTTTTTATTATAAGTTTGTGACCTAAAACCATCTCCAATTTCATAAAATTGGTTACGAAATTATCATTTGTGTGTACGATGAACTACCACCTCACGAACCAATGTCAATCTTTTTTCTATTACATCTCTCATGGTTGGGTATGATGATAGATATAAAGTATATATATGATATTTATTTCATAATTATACCTATTTTTTCATTATTTTATATATACATATTTAATTTCCATTCCATAGGGGATACGATAACATCGCTCGTCTGTACGGTGATCTACCACTTTACAAAGCAATATATTTTTTTTTTCAAAAACACTATAAATAAATGATAATAAGAACATAATTAATGAATATATGTTATATAAATTAAATAATTATGATATTAATTAAATATTTATAATTCCAAAAATATAATATACCATTTATTTCTTATATTTTCACTCACTGAAAGGTGATAACATCATTCGTGTACATGTGGATTACCACCTCCACGAAGCGATGTGACTCTATCTTCTCATGACGACCCAACATGGATGATATGTATAAGTAAATTTACTGAAATAATATTTCATTTATGATATTATTATAATTATTTAAATATAAAATACTGCTGAACTTCTTTCCATTACGATCGTTGAAAAATGAAATTTTTACTCATGCGTACGTACAACCTACCGTCTCCATCATCGTAACATACTTTATTTATCAAAACCATACTTCATGATTGGTATTAGAAGTATAATTTGTGTATAAATATTATAATTATTTCATTATTATTATTATGGAGATTATGGAACCATGATGAAAATTGAGGAACCGAAAATAATAAATGAAAATATATATGAAAAATAAAGCCATTATTACCCGAAATTTGATTTTAACAAGGAATTGGAAATAAAATAGTAATAATTGGTCATAATTAAATAATATTTGATATAATATATATAATTATGTTTCTAAAATATTTGTAAAATAAAATTATATTTATTATACAGGAGTTCGAATTTGTACGAAGGAAGTTGATATTTAAGATATGAGATTTCTAATCTCTTGTATTTCTGAGAGACATATACAAATTCAGCACTTGTTTATTTTATGTGGTGTATGTAAAGATTATGAATTTGTTTTATTATTATTATCATGAAAATTATTGTGATATAAATATCCATTTTAGTATCTCTCTTTCCTGGTGTTTACGGTGCAAAAGTTACCAAATCGGTAAAGGATTTTTGTGACAACATTTATTCCTTGATACATATGTTATGGTATGCTCCAATATTATTTTATGATGTGTATAAAAAACAACTTTGTCATGTAATATCAGGAATTAATTTTTTTATATTTTATTTAAAGTTTAATTTTATCTTATTCCGTCTTGAGGATTATAATTAAAAGTTACCAAAGCGTTAAATATTTTATCTTATGATCTCATTGTTTATCTGGATTGTTTGTGGTCATGTTTCCAAAGATTAAATATTATGATATTAATATCAATAAACTCATTTATTTTATTCTACCATATTTATTTATGGATAATATATGTTTTTCTTTAAGTTTAAACTCTTTATACACTCAATATTTTAAAATAAATGTTTTTGTAAAATTCACCATTATTTTTCTCTTCAATCGAAAACTATTTTTTTACAAAACCAAGTTTTATAAAAATATTTTCAAAAATGTTTTTGACATTATTAAAAGGATTTATTAAAATAATCTTCACCCTTGTTTTATTTTTTTACAAAATGTTTTGAAATGAATATTCATGTCATTTTAAAAAATATTCCTGTTTATCTTTTACCAAAATTGTAAAAGGAATATTTATTTTAATATGTATGGGATTGACATAAATTATTTTTAAAATAAATGTTATTTCTTTGAAGATTACTTTATTTTTTTAAAGGTTATTTTTGAAGAAAAGTATTTTCAAATGGTTTTTTAAATTAATTTAATATGGAATGGATATTTTCCTGAAGAAATGTTTTAAATATTTTTTAAAGATTCCTTTATAAAATTCAAAAGTATAATTCAAAAGAAAAATGATTCCAAATGTTTTATGAATTTTTAGTCTTAATATTGGGTATTCTATTAAGATTTATTTTACTCAGGGAATATTCCAAGTGATTTATCTTTAAAAATTATTTTCCATCTAATATGACATCTATTAATATAATTTTTTCTTTGCTCAGGATATGGTCCAAGCATACCATTATTATTATTTCTATGAATGGTCTATATTTACAATGAATATATTTTTGTAAATACAATTTCTATTTCAAAACTTTTACCATGATAAAATTATTAGGAAACAAACTATTTTTTATATTGTTTATGCTATGATTAATTGATTACAGAACCCATATCTTTTACACAGGTTATGATATGATGAAATATTTATGAATCCCATTTTATTTCATGAGTTATGATACGATTAATGTTTTATGATCTTATGGAACATATAAGTATGAATTTAATTATGTGATGGTGGTTAATTTATAACCAAGGATGGTGGTTATGTTATAACAAAAAGTGGTGGCTATGTTATAACCAATGTTTGGTGGGACCTATCTCTCCTTTCAATGCATTCAGTAAATATTTATATCTCATGATATTGATAAGGATAGAATGGGGAGTGAACTAAGTGTAGCACGGGATTTATTTTGGTATTATGGTCTTGAGAGTGAACTTAAACCACTATGATGGCTTGTTTTGTGAACCCATTCCACTATGATTGACTTAGTAGCGACACTTGACTATAATGGAAATGATTTTCAATCCTTATTTTTTTTTCAAAATTCCATGTCTTAGGCCAATTTTATGCTCTCATGGACCATGTTATTTGATTTACCCATGATTCATGTCTTATGAAATATTAATATTTATACCATGACTCAATATTATGATCTTTGGTAAAAATTATGTTGTTTTGATATGTTATGTTCAGGTTCTCATTCCCTCATATTCATGTCATGCTCATGTATCTCTCTTGTTTACTCTTACTAAGGATATGAGATCACACATTATTATGTTTAATTTCCCTAGGTTAGAAATAATGGTTTTAATCAGGTTATTTTTTAAAATTAATAAAGGAGAATATTTTTATAGGAGATGCTGACGACCTTTCACTGAATTAAGAATATTGTGTGCCTAGTCTCTATAGACACTAATCTTTTAGGATCCTCAAGCGTGTGTTTGTGTCATGTGTTTAATATCCATATAAAAATATTTAACATCCATGTATGAAAATATTGGGTCTCTATAATATCAGTTTTTCATCAGGTCATTATTATATTCATTATATTTTTTTTGGATTTTTCTAAAAAACTTAAATTTTCACTGAATAGTAAAAAATACAGTTTTTTTGTAAAACTGGCATTAATTTTATTTAAATAAAGTAATTTAAAATCAACATTGAAATTTTAATTTAATGTTATATTAGATCTGTTTTGTTTAAAATAATTTAATTAATACCCTTAAAATCATTATTTTACTCAATTTTTTTATAAGTCATTTTTTGGGCTTAAAATGTTTTTTATGGAAAATTGTTTTTGATCGATTCTCACAGGTTTATTTTTAAATTAATTTTTGATACTTATATGATTTGAATTTTATAAAATGTATTAAATATTTATAATTACAGGTTCTAAATTTGGAAAATAGGACTGTTTTAGTTTTAGACATTATGAATTGTAATAATGGTAAAAGTTATCACTTTGGTAATTGTAAAATCAAGTAATTAAAGTTGAAAACTAATGTGATAAGGAATATAAATCTTTTAAAAAATAGAATTTATTTCATAAAATTATTATATTTCATCCACAATCATACCAACTTCTAAAATATGAAAATTTTCCCACATAAAATGGATGTTGACCATTAAAATATTTAAGTAAAAAAATCTAAAAAATGTCACATTATTCCTTTTAAAAACTATAATATTTTGTAAAATGGATAAAAAATTTTATATTGAGCTATAAATGTTTATTTTAATTATTTTTAATTTTATTTTTCATGGTATTTATTTTCTAATTTTAATTAATGAAATAATTACTTTAAATTCTTACGCAATGCTGACACAATGCTTGGGCAAGCAGTAGAACAATAAAATAATTCATTTAAAACACTATAAAATTAACATTTTTGATGAGTTATAGTGTCCCATGAAGTTTATAGATACATATAATAATTAAGTATGTGTAAAAGGTTTATATTAAAATTATGTTACTATGTTGATGAACTTAAATTCTAATTTAAAGAATAATATCAAAATGAAATTATTGATTTTATAATTGACTATATTTTATTAAATGAAAATTAAATATTCATAAAAAAATAATATATAGTTTAAAATATCAACAATGATCCATTTATGGTTCACTTTTTCTTTTATAGTAACTTTATTAACCCCTGAAAAGTAAAAAACATTGATATGAATGTAATTTTCAAAAGGTTTAACGGGGGTTAAAACTAATAGTTAAGGGTAAAAATATAACAAAATATTTCAAAAATTATATTATATGAGAAAATTTAGAATTATAACCAAATTATATTATAGTTATATCAATTTGAATCCATTTTTCTATAAAAATTAATTTGTATTAATTATAATTACAAGAAGGCCCCTACCCTATCTTATTAAAGGACTCTCCTTATATATTTTATTTATCCTTTATTTAGGAATACATCTCAAAAAATACTAAAAAAATCTCTTAGAAACTTCTTTAGATATTAAATATAGGTTTTTTTGTTCTTAATTAATCATTACAATAATCATTAAGAAGATAAGTAAAAGAAATCTACTGAAGAAGTGGTAGAAATATTTTCCAAATATTCTAAATTTATTTATTATTATAATTCCAATAAATTTGTTGTAACTATAATTAAAAAATAAATCCAATATCATAAATATTATGATATTTTATTATTATTATGGGAAAACCCTTTTCCATCTCATTTTCATCCTATTAAAAATGAAACCATTGCTTGTGCGTACGTAGGACCTACCCTCTCCCCATAGTAGTGCAATTAATTTTTCATAACCACTTTATTTGGATGGTTGTAATGATGTTACGAATGAATATATATGAAAATTTTGACATAATTATGATTCTTTAATTATAATATAATATTTACCTTCTTTTTTTCCAATTTTTTGGAAAATGATTGCATCGCTCATGCGTACGTTTGGAATACCACCTCCATAAAGAGTTGTAATCCATTTTTAAATTATTCCATACAAGGATGTTAATAAGGAAAAATTTAATATATATATATATATTATAATTTTTTTAAAGGTTAATTGTTTTTTATATTTCTTTCGTTCCATCTATTGAAAAGTGATAACATCATTATTGTGTCTGTATGACTTACCATAACCATGGAAAATGTAATTTATTTTCCCATCTCTAAATTTTATGTAAGCCTCTAAATATAAATTTAATTAATATATATAATATTTATTTAATGATTAAAAATATAGATACTATGAAATGATAATCAATTTATAATGACTATAAATTCCGAATTAAAACATACATCAAATAAGAATCAATTTACACAAAAAAATCATAATAATAAAAGAATATTAAAAAACCAGTGATAATATGTTATAACTGAATCATATGTGATTTTATAAACATTTATATATTTTTTATTTAATTATAATAAATTTAAATTTTTTATACAAGAATTTAGATCCATTATTAGGAAAGTCAAACTTGAGATAATGGATTTCGTCTCAATTTCCACTCTATTGAGACATATTTGGTTTTATGAACCCATTTAAATTAAAGTTGTGTATATAATACCCAAGTGCTATATTTAAAATTAATATATATTTATTCATGATGACTAATGCTTCAATTATAGATTAGAATTTTGAGGGGTTTCAATTTAAAAGTAAACAAAGAAGTGATGATTTATTTTACAATATCATATTTTTGGATTACTCTTATCCTAATTAATGGAATATTATAATATATACATCATAAACTTGTTATATTTTCTTATCCTAGAGATATTTATGTATTTACATGTTTTGTTTAATCTTTTACTCTCTTTTTTACTTTAATCATGTAATGAATTTTTTAAACTAAAAACTAATATTATTTTTCTTTTTGATCAGGTATATTTTTCTTATCTCCATTTTTTCTTAATTAGTTTTAAAAAGTTTTATTTATTAGTTAAAATGATTTATTATGGAATTGTTTAGTTATCCTTGAATTTTTAAATAGGTTTATAGGAATAATTTTTTCTAAAAGTATTATTTTATACTTTCTTTTCTAAAATTCAAAAAGAATGTTTATTTTTAACATATACAAAGTTAATAAACTTTCCTACAATCAAAACTGGTTTTTGATATTTTTATTCTGTTATATGTTTTAAATGTTTTTACTAATAAAAATATTTAATGAAAACTTATTTTAATGTTTCACTTCTTCTTTCCTTTATTCACCAAAATACATGATTTATTAAAAAACTTATATTTCTGATGAATTGATGGTCATATTTTATCTCTTATTAATTTTGTATTCATTAAATCTATCTTGAAACATTCAATTTCTTACGATCATTTTTCATTAGATATTATATTTCTATAAAATATCCATATTATTTGTATTTTCGATATGATTATTTCATAAATCTTATACCATTTCTACATAGGATGTTTTAATATGAAAGCTATTTTATTGATTGTGGAAATCCTAATATTGCATATTTAATTATAACTTATTTAATCATGATAGCTTTTTCTTATATGTAACCCTAACTGATCATCTAAGCTCTCCCTTTATTTTTTTCCTTTCCATAGGATATGAATAAGGTTATTGTGAATAACATCTCGGATATGTGAATGTTTCTTATGATAAATATTTTATATTTACAATGTAATGTTGTAATTAGGCATGTATATTTTTCTTCAAGATAACTAAACTGATTGATCCTCGATGATGTGAACCCTTGTATATTATTAGAATTTAATAAAGTAGACACATGAATTGGGTTATAGGATTTGGGGTTGTTACAATTGGTATAAGAGAAAGTTTAGTATAAACCTTGAGAATTAGATTTTAAATAAATATAAATAATATGATAAGTATGATAATCCCTTATGTTATTTGAGAAATTTTAGCATTAGAGGGTTTTTTGTTTTATATCTCAATATTAATGATGATTATGAGCTAACTCAGTGTAACAATTATTTAGTTGTGGAACATTATAGTAGAAAGGTAATCAACACCCATAATCAATATAGGGATTAATGTGTTGAGCAAGTCAATACATCTAGTATCAAAACTGAGAATATCATGGCAATATTAGTGCATATGCCTTAGGATGTGATGAATAACTATGCCCATATAGAGAAATACATTATTCTATATTATTATTCACCAACATTGGACTTATTTATGTGGTAGAATCTATTGTCTTTTAATGAAACTAATAATACATTGGTATTTTAATAATGGATAAAGCACTTGAAAATAAATTATTGGATATGGAACATATTGAAAGTAAAGAGGTAATTACGGAAGTGTATTCTTTGAGAGGAGATACCAATCTATAGTGGTCACTGATCCATAACACAAAAGAGGTTAGAAATATAAATCATGGAATGTATAACTTTTAAAGTGATGTTATTTGAGAAATAATTTCCTTGAGAACAATGTGTTGCAATGAAGAGAAAAATACTCACTTTAAATATGATTGAGGAAGAAAGTATTGAAGAGTATGAGGATAAATTTAAAAGATTATTTATCCATGATTTATATATAAAACAGAATCCAGAAAGAAAGTTTGGCCATTTCTTTATTGGGATTTAGCTGAGTCTTAGAAGAGAACTATTTTATCAAATTTATTCACCATATAATGAAATAGTATCAATTGGTATTAATACAAAGATATATTTTTTAAGATCCAATATCTTTAATGGAAATTAAGATAAGAAAAGGTTGGATGAGAATTATCAAAAATATAACGTTTCAAAAAAGAAGAAGGTAATGACGAAATTTCTATCTTTTAAAATTATGGAATGAAACATCCAATAAAATGATTTAAGGGAACACGTGTTTACTATAGGTGTATAGATAAAGGTCATATGGCTGATTAATGTAAGGAAAGGAAATAAATCACATCTATGTAGTGATTTAATTGTAAATATATGGGGAATTCTTTAATACAATTCCCCATGAATCAAGGTAAACTACCACAAAAGAAGGTAAAGTGATAAGGCCAAGAAAATTGAATTACTAAATCTGAATTGGATGTTCCAGGAAATTTGGGGAAGGGTACACTAATCATACACTATATAAGTGAAAAAGTTTAATTTGATTCTTTTTAAACCCACTATTTTAGGTCTAAATAATTTTATATGGGTATCATATCACCACATTAATGACTTGATGATGGGTTAATGGTGAAAACTTTTTATGATAGGATGATTTAATAACAAGTCCATATATTCTATCTAATATATGTTTATGGGAATTATATTTTTATAAATATTTTTATTAATCTTGTAGTTGATTTTGATGTAATTTTTGAAACGATTGGCTCTCTTAGAATCAACCGCATATCAATTTTTGAGGAAGGTAAGTTAAATTTGGTATTCCAAATCAACATATGACAGTTTGTCAATGTGATGATGAAGACAAACTCCAATTGGAAATTACCTCCATCATATTAGTTTTCTTACCAATTCATGTAGGACAATTATCTTAGATGGTTTTGAAGAAACTCAACATTGAAGATATACCTATTTTATTAGATTTTGTTAATGTATTTCATGAATAAAATCCTAATCTTACCCTGAATCATGAAGTTGAGTTTTGGAAAAAAACATATAATTGGTGTTATAACTATTTCAAATATTCCATATAGAATGGTTCTGATTGAGTTGTAGTATTTGAATATAAAACTCTAAGAGAATCAAGATAAGGGATTCATTTAGACTAGTTCTTTAACATGGTTTTCACCTATTCATTTATTTAAAGAGAAATATGGGTCAATAAATATTTTCTTTTCTTATCATGAACATAACAACATCACTATTAAAAAGAAGTATCTTCTACCCCATATCGATGATCATTTTGATCAATAAAGAGGAGATCACTATTTTTCCAAGATTGATCTTTGATATAGATATCATCAGCTAAGGGTCAAAAAGGAGGATATACACAAGATATCCTTATAAATGATGTATGGATATTATTAATTTTTAATAATTACATATGGACTTACCAATTCTACATCAATATTAATGGATTTAATGAATACTGTATTTATAGAATACCATGATCCTTTTTAGCAGTATTAATAGAAAATATTCTTATATATTTAAAGAAGAAGGAAGAGTATTAAGAACATTTAAGGAATGTGCTAATGATTCTTAAAAATGAGAAGCTATATGATAAATTTAACAAGTGTTAATTTTGGCTACAGAATGTCTCATTATTGGCTTATATAATTTCAAATGATGGTATATTGGTGGACAATTCATAGATAGAAGTTATTGAAAAATGTAATATACTATCCCAAATAATCGAGATCCGTATTTTTTTTGGGTTTTTAGGATATTATTAACACTTTGTGAGAAGTTTGTTATGGATATCTAATCTACCTACAAAGTTGACTTGGAAAGGGGTTAAGTTCTAATAGAAAGATGAATTTGAGGATAATTTTAGAGAACTAAAGAGAAGGTTGGACGGTTAACCCTTATTTACACTACCCTACTATGGAGAAGGGTTTGTGATATATAATTATGTTTCAATGAAGATACTAGGATGAATTTTCATACATAATGACATGGTGATTTCTTATACCTCTCTCTAATTGAGAATTCTTGATAAAAATTAATAGACTCATGATTTGGAGTTGTAATAAATAATTTTTTTGTTGAATATATGGATAAATTTTATGTCTAGTGAATACTAGGATATATGTATTGGTAAATAAAGTTTAAAGTATGTATTTATATAGAAATAGTTGAATATTAACTATAGAAAATGGTTGAAGTTTATGAAATAGTATGAGTTATCAATACATTACCTCAACGTGAAAGAGAACATGGTGGATGATGCTATGATTTAGAACAAAAGTGATAGTTTTTCTATGATGAGGATTGAATGAGATCCAATATTTATTTATTTTCATAAGTTTTATATAGAAATATTTAGGAAAGGGGGAAAATATTATCTTTCTTTGATGAATGATCAATCGTCCCTCCATGGGATGATTAAGAAGGCATAGAGAGAATATGTAGAGTTATATTAGAAGGAGATGGATGTTCCTAAGTTCAACCATGATTATGTTAGAATGAGAAGGATTAGGAATCATTCACGTGTTCCATTAATAAAATATTTTAAGAAGGAGCTATTGGATGAACCTCATAGTTCATCATTCTCTATTCTTCTCAGATGTAATAAGATGTATAAATATCTAAAAGAGTATTTGTGGTGGTATAACATGAAATGGTATATTGTAGAGTATTTATCTTGATGTCTAGTGTTTCATCAAGTTAAGGATAAGAGAAAAAAGTTTAAGGGGATGTTATAACCGTTGCCCATACCAAAATGAAAAGGGGAAAAAATAATCATGGATTTCCTCACCGGACTTCACAAAACATCTAAAGGTAACAATTATATTTGGGGTATAGTTTATTATCTTATAAAATTAAAACATTTTATCTCTATTAGATAATATTAATCTCTTTATTACCATTACTGGTTATACATTGAGGAAGTTTTGATATGTCATGGAGTACCACTCTCAATTATATCTGATTGAGATTTGATGTTTACCTCGAATTTTTGAAGATTCCTTCAGAATACTCTAGATATAGAGTGAGGTTTTTTTATTTCTTGTCATGATCATATGGATGGTTATTCTAAGAGGACCATTCAAAATATTGAATAAATTTTTAGAGATTTATCTATGTATTTTAAAGGTTGTTTTCGTCAATACCTTTATTTGGTAGAATTTTCTTACAATAATAAATTTCACTCAAGAATCATATGGATCCTTATAATGAACTCTATGGAAGGAATTGTAGAATTCCAAAATTTTGGGATTAAAGTTGATAAAGAAAGATATTGGGACCTGATATAGGTGATGAAATGGAAATTAAGGAAATATTTATTCCATATTACATAAGGGCATCTCAAAGTGGAAAAAACAATTTATGATGATAAACATAAAAAAAATATGGATTTTAAAGTTGGTAATAATGAATTTTCATGAAAATATCCTTGAAATAAGGCTACGATATTTTTATGTATCGGAAACATGATCCCTAGATATATATTTCCATTGAAAATTCATGATTATATTAGGATTGAGGATTATAAATTGACACTTCCACCGAATCTCTCTTACGTTCCTGATGTGTTCCATTCATATCTCCTGAGTAAGTAAATACCTGATACTTCAAATATAATAAACTAGAAGGTTTTACCATAAGTGGAAGATATTTCTTATGGGGGATATCCACTAGAAATTTCATATCATAGAGATAATGTACAATAAAACATGACAGCTCTTATAGTTGAAGTTTTACTGAGAAACTGTAAATTTCAGGATGAAATGTTGAAACCTGAGGATGTGATGAGACAAAAGTATCCTTAGTTTTATATATCAAAGTGATGGAATTTTGGGTTTAAAATTATTATGATTGAGGTAATTTGTAAAATCCCATGATTTTCTGATATATTTACATTTAAATAAACTTAATTTCTCTTATATCTTGATTTACACACAACACCAATTTTAAATCAACTTTGAAAAAAATTATGATATGGTCAAGTTACCAAGTTCCATCGTAGCTTGAGAAGGGTATTTGTACATATCTCTTAAAGGAATCACCAATGTGGTCTGATTGATAAATAGTTTATATAGTGTATATACATTTGACATATTAAGTTTAAATAAAAAAATTATATGTGGAAATATACATAACCACCATACTATGCGATCAAACTAGTGCTGGGGTGTCTCTGAGAATGTTATGATAACCACTATGATCCTAACCAATTAGAAGGATATATTATTTCCTTGGTATCTGTATCGAGTGTTGATCCTTATGACCATGAACCTTATTTACTATACCATCTTTAGATAGTACTGTAATGTGTCTGATCATGGCATGATATTATTACAACCATATAAGTATATAGTCCGGTTATATCTAAGAATACCTTATATTAAAGTACAACCAGCTAATAAATAATCAAGAATGGATCTATGACTAGATCCCTAGTGTCCTAGAAATCTATCTAAAATTTAAGTATAAATAATGGCTCAAGGTTGATTCCTTCCAACCCGGAAAATATCTGAATCTGAATCATTCCCCAAGTCACCATGGCTTATGATTGGATCCCAGGTATCTTGGCCCTCCCAATTAAGAACTAGTGATATAATCATGATCCACTAGACAAATCATACGTATAACCAAGGAATATTATAATAATCATTATAAAAATAAAATAATACCCCAATCCTATATGTTAGTATCCTAGTCAGGCTAGGCATCCTATGGACTGATGGCTTCCCTTATAAACCCAAGGCCAAATCTTGATGTCATGGGAATTATTCATGAAACTAAATATATGGGTCCAAGATATATGTTGGTAATCCTCATCTATTTTATATTTCAATGCATTTCATAAGATTATTATATGAGGCTCATCAGTTGGATCCTAGGAAATGCATGTGGATATCCCTAAAAAATGTCACATCTCACCAGGCCTATAGACTTGGTCCCAGGAACAAAATTTGTGAATCCATATCTATATTTAAAGTAAAATTATAAAAACAATTTTTGGGTTGACATAATTCTTAAATACATCACCACTATCCACATTCCCTCAAGAAGATATCATCGATACAAGTTCTAAGGTGATACCTTGTACCATTTATACACATTCCAATGTTCACCCTCTTTCTAGGGTCCTAGGTGAAGGGGAAACCTATTGCTGTCACCTTGGGTCCTATAGAGGTCTCTCAGACCTCTCAGTCCAGTCACACTAAGGATATTACTCTAATACTATTCCCTTTCCTAAATCCTTGATTGACCTGAACACCCGATCCATTTGCCAATTTACATGGTGTATACCTAACTAAGTATTCACATCCAAATTAGGGATGAATCCCAATACTTATTTAAATAATCTTAATGGTTATAGGGTATATCTTAGGTATTTAAATTGGTTCTACCCCCCTTGGCACATAGTTCAATTTATATTCTCTTCCCTCTATGACCGAGATGTCCCACTCACACTCGGGGCTCCATCAAGGCCCTTGGTACTATATGAAATTCAACCACATGCTTTATTTTTTATTTAATGATTTAAAAAAATTCAAAAAATGGGGATAACCACATAAAGTGATGTGGGAACACATACCAAATTAATACATAAATAAATAGATAATACAAAAGGGAAGATACATAAGGACCACATAACATTTTAGAAAATTTCCCATTTTTATGTCCGTAGGCCGACATCCAAGGCTCGCCAATGATCACCTAGTCTCATCCATGATTCACCAAGATCGTCTATATTTCCCAAGCCTCTAACCTAAGTTAGATATCGTTAATTAATTAATTATAATATTTTTAATTAAGTAATTAATTCAATTTAAAATATGAATATTTTGTGAAAACTCTATGGTTTACTACATCGTGATGAAATAAATGGAAAGAAGGTGAGGTACACTCCCAGTATACACCCAAAACTAGGATACACAAGATAACCTATTAATATTTTTGATTCGACAGCCCAATAATTATATTTTGGTAAAAAACTAATAGAAAATTTCAAATAGAGAGTCATATTAACAAAATAAAACACGATGGTATGTGGACATTGTATCAAGTTTCTCTATATCTTTGCTTCATGAAAACTCAGATGAAATATAAGTATTTCTCCATTATTTAGTGAAATCACCACTTTCAACATAAAAAAATCCCCCAAATTAGAAAAAATGAGAGAGAGATGAATAAGAGGGGGATAAGATGAATAACCAACCTTTCGATGCCATCTTATCATACCCAAGATCACTAATAAAGGTAAAAATAGGGCGAGGGGGAATATTTTTAACCCTCCCATGCACCGCTACCCATCTATTTGGGTGGGGGGGGGGGGGGTATTTACTTAATAAACCACGTCGAAAGGATTCATAGCATGACATAATTGGTCAAATTTTCAATTTTTAGTATCTCTCCTTGGAGTCCCTTTTTCAGGTCCTGAACCACATAGACTCACCCTATGAATTCAATTCATACTAGGAATCACTATTCATGATGTGAAAGGTCTCGTGCAGCTATTTTTAGTAGCTTGAGTCGGCTATTCCCCATTTGGTTCTCACCCAAACCCATGGTCCATCCACTAAAACTTAAATACATCAAAAGAACATTTAAAAGTGTTCAAATCCTCAAAACCACATTCAGATTCCTAGATCTCAAAATTATTTTTATTTTAAATGGAAAATTAAAATTCCAATAAAAATTTCGACACCTATATGGAAAAAAGGTCTTATAATCTTCCCACCATAACAATTTTATTCCTAGATAAGTCTCTATAACTATTTAATTAACACACCTGGCCTATATAGGTCACCAATCCCTGCTTAGTTCACTATGTTCTGACCTAAAACTCCAAACAAGTTCCCATTTCTCAATTCTAAAAAATCATAACATGACATATTAGAAACTATTATATCACCTTCACCATCATTATGATACCAATATGGTTCCTTAATACACCTATACATCTCGATACACCAAAGTTTTATCTAAAAATTAACTATATTACCTATGTTTCTATCGCTATATGACTTTTCCCATAATAACCAATTCCGTGTCCTAGTGCTTACCACCATCAAAACCACCTATAAAAAAGTATCTAGCGGTCTAATTACCTGTCCGATGTGGTTTCCATCACACCCCACACAATAAAACCTAAAAAACATCAAGTAGTTGGTACTGACCCTCATATAAAACTCTTTTTCGAATCATATGAGTATCTACTTCCTATGTACAGGGTCCACATATGGCTAACCTTCCTCAAAATTTCCCAAAAAGACCTCATAACCTCCCTATCATACAAAATAAAATATACTCATACCACGATACTAGATCCCCCTTATTTCCCAAGTATTGTTTTCTAATTAGACATATTTACTGCATTTCATCACATGATTCACCCCTTGAACTATGCATTAAAATTGGGATTCACCCCTCTAACCATGTGATGAAACTGTTTCACCCATTAAAACATGTTACAAATAAGGTTCACATCATGAACTTTCATCGGATCATAGTGAAACATCCCAAAAACAATTCCAACACACCAAATTATCCAAAGGATAATCGAAATATAAAATATGGTATTTACATGGGATAAAATAAATCAGATTTTATATCTCAACGACATCTAAGAACCACCTCAACCATCTAATGAACAACCATGGCATGAAAATGAACCTTCATGGATGAGGGTTACGGTCTAATATCCTATGGTGGTATCCCTATAATTGTTTTTCCTTACACCACTTATCAAGATGAAATTTAATGAGTTCCAACATCACCTGTGTGTCACTCCTCTCAATCCATGCTCACCTCATACCATTAATAAAAGACCAAGATTCATCCATATTAGTCCTAAAACCACGCCATATCTAAAAATAATTCCTCCTCTTCCACAAAGGGATATCCCCAATTTCATCAAAATAATGAACCACCAGGCCTTTATGTTTTTTATAGAGCTCAATTGGTCCTCAGATCGTACCTAAACACTAACTAATTCCAACTTAAATGGGTTCCATGCACTACCAGATCATAAAATTCTTATCTTATTCAGAATAGCAACTGTACAATCCTACACCACCATTTCACATATTCCAACTAATTCTCTTACATGATAAAAACCATGAAACTAGGTTTAACTCCCATAAACACTGACCATTCTCCACAACATATCATTTTTTTAATCCAAAAATATGGTTACACACCCCTGACTCCACCCTAGGTTACAAGTATACACCCGTGATCTAACCACACTGATAAGTGGATACCAAAATACATAGATTCATGAATCACATTAGTTATTACTTCATAAAAAAATATTGATCCCTATGGAACCAATACCCATGGTTCGCATCACCATAAAACCCCCAATACATCACTATGACTAGGTCAGATACCCAATGGCACCTCATGTGAACCGGTCTCAAACCCAGGGTATCTATAAATGCCTTTCCATTTCAAGGGAAGTCTAAAGATTAGTATAAAATCTCTCAATGATGACCTTGAAAAAAAAACTAATAATAGACTCACTAAAATGACGTGTCATACCCAAGGGTCACTAGGACCTCCCACCTATACCAAAGTGAATTATAAAAAGGTGATAACTCACATAACACTTCACATTCTCATCTTAGTAAACCATAGAATGAATGTGCCAATTCCCACTCTAGGGTCTCACATAAACATGGATCAAGAACCTCATGTCGATCCATCAGTACATAAGGGAATTTATTCTTGACGATCATATATACACTGGACAAACCCTTAAAAATCATAACCACATCAACCATAAACCATATGATATTTTAAAATAAATACTATTTTATTAAATGATATAAAAGTCTTAAAAGTATAATATTCCACCAAATAACTTTTATAGTGTAAAATATGATATAAATGATCCAATTGGTGGTTTTTTGGAATTTTATAGTAACTATATTTACCCTATAGTATAAAAATACAAGTAGATACAGTAAATATTTAACTGTTTAACTAAGGGTTAAATTTAAAAGATAAGGTTAGTTTTGTGACCTAAGCTTGTCTAAAAACACTTTTTTGAGAATATTTAGACCCATAATAAACTTAACTAAGAAATAAATCACTTTGTATTTATTTTAAATTTAAAATAAATTTATATTAAATTAATAGTTTTGTAGATTCTAAAAGTTTCTATCCCCTATCTTATAAAAGAAAACCTCTCCATCTCTTCTATTCAAACCACTAAATCCCTTTGTATCACAAAAAACATACAAAATTCTCCTACCAAATTCTCTTAATTCATCCTAGAGGATATAATTTGGTCATAAAGCCAACCTAAGGAGTCTTTTTGTGCAAACCAAAAAGTGACCTTCAAAAAAGAGGTAATTGTTTTACCTTTTCAATTAAATTTATTTTCTTCTTCTACTTCATATTCCCATATTGTATCCATACTAAAGTAATAAATATAGTATCATGTACATGAATATATGTTATTATTATTATGAGAAAACCATATTATTCCTTTTATTCATTCTATGGATAACAATATCACCATTCATGAAAGCGTACGAATTACCGTCTCCACTCTGTGGTATAATTTTTTATTCAAGAATACTTTATTTGGATGGGTATAACAAGGATCATAATGGATATAAATAATGAATATGACATGATAATTATTTTTAATAATTTTTATATCATCCAATTTTATACCATTTAACCATAAAGAGAATGATAATATCACTCGTGCATACGTGCGAACTACCATCTCCATGATGTGGTGAGATTAATCTTCCATGTTATCCATTAAAGAATTATTATAAAATTTATAATATGAGTAAATATAATTTTTATTAACTTAATATCATTCTATTTATGAATAAAATATATCATATTTATAATAAACATGACTTAAATTAAACAACATGCATAGGAAAATGAATCAGTTAACATCCAAAATAGTGATAATACTAAAATATTATGAACCAAATGACATAAGAGGATAATTTATCATTTCATAAATATGGATATGTTCTTATTATAATTTAATTACATTCTTTTACCATTATAATGCCGGTTAACACAACCATAACTATTTGAAAGTACAAGGCAATGGTTAATTTTGTAATATCTTTATAATCCAAGATTGGTTTTATGTAAGAATTTATTAGGAAATATTTATCATCCATTTCCATGTTTCTTAAAAATTTATTTCAAGACAGTATTTCTATTCTTTTAGAAAAATTTAAAGATATTTATACCCATGTTAAATTTTATAAAAGGAATCTTTTTTTTCATATGGCGTACTTTGTTTGAATAATTCGACAAAGTATGAGAAGAATGTTTTTTAAATTAGATGGTGTGAGTGGATTTTTATACCATCGTGACACCTTAATATTTTTGAAGATTCCATTACAATATTAAAAGATTATTTTTAGTGAAAATATTTTATTTTTAAATTGTATGTCATTTTAAAAAGGTATTTCTCTAAATAAGTTTCTAATTATTTTATTAAAACATTTTCATCTATGTCAACATCCTTTATTGGAAATTTGGTTTAACTGGGGTTGATTTCAGATGACACAACCAATCATATTGTATTAAATGGTTTATGAATATTTTGACTATGGATGTGCTACTTTTATACCATTCATGGTTTAGGGATAATGTATTATGATTTCATATGATAGTTATGAATGTTTATACTGGTTATGTTTTAACCATTTAAATAGAGGAAGGCATTTCACTTGGGTGGGGACCACCATAGCCCTTAAATGCATCAGTAGGTCTCATGAGACAAACTAGTTTGGGTTTTTACCCTCGTATATATGGTCTTGGAATGAGGCCTTGATGGTATGATTATGATGTCCGAATTTATTCATTTCTTCTTTGTGAGATTATTTGTTGATATTACATGTGATTATTAAGATATACGAACATCTATGTGAATGTTTAAATGAAATTATTTGATTAATGATTTCCATATTACGATCAAGGTTATGTTTAAAAGGATTGTTTTTCAATTTTATACATTACCTTAAAAGCTTGTTCATATTTATAATATCTTATTATATATATATTTATTTAAAAATTTTACAAGGAAAAACTGGGTCTCTATAAAGGATGAAGAGGCTCCTCAATAGAAGTATGTGTAAAATCCTCCCAAGAAGATCATTGCAAATCAGCTATTTGTTATGACATCTAGCGGCTACGAGTTTCCATGAAAAAGCTCTAGGTTCTTCCAATGAAAGAGACCTCCATCCAAGATGAGGTAAAACATATGAAGAGGAGGTAATATTTCCAATGGTAGAGGAACATACTCATAAGAACTTTGTTAATAAAACCCCATTCAATTCTATCGTACATCTTGTTCATGTCCAACTTGACAACCATATTGGATCCATGGGATTTTAAGTTAATGTATCTAATCATTTCCTATGACAGGTAAATGGAACCAAGGATAGATCTTTCCCTAACAAATCCATTTTGTTCAAATGAGATCAAATGGGGAAGATTATTAGAAAGCCTCATGTTGATGATGCTTGTAAAAATTATTAATGGAAAATTTGACATACTCACGAGACGTTATATTATTTTTCCTTACTGACCATCTCATCTCAACAATTTCTTATTTTTAATTTTCCCCTGGATGTAAAGAAGTATATAATGAATGACTTACAAGGATAGTCTAAGGGATATGAGTGTTTTTCAAAGGAGATACTATGTTGTTTTTCATTTCATGATGTAATGTAAAATTTATGCTTATATCTAATTTTTACAAGGCTAAGAAACTAATCTTTCCTTTTAGATTTTATTTATTATGATCACAATAATGTAATAAAATAATGCACTGGCACTAGACATTTGGGGACATGGCATTACAGTTGGTATCAAAGGAAGTTTAATAAAAACTTTAGAAACTAGATTTTATAAAACATTGATTATGGAAAATTACCCTAAAATATTCATTGAGGATAAGTATATAAGAACATCCTAAAATTTTGGGTAATATAAAAATTATGTGGGTATTCCTCTAAAATAAATCCCTATCTGGATACTACAAGTGGATGTGGTTTTGGCACATATGTACCGTGGAGTAAAAAATCCAACAAGGTGTTCTAATCTTGACTCGGGGCAACTCGGTAGACAACAACTTGCCTTACAATGCACATGGTTTTACACTCCTGGGGGATATGATTAGAATAATTCTTATTTGTTACAAACCATTATGGATGATTTAGTGGTAAATATATCCCCAAATAAACCATATTTATGATTATGAGATTATATATGCATAAATGTTTCCATTTATGTTACATATTTTGAAATACACATTATTATTCATAACCTAGTCTAGTGAATATTGTTTTTTATAAATTTATCATAGTGTAATAAATGTAAATCATATCAACATACATAATACATGTAGGTATTTCCATCCCATGCAATATAATGATGTTGGAGTAGGAGCTAAAACTAGTGGTGAACAACTTATAACAATACTAGGACATCTGACACAGGTTATGAATAATAACCTTACCTATATAGAGCTTCCAAATCCACAATGAAGAGGATCAATGTTAAACTGCTTCATGAGAAAACATCCTCCAACATTCAATGGGACTACAAATAAATTTGTTTCTATGAAATGGATATGTTACTTAGATAAAATATTTCTTTCTCAGGGGAGTAATGAAAGGGAAAAAGTTTTCATGGTAGTTTATCATCTCTCAAGAGATGAAGATCAATGGTGGTTATTAATTCAAAACACGAAGGAGGATTAATAATTAGAAAATATAAAATATACGGAATTTAAATAACTCTTTCTAGAAAAACACTTCTCTCCTAATAGCAAATGGATATGGAGAGATAATTTTTTATTATGAGGAAGTAGGAGGATGATAATCTTGGATGTTATGAAGCTAACTTCATAAGGTTAGAAAGGAATGCTGTAGACTACATTCATACCCCAACAATATCGATTGATCAATTATTTGATGAGTTTAAACCATTCCTCTGATCTATATTGGCCTCAAAATCTTTCTCATCATACGAAGATATTATCTCATGTGTTATCAAGATATAAATTTAATTCTCTAATTCTTATTAATTTAAAGTAGAGGTATAGAAGAATATGGCCATTGAACACTCTAGAAAAATAAATAATGGGGATAAGGGAAAAGTTTTCCTCCCACCCTACAATAATTGTTCTAAGAAACACCCCGATACTTGCATAAATGGGATGAGAGTTTGTTACCTGTGTTGAGAAAAAGGCCACCAAGATCATGATTGCAAGGGAATAAAAGAAGCTACCAATGTTTAATGATACAATGGTAAAGGGACGAGACAATATGAAGATTATTGTCTTAATCATCAAAGAATCTTGACCCAGAAAAGGAAAAGGGAGCAAGGCCAAGATTTTGAGATCACAACTTCTGAGGTTGAAGTTCTTAATGATGTGGTAGTAGGTACTTTATTCATTTCTAAAATTTATCCAAATATTTAGTTGATTATAGATACTCAAAATCCTTTATATCTTCTCATTTTTCATTAAAAATTAGATATTTATAATTCACATTAACAAGGGAGTTGTCAGTCAAAACTACTAATGGAAGTCTCATTGCAACAAATATGTGT
Source organism: Viscum album (assembly GCA_963277665.1). Classification (NCBI taxonomy): domain Eukaryota; kingdom Viridiplantae; phylum Streptophyta; class Magnoliopsida; order Santalales; family Viscaceae; genus Viscum; species Viscum album. The sequence continues at coordinate 66,476,723 of OY728139.1, forward strand.
TTGGAGGTTCCCATTTTGACATATAAATGTGATTTATCTATGGAATTTATCATCATACCTATGGATTAATTTGATATAATCCTCAGTTTGTACTGACAATCAAAATATGATGTGAAAATTTATTGCAAGGAAAAGGACGTTTTGATTTTTGAGGAAGTTGTAGAATCCATTTTCTTTAGGGAAGAAACATTATCATCTGATTATTGTCAAGATACACCTCCTATAGATATTATAAATGAAATTATTTGGGTGGAAGAGAAAAAATCATCCAAGGGTGAAAAAAGAAATATTTTAATTGAGGATGTAACTATTGTACCAGCATATATTTGATGTATTTCCAGAGGACTTACCTCAACAACCTCCAGAGCGGGAAGTTGAGTAATCTATTGAGTTAATCCCTAATAAAAGACTAATATCAAAGAGTCCTTATATAATGTACACTTTAGAATTATTATATCTGAAGAAACAACTAGAGAGTTGAGAAATAAGGGATTTATTTTCACTAGTGTTTCTCCACGGGGATCCCCATTTCTTTTTCTTTAGAAGCAATATGGATCAATGAGGCTATTAATTGACTATAGAGAAATAAATAATATTAAAAAAAGGAACAAGTATCCTCTACCAATCATTTATAATTTGTTTGATCAACATCATTGAGATCTATATTTTTTTTAAGATTTACCTTTGTTTTGGATATCATCAATTTCATGTAAATTGGGAAGAAATTATAAAGACAACATCCCGAACCAGGTATGAACATTAAAAGTTTAAAATAATGCTATTTGGACTGACTAATTAACACTATTTTTTCATAGATCTAATGAACATTGTGTTCAAGGAATAACTTGATGATTTTTGTGGTATTTATTGAGGATATATTGGTATATTCTAAGAGATATGAAGACTATGAGAATCACTTGGGAATCATTCTTGAGACTCTCAAAAGGGAAAAATTATATGGTAAATTTATAAAGTGTGAATTCTATCTTTAGGGAATTTATTTTCTTTTCCATATTTTCTCAAAAAATGGAATCTCTGTTGATCCTAGAAAGATGAAGGTAGTCCAAGAATGGCCAGCACTGATGATCATAACTAAGGTATCCAGTTTGATTGGTTTAGCAGGTTACTATAGGTGTTTCTTCTAGAATTTTTCCGAAGTGGATAACCCATTTACGAATATCACATGTAATAGGGTTAAATTAATTTGGAAAAAAGAGTGTGAATAATTTTTTAAAGAATTAAAGAGAATGTTATTCAGTGATACTATTTTAACATTCCCATCAAGAAATGGTGGATTTGTGATTTATAGTGATGCATCAAGCAAAGGACTTGGTTGTTTCCTTATTCAGAATTATAGGATTATTGCATATGCATGAAGGAAATTAAAAACTCATGGACAAAACAATCCAACTCATGATATTGATTTATTAGAAGTAATATTCTCTCCAAATATATGGAGACACTATCACTACGGTGAAAGATGTGAGATATATACTGATCAAAAGAGTTTAAAATATATTTTCTCACAAAAATAACTCAACATGAGACAAATGAGATTGATTAAGCTACTCAAGAATTATAATTTCACAATACACTACCATCAAAGGAAGGAAAATAAGGTGGAATATTCTTTGACTAGAAAAGGGCCCTGGAGTTCTCATCAAAATGAGATTTGAAAGGGATTATATATTCATGGTTATAGTAAAGAAAAATATTGGAATTATCCTAGAAGGTGAAACATCTAGAATTTTTCAAATTGTTTCCAAACCATCTTGACTAGAAAGGATAAAAATTTCTCTGTATGATGATTAGGATTTTCAAAAGAAAATTAAAGTTGTGAATGGTGATATATTGATAGACTTAATATATGAAGACAAAGTTTTAAAATTTGTAAATAGGTTGTGTGTTCCTTCTATGCTCGAGATAAAAAGGGAGTTGTTGGATAATTCCCATAACCGAAACTTCTGTATACATCTTAGTGGAACTGAGATGTATAGAGATTTGAAGGAATATTTTTGGTGGGACAATATGAAGAGGGAAATTGATGACATTGCATTAAGATGTCTTGTTTTCCAATAAGTTTAGGTTAAGAGATGACATCCTAAAGGAATCATGAAACATCTTCCCATACCTATGTGAAAATTGGATTACATTGTGATAGAATTATTCACCAGACTACCAAATACTCTCAGAAGGATTGATGCGATATGGGTTGTTATTGACCACCATAATAAATCATCGCATTTTTCTTCTATAAGAGAATATTTACCTATGGAATGCCTTGAAAGGCTCTATATTAATGAATTTATAAGACTTCATGGTGAAACTATATTGATTGTGTCAGATCTACATCGCCATTTTACATCAAAATTATAGAAAAGTCTTCAGAAGGATCTAGATACAAAGCTTCATTTGGGCACTTCTTACTACCCTCAAAATGATGGAAAATTCAAAAGGACTATCCAAACGTTAGAAGACATGTTGAGATCTTTCTCACTCTACTTTCAAGGTATGTGGAATCATTATCTACCCATGTTATAATTTTCCTATAATAGTATCTTCCATTCGTGTATTCAAATAGCACCGTATGAAGTGTTATATAGAAATAGATTTTGTACAAAAACTTGTTGGGAGGATTTTGGTGAAAGGAAGCTTGTAGGCCCATTACTTGTGGAGGAAATAAAAGAAAAAGTAAGGAATATTAAATCCCATATCAAAATAGTTCAAAGTAGGAAAAAGAGCTATGCCGATAACCGAAGGAAGGATTTCAGATTTCATATAGGATATCATATCTTCTAGAAGGTATCTCCATGGATGGGTGTTATAATATTTAGTAGGAAGGTTAAATTAAGTCCCCGATAAATTATAATTTTTGAGATTCTAGAATAAATTTGATCTATAACTTAACATTTGAAAATGATTCCTAGTCTCTCCAAAGTTCATGATATGTTTCACATATCAATGTTAAGGAAATACATGCCAGACCCAACACATGTAATGAACTATGAAGAAATAGAATATAAACCTGATATATATTATTTACAATATCCTATCAAGATTCTTGATAGTATGTAATATGTTTTGAGGAATCAAACGAATCAATTGGTATAGGTTCTTTGAAGAAATCATAAAATGGAAGAGGCAACGTGGGAACCTAAGGAATTTATAATGAAGAACCACACAAATATTTTTATGAGGTGATATTTTTGAAATCTATAGGAAGAAAATATTTGATAGATGGAAGAATGTAATACCTAAATATTCCATGGTATGTTTTTTAAAAAATTCTATAGGTTGTGATGCACACAATACCATGTTTGAGAGCACCATGATCTATCAAACTAGCCATTTAAAAAGATGTTATGAATAGTGTTAACCACATTATGAAATTGATAAATTTTATTTTTTAAAATATACTTCATTATTGAATTTGAAATATCAAATTTATCTTAGTGTGAAAATTTGGTATTTTTATGACAAGTTTCATTTTTTGATGAATAGAGAAAAATATTGAACTCTTGTCAAAAACCGAATTTTTCATTTAAATAATTATTTCACATTAAATTTATTTTAAATTAATCATAGATACATAATAAATATATTAACTCAATGTATATCACTGGAATAATTTGTATAATATAATTAGATATAATTTTTTTTAACTTTTGAATGTCTCTTTTACCTACATTCTCGCCACATCTACAGGATTAGCATTAAAAGTATTTTTTTTCCATTTTTTGAAATTTAATTTTGAAAAATAGACAAAAATTTTGGTAATTAGCATGAAATTTTTGATCTAGTAGGATATAATTTACTTTTTGATGAATAATAACTTTAGTAAATTTTAATTTATTTACCATGGTGAAGAGTTAATTGGGTAATTAAAGGTAAAACAAATAATATAATATTATTATATACTAACCCTAACACTAGTCATAATTTTATTTTATGAATGGATTTATACTAAAATAAACTTTATTCTGAAAATATTACCCTTTTTAAGCCACCTGTGCTAGATTATAGTATTAATTATATTTTATTTAAAGAAGAGTTAAAATTGTAGTATTAAAATTTTAGTAAATATATCATTTTAAATATGAGATTATATAAGTTATATGGTCTAATATAAATAGTCTTTATAAATATAAATTGTTTATCTACATAATTTTAATTTATTTATAATTTTAGGAAATAAATAATTAAATTAAATTTTGACACAATGATGATGCAATAATTGATTTCTTAAAGACGATATTAATAATATTAAAATATATATAATTGGAATCTTTTGATTCCATCCATGAATTTTTTGGATAAAATTAACATGTTTGGGATGAGTTAATTTAGTTTCTTTGAAGTAATCAAGTTTTTATGACTTTAACAAAAATCATGTATTAAATAGTATCAAAATTTACATAAATGTTATTTTAAAATAAATACTATTTTATTAAATGATATAAAAGTCATAAAAATATAATATTCATCTAAATTACTTTTATATTGTTTAATATGTCATAAATGATCCAATTGGGGTTCATTTTTTATTTTATAGTGACTATATTAACAGTATAATATAAAAAGACAAGTAGACATGGTACGAGTTAAACCGTTTAACTAAGGGTTAAATCCAAAAGATAAGGTTAATTTTTTGAACTAAACTTGTCTAAAAATAATTGGTTGAGAACATTTATACCCATACTTATCTAAAAATCAAAATAACTCACTTTGGAGATATTTTAAATCGAAAATAAATATATATTAAATTAATAGTTTTGGACTTTACAAAAGTTCCCCTCCCCCCTCTTATAAAAGAGAACCTCTAATTCTATTTTATTTACACCTATAAATGTATTTGGATTAAAAGAAACCTAACCAGTTATCTTATCAACTTTACTAAATTTATCCTAGAGGACATACCTTGGGCATAAATAAAACCTAAGCAGTACTTCTATTCAAATCAAAAGGATACACTCGAAGAAGAGGTAATTCTCTTACCAATTCAATTCAATATATTTTTTTATTATACTTCTTATTCCCATGTTGTTTCAATAATAAAGTATTAAATACTGTATCATAAATATTATTAGTTGTTATTATGGTTATGGTACAACCATATTATTTCTTTTATCTATCATACTAACAAAAATATAACCATGCGTGCGTACGTATGACTTAAAATCTCCACGTTGTGGTGTAATTTTTTATTCAACAGTAATTTATTTGGATGAGTATAATGATGAGTATAATGGATATGAATAATCAATATATAATGATAATTATTCTTTGTAATTAATATATCATTCAATTCTATTCTATTTAACCAACAAGGGAAATATACCGTCGCTCATGGGTACGTACGACCTACCATCTCCACAATGTGGTGAGATTGATTCACCACATTAACCATTAAAGAATTATTATAAAATTTATAATTTGAGTAAAAATAATATTTATGAACTTAATATAATTTTTGTTATGAATAAAATATATCATATTCAGAAGAAACAAGACTTATATAACAAAACATGCATAGGAAAAAGAAGCAGTTAACACTCGAAATATTGGTAATACATAAATATTATTAACAAAACGATATAAGAGGATCATATATGATATCATAAATATGAATATGGTCCTAGTATATTTTAATGACATTCTTTAACCTTTATTTAGGAGGTTAACGCACCATCTACTAAAGTAAAATACAATGTAAGGGTTAATTTTACAATCTCTTTATTATCCTGGATTTGTTTTACGCAAGAATTTACTGGGACATATTTATCATCCATGTCTGTGTTTCTTAAAAATTTATTTCAAAAAATTCATATGATTATTTTAAAATTTTTTGATGTAATTTTTACTCATGTTCGATTTTATAAAAGGAATATTTTTTTTTTCTTATGTGGTACTTTGTTTGACTTTTTTGACAAAGTATAAGAAGAATGAGTTTTAACATATATGACGTTAGTGTATTTTTCTACCTTCATGACACCATAAATTTTTTGAATATTCCTTTACAATATTTCAACAATATTTTCATGGAAAATATTTTCTTTTTAAATTTTATGACATTTTAAAGGATTATTTATCTAAAGAAGTTTATAATGTTTTTATTAAAAACTTTCCATCAATATCAACATCTTTTATTGGATATTATGTTTAATCGAGGTTTATTTCCTATGATACAACCTATCATTTTATATTGAAGGGTTTAGGAATAGTTTTACTATGGATGTTCTAATTTCATACCATTCATGGTTTATTGATATTGTATTAAGATTTAATATTCTAGTTTTAATAAGAATGTTTATGTTGGTTATGTTTTAACCCTTTAACAAGAGGAATTAATTTGACTTAGTTAGTGACTAGAGGGGCCCAATATAGCCTTTTTTATGCGTCATTACGTCTCATGTGACAAAATAGTTCGAGTTTTAACCCATTTATGTATGGTCTTGGCATGAGGCCTTGACAGTATGGTTAGGATGTCCGATACTAAGCATTACCTCTTTATGATATTAGTTCTTGATATTAAATTTGATTATTTGAATAGTAGAATATCCATGTGAATGTTTAAATGGAAGTTTATGATTAATTATTTCCATATTAAGCTCATGATTATGTTTAAAAGGCTTGTGTTTCAATTTTATACCTCACCTAAAAATTTTATGATTATTTATGATAGCTTCAACTATATTTTTTATCCTTACTCAACATCTAATATCACTGATTTATTTTATTTCATTTTCCCCTAAGATGCGAATACGTATATTATGACTGACTTTCAGGGATAGTATAAGGTATATGAGTGTCTTTAAAAGGAGATACTATGTTTTTTTTTGATTTCAAGATATAATTTAAAACTTTTGTTTATAGCTAGTTTTTTAGGGCTACTAAACTAATCAGTCCTTCAAGATTTGATTTCTTATTATCATGCCAATGTAATAAAATAATGCACCGTATTTGAGCATCTGGGGTTGGTGCGTTACATCTATGTCCGCCTAAGAAAAGTGTGAGTACATAACTTTGTATGGAACCACTAAAATGGTCCCGTACATAACCATTATATGAATTTTTTTTTCATGTGACATACTATTTGGAAATAAATTAGTAAAAAATTAAGAAATAAATAGCCACCATATTACATGATTCCGGATGAACTGAGGTGTCTTTGATAATGTCATGATGGCCACACAAACTATATACACTTATGGGGTTCAAAACCCACACTGGTAATAGAAACCACTATTAATCATTAGTCCCATAACCCTGATTGACCATAACTAATTTTTCTAGTGACATGGTGTCTCTAAGAACGTCATAATATCATTCCAACAATATAAATCTTATATCAAAGTATAACCTAAACATCCTTTATTTTTAGGCTCAACAAGCCAAAAATCATCAAGAATGGATCCACAGCCAGATCCCAGGCATCTTAGAAATATTCCCAAACTCTAGGTATAAATAATGTCTCAAGGATGATTCCCAATATCTAATGGAATCATCGAGTCAAAATCACCCCCAAGTCACCATGTACAACGACTAGATTCTAGAAATCTCAAGCATCCTTATCAAGAACAAGTGATACCATCAGGCTTAACTATTTGGGTCTCATGGGTGAACAAGGAATATCATAATAATATTAATCAAAATTAAATATCCCCCAACACTATTTTTATAGATCATAGTTAGTATTGGAATCCTAGGGATCTGTGGTGTCTATAGAATCCCAAACACCCCTGAGGTCAAATCCCAGTGTCTTTGTAATTATTCACAAGTATGAATAACCAAATCCCAGGATATACACTAGGCATATAAAATGAAATAATCACCCAATATGTATCATAATTATATAATATTATGCTCAAAATCTAGATCTTAGGAAGAACGTTTGGGAATCCCAAAAAACACTATCACTTATCATCAGGCTAATTGGCCATGTCATATGGAGCACGTATGTGCATCCATATCTATATGATAAGTAATTATGTTAAATTATAAATACTAGGTGGTAGTTGAATTTTTTTTAAATCCATCACCTCATTCCACAACCCCTCATGCTCATATTGTTGTTATGGGTTCTCAGATGATACCTGATAAAATTTCTACCCATTCCCAAGTTCAACCTCTCACTAGTGTCAAACGTCATGGTGGAACCTACTAGTGCCCCCTCTGGTCTCATCAAGTTCTCTATATCCTCCTAAGAAAGTCACACTATAAATATGGATACAACTCTTTCAGGTTTCCATGACACCTTAGTCATCTTGAACACATGACACATTTTCTAGTTTCCACAGCCTCTAACCACTAAAGTATTACTATCCTGGTGGGAGATCCACACCCACCTTATGGTTATTTCGTTGATCCTGATGGATCTATTATAACTATCAAGGAATACCATTATCTAGAAATCATGAGTAACATATTTCTATATATATTATTGTCCATCAATGTAAAATATGTCAAGTAGATACTTTAGGGTCCATTTAAGCCCTTGATACCTTGTATAATTGAACCATTGATATCAATTTTTAATTAACAACATAATTTTTTTTGAAAAACTGGATCACTAAATAAAGTGAAGTGGACAAAAATAAAACTTAAATATATAAATAAAGGAATAATACAATAGGGTATATTCATAATGACCACCAACTATTTTATAATATTTATCACTTTTATTTCCAAAGGTCGATGGTAGCTTCTAAGGCCTGTTAGAGCTAGTCCAATCAAGTCCATGCCCCATCAAGCTTTTGTCAACCACCTGAGACCATGACCCAAACTAGAAATCAATAATAAATTTATTATTAAATTTAAAATTAATCAATTCAATTTAAACTATGCATATTTATATAAATATCACTAGTTTTCCATGTCACACTAAAACTAATAGAAACAGGATGTGGTCCACTTCTCACACACACCCTGTACTATTCTAGATAGAATCCCCAATTAATATTTCTGATTTGATAAAAAAATAATATAATTTAGGGGGGAAACCCTTGGAAATTTAAATGGTGATGTAAATTAATGCAACTATGTGTAATAGTAGGAATACATTATCTTTGGATCCATATAGCTAAACTTCATAAAAAATCTGAAGAAATCAGGTGATTTGACCATACTATGGTGAAATTACTATTTTTTACTTAAGAAAACATCCCACAATTTAGTGAAAATGAGAGGGTTAAGAATGGGTGGATAAGAATATAAAGAACATACCTTCATACTTCATCTATGTGAAACAAATATCATATAGATGATGGAGAACATCGGGAGGGGGTGTGCCGACGGAAGCCCCCTTATGCATTGTTGGACATCTCTGGAAAAAGAGGGGGGGGGAGCTCCATATTTAATTAAACAATCATTTTGGAAAGATTCATGAAGTGAAATATTTTATCACACCATGAATTTTAATAATCACTCCCGTGAGTTACTTTTTTAGGTCCTAAACCACCTAGGCTCACCCCATGAATTCCATTCACATCAAGAATCACAATCCATAATGTTAATTGTTTTATAAAACTACTTTCTGTAGTATGATTCTCCCATTCAACCTCTATTGATCACAAAAATCCTCAATACTTATATATAAACTTAAACCATGACTAAAAGTGTTATTTATTAATGTTCCAACCCTTGGAACCCCATTCCCATTCCAAGATATCCAAATGACACTTCTTACAAAATTCGAATTGAAATTTCCCTGATAATTTTAACACTCGTGCGAACATAGGGCCTTATAGTATGAATCCATTTTCAATATTATAATTTTATTTCTTATATAATTAAAAAAACACAATTGGGTCTATTCTATGATGAGTCTTGGAAATAGTTGTAGAACTAGGAATATATTCTATCGAAAACCCAACCTCATGATTTTGAAAAATAATAGAAAACTCTTGAGGGAATATATCTAAATATCTATGAACAATAGACATATATTAAATGTTTATTTTGTTCCCAAAATTTTATATATACTTAATAAATGAATAGGTAGTAATAACAATATATAGGAAGTAATTTCCCTTTGAAGTTCATGTTCATCCTCACATTAATAGATGATTATTGGTTGATCCTGAGTATCAAATGTGAATTAAATTCCTCAAATAATTATATGGAATCTATATAGAGAGGGAAAATCCACTCTCAAAACTAGATCAAATTCAAATATTGGGTTTGTAATAGAATTTTTAGGAATCAAAACCCCACAAACTTCTATCTTGGAGGAGCTATATAGTTGAGATTAAATCATCATTCCATCTAGAGTTTTCACTAATAAATCAATATGAAACTTTCTTGGTGCTAGTGTGATATTCTTTGAAAAACTTTTAGTTATAAATGAGAGGATATTACTAAGTAAAATAATATATTTGAATTTATATAGTAGATAATAGGTTAAACTTTCACCACATTGTTCTTGTGACCCACTTTAGTATCCATGGTTGCATAACCCTTCCCCTTTTTCCTTTGTCTTACTAGGTTTTTGAAAATAATTGTCATTTTTAAACCTTGAATTCATGAACTGATTGGAATAATTTCCATAATCCTTGTAACAGTAGCATTAGAGTGTGGTTGGTGGATTTAATTAACATTTATTCTCATATTTTATTGGCCTCTTCATATCCCTTCCACATCCAATTCTAAAATAACCTTATTTTTATAACTTGAATCATTTACCGAACCACTTAAGATAATATCCTTCATACTTATTTCAAAAAAACATACATGAATAAATAATATTTTTCTTCCCTCTATCTGATTTATCCTTATAATCTACTCAAAATTCTATATTTATCTTATAATCCCCAAAATAAAAAGAATAATGGGAGTCTCTGGTCTCCATTTATATCTTGAGAGTACATAGAATGGTTTTTTCATAGCTATCATAGTCTCCTATTGAAAATTTATTTCAATGAATTAGTATTAAGTCACTAAATAATTGATCAATTTTTCTTTTAGGGTCAATAATAAAAGTATTATCATACCTTGAATGTATATAGAAAGATTCATCATAAGTACTAATGGATTCATTATCCTTCTCCTCTCTTTCTGGGGATTCCTTCTACATTTTAGTTTAAAGTGTTCGAGGAAAATACTTATTGAAAAATATCATCGTTAATTATTCCAATAGAATGGTGTTAATTTATTCCTCTTTCCTGGTATTCTTGATAATTCTTCATCATGGATCAACTTCAACTTCCATATGAAGCATAATTAATAAAATATTGTCATGTTTTGGGGACTAGATATTGAAAAAATATTTCTATAGCATTGATACATTACTCTCTAATAAGTATATCATAGGACCCACTATAGGAAGGTAGTCACTATCACATAAGAGAATAAATGGTGAGTTTTTAATTTCTTTTTATATTTTGATGTCCAACGTGATTAATTTTACTATTATTTTCTTGAGAGAATTGGTTTAGCATAGCCATAATATTTTTCATCTCATCTCACATTCTATATGGTTTCTCATGAGGACAATCACTGAATTGGGGGTCAAATTCAATTTTCAAATGATTTATCCTAGTTCTAGACATTTACTAAAACCAAAATGGTAAGTGTGAGTATCAATTAACTTTGATAAGAGTATGAAATCACATGATAATAGAAACCATTAATTATATTTCCTAAATTATGAAACCATCTTCCAACCCTTTAAATTATAGGTTTCAATCTTTGTTTTACAGGGTCATCACCTTTTTGGACTTATAACCTAAATATATTCAAATACCTCATAAAGGTTCATAAATATAACATGAATTAACCAAATAAAATATATTAGGAGTGTAAAATATGGTTTACAATTAGAACACTTTTTCATGTACAAAGTTAATATCAAGTTAATACCCAACAATACTTTTCAGGGTTATTACTCATAAGTGTACCTATGCTAGAGTCTGCATCCACTTTTTTGTATCAATATTGGGATTTCATTACTAGAATTACACACACTCCACACTTTTCCAAAATCTTATTATATTTATTATATTTTGTTTTATCCTTGTGTTTCTCAACAAAGGTATTGTAATATTGATAAAAAATAAAAACTAAACCCTATTTCAATACCTAATAAGGTGAGAGAAAAATCACTTACATAAATATTAGATCAATTTAGAATAATATTAAAAAAAGTATTAGAATAGTACATGTCCAAGAATAATAAAGGGTTAGTGTCTTTAGATACTAGATACATAATAAATTTATTTCTTGAAAGACCTTAAAAGTCTCCCAAAAACATCTTCATATTTAGTATACTTCTTAGAAATAAAAAACATAAAACCATTCATAATAACCTAGGGAAATGGAATCAAAAGGAAAGGTGTACTTAGATGTTATGTAAGGTAAACATGGGATAAATCAATTGATGATCATAAGTGAGAATAATATAAGAATAAAGGTATGATAAATGTTCATAAATTATGAAAACATACGTAATATTTAATGCCTCAGTTTTTTTAGTGTAAGATTTTGGAATATTTCTAGGAATATTTCTGGAGCTAGGCACTGAGATGACATGAGATTCTGAAACCTGGTGAGATAGGGATTGAAATTTCAATTATATTAAATATATTAATATCACATATGTGTAGTTTTCCAAAAAAATTTAATAACTCCAAAATGGTTTCTTAGATTGAAAATATGAGACAATCAATGATTTCAAAGCGTGGGTTTATGCTTGGCATGAAAAAAACATGGAGTGTGTTACACACTCATGTTGAGTTCTGTCATGGGTGAATATTTAAATAAATTATTTAAATAAATATAGTTTATTTAATTAAATTTCAAGGACCTGATGATGTCAATAAATATATGGTTAAGATTATAACTAAGGGTTGGATGCTTAAATTTAGATATCTAGAGGATAGCTGGAGGATACTGTTTTTGGCGGAAGACATCAGATCAGATAGAGACCGAGGATCATTGCATCATTGGTTTTTGAAAATATATAAAATAAAGAAACACTAATTCATTATTATTTATAGATTGATCTATCTCATGGTTGAATGTTTTTCTTGTGAATTTACCCCTATTTACATATCCCACTATGAATGTGAATCAATCGAATAAAGGATTGATTCATGGATCTTTAATTTCAATGGGTATGGGTTTGCTTAGCTTAGATTTTGGGATGAATATTATTAATTGTTTATTGTTGGATATTCATTATTTTTTCTAATGTAAATGTATTGTGTCCAACATGAATAACTATCAAGGTTTGTTCCTCATATTTTTTCTGTGATTTTCTCTCACCATACTACATGAGATCACATTTCATATTCTCTTCTGGCCTACAATTTGATGGAGACCTAGTGAATAGTTATTGAGCATTCAGTATTATATAGAATGGAGTACTATTATAGGTTTGGTATAGATATATGACATCACTATTGGAATATATGAAAAATATATATCCATCGAGAAATTGGGAGTTTGCGACAACGTTCTTGGTGTACGGTGCCAATAAGGCACAATGGAAGGTGTTTCTTAAGTAATAGATGTGGGTGGAATGGCTGAAATATAGATAATGAAGGTGAGAGGGTTTAATTAATCCCATAACCAAAACCTATATCATGATTCTTATCAAGATTCATTGATAGATTAGTGGATGGAGTTATGAGAGAAAATGTGTGAAGAAGATCTAGGATTCTATTAAAAACCCAACTACACGATGTGTAGTCATATGAACACACGAATTGTAGTATCATTTGTTTTGTGATTGTTTTTATATGCAGAGTTAAGTATCAAACACAATTTGACATGTGACACATTCCATGTAAACCATAGCTGAATAGCTCAGTGTGTATAAGGGGTACACACCCAAGAGGCCATGTTGATCTACATGCCATTTGTACCAAGTCACATATCATGTAATATGCAGAATAAGGCTTGATGTGTATAGGGAGTACACTCACAGGAGACTGGGTGGGCCCAAATTCTATGTGTAGTGGGATATATGCTGTGTACATAGAAATGTACATGGGTACGATCAAGATACACACCGAGAAAAGTATCGTGATCCCCTATGAGGAACTTCAGTCTCAGATAGAGTTATTGGAATCCTCTATGAGGCCCAGAGTGAGATATTCTATCATCATCATTTTCCATATATGTGGTTTTCAAAATAATCATATCCAAAATTTTGTGGGCATCAATCCCCTACTTAGAGGGTTAATATATATTATGTAGTTGGAATAACCCATAGCCCTTGGTGTGATCCCTATAAATGTATCAATGTCTCTGAACATCCTTAATTTTTATCCATGGCTATACCCAATGAGAATTACCTCAGGGTTGAGTTTCATCAGCAGTAGTATAGATCATGGAGTGTGTTCTACTGGATAAGCATGAACTCTAAGATCATTATCAATAGTAGTAATATATCTCTTGTAGTGTGGTCTCTTGGATAAGTGTTATAATTAAACTTAGATTAGAAATCATTGGATAACAATTATGGTTCTCATCTTTCCTTGAGAATATTTATCTAATATGAGTATATCTGGATGTTTTTTATGTGTCACTTTATGATTGCCATATCCTAGGATGAGATGATTACTGTTGATACTTAATGTTTTGTTATTTTAGGGTGTCCTACTTGGTATTTTTATACTCACCCTTGCATTATATGTTCCCGTACATGTTGGGTCTTATATAGATGAAAAATATCTTTATATATTCCTTGGAGGTCTAGGAGAAGGTGGATCATAGTTTGGTATAGATAGACCAAGTTTTATGCTAGAATTTCATTTGAAAACTTTCCCCTCTTTTTGAGAAAGGAATACTTTATTTCTATTTTTTGCGGGCTTCTATTTTAACCCTTTTTATAATTTCTAGTACTTTATGTCATAATTTTATTATGGTATTATATATATATATATTCATGCATTATTACCAATTATTTTGACTTTCAATATTGTATGGGCATAGAGATGTGTTCATGCATATAGGTACTTTAGGAAAATTCCTCCCACGGATATGATATTCCTTCTTATCACTAGATACCATCCCTTGGCCTATTGGATGTGGGATTGAGGTAGTTAAAATTTAGACATTGGTGGGTTGAGTCACGATAGAATGGTATCATCGGGGTACCCAAAATGAAGTGTTATGACACCACCCGGGTTCGGGATTTCATATTGGTGTTTTATTTTGTCTAGTTACGAGGTTTGTTTTGGTAAATAGGCCAATAGTATTAATGTTTTTGTACATCATCTCTGATTCTAGGGTGTCCAAGTGTTGGTGAAAAAAAAATGATATATTCATTCACAAAGACCCTGATAACATGCTTGTTCACATGGTACATATAGGCACTGGTTTCAAGGGAAACATCAGTACATGATTTTTTAGGAATGGGTTTTGGTTTCCATATCCTTATAGATTAATCTCCCCAGATATACTCATTGACCATGATACATATTCATAATCATAAAGATGTCTCTATGATGTAAACCATCTAGGATTTGGAGACAATTTCATGATGAAGAATGTTGAGTGATGAGGCCTCTATTAAGGGGCCACTGATGTTATTAATATTTTCATAACTTATTATATACTATCTTTACTGATTTTATATGAAATTTTTATAACTTGTGTGAAATATTAATGTTTAAATACTAAATATAATTTTAGAGGACTATTTGAACTCATCCAGATTCAATATTGTTTAATTTTTTAATAATAATTATCACCATAATGATCCAAATTGTGTTTTTATTGTTTTTTAGGATTCCTTATTGAATTTAAAACATATCAATAGAAGGAATAAGTGTCCCATTATTCAATTTAAAGGGTTATATGGTCCTCACAAGAAGGAACAAAGAATCTGTGAAGAAACTGGACCATCTATGAAGATTGAATTACTGGGCTCAATCTAGATATCAAAATTCATTTATTCTCCTCCAAAGTATAGGGAACAATTCAATGAGACATGTATAAAAATTTCAAGTCCCAAATCCAAAAACAAGGGAAAAAAATGAAGCTTTGAAGTCCAGACCTCAATTATATCCTTGAATTGAGATTAGTATAACAAATTTTACTTTTCTCCTGATATAGACATCAATTGGACCTGATCTCTTATATTGTGAAATCTAAGATATGGGCGGCCAATGTTTTTTGAATAATGTTTAAAATTGTTTACTAAAGACACCATAAATTTGGATAAAAAATTCAAAATGCCTCTAAATTTTGAGAGTAGACATCCAAATTTATTATATAAAACATGTAAGAAGATTATATCTCAATATTCAGCTGTATAAATAGAAAAACCAAAAAGAAAAGTGGAAAGATAGATTTGGAATTGATATAATCCAACTCCTTGGGCTATAAATACACCCCTCTCATCTTTGAAAGGATCCAAAATTTAAGAGAAAATGATAATATGTTTACATAACCAAGGCTCTTAAAAAGTCTTGAGAGGATCTTCCATACTCAAGTTTTCACTCAAGATATCATTCCTCCTTGCTTATTTTCATTTACTTTTGTGTTTTTCTTCATTTATATTCATGTAAGTATTTTTTTGTAAGTTTTTTTAATGAATGGTTATTCTTCATATTCTATTTGAATCATAGAACCTCTATTATTAAAGAGTAATGATCTTAAAATAGTTTTAATCAAGTAAAAATCCATTTTCTATATTTCTTTCTCATTCAATAAAAAGTCCATATTTATTTCTCTTCATCCCTCATGTGTGTGTTCGGCACACCACTCTTTTCTTATCCTTATCTTTTCTTCTCTTATTAATTAATCATCATAAAAATAATAAATAAATTTCTAATCATTTAATGTATGAGTAAATATCTCATTGGGTTGAGTTATAACGTAACGCCCCAAGATTCCACGGTACACTTCTCTTTGAATAATACAATAGCGTGTGTTGTATGCAACTTCGAGTTCTAACACACACCACAACCAATCAAAATAGCCGTTATGAATAGTAATACCCACTTTCTGAAATTTTATACGTTTTATCATCCAAAATGGACTTCATTTTGGGATTCATAATATCTAAATTATCTCAAGGACAATTTTTGGTACATTTCTGTTTACCTTCATATTTTGATGAATAGTGAAAATTACTAAATTTTAATTAAAAACAACTTTTTTAAATCAAAAAACTTAATTGTGATAAATTATGAATTTGAGTGGTTTTAAAGTATATTTAGAATATATTTTTACCATTTAATACAATTTTGTTCATTGGATGTAATTTCACATTTAAACCAGACATAAACAAGTGTCAGTCTTTAGATAATTATTATTTCTTAAAAACACGTTTTTTGTTTTCGATAACGGGAATTAATTTTAAATTAATTTCTACCACTTCTGTGTTTTGAATTTAGAAAAATGGATTATATATTTAAAATCAGGAGGTCCAAATTTTATAAATAGGTAACTTTTATTTCTAGACATTTTGAATAATTACTTCGGTAAATATTTAATTTACCCTGGTTAAAGGGTAAATCATGTAAATAAGGGTAAAAAATAATATTATAATAATAATAAATTACCCTAAAACGTGTCCTAACCCTATTGGTTGATACATGTATGACCATGGGAATCTTTTGGTCGATTTTGGGGCCCCATGGATCCACTTTTAAGTGATAATAATACTTTATATTAATTAAGTTAAAGTAAATACAAAAATGACATAAGCATAAATCTTTTAGCAAAACAATTTTTACATAAGGTTATATATGTTATATTTGTGACTATAAATATTAATAATAAAGATAAAAATATTACCTATATAATTGTTTTTTATTTATAATTTTTAAACATTGAATAATTATATTTATTAATGACACAATAATGATGCAGTATTTTCCTAATTAATGAAAGAATCAAATAATTGGTATTATAAATATTAAAATAAATATAATTCAAATGTTTTGATGCCATGCACGAATTTTATTGATTAATATGACATGTTAGTATTATTTAAATGAATTTTGTTCTAAATAATAAAGTTTTTAAGACTTTAACAAAAATCAGTTGTTAAATAGTGTCAAAATTGACATAAAAGAGTTTTTAAAACAAATATTATATTATTAATTGACATTCTCTTTATAAAAGTATAAGGTTCAGCCAAAGGACTTATATAATGATAGGTGTATTATTAATGGACTACTTGGGGGTCTCTTGGAAGTTTATTATATTTTTATTAACTATATATTATAAAAATACAAAGAGACATGGTAAATGTAAAAATAATTAACTAAGAGTTAAAACTAAAAGATAAGGTTAATGTAGTGACCCAAACCTGTCTAAAACCTATTGGTTGAGTGGTTTTCGGCCTATCCCCACTTTCACCTTTAAATAATTCACATAGGAGCCATTAGAAACCGAATATATTTTTATTATAAAATTATATTTCTAACTTTTCCTAAGGTGCAACTCACCCCTCTTATAAAAGGTCAGTCCCCCTTGCCTCTAATTCACACCTTAAAATCCTTTTAACTCAGCCAAAACCTACCCAAATATACTCCAAACTTCCATAAATTCAACCTAGAGGCCTTAGTTGGACCAGAAAGCCGACCTAAGGAGCCCTTTTGATTAAATCAAAAGGAAGAACCCGAAAAAGAGGAGGTTAAACATACCCTTGACTAAAGGAAAGTGCAGGGTAAGAGGTTTTCATCTCACTCCTTATTCCCATGAGATTCATACCTTATTTCCACTATTACCTTTTGTGTGGTGTATGTACTGCCCATAATTGTATTCTTTGTGTAATAAACTTTAATTTATGTGTATTTACATATTCATTGTATGATACCTCTTTCCTGGGGTGTATGTTTCATAAGTTACCAAATTAGTAAGGGTTAATTTCACAATCTCTTTATTATCCGAGGTTGATTTTATATATCTACTGGGACATATTTATTATCCTTGTCCATAATTCATAAAATAGTTTTCAAAGGGATTATTTTAAGGTAATTTTTTCTAAAACATCATTTTTAATGTTTTAAATATTTATTCTTCTAAACCATTCTCATTAATGTCCATGTTTTCAAAATGGTTTTAAGGATTTATTTAAATGGACATGAATGTTTTAAAACTTTAATTACATTAAAATATTTCAAAGTGTTATGGTAAAATTTGATTCAAAAATATATTTAAATTTATTCCTTTCTAAATTGTGTGACTTTTAAATCTTTTCATGAAAAATGGATATTTCTCTCAAATAATTTTACAAATCATTTTCATCTATGTCAAAATCCCTTAATGGATTTTAAACTTGTTTGAAGTTAATTTAATATGATAAAAATCTTCTATATTGTATTGAAGGTTTTGTGATATATTTGACTGTGGATGTGTTATTTTTATACCATTCATGGTTTATGGGTAAATTATTAACATTTCGTATGCCAGTTTTAATACGAATGTTTATGTTATGTTAGATATTTTCATACGAGGAATGAATTGGACTTAGTAAGTGACAGGTTGAGCCCTATATAGCTCCTCGATGCATTGGTAGGTCTCATGAGACAAAGTAGTGTCTTGGCACAAGGCCTTGACAAAATCTTATTTGTAGTCTTGGCACAAGGCCTTGACTATGTGGTTATGATAGTCTGGCATTATGAATTACATTATTATGAAAGTGGTTAGTGATATTGCATGTGATTATTCGACTAGTATAATATCCATGTGAAAAATTAAATGGAATTACTTCATTTTATTTTTTCCATATTATGCTGAAGTTCAAGTTTAAAAGGCTTTTCTTTTAGTTATACATTGCCTTCAATGTTTATGCTTATTTATGAAAGTTTCCGCTGTAATGTTATCCTTACTGAGAATCTGAGCTCACCCCTTTCTATGTTTTATTTTTCCCAGGATTCCAAGAAGTGTATTGTGATTGATATGTAGGCTTAAGAAAATCGAATAATGGAATTCGTAAAGTATTATTTATGTTGTTATGTTATAAAGTGTAATGTAATATTCATGTATGTAATTTATTTTCCAAGACTGATAAACTGATTAGTCCTTCGGGACTAGATTCCTTGTAATCATGATAATGTATTAAAATAATGTACTGACTCTGGGTAACTGGGGTCGGGGCGTTACAGTTGGTATCAGAGGAAGTTTAGCAATAACCTTGGAAACTATATTTAGATAAAATCTGATTAGAGCACATTACTGTAAGATATACTTTGAAGATAGTATATAATAACTTTCTAGAATTTTGGTAATGTAGATATTTTGTGAGATTTCCAAGCAAATACATCCATGTCCAGATACGAGCAGGTGTAGGTAGCTCTGGCACATATGTACCTAGGGGTAAAATCCGAAAACACCACTTTGAGCTAGACTCGAATGGGAACTGGTGCATGACAAAGGGTCTTGCTGCACTCTTGCTTACAACACTCCTGGGGGATATGCTTAGGATAATTCTCATTTTCTTTTCAAATAATAATGAAGGGTTTATGAGTATATTCTTACTCAAGGAAAACATCTTTATGATTATGGATTATATCGATAAACCATTCAATTTACTTTAGGTATTTTACAAGTTTATAATTATTCATTACAATTCATAAACTGACCTAGTTAATGCCATTGTATAAAAATGGCACCCAGTAGAAGGAATGTGAACTCCAGCAATACATATGATCCAAAGAGTAAGAAGGATCATATCTTTCATGGTATTAATCCAAAATATAGAAGGGAAATATTCTCCCATGTATTCTAAACATATGAAGAAATAATATCATGTGTTATTAAGATAAGTAAAGAATTATCTAAGTCCTATGGCTTTGAAGGGAAACAAGAGAAGAAAAGGATGGAAGAGGGAAAGATGGATAAAGGGAAGAGGGAATAGAATAATTTTTCTATATGTGATAACTGTGGGAAGAAACACCCTGGAACTTGCCTAAAGGGAATGAGAGTTTGTTATAAGTATGGAGAAAAAGGACACCATGTACGTGACTGCAAGGTTAAGAAAAATGTTTCAAATGTACAATGCTTCATCTACAAGGAGTTGGTATAATACACGAACCAATGTACAATTTATCAGAGTTTTCCCCAAATGATTCTATTGGATAATAATCAAGATATGATACTACTGCATATGAGGAGGAATTATTAGAGTACTTATGTTGTTATTAGAGAATTATGTCATTTGAGTGTTGTATCAACAATGTACTGGTTATAATAATTACGGAGTATATAAGTATTGTACTGTAGTACTATTTCATTAATGATTTGAGATTGTGTAGAACAAATAAAAGTGACTCAATAGCAGGTTAAATTATTGGAAAATATATGTTTGAGAGAAAGATAAACCATATTGAGGTAATTTTGGCATAATACATGATTGATTTGGATAAATTATATTGGATATTCTGGACTACCTTGAAACTGATTAATTATTGGTATATTCCTTCATTTATGGAGTTTACAACATTTTTGGATAGGAGTATATCCAGTATTATATAAGGAATAAGGGATCATGAATGTAATCAATAAGGTTTTATGGTAATTTAGGATGTTGCAATGTTTTAAAAGAATACATGATGAATTTGTTCACATGTTATTACACGAAAAAAGGATCTTCATTGTGTTTACCTTATAAATTTTGGACTCTGAGTTTATACAGAAGTATTTTGGATAATTATAGTTTGAGATTACTTTTTGGATTGCCATAAATGGATATCCCAGAGGTTGGGCGGCAACCCATCGCGTCCGACTAGGCCGCAAGACTTGAACCCGCAACCGAAGGGCGACAAGGGTGTATCACCTACCACTGGCCCACGTGATGTCCTGAATTGAATAATTTAGTCTTTTTAAAAAAAATTCTGGTAGATGAATTATAAATTCATTATTTTTTGAACCCTATACAAATTGGATAAATAGAAGATTATTTTAAAGTTTTATTATCTTTTAGAGTGATATATGAGTTTGTGGTAGAAATTAGTTAAAGGATGGAACTTTGGTTGAAAAGTATACGTTTTCCTCTATTATTCTATGAAGAAATAAATTATTAAACTTTAGGTAAGGCATATTAAAACCAAAAATTTGTTATCCTAATACCTTACGTTTTGTTGAACTGATGGTATTTTAAATCATCATAGATTGGTGGCTTTAAGGCCCCCAATTCTACAATTGTTCGTGATTGATGACCACAATCACTCCTTATAAATATTTAAGTTTTTCCTCCAATTACGTGTCTCTAATTTCCACTAATGTTCTCCTAATCAAGATTATAATCTGGTGGTAACTGTTTCATTCCCCTTCTCCTCTTATTAAAATGAAATTTTATTAACCCAATTTCTGATGTGGGTTTTCCCACAAAGGAATTTTCTATTTTCAACCTTTTATTTTCAAAGAACAATTTCAAATTGTGAGGATGTAATTTATTAAAGGAGGGGAGAATTTAACACCCCAATCTTCCATGGTATGATTCTCTTTGAATAATACAATAGCGTGTGTTATACACAACTTTGATTTCTAACACACCCCACAACCAATCAAACTAGCCGTTATGAATAGTAATAACCAATTTTTAAAAATTTATACCTTTTATCTTCCAAAATGGACTTCATTTTTGGATTCAGAATATTGAAAATACCTTAGGGAGAATTTTTGGTACATTTCTGATAACTTTCATATTTTCATGTATAGTGAAAATTTCTAAATTTTAATTAAAAACAACATTTTTAATCGAAATAATTAATAGTGAGAAATTATGAATTTGAGTGGTATAAAATTATATTTAGAATATATTTTTACCATTTAATACAATTTTGTTCATTGGACGTAATTTCACATTTAAACCAGACATAAACAAGTGTCAATATTTTGATAGTTATTATTTCTTAAAAACAAATTTTTTTTGTTTTGACAAAGAGAATTAATTTTAAATTAATTTCTGCCACTTCTATATTTTGAATTTAGAAAAATGGATTCCATATTTATAATTATGGCGTCCAAATTTTGGAAATAGGTAAATTTTATTTTTAGACATTTTGAATAATTACTTCGGTAAATATTTAATTTACCATGGTTAAACGGTAAATCCGGTAAATAAGGGTAAAAAATAATATTATAATAATACTAAATTACCCTAAAACATGTCCTAACCCTATTGGTTTATACACTTTCGACCATGGGAATATTTTTGTCGATTTTGGGACCCCATGGATCCACTTTTAAGGGATAATGACACTTTCTATTAATTAAGTTAAAGTAAATACAAAAATGACACAAGCATATATGTTTTAGAAAAACAATTTATACATAGGTTTATATATGTTATATTTTCGATTATAAATATTAATTAAAAGCTAAAACGATTTTCTATATAATTTTATTTTATTTATAATTTTTATACATTAAATAATTAAATTTATTTATGACACAATAATGATGCAATATTTTCCTTATTAATGAAATAATCAAATAATTGGTATTATAAATGTTAAAATAAATATAAATTGAAAATTTTGATGCCATACACGAATTTTATTGATTAATATGAAATTTTAGGATTTCTTAAATGATTTTTTTTAATTAATAATGTTTTTTAAGACTTTAACAAAAATCAATTATTAAAGAGTGTCAAATTGACATAAAGGTGTTTTTAAAACAAATATTATATTATTAATTGATATTTTATTCCTAAAAATATATGGTTCGGAAAAATGAATTATATAATTATATGTGTATTATTAATGGACCATTTGGGGGTCACTTGGAAGTTTATTCTATGTTTATTTACTATATAATATAAAAATACAAAGAGACATGGTAAATATCAAACTAATTAACTAAGAGTTAAAACTAAAAGATAAGGTTAATATAATGACCCAAACCTGTCTAAAACCTATTTTTGAGTGGTTTTAGATCTATTCCCACCATAAGATTTAAATAATCCACTTTGGAGCCATTATAAACAGAATATAATTTTATTATAAAATAATATTTCTAGCTTTTCCTAAGGTTCCCCTCACCCCTCTTATAAAAGGTTACTTCCACTTCCTTCTAATTAACTCTTTCAAAGCCTTTTGGCTCAACCAAAACCTGCCCAAATATCCTCCCAACTTCCACCACTTCAACCTAGAGTCCTTAGTTGGATCAGAAAGCCAAACTAAGGATCCATTTTGATCAAATCAAAAGGAAGAACCCGAAAAAGAGGAGGTTAAACATACCCTCGACTAAAGGAAAGTGCTAGGTAAGGGGTTTTCATCTCACTCCTTATTCCCTTGAGATTCATAACTTATTGCCACTATTACTTTTTTTGTGGTGTATTTACTACCCATAATTGTATTCTTTGTGTAATAAAAATTAATTTATGTGTATTTACATATTCATTGTATGAAATCTCTTTCTTGGGGTGTATGTTTTGTAAGTTACCAAATTGGTAAGGGTTAATTTCACAATCACTTTATTATCCAAGGCTATTTTTATGTAAGTATCTACTGGGACATATTTATTATCCACATCCATGTTTCATAAAATAGTTTTCAAAGGGATTCTTTTAAGGTACTTTTTATTAAAACATTATTTTCAAGGTTTTAAATATTTTTTATTCTAAACCATTCTCATTAATGTCCATGTTTTCAAAATGGTTTTAAGGATTTATTTAAATGGACATGAATGTTTTAAAATGTTAATTACTTTAAAAAGTTTCAAAGTGGTATGGGACACTTTGATTCAAAAATATATTTAAATTTCTTCCTTTTTAAATTGTGTGAATTTTAAATGTTTTCATGAAAAAGGGATATTTCTCTCAAAGAATTTTAGAAATCATTTTCATCTATGTAAAAATCCTTTAATGTATTTTAAACTTGTTTGAAGTTGATTTATTATGATATCAATATTCCATATTGTATTGAAGGTTTTGTGATATGTTTTACTGTGGATGTGTTATTTTTATACCATTCATGGTTTATGGATAAAGTATTGACATTTCATATGCCATTTTTAATACGAATGTTTATGTTATGTTTAAACCTTTTCATATGAGGAATGTATTGTACTTAGTAAGTGATGGGTGGAGCCCACTATATCTCCTCGATGCATCTGTTGGTCTCATGAGACAAACTAGTGACTTGACATAAGGCCTTGACAAAATCTTATTTATAGTCTTCGCACAAGACCTTGACTATGTGGTTATGACACTCTGGCATTATGCATTCCATTATTATGAAAGTGGTTAGTGATATTGAATGTTATTATTCAACTAGTAGAATATCCATGTGAATATATAAATGGAATTAATTTATTTTATTTTTTCCATATTATGCTGATGTTCAAGTTTAAAAGGCTTTTGTTTTATTTATACATTTCTTTAAATGATTTTGCTTATTTATGAAAGTTTCTGCTGTATTCTTACCCTTACCGAGCATATGAGCTCGCCCCTTTTTATGTTTTATTTTTCCCAGGATTCCAAGAAGTGTATTGTGATTGATATGCAGGGTTAAGAAAAGGGAATAATGGCGTTCATAAAGGATTATTTATGTTGTTTTGTATATTATAAAGTGTAAAGTAATATTCATGTATGTAATCTATTTTCCAAGACTACTAAACCGACCGGTCCTTCGGGACTTGATTCCTTGTAATCATGCCAATGTATTAAAATAATTCACTGACTATTGGTAAATGGGGTCGGGGTGTTACAGTTGGTATCAAAGGAAGTTTAGCAATAACCTTGGAAACTAGATTTAGATAAACTCTGATTAGAGAACATTACCATAAGATAGACTTTAAAGATTAGTATAGAAGAACTTCCTAGAATTTGGGTAATGTAGAGATTTTATGAGTTTTCTAAGAAAATACATCCCTATATGGATACGAGAAGGTATATATGGCTCTGGCATAGATGTACCTAGGGGTAAAACCTGAAAACACCGCTTTGAGATAGACTCAAACGGGAACTGGTGCAGGAAAACGGGCCTTGCTGCACTCTTGGTTACCACCCTCCTAGGGGATATACTTAGGATAATTCTCATTTTCATTACAAATTATAATGAAGTGTTTATGAGTCTATACTTACTTAAGGAAAACATCTTTATGATAATAGATTATATCTATAAAACGTTCAATTTACATTAGGAATTTTACAAATTTGGAATTATTCATTGCAATTCATAAATAGACCTAGTTTATGCCATTGTATAGAAATGACGCCCAGTAGAAGGAATGTGAACTCCAGCAATACGTATGATCCAAAGAGTAAGAAGGATCATATCTTTCATAGTATTAAGCCAAAATTTAGAAAGGAAATAGTCTCCTAAGTATTCTCAACATATGAAGAAATAACATCATGTGTTAATAAGATAAGTAAATAATTCTCTAAGTCCTATCGATTTGAAGGGAAGCAAGAGAAGAAAAGGATGGAAGAGAGAAAGATGGATAAGGGGAAGAGGGAAAAGAATAATTTTCCCATATGTGATAACTGTGGGAAGAAATACCCCAGAACTTGCCTAAAGAAAATGCGAGTTTGTTATAAGTGTGGAGAAAAAGGACACCAAAAACGTGACTGCAAGGTTAAGAAAAAGGTTTCAAATGTACAATGCTTCATCAGTAAGGAGTTGGGACACTACACGAAACAATTTCCAAATCACCAAAGTATGACCCAAATGATAATATTGTATAATAATCAAGTTATGACACTATCATAGATGAGGAGGAATGATTAGCGTACTTATGTTGTTTTTAGAGAATTATGTCATTTGAGTGTTGTATCAACAATGTACTGGTTATAATAATTATGGACTATATAAGGATTGTACTACAATACTATTTCATTAAGGACTTGAGATTGTGTGGATGTAATAAAATTGACTCAATAGCAGGTTAAATTTTTGGAAAATATATGGTTGAGAGAAAGATAAACCATAATATGGTTCTGTTACTGAGGTAGTGATTTTAGAATAATACATGATTGATTTGGATAAATTATATTGGATATTATTAACTAACTTGAAACTGATTAATGACTTGTATATTACTTAATTGATGGAGTTTAAAACATTTTTTGATAGAAGGAGTATATTCAGTATTCTATAGGAAATAAGGGATCATGAATGTAATCAATAAGGTTTTATGGTAATTTAGGATGATGCAATTTTTTAAAAGAATATATGATGAATGTGTTCACATGTTATTACGTGATAAAAATGATCTTCATTGTGTTTACCTTCCTTATAAATTTTGGACACTGAGTTTGGGCAGAAGTATTTTTGATTATTCTAGTTTGAGATTACTTTTGGATTGCCATAAATGGACAACCCAGTGGTTGGGCGGCAACCCGTCGCGTCCGACAAGGCCATGACACTTGAACCCGCTACTAAAGGGTGACTAGGGTGTATCACATACCACTGGACCATGTGATGTCCTGGATTGAATAATGTAGTCTTTTTAGAAAATATTATGATAGATGAATTATGAATTCATTTTTTTGAACCCTATACAAATAAGATAAATAGAATATTATTTTAATGTTCTATTATCGTTTAGAGCGAAAGATGAGTTTGTGGTAGAAATTAGTTAAAGGATGGAACTATACTTGACAATTATACATTTTTACCCTCTTATTATATGAAGAAATAAATTATTAAACTTCAGGTAAGGAATCTTAAAACAAAAAATGTGTTATCATAATACCTTACGTTTTGTGGAACAGATGATATTTTAAATGATCATAGATTGGTAGCTTTGAGGCCCACAATTCTACAATTGTTTGTGATTGATGACCTCAATAAATACCTATAAATATTTAAGTTTTTCATCCAATTATGTGTCTCTAATTTCCAACAATGTTCTCCTAATTGAGATCATAATTTGGTGGTAACTTTTTCATTCCCCTTCTCCTCTTATTAAAACTAAATTTTATTAACCCAATTTTTGATGTGGGTTTTCCCACAAAGGAATTTTCTATTTTCAACCTTTTATTTTCAAAGAAAAATTTCAAATTATAAAGATGAAATTTATTAAAGGAGGTAAGAATGTAACACCCCAATCTTCCACGATACACTTCTCTTTGAATAATACAATAGCTTGTGTTGTACGCAACTTCGAGTTATAATACACACCACAACCAATCAAACTATCCGTTTTGAATAGTAATACCCACTTTCTGAAATTTTATACATTTTATCTTCCAAAATGGACTTCATTTTTGGATTTGGAATATCAAAATTATCTTCGGGTGAATTTTTGGTACATTTATGATAACTTTCATATATTGATGAATAGTGAAAATTATTAAATTTTAATTAAAAACTACATTTTTAATCAAAATAATTAATAGTGATAAGTTATGAATTTTAGTGGTTTTAATGTATATTTAAAATATTTTTTTACCATTTAATATAATTTTGTTCATTGGACATAATTTTTCATTTAAACCGGACATAAACAAGTGTCAATCTTTTGATAGTTATTATTTCTTAAATACATGCTTTTTGTTTTGACAACGGGAATTAATTTTAAATTAATTTCCGCCACTTCTATTTTTTTAATTTAGAAAAATGGGTTCCATATTTAGAATCAGTAGGTCCAAATCTTGTAAATAGGTAACTTTTATTTTTAGACATTTTGAATAATTAATTTGGTAAATATTTAATTTACCATGGTTAAAGGGAAAATATGGTAAATAAGGGTAACAAGTTATATTATAATAATAATAAACTATCCTAAAACATGTCATAATCCTATTTGTTGAGATTTTTATGACCATGGTCATATTTTGGTATATTGTTGGACCCCATGAATCCAGTTGTAAGTGATAATGACACTTTATATTAATTAAGTTAAAGTAAATACAAAAATGACATAAACATAAATCTTCTAGAAAAACAACTTTTATATAAGGTTATATATGTTATATTTTAGACTATAAATATTCATTAGAAAGATAAAAATATTTCAAACATAATGGTATTTTATTTATATTTTTTAAACATTGAATAATTAAATTTATTTATGACATAATGTTGATGCAGTATTTTCTTTATTAATGAAAGAATCAAAAAATTTGTATTATAAATGTTAAAATAAATATAATTTGAAAGTTTTGATGCCATATAATAATTTTATTGATTAACATGAAATGTTAGGATTAATTAAATGAATTTGTTTTTAATTAATAGATTTGTTAAGACTTTAAGAAAAATCAATTATTAAATAGTGTCAAAATTGACAAAAAGGAGTTTTTAAAACAAATATTTATTATATTAATTGATATTCTATTCGTAAAAATATAAGGATTTTCCAAAGGTCTTATATAATGATAGGTGTTTTATAAATGGACCACTTGGAGGTCTCTTGGAAGTTTATTATATGTTTATTAACTATATAATATAAAAATACAAAGAGACATGGTAAATGTCAAACTAATTAACTAAGAGTTAAAACTAAAAGATAAGGTTAATATAGCGACCCAAACCCATATAAAACCAATTGGTTGAGTGGTTTTAGACATATAACCACCTTAACCTTTAAATAATCTGCTTTGGAGCCATTATATACTGAATATAATTTTATTATAAAATAATATTTCTAGATTTTCCTAAGGTGCCCCTCACCCCTCTTATAAAAGGTCACTTCCCCTTCCCTCTAATTCACTCTTTTAAAGCCTTTTGGCTCAGCCAACCCCTACCCAAATATCCTCCCAAATTTTATAACTTCAACTTAAAGGGCTTAGTTTGATCATAAATCCAACCTAAGGAGCCCTTTTGATCAAATCAAAAGGAATAACCTGAAAAAGAGGAGGTTAAACATACCCTCGACTAAAGGAAACTGCAAGGTAAGGGGTTTTCATCTCACTCCTTATTACCATGAGATTAATACCTTATTAACACTATTAACTTTTGTGTGGTGTATGTACTGCCCATAATTGTATTCTTTGTGTAATAAAATTTAATTTATTAGTATTTACATATTCATTTTATGATACCTCTTTCATGGGGTGTATGTTTCGTAAGTTACCAAATTGGTAAGGGTTAATTTCACAATCTCTTTATTATCTGAGGTTGTTTTTACGTAAGTATCTACTGGGACATATTTATTATTCATTTACATGTTTAATAAAATAGTTTTCAAAGGGATTATATTAAGGTAATTTTTACTAAAACATCATTTTTAATGTTTTAATGATTTATTCTTCTAAACCATTCTCATTAATGTCCATGTTTTCAAAATGGTATTAAGAATTTATTTAAATGAACATGAATGTTTTAAAATGTTCATTAATTTAAAAAGTTTCAAATTGGTATGGGAAAATTTGATTCAAAAATATATTTAAATATCTTCCTTTCTAAATTGTGTGACTTTTAAATGTTTTCACGAAAAAGGGATATTTCTATTAAAGAGTTTTACAAATCATTTTTATCTATGTCAAAATCCATTAATGGACTTTAAACTTGTTTGAAGTTGATTTATTATGATACAAATATTCTGTATTGTATTGAAGGTTTTTTGATATGTTTGATTGTGTATGTGTTATTTTTATACCATTCATTGTTTATAGGTAAAGTATTTACATTTTGTATGCTAGTTTTAATATGAATGTTTATGTTATGTTTAAACCTTTTCATATGAGAAATGCATTAGACTTAGTAAGTGATGAGTGGAGCCCTCTATAGCTCCTTGAGGCATCGTTATGTCTAATGAGACAAACTAGTGTCTTGACACAAGGCCTTGAAAAAATCTTATTTGCAGTCTTTTCATAAGGCCTTGACTATTTGGTTATGATAGTCTGGCATTATTCATTCCATTAGTATGAAAGTGGTTAGTGATATTACATGTGATTATTTAACTAGTAGAATATCCATGTGAATAAGTAAATGACATTAGTTCATTTTATTTTTTCCATATTATGCTAGGGTTCAAGTGTAAAAGGCTTTTGTTTTAGTTATACATTCCCTTAAATGTTTATGCTTAATTATGAAAGTTTCCGCTGTATTGTTATCCTTACTGAGCATCTGAGCTCAACCCTTTCTATGTTTTATTTTTCCCAGGATTCCAAGAAGTGTATTGTGATTGATATGTAGGGTTAAGACTAGGGAATAATGTCATTCATAAAGGATTATTTATGTTGGTTTTTATTTTATAAAGTGTATTGTAATATTCATGTTTGTTATATATTTTCCAAGACTACTAAACCGATTGGTCCTTCGGGACTCGATTCTTTGTAATCATTTCAATTATTAAAATAATGCACCGACTCTGGGTAACTAGGGTCGGGGTGTTACAAGTAATTTATGTATGTTATATTATTGATAGATTTTTCTCGATGAATATTGTTTGAATTAACATTGTTTATGTTAGACTTAACATGTCATGGATTAAGGAATTGTTTTGTTTAGCAAGTGGTTTCCAAGGATTATTGGAACAATAAATACACTACCAGAAACAAGATATGATTAATATTAGAACCCTAAGTTAAGTTATGGCTTGGATTAAAGGCATAAGACTTGGGAATTCCAATAAAAATCAAATTGTGACATGGGTGTTAATTTAATAAAAAATAAAGAAAGACTCAAGGATATCACAAGCTTAACTACCTAATGATGAAATCACCTGAATATTTATCAAATTGTTATATCAATATTAATCAATAAATCATTTCAATTAAGCTCTATAAACAAACCCCCAATAAAAATACAATCAACAACAAATAATTAACTATTAAAAAGTATCATTGCCAAGGATTCAACCCAAGTGCTTCTATACACATTACCAGAGCACCAGAATCTTGAATGGTCGATATACAAAAATTGAACACGCTTTCAAATGGAGACATTGCCAAGGATGGTTCATTAAGTAGTCATTATTTTTTGGTTACTGTAAAAAAACAAAAACAAAAAAAATGACAAAAAAAATATTAAGAAAAAAACAAAAAGAAAAAAACACTTTATCATAAAAATAAAAAAACACAAAGAAATACATGTCTCCCTCATCCTTCCTAATTTTTTCTGAATGCCTTATTGCCTCCCAAACATCCTCCCTATCTGTTTGACCCTGAAATAGAAAAAACTTTTCAGTAACTTCAGAGGAACATAAGATATAATCAAATCATTCAAGAACCAGCCCTTATACAACCAATTGAATTAGATATCGATAATCTTAGGGAACAAAAAATTGGAGAACTTTCTACCCCTAATATGAATTACCAACCCCTTGGTATTCAATATCTAAACATAGAGGTTGACTTCAAACTCAAACTGGGTTTGATTCATCTTCTTCTTCATTTCTATGGGCTAGCCGGTGAGGATCCACGTCTTTGTCTTAAATAGTTCCAAGTGATGTGCTCTACTATGAATCCTCAAAGGGTTTTTGAGGAACAAATAAAACACCAAGAATTCCCTTTCTCTCTATTTAACACTAATTTTTCCTGGCATTACTACCTCTCTTTTTATTCCATAACCACATAGAATGACATGAAGCTAAATTTCATATAAAAATTCTTTTCTGTTTCTCGCACTACTTCTATAGAAAAGGAAATAAGTGGTATCTGTCAATTCACAAATGAATCACTCTAGGAATACCAGAAGAGGTTAAAAAATCTTGTTGCAATCTTACCACACCACCAAATCCTAGACTAACTCTTGATCCAATACTTCAATGAGGTGTTATTAGCTATGGAGGGAACTCCTATTGATGTCACAAGTGGGGGTTCTATTGCTGATAAAACTCTTGAAACTGAAATATATATCATAAGAAACATGGATAGAAACACAAAATAATTCCATACTTAAGCGCATTCTCAAGTCATACAAGCTCAAGATAATCAATCGATAGAGCCGAAAAAGATGACAGAGTGGATGAGTGAACTTACAGGACTTGTGCAACAACTAGATGTGGATTCCAAAGCCCCAAACTCATGTTATACACAATCTTTGTTCTCTAGATCTATCCAGAATTGTGGAATTTTCATCTCCCTAGCTCGTCTAACTGAAACATTTACACTACTTCAAGAGGATACATCTGATTCATCTGAACCAATGGAGCTCAATGAAACATATTATTAGAATAACCCCAACACTCAAAAATCAGATCGGTTTATTAGACATTTCAACCACCCCCACTCTGAGCCCTTCTATTCAACCTATAACCCTAACTTGAGATATGGGAATCTCATTTCTCATCCCCCACAGTTCCATCATCAAAATTCTAACCATTTATAATATTTTCAAGGTGGTGGCAACATCTATTAACCTTATCCTTTTGTTCCTCAACCTCAAAGAAACAATCCTCTTCCTGGATTCCACTATTGTAGTGAGATTTCCCAATTCCAAAACTAATACAACCACTTTTCCAAGAACCAAATTCATGGAAATCCCAATCCCGGACAAGACTCTTCTTCCAGGAAACCATGGGAAAGTGAAGTGAAAGATCTTTCAACATTCACCGGTTATAGCCTTAAAAACATTGAAACAAAAAATGGTCAACTTGCATACCACCTGATCTAGAAACAAAAATCTATTTATTCCCAACTCCCAACTCAACCATTACCCAACCCCAAGGTTAATGTAAGTGAAATTGCACTTAGATCAGGGAAGAAAATTTCTATTCCTGAAGATAAGTCTTCCAATTCCCTTTGAATACTGACCTAGAAAATGAAAATAAAAAGAAATATAAAATGGAATCTAATGACATTCACTCACCTCATTCCATTCCACTTAGAAATACAATTCCTTTTCCTCAAGCTGTTTCTAAACTAAATAATTCATTTGAACCTGATCCTAAAATTCATGACATGTTTAGATGCGTAGAAGTCAGCATACCCATCTTAGATTCCATAAAATAAATCCCTAAGTATGTAAGGTTTGTTAAGGATTTTTTCACCCACAAGAGGAAACTTAAGACCATAGAAAATGTTTCCACCCAACAATCTATTCCCAAAAAGTGAAAAGTTCTAAGGACCATTACGGTTCCATGAAAAATTGGAAATTCCAACTTCAATAATGAACTCATAGAACTAAGAGCCTCAATTTATGTCATGCACAAATCCATCTTCTCCAACCATGGTCTAGGTACCTTACATCCAATGAGTGATTTTATTCAATTGTCCATTCAAATCACTTCTAGTCCTGAGGGTATAATCGAGGATGTCCCTGTTCGTGTGAATGACCTTATATTCCCTACTGATTTCTATATCCTTAACATAGAAGGCAAGACAAACTCTTCTTGATCTCCCCTAATTCTAGGAAGACCATTCCAAATGATAGTGAGAATTAATATTGATGTCCATTTAGGCATCTTATCCATGTAATTTGGTGACCAACCAGTCAAGTTCAATATTTTCCAAGCCATGATATACCCATATGAGGATCACTCTACTTTTTTAATCCTTGCATCCGAGGAAACTTTAGAGAGTCAATTGAAACCCAATCCATCATATTCTTCATGTTTTAATGTTAAAGGATCTTGTGAAATATGCACCATGATTAAAAAAGTTGTAAATGATGAAGTTGATGTAGAGATCTCATTCATAGACTCTATCAATATAGAGGATCTTGAAAACTCTCTTGAATCCCACATCAAATATGATTTCTACTTCTACACCTTGGAAAGTTTTAAGGAAAATGAATATGAAGTTACTGAAATCCCTTCCTCTATTCCTTAGTTGTCTAACCCAAAAATGAGAGATGATACTGATCTGAAACCTCTTCTTGAAAACTAGAAATATGTATTCCTTTTCCGTGATCACTCATATCCTATCATTATCTCCACTTCACTTACTGAAATCGAGGAGTCCAAAATTGTTTAGGTGTTAGAGGAAAACAAAAAGTACTTTAGTTTGACTCTATATGACATACGCCGAATCCACCCTGCCCTTTTCCTACATCACATCCATCTTGAAGAACCATCCAAACCAGTTAGACAACCAAAAAGAAAACTCAATTCACTAATACTTGAGGTAGTTAGGGAATAAATCACCCAGATTCTTCAATCTGGTACTATCCACCCAATTTCTTATATAAATGGATTAGTCCAATTAATGTTGTACCTAAGGAGGGTGGTATAACTATTTTCACAAATGAACATAGTGAGTTAGTCACAACACGATTGAAGAAAAAATGGCATGTGTGCATCAACTATAATAAATTGAATTTAGAAACAAGAAAATATCACTACCCACTTCCACTCATTAATCAAATTCTAGAATGATTAGTCGAAAAGTCATATTATTTCCTTCTTGATGGATACACTAGATAGTTTCAAATATGAATTTCACCTTAGGACTAAGAAAATACTAAATTCACATTCTCGTTGGAAGATATGCATATCAGATAATTCCTTTTGGCCTTTTAAATCCTTATAAAACATTCCAAAGGTGTTTGACGAGTATCTTGTTTGAAATCATTGAACATTTCATGGAGGTCTTCAAGAATTATTTTACCAATTTTGGTGATTCATTTTAATCTTGCTTGAATTCAATCTCTCTAGTCCTTCAAAAGTGATTCAAGTGTAACCTTGTGTTAAATTCAGAAAAATACCACTTCATGGTTAAAAATGGGATTCTTATAGGGAAAATAGTTTCAAAAGATGGTATAAAAGTTTATCCGTATAAAATTTAAGTGATCCAATCACTTCTTGAACCACCTATATTTGAGACATCCATTTATTCCCCAGTCATACTGGTTTCCATCGACGATTCGTCTATAACTTCAGTAGGATTTCCCTCCCACTCACTCGGTTTCCCCAAAATGACATCAATTTCCATTTCGATGTGGCTTTAAAGAGAGCCTTCATTGAAATAAAAGCATATCTTACATCTCCCCCAATAATCCAACCCCTAGATTAGTCCATACCCTTTGAGTTGATGTGTGATGCTTTTGATAGAGTTGTTGGGGGATGTTCTTGGTAAAAGAAGATGTAAAATTCTTCATGTAATCTATTATGCCTCAAAAACATTGGTTGAAACTCTATATCACTACACTGTGACTGAAAAGGAACTTTTAGCAGTGGTTTTTGCCTTAGATACATTCTAGTCCTATCTCTTAGGTTCCAAAAATCATTATCTTCACAGACTAGTGTTCTATAAAATTCTTACTCATGAAATGTGATTTGAAATCGAGGATAATAAGATGGATCCTAATGCTTCAAGATATTGACATTAAAATCAAAGATAACCCTGTAAAATAAATCACTATGGATGATCACTTGAGTAGAATTTCTAATTTTTCTCATTCTGAAATAATTGATTCTTAATTTACAACTGATCACCTTTCATCTCTCACTCCAAAAATACCAGTTATTCCCCATTTGTAAATTTCTTGGTTTATGGTGTTTTTTCCTGAAAATTTCTCAAAAGAACTGTAAATGAAGTTGAAAAGTGATTCAAAATACTATTTTTGGGAAGATAATAAACTTTGGAAAGATGGGGCTAACATTGAAGTTAAGAGATGTGTTGATGAAAATGAACATTGTTACATCTTAGAATTTTGTCACTCAATGCCTCGTGGTGTCCAAATTGAACTCCAAAGGACCTGCCAAAAGGTCCTAGAATCTAGATTATTCTTTCCATCACTCTTCAAGGACTTACATGAGTTCTGTTAGTCATGTCCCACTTTCCAAAAGATTGGCACAATTTCCAAAAGAAATTTAATTCCCTAGAAGAATTTAATATTGCGTGAGATCTTCAATATTTTGGGAATCAATTTAATGGGACAATTTCCCCCTTATAATATAGTATCAGACATCCTTATTGTGATCGATTATGTTTCTAGGTGGGTCGAGACCATTCCCACTAGAAATAATGATTCACATACTATTAGTGAGTTCCTACAGACACACATCTTCCACTGATATGGAACTTCATCTACCTTGATAAGTGACTTAAGAACCAATTTCTATAATAGAACCATGAAATATCTTCTAAAAAAATTGGGTTGTATATAAAACTTCAAATTCATATCACCCCCAAAAAAATGGAATGGTGGAACTTTCTAATATATAAGTTAAAATTGTTCTTGAGAGAATTGTAAATCCCACTAGAAAAGACTATCCTAATAGACTCAGTGAAGCAATTTGGTCTTATCAAACAAACTATAAAACACCAATTGGTATATCTACTTTTAGGATTGTTTTTTTGTAAATCATGTCACTTACCAGTTGAAATTAAATATAAGTCATTTTGGGCTGTGATAACTTTTAATTTTGATCTTGAAAAATCTAGTGAAGAAAGATTTAGAAATTAGATGAACTGAAGGAGCTTCAAATTTATTTTTATGATAATTACATTCTATATAAAGAAAAGGCCGTGGTACTCCATTAAAAACACATCTTGTTAAAGTTATTTCATGAAGGTGAAAAGGTAATTCTCTTCAATTCACGGTTTCATCTTCTCCCAGGTAAGATTAATTCTAATTAGGAAGGTCCTTTTGTTATTACTAATGTTTACCAATTTGGTGCAATACAATTCCAAAACAACTCTTCAAAAAATAACCTTAAAAGTTAATGGACATCAGATAAAGCAACACCATGAGAGTACACACAATCTTGGAACAACATCAACTTCCATTAGATCCACAGTAGACCCACCACTAGATGGAGATAAAAACCCTCCAAAGACAAACCTAGGGGAACCTCTTTTCCTTTAACTCCCTTTTTCTATATTCTTCCTCCTTCTCTCTCTCCCTTTTTATTCTTATTCCTATATTGTTAATTTTTTACCACTTCCTTCATCAAATCATTTATTTTTATCTTTCTCTTTTGTGTGGGTGGGTATTTTAGATACACTAAAAACTAAAAAGGAACTAAAAATATATATGAAAATAATTCATACTTACTCACCATCTAGTTTGGAAAAAATTTCCAACAATTTTTAGGAGTCAAAAGACTTGTTTTTATCTCAAAATTTTTGTATTTTCATCATTAATTTGGAAAAATAATTTTATGTCAAAACCAAAAAATTTTGAATGCTCAGTTTCAGATTTGGAAAGTAATTCTTCCAAAACCATGGGGAAAACAAATTAGCTTCCATTCCATGGCCAATTATGGACATATTTTCAAAAAGTGTGTTTTCAACCCCGATTGTGAGACTTGAGTTTATAAAACTTATAGTTTAATTTCCTACTTTTTTATGCATGAATATGATAAAGGATTTTTCTGAACCTCATGAGAATCACAACAGAAAAATATCCTCCCATTAACCTTACATTAATTCTACTTTTGAAATATTCTCTGAGCCTATGCAAACCTTTTGTTTTATATCCACATTGAAATCCCAATACCTTATCCCACCCAATATCTACATGGATTTACATTTCATTATTTATTGAAATTTATGTGTGGGGGGAATGGATTTTATTTTGTGTACCATTTCATTTTGTTTCAATGTATTGTCATATAATTGAGGCCAAATATCTATTTTAGTGCGGGGGAGAGGTTTTCATTCAGTGAGGTTTAGGAATGTATATATTTTTATCACATCTTGTATATATGATATTGTAAAGTTTCAAAAAAATTGATTTTTCTTGAAAAAAGAAAAATAAAATAAAATAAAAAACATGAGTTGTTTCTTGAGTGGGTCAAAAATCACTCATTATATACCTTTAATCTTAATATAACTATTACAATTAGTTTTGTGAGGAGATCAACTGTGGGTTGGGAGATGAATGTGATATTTTGTTCATGTTCAACTTTTAAAAAATAATAAAAAAAAAGAAATAAAAAACAAATCTTTCTATATATATTCTTGTGTCAAAGGGATAAGTTTTGTGTTTTTTAAATATTCCATATTCTAATTCCCTTAAAATTTTCTTCCACTTTTGCGTATTGATTCACACAATAGTTCCCTTGTAACAATATGTTTTCATTTACTTCTATGTTTTATTTCTTAAAATTGGTGCATTAATTTTTCCATGTTGGTGTTTTTCGCTATTTACACTATTTCGAATACTATATTCCAACCATCCCATAGGCATTGAAAAACCTTTAAAAATACCTCTCGATTCTTGTTTACTTTAGGGCAGTTAATGTAAGGTTAGATCTCTTACAAACTATAATATTTTCACATTTGGTTGGTGAATGAGTCAACCTCCAGATATAAATTTTTATCATCTTGAGAGGAGTGAGTTTTGAGTGCCTATATTTTCCATTTATAAATTTTAGCATAAGAAATGAATTGTTTTTGGAATTTTATTTCTATAAAAATATATGGTGGAATTCAATATGGATGAGTGAAATGGTTTAAATCTTCCCTAAATGGTGAAAACAAAATTTTAATATTTGTAGGCAAGTAAGAATGATTTTTTTATGTTTTTGTATTTATTTAACATGAGAACATGCACAATACTAAGTGTGGGAGAGTTTATTTTATTAATGTTTTCATAACTAATTATATACTACCTTTATTGATTTTAAATTAAATGTGCATAATTTGTGTGAAATATTAATGTTTAAATATTGAATATAATTTTAGTGCATTATTTGAAATAATCCAGATTCAGGTTTGTTTAATGTTTCAATATTAAATCTCACCCTAAGGATCCAAATTGATTTTTTATTGTTTTTTTGGATTACCTTTTCAATTTCCAACATATTATTAAAAGGAATTAGTGGCCAATTCTTCCATTTGAAGGGTCATATGGTCCTCACAAGAAGGCACAAAGAATCTGTAAAGAAACTGGACAATCCATGAAAATTGAATTACTGGGCTCAATAAAAAAATTTAAATTCATTTATTCTTCTAATTTTTTTGGATCAATTCATGGATTCATGTATAAAAAGTTTAAGGCAAAAATCCAAAAACAAGGAACCAAAATAATTATTTTAAGTCCAGCAGACAATTTTGTCCAAGAATTGAGATCATCACACAAAAGTTTACTTTTCTACTAATATAGACATAAATTGGAGATGATATTTTTCAGTGTGAAAGTTAATATATGGTTTTCAAACGTTTTTTGAAGAAATTGTTTGGATTTGAGGGCATATTACTATTCATAAACCCATTAACATTTCAACATTCTGAAAAGTCTGGATTAAAATGGACTAATTAAAATTGTTTACTCAAACTGCCATAACATTGGTTATATAAGTCAAAATTCCTATAAATGTTTAGAGTATATGACCAAATTTATTATATAAAACTTTTAATATGAATATATCTCTATATTAAGCATTCTGAATGGCCAAACTAGTGAGAAAAGTGGAGGGACGTATTTGGAATGTAGATAGTCTAACTCCATGGGCTATAAATACATCCCCCCTTCTCTCATTGAAAGGAGTTGGAATTTCATAGAAAATTAGGATAGTTTTTCATGATTAAGGATCTTACAAAGGATTTGGAGGATCTTCCATACTAAATTTTTCACTTGAGAAACCATTCCTCCTTTATTCCTTTCATTTACTTTTGTGTTGTTCTTTGTTTACTATTGTGTAAGTGTTAGTTTTTGTAATTATTTTTAACGAAAATTTCTTCTTCATATTCTCTTTGAATTATCCAAACACTTTTATTAAATAGTAATGGTATTAAAAAATTTTAAATCTAGTGTAAATCCATTTTCTATTTTTCTTTCTCATTTAATCGAAAGTCCGTGTTTATTTTTCTTTGTTTCTCATGTGTGTGATCAGTGCACCACTCTTTTATTATCCCTTTCATTTTCTTATCTTCTTAAATCAACATCATAAAATTAATAAACTATATTACTAATAATTTCTATGGATGAGTAAATCTATCATTGGGTTGAGTTATAATTTAGGTATGTTATGTGATTGAGAGCTTTTTTATTGATGAATATTATTTGAATTAAAATTGTGTATATTGGACTTAACAATTCATGTAATAATGACTTATTTTTTTTAACGAGTGGTTTCCATGGATTATTGGTGCCATAAATACAGTACCAAAAATAATATAAGATTAATTTTATAACCTTAAGTCAATTTAAGGCTTGTATTAAAGCCTTAATAGTTGGGAATTCCAATCAATGTTAACTTGTGACATGGGAGTTAATTTAATGAAACATAAAGCAAGATTCAAGGATATAAAAATCTTAAATACCTAATGATGAACTCAACAAAATATTTATCAAATTGTTAAATCAATCTTAATTAATAAATCAATTAAATAAAGCTCTGCAGATAAACCCCCCAATCAAAATACAATCAAATTAAAAACAACCAACTATTAAAAAGTATCATCACCAAGGATTCGACCAAAGTGCTACTATACACATTAGCAGAGCACCAGAACCTTGAACGGTTGATAGGTGAAAATCGACTGCCCTTTGACCCACTCACATAGTGTTTCCTCTTGGAGGGCACAAAGTAGTGCTACCACCTGTCAAGTGATTCTTATATAGTTTAATGGACTAGGAAGATGATCATATATGTGTTGAAAAATTGATATCTCCAGCAGGACATGATGATGGTATATGTAGGATAAGAATGTTATGAATGTTCTATTGATAGAGACCACTAATGTTTTGTGGGGATATATACTCTTAGGCTATGAAGGTTCTAATCAAGGTGATGGTGTAGGTTTTAAATCTTGTTAAGAACCTCGAATGATTAGATTTTTTCACTTTTAACCTATTTTATATGTGGATACACAATTGGATCTAGTGGTTCCAGTAGATGAAACCCCTATGCTTAGTTCACATATCATGTTATAGAGTTAGAGGTATCCCAAGTTACATGATAGACCATACCCCCTTCTCACATGGTAGAGTATTAGTGTGAGCATATTTTGTGAATGCCTCACATGGAAGGATCCCCTTACTGAAGGTGATCCTAGTAGGGAGACTTCTCCAGGGTGACACATGGAACTAGAAGTTCCATGTTTTGGTGATGTTCAATGCGACTTTAGAAACGAAAAGAAGATGGAAAATTTACCCAACAATACATGTTCTTGATACGTGACCCCAAACCATGTGGGCGAGTCATTGCCGTCCAAAGTGAATAGTGTCAAGATGTGGTGGATGAGTTCCTCTGACTTGTCTATTTGAGGTTGTTTTATGTACTAAAGTGTCAAAGAAATCCTTGGTAGTGGTAAAAATGAAATAAAATGAAAGGATGAGTTCTAAGAAGTAGGATATCATGGAGGTTTTGAGTGTGGTTTGATGTATGGAATGTGTCTTCACCACCCTAGTTGTAATGTTCACACAAAGATGGGGGAGAATTTTCCCTGGGTATATCCACTATTTGAGACCTTGCAATATAAGTTGAGAATTTTTTCTCAATCCTCATACTGGAGTATCCTATGGGGAGGATCAATGATCACATGTTTCTATCAATGGTGTCACTTTTCTTTGTGAGGAGGGATAGCCTTGAACACAATATTTTTGTAATGGTATAGGAAAGCTAGGATGTTTTCCTCTATATGGGATGGTCATTTAATATTCATGATCAGATGACTGCATCCAATGAGTGTTGTAGTGCTTTTGGTTTTTTGGGATGAATTTCCTCCATTTATACGGTGTGGTCCCAAGTAAGGGAAGGATGAGCTCATTCACATGAGGTTATAATATCTTCTTTATTAATTATCTAGTATTACCCTTGGAGAAGTCGATGTTATGAGATTCCAATTACAATAATGGAGGAGTATGTGAATTTTATTGTTGAGGATGTTCCATGTTGAACTATCATAAAGAGTTTTCTTTCAACCTAAACTTACAAAATTGACAAGATGATATTTACTTTAGAATATCACATGAACATTGGCGGCTGCAAGATATGAAGGTGGAATTAGAGGATTTTATAAAGAAGGGGCATCATAATATCCAATGTGTTTTCTTGGGCATCCATTTTTTTTCACCTAGAGGTGGATGAGGGATTGATTCTATGTATGAGATGGAATCATAAGATATAGATGACTATTTTGTTGGAGTGTCCACTATTGAGAATCAATGTATTATTCAACTAGTGGTTTGGGGTGTAGTGGTTCTCAGATTTTTACCTTGAGAAAGTTTATCATTAGCTCTGGTTTTAGTGATGAATATACCAGGACTGTCTTTGTAAATCAAATGTGGCTTTTTGAGTTCACGGTGATTCACCTTTGGAGAGTTTTATACTAGAATAGAGTTTTTTGACTTATAAACTAGACTGTTAACTCTTTAGGGATCAGTTCTTGGTAGTATTATTAGGTGAAAGCATCTTTGATCAGTGTCATGGTTGTACATGATGAACTGATATTGGATTATAGAAATGCTTTAAGAGTACTAATTTCTAAGGGATATCTCATAGAGATAGGTATGGATTCATGAAGTCCAATTCTTGAGTTATTTATACTTAGATATGAGAGTGATAATGGAAACTGTCTTGAACCGTCACAAAGGGTCCCATGTTGCAACTTCATAATCCCAACTCCAGTTGGCCAGGGGCTGGTGAGTAACACCGAGTAGGCATATTACTGAAAAGGGAGGCCTTATCATAAGTACCTATAAAAACACACTCATCTCCAACACTATACAATAATTAAATTTAAAAACAACTAAAATACCTTGTGTGGATATATCTAAACCCCATAACCAAAATACGATAACAATTAGAGGAAACTAAAAAGGGACAGATACAAGACCACCACAAAGATTTTGAAACACAAGTCCAATGGGAAATTAAGTACTGGGGATTGATGTCCAAAATCCACAAGAACACACCTCAGTCTGTTCGGTCTCACTAAGCACTGTCTGGCCCTGGTCCTCCTTAGACTCCATCAAAAGGTCAATCATTTTCAAAAGAAAAAACATGTGTGGGAAAAGACCATCTAGTTTTTAGTATAAAAATACTCATTATGACACCCTGAAACTAGAAATAATTCAATCAAAAAATATATATTCAGCAATAAATAATTATATGTATACAAAACATATAACGAGAATACCCTGATATACTCAATATAGACACACACTCTTATATCACTGATGGCATCCAACCAAGAGGTAATGCTCATTAGGTATCACCATTAGTGGTACACGATGAAGGTATGAGAGATATGATACATATATTAGGATCGCTCCCTATCCATGGGGTGACACCAAAAAATCAATATAGATTAACCCACTAAGTAGGGGTAAGTGCCTACATAGTGTTTATTATGATGATACTAAGAACTCCACCTAGGGAATGAAGATGAATAGAGGATCTTAGTATGAGCCTCATGGATGGATTCCAACAACACTATCCAAGAAGTCTTGCTGAAGGGATTGTATTCCTAGGAGTAGAAGATGATTCAATACTAATCCTTGGGGAATGGATAAGAAGAATGAACCCTAACTAAAAATTTCCAATATATAAAGGAAAGGGATCAAATCCATGTCAATGAATGTAAAAAACGTGTAGAAGGGTTACATTCCATGTTCTTTGACCTTAGGCCTTGCTCGTATAAATGGGAAATGTGTATTTACTGGGTCCATATAGAAGTACAGATCCTATAGGATAATCCTGTAGTCTACCTGTGTGTCATTACATGAATTTTATCTTGTGTTCCTATTCCCTTGAGGCAGTACACTTCTTAGCCTGTGCACTTGGTCCAGATCATGTCCATGTTGGGGAGTAGACGACCTGCTCTAACCCTTGTTCATTTACCCTCCAAGGAACATGTCGAGACTTTGGGGAGCTATCACATGCCTTATGATTGGTCTCACATTCTGTTTGAAACTTAATGTTTCTCATGAAACAATAGCTGTCACACA
The DNA here is from genome assembly GCA_963277665.1 of Viscum album. NCBI lineage: Eukaryota > Viridiplantae > Streptophyta > Magnoliopsida > Santalales > Viscaceae > Viscum > Viscum album. Next base: position 66,521,311 of record OY728139.1, read on the forward strand.
GGGGGCCCACATAGTGTGCAGGTCCGGTTTACACACCGTGGGGCACATGATTTTCTAGAAATCTAGATCTGGCTTCACGCATTACAATAGTTTCTCTGACATTAAATATAGTGATCACCTCACTAAAAAAATTATAGATCAATCCTCATCGAGTCATGAAATCACCCATTAACACGTCTAAGGTCTTTGATCTTCTTGTAAAATGTGATCTTTCATTGATATTTTTTTTTGTGATGAGGAACCCAAAAATTAGGTATCTATGTCGTCCAATCCATTGTCATCTCCATCATCTCCCCACCTTCATGTCATGCGGATCCCAAGACTTTGATATCGAATCATTTTTCTAAGAAATAGGTGTGCAATGGCCGATTTCATCAATAAATATCTAACCGTGGTTTAGACGAAGAATACCTGTGATGAACGGAGAATCAAGGGAGAAAATAACAAAAACAATCAAGAGGAATAAACCTCAATATGTGTTCATTTCAATATCAATTCATTTCTATTATAATTAAAATAAAAAAATCAACAATTAATTAGAATTATCATAATAAAATCCTCAAAATAAAACCCATCCTACAATATGCATGATCTGGAAATCAATTCGTTAGTTTATTAATTCACACTTTTAAAAGGAATCAAGAATTGGGAATAAATCCAAATCAAACAGCCACCCTACTTGATTCATATTAATCACTTATGTAGAATTGTGCTAAATGATATCTAAAAGGATGTATTGAATCTGTTGTGTGTTGATCATAGATCCATGATCCGGTCACCATTTTTCTGAGACAAATACACTAATTCTCTCTCCAAGGGCTCTCCAATGATTCCATGATTATGAGTTTTAACCTTGAATTCCATCAAAATAGTCTTACTTAAATACTTCTCCGCTACTATGTCATGAAATAAAAATAAAATAAGATAATTAATTATTTTATTCATTTCCGCACCCACAATGACTTTCCACAAATGACCCGCACCAATAAAGGGTAACTCGCTCCTAGGGTAAAAATTATATTCTAAACTCAAAGACACCCTTCTATTTTGGATCCAAGAATCATTTTATAAATTATTCCACTTTTTTAGTAACACATCCAGTGTATTCTATTTAATATATTTAATATATTCTAAACATTTGTTCCATGCACATCGGGCCTCAGAATCGTATGACATCTTAGTTCCTGGTCTCAAAAATAATCCATACACTATTCAAAAATAATATACAAAAAATAGGAGTCATTATAGACACACATGATGTTGGGGCCATGCTATCATGAGATCTAGCCAATGGTGTAGTCATAGAACCAGATGATCAAAGAGAGAGTTTCTATCCACTACTTTTGAGTGAGGTAATAGAGCATGAAACCTCTTTGTAGTCGAACCTTATGGTTGAGGATGACATGACATGTATCCAATCGATGGTGGTTTCCCCTAATATTTTTTAGTAAGGTTGGGAGGCACAGCTTGGAGATTCTATTTATGGGGCCTTATGTGACAAGATATTTATTAGACATGTCTCGATGGATTTACCAAACTTGTGGAGATCATCATCCTTGTTTGAAAAGAGATGATGAATCCATTTATATGGTGAAAGGAGGTGTTGAGGAGGTTGTTTTCATTTATTCTTTAATCTAGTGGAGTTGAGGATATACTAGGATATCTTGGAATTGGTTGGAAATCCAAGGGAGTTGAATCATGTTTTAAAGTTAAAATCTTATTGTTTCATCTATCTTTGTGTGATGACCAATAAAGCCTTTATGAAGTTTATAAAACCTATGTGTGTAGTAGTAAGTCTATATTCATGGGATTCTCTCAATGATCATTGGGTAATGTGATGTTTAATTCATTTCATGATTAGGAAGAGTATGTGTGAAGCCTATTTAGACTTAGTTGTAGTTGGGAATAATGTTTTACCCCAGTTAGATAGCCAGATAAAGTGGACCGGTCAGGTTCTGGTGAACATACATTAGGTTTACATGTTAGATTTGGGCCATATCTAGAAGGATTATCTACCATTGGTGGGGTTTTCATGTCATGATGATTACCACTCAACCATTGAAGTAGAGCCTTTTCGAGGACACATATGGGTTACCATGTAGAACATGTTTATACTAGTTAGAGCCTATGGGTTACAATGCTTGGGTCCAAGGTTTGGTGTTAGTGATTGTTTTAAAGGGTGTAGTTCACCCAGGGGAGGATGTGGACTATCTAGTAAACATTAGGATAGCTTAGTGTATTAATAATGGAGTCATTTGAAGTTTGAGAGTTATGGAGTATTAGAAATGCTACTAGTCTATCTTCAGGGTCTTAGGCCCTCTCCTTTCTTGCAGCTTTGTCAAGTTAGTGAGGTGGTGTACTTATTAGCCTCTTGACCAAAATAGTTTTGGTTTCTTGGTTTTATTCACATGTCACAACTAAGGAGTTATGTGAACAACTATTTGTATGATTATTGATCTGGGTAAGATAGAATATGAGATTAAAGTTTCCTTTTTTAAGGATTATGTAGTTTTTTCAAAGATTGGATGTTTTTTGATTGCATAATAAACAATCTGGAGAGATCATGGGAGTGTGGGACCCTATTGAGAGCTCGGTAACACAACATTTTTTTAGTTTGTTCTTTTCAGGGATGAAAATCCCTAAAATGGGGAATAATTTAATATCATGGTATTTCTATGTTACACTTTGGAATATTTTTAGGAAAGCTTCCAAAGATAGGTTCTGAGTTGGTGTGATATTTTGAGGCTTAGTAAGATCGAAATTAAAATCTTAAAGACATTAAATATATTAATATCACTCACAATAAGTTTTCTAAAAAATGTGGAATAACACCCAAATGGAGTCTCATAACAGAAATTTTAGTCCAATTTTGAGTTCATAATGTGGGTTTTACCCTAAACCTGACATAACCATAGAGAACATTGTGTGCTTAGGTTGGGAGCGGTTGTGGGAGAATGTTTAAATGTACATTACCTAAGGTTTTATTTTAATATATGTATATGATGTTATCTCTTGGATATCCTCTAAACCCTGGAGATCTAGATGATCATTGTAGGAGGGTGTTCTTTGGGGATGGCATTAGAACAGATCAAGTTCGAGGATGGTTCCGCCATCAGGGTTCTAAAAGCTCACCAAAGACAATGAAGTTAATTAATTCTTCATCAACAATTTATCCGTCTCATGTCATGACATTTTTTTATTTTTTCCCCATTTTATTATCCCATAATGAACTCTAATCAATCAAATAATGTATTAATTCGTGGATGGGTTATTTTTGTGGGAATAGGTTTGTTGATCCAGGATTTGGGGGATAATTATTATTTATTATTTATTTTTGAATATTAATCCATCGTTTTAATGGTAATAGATTGTGGGAGAAAAGAACAAAGGACAAGGTTCATTCCACATATTGTGTTTTGCGGTTTTCTCTCCCATTTCAACATTAAATCATAATTAGTATTTAATTTTGACCCATGATTCAGCGAATACCTAGTGAATGATTGTTGCACATTCAGTATTTGGTGAAATGGATCACTACCATAGGTTTGAGGTAGAGATCGAACATCATAATTTTAGTACATGAAGATGGAATTAGATCCATGGATGTATCATAAGTTTAAGATGGTGGTATTGGTGTAAAACACTAATGAGGCACTACAATAGGTTTTTCCTAAAAAACAGATACAACAAGAATGGGAAAAATATGAAAATTGAAGTAGAGTGGGATTAATCAACCCCAGATCTAATATTTATGTTTCAATTCTTGGCATGATTCATGGATGGATCCGAGGATGGAGGTATGGGTGAAGATCTGTAAATTTGATCCTTGATTCTATAAAAAACCAGACTACACGATGTGTAGTCTTGTGAAAAAATGTTGCATAGTCTCATATGTGTAGTGCAAGGGTTTTCACATAAAGATATGTTTCACACTCCATGTGACACTTAGATGACTAGCTTGAAATGTTATGGGGGTAGATTTCTATTAGGGAATATAGAGTTACATGCCATGATTTCCAATTCACATTCCATATAATGCATGGTAGACATATCAACATGTATAAGAAGTACAAACCCCGTAGACCGTGTGTCCCCACACACTATTTGTGGTGGAATACATGTTTTTTACTTTCTAAAGTAAATGGGAACTCATATTCTACATGATATGTGCTAAACAATAAATCTATAGACTGCGTACCTTAGAAACATTCAATGCATTGTGTAAAAGTGTGTGCTGTGGGAGCATGATACGTGGGTAGTTCCAAGATTAGCGAGACACTCCATGTATTGAGGCGGGTAAGCTCGTGGCTCGAGGTGGATTATGGAGGTTTTTCTGAATCTTGATTTTTGAAATTTGAATGTTGGTACTTTTGAATTTTGAATGTGTTGTTTGTGGTTTATGTGGATGTGGGCTATGTGGGAACAGGTTTGTATGGTTTTCAATTTCCCAAAAATTGGCTGTTTGAAAAATACAAAAAAATGGATTCTGACCCCTAGGGACATTCTGTGTACTTCTTTGAGGGCTGGATGGATTCCTATTTCTCCTTAGTTCAGCTTTTTTGGTGTGATTTCTTGATCTTCCTTATCTAGTATTGGTATGGTGTGTTACCTGGATCCATTACCTAAGGGTTTAGTATGGAATTGTATCCTTTGAATAAGATGGTTATCCCCTATCAATAACTTCAGTGTCATATAGTGTTATTGGAATCCTTTTTTGAGTCCGGAAATAAGATCATCCATCATCATCATTTTCCCAAGGTGGGGTTATGAGAATCCTTTTGAAAAAACATACTCATGTGTCAGTCCCATACTTAGTGGGTTAACCCTGGTCAGGTTATTGGTATACCCCATGGACCTGGGTGTTATCTCTATCTATGTATGGATATCTTCATACTTACATCTTGGTTATTCCTGGATAGACCCAATGATCTTGACCTATGGGATTAGTGTCATTACTAGTAGTATAACTAATGGAATGCGTTCTCTTAGACATGCATGAACTTTATAATGAGTATCGATAGTGGTAGTATATCTCATTTAGTGTATTCTACTATATGAGTGTTATATGGACCCCTTGAGAAGAAATAATAGGATAGAAATTATAGTTGTGATATTTCCTTGAGATTGTGTGTATACTATTAGTATATATAGATGTTTTATTGTTTGTATCACATTATTACTAACATATTATATGATGAGTGGGCTACTATTGATTCTTTAGGTTTGGCTATTTCGTGGTGTCTTACTAGGTATTATGATACTCACCAATGTATGGGATCTATCTGCACATGTAATGTCTTATGCATATGAAAAATTTATTTATAGAGTAGTTAGAGGACAAAAAGAAGGTGGATCATAGTTTGGGATAGAGAGACCAAGGTGTATACTAGTGTTGTGTTTGACATTAGTCCCCTAATTTTGAACATGGATAAATTTAATTATAGTTTTTATGGTCTTTTATTTGGAACCTTTTCATGATTTCTATTAATTTTTAAAGTACACTAATTTTGGGATTATAGATATATAAATGAATTGTTACAAGTCATTTTACATTTCAACATTTTATAGTCTTATATGTGTGTGCATGAAATCAAGTACTTTAGGAAAATCCCTCCCATGAGTTTGATATAAATTCATGGAACTAGAATCCATTCCTTGGACTATTAGAGGTAGGATATGTGTAGTTTTCGCTCAGACCTCGATGGTTCAAGTTATGAAAAAATTAGTCCTAAAATAAATATAATGAGATAGGGAATATAGATTTTTTATAATAATATAAATAAGTCATAATAATCCAGAATAGTTAATAATAAATCATTATCTATGAGATCATATCACAATCATAATACATAATTTTGTTTAATGTATGAAATCATAAAAAAACATCATCTTTGTCAATTATTAAGGACCATACTTCCATAGTGGATACAAAACTATAATGGATTGGGTTTAGTCCCTATTACCATTAATAATGTAGATAGAGTCCCATAGTGGAATGGGTTCACCCAGTTTTCCCTATCATAAAAAAATATATTTTTTTATCACAACTCAATTAACACATGAGAAAGAAATTGGTTTCATGAAAGCATCATTAATAAAATTTCCATCATATCCAATTTATAGATATTAAGTGTATAAAATTATAAAAGAATATCTATATTAAAAAAATAAAATTCATTAAATGATGCTGACATAGATTAAAAATAATTTTATAAAAGAATTGGAAATATGATTTGAAAGTAAGTATAAATATCCATATCTATTTACAAATTTAAAAACTAAAAATTACTGAAAAAATGGGTGTAGAATTTTCAATATAAAACCATGTAAACTTGTAAATGTTATTTAACCATTAATATAGGACATGATAATGGGAAATTGTTTCATTATATATATATTAAAAACATTGTTTTTACACTTTTGTAAAGAAATTCAAAAGTGAGTTGTGTAAAAAAGATTCAAAAAATTAATTTTTATAATTTGTAAATAAAGTCAAAGGTGGTAGAAAATAACTTTATCAATCATTTATTTATAGATAAAAAGATCCATAAAATAATTTTTAAGAACCTAGACAAGGTGGAAAATATTCTTGACCTAACAAAAGATATAAGATCGACTTTTCTTAAAATCACATTTTTTGTCCTTTTGAGAACCAAAGAGGAGAAAATGGAAAGTATACCTAAAAATCCAAAAATTAAAAAAAATAGAATAAAATTAATTTTATTTATGAGATAAATTTCATATAATTTATACATATTATATTGAATCATAAATAATATTTATCAAAAGAGTGATTTAAACATAAACCCTTACCTGAAGTCTTAACTTGATTTATACACAATTTAACCTCCTATGTAATAAAGTTGTATTTATAATTAATATATAATAAAAATATATGAATACTTATATTCCTATATATAATTCCTTTATATTTTCTAATTTTCATTTATTAGTAATTCAATATTAAAAATCAATATTCATGTGTCAACTATTCTTTTTTTCCACACAGGTTTCAGTTTGATAATTAAGGTACTAGAACCTTGGCCATGGTTTATCATCTATATAATTTTAATAATATCATAAATATAATATTTATTCTTTTTAAACACTCATATAACCATCCATTTATTTATGTTGTGAAATATTAATTACATCACTTCATAGAAGCGGTAGTCTGTACGTACACACAACTGATGTTTTGATTTTTCAATGATTTAAAAGAAAGGAAAATAATAATATTTTATAATTATATAATAAATATAATATATATTAATTAAATACATTTATAAAACTTTTCATGAGAGGTTTAGATGGAAAATTAAACACATCAATTCATGAAGGTAGTAGTTTGCACGTATGCATGTGTGCCGTTTCATTTTACATTAGTTAAAAAAGATGTATATAATGATTGTTCCATCAATGTAATTTAATTTTAGTATAGTAATGACAATAATTATATTATTTTTTTGTATTTATTTAATATTTTTGGGAGTTGTAAGAATAAATAAACTTGGAAGAATTCAGTTAAATCAATTACATCTTCTCTAAGTAACCTTATTGGGCCTACACCTTACGCCTTATTAGGATTGTTTTTGGTGAGAACAAAACCTCAAAAATTAAGATAGATGTTTTGATAAGTTATCTTAGTATATATTGATCAGTTTATGGTATAATAATTATATGGATTAGTGAGGATAAAAGATTACCTTTTATAAGTGAGAGTGGAAACCTTGGAAATACCATTAATTTTAAAATAATATAAAGTCATTTTCCTACGAAAGTTTCACCAAAACATAAAATTTTATAATATAAGGTAATTTATCATCAAAATTCACTAATCCAGTAATGTTTTTGGATGTGCTATATATGTTTTTTTCTTTATCTCTTAGTTTAATGACTATTTTAAACCTTTTACCCTCTACCATGGTGACTAACTTTTTCTGGGGTATAATATTTCTATGAAAAAAAATTATCTTTACATAATTTAATAATATTTATTATATTGATTTAAAATATAGAACCTATTCAACAATATTCAATTTCTATAAGTGGTACAAATTTACAATAATATCAACTCAAAAAACTCATAAAATCCAATTTTAGAAAAAGCGATCTTTAAGAATAAATTTTTTTACTCACATTCATTACTTATTAATAACTATTTTATGGATTTTAACTTATTTTATTTATGTTATTATATATTTTATTAAAATCCTTCATCAATAATGTTTAAATTAATTTATTACGAAAAGAAATATATTGTACACATTATAAAAAAAATTTCAACAAAATATATCATTTTCCAATAAAATGATGTTATATTTATTTATAACAAATTTATAATAAATATATGAATGATAATTAAATTTTAAATAAGTATAAAAAACTATTATATAGCTGTAATACTTAAAATAATAGAGATAATATTTTAAATAAGAACATAAATGAGAAAAACAATGTTTGTCAATAAAAATTTTTCATTTAACCAATAATTATTAGAATAATATTCTTTTTCATTAAAAAAAGTTTCATATATTCCCTTAATTTATTTTATTAATTATTACATTAATTTTATCAATAAATTTTATTTATATCACTCCCAAAAATATTAATTTTAATATAAATTCATAATTCAACAAAGTAGTTCAAAACAATTTCTTAAGAATAAATTTTATTTCCTTAAGTGAATTTGGTCATTTTTATAGTCATTTATTTTATCATTATCATTTAAATATCTCAAATTTTTTTCATTTTATACTTTAATAAATAATTATTAAGTTTAATTTGGAGTTACGTGCATCATAAGCTATTGAATACATCAAATATGTTAGAGAGAAATATAATCTAAAATATTGTGGTGTTATATATATATATATATTCTTGTGAGATTCAATTTGAAATGATTAGTCTTCATGTAATAACAACACACAACTTTTTTCATTAAGTAGTCTTCATGAAACTATCCCACACATCTATTTTTTGTGTGTTAATGATTTTAAACTATCTCATGTATCATAAAAATATTAACACGAGGCACATAAAACTATATTCCTTGAGAAAAAAATTATAGTCACAAAAAGCATAACTACTTTTTTAGTTTTTCATATAAACAATAAAATTTTAATACTCAAAATATTATTTTTCAAAAAATCAATATATTCTATAATAAATATCAACCATCGACTTCAAATAGTGTGAAAACGTTTCATAAAATAATTCATTAACATCAAATATTTTCACCATAAACTCACCTAATCCACTCACCTTATAATATATTACTGAAGATTAAATATATTTAATCATGATTTAAAAATGGGTTGAAATATTTATATGCTGAATTCAATAGGTTGGTATAAAATAAAACACACAAAAAATCCAAAATTTCCAATAATATATTCTTTTTATATCATTTTTAAGTGTAAACAATATACCACTATTTTACAGGACAATCCATTAGAATTAATCCTTCACCATTGAATCTAGAAAAACATTATTCAATGATCAATGTTAGAAACAAGAGAAAAATAATTTTTAATTCAATGCATTTTATTTATGTGAATAACATAAATACAATTTCTATTGTTACATTTTCCCATTGTTTTAATGATGACAAAGAGTCACCCCATATTCTTTGATTCCTCAAGAAACATCCTTCACAAATCATCTAAGAAATAATTTATTCTTTCCAAAATTGGTTCTAACTCACCCTCAATCTCATAAATTCTATTTTTATACTTCTTTTATAAAACATCTCAAAATTCATTATGCCTTCTACTATATCATAAAATTGGATCATATATTCTCTTTCCTTAAATATCCATCCTTAATTATTCATATCATATTTCCCCATATTTTTATAGTAATATTATAGGTATTTATCATTAATCCTAAAACAATAGAAAATATTAAATTTAATAAAAACATATTATGAGAGGGGTTACTTATAAACCTACCAAAGTAAAGGGTTGTGTCAAAATTATGAAGATCAATCTAAGATTCATAAATTATAGTTTTAAAAGTGCATTTTTGAATATTCTAGTCACTTAATCATTTTTAAAAATATGTTCCACCTTTAAAAATTATTGTTCCAGCCTTTCTTTAATTAAATAATACCAGATCTGAATTTTCTTCATTAATGAGTGTTTAATATTATTTTTATTACGTCATTATCACCTTGACATTTTCATTGAGATCCTTAAATTTTTTCCACATAAATTAATTGGATAGAAGTATTTTTTTTCATAATACACTGTTATTTTTCTATACCTAGGAGTAATAATTAATTTCATTTAATTGAATTAACAAAAAATCCAGATATGTTATGATAATTTGGTTTTTATAGTTTTTGAAAAGATTTTATTTTGGTTTATATTAATTTATTTAGGTTTTGGAAGTATATTTTCTATTTTTTTATTGGAAATAAAAAACAACCAATATAACCAATATTTTAATAATTATTTAAGAAACTAATGTAACCTGATCCACAAGCTGACCGTTATTCATGTATGAATGTGTCAGACAAACCTACCACTCTTGAAATTTTTATTAATGAGATGATGACAGTGAAAAAAACTAACATCAACCCCCATTTAATTTCCCTCTACACTTATACAAAAATTGATTGGCTTTATATACATTGCTCGGATACACATGACACCCTCAGTCTCCTCACCCATAATATTTTTCTTTGCCCATATTTCTCCTGTTGAGTCCATGATAGAAATTTTTTAATGTTAATTGAAATAATTATTTTTGAATGACTCTAGAAGTGAAATAATCCATGACTTCTTCCCCTCACACTAATTTAGAAGCTTCTTTACTCTCTATGTATCTTTTCCAACTCCTACAGACCAGATCAACGACTAGTTTTGAATCATCTAATATTATCTAGTGAGACCGAGAAAAAAATGGTATAAAAGACTAATTTATTTTTATTATCATTTTAGTTTGATAAATTTATAAGTAGTAACTGTTTCATAGAATATTTTTTACAAACTTAATGGATTATGATTGTAGATATCCATCATTAAGTACTCTATTTTTTTACTATTCATGTGAGGTGTTATATTTAGATATCATTATAATTAATTATCTCTCATTAATTTAATTATTCAAATTATTTAGTAGTATGTGAATACCATATTCAATACTTTCTTTTATTATCATAATACTTTATTTTTGTATTTTTTAATTTCAAATTGATTTTGTTTACTACAAGTTTAATAAATAACGTTCATAATATATATTAAAAAAATTATAATTTTTTATTAATTTCATATACATTTTTTATTAATTAGTTATACTTAAAATATATGTTAGATACTTATTTTACTTATCTATCATTTTTTTGCAGACATCAATTTTTTTATATATGACAACTATGGAATAATCTTTTGATAAAAAATTGTAGATTCTAGAAGTTATTTGAAACAATCTTGAAGCTCATAGTGACCCAATGGATTGTAATAGGTATAGAAAATTCTATGTAGTGATGAATATCTTGAGTGAGATACCAGTTAAATTTAGGTATGAAAATGAATTTATACATTTGATAACAATTATAGGTCGATTATTTCATTTACCATTACAATATAAAATTGATTAATATTAATACAAACTCTAATTTGTTGAACAATATAAGATATGAGATTAATTAGCTTCTAATTTATCAATAGTTCCCCTCACTACTGAACATTGGAGATATTTTTAGAGGATCAACCCTTCCTCTTATTGATTAATATGTAGATATTCATTGTAAATTGAAAAAAAATATTTTAAAATTTATTATCAATTTTTTAAAAAAGATGTGGTTTTTTGAAAGATAATGTAGAAATGTCAATGTGATCTAGGGTTGTAAAGATTTTTTACAATTATACTTTATGATCCTAGTTAAAATAATAATTTAATTTTAGTTGATAAAATATATTGAATGAACTAGTGTAGTTCAAGGGAATAATATTCATGTTTGCTGAATAAGTTATATTTATAATTTTATTATAACTGATGGATTGAAAGGAATAAATAAAATTATTCTTTATATTAAAATGATATTCAAACATGTTATATTATAACTCAAAAGGATAAACATTTTTATAATTTGTTTGGAATTAGAAAATTTACTATTACATTTTATTGTGTTTGGATGTTTTCACATGACCTGGAAGAGAATTTGAGGATTCTGACATTGTTTTCCCATTTTGTTAAAATGATTTATTAATTATATATTTATTACAATATTATAATTATTAAAAAATATTTATAAGAATTTTCCTTCTTTCTTAAAAGTTTTACGAGAATACAATAAAAGTATTCACTTCTTATTATGTTTCTAGAAATACTTTTAGGAATGCTACTTAGAGTGTGTATAATATATTTTATGATTTAAAATTTCATTATAATTTTGTTTTGAGTTCTATGACTAGGATAAAGAAAGAAAAGTTAATTTATTTTAGGAATATTATGAAAAATAAAAATTTTAATTTGTGTGACCTTAATTTTTAACCCATTAAAAAAAATTCAGTTTGGAAATTTTGTTTTAAGAAATTGTATTCTATGTATCAATTTTCAACAATTAAGAAAAGGGTTCAAAATATTTAGAATTTTTTTTATTGAATATAAAAAAATTGTTTAAACAGATCAAGAAAAGTACATATATGTTGGATATTCAAGTAGTGGAATGAAAAAAAGTTGTTTAAGCTTTAGAACTAAATGAATCAAAAGCATTCATAAAAAATTTAAAATATATATAATTAAAAATTGAAAATATGAAAATAAGTTACAGATCAAAAAAAAAATTTACCCAGGACCCTGATAATTTTCAAAAGGTGGTTGAATTGAATATTTTTTTATATTGGAAGCTCATTTAGCTATTTTATTTATTTATTTTTTGTTTAGAATAATTTGATTAAGACTTTAGTATTAAAAAAAAATATATTTTAACAAAAGTTTTTGTGTGTCATATTCATATTAGATTTCATTAAATCCAAAACTTGTGAAGGAATTTTTATATATACAATATTGGTTATAAAAAATATCATATTTTAATTTTGTTTCCTTTTAATAATGATTTTTTAATTGATCAAACTGATTTTGGAAACATTCATATTTATTATTATTATGTTTTAAAATAATTTCTCATGTATTTAAAACTAACAATTTTTTTAGTTTATTCTTTTTTAAATGTCAAAAATATTTTATGAGATCCAGTTTTGGAGTAAAAATTGTCTGATATTAATGTATTTTCCACGCTACTATTCTTATCATGGTAAGTGTTATCATTTTTTTTAAATTGGATAATTTTTTGAATGAAAGATTTTTTTTAAAAATAGATAATTATATATATCTAGCATGAAGGATGAAATTATGTTGTTGAATATAATATTTATATTCTCTATTTCATTTTTGTAGTAAAATTTTAATAACTATGGATAGAAATGTAAATGGTGGAGGGAAATAGTGGTGATGGTGTACATTATTTGGTGTTATGCTATGAAAATGTGTTTTGAAAAAAACTTTTATAGGGAATTTGTGTTGTCTTTTAGGGAATTTGGAATCATAATGGTGTTTTAAGTTGAGGTATGTGTGGTGTTAAAAAATGAGGTATTCATGGAGGTTTTATTTTCATATTGAATAAATTGTGGTGGGATAATAGACTTATAGTGGTCCTGTACTGAAATGAATCTTTATTATTATTTTATCAATTATTTTGAAATAAAAAAACTAATTTGATTAGTTTTGTTCCTATTTTTTTCATTTTTCATTGATAAATCATTTGATTTAGTTCTTTAGAAAATATTGTTTTCTATTTTGGTTTTTAAAAAACGTTTTCTTTTTAACAAAACTGACCATTTTCTAACCCCTAGTCACACTAGGAAAATTAATTTATTTTTTTACCACACACTCAATAAATTTCAATTTATTGTATAAATATCATTTTCTAATGGAATTTCTATATTCTATATCTCTAATACTCTATATATTTATATGTTTAATCAAATATTTCTTTTTCCGATGCATATATCTAATTTTTTTAGAGTTCCTTCTTTATACCTGTTTACTCACTTAACCTCCATTATTTTTTATTCCATCATATCACTTTGAAATTGTGCTTGGAACCGTGTTACATATATTATATTTGATCATATCATCTTCTAGTAAAACATACATCCAATCATTCTATAATAAAGTATTGGATACATTTAATTTTAATATTGATTATTTATTTGAATTATTCCAACCATGATAGGTATATACTCCCAGATTTTTCATATATAAAAATTACATATTGTTAGATGAATAATAAATACCTAACATTATGGTTCACACTAGAATCATATATTTTTAGTGTATTTGAAAAATTCGATACATAAATAAAATTTTCAAAAGAAATATACATCATTTCCCACTAATTTATTTATAAATAGCACCCTTTTTAGACTTATAAAAACTAAAAACTCTCTTCATATGTTTGGGCAGTATACATAAGAATGGGTGATCTCAGATGCTCAGTAAGATTAAAAAAGGGAGATGTCAATGAGAATATGAACATAACATGATCATTAGGGTATAAAAACATATGTCTAAAATTTTAAAACCCAATGTTTCATATCATATATAATAATATTGAATCATTGAATAAATATTTATAGTTTATAAGACATGAATCATAAAGGAATCAAAGATCATTGGACATGTGAACATAATACTAGAATAATATATAAGTATATAGAATACATATAAAACGTGAAAATAATTTCATTAGTCAAGGATAACTTCTATGTCTATCATAGTGTATTTGGTTCACCCACACTTCACTATATCCTTAGTATAATTTCACTCCCAAGACAATCACATTGGATATATTCCATCACTGAACTAATTTAACTCCCCATTCATATCCTTAATATCTCATGAGATATCCTTATTTACCCAATGAATTATAGGTATATATACTTCTGGTCCCACCCATAACATAATCATAATCCATTCATATGGATTTCACAGGATCATAAGTCATTAATAATATATAAGAAAATATGGAAAGGAAATTATTTTCATAAAAATTTCAATATTTCATCATAATATAACCTATAGAAAATAAATAGATTTGAAAAACATCTCATCATATATATTTATCTATAAATGTTAAAGTTAAAAAAATGAATCACACCATTCATGGAGATGGTGGACCTTATGTACTCATGAAAAATGTTTTCAGTTTTTGAAAGATAGCGTAAAAGAAAGGTAAAATATTATTAAATATTAAAGAATAAGTATTATATAATAAATATCACATATTTTTATTAAATATATCCTTATTATTATCCATTTGAATCATACATATAAAATGAATCATGTCCTTTTATGGAGCTGGTAGTCCACATGTACACTCGAGGGAAATTATCATTTTCCAATAGATAGGAAGGTAAGAAGTCAGATTTGTTATTATAATTAATTTTTTTAATTATATCATAAATATTTTATAAGTAATTTAAAATCAACAAAATTACCATCCATTAAATATTATTATGAAAAACGAATTGTATATATGGAGGATGTTGTCCACACGTACACGTGAGTGATAATTTCACCTCTCATTTGAGGGAATAAATGGTGGATATTGATAGTTACATAGGAATAATGACATTTAAGTATATTTAGGTTATTTAATTTATTATTTTACTATTAATACCAAATATTTGGAGGAGGTATAAGAATAATTAAATTTAAAAAAGTCAGGTAAGACAATTACCACTTCTTGAGTAGGCCTCCTTTAGATCATTTCTTAAGGACCCTTGGAATGATCATTTAAAAATAAAATAACCTATAAATAATGAATATTTAAGTTTAAAAGATATTTTATGGGATTTATATATATGTGGATTAATTTGGTGAAAAAAGAAATAATGTGCGTCCTCTTATAAGGGATGGAATCTCAACAAAAATGATTCAAAATGGATTAATATTAGAATAAAAATAGAAACTGGTCCGAGTATAATAATCCAATGAAATTTATGAAGGTTTTAGGGGCATTTTAGAACTTATCTTTTGGTTTAACCACTTTGTTAATCGATTTGAACCATAATTACAGTAAGTATTTTTTCAATCTTAAATGGTTATAATTTTAATTATTATTTAAAATTATCTAATAAATATAATTTTTTTACTTTTTAGACCATTAAGCTTTATAAATTTAATTTTTATATTTCTTTATGATTTTTAAATAATTTAATAAATTATTATTTATCTTAAAATATCATTAATGTCATTTTTGACACTTTTTATTTAATTTGACGTTAGATATATGAATATAGTAATGTGATCAAAATATAAACCCTTTAGACATACCTAATATGTTATATTAATCTATAAAATCATTGGTAATATATAAATTACACAAAAAATATAACTTTTAATTATTTTAAATACATTTACCTGATTTTCTATTTCTTCCATAAGCGTTGTGTTGATGTTGTGTAAGTATTTAAGATAGTTAATTAATTATTAAAATTTAGAAATAAATTATATTGATAAAAAAACTAATCCATATTTCACATATAAAACTATAAATTAACTTATCAAATTTATATCATTATCTAAAAAATTTAAATATATTAAATTCAAGTGAGTGAAATTTTGGAATTTCTTTTAATTAAAATAGTATCAATATCATTGTCAAGAGAAAATGGTCAAAAAATTCCATATATGAAATTTTTTATGTATATTTTATAATTTACTTCATCCAATTAAATAAGGGTAATTGTTAGTTTACTATTTTGACCTTATATCATGGATTTAATCACTTTTTACCCATTTTACCATTACTGAGGAAAAAAATATTTACCAAAATTACTTTTCATAATGACAAAAAATTAAAAGGTAAATATTCACCAACTTTTAACCAAAATTTTTTAAATATTGTGTCCATTTTTTAATATTCATTCTCTAGAATTGTAATAAATCAATTTTAATATTAAGGTATAAAACGCAATGAAAAACAGTTTTTAAAAAAAAAATTATTTTGCATAAAAATTAACTTATATAAGAATCCTGAATATTGATTATTAAAATGGAATTAATTAGATTAATATAAATTAATTTGATCATATTTCACTTATTACAAAAAATTATTTCAGGGCCTTTAAATTACATTTTTAAATAAAAAATGAATTTATTTAAAAAATATAAAATTTTCACTATTCAATGAAAAATAAACCATTTTACAAAATTATTAAAATTTCAACATAAATTAATTATGATATTAAAAAAATTAAAATGGTTTTATTTTTTTTTTAAATTAAATTTCTAAAAGTTTTATAAATTAATTATAATATTCACACAAAAAATTCAATAAAAAATCATTTTTAAAGAAAGAATATTTTTTTAAAATAAATAACTTTAGTAAAAATTGAGTACTTATATATTATGATTTTACAAAAAAATTTCAATTAATGAAAAAATTTAAATATATTTTTAATAATGTTCTTAATCATATTCATAACTATTAATTTAACAACTATGTTATAATATAGAATGATTCACTTTAAGCTTAGTGTTGTGTGTCAGGAAATCTATTGAACACTTACAATTTTTTTAATAGAAAGGGATAATAACACTACCTTTTAAAAGGTGAAGTGTTAAATATAAAGGCTACCTAAAATAACACAAAATTGGGTTTATATATAAGGATAAAATCAGTGGGATGTTAGGTTTTATAAATTTATGAGAAAAATAACATGAGAAAAAATATAGAGTGATAGAGAACATGGTCCTAATAAATTTAAGTACCACAATACCATATATTAATGTGGGGGTGAAAATGCAATAAATTCCTTACAAATAAAGGTAAAAAGGTATCATTTTTATTTCAACATCCTTTTCTAAAGTTGAAGTATTATTTTATTATCAAGGTAGACTATAGAAGAAAACATAATTACTTTATTTATTTACATTTTATAAAACAAGTTCCATTATTTGGTTGCACTTTGAAGTATTCCACTTTATCTCTTACTCCAATAATTGTTTTTTTCTGATGATTTTGTCATACCCAGAGAATTAAAATTAATTTTTACAGAATCAAATTATTCTTAAGTTAATTTATTTTCCCACTAAATATTTAACAAAACCAAAATGGTTATCATCAGTTATCGAATATGGATAAATAAAATAAATTATTCTCTAAAATCTCAATAATAACCCCTAAAGGTCACCATAAATAATTCCCTAAAAAGTTAACCTTAAGACTCATCCAAAATATATCTGACAAAATCCAAAACCCAAAAATCTAAAATATTTAACACATATTTTATCTCCGGATTTACTTTATAATTTGTCTCCATAAAACACGATTTAGCTTATAATATCACATATCAAACATGTTAATATGTGGATTCTCTAAAAAATTTCAAATAAATTGAATCACCATAAAATATTAGTGAAAACATATATGATTATCAAAATTAATACTTTTCTAATTCCTCAAATAAAACCATATAATAAGAAATATATTCTATAAATCTATAAAATTAATAAAATCCATCAAATAAGACAAAAATAACCTTTTTATCATATCGCTAACGAATTTCATGGTTACCAATACTATGAAATCAACTTTACAATTTTAATCATCCATTTATCCTAACTAGACTTTATAAACTCAATAAAAATAACATATAAAGGGTTAATTTTTCATTAATAAAATTTTCTCCAAAAGTATCACCCCACCACTAAATCAATTATTTTAATTATCAATACTATTCAAAATATGTTTTGAAATCCTTAAAGAAAAACAACCGTGGAATAATCCTCATATTTTTTGTGATTTTTATTACAATTATAACATTTACATAACAATTCTATAACATATTTCTTGAATACCAATACATATACACTTCAATCATTCCACTTCAATTATTATAATAAAATAGGTCCTTATTGGTCTATGATAAAATCTTTTGATTAAGGTAATGAATCTATAAATTCTAAAATTTACCACATATGAATCATTTAATTCCGCTAATAGAATACATTTTCCCCTTATTTTGATAAATTATATTAGGTGATACCTCCCACACTCTGGAGATAAAAAAATTGAAATTTCTTACTTATGTGGACATCACCGAATTAAATTTCATTGAAGCTCACAATTATCTTATTTTAAGAACTAGGAAAGTCACTGATATTTATTTATTTATTTATATATCGTGATAGATAATTACTTTTAATCACAAGGTTGTATTTTTTAGTTTATATTTCATTTATTTTCTTTGGGGGACAGTGATTTTGTTGATCGTCAGAGTCCCAAATAAGATGAATCCTCATGGTTCTAACCATTTTATAAAAACAAATACCATAGTTTTTTTGACAATAATAATAGTGAGGGATTATGAAAAATCATTTATGTAATGTCTAAATCATTTCATATTTTTTAAAATCCATGAAACCATAGGTTTAAGCTATGTCAGACTTGTTTATAATCTATTCAAATCATTTATAATGGATTAAGAATAATATGAGAGTCAACCAAGGCATATCCCATGAGATTTGGAAACTAGGTATAGAGTAAGTGGACACTCACCATGAAATTAAATTATAGTCAATATATACTCTCTGAAATCTTTTTATGGTTATTACCCCAAGATTAATCTGGGGTAAAACCATATAAAATTATAGTATTACGAAATTGGTGTTTTTTGGAAAACCATAGTCCTTTTTTACCACAATTCATGAAATTATCCCATACATAAAATTATCCTATTAGTTATCACAAAATATTTCTCATCCTAGTTTTTAAAGGTAATTAAACCTTTTTATGATACCAACTATAACAACACATAATTTTTATACAAGAAAATTACATATTTATAGATGAACATTCAACACATAACATTATGATTCACACTAGAATCATATATGTTTAATGTATTTGGATACCTAGATACATGAAAAAATTATTTATAAGAGATATTTATCTTCTACCACTAAGTCCTTCATATATATAACCCTTCTCATACATATCACACTTAATAACTTTCTTTATATGATGGGGAAAGGAAACATAAGAAAGAGTGAGGTTATATGCTAAATAAGGGTAAATAAGGAAGATATTAATTGTCAATTGAAAATAACATGAGAATAAAGATATAAGAACATTATATTAATATTTTACAACCACACCACAAATATCATAGATTATAATATTGATTCTTGGAATAAATCTTGGTAGTTAATAAGTCATTAATAATAAAGGAATCAACATTATCCAAGAGAGAATAACATTGCAACTAGATCTATGTTTTTGGAATAAAAATAATCTTGGAAAATCATTTTTTTAATCATCGATCATTTCCAAGACTAATATAGTGGGTTTCATTCACTGCCCATAAATATATCCTTCATCACGTTTTATTCTAAATACTATCATAGTGGATAAAGACCCTTACTGAACAGGGTTTACTGTCAATTATAGGCCTTATAATCTTTAGAGATATCCATATTTAGAAAAAGCAGTAGAGGTTTAAATAATTATGGTTTCACCCAAATATAATCATAATATATTCATATGTGTACAATAATATCATAAATCATTCATCATAAATCATAACCTATAAAAGGTAAATGTGTTTAATAAACATTTCAAAATTTTATCATAATATAATACATAGAAAATAAATGGGTTTCATAAAAATCTTGTCATCATAATTATAAAACATCTAGAGAATGAATACAGATAGTATTGTTAGATCATGCGCCCATTAAACAATAAGTGGCATAAAAGGTTTATATCTTAGATGAAAATTGTTTTAAAAGTTCACAATTAATATTCCTTTAGAAAAATACCCTTTTTATTTTGAAATAACTTCTTTAATTTTTAAAAACATGAAAAAGAATATGGGAAACAAATTTATTTTTAAATAAACTTGGAAACTCTTAAAAAAGATTCAAAGCATTTAGAGGTCATGATGGTGGGAAATTCCATTTATACTGTGTACATTAAAACAAAGATTCCTTCCCCATTTTTGGTAAAATGTAAAACGTACCTCATTTGGAAAATGACAAGAAGAATGATTTTTTCCAAAAAACTAAATCATGTAAACAGTCACTTTAAAAAATCATAAAAGAATATAAAATCATTTTTCAAAACATTTTTTGAAAGATCTCATATGGAGGAAAAATTATTTATGACTGTAGAGAGAAATAAATTTCATTATCAATAAAATTTTAAATCAGTATATTATGTTATTATTGATATGAAAACGAATTGAAATATGTAATTTATATAAATAATAAAATGAAAATAAATTTCATGATTTTATTGAGTGGTGGATCATAAAAGTTCATCAATGGTTACTTAATAATGAAGAATCCTACTAAAAAAATATATTATAACATAAAACCGTTACCAATTTGGTAACATTTGAAGAAAAGACTCATGAAAGAGATAAAATTATATGGATATTTAAATCAGAAAAATTTTCAAAATAATAATCATCACAAACATTCATTTTTATTGTACACACCATATAAATGAAACAAGTGGTTAATATGACACATGTCTCATAGAAATAAAAAGTGAGATGAAATTCCCTCAACTCAATATATAATTGCTTCAAAAGAAATATAACCACCGGTTTTATAATTTAATATTTTTTATATTTATATACCAGAATCATATACATTTTTATAACATAATATATGATTCCTTTATAGCTTTTTAAAACATTTTTGTTAATAATTATTTATTAATATCATTATTTTCTAATGTTTAATGTTTCTTTTTTCATGATAATTTTTTGTTGGTAGTTCCAATGCTTATATATAAAACATGGTTATATCATATTTATAATGTTAATCATGATATAAATATCATATATATTAATTTTATATAAATATATCTAGATTCATTCATAATGTATAGATAAAAAAAACGAATTTCACTCTTTATAGAGATAGTAGGTCGTATGTACACATGAACAATATTTACACTTTTATATGGATGAAAAAAATAAATGTAATTAATAATTATGCTTTCCAGAATCATTATGTAATCACACACACATATATATAATAAAAATTAATTAAATCTATCCATATTACTATCCACATATAAAAAAAATAAAAAATGAATCACATTGCTTTGTGGTGGTGGTCGTCCACATGTTAGCATGATAGAAATTATCATTTTATAATGAATGGGAAGGTAAGAAGGTAGATATGATGTTATAACATAAGTATAATAATTTCATAAATATCATATATAATCTTTAATCCCCTTATAATAACTATCTATATAAGATGGTGATGGAACATTAATTGTATTACCACATGGAGGCAGTAGTCCCACATAAGCACGTCAAATAATTTAACTAAACATTTGATGGAATAGATGGTGGATATTGGTGGTTAATTATTAATAATAATATTTAAATATATTTAGGATACTGAATTTAATATTTTGTTAATAATAATACCATTTATATAAAGGAGTAGGAGAAAATAAAAAAAATTGAAAGAGGTCGGGTAAGATGATTACCACTTATTCAGTAGCAATAATTTATATACTTCATTAATTAGATTTTTAAAGATATTTTAAGAATACTAAAACCTATAACTCATGTCTAATGAAATTTATAAGATAATTATCCAGGGGTTGGTTAATTAATATGGCTCAAAGTGGTGTAAATAAATGAGAGAAGGGGTGTCCTTATTTAATTAAGTCATTCTCAATCCAAATATTTCGAAATGGCGTTAGATTTTATGAAAATGTGGATAAGTTATATATACCATCAGATAATGAATTTCATATAGCTTTTGGTGTCATTTTAAATCTTGTATGTTTGTTTAACCACTGTGTTAATTGATTTTAATCTTAAATATTGTAAAGAATTTTTCAATCATAAAGTGTTATACTTTTAACCATAAGTTAACAATTATATTATAAAGGGAAAATGGTTTAAAGTTTATAACATTTCTCATCCTACTTTTCAATTTTCATGTTTTTTATTTTTTTAAATAATTTATTAAGATTTTATTTAACATAAAATATTATTAATGTCATTTTTGAAACTATTCATATAATTTTAATTTAATAAAATTAAGAGAGTAATGTAATAAAAATATATATATTTAAAATATAAATAATATGTTATATTAATCTATAAAATTTATTGGTCATAAAAACTGACACAAAATTTTTTCTTTTACTGTTTTTAAAAATTATTTCATGATTCTTCTTCTACTTACACAAGCATCGTGTCAGTGTTTTATAAGAATTTATGGTAATTATTTCATCACAATAAATTAAAAATAAAATATCCTGATAAAAAATTAATTAATATTTCCAATAAAAAAATATATATAAATTTATCCATTTTTTAAACTTATTTAAAAATTATAGAGATAGAGAATTAATGAGAGTGACAATTTTGATTTTTCTTTATAGAAAATAATATAAATTTTATTACAATGTTAAAATAGAATAAAAAATGACATATATTGGAAGTTGGTATATCTGTAGTCAAATTTATTATATAAAATGAAATAATGGAAAGTGTTTAGTTGAATTTGAGACCTTATCTCGATGTTTTATCAATGTTTTACCGGTTTTACCCTTACTGATGTGACAAAAAATTTACCACAATTACTTTTAATAACGATCACAAATTAAGGGGAAATATTTACCAAATTTTAAACTCCTAATTAAAAATATGGTATAAATTTCTCAATATTAAATATCTAAAATTTTTCATTAATAATTTTTAACATAAATTCATAAAACACAACAAAAATAGTTTTTAGAAATATGTCGTCTAATCATACAAACTATCTTATATAAAAATAATGAGTATTTATGACTCAAATGGAATTTATTAGATTAATATAAATAAAATGAATCATATTTCACATTAATACCAAATAAAAAAATATAATAGGATCCTTAAATTAATTTATTTTAGCAAAATAAATAACAACATTTCAGAAATCCATATTTTCCCTATTTACTGAAAAACCAATATTTTCATAAAAAAACCAAAATTTTATTCTAATTTAATTTTGATATTAAGAATTGAAAATTAATTATTTTTTTTAAAATTAAATTTCTAAAATTGTTTGAAATCAATTATAATATTCACACACGAAATGCAATAAAAATCATTTTTAAGAAAATAAATTTTTAAAACATAAAATAACTTCACTAAAAATTGAGTACATTTATATTATGCTTTAACTAATAAATTTTATTAAAGTAAAAAAATTATATACATATTTCACAAAGTGGATAATCCTATTAATACTCATTAATTTAACGGTAATGAAATAATATGCCGTGAATAAATTTAAGCTCGATGTTTCATTTCAAGAAAGCAAACAAACACATACAATTTATTTAAATAGAAATATATAATGAAATACTAGGGTATAATAGTAGATGTTATAACCCAGTTTATGTCTTGTTTTATTTATTTATTTTTAAAATAAATTAAAATATTTCATATGAGAGACAAATGTTTACTCTTCTTGTTAATGTGTTACATCATAAGGAACTAAATGAGTTTTCCAATCATGGAAATCTCAAATTCTGGTATCATTAATTTTTTTTGAAAGATATATTTATTATTATTTTTTCCACAATAGATATAAACACAAACATAGATAAATATCATAAATTTCTCTTCCTTTTTTCTCTTAATATATAAAATGCATTCCACACTACCACTATTGAATTATTGATTCATCATGTCTGATTCTATTATTGCATAAAAATAATGAGGTACTTTCTCTAATCCATATAATGTTTTTTATGTTAGATAATGTTTTTTCACTAGTACCAAGTTGAAATATATTCATCTTTTTTAGTGTGAACCTATTATGTCATAACTCTATTCAAGAATGATGTCTTCACATCTATTTGACATATTTTCAATCCCTTTTTAATTATCACTACCAAGAATAATAAAATTAATTCAATGCTTTACAAAATTTAAAATGTTTCTTTTAAATTAATACCATCATTCTGGGAATATATTTTATACCCAATTTTGTAATGCCCCGACCGCAGTTACCTAGAGTCGGTGCATTATTATGTATCATTGGCATGATCACAAAAGATCAAATCTCAAAAACCAATTATTTTAGTAGTCTTGGAAACACTAGATATATTCATATGTCTTACATTACATTATAAAGAAAAAAAACTAAAACAACATCTTTTCTTCTTATCCCCTCTTACTATCCCTGCAGGTCATTCATAAATTACTTATTTACACCCTGGGAAAAATAAAACATGAAAATGGGTGAGCTCAGATGCTCAGTAAGGATAACAACATAGTGGAAACTTTCATAAATAAGCATAATCATTTAAGGAAATGTATAACTAAAACAAAAGCCTTTTAAACTCGAACTTTAGAATAATATGGAAAAAATAAAATGAAATAATACCATTTACTTATTCACATGGATATTATACTAGTCGAATAACCACATTCAATATCAATAACCACTTTCATAATGATGGAATTCATAATGAAAGACTATTATAACCACATAGTCAAGGAATCGTGCCAAGACTACAAATAAGATTTTGTCAAGGCCTTGTGACAAGACACTAGTTTGTCTCATGAGACCTACCAATGCATCAAGGAGCTATAGCGGGATTCACCCGTCACTTAATAAGTCTAATGGATTCCCCATATGAAAAGTTTGAAACATAATATAAACATTCGTATTAAAACTAGAATACAAAATTTCAATACTTTAACCACAAACCATGAATGGTATAAAAATGTCACATCCGCAGTCAAAAATAACTAATTCGAAACAATATGAAAGATTGTATTATATCAGATTAACCTCAATCGAGAAAGATGAAGGATATTGAAAAATTAAAATAATCATCAAACTATTGAGATAAATATCCCCCTTTTCCTTTAAAACATTGAAAAGTCACACTATTTGTCAAGAAGCCATTTAAAATAGTTTTTTGAATCAAAGTGACCCATAACATTTTGAAACTTTTAAAAGGAATTTTGATTTGAAAACATTAATGTCTATATAAATAAATCCTTAAAACCATTTTTAAAACATTGACATTAATGAGAGAGATTTAGAAATATAAATCTTTAAAACATTTTAAAATGATATTTTAGTTAGAGTTCCCAACCAAAAGAGAGACACTTGAATACCAATAATTTAGGTAATAATAACTTTGAAATATCATGAGAATAAAGGGATTCATGATATACTATGTCAAAGTACACAATATTCACCATATAAAAGTGATTTGGTGTATAACAACAAAGGAGTCTCAATGGAATGTAAATTGAGATGAAATCTCTCATAAAGGCTGTATCCTTAGGTTAAGGATAAATCAATGACATAATTATGTGTGAAAATATAAATACACTCATTATGATTTTATATTCAGTCTAAAACAATCAATGGACATTCACACATATTCTTGTAAAAACAACACCAATGAATTGGATGTTTAACTCAACAAATGGAGATTGAGTAAAAATTACTCTTATCAAGTTCATACCGATGAATTGAGAATTTATAAATGGAGTGATTATGTGTATCCAAAGTATATCCATAGACATTGGAGTGGAAATTATGACATAAGAAAATAAATAGTGATTCCACACATAATCTTTGAGTAAAGTAATCAATGAAGTATACGTAAAGCCGAATGAGTGGAAATTGAAATTTCATATTCCCTTATTGATTTTGTAACTTATGAAAGATACACCCATGAAATAAGAATCATACAATGATGATGTAAAAACCATTAATTAAAGTATATTACACAATGAATACAAACATGGGCAGTACACACACCACATGCAATAAATAAGTGGTGAACACTGAATATCTGACGGAATTAAAAGTGGCATAAGAAACCAATTACTTTTTACTTTTTCCTTGGTTGAGGGTAGGTTAACCTCCTGTATAATGGTGAAATAATTTTTATTGAATTATACAATAATCATATACCTTAATATGATATCATATATGATCTTTTAACATTCATTTGTTGATAATATCTTAGTATTATCGTCGTTTCAGGTGTTAACGGATTCATTTTCCTTTATATTATTTGTTATGTGGGTAATATTTGTTATGAATGGGATGAATATTATTCATATATAGAATGATATCATGTTTCTATACATTATTTTTAATCATCAAATGAAATTTAGTCTTGAATGGATAAGATGAGGAATGAATCTCATGGCATTCGTGGAGACGGTAATCCCTACGTACGCACGAGCGACAATATCATTCTTTTGATATTAAATTAATATATAATTGGATAGTATATAATATATATAGAATCATTATCATTTTTTATTTATTATTTATATCAATTACACATCATTATTATACCCATACAAATAATAATATATTGAATAACAATTACACCACAACGTGGAGACGGTAGGCCGTACATACGCACGTATGGTGACATGTCATTCAAAGGATGGATAAAATAATGAATATGGTTGTAACATATTTATAATAACATCACAATATGTAGAAGATACTAGAATTAGTATTTTATAATGGAAATAACAAAGAATGAAGAAGTTGAAGAATAAAGGAACTTGAAAGAGGGTGGTGAAAACATTACCTCTTCTTCCGGTTCTTCCTTTTGATTTGATCAAAAGGGCTCCTTAGGTTGGATTTATGACTAAATTAAGACCTATAGGATTAAGGGAGGATATTTGAGAGGGTATTTGGGCAGAGGTTTTCCGAACCAAAAATCTTTGAAGTTATAAATAATGGGTTAGAAGTAGTGTCCTTTTATAAGGGGGAGGAGGGGCTCTTTAGAAAAAACATAAAGTATTAATTTATAATAAATTTATATTCAGTTTATAATGGCTCCAAAGAGGATTATTCAAAGTATATGGTGGGAATGGGTCGAAATTATTTCATACAATATATTTTAGATAGGTTTGTGTCACTATATTAACCATATCATTTATATTTAACTCTTAGTTAAATA
Source organism: Viscum album (assembly GCA_963277665.1). Classification (NCBI taxonomy): domain Eukaryota; kingdom Viridiplantae; phylum Streptophyta; class Magnoliopsida; order Santalales; family Viscaceae; genus Viscum; species Viscum album. The sequence continues at coordinate 66,549,314 of OY728139.1, forward strand.
GTTTGACATTTACCATGTCACTTTATATTTTTATATTATATGGTTAGGAAACTTACTATATAATTCCAAGAGACCCCAAGGGGTGTATTAATGATATAAATATCATTATATAAGTCCTTTTTCCAAAACTTATATTTTTTAGGAATAGAATATGAATTAATGATATAGTATTTGTTTTAAAAACTCTTTTATGTCAATCTGGACACTATTTAATAATTGATTTTTGTTAAAGTCTTAAAAACATTATTAATTTGAACCAAATTAATTTGAGAAATACTAACATGTAATATTAATCAATAAAATTCTTGTATGTCATCAAAACTTTCAAATTATATTTCTTTTAACATTTATAATACCAATTATTTTATTCTTTCATTAATAAGGAAAATACTGCATCATTATTGTGTCATAATTAAATTTAATTATTAAATGTCTAAAAACTATAAATAAAATAAAATTATGTACTAAATCTTTTTATATTACTAATTAATACTTATAGTATAAAATATAACATATATAACCCTATGTAAAAATTGTTTTTCTAAAAGATATATGCTTATGTCATTTTTGTATTTACTTTAACTTAATTAATATAAAGTGTCATTATCACTTACTAGTGGATCCATGTTGTCCCCAAATTGACCCAATGGTGCCCATGGTCAGAAATGTATCAACCAATAGGGTTAGAACATGTTTTAGGGTAATTTATTATTATTATAATATTATTTTTACCCTGATTTACCAGATTTACCATTTAACCATGGTAAATAAAATATTTACCGAAGTAATTATTCAAAATGTCTAAAAATAAATCTTAACTATTAACACAATTTGGACCTCCTGATTCTAAATATGGAATCCATTTTTCTAAATTCAAAACACATAAGTTTCAGTAATTAATTTTAAATTAATTCCTGTTGTTAAAATGAAAAGTGTGTTTTTAAGAGATAATAACTATCAAAAGATTGACACTTGCTTATGTCCAGTTTAAATGTAAATTTATATCCAATTACCAAAATTGGATTAAATGGTAAAAATATAATCTAATTATACTCTAAAATCACTCAAATTGATAATTTATAACTATTAAATATTTCGATTAAAAAAGTTGTTTTTAATTAAAATTTAGTAATTTTCACTATTCATCAAAATATGAAAGTTATCAGAAAAGTACCAAAAATTAACCTTAAGCTAATTTCTATATTCTGAATCAAAAAATGAAGTCCATTTTGAAAGATAAAATTTATAAAATTTTAAAAATTGGGTATTACTATTCATAACGGCTAGTTTGATTAGTTGTGGTGTGTGTTAGAACTCGAAGTTGCGTACAACACATGCTACTGTATTATTCAAAGATAAGTGTACCATGGAAACTTGGGGTGTTAAAAATTTAATATTTATTCATTTACATCAATACATAGTAATTGATATTATTTTTAAATACTAGATTTATCAAATTATCCTCATATAGTCTCTTTAAAAGTAACCAAGGATACATATTTTTAATTTTACAAGGCTCATAATTAAATTATTTGACCCATGTTTTATCTTTTTCACTCTCATAAAATGACATTGGAAACATGGGAGAGAAATGTTTTCCTTATCAGTATTCTTCATTCACGAGGTTTGTGTAGGGTCTTTTTTTCCACCATGAATATTCAATTTATCCACTTTAAATGTATTTTTTTAATTTTTAGTTGATTATTTATTTCAATTAACTTTACATTAAAATTTGAACTTCTCTTTATAATCCCCTTAATCAGTAGCGAATTTATTTTCTTCAAATTCATATTTATGATTTTCTCCATCTTTAAGAATTTATTTATATTTTGAGTCACCTATAATTTTTCAATATTTTTCTTTAATTACCTTGACATCATTTCTTATAGAAATATTGTTCAGATACTTGAATAAATTATTATCGGTTTTAATCATTGTATAATTGTCAATGAATAAACCCTTGTCTGTTGTATCACTATTCTTTTCTTGATTTACATCCTTATTATTCATAAATAAATTTCTTATAAATGTCTTAAAATAATTTTGATTTTATTTTGTTTTATAAAATTTTTCATATAATTCCATATTATCTACTCAATTAAGTAAAACATTTCTTTGAAAATAGATATCCACATAAACTAATTACTTCTAATAGTTCCCTAAAAGTAATCTTTCAATAAGAAACATCTATTCCATTTTATTTTTCATTTTGATTCATCATTGAAAACACTATTTTTAGCAGTGTTCTCATTAATGGTAATTTATTCTTTATTCCATTTTTTACCTTAATAGAGATATATTTTATGGCATTATTTAGTCGTAAATCTTTGATTATTATTACACACTCATTTTTAGATCATATCAAAAGTCATTGGATACATTTTATTACCTTTTTCTTCAAATTCATGGACATGATATATTTTAATATACTATAATCCTTAACAAATTTTTTTTTCAACTTTAACAACTTTTCCACTTTTATGTCATGGGGACATAAAAATCTATGTGGATAAAATAAATAAACATTACTTCCCTCTTATTCTTAATAATTTCAATGTTACAAACCATATTTGATTTCATAAAAACTCAGAATTATATACTCAAAACCTCTTTATAAGTGGTTTATAAATTTTCAACTTAAGAATAAATAGAGTATCTAGTCTTTATTTATAAATATAACCTATTCAAAGATTAAACAAGAATGTCTCTTATTGAATGGTAAAGAAACACATATTTCAATTATTATTTACCTGATATAAATTTCTAACTGTACTCATTCCTTGAATCAAATGGCTAATAGTATTTTTTGTTAATAAAACTACTATTGTTGAATGATATTTCATGTTTTATATGACATAGTTTAATCATAATAAATATATTGTGATAGATTCCATAAAAAGAGATTAAATTTTATTTTTAAACTATTTATAGTTGTATTTTTCATTCTACCCACTTTCATCTTCAATGATTCATTATTTACAAAAATAAACTAATATATATATATATATAAGTTCTTTTGTTTTTTAGGAAAAAAATTAATAGTGATGTGAGATGAACATAAACTATCACATATCTTTCTTTTATAATTTTTATTAACTTTTATTTGACTCTAAATAAGTTATCCTTATCATATTTCTTCCGTTCCTCATGTAATATTCTTGAATGATTTGAGATTTTTTTTAATTACAATTCCTTAATCAAACTATGAACGTCAACATTTTATTACTACTATTCAAGTAAAAATAATTTATCCTTTAGGGTTATTTCGTTCAGGGTTCTCAATAAACCTTCCTTGTAACCCTATTTCTAGATATTCTAAACATATTGTCAAATTCGATATGGAAATAAACATAACAATAAAAAAATTTATTAATGGTATTTTTTTGTTTTTTGTAAAATACATTTTTTCCCACTAAATTTTAATTATATTTACGTAATAGTGTTGTAAATTTTATACCCATTTGAAATATTTCATAATGTTTCTCAAATATCAACAAAATTGAAACTTTATTAATGTAGGGCTGTGTGAAACTTCTATTAATTCCAATGAATATTATCTTTCTAGAATATTTAAGGAAGAAACAAGGTTCTCAAATGAGACCATAAACTCAATTCACTATAACTTTTAATTCAACATCATGCAAGTCACCAAAATAAATAACTAACCTTCTTACAACATATAAAAGAATCTATAAAGGAAAATTATTTAATGAACTAAAGTAAAAATATAAGAAAATCAATTTTATGAGGTTTAGAATTAGTTATACTATATAGGAGAATGATGAAATAAATGTTTTATAAATAATTGAAATATGGTTATAATAATCAAAAATTCCTTCATAGATTTTATTTTACCCTACTAATGTAGAAGATTCTAGATAGAAGAACTAGTTTCACCACCATTATATCCTTTTAGGTAGCTATTCCACCATATTTTGATCTTCATGGTCACCTATCGACATGGTCAACTAATTGAACCACATTAAATTATAATTTAAGTATATAATCCCCACTACTAGAGAAATCATCCAATCTACCACTTATAGACTTTCTAATATTAGTCTCTTCTACTTCAACCATATCCATCCAACATAGAAATTTAAACTACCATATTCACTCTTCAAAGATATTCAACATAAAAAAATGGTTTTCACAGAGTTTGATCATAACAATGTCTATCTTGAGATTCATTTTAAAGGATTCAACACTAGATCCTTTGTTAGTATCACTTAACCTTATTTCTTTCCCTGACTTCCTTGTATCCACACAGTACCCCCACTCTAGTATCAATCACCCCAGCCTAACTTAGGTACAACACAACCTATGAACATCCCATACTAAAACCATTATGAGTATATTTAATGAATTTTTATCTCTATAAATTCACTACATATCCAATACTTTATCCACCAACAACTTCTATGTAATTACACACATTAGCCGAATATGATTTTTCATATAATGAAAGATCCATTTGTTTTTCAAGTGAATAAAACTCTATGGACCCAAATATAAAATCCTAAATTCTTGCATTATTTTGAGATATTCTAGTTGACCCTTTAGATATAAAAAACACTTCCTGAATTTTGCTTAATAAAAATACTCTACTTCCATTATTGAATGTGTAAGTACCTATTAAATCTTCGATATGAAACTCACATTCATACCTTCAAAAAATGAGAACATAGCCTATGGTGATCTCCATTGTATATGAATCACCGATGTATTTTGAGACCAAAACACATTATAATGGTTTATAAATTATAATGAAAGATATCTACTTCTAGAACCTTTAAAGTAATAGTGGATCCACTTCAGTCCTCCATAATTCTATGTCTATGTCTTCCATGAATATGATAAAAAATCCCAATACTTGTGTAATGATAAATCAAGTAAAAACCATGAAATAAATCAATATTATGGATCCCAATACAAAGCGTTCTCTTTACATGATTTTTTTCTCAATTTATACTCATGGTTCCTTATCGTTACTCAACCTAAAATTTTCTAATAGATGTGTGGTAACCATCTTCACCTCACTCGGGCCAAAATATTCCACTACCTTTCATATATAGACATGATGAATTGATATTTTTTATAAAGAAAAGTACCTTAAAATATTCATCCACAATATCTATTAATCTGAATCAAGATCATTTTCTATAATCTTTTAGATATTCCATCGTTTAACTCATCGATCCATTCCTTTACCAGACCTGCAATAACCATTTTGCCAATATAGAGAAGTAAGATGATAAGGATCCTATCATCAAAAACATTTTGGTAATATAATTGATTAATAATTTTATATATTAATATCCATTAAACCATAAAAAAATTTAAATTCCAATTTCAATTCATTGGTTCTCACATTAATTTATAAAGCCTGCATTTCAAGCTGCACATAAGATTTCAGTTTTGTTTCTCAATGAAAACTTATAGCTACTCTATCTAATTTTTTTAATCAAAGTCCCATTGTAACTTTTTTATTCACATATAACTATTCTAGATGAATTTATATAATTATAACCAATATTATAACTATATAAATAGTATTATTCTTAACAAGATGAGAAAAAATCTCTAAAATATTAACACCTTCCATTTGTTGAAGCCCTTTCTTCAATAAGATTTTCTTATACAATTATCAAATATGTATTAATTCCACAAGAAACCTATTTTTTATAAATAATATCATTCTCAAAAGGCATTTACATTAGGTCCCATTTTCTAGGTGCACGTAAAGAATCAATCTCACCCACTGGGAAAACTCTAACTATTTCAAGTCCATCATATTTTTTTCTTTCTATTTTGGTCTCTCAGGATTTCTGTCTATATGATAGCGAAGTAATGTAGATAAATTTTATATCTCTAAACCAGAAATATGAACTTGGTAGATGTACATATCTCCCTATATATATTAAATACTTATAGAACTACCACTCATAGAACTTGAACTTTTACAGCTCTCCCGAAAGATTCTATAGTCCCTAGGCTCTCTGGTACATCCATCCTTGGAAACCATATTATAAAACGACCTCTTTTAACAAAATTATTTGGAAATTATAGTGTTTCAAAACATATATAATACCTAAATTATTTTGATCATCCAAATCTTCCAGACTCCCATTTTTTTGAACGTGAGCCTTAAATTATATTTTGATCTCATTAATTGGCTTATTTTGGGTCTGATTTATCCATAAAAACACTTTTATGAATATCATATGTCGACATATAATAAAAAAAATAATTTTTATCTGATATAATGTAAATTTTTCATAGATCTCAAATCAATTTTTTATTTTACCTTAGAATAAACCACATTGAAATCCTAGGGTCGATCTCACAAGGAGACCGCTCACACAAAATAGTCTCCCATTATCACTATTTGTCATCTGAATAACATACCACTAAATGATATATTATTATAATGAAGTTGTTATAAAATTCATGATATTAATATAAATATGAAATCATGAAAAATAAAAAAAATAAAACATAACACAAAGATGTTAGTGAGAAATGGAGGCTGTCATACGAAGATCACAGTGATGCCATCATTATTCTTTAGACACCTTTAGATATTCTGCACAATGTTCTGATGAAGAAAAATTTATCAATACCCTCATTGTTTTATTTTTATTACCATATACAAAGACCTCTAAATTTGGGAAATTACTCTTCTAAAATATGGATATGATATATATTCACTAACCAACACTATCTGAGACTATTCTCACTTTACGAGTGACTTAAATAATTAAGGGAAGGAAAAACGAGTTATCTCTCAAAAAAATTGATTTAAACACAATTGAAATTCATAGAATAAAATTAAGAGAGACATTAATGAACAAGAAACCAAGAATCCACACATTCTTTCCTTAGAACTAACATTGATGTTAGTATCCCCATTTGTATGAAGTAAAGAAATTAGATCTGAAGAATAAATGACAAGGGAGGAAGAAAAGAATATATTAAATAATGTTTTCAGGACCCGACCAATACCGGGGCCCGATCCGAAACTACCCCAAGCCCGCCTCCATAGGCTAGGATGTGGCGAAAAGCGTCAAAGGCATAACTAAACTTAGGGAAGCCTTTTCCTATGTACCTATATGAACACATAAAACCAACTCATTGAAAAAGTTTACAAGGAAACGGTAAACTATGAAAAATTACTATAAAATAAACTAGACATGCATGAACCTCTAGATAATACAAAAGTATGGTAGTGTAAACTTAAATTAAAGGGTAAAAATACACACCCAAACAAAAATATGTCCAAAACTGAATAAAACAGAACATGGTACAACACAAGAGTACAGATCAACCCAAAAGAGAGTGAAAGTAATATCTTAAAAGAAAAAGGTTCTAAGTATGATGAGTAGATGAACTATTTATTGATCATTATCCACCTCTAGCAGGAGAGTAGACTCATACAACCATGAGATGCTAGACATGAAAATCACATGGAATAACCTGTTCATATTCACCTCTCCTGGATGGAGAGTATCTAAAGTGAAAGTGTGAATCCATAAGAAAGAATATATATATGCTCAGTTAAATAATGAAAAATTATAGAGTAAGGGGATCTCCATCTAACAACTTATCCCTAGAATAATAGTTTCCAATAGTTACAAAAGAAGTCCATCAATGATTGCTGTTATCTCACTTGTCTTCCCCAAACATAGAAGTAAAAATAACTCAATCAATACACCTTGATAATATTTTCATTGGGAGGAACTGACTCGCCCGCATAGTTTTACATCATGTCATAAGAACTCATCTACGTGTGGAAATCAAACCACTTCCTTATGATTCCGAATATACATCAAACCCCATCTCTTCATTGTGCCACATAATCGATGTAGGGACCCATAGCTTGACATACATAGATATTACATTACTTTTGCAGAATACTTAATACATGACAAAAATAGATTCCCAGAGATCGTATTTGTTTAGTGTCTTTGAAAACATGGAACATAATCTTCTAATCATATTGAAAGATCTTCGAGATCTCCCATAATGATCTTCCCCTTTTGTTTTCCTACCTAAAACCTTTCTTTAAATCCTGGGCAAAGTAATCATATAAATGCTGAGATGAAATGCTCAGTTAGGGAAAACATGGAGAACATAAAACAACCCATAAACATTTGAACGTAAAACCAGGAACATAAAACATCAAAATCATGAGTAATGACATAAATCATGGCAGTACATAAGGCATAGATCATAAAGGAACACTAATCCAGATAAAATAACATGGGAATTAAATATGGAATTGTTTAAGTCCATTAAGAATATTATATGATTTCCATATTAGCCAAGACATTTCTGCTAAGACCATCATATTAGACAATGTCTATTACTAAACTGGGTTTACATTCCATTCCAGTACTATATTACTAAACTGTTTTTATTTTCCGTTCCATCCAGGTCTATCTCAATAGATATAAATCTTTACCCAATACATTGGAGTGAGATATAGGTCCCACCCATATCACAATGAAATCATTCTTATGTGTGCCACAAAATAAACATAAATCATTCAACATAACACAAAGAATAAAATGGGTTTCATAGACATAATCCCATCATAACATAATCCATATAAAATAAATGGATATAATTTCATCATAAACAACATCAAAGCATGTACTTGAAACAAATCCATATTAAATAATTTCATCTTGGATTGAAAATAGTTTTGGAAAAACACTTGAAATGAATTCTTGATGAAAATATCCTTTCTTCTTCAAAATCATTTTCTTTTTTCAAAATGCCATGTGATTTTAAAAGAAAGGAATTTTCTTGAAAATAATCATGAAATATTATAGAGTAAGCTTCATGAAAATAAGGCGTTATGAAACCGTAAAAATCCATTCTTTCCATATAAGTTAAAAAAACATTCTTCATATACTTTTTTCAGAAAATTAAAAAAGTACCTCGTATGGTAAACAAAAGAAATATTTTTTCCACACCACATAGTAAAAGTCAAAAGGATGTAACAAGACATTAAAAATACATTGAAGAATAGTAAAAACTTAATGAAAACCTTTTTTTTATAAAACATGGACATGGATGTTAAATGTAACCCCAGCAAATAGTTAGGAATAAATAATCTTAGATAAGAATGAGATTGGAATAATTATCCCCTACCTTATGTACAATTTCTTCCGTATGTGTCCGATACTCCTCTTCTTCGATGCACCTCTTCTAAACCTTCTCTTAGGGCACTAAAGTTGGTATTTGAAGAGGACCAGTACATATAGTATGTTTCTAGGGAATTGTAGAAGAGAAATGGGAAGGGTTGGGTGATATTGAAGGCTCAATGTGGTGTGTGGAGTAGGGGGAGGTGGTGCCCATTTATAAGAGAGGAGAGGGTCACTTTTGGAAGCCTCTAAAATATTAATTTATAATAAACCCAAACCCCACTTAAAAACTTCCAAAGTGACTAAAATTCAGATATTATATAATACAGGGTTGTAATATCATCAAAAAATTAAATTTATACAAGTTTTGATTTTATTTTAAACCTTATCATTTTGATTTATCCTTATTTAATTTATTTAAATTTATTTGTGGTAATAAACTTATAATTTTTAAATTGTAATAAATTATTATTTATGTGTTGTGAATTTTTTATAATGAGATAAATTATTAAATTTTATACCATATAAGTTTCAATTTGTAATTTTTAAATATTTTTGTGATTTTTAAACAATTTAATAATATGTTATTTTCATAAAATATCAATAGTGTCAATTTTGACACTATTTAATTATTTGAATTTAAATAAAATACAAAGAGAAGATATATTGGATAAAAAATATTTAATTGATTCCTAACATGTCATATTCATCTATAAAATTAGTGGAGGACATCAAATAGTTCATATAATATTTATTTTAATATTTTTAAAACCATTTATTTGATATTTGTCTTAATAAAATAATTACTATGACATTTTTGTATAATTATTTAATATACATATTTGTTTCATAAAAATTAAAAAAAAAATTATATGAAAAATATAAATCTGTTACCTTTTATAATAATACTTTTACTCTAATTTATCATTTTAAAATCACAACATTTAAATTGTTATATTTATTAAGTTGTGAAGGTGAAAACTTTGACATTATTAAAAATAAAATAATATAAATGTCATAATCTCTTTTATACATCTCTAAATGGTCCAAAAGTCGACCCTTGGATGATTATTGTATAGATATACTCGAGAAAAATGTTTTTTTCAAGTGTTTGGGCCTTTTTATGGGTATTACTACTTTAATAAAAACTATATTATTGATTTTTCACTAAGTAAATAATTTCTGCATCATTAATGTATAAGCTATTAAGGTAATTAAATATGACTTAAAAATTAAAAATAAATTACCATAACAAAGAAAAACATTTTATATTTTAAATGAGTATTTATAATCTAATTCATATTCTGTATAACCTTATATTAAAAATACTTTAATTATTAATGTTTGAGGGAGACATATTTCACATTCTTTATACAAAAATAAATTAAAGGTCTTAATCACATCCAAGTGGGTTCCAATGGAATCCATTTTGACCCGAATATACCTTAGGAAAAAATATAATCATCCAATTATATTTATAAAAGTGTTAGGATAATTTTATAATATTATATTTACCCTTAATTACATGATTTACCTTTAACTATGGTAAATAAAATTTACCGTAGTTACTATTCATAGTGCCCCAAAATAAAAAGTAGCCTATTAACATAATTTAGACCTATTGATTCCAAATATAGAATCTATTTTTCCAAATTTAAATCATAGAATTTGTAGAAATTAATTTAAAATTCATCCTGTTGTTAAGAAAACAAGTTTTAAAAGTTAAAACATTGCAAAAGATTCAAATGATTTTACCTATGAATTCAATGTAAAATAAATTCTAATGACATACATTATATTAAATGGTAAAAATATATTTTATTTATACTTTAAAACCATTAAATATTATAATTTAACCATATAAATTTTTAGGATGAAAAATGTTTTTTTTAATTAAAATATAGCGTGTTTTTACTATTCATTAAAATATGAAAGTTATCAGAATAATATGAAAAATCTCTCCAAAGTAAATTTTTATATCATTATTACAAGGAATAATTTTATTTTTTCAAATTGAACTTATAAACATGTCAAAAAATATATTTAAATTAGGTGCACCATCAAAAGGTGGCAAAACTGCATTTTTTGAAAAATACATATTTTACCCAAAAAATTTATTTTGTTCTCATAACATGTTCTAGAAAATGTGTAAGATGAATAATAATCTTATAAAATTTAAAATTAAGTAAATAATATTCATAACGGGTAGTTCATAATAATATTATAATAATATATCGTTGTTTAGTGAAACTCGGTATTGCGCACTACACACGCTATCGAGGAAGGTCTTGATTGCGTGTAATGCTAGCCAAGTCAGGGTTGTGTGAAGTGAAAGATCCCTTTGGTGTTGCATATAACATAATCAAAACTTATTTCATTTATACATTAAACAAAATCTATACTTAATGTTGTGTAGAATAATTTCTACAAAATGAACTAGAAATTCTGTGTAGCACAAGCCAATAATAGTGTTGCCTATACTGCATGCTAATACGGTGTTGCATATAGTACATGTAACACCCGAGACTTTTATGTTATATAAATCATCAAAGGAATCTTTTTCTACACAACACTAGCTTGGCTTGCTTTACACGCAATCGCGACCTTCCTCGATAGCTTGCGTCGTACGCAATACCGAGTTTCACTAAACAACAATATGCTATTAAAACAAGCCGTTATGAATAGTAATAACCAATTTTTGAAATTTTATTTTTCAAAATGGACTTCATTTTTGGATCCGGAATATCGAAATTATCCTAGGGTGAAATTTTGGTATTTTTCTGAGAACTTTCAATTTTTGATGAATAGTGAAACCACTAAGTGGTAGGTAAAAAACTGAATTTTGCATAAAACTTAATTTTACCGCTTCTGTGAATGGAATTTCAAAAATCCTACAGACACGGTTGATATCAGTAAGTAAAATGTAATTCAATGAGATAAAAATAATTTTTTGGTGAATAGTAACTTTTTACTATTTTTACCGCGGTTAATAGTAAATAGGGTAACTAAGGGTAAATATGATATTAATATTACCCTAACACATGTCCTAATTCTATTGGACAAGTGTAATTCGACCACAAACAAACTTAGGAATAAAATATGACCATTTAGGCCCACTTGGATTAGATTAGGACATTTATTATTAATTTATTTAAAGAAGGGTTAAAATAGTTAAAATCAAAGTTTAATAAGTAAATCATTTTTAATATGGGGTTATACATAAGATCAATTCGATTGTAAATATTCATTAGAAAGATAAAACGATTTCCTACATGATGGTATTTTATTTGTAATTTTTAGACATCAAATAAGTTAATTTATATATGACACAAAGATGATGCATAAATTATCTTATTAATGAAATATTGACATAATTGATAATATAAATACCAAAATAAATGTAATTTAAGACTTTTTATGAATTCCACTAATTTTATAGGTTACTATGATATATTAGTGTTGATTTAATCAACTTGGTTCGAACATATAATTCTGTTATGACTTTCACAAAAATCATATATCAAATAGTGTCAAAATTGACACAAAGTAGTTTTTAAATCAAATATTATATTATTAATTGTTATTTTATTCCTAAAAATCTATGGTTCGGCCAAATGACTTAGATAAGGATATATATATTAATAATAAACAATTTAGGGCTCGTTTGGCATGTTATAGTAAGTGTATTAACCATATAGTGAAAGAAAACAAAAAGACACGGTAAAAGTTAAATTATTTAACTTAGAGTTAAATCTAATTGATAAGGTTAAAATAATACCCTAAACTTGTCTAAATCTTATTGGTTGATAGGATTTCGACCCTTCCCCACTTTAGCTTCGAAATAAGACCCTTTGGAACCATTATAAACCGATTTTGACTTTAATATAAAATAATATTTTGAGATATTCCTAAGGTGCCCCTCTCCTCCCCTATAAAAGGACACCTCCTCCCCCTCCTCCACACACCAATTTGAGCACTCAAGCTCGGCCAACCCCTGCCATTTTCTCCTCTACACTTCCCTATAATAATCCTAGAGGTCCTGGTCTTCTCCAAAGACCAATCTTAGTTCCTTAAGTGGAGGATTCAAAGAGGCGTTCCAAAGAAGAGGAGCTTCGGACACGAACAAAGCAAATCGGACCTAAGGTCAGGAAGATGGATATTAAGTAGAATATGCTAAAAGGGACCCTAGATATGATGAAATAAATGGGAGACACTGTAGAAGATTTATGAACCAGTTGTTTATGTTTCCCAGTTTCTAAAGACACTATACCTATACGGTCCTTTGTGGTTTTGTCATATGTTGTAATAAGTGTGCTTCAATTTCGAAGTATTAACAATGTATGTAAAGTATGGGTCGTTATAGTACAAGCTAATCTTGGTGTAGTGTACAATAGAAGACATCAAAGAAATTAAAAATAATATATCTCATAAAATCTCGGGGTGTTACATTCTACCCCCCTTAAAATGAATTTCACCCTTAAAATTCGTCGGGGTTATAACTCATTTACTATTTGAAAATTTCATTCATAGAAACCCACATCGTAAAAAGGAATAACAAAACATAATTTTAAAAAGTGAAGTATGAAATGTAATGGTTACCCAAATTAATTCATCACTGGGTTTCCACATAAAAGAACATAGGTGAAAATATGGATATGGAAGAGAAATATAACCATCATGTGCTGTTGAAGAGTGGTAGAGAACATGGCTATGAAAAAGCCAACAATCACAAAGCCCTAAATTTGTGATGTTCTAAGGTACCATCTAATTCATCGAATATGAGGGTACTTGGAAAAGATTTTTTTGTTTGTTTTCAAGATCATTTCCCTAAAGTTGATGATTTTTTTTCATAAGGATAAATACTTACTTGATTTCAGTGTAATGTCATCGTTGGTCATTCCATGAACAATTTCCACTTCATCTCTTATTTACAGAAATGAAGTTGAATTTGTCCTTCTTGAAATGTTAGCAGATAATGCGACAGAATGATAAGTTATTCCATTTGTCTCAACAAGTTAGCAAAAGTTATTAAATAATCATAAGTACATCTATGGTGAGATTAGCCATATATGATTCCAAAAATGTTCTTGTACTTCAACTATTATACTTCTTAATAAAATAAAACTAATTTCTACTAACCAGGGACTTCCTATAGGCCAATGGTACGTGATAAAGTCCTTTCGAAATTTGTTTGTGGGTTCGATTCCCGAAACCTTGTCCGACGCGACGGGTTGTCGCCCGTCCTGCAGGTTTTCCTTTTTCAAAAACTATACTATTATAACATTACATTAATAATGGAGAAAAAGTTCTAGCCTTAAAAAATACTATTTGATGTCCGACATATTCCATTCCAATCATTATACTTATCCAAAATACATCTGTCCATTCTCATAGTATAAAGAAAACAATTACTGGAAAGGTCACATAACAATCATGTGAATACCTTCATTTATCCTCCCATATATCATAATATATATATTGTTGATCGTATTCCAAACATGTGAATACCGTAATCATGTATTCTCTAGAAACATAAATTACCATAAAACCTTAGTGAAAACATGAATGCTGTCAAAAGGTAACTCTTTCCACATACCAAAATCCAAAAAATTCTATATACTCAAACCCGGATATCACATTGTCCTTATATCTGTCACGAGCTCATTAATACTATCAATCATTTCATTATCTCCTTATACCTTATTTATGCACATATTAGGTTCTTTCCAAAAATATTTCAATCACTTTTCATGGTTACTGGTACCATTCAACATATACTTTCAAATAATTAAGGAAAAAATAGTGTAACAATCCTTAGATTTTTCTTTATTCCATAGTACCATACATTATTCTTGATAAAAATGTAGTCATTCCACTAGATTCTTAAACCATTGACTGCACTTATTCATTTTATTCCTCAACATTTCTTTCATCTCATATATCACTTATAGTATCTTCATCATCATCAACCTAAATACTACCCATACGACCATGCAGATTCTCTTAATGAGATTTTCCCTTAGGGAATTAGTTTTCATAATGCCTGTACATTCTACATTTAAAACATTTAACTATTGTTGATGTCTTAGAAATACCATTATCCTAGTCTATGGTGTTAACTGAACCTTTTGCTTGGAAATTACTGGCTTTGTGTCTTTTTTCCCACACCCAAAGCATCTTCCAGTTCTTTTGAAACATACACCCTAATTCCTCTTACCAAATGATTTACATAATGGAAATTGAACTTTCTTTCCTCTATGATCATCATGAAACTCCATCATTCTCTTATTTGATGAGTCAAGAAACTTACAAAAGTTGAGATTATTAATAATATTATGAGATTACTAATTAGGCATAATAATGATGTTTGTACTTCCAAATACCGTTTCACTTGATTTCTCATGAAGAATATCATTCCATTTTCTATCATATCCTCCATTAATGTGTATCTTCCTGTTTCCAGCCATTTTCTAAAACACAAAAAGAATAGTGTGAGAGGAAAAAATCATGCTAGGAAAACAACATAATAAAGGGGGAGTACCTTCAATATATAACATCTTAGGTTTAATTCTAATATCGTTACCGTAATTCTTAGACTATAACATATACTTATACTTAACCTCAGAGACATCCCTAGACATACGTTAGAAATATCTCTAGGGATCTCACTAATGTTTTCACATCCTAGTTTCCAAAGAATAACTAAACCTTAACTCTAATACCAAATGTTGGGACCCATAGCTTGACATACATAGAAATTACATTACTTTTTCGGAATACTTAATACATGAAAAAAACGAACACCCAAAGACCATATTAGTTTAGTGTCTTTGGAAACTTGGAACATAATATTCTAATCATGTTGAAAGATCTTCAACATCTCCCATAAAGATCTTCCCCTTTTGTTTTCCTACCTAAATCCTTTCTTTAAATCACGGGGAAAGAAAATATATAAAGGGTGTGCCCAAATGATTAGTAAGGGAAAACATGGAGAATGTAAAACAACCCATAAACCTTTGAACGTAAAACCATGAATGTAAAACATCAAAATCATGAGTAATGACATAAATCTTGGGAGTGCATAAGACATATATCATGAAGGAACATTAATCATGATAAAATAGCATGGGAATTGGACATGGAATTGTGGTAAACCATTAAGCACATGATATGATTTCCATAGTAGCGAAGGCATTTCCGCAAAGACCATCATAGAGGACAACGTCCATTACTGAACCGGGTTTACTTGCCGTTCCAGCCATATATTACTGAACCAGATTTACCTTCCATCCTAGCCATGTCTATCTCATGAGATATAAATCGTTACCCAATGCATTGGATGGAGATATAGGTCCCAACCATCTCATAATGAAATCATTCTGACGTGTGCCAAAAAATAAAAATAAATCATTCATCATAACCCAAAGAATAAAATGGGTTTCATAAACATCATCCCATCATAACATAATCCATATAAAATAAATGGATATCATTTCATCATAAACAATATCAAAGAAGGTACTTGAAACATACCCATAAAATGGGTTTCATAAACATCATCTCAAAGTGGTGTGTGGAGGAGAGGGAGGAGGTGCCCTTTTATAAGAGAGAAGAGGGGCACTTTTGGAAACCTCTATGATATTCATTTAAAATAAACCCAAACCCCACATAGAAACTTCAAAAGTGACTAATATTCGGATATTAAATTATATATGGTTGTAATATCATCAAAAATTTAATTTATACATGTTTTAATTTTATTTTAAACCTTATCATTTTGATTTATCCTTATTTAATCTATTAAAATTTATTTGTGGTAATAAAATTATAATTTTTAAATTGTTATAAATACTTACTTATGTGTTGTGAATTTTCCATAATTAGATAAATTATTAAATTTTAGAACATATAATTTTAAATTTGTAATTTTTAAATATTTTTGTTATTTTTAAACAATTTAATGATATATTATTTTTATAAAATATCAATAGTGTCAATTTTGACACTATTTAATTATTTGATTTTAAATAAAATCCAAAAAGAAGATATATTAAATACAAAATATTTAATAGATTACTAACATGTCATATTCATCTAAAAAATTAGTGTAGGATATTAAATAGTTCATATAATATTTATTTTAATATTTTTAAAATCATTTATTTGATATTTCTCTTAATAAAATAATTACTATAACATTTTTTTATAATTATTTAATATAAATATTTTTTTTTCATAAAAATTAAAATTAAAATCTTATGATGAAGATAAATCTACTCTATTATATAATAATACTTTTAATATAATTTATCATATTAAAATCACAACATGTAAATTTTTATATTTATTAAGTTGTGATGGTGACAACTTAGACATTATTAAAAATAAAATAATATAAATGTCATAATCTCTTTTATACGGCTCCAAATGGTCCAAAAGTATACCGTTGGATGATTATGGTATATCGATACTCGAGCAATAGGTTTTGGTCATGTTTTTGGGCCTTTTGAAGTTTATTATTACTTTAATAAAAACAATATTATTGATTTTTCACTAAGTAAATAATTTCTACATCATTAATGTATCAGCAATTAAGGTAATTAAATATCACTTAAAAATTACAAATAAATTACCATAACAAAGAAAAAAGTTTTATCTTTAAAATGAGTATTTATAATTGAATATATATTCTGTATAACCGTATATTAAAAATACTTCAATTATTAAAGTTTGAGTGTGACATATTTCACATTCTTTAAAATAAAATAAATTAAAGGTCTTAATCACATCAAAGCGGGTCCTAATGGATTCCATTTCGACCCAAATTTTCCTTATGATGAAATATAAGGATCCAATTATATTAATACAAGTGTTAAGTTAATTTTATAATATTATATTTACCCTTAATTACCCGATTTACCTTTAACTATGGTAAATAAAATTTATAGTAGTTACTATTCCTAGTGCCCAAAAATAAAAAGTAGCCTATTAAAATAATTTGTACATACTGATTCCAAATATAGAATCCATTTCTCTAGATTAAAATTACATTAGTTTCATAAATTAACTTAAAATTAATCCCATTTTTAAGAAAACATGTTTTAAAAGTTAAAACATTGCAAAAGATTCAAATGAATTTACCTATGAACTCAATGTAAAATCAATGCTAATGACATACATTATATTAAATGGTAAAAACATATTCTTCTTATACTTTAAAACCATTAAATATTATAATTTAAACATATAAATTATTAGGATGAAAAAATTGGTTTTTAATTAAAATATAGCGTGTTTTTACTATTCATTAAAATATGAAAGTTATCAGAATAATATGAATTTTTTTTCCAAAGTAGATTTTTATATCCTGATTTCAAAGAAGAATTTTATTTTATCAAATTGAATTTATACACATGTAAAAAACTATATTTAAAGTGGGTGCACCATCAAAAGGTGGCAAAACTGCATTTTTTGAAAAATACTTATTTTACCTGAAAAATTTATTTTTTTCTCATACCATGTTCTAGTAATGTTATAAAATTAAAAATGTAGTTAATATTATTAATAACTACTAGTTAATAATAATATATTGTTGTTTAGTGAAACCCGATATTGTGTATTACACACGCTATCAAGGAAGGTCACAATTGCGTGTAATGCAAGCCAAGTTAGGACTGCATGTAGTGAAACCTCCATTTGGTGTTGCGTATAACATAATCAAAACTTATTTCATTTATACAGTAAATAAAATCTATACTTAATGTTGCATAGAATAATTTCTACAAAATGAACTTGAAATTATGTGTAAAACGAGCCAAGAATAGTGTTGCGTATACTGCAAGCCAATACGATGTTGCGTATAGTATAAGATAATCCTAGTGTAGTGTACAATAGAAGACACCAAATAAATTTAGAAGAATATATCTCATAAAATCTCTGGGAGTTATAGTTGAGGGGCCATAAATTCCCAGTTAGGACCCCATGCGCTAGTATGATATGAGGTTCCTACTCTGATAGTAACTAAGGAACTCTACTACCTAGTCCTAATGAAGGGTACCCCTCAAAAAGGACATCAGGGTACTCTACTTCTCAGTTCTTTTAGAGGGTAATCCTAGTAATGTTGTTAGGGAACTCCACTACCCAAACCTGCTGGAGGGTAAGATCAAAACATTTAAGAACTCTACTACCCAGACCTATTGGTGGGTATCTTACAAAGAACATTAGGAAATGAAACTTATCTACCATTATAGAGGGTAAGACCAAAATATCAATGAACTCCACTGTCCAGCCCTATTGGAGGGTAATTGGGAAATCTCATTAGAGAACGCCACTGCCTAGCCCTAGTGGAGGGTAAGCCTGGAAAGATATGGTGATCCTATATGATCTCTTCCATAATTAGGTTTTTCCTCAGTGCATAATTATTGGAACATCTTTCATTAAATTTCAAAATTGACAATGGAGGTCACCACTTTTTTCCATGTGAAAAAACACTCAAGATAGGCTATTCACTGGCCTCAATCAGACACCTAGTGAAAACATCGCATTTTACCGCATCATGCCTGAATAGAGTCACTTCGGCCTAATCCACAATACCAAATTAAATTCCTAGTATTGGTCTTGAAACATCCTCTTATATTTTAGGGTTTCATCATCACATATGGGTTTTCATTATGACCCCATAAAATGGAGATATACCAGATAAAATATTCTATAAGAATAATAATTTTATTATTATTGGGTGATTCATCAACCCGAGGCATGATTCTGGAAAAAGCATCCCACATCTGTTGTAAAATTACAGCCTCAATTCTTGGATCACATTTTCAATAATTTTTTGTCAAAAGTACACCTCAGTTAAAAGATGTAACCGATTTTAGATTATTTACCCACAATTTATATATTATATCTTGTGTCTTATTTATTATATCGCATATGTCATATATTATTTATTATAACTCATAACTCATATCTTGTATCTTATATCTTATATCTCATATCTCTTATCCCATATCTTGTATCTTATATATTATATCTCATATCCAAATAAAAATATCATAGATCCCTATACCACAATGATTCTAGATCTATGATTTGATCACCAAAACATTGTCACATAATCGATCCACCCTAAATTAGAGGGCTTTATTGAGCTTCGTGCCACCAATCAATATTGATATGGGACTGCAAGAATCCAACCAGAGAATAACGTGAATAATTGTAGGAGAAAAACACCATAAACCAAAGTTCTAAACATCATCGGACAAGAATTCATAGATGGTGATAAAGAATGGGGCATCAGGGTTAGAACATTGAATAAGCAATATGAAATCCGTCACATGGTAAAATGAAAATTCCATAAAAATCCACATATTGAATAAAGAAATAAAAATATACTCAATATTTTAATCCAAATGTGTAAAACACGAAATGATGAGTCCTGCCTCTATTTTTGATCGATTATTGGTGAAGAACGTGCCTGTTAAATGATTGGAAGCGGATGATGCATTCATTGCATCCTGATCTGATCTAGCATTTCATCCTCATTCATCTCAATTAACCAAAGAGAGGGGGAGGAGATCTTGCCTGCAGATTCTAAAAATTGTGAGGAAAACCCTAAAAAAACCCTTTAACGATATATTTATAGACATCGGTTTACATCAAATTAATTTAATTAGTTAATTTATTTTAAAAAATAAATCCACTTAACACACCGCCAATGAGTGTGGGTTTTGAACGTCCCACACCGACTCATTTTATATCGCGTTTAGGGAAAACACCACATTCCAGAACCAACTATAGACTTTTATTTCTGATCTAATAAACCATTTAAGATTTATCCTATTTTCTTTAACTAAATTCACACACACAGTATAAAATTAATTTAATATTTTTACAAAATAAATTCTGGGCATACTGGGCCTCCAAATCATATACTGTCTTAGCACCAAGATCTGGAAATATGTATTGATGTATTTAGATATCTTACAAGAAAAAAATTGGTATCTACATCATTCCAAACTTCAATATTTTAATCCACAAAAATAAAAAATTTGGAAAACAAGTCAGGATTTTGATACTAAACTTGGCTCTCCCACTACTAGGAACAATCCTTCACATTTCCATGCCACCATAACATGCGAATCAAAGGAAGAGTTGATCCACATAGGGTATTCTATTTCCGATCCTCAATGGACCTTAGGTGGTCCATAGAGGTGGATCTATCCTCAATGTATAGATCAAGGGTAACCTGCATGGTCTCCCATATGGGGCCTCAAATGTTTCCATGCTAATATTAGAGTAGGATCCATTGTTATATGAAAAATATATCAAAGAATGTGATACTAGCTCTGGAAAAATTAAAACATGTAAGCCCTTTTCTTATCCTCTAGAGCCTAGATAGTGTACATGGTTTTACCATCGGTATGGGGATGAAAGGCTATACCTATCTACACCTGGGTCCCAAATTCCTCCTCCAGGCCTCTCCACATTCATGATGTAAACATCACATAACTATAGAAGACAATCGTTGAGGGAATCTTGTGAATCAGAATGATCTTCCATATGCACACCTATCCTAAACATTCCACCGAACTCTTCTACCTAATGGAAAGGAATTCCTCTAAATCTTTGAATCATATAACTATCCCACAGATGGTTTCATGGAACCTTTCTATGTGAGGGGTCCCTATGATGAAGTCCATGGATATTTCATCACACTTACTCTTTTGGTTTTCAAGGGGCTACAATAAACCTATTGGAACTTGGTGCTAAGCCTTCACTTACTGACAGGTGTGACACTAAGAGACAAACTCAGCTATGTTTAGACTCATTCTAAACCAACAAAACTACTTATGAAGGTATCTATACAAATTCTCTAAATAGGGATATACAACTAGGGAAAAAGTTTTGAAGTCCCATATCACCTCCTCCCTCATCATGACTAGAACCATTTTTATCCCCTGTAATAAGATAAAGTGATTACCTCCTTCATAATACCCATTTGGTGTGTCACCTATGGATATATGATCATGTAAGATCTCTTGGTCAATGTATCCTAGCTAGGATACTCCCACGCAATCAAGGAGAAAAGGAGTCAACTCCATCGACTAAAGAAAAGTTATACCCTCATGTTCTATCATAGAGAGCTATAAGAAAGCTAAAAACTCCAAATCAGTATTCACTAAGAGAGACCGAGACTTCCTACTAAATGAAACTACTGAAATGTTTCCCTTATTTGGAGTATAGACTATCTTGAAGTCACAGTCCTATTGGAACTCCAACCAGCACCACTGTCTCAGGTTCTAGCAACTCTGAGTAAGACGCACCTAAGACTTTAGTGGTATGAGTAAACCAAAAAGCAATATCTTAGAAAATAGTGTCTCCACATACTTAGGGTGAAGACTATTACTAAAATCTCTAGGTTGTGAGTTACATAGTCTTGATCATAGTGTACCAACTCCTCAACCTGTATGCGACAACTTTTTGTTTCCGTATCAACACACAACCACGACCATCTCATGATGCAGCACAATACACGAAGAACTCCACACCTTCCTGTAGCAGTCTCAACACTGGATCACTGATAACCCTCTACCTCAACTCCTTAAAGGCCCTTTGAAACTTCTCAGACTAGGTAAAATACTTCTCTTTCAGCATCAGGGTGTTTATATGGGATTCTATTTTGTATAAGTCTGCTAAAAACCTTATATATTACCCTACCAAGACAAGGTAGATCTGTACCTTTGACAGATTATTGGGTAGTTCATGAGAAATAACCTATTTAATCTTTACTAGATCAATTAATAAACCTTATTTAGAAATGACATAACCTATAAAGTGAACACCATGTATCCAAAATGTGAACTTCGAGATCTTTTGGTATAGTTGATGCTCTTGATGTTAGTCTATGACCATAAAGTGATCTACATTCTAATCTTATGTTGTAGAGTAGGTGAGTATTCCATTGATGAAGGAAATAATAAACCGGTCTAGGTATGTCCATAATACCTTGTTCATCAAATTCATAAACTTGATAGGGGAATTCATCACACCAATGTGATTTACTAGAAACTAATAGTGTCCGTAGCGATATCAGAATGATAAATTTGGATTGTCAGCCTCATTTATCCTCAACTGGTGGTAAACAGATATGAGATCAATCTTTAAGAACCATATCATGCCACACAACTGATAAAATATGTCATTAATTCTTAGAAATTGGTACATGTTCATTATTGTGGCCTGGTTCAGGCAACAATAATATTTGAAAATCCATAAGCATCCATCTTCATTTCTCACAAATGACACTGGATCTTCCTTGGGGGACACATTGGGTATGATAAAAACTTTCTCATGAAGGTCCTCTAAATGAAAATGCAGCTCTTGAAGCTTATTAGGTGTCATACAATATTCCATAGAAGATATTAGGGATGTACAAGGATGCAAGTCAATGAAAAACTCCATCTACCGCCCCAGTGGTAGTCCCAAAATGTATTTGAGTAATATGTCCGTATACTCCTTTATAACTGAAGGATATCAGATGCCTGAAAAGCCTCCTACACTATGGGATACACTTGGAAACTAATGGGTGATGGGATACAAACTCTTACTCCCTTAACCCACTTTCACTACCATGAGATATCTCTCTCTAGAGAAGGAAAATATCATCCCATCAGTGCATAGGCACATGACTTGTATGCGATGATAATAAATCTAGGATCAGACCATGTAAATCCAATCCATACCCAATATGATGTCATAGGGTTCCATTATGAGGACCAAAAGGTCCCACATGTACCTACACTAATCCAGGAGATAAATTTCACTACTTCCAGATGAAGGATACACAATAAGAATTCTTGATAGGAACCTCAAGTCGAAGATACTATGCTAGTACCTCTACTGGGATCTCAAGCTACCTCACCCTGAGTATCAATATAAAATATTGAAAAAAACCTATGTCTACTAATACTGAGAAAAGAGTAGAATAAAAACATATGATACCCTTGATCATCTTGTGTACTAGAGGGTCGTAAACATCCAAAGAATACAATAGTCCATAGCCCTTGCTGCCATCTCCCTAAGATTGATTTGGACCAATTGGTGGTGGTGGTAGAAGGAACTCATAACATATCCCTCCACTTATAGCTCCTCCTAATCCTCGTCCAACTCCGCCTCCCTAGGGACCACCCTATCCAAGCATGAGAGATACCAAATCACAGAACTGCCTCTGCCATGGCGATCCATTAGCTATCTTTATGGGATACTCAGCATGTCTAGTTGGGTAGTCTCATTCCATGTGACCCTTATCATCATAATCATATCACTATATCTCCCCAGGATACCCTTTCACTATATGCTTCACCTACAATGTACGACCACATCCCTGAGCCTACTCATTAAAGGGTCTCCATCACTATGATACCATTGCTTGGTTCCTGCTAGCTACTGCAGAAGAATTATCTCCATGAAAACTATTACCACATCTAGCCATGTAGTCTCCCTATGATAGAAATATATCTGTCACCAGTGCCAACTCCATCATGTCGACATAATTGGGGATGAACAAGGGAACTATACTATCACATATCTCTCATAAGAGTCTCTCCTCAAACTTCCTTTCTCAGAAGTAGCTATTCCTCATCATATCAAGAGAGTAGTGCATAAGGCATGTGAAACTTGCTATATAAAAAATCATTGTCATCCCTTCCTAATGTAATTATAGAAGCTTATGGATCCCAACTATGTATAAGAAGGAGGGGTAGTACTTCTCACGAAATAGTTGTTGGACGTTATTCGACGATATTTTTGACTCATATTGAATCTATGTATCTAGGATCCACCAACATCCAGTCACATTGTAGAAAATGATGTCTGCCAAAGACACCAACTGATACATCAGGGTATGAACAATCTTGATTGTAAAGACCAGTATGTCTCTCCAATCCTATGTTGCTTAAGGATTTGGATTTCTATGGAACCTCAGCTATCTCTGATGCTGGAAATCATGGAGCATGCTATTCCTGTGCACATCATCAGCTTTGTCTGCCAGGATGATCATATGCTCAATATGTGAGGGTTGTTCTACCTTCCCACATTGATGAAGGGTATTGTATGATGGACCCTGAGCTGAGGTCTCATCATTCATAAGTTTTTTATCATAAACTATAGCTAGTATCTTAGATGGATTTCATTGAAGTGGCATCTTGAAGTCAATAAAGGAGAACCATGATTAGTTGGGAGTATATATATATATATATATATATATCAACAACATTGGGGAGATGACTCCATAAGGATAGTAAAAGACTCAATCTTATATGTTACATGTACCATTAATCCCTGCAACAAATGTCTCAGAATGCCTATTTGACAAGCAGGTAGTCGAGGTCCTGGTGCATGGATACGTTGGCCGCCCGTACCATCGATAGACTCCTTGGATTGAGAGTTTAACTCAAGATTATTTAACACTATTTCCCTAAACATAACCTATCCTCTTTAAAGGCTTATTCCTAAACAATTTTCCATGGAAGGAACTTTCTCTAACACTTTTCTATCACAACCCAACACATGTTGGGGCACCAGCCACAACTACCCCAAGCCTGCCTCCCTCGGCCAGAGGGTGGTGACAAGTGCCGAAGGCACAACTAAACTCAGGGATCCCTTTTCCAAAGTACCTATGTGTAAAAACACAACCAACTCAATGAAAACATGTATAGGGAAAGGGTAAAAGATAAAAGATGACTATAAAATTAACTAGTCATGCATGAACCTCTAGATAATAAAACAGTATGGTAGTATAAACTCTATGAAAGCGGGAAAAATAAATCCCCAACTATAAATATATCCCAACTAGACAAAATTAGAGAAGAGTAATATTTTATTTGACCCTGTCTCCTGTATCATGATCCATGACCATCATTTGCGGTCCAAGCACCCAGTATCCCTATGCTCATCTGAAGTCACATTCAACCTATCCATCATCTGTAAAAGAAACGACATGTGTGGGAAAAGACTATGTAGGGATGAGTATATATATACCCTATATAATTCCTCAAAATAGGTTAAGGGGGAGCAATAAGAGATACTAATGAAGTGGGAAACATGATATAGAACAAGGTATAATGAAATAGTGTAGCTCAACCCAACAAGTGAGTGAAAGTAAGTTCATCCAAGAATAAGGGGATAAAAAGGTGAGTAGATGAACTAACCATCGAGCCTACTCCACCTATAGAATTAGAGTAGACTCATCGAACCATGATAATATTTACACAAAAATCATCTTTCATACCCCATGTATCTTTACCTATCTTAGAAGGAGATCATAAGAAGGCCATGTGTGAATCCAGAAGAAAAATATATATATATACTCAGTTAAAGAATCCAAAATAATAGAGTTAGGGGATCTCTATATCATATCTCTACCCAAGAATAAGAGTCACCAAAAGTTCCAAAATAAGTCCATCAATGACGCCCATCATCTCACACATGTTCCGTGAATACACAAGTCCGAGGGACTCTGTCACTGCACATTGATACTATTTGCTTTGGGCGACTATAACTCACCCGCATATTTTTACATTGCATCATAAGAATGCATATCAGTGGGGAAATTGTTCATATTACTTGGGAGTCCAAAGACGAATCAAACCACATCTTATCACTATGTCTCATAGTTGAGGGTCCATAAATTCTTGGTAAAAATTTCATGCCCTAGTATGACAAGAGGGTCATACTCTGATAGTCACTGAAGAACTTCACTACCTAGTCTTTCTGGAAGGTTCCACTCAGGAAGGACATTAGGGAACACCACTACCCAGTCCTATAGGAGGGTAACCCTAGTAATGTTGTTGGGGAACTCTACTACCCATCCCTACTAGAGGGTAATCCAGGAATGTCGAGGAACACCACTACCCATCCATTTTAGTGGGTAACTTAGAATGATCATCAGGGAATTAGACTACCTACCCCTACTAGAGGGTATGATCAAAACATCAAGGAACTCAACTTCCCATCCCTACTAGAGGGTAACTGATAATGATAATCAGAGAACTCCACTTCCTATCCCTACAAGAGGGTAAGCCTCGAAAGATCTTGTGATCCTATCTGATCGCTACCGTTATCAGGTGTCGTCTCAGTGTGTCATGATCAGAATGTATCACATTATATCTCAAAATCCATAATGGAGGGAACCATTATTTTTAATGTAGAAAAATTCATGATATATTCTATTCACTTTACTCAATCGAACACCTAGTGAAAAATTCATATTTACCGCATCATGCTTTAGTGACATCTCATTGGCCCAACCCACAAGCCCAAATTTAATACTCTATATTAATGTACACCATAATTTCAGTGTCATGACATCATAGAAGGTTCATCATTCCAACATCGTATGAGGGAGATATAACAGATTCAATATTCCACAAAATAATAATTTTATTATTATTGGGTGTTTCATTAACTTGAGGCACAAGCCCAAAAAAGGTATCCAACACTAGTCTTAGAATTTATGTATCAATTATAGGATCACATTGTCACTAACTAGACTTCAAATGGATTCCTCAGTTAAAAGATAAAACTGATGTAACATTATTTTAAAAAGATTTATATCTCATATCTCATATCTTTTATCTTATATCTTATATCTTATATCTTATTGTAAGAACCCTGATATTCATTTCTGGTACGCCTTTCATTTTTTTGGAGTTTTTAAGAAATATGGAGTTTCTGGAAAATTTTGAAGTACACGCCGTGTACTTTCTGAGTACAATCCATGTACTCTTATCCGACTCGAAGTCGTGTGCTGGCCGTGTCCAAGCCACACACACACTGTGTAGGGGTGGCGTGGAGGCCATTTTTGGAAGAGTATGGAAAAAACGCCGTGTACTTTTATTTTTTTCACTAAACGCATCGGGGTCGCGCCTGACAGTCGTAACTTACTTCTTCTTTAGAATCTTTGTCCGTGAGTGACCCGTACAACCGGATCTTCCCCGAGCCCCCGCCTCTCCATCCATTCTCCGATTCGATCACAATCGATTGTGTTGGAATTAAAGCGGTGAGTTCTTCTTCCTTCTTGAGCTTTGTTTTCCAATTCCTCATATTTATCATGTTATCGTGGTTTACATGTTTCCGACATTTTATCAGATCTACGACGTTCTAAGGAGAATCAGTTGTCTTGGTTAAAGTATATCAATCTCCTAGGATCAA
This sequence comes from Viscum album, assembly GCA_963277665.1. Taxonomy (NCBI): domain Eukaryota; kingdom Viridiplantae; phylum Streptophyta; class Magnoliopsida; order Santalales; family Viscaceae; genus Viscum; species Viscum album. The sequence continues at coordinate 66,577,678 of OY728139.1, forward strand.
GGTAGGTGGTTTGTGACTTTCTGTAGAAAGTGGATGAGTATTTTGTGAAAATTCCACCAATACCCTTGAATGAAGTATTGTGTGTTCCTGTTTTTCCCTTGTTGTATTTCTTGATTTTCTTGATTGTTAGATTAGATGTTTTACCAGTGATTATGATAGTTTTTACTGTACGGTGGATGTTTTCCATGCTTGTTCTGCATGTTTGGTGTTTTTCTAGTTTCCATGCATAGTTATAGGATAGTGGAACTGTTGATTTGTTATGCTATTGAGCCTTAGATTGATAGCCAATTAGTTCTTAAGGTTTACTTGGATGATTCACGTGTGCTGAGCATGTTAGTTTCACACAGTACTGTGAGAACCTAGTGTAGTAGACCACAGGGAGAATAGACATAAGGGCTTCTCTAGAGTGTCTTTTAATACAAAGCGAGAACACAGGGGGAATTAAAAATGAGTGCTTCCTAAGAGAGTCTGTAGTTCCTCGACACAAGACACAGGGGAAATGAGACGTTGAGTGCTTCCCCAGAGAGCCTTTAGCACGATAGGAGACTATAGGGGGAATTGATGGTGAGTCATTCCTCAGAGAGTCTATCTTTTTAGCTGAACCAGAGGGGTGAGACTGTGTGTGCCTCCTAGAGGGTTTCTAGCACTTGTAGGTTGAACCATAGGGGTTAGGCTATGAGAGATACCCAGAGGGTTACCTGTTTTCTTCTTGTTTCTAGTTATTTACTTGTGTAATTTATATTCTAGAACTGTGGACTGTGATAGCTATGTATTTTTCTATTTACTATTCTTGTACTTTGGTTTCCATGTATTCATTGAATGTTAGGCACAAATCTTTGGGTGGTTGCCTACTGGCACTTTGTCTCGCAACATGTTTGTGCCCAAGAAGACTATGTTGTTGCAGGTATAGATAAGGGAAAGCGCCCCTCTACTTCAGGTTCTTGATTGCACTAGAGCTGAGGAGCATGGGACCGAGCCGGGGCTTGCGATGCTGAGGAGTTTCCCATCTGTTTTTCGTTTGATGTTGCTTTAGTACTTGTGTTCAGTTTTATTTCATAACATTGTTGTGTTTTCTGATTTCCTTAGATACTTGTACTTGTTGTATCACTATCATCATTGCTATATATTCATTTCTTCTGCTATTTGGTTTTAGTTGTTGCGTATTGTTTACTTCATTCGCAGTTTATTATTGTTTTCCTTACCTTGTATACATTACCAAATGAGAGCATAGTTTCCCCAATAACTTACGGAGGCCCTTACTGCTAGTCGACAGCCTCTGGCATTTGAGGAAATTTGCTTGAGGTCATGTGGCTAACCGGGTACAGGGCACCAGTGGAGGGGCTCCAGATTCGGGTCGTTACAAAGTTGTATCAGAGCGGTTCTTTTCTCTTACTTTACTATTTGGAGACTTTATCCTGGTATAGGATAGATTTGGTACTTGGTATTAAGCTGTGCTCAGGAGTAGCTAACCCATGTACAGGAAAAATCCATACTACCTCTTTAATTACTGTTGCTAGTTTTGAGATTTTACGGTTGATATGACCTCACCTAGAGTGATTCACATGCTTTGTGTTGTTATTTTCTTGACGATTGTGGTTCTATTTCTGTTGCAACCCGATGAGATGAGGGTGTTCCATCTCATGCATCATATAGGCACTTGTAGAAATTACATGCCATGCATTCTTTCCATGCTATCTAGGATGCATTAGAAATTACATGCTGTTGTGATAGAATTTGTGTAGACTTTGCATGATGTTGTGATAGATGTTTGATAGAATTTCTTCTTCCTGGTTAGAGTATTTTTTTCTTCCTACATTGCTTAAATGAATGCCAAATTTTGATTTTTGAGGTGTTATGGGCCCTCACAAATCGGGATTTGGCACCTCCTTGCCTTGTTTTCTATGTTTTAGGGTGTTCGGTGCAGTTTCTGAGCTACTACCCAAAAAAACCCTGATTACACAACGTGTACTTTTTGACTACATGTCGTGTAGTTTTTAGGCTGTGTCACTGACCGTGTGATCAGGGACACGCTGTTGTGAAAGTAACTTCAGGAACACGTCGTGTACGGTTACCACACAAAGTGTAGTTCGGAGCCGTGTAACCGGCCGTGTCACTAACAACACAGGTCGGGGAAGCTTGAGTAAAACACGCCGTGTTGTAAAGGAACATGCCATGTAGTCCTGTCCAGGTACCCGACAGTGTCACGAACAACATGGTTCGACATTACCTTCTCTAAGACACTCTGTGTGTTTTCAGCACACGCCGTGTATTCTTGTTCAAGTACCCGGCCATGTCACAAACAACATGGGTCGATGTCACCTTCACCTATAGATTCCATGTTTGTTCGGAACACTCCATGTAAGGTCCAACCGTGTAGACGGCCGTGTACTTGAAAACACGGGCCACCGAAACCTTGTCTAGTACACGCGGTGTTTGTTTAAAACACACCATGTAGTTTCCGGTTAGGTTGGACCATGTGGGTTAGCCGTGTAAAGAGAATCAGGGGTAGGGAATAGTTTTCAAGTACACGCCATGTTTTGGGTCAACACGCTGTGTAGTTTGAGGTGTTACATGACCTGTCAGGTAGGTGTACACGCCCATATCAGTGGATTAAGAAGACACGCCGTGTAGTTTTTATAGATGCCATGTAGTTGTGTTTTGGAAAATTGTGTGTTTTTCCTCCCCTATTCCCATTTTTTAATCTTGTGTTTCCTATCCTTGTTTTCTAAACTAATGTGTGCTTTTGATATTTCAGATCTATGCCTCCGAGACATCCTCCGGTTGTGCATATGTCGTCTGGCAGTGATCAGACGCCAGATATGGTTGATCAGGGACTTACTGCCAATCCTCTAGTCAGGCCAGCCTTGGCACCGGCTATCATACCAGTTGTATGAGCTGATGTGTAGTTCAAGTAAGGTTTTTTGAGGATGATGCAGACCTTTCAGGGAGCACCGCCTCCTGCCACGACGATGGCAGACTTGATGCAGGTTTTTCAGCAGCAGCATCCTCCCGCTTTCTCAGGGGAAGGAGGACCTCAGGCTACAGAGTCATGGATGGAAGCCATGCTTACTATCTTTGAGTATCTGGAGACACCTCTAGAGAGGCGAGTCAGGATCGCTACCTATATGCTCTGAGAATCCACCAATAGGTGGTGGGACGTGATCTCATAGGCGGGTCATCAGCAAGTAATGGCTTGGGAGGAGTTTAAACACTTTTTTTATGACTACTTCTACCCGGAGACCCTGAGGGACGATCGAGCCTAGAAGTTCATGATCTTAGAGTAGGGTACTATTTCTGTCATGGAGTATTACTCTCATTTCACCAAGCTGCATCATTTCACACCGCTCCAGGATGGGAGTGGGGTGTTCTTAGCAAGGAAGTTTGAGGATGGTCTCAGGCGGGAGATCCGATCACAGGTGAATATCTTCTAGTTGACTTCCATCACATCCATCGTCAATCAGGCACTGATTACAGAGCGTAATATAAGAGACTCCAGAGCTGTGATCCAGGGCGGTTCTGCTTCCAGAGCTAGGTTTCCTCCCGATGACAGTAAAAAGCACCGTAGAGAGTCTATGTGCAGTGATCCGAGGAAGCGAGATGCATCATGAGGCAGCCAGGTGATATGCTACCAGTGTGGTCGGTCAGGGCACACGAGGCCGCAGTGTCAGAGGGACCCCATGGAGTGCCAATCTTTCAACAAGATGGGCCACCTTCAGTGTTTCTGCCAGGTTTTCTCACCAGCAGCGGGTCACCGGGGTTCTTCCATGACTCCTCATTCAGGAGCAGCACCACCATTTTCTCATCAGTTAGGGAACTGGAGTTCTTCCAGCCATTTGGGCCAAGGTGGAGGTTGAGGCTATGGCGGTCAACCACTTGTTCCTCAACACCAGCAGTGAGGTTCAACTCAGAGTGGTCAGCCAGGGGCGCAGGTCTGCAGTGCAGGCCAGTCTTTCACCGTGGAGCAGTCCTATCAAGAGAAGGACCCCGACCCTTCTATAGTTCGAGGTACGATTTTAGTAGCCTCAGTTTTATCTTCAGCTCTTTTCAATACTGGTGCTACACATAGTTTTATCTCGGTTGCTGCTGTGGAGAGCATTGGGCACTATGTCTTTTCATCTGCTGACTCGTTGACACTAGACACACCTTTGGGGACAAGGACATCTAGTGTGTGCCAGTGTAGAGAGTGCCCTCTTGAGGTTGCAGGGTATCGTTTCTTATGGGATCTCTATGTCCTAGAGATGACCGGCTATTATGTCATATCAGGATGGACTGGTTGGTTCCCATCCAAGTACTCCTCGACTGTTATTGCCACAGATTGAGTTTCGTTTCACCCGAGGGTGAATCTTTTCTTCATAGAGACGAATGGGACGTTCAGGCGAGTCGAGCAGGACTCGAGCATCATGGGCTTGGAAGGGTGACAACCCAGATTTCTAGTCTTTATCTGGATGATCATGGGATTTCGCAGTTATAATTTCCTCCAGTGGTGGATCGTTTTAGTGACGTCTTCCCAGAGGACTTTTCGGGTTTGCCTCGAGAGCGTGAGGTAGACTTTTCTGTTGAGCTTGTGCCAGGAGCAGCACCGGTGTCCATTCCTCCTTATAGGATGGCTACACCTGAGTTGTAGGAGCTCAAGAAGTAGTTGGAGGAGTTACAGGGAAAGGGTTTCATCCAACCCAGTACTTCTCCTTGGGGTTCGCCTGTCCTATTTGCGAAGAAGGGAGACAATACTCTTCGGCTTTGTGTGGATTATCAGAAGCTGAACCAGTTGATGGTCAAGAACCGATATCCCTTGCTGAGGATCGATGACCTCTTTGATCAGCTTTGAGGATCTCAGGTGTTCTCGAAGATCTAATTGAGGTCCGGTTATCATCAGTTGTGCCTTAGACCATCAGATATACCTCTGACAGCCTTCAAGAGCAAGTATGGTCTATATGAGTATACAATCATGCCGTTTGGTCTCACGAACACGCCTGTAGTTTTCATGTCACTAATGAACCGAGTGTTCCATCCTTACTTGGACTCCTTCATCGTGGTCTTTATGGATGATATCTTGGTGTACTATCACACTCAACACGACCATGATACCCATCTTGAGATCATTTTGAGTACACTGAGAGAGCATCGACTTTATGTTAAACTCTCGAAGTGCCACTTTTGGGTGGACCAGATTCACTTTTTGGGTCACGTCATCTCAGAGGCAGGAGTATCTATGGACCCAAAGAAAATCCGAGCGGTAGTCTCCTAGGAGCAAACGAAGAACATATTTGAGGTGCAAAGTTTTCTAGGGTAGGCTGGATACTACATATGCTTGATTCATGACTTCTCAGACCTAGCAGCACCTTTGAAAGGTCTGACCAAGAAGTGGTAGAAGTTATTATGGTCAAATTCTTATGATTCAGCCTTTCAAGAGTTGAAGGGAAAGCTGACGTCGACACTGATACTAGTCTTGAAAGAGCCAGGAAAGAGCTATACTGTTTGTTGTGATGCTTCAGGTATCGGGCTAGGAGCTGTGCTTATGCAGTGAGATTGAGTCGTTGCATACGGGTCTCAGTAGTTGAGGCCACATGAGAGGAACTACCCTATGCACGATCTGGAGTTGGCAGCTGTTGTTCAAGCCTTACTCTATTGGAGACACTATCTTCTGGGAGATCACTTTGTGGTCTTCACTGACTACAAGAGTCTCATGTATATCTACACTCAGCATGATATGAATCTGAGGCAGTGCAGGTGGGTCGAGTATCTTCAATATTTTGATTTTGAGATTGCCTATATGTCGGGAAAGGGCAACACAGTGGTAGATGCGTTGAGTTGGAGAACTCAGAATCACGCAGTTCAGGAGGCCAACAGTGAGTGGCAGCTTATGGCTCTGTTCTCTGAGATGCATCTGGAGGTGGACGACAGACATGGATATACTTTCTATCTTCTATAGCTATTACCTAGACACTACTTGATCGGGCACAGATGAGGTAGCTATCCGACTCTGAAGGCTTAGTCCTGCGGGAGAGTGTGTTAGGAGAGGACCCTCTTCCTAGATGGATAGTGGTCAAGTATGAGATCTGGCATTTCCAGGGACACGTATCGGTGCCAGTAGACAAACGCGAGGAGATGATGTAGGATTTTCATTCCTCAGTTTGGGCAGTTCATCCTAGCATCACCAAGATGTATCGAGATCTTCATCGCCAGTACTGGTGGCCAGGTATGAAGAAAGATGTTGATGGTTTTGTCATGAGATGCTCTACCTATCATCAGGTGAAGGCGAAGAATCAGCGACCAACATGCCTTTTACAGCAGTTACCCATTCCGAAGTGGAAGTTGAACGATGTTGCAATGGACTTCGTGATCGGGTTACCGAGGTCTCCCCGAGGTAATGATGCTATTTGGGTTATCGTCGAAAGGCTCATGAAGGTTTCTCACTTCTTACCGATCAAGGGGACTTTCAGGGTCGATGATCTAGGACGACTGTACATCAGAGGGATCATTCGTCTACACGGAGATCCACACTCGATTGTTTCAGATAGAGATGTCTGCTTTACTTCCTAGTTCTGGAAGGGAATTTAGATGGCTTTGGGTACCCAGGTACTTCTGAGTACGACATACAATCCCTAGACTGATGGCTAGTGCGAGCGCACAATCCAGGTGCTTGATGATATGCTCCGAGCTTGCATCTTAGACTTTGGTGGTTCTTGGGAGAAGCATATCCCTCTGGTGGATTTCACCTACAACAACAGTTTCTAGGCGACCATTCATATGGCACCTTACGAGGATATGTACAGTACGCCATGCCAATCACCCTTATGCTGGCTGGAGGCAGGAGAGGAAATTTTCCAGGGACCTCATCTAGTTCAGGAGACATCGGAGCAGATAGAGTTGATTCGGAAGGGGATGGCTATAACACAGTCTCGGCAGAAGTCTTATGCTGATCAGTGGAGACGACCTCTGGAGTTCGAGGTAAAGGATTAGGTTTTCCTATGTGTCACACCGAGGTTGGGACACAAAAGGATTCAGAGACAGTGAATGATTCCACCATGGTACATCGGGCCATTTGAGGATTTAGAGAGAGTTGGGCCGGTTGCCTATTGGTTACATTTACCCCAGAGGTACCGGGCCATGCACGATGTCTTCCACATCTCTTAGCTCCGATGTTACTTTTCAGACCCGTCTCATTTTTTTCAGCCTGAGGAGGTTGGGCTCGAAGCGGATGCATTGTTTGAGGAGCATCCCATCCGGATTGTCGATCACAGTACGAAAGTTCTCCATGGGCGGTCTATTCCTCTTGTACTGGTGCTATGGCATCATGGGCGAGTATAGGAAAAGACCTGGGAGAGGGAGGCCGATGTACGAACACAGTGGATGGAGTTGTTCAGGGTTTCTTCTTCTACGCCTTGCTTGGGAAATTCGGGGACAAATTTATTTTAAGGACGGAAGTTTGTAAGAACCCAAATCTTTGTTTTAGGTATTCCTTTCCTTTTTCTGGAGTTTTAAAAAAAATAGAGTCTCTGGGAAATTGAGAAGTACATGCCGTGTACTTTCTGAGTACACGCTGTGTACTCTTCTTCAGCTCGAAGCCATGTGCTGGCCGTGTCCGGGCCACACACACGGTGTGTAGGGTTTGCGTGGAGGCCGTTTTTGGAGGAGTACTGAAAAACCTAGTACACGCTGTGTACTGTAAAAGTAGATGTCATGTACTTTTCTTTTTTTCACTAAACGCACCGGGGTCGCGCCTGATGGACAAAACTTACTTCTTCTTCAGGATCTTTATCCGAGAGCGACCCATACAACTGGATCTTCCCCGACCCACCACCTCTCCGTCATTCTCCGATTCGAGCACGGTCAATTGCATTGGAATCACAGTGGTGAGTTCTTCCTTCTTCTTGAGCCTTGTATTCCAATTCCTCCTCTTTCTCATGTTATCGTGGTTTACATGTTTTTCATTTTTTCTCATATCTACGATGTTCTTAGGAGAATCAGCTATCGTGGTTCAAGTATATCAATCTCTTAGGATCGAGGTTGGTGGTTTGTGCCTTTCTGTAGAAAGTTGATGTGTATTTAGTGCAAATTCCACCAATACCCTGGAACGGGGTATTGCATGTTCTAGGTTTGCCCTTGTTGTATTGCCTGCTTTGCTTGATTGCTAGAGTAGATTTTTTTCCTATGATTATGGTAGTTTTTACTATACGCTGGATGTTTTCCATGCTTGTTCTGCCTGTTTGGCATTTTTCCAGTTTCCACGCCTAGTTGTAGGATAGTGGAAGTATTTCTTTGTTATATTTTTGAGCCTTAGATTAATAGGAAAGTAGTTCTTGAGGTTTAATTTGACGATTCACGAGCGCAGAGCATGTTAGTTTCACACAGGACTGTGAGAACATAGTGTAGTAGACGACAGGGAGAATAGGCGTAAGGGCTTCTCCAGAGTGTCTTTTAATATGATGCGAGACCATAGAGAGAATTGACGATGATTGCTTCCTTAGAGAGTCTATAGTTCCTCGATGCAGACCATCAGGGGAATGAGACATTGAGTGATTCCCCAGATAGCCTTTAGCAAGATATGAGACTATAGGGGTAATTGACGGTGAGTGATTCCTCAGACAGTTTATCTTCTTAGTTGAACCAGAGGGGTGAGGCTGTGTGTCCCTCTTAGAGGGTTGCTAGCACTTGTAGGTTGAACCATAGGGGTTAGGCTATGAGAGATACCCAGAGGGTTACCTGTTTTCTTCTTGTTTCTAGTTCTTTACTTGTGTACCTTATAACCTAGAACTATTGACTGTGACTGCTGTGTATTTTTCTGTTTACTGTTCTTGTACTTTGGTTTCCATGTATTCATTGACTGTTAGGCACAGATCTTTGGGTGGTTTCCAACTGGGAATTTTTCTCACACCCTGTTTGGGCCATGTTTTTGGGCCCATGAAGTCTATGTTCTTGCATTTATATATAAGGGCAAGCACCCTTCTACATCAGGTTCTTGATTGCACTGGAGCTGGGGAGCATAGGACCGAGCTGAGGCTTGCGATGCTGAGGAGTTGCTCATCTGTTTTTCTTTTGATGTTGCTTTAGTACTTGTGTTCAGTTGTATTTTAACACATTTTTTTGTTTTCTGCTTTCCTTAGATACTTGTACTCGTTTCATCACTATCATCATTCCTATATATTCATTGCTACGACTATTTGGTTTCAGTTGGTGCGTATTGTTTACTGCTTTCGTTGTTTATTGTTGTTTTCCTTACCTTGTATACCTTAACGAATGAGGGCATAGTTTCCCCAATAACTTACTAAGGCCTTCCCTTATATTAGGTAGCCTATGGTATTTGGGGAAATGCGCTTGAGGTCATGTGGCGAACCGGGTATGGGGCACTAGTGGAGGGGATCCGGATTCGGGTCGTTACACTTGTATCTCATATCTCATATCTTATATCTTATATCCAATATCTTATATCTTGTATATTATATATCATATCTCTTATCTTATATCTTATATCTTATATCTCAAATCTCAGAACAACAGATTGAGAAACCCATTACCACAATGATTACGTATATATGATTTTCTCACCAAACCATTATCACATTGTTGTTCTGCCATGAATCTAAGAGCCCGAGCGAGGTGGGTGCCGCAAGACAACGTCGAGATGAGACCTTGAAGATCCAACCAGAGAATAAAATGAAGAACTGATAGAGAAAATCACCATAAAACATAGATTTAAATTTCATCAACTAGGCATTCTTAATCTACGATCAGGAACATGGAACTGAGGTTTGAACATTTATTAAAAAATATGAAATCTGGTAATTGGTCACATTTAAAGGCCATAAAAATACGTAATTCAAATAAATAATACATATTAACTCAATATTTTAATCCAAAGGCATAAAAACACAAAAAAGTGTCCTATATCTATTTTGGGTTAATAATTGGTGAAGAACATGCCAACACTATGATTGGAATAATTTGACGTGTTTGTTGCATCCAAACATGATCTAATTTGACATTTCATTATCGTTCATCTAGATTTTCAAAAGGGAAGAGGGAGGAGATCATGCTAGTAGATTCAAAAAGTTAAGAGGCTAACCTTGTAAAATTTATTTTAATGATATATTTATAGACACCATTTTAGGTCAAATTAATTCAACTAATTAATTTATTTAATTAAATGAATCCACTAAAAGCACCACTAAATATTGAGGGGTCCAAACATATCCCAATGAATCATTTTATTTCACACCTAGTGAAAATACTGCATTACAGACTAAAAAATGGTCTTAGATTTCCTATCTGATAAAATATTTAGAAGTTATATGATTTTTGAACTAAATGTGAGTAGGAAGTACAAAATATATTTAATATTTTTATAAAATCAAATCCAAGCACACCGGGCCTTAGAATCGCATGCCTTCTCAGAAAATATCTTTGGAAATATATATAGAAATATTTTAAAATATTAAAAAGAAAAAACCAGGTCTCTAAAAATGTAAAAAACAACTACAATACAAAAACCCCACACTTAACTTATGAAATGACCAACTTCTTTAAAAAAATGTATAGGTGAAATTTAATAAGATGTTAGGTGGATCATTTTTTCTCTCCAGATTTTTTCTAAAAAAATTTACATATTATTTCCCAATTATATAGTTCAATATCATACATTATTCTTATTTAATGTATTTTTATATTACATAGAAATAAATACAAAAACATTATACTTTATTGGCCTTGTTTATTAGAAGTTATGATCATATTATCAAAGAAATATTTTCTATCTTGACAGAATCTATGAATTCAAATACTCTAGTTCACCATGAATTTATAACTTCGAATATGGATGGATCTAGAGTATAAATAGTAATAAAATATTTTAATATATTCTTGAAAATATTTATTTTAAAAGACAACTCAATTATACTATTCATTAGTGATATATTGGATCATCTTCAAAATTCATTCAAACTGGGAAACAATTTCGAGGACCAACTTAGATGATTGTTTTGGGCCATATATTGTTGGACTAAACTTCAGGTCTAACTAAGAGAAATATAACCTAATAAGCCTATAATTCTAAAATTAAAATGTGGAAATTTGGATTAGTGTAAAGAAAGTTATTACTGTAATATAGAAACGGTAAAAATATTTTTAAAATCAATAATTAAACCATTTTCAAAATTAAGATAATTATATTACAATATCATAAAAATATGAAAAATTACCCTTTAAATATAAATTTTGGGGGAATTAAAACACATATATTATAGTATAAATTATCTAAAAATATGATTTTTATCAATCCCCCATAATTAAAAATTTCCCTCATGGGTAATCATCTAATTTATGTTTAAAACAAATAATCCCAAGAAAAAATGGACACACCACTCAATTATCACATTGAAATAAAATAAAAGGACTCATACATGTATTAATATTCCCAAACACATTATTAATAATAAAATTCTATTCAATCTCATATTAATAAACAAGTATATGTCATATCCACCTCCGAAAAAAGGTAATTATCTCTTCACTCATGAATTTTAAGATTGGGTTATTTTTATTACTAAAGAATGCATGCTCTCCATATAATTGATATATTTTTAGTATCTTTACTTAAAAAATTAATAAATATATTATTCATGAGGGATTTAACTTGGGTTGTTATATGGATGAGGGCTAGTGATTTTTATAAGTAAAAGTGTCTAAGGTAGAATCAAGAGGGTTAGGCTCTATGGTGAAGTAAATACATAAAAATAATTTCTCTCAATAATTATGTTCTTTTCATGAAGTTAGAAATTTAATTATATCTAAACACATATCTAGTCTTCCTTGGTTAGTCCACACTTGATCATTTTTGGGGTAAAAAAATATTTTCACATATTCCATGATTTTATGACCATTGTCTCCATTATAAGTTTTTTATTTTTGGATGAGATTTGTGTTTTTTGGGGAAGTGTGTGTTATTTTGGTCTTCAAGTAGTTGTGTACTCTTAGATTAGTTTTAATGATATTTTGGGCCACTTTACATTTTCCAATCATGAATTTTCTGCACAAAATAATAGTAATAAGAGGAAATAATTTTCATCTCATCTCAAATATAATCTTCTAGGATATCAGAATAAAACTAATATTTTCCCTCCCCCATAATTGGGTTTAACAATAATCCTAAAATTAACTTCTTGAGTAGGTTAGAAAAAGAAAAATATTTTGTTTTTTGACACCTAAAAAGGTATTCCTTGGATATTAGGGGCCTAATAAAGTTCATATAAATGTTATTGATTTTTTTTAATTGTAAAATATGTATTTAAAAATGGTCCCTTAATCAAACTTGACACATTCTATGAAATTTAAAATCTTTAAAAATTAGAATTTTTTTTTTCTGATCCAATGAAATGAGTAAATATTCTCTATAAAAATATAAATTTAAAGAATATATCAAAACGTTTTATTAACCTCTTAGGTTGGGCATGATAAGAATTTTTGATATTACTCTTTCACATGAGTTTTGTAATAAATCAACCATCTGTAAATGATAATATTGGAAATTTAAAATGAAAAATCCATTAAATAATAATTTTAATCCACTAGTATTCAGACCTAGAAATGTGTGAAAAATAACTATTTTTTTTGAATGTTTCAAATAATTTGATTAATATCATGATTAAAAAACACTCCAAAAATTAAAACAGGAAATCAAAAAATGAACCCTAAATATATCCAGATTTAAAAAAATGAAAAATGAAAAGGAAACACACAAAATTAATAAGAATAGGATGAAATCACCCCACCCCAACTTGTTATATAACTTCCCATAATTTATTATGATATATATTCATGATAACAGGGTTGTAATACTAGTGGATAAAAGATACAACCTGTGTTTTTTGGCGGCATCCTTGAGTTAGTATTGGAGATGCTGATGATTTAATCCCAAATGAAATAAACAAGAAAAAATAATGATATAAAAATAAAGGAAAATAAATAAAATTGGAAATAACAAAAGGAATAGAACCTGGTTTGTACCCCCAACTGGATTCCTACTCATGAACAAAAAAAATGTTTTACTTATAGTGTAAATTAATTCACATTTGTTATAGATAATCATATAGATATTGTAATAAGGATTTTATCATTATAAATGTGGTACAACTTGTATAGTGGGGATATGAAAAGGATTGGGTCCACTTATTTTGCAACCAAATCTTTCATGTATTTAATTTAAATTTCATAAAAAGTATCTTTAAATTTCATTTTATCAAGAATTTAAACAAAGGGTAAATCTATAAAAACCTAAGATTTTATGATTTAATTTTAGAAAAAAAATTTAATTTCATTGATATATTTCATTACACATGACATTATGTTTTAAAAAACTGTGATACACTATTAAAATATTATTATTTAATATGATAGTTATCGTATTACCGTTAGAGTAGAAGGTATGAATATGATTAAATAAATTTGAAAAATATATAGATTATACCACATTTAAAAATAATTCTTGGGTGACCCATTTAATTATAAATTAAAATAAAAGAAACCATTTGTAAATAAAAGAATGTATTTATCTTTAATTTTTTTATGCCCACAAATTTGTTTTATCTTAAAAATAAATCAATTTTTCTTATGGATTATTATAATTAAATTTATATATTTTATTTTAAATAATTTTTTTATCATTCATCATATTGTTATCTCAGTATAAGATAATAATAAATCAAATTTTACACTTAAAAATTTTATTTCTCTAAAAAGAAGTTTCGTTTCATTTTGTGCACTTATTTTAAATTTATTTATTTTATATAATTTTGTAATATTTATTTTAAAAAATTAAATTTATTTCATAAATCATTAATCTAAAAATTATTTTGTATTTATATTTAGATAATTTTTTGAAAAGATATTTTTTAGTGAATATTGAAAATACTAGTTTTTATAAAATACCTCTGTTTCATTAAAAGAATTTAGAAGAAAAAATTTATTTTAATATGGTTCTAAATGTAAAATTAGATCAATTTAATATCTATTAATATAATTTAGTTCATTGGAATCAATTTTATATTTAAATTTTATATACAAATTTTTAAAAATTTGATCGTTTTCTCTTTCAAAACTCGATTTCTTGGTCTACTTTTAAAATTTTGAATTACAATTTTTCCAATCCTATGAATGTAGTTTGGGAAAATGGATTCCATATTTATAATATGAATAATTCATATTATATAATATGTTCAACATAATTTTTTTTTTCAAAATTAAAAGTGAAAAAATAAAAAGTTGTTACATGTTTAAGGTGAAAATGGGTTCACCGAGGGGTTAAACTAATAAGATAATGGGTTAAATAACCTGTATGGTTTCCAAAAAGTAGTTTATAAACATATGAAAACCTTATATCTACTACAATATATAACGGTCTATGTTTGGGAAATTTTTCATGAGGAAAATTGGGGTTTACCTTTTTCTTTTCAAAAATTCAAAGTGTGTCCCCTCCCATACTTATAAAAGGATAGCTCCTATCACCTCCTATTCATAATGCCAAAACCCTATTTTTTTTACCAATACCTAACTACATAATTTCATTAATTCCCTTCTATAATAATATAGTAATTATTTTTGTTAGTAATAAATCCTAAGAATTATTTATTTGTAAACATTAAGAGGCTAGCCAGAGAAGAGGTAAGATTATTAAACTTGAGTTTTTGTTTTATTTCATCTTTCAACTACATTAATATTTTCAGAATATTATAAAATAATAAAAATAATATATTCCATATAATTATATTTAATTATGATAATTTAATATCCTAAATAAATTTCTTCTTAAATAAAATGGGATATGAAATCATCATTCGAGTGTTCGGAAAATTACCACCTGACAAATCAATGTTATTTGTTTTCCATCACAAAAACTCACTGCAAGATATAATGATGGATTTAATTTTTATATATAATATTTATTGTATTATTATAACTATATAATTATAATACCACATATGACATATAACATGTGTACCCATTGTATAATAACAATGTTGCTCATGTGTTCGATGGACTACGACCTCACAAACCAATGCGATGTGATTTTTATTTCTATTTTACTTGGATGATAATAAGGTTAGATGAAATTATTATATAGGATATTTTTAAAATAATTATACTTATATAATTATGATATCACATATAAATTCTTAATTTATATTTCATGGGAATACGATAACGTCTCTTGTTTGTACAGTGAACTACCTCCCCATGAAGCGATGAGATTAGTTCATCAAGTATGATTTAAATGGAATGAAATGATGATAGTTTTGAATTAAAATATTTGGTAAATATATAACATAAAAATTATATTATAATGGTAATATATTGTTTAACTTTTTTTTTCTTCCATTCCATTGAGAAAATGGAAACAATGTTTATGCATACGTTGGGTATACCTTCCCCATGAATGATGTATTCCATTTTATTTATATAAATTTTATAAGATACTATAAATAAATATATAATAAATATATATAATATTTACATTATTTTAACATTATCTAGTTGGTGGAAGAATTATCAATGTAATTGGACCCAAAATAATAGATTAAAACATACACAAAAAACCAAGTTGTTATTACCTGAAACCTAATTTTTTAAAGGAATTATTAATAAATGGTTAATAAAAGGTCGTAATTAAATAATATATAGAATAATATATATAATTAGTGTTATTTAATATTTTTATTATAATATTATATTTACTATAATATATTTTCTAATGTGTATGAAGGAAGTCAAGACTTAAGATTAAATATTTCCTTCTCACTTCTTACTTCTATGAGATAATGGACATAATCACCACATATTTCTTTTATATGTTATATAAAATGTTAATAAATTAATTTTATGATGATTATACTTAATTTTTTTATTTAAATATTCATTTTAGTACCTCTATTTCATGGGGATTATGGATTAAAAGTTATCAAAGTGGTACAATATTTTTTTTTCATAATTTCCCTCCTTTGAGGAAGACGTTAGGTTATACACCTTTATTATTTGATGCGGTGTATATATAGACCATATTATATTTAACAAAATTATTTTTATTTTTATGATAATTTATATTTCATTTAATGTTATTCATTCATTGTGATTGTGATTCAGAGGTACTAATGTGGTAACAATTTTATGATATAACCCCATAGTTTATCAGGATTATTTATATTTATGCATTCGATGATAAAATATTTTGATCCATATATAAATAAAATCATAATTGTTCTTATAATATGGTTGTGTTTTTATAATACTTCCCCCCTTCATTTTCTTATATTTATATACTCATGATTTTAAAATAATATCTAAAAGAAAAATCAGTTTTATGTTTATTTTTGATTGATTACCATTTTTTTATATTTCTTTGTTTTATAAAAATGTTTTAACAATATCCAATGGATTTATTAAAAGAATATTTACCCATATTTTAATTTTTACATTTTTTAAATGAATCTTCATTCTATTTTCAATATAAGTTCTATTTGTATTTTAATAAAACTCTGAAGGAAATATCTGTTTTAACATGTACGACATAAATAATATTTCCCACCACTATGATTGATTAATGATTTAAATCATCCTTTATAGCTTTTAAATTTTATTTTCAAATAAAATGATTTCTCAAAGTGTTTTTGTTATCTTTATTTCTAAAAATGTTATTTTCAGAGTTAAATGCGTATTTTCAAAGAAAAGTATTTTGAAAATGTTTTATATCTGAAAAAGAGTTTCTCAAAGAAGAAGTGATATTTTTCTCAATAAAATTTCTGAGCAATGTTTAAAAATGATTTTCTATCTAATATGTCATCCATTGATGATACTTATTATTTATTAGGGATAATATCGAATGATACCATTTTTATTCTTTCTTTGGATGGTTAATTATTATATTGGTGAAATATTTATGAAACCCATTCATTTTCCCTTGGTTATTCTATAGTGAGATGATGAAAGGTTTATGAAACCTTTTTTCTTTACATGGGATATGGTGTTATGATATGATGAATGATTTTCGATAATGTGGTACACATATGTATGGTTTTGATTATGATATTGGTGGGATCTATATATCCTATCAAAGAACTGGGTAAAGCTTTATATCTCATAAGATAATTTTTATAAAAACATTGATGTGCTTGATACACTATTAAAAAAAGGCAAGTCCTTGTATACTTTAAGAAATAGTTGTTTCCTGATCCATAGTAGGAAGTAGGTGACGACTCCTGATAAATTATGCTTATGTATTTAGTATTTAACTTTTACATATGAAATATTTGTCTATTTTTATAATAGTGCGGTACTTTTATGACCTGAGATTATAGTTCATGGTTTATTTATTAGGATTTATCACTCTTATGGACCATGATTTCTGAAATGATAAATTTTTATAATATGAATCATGTTTATGATCTTTGATAGGTTTGGTATGAACTTTGTAAGTTATGTTCATGCTCATATACCCATATTCTTTTCTTATTATTTAATATCATCATATATTGATATCTCATATGTTTACCCATACTGATAATATAAGCTTGCCTTTTCTTACATTCCATTCCCAAGATTTTGAAGAAATATTTAGAAAATTTATTCATAATAGGAGTAACATTTTAGGAGATATTTGTTGTAGATATCGAAGTTCTTTTATTAAATAAGACAATTGTGTTTCTATTCTACAAATACACAAAAATATTATGGTCCTCAGGTGTCATTTTATGATTTTTTATATTCATATAAAATGATGTTATATATTTTTATAAAAAAGATTGGGAATTATATTTGGTATCAAATTAAAGGATTAGATACATTTTGGAAAACTTGGATGAGAAAAAATTAGTGAGATACCAAGGGATACGTATTAGGTTGAGTATATGGATGATTCTAAGTATAAAAATATTATGGAATATAGGAAGAAGATAGATCAAGTGGTTTCTAAGAAATTACATCTCTCTATAGATATAACAAGTGGACATGGTTCTAGCAACAATGTACCTATAGGTAATAACTTCAAAAAATGAATGTTAGGATTGAATCAAGAATTACCTGGTACACGACAACACGACTTACTGCACACTTGGTTTGACACTCCTAGAGGATATGATTTTCAAGTTCACAAATTTTTAAAAAAGCATCATGAAAGATTTTAATTATATCAATGAATGAACTAGGTAAATTCTAAGGCATCCTAGATTTAGAGTAAGGTTTCAGGATTTAAAATTCATATAAGTTATTTACATGATTTTTTGGTTTCCCACAAAGTTTATTGTTTCTAAAACAATATTTGTTGGTTTTAGTCTATAATAAGAACCAGAAGGAACTAGGTTAAGATTTATTGTGGTAGAAATTGTGTGGATGAGAAAATAAATTGTATGATGACTAAAGTGAAGGATATGGTGATTATTCCTGATCAATAATCACTATATAATATTAATAACTTGTTACTTCACCAACTCTTGGTCTCACAAAAGCAGAGAAAGATAGAGGTTTTTGAGAGTTAATGTGGTGGAGACCATAGAAGATAAAAGATTCATTTTTCTATTTGTTGTTATTTTGGGAAGAATCACTCTTGGTAATGTTTCAAAGGAATGAGAAGTTATTTTTTATGTTGATAAATGGGGAACAAAGTAAGAAATTTATGAGGACAATTGAAATGTTTAGTTAACACAATGGATGATAATAATCGGTTACCATAGGCATCATCAATACTCTAATGTTATAAATGTGTAATGAATGGGAATTTTACAAATCAATGACCTATGGGAAAATCTCAAGAGGAGGATCAATAAGGTGGTACATGTAATGGTTTTTTTGTTGATGATAAAGAGATTAAAAATGATTTATGAATATAAGGAGGTAGTATGGAATAATATGGATAATCCAAGTTAATGGTTTAAGAATGAAGTGGAATGATTGATGTGTTTATATCTTGGAATTCAAGAATTATGATATGTATAAAAAACTTTCTTGGGATGTCTTTTATTAAGGATTTTCAGGAATATGTTTAAGGGTATTGATGAACTAGAAAATGTATTTAATAAAAACATGATATTTTATGAAAAAAACATGATTTTAAAAATGATAAACCTTAGTATATTCCCAAGGTTGAGATAATGATATTGGGATAAATATATCATTGTTATGGATAATTTTAATTAGATAGTATTGATGGCCTTGGAACTTATTATTGAGTTTTTGATAATTTTTTTTTATCATTGACGTAGTTTACATTTTTTTGGATTTATAGAATAAATTCCATAACATGTGGTTTTATTTAAGGAATGAGGAAGGATGTGTTTTTTCATTGCGTTTTTGTGGTAATTATGGTTATCTAAAAATTTTAGGATAATATATGATCAAGGTATTCACATATTTGGTATGTAACCATTAATAGATACTAAACAATATTTTGGGGATTAAGGTTATGTTGATTTTTGGAAATTTAGTAATATTCGTAATATATTTTGAATTTTTAAATGGTAATAAAGTAAACCAATTATGGAATGTATTAAGTTGAAATTCGGATGATATTGAATAACTTGGGATAACTAACCTGGTTTTGGTAAATATTTAGATGTTTAAGGAATGACTTACGAATCTTATATAAATTTTCTGATTCAGGCATGAAAAATTCACCATGAAAATTCATTTTAAGGACTAAGAGAAGAAGAAAAAATTGATTAAAGAAAAAAAATTGAATTTGGAAATATGGTATAAATAAAATTTGATTCATAGTTATATTGGTTTCTTTTAAAATTTTAACCGTGTTGGGATGGTATCTTATCAATTAGAGCTTCGATAAAGTTCACAATGAGTTTCATGTTTCTCCATTGAGGGTGTACATACCTTGACCATCACTTGTACTGAACTGAAAGTTTTTACCATTAGAGAATTATATTTATTATGAGTAAAAATTGGTTTATTATTCTAGATTGTATTGATAAGGTTCTATGAGTCAAGACCACTCACCTGGTCAATTTTTTGTAGTGAAACCACCCATTTGAAGAAGCTATATGAGAAACAAAAGAAGTAATTTGGTTGAAGTATTATCAATTTTAATATGAGTGTGATGAATTTTAAGGAAGAAATTTAGTTTAAGGGTATAGAATGTAACATTAATATTTTATGAAATATATATTTTTTAAATAAATTCAATTTATTTGATAGGTTGCGTTACACATAACACCTAGTTTTAACAAAACAAAACTTACAATTTAAGCATTATTATTTAATATGATAGTTATCATCTAGATATTGGAGTGGTGGGTATATATAAGATTATATAAATTTTAATAATACAGGGTTTAAGATTTTATATAAAAAAAATATTTAGTGACACATTTATTTAGAAATTAATATAAAAGAAACTATTTAAAAAAATGATTTTTTTGAAAAACTATTTTTATGCGTATAAATGTTTTTTATGTTAATAAATTTAAAAAATAAATTTTGGTGAATTAATATAGTTAAATTTATATATTATATATAGAAACAAACATTTAAAATTCATATTATGTGTTTTCTAGGCAACATATAAAAATAAATCCAATTTTACGCTTAAATACTGTATTATTTTTTATAAAAAGAATTTTGGTCACATTAATTGCATTAATTTTAAATTTAATGTTTTTAAATATTAAAAAATTTATTTGAATAGTTAAATTTGATTTTTAAATAATAATTTCAAAATTATCTTATAGGTAAATTTTTATTAACTTCTAGAAAGATATTTTTTATTGAATTCTGAAAAATACTAGTTTTTATAAACGAACTGCATTTTCATTCAAAGAATTTACAAGATAAAATTTATTTTAATATGGGTTTAAAAGTAAAATTAGATAAATTATATATATATTAATATAATTTATTTCATTTGAATAAATTTTATATTGATTTTTCTTATACTAATTCTTTTACCTTTTGAAAATTTTCTCTTTGGAAAACTTCTTTCTCATCTCATTTGTGTGTTTTAAATGTCATTAAAAGTTTCCACTAATACGAATTTTTTTTTGAAAAAATGGATTCCATTTTTTGAATAAGTATAATTTATATTATTTAAAATTATCAACTAAAATTTTGTTTAAAATTAATAGTAAATATAGAAAAAAAATAATATCTACGGTTAAGGTGAAAATGAGTTTATTGGGGGGTTAAACTAAAAAGATAAGGAGTAAAATGATCTTGAAAATTTTAAAACTAAAATTAGATGGACATATTTTGGAATTTTATATTATATTATTGATAATAGTCCATTTTAGATCCTTTTTTCATGATAAAAATAGTACACCTTTTTCTTTTCCAATATTCCGAGTGTATAATCCCCCTACTTATAAAACACCATCACATCTCCTCTTTTATTCACACTTAAAAAAAATTGGATTGGACATGAACTGATTGAATAATTTTATTTATTCTCTAGACTCAAAATATAGACCCTATTTTTTGTTTTAATTACTCCTAATAATTATTTATGCATAAACATAAAGAGGTTCTCTGAAGAAGAGGTAAAATTATTAAACTTGTGTTTTGGTTTTATTTTATATTTTTGATCTTTTAATCTTTTAAAACAATGATAAAATTTTTAAACAATTATATACCATATATTTACATTATATTATGTTAACTTCATGACTTAAATCTATATCCACTTCTCTAAAATGGGATACCAAATCAACATTCATTTGTTTGGCGAACTACCGCCTCACGAACAAATGTTATTAGTTTTCTATCACCACCTCTCACAGATAGATATAATGATGGATATAATGTTTATATATGATATTTATGATATTATTATTCATATTTAATTATAATAACACATCTAACTTCTTACCTTGAAACCCATTGGATGAAGATCATGTCGCTCCTGTGTATGAGAAACTACCACCTCAATAACCGATGTGACGTGTTTTTCATTTATTTATTACTTTAAAGGTAATAAGGATAGATTAAACTAATATATATATGATATTATAAAATATATGTAATTATTTAATTATGATATCACATATACCTTCTTAAATTTCATTCTGTGGGAATACGATAATATCGTTCGTGTGTATGATGGACTACCGCTTCACGATGTGTTGTGATTCATTTGTCATGTAAGATTTACATGGAATGTAATAAATATAGGTTTAAATATAAGTATCTTTTATATATATAACATAATATTTAACCTAAAATGGTAATATTTTTTTTCCTTTCTTTCATTAAATCCGTCGAGAAAATAGAAACAACATTCAAGCGTACGTATGGCCTACCATCTCCAAGAACAATGTATTTCATTTCCCCTATGTAATTTATATGGATTAATTTAGATAGAGATATAATGAATATATATGATATTTATTTAATTATTTTAATTATTTATGTGATATAACCATGATCAAATTAATATAAAAAAAATAAAAAATCAAAACATACATAGAAAACAAGGTGGTTAATAATTAAAACACGATTTTAACAATGAATTTTTAATAAATGTTTAATAAAGGGACATAATTAAATAATATATAGAATTATATGTACAATTATGGTTACTTAATATATTTATTCTAAACATATATTTATTATATAGGAAGCTCAAACATGTATGAAAAACTTCAAGGCTTAAGGTAAGGGGTATTTGTATCACTTTTTTTTCTATGAGACCCATGCCTTATTCACTACTTATTTATTTTGTGTGATATATATAATTCAAATAAATTAATTTTATAAGGATTATTCTTAAAATTATATAATCTAAAATATCCATTTTGGGATCTCTCTTTCATGAAGTTTATAGTTAAAATTTTATCAATGTGGTAAGATATTGTTTTTCTTAATTTTCTTTCTTTGAGGCATATGTTACACTGTGCACCCATTTTTTTATGACGTATAAAAAAAGAACCTTTGAAATTTAATTTCATGATTCTATATATTCTAATGATATTTTATCTTTTATTTAATTTTATTCTATCATGATTCTTATAATTTAACGTCACCAAAGTGGTAAGGGTTTTATGATATAATTCTCATCATTTATCACGATTGTTTATGTTTATGCTTTAGATGATAAAATATTATGATCCATCTCCCAAGATACTAATGAATTATTTTATCTTCCGGATATGTCAGGAGAATATGTTTTTCCTTTTATTTTCCTTTCCTTATATACTCAAGAGTTCAAAATAATTTTTTAATAAAACAAACTTTATTTTTATTTTCTGTAAAAAACAATTTTCCTTCCATATCCATGATTTATAAAAATATTTCCAAAAATGTTTTAATATTATTAAATGGATTTATTAAATAAATTTTATCCATGTTTTAAATTTTTGAATTTTTTTGAATGAATATTTAGGTTATTTTTCAAAAAACACGGGTTAGACTTTTACTAAAAAATTGAAAAGATTTGTGTTTTAATGTGTATGAAATTAATGGTATTATACATTTTCATGATCGATCAATGATTTATAACTTAATTAATAAGTTTCAAATTTTATTTTCAAAGGAACATATTTTTTAAAATTTTTGGTGAAAATTTAGTTTAAAAATGTTATTTTTAACGTTAAAAGGTAAATTTCAAAGAAAATGATTTTAATGTTTTCAATATTTTAAAAAGGGTTTTTTCAAAGTGGAAAGGATATTTTGCTCAAGAAATGATCAATGTAATTTTTCAAAATCTTTTTTTATCTAATATTGAATCCTGTTATGTTACTTATGCTTTATTGGTGATAATATTTAATGATACCATCCTTAATATTTCTTTATATGGTTAATTTTTATATTGATTAATTTTTTATAAAAATATTTTATTTTTCACAGGTTATGCTATAGTAAATTGATGAAATGTTTTTGACACATTTTTTTATTTACATGGGTTATTATGTGATAATATGATTAATGTCTTATGATATTGTGTGACACATATGTGTGTTTTTCATTATGAGGCAGGTGGGACTTATTTCTCAGTCCAATTCATTATGTAATGATTTATATCTCATGAGATTACAATAAAATAAAAATTAATGGGATTGGTACACTATAGAAAAGAGTTGAATCTTGATACACGATAAGAATCATGTGTATCTTGATCAATAATGGGAAATATGTGATGATTCTTGACCCACTATGTTTATGGTGTTAGTATTTAAACATCACATATAAAATAGTTTTCTATGTTAATTATGGCGCCACAATTTTATGACATGAGATCATGTTTCATGATTGATTTATGATGATTTATGACTCTCATGAACTATTTTCTACAAAATGAAATTTTTTTAATCCATGAATCATGTTTATAATATATTATAAGTTTTGGTATGAAATTCATATGTTATTTTCATGATCAAATGACTTATTATTTTCTTACTATTTTATATGATCATAGATTGATATCTTCTATGATTACCATTACCAAGCATATAATATAAAACTTTCTTATGTTTATTTCCTTATATTTTTAATAAAGGATTCAGTAGTGTATTCCTAAGAGGAGTAATATGTGGGAAGATATTTGTGGTAGAGTTTTATGATATTTCGTGAAATAAGAATATTGTGTTTCTAGGATCAAAATACACTAAACAATTACAATCCTCAGGCATATGTTTATGAAATATATTGACTATTCAACAAAATATATTTGATATATATGTATACAATTTTTATGTCCTTATGGAATAATTAAGGATGAATCAAATTAAATAATGAAACTGTAATATAAAATTAATCCCCATTAAGTATGTTATCTTGGAACTAGATATCTTTAAGAAAGGCCAATGGTAACTCTGTCTCAATAGGTTTGTCTTCATTTTATTCATTACAATGCAAGCCAATCTGAGTGTTGGATGAATCAAAATATTTAAATTGGTGGGAGGTAATTATCAATCCACTTTAACAAAATTTGAAATAAATGATTTCAATAAAATATTCTCACCCTAAATAATATGAGACTCAATTTCCCCATATTTTTTCATTGTCTCTTGTAGTTGGGTTGTTATAGTCAAAGCTTTGGTAGTTAATCTTCTCTAAACTTTCATTGAATTACAACACTTAAACAGTTTATTCTCCCATATTGAGATATAAATATATATTTACTTATTTTTCATTTCAAAATAATGGATAATTACTTAAATTTTGAAATTATATAAAGTCTTCCCAATATTAATCCAAAATAAATCTCCCACATAGACGTAAGTTGTCATGTTTAATTTAAGAACCTTTTCAAGAAATGATTAGGAAATGATCAATGGGTCTTAAATTTGATCCATCTTAGACTTGGGATTATCAACAAGAAATTTGGGTGTAACAATCTTCAAAATTTCTTCAACTAGATAATGTTCTTCCCACCATAAAGATTTGATCTGTGACAACTGGGTGCCAGTGATAGCACAACCACGCCACCTTAACATGGCTGTCGAGTCCTGGCCCACCAGGTTCCATCAGTTGCCCCGCAGACACGTGGTCCCCACCATGGGGCCCACCCACATGCCCGAATGATTCATCTAACTAATGATAGTCCCCAAGGGACAACATATTTCCTTTCTGGTGTTCATTGTCCTCACTCACGCACACCCTGGAAAACTTCCTAGAAGGTCACCCATCCAGATCACTACTCCAAGCCAAGCACGATTAACTGTGGAGCTCTAATAAGATAGGAACCTGAAAAAGAAGGTGCACCTAGTTGACGTGAGTCATATTATTTAGTCATTTGACCCTTTATCATTTGGAGATATTATAATCACCCCCCCTTTAGAGCACAACATCCTCGTTGTAGGCCCGACATTTCATCCCAGGAAGTGCACCACATATAAGACTGGGTACCACCTCTGATACCAAATGTGACAACTGGGTCCTGGTGACAGCACAACCACCCCGTCTTAACATGGCCATCAGGTCCTAGCCCACCAGGTACCACCAGTTTCCTCGCAGACACGTGTTCCCCAGCATGGGGCCCACCCACGTGCCCGAACGAGTCATCTGACTAATGATAGTACCCACAGGCCAACACTTGTCCTTTCTAGTGTGCTTTGTCCTCACTCACACACACTATGGAGAACTCCCTAGATGGTCTCCCATCCCGATCACGACTCCCAGCCAATCACGCTTAACTGTGGAGTTCTAATCAGATAGGCTCCTGAAAAGGAAGTTGAACCTTGTTAACATGAGTCATATCATTAAGTCATTTAATCCTTTATCAGTTGGGGATGTTACATGATCTCCTTGGTTGAAGTGGAAAATATATCTATTTTCTTTCTCACTCCATAATGAATTTGAAAATTTTACTCTACTTGATTTTTCAGAAACTATCCCCTGCTAGACTCAACCAAATAATTAATATGGAAATCATAGGAAAAATCATGATAAACATCCATATTAACAATGAAAAATAAACATATATAATGAATTTAA
This sequence comes from Viscum album, assembly GCA_963277665.1. NCBI lineage: Eukaryota > Viridiplantae > Streptophyta > Magnoliopsida > Santalales > Viscaceae > Viscum > Viscum album. The sequence goes on from OY728139.1 coordinate 66,604,090, forward strand.
TTTTGTTAGTTTTTAATAATTTTTATTTTTACAAAGCATTATTGGAGAATGTGTTTGGACTCCCAAAAAAGGGTTCCAAATTGATGAAATGGGGACTTTGAAGGATCCTCAATCAGTAAATTCTTATTTTTCCTAAGAATGAATTATAGTGTAATTTTAGGTATGATCTCACAATGAGGCCACCCATTCACACTATTTTACTCTAATCAGTATTTATTATCCATATAATATATTTATAAATGATATTTTTAATATAAATGTGGTTTTATGAAATGAATGATATTAATATAAATATAAATCAATGAATAATAGAAAAATAAAATAAAAAAATATGTGAATCAGAAATGGTTGCTATCATAGGGAGTTAAATGTGATTCTATCATAATTATTTATATAACTCTTAATATTCAACTGAATATTGAGACAATGAACTATCACTCAACACCATCATTGTTTAATGTTTTACAAACCCACATAGAGACATCTTTATATTGGAAAAATACTCTTCCTAAAACTATATTTGTGAACTCCTCATCGAAAAAGAATATCAAGTCCAGTATCCACTAAATGGATGACTTAAATAACAATGGTAAGGAAAATAAATAAAAAATAAAAAAGAAACTACACCACTAATAAAGTGTTAATGATCAATATAATATATTGAAGTACCATTTAAATGTTTTACAAAAGATCAAATAGATACATTAGAGTGTAAGAACTAAATAAGTCATTAATTTTTTCCTTTAAACAAGGGTCGATATTAGTTTCTTATTTGCATAGAGATAAGAAAGCATGGTGGGAGAACCCAAAAATCAAATTAAAGAGAAAAGTTTAAGTAGGAATAAAATATATGAAAAATTAAAAAAACTATTATAACAAAAGATTCCCAAAATTATCTTATGAGATGGAAAAATCACTAAAATGAAAGTGGAGGTCAAAATTTTTAAGATGAGTGGTGGTTCATTTTCACTCCAAATTTTTGCTTCAGAAGTTCAATTTTGGTTGCACTATTAAATGGATAAATATTGTAATGTTTTATTCTTGAATGTTAGTCTTATATTTATTAATTATTTATAGCAAATTTTACCGGATACATTTATAAGAAGTCATGACCATATTATGAAAATATATATATTTTTGTTTTGTAGACTCTTTGAATTACAATCCTTCATTTTACCAGGAATTTTTAACATTTAAGTAGAATTAATATCAAGAATAAAAAATTATGGAAAATATTCAATAGCCTATTATCTATCTAAATTTAAAATTTCAGATCCATTTTAGCTGTAATTTTTGCGAGAAATGTTTATTTTCAAAATTCATCCAAACTATACAAAGCTTTTGAGGACCAATTTGGATTATTCATTTGGGAATTATATTGTTACATTATTATTTAGGTCTAGTCAAATGAAATTTAACCTTATAAAACTATAATCCTGTAAAAATTAATTTCTAAAATTTTATTATTGTGGAAAATGTTAATGAATGAAATTTAAAAATTAGCAATATCACACATACCAAGAATTAATACATTTTTAAAACTAAGAAAAATCATTCCAAAAATCTAAAATGTTGAAAATTACCCTCAGAATTAAAAATTTTCAGTATTGAAAAAATGGGATTGTGTTATATAATGTATGAATATATGAGTTTCATTATTATCTATGAGTCAGAACCAAACTATTTATTTCCATACCCAATAATGTAACATAATTGAGACTTAGCTTCTTTCTTTTCCTTATCCTTGGAATCAAGTTGGGCATATAAGAGTGTAATAATTGATTTAATAGTGGGGATTTCAATCTTGATTCTATAATAATAGTATTTTTTTAAGTTCCTATCCCATTATATAAGAGGGACTCATATTTACCATAGAGGCTGTATAATTCACTTCTTTTACCCAAATAACCTTATCAAACCCCCATGTAAATTATCATGATCCTTTAACTCTCTAATAGAATCATATTTATCCTTTCCATGACTCTATTATATTCTATATTACCTGGTATGTTCTTATACAACCATATTCCATTTATCCAATAGATACTTTAGAGCTTATTGCTTTTATACACTCCATAATTGTTAGAAATCAAAAGTTAAATTTATATTCCATATCCTTTTCTCCCATGGAACTCCATCAAAGGAAGGTGAAAAAAATTAAACTTTTTTATTGGAAATAAAGGCCACACCTTTGATTTCACATTATTAATAAAGGTAATATAGTAAATTTACTCTACCTAAAAATAAACTAGATATTGACTCCACACATTTGCATGAAACAACTCTAACTTCTGGTTCTTTGGTGTGTCACATTTCATTTCGAGGGACTTCATTCACTCCATTACAAGTACAAAATATTCACATATTCCAAAATACTTTCTTTTTTTTGTCTTCAATATTCCTTTATAATCTTCTTTTTAAACCCATTTTACACTAAAGTAACCATGATTTGCTTGCCATAACTTTATAGAAGTTTCTTTCTCGACATGAATTACACCTCTAATATTTTCAAAAAGTAAAATGTTCTATATTTCAAAAATTTTGAAACCACCATATAACCACATGTAACCCATCCTACTCCATCTATGATCATTTTATGGAAACCTATATCACGAAACTTTCCTACCGAGATCAATTTTTTCATTAACCTCGATTTGTCCCCCACATCCTGCAACTTTGAAAAATATTAATTTATTTTTCATCTGGGAAAATAAATATTTCCAACAACATATTGGGATTTATGATCCATAATATAAATCTTGTTAAAATATCAGGATGTATAATTTCTAAACCCCCTTCTCTTTTATGTTGAGTGAAAATAAGCTCCACAGTTTATTTCTGAAGACTCAAGTAAACAAGGGGAACCTAACAAGATGTTTTTCATTAATTATAATGCATTATTTGAGGATATAATTTTGGAGGAACATATTTTAGATTGGAATATTTGTACATCGAAATCATTCTTAAGGTATCCTTTATTCCCATTATTCCAACACATGGGGCCACCAATAACTAACTCAAACATTCACTCCCAGAAATGGTGCTAAATTCGTAATACTTAAATTATTGGATTTGATATTGATAAATATGGTCCAATTATAGCCATAAAAAAATAGAATATAAAATATAAATATTTTTCCACTTACATACCCAAGGATATTTTAGGATTAAAGTTTTATAGAACATAGATAATCTCTTACAAAACAATACCTATTTCATTAAATTATAAATTTTACTACTATGCCTTGATTTTTTTTCAACATTAATTATAAAAAATCTACAAAAAAATTATTTACACAAGATACCTTCCTAAAAATATTTCATTTAAAATAAATCTTCATAACCCAGAGAAATGGAAATCATAAGAAAGATGAGATCAAACAATCTGTAGGTGTAAACATATGAATTAATAACTAAATGTCATCAATGAGAATAAGATTAGTATAAGGGTATGATGAAATTATCAAATCACATGATCTTAAAATAACATAATTCATACCCATAAAACATAGATCATAAATCATGACACATGGTTTAACGATTCTAGAAAAAACAAAAGTCATATGAGTCTAAATTTATGTTCCATGAGAAACAAATCATTGAAAAAATGAACCATTAAAAAGTAATTGGAAACAGAAACAGAAAAAGTTGGTATATTGGAACAACAATATCATATTATCATAAAAATAACTCTTATAAATATATTATCCTACCTGGTGTTTTCTAATGATCCTTTTGGAGAAACCTTTAAACAGTTAACTCCATATCTTTACCCAAAGAATTGGAGGGAATTAATAGAACCACACAATACATATTGAAAAAAGTACCTTAAGGATTTGGGTTCACTCCCCAATATGACTTTTATCAGTAATTCCAAAGGAACGTATTAGGAGAAAAAGAATTAGATGCTTATACTTTACAAAAAAACAATAATTATTGATCTTTTATATCATTATTTACCTATAAAAAAGATACAAGTTATTTGAAAATATATTTAAAACATTAATAATTCATCATAAAAAAGAATAAGGATGGTATCGTTACAATATATCCCCAATATAACATAAATAAAATAAGGTTTTTTTTCAATTTATAAGTAGAAATTCCATAAATTTATCTTTGTAAACATTCTTGAGGAACAAAAACTTTACACTTGAAAAATAACTTTTAAAAAGTTTTTTTAAATATTAGTTATATAATTTTCTTAGAAAATAACCTTGAAAACATGTAAATGATGATTCAAATCATTGAGAAAAAATAATGGAGGGAAATTCCATTCATTTCATAATTGTTAAAAGAAATATTATGTCCACACCTTTGGTAAAAAGTTCTTTTCTTAGGAAATGACAATAATATTTCCTTTAAACCTTTTTGTAAAAAGTAAAATATAGGTAAAAAAAAGTTTCAATGATTTTTCAATAATACACTAAAATTTATTTTAATACATTTTTGAAAACATGGATACAAAAAAAAAAAATTTTCTCACTGAAAGTGATAAATAAGGTTAAATTTTCTTAAAAACCTTTTCTAATCCATTTTGTGTATCAAATAGAGAAAATGGCACGTAAAAATAAAAATTAAAACAATATATAAAAAATAAGAAAAATTGAAAGGTATTATTATATAAGGATAATATTATTTTTCAATGTATATTTAAGCATAAGAATTCTTGATTTGAAATGTGATTAAAACAGAAACCCCTTTCCAATTTTGAAACATCTGAATCACAGGCTTCATAAAATATTAAATTAAAATTAAAATTTTAAATATCCTGAAAATAAGAAGATTTATGGGATAAAATATCAAATAATTTGTATATTCACCTCATAAAATAATATAGGTTCATAACATAAACTTATATCTTCTAGAAAAAAAGTTTGTGATGAATAATCCTTAAAAAAATTATATCATTCCATTTAAGAATTAATCAATAGAGTGATTTTGTGAATCAAATTTTAATCTAAGAAAGTGTTTAAATAAAAATAAAATAAAATAAAGGCCATTTGAAAGAAAATTGTTGAATAATATAGTCAATTAATATGTGTTGTAACCCAATGAATGAAATTTGGGTTAAAAAACTTCTTAACTATTTGGTAAAATCTGAAGAAAAACTCCTTAGATGAAGTAACCTAATTTGTAAATTAAATTAAAATTAAGTATAAGTAATTAATGATATAACATATATAAAGGTACTATATACACCGTAATATTAAATTATATGTATAAAATTAAAACATACCTTAATAAAGGGAAATTGAGACAAAATCCCTCACCTCAAGTCCAGACCTGTTATGTACATCCTTTAACAATTCAATAATAAATTTATATTATTTAATTTAATTTTTAATATAATTTAAAGGAATCATAAATCATTAGAAAAATTTACATAATATATTTTAATGCTATATTTAATTACATAATCAGTTAAGTCTATGCCATGTTTTTAGGACATTCAGTTCATAGTTACAAAATATTTTTTGTATGTTGATTATGGTCAAAGAGTTAACTGTTAAATCATCCCTAGAATAATAATCAAGTTAAAATTACCATTTTATACCATAAATATACTTGTAAATACAACTATGATGTCTGATTAGGAAAAATTAATTATGTTACTATCATGGAGATGGTAGGCCATATATTCGCATCAGTAACATTTTAATTTTTCAAAAAAAAGATTGAAATTATGTAATTAATATTGTGTCTTTAAAAAATTATTATAATATCATAAAAATAATACTATATATTAAAAATACACTTTTTTATACCATCCATGTGGTGAATTGATAAATAATGAATCACATCGCTTCATAGAGGTGGTAATCCACACGTACACAAGAATGACATTATCATTTTTCAATGGATGGAAAGAAAAGAAAATAAATGTCATATTATATATATATAATGATAATTATTTCATTAATATCATATATATATATATATATTAAATCTTTCATTATAACTTACTGTAAGTGGATTTTATGGAAAATGAATTACCTCATTTTGTGAGGTGGTAGTCCACCGTACACATGAATGATGGTTTCATTTTACATTTTCACAAAAATATTACGGATTAAGGTTAATACATTATAATAATTATATATTAGTATATTTCATACACTTATGTTATTATATCACTTTTGTTAGAATAGTTTTGGACGTGATCAAAGAATATCTAAAACTAAAACATTCGATTAAATGCTATAAATATTCTTTGGAAAACATCCAATTATTTATATCTTAAGAACTAAATGAGGATATTATTATAGATATAAGTAATATAATAAGTGGGGAGGTATTTTGCTGAGATTATTGGGTAGCTATTTTCAAAAATAGAGTTCTCAATAAGACCTAGGAAGAGAGGATATAACCCTTTTATAAGTTAGGTGAGGGGCTTATTGTAATTACATAATACATGAAATTAATATAAACAAATGTTTAAATAAAAATGGATAAAATGGATATATTTTAAATAATTTGATTATTAGTAGAAATGATCTCATAAAATTGAATTTATACAAGTATAAGAGATGTTTTCACCCTTATCTCTTGGTTTTAACTCCCCATTAACCTTTTCTATGATCCCATTAAATGAATTTCAGGTATTTGGGGATTTATAAATTTACAAAGTGTCTCACTTGAATGAGGATTCTTCAGTTTTTCCCTTCCAATGATCAGAATTTGTGGGCATGGTGATTTGGATCGATTTCTCTCAAGCCCAGATTTTTTCAAATCTGCGAATGAGATCAGAAATTTAACACTTTAGATGTTGTATACTCAATGGTATAGGTATGGGTTAATGTATATGGGTTTCATTGGATTCTTTTGTTACCCCATGATTCATCATGACACCTTGATATACATTGAGGTACTGAAAAAACATGATAAAGTATCTGAATTGGAAAAATTTGGTTATTATGATCAATTCTTTGTTGATGCTGACTTGTCCTCTATCATAGTTGATAGGGTATTTTCCTCAATAAATGAGGATTAATTCGATTTGAATATAAAATATGAATGATTTTCCCCTTTTTTCAATTGTAATGTTCTTTTTCATGATGCTTTGAGATTTAAAAATTCAGTTGTTTGTGACTTTTGATTTGGGCATGCGCATGCTGGTGCTTCATATTTTTAAAGGGTTTAAAATGGGATGCCTAATTCATTATCTAGTATGGGTAATAATGTTAAGTATATAATTCTAGATAGAGTGATAATTCAGGTTGATGCCCATAGTAATGGAACTAGAGGTGTGTTTGGTAGGAGATTTCCCGATGAGGATTCTCCTAGTGATACTAATATTGGAGGTGGTCAGAGTGGTGGAAACATCACTGCTTCACTTCAGTATTCTAGTTAGGATTTCACTTGGAATAAAATAAAATCATTGGTAGAGATTGTGGAGGATGATATGAAAAGTTTGTAAGATTCTATTAGTGGTACTAAAATGTTGGTTCTTCTAGATCAGTATAGTAATGATTAACCGACTATTATGCTAGAGGTAAAAAATGCAGTGACTTGTGGAGGTAGTGAAACTATCCCGCCACTTTGGTATGAAAAAATTATAGTATTGGGTGACCAAAAACTGTTGGATACTAAGATATTAATGGATTCAAAATATGTGGATTAAGACTCTATTCAATATCCACCTGATCAAAAAATATGGAGAGAACAATTATTTATGGTAAGAACCCAAAAAGGTGAAAAAACTAGTGAATAAAGAAGGTTTCAAACTGGTATAACCATGAAAATTAAAAACACATGATTACCAAACATAGGATCTATAGGTCCCACATTCTATAATATAAATTTAGGCTGACCTATCTTGTGGCATGTCTTTACAGATCTCCCCTTTGCAGGTTGGTCACCCAAGAAATGGTTAGAATGTAGAGTGGTCTTTTTTGTCACACTTTTCTGAGCTAATGAACAATGCTTATGTCTCCTTTGAAAGGACTTAGATGACGTTTTTTGTACTTTCAAGAGAAATAAATTATATGATCATACCTAATAAGAAACAATAATGTGAAAGAACCTTGAAAGGAATTGAAAAACAAGTGACTGGTTGGTTTTTCTCACAAGTTGAAAAAACTTTCTCTTTAACAGAGTTTGATGTATTTGGATTTAATGACTACTTAGCTTGTAACAGCCCAAGATTTTATGAAAAATATTTTTTTTATTTCACTAATGTCTTGTGTTGTACGCTACACCAAAAGGAGCTTTCACGACACGCATCCTTGACTTTCCTTTCATTACACGCAATCGCAACCTTCCTCGATAGCGTGTGTAGTACGCAATACTGAGTTTCACGAAACAACGATATGCTATTAAAATATTATTAAAACTAGCCGTTATGAATAGTAATAACCACTTTTTAAAATTCTAGAAATTTTAGCTCTCAAAATGGACTTCATTTATTGATTCGGAGTATTGAATTTAGCCTAAGGTGAAATTTTGGTACTTTTCGGATAACTTTCATATTCTGATGAATAGTAAAAATTACTAAATTTTAATTAATAACAACTTTTTTAATCGAAATAATTAATATTGATAAATTATTAATTTGAGTGGTTTTAAAGTATATTTAGAATATATTTTTACAATTTAATACAATGTTGGTCATTGGATGTAATTTCACATTTAAAGCAGTTATAAACAAGTGTCAATCTTTTGATAGTTATTATCTCTTAAAAACACGCTATTTGTTGTGACAGCGGAAATTAATTTAATTAATGCAACTTATATGTTGGGAATTTTGTAAAATAGAAATCATTTTTGAATTCGGAATATCAATTATAGCTTAGGGTGAAATTTTGGTATTTTTCTGAAAAACTTCAATTTTTGATGAATAGTGAAACCACTAAGTGGTAGGTTAAAAACTGAATTTTGCATAAAACTTAATTTTACCGCTTCTGTGAATGGAATTTCTAAAATCCGACAAACACGGTTGATATCAGTAAGTAAAATGTGGTTCAATGAGATAAAAATAATTTTTTTGGTGAATAGTAACTTTTTACTTTTTTTACCGCTGTTAATAGTAAATAGGGTAACTAAGGGTAAATATGATATTACTATTACCCTAAAACATGTCCTATTTCTATTGGACAAGTGTAATTCGACCAAAAACAATCTTAGGAATAAAATATGACCATTTAGGCCCACTTGGATTAGATTAGGAAATTTATTATTATTTAATTCAAAGAAGAGTTAAAAGAGTTAAAATCAAAGTTTATTTACTACAACATTTTTAATATAGGGTTATACATAAGATACATTAGATTGTAAATATTCATTAGAAAGCTAACACGATTTCCTACATAATGGTATTTTATTTTTAATTTTTAGACATCATATAATTTAATTTATTTATGACACAAAGATGATGCAGTAATTATCTTATTAATGAAATATTGACATAATTGATGTTATAAACACCAAACTGAATGTAATTTGAGACTTTTTATGAATTACACTAATTTTATAGGTTACTATGTTATATTAGTGTTGATTTAATAAACTTGGTTCGAACATATAATTCTGTTATGACTTTCACAAAAATCATATATCAAATAGTGTCAAAATTGACACAAAATAGTTTTTAAATCAAATATTATATTATTAATTGTTATTTTATTCCTAAAAATCTAAGGTTCGGCCCAATGACTTAGATAAGGATATATATTAATAATAAACAATTTGGGGTTCGTTTGGCTTGTTATAGTAAGTGTATTAACCATATAGTGTAAGAAAACAAAAAGACACGGTAAAAGTTAAATTATTTAACTTAGGGTCAAATCTAATTGATAAGGTTAAAATAATACCCTAAACTTGTCTAAATCCTATTGGATGATAGGATTTTAACCCATCCCCACTTTAGCTTCGAAATAAGACCCTTTGGAACCATTATAAACCGATTTTGACTTTAGTATAAAATAATATTTTGAGATATTCCTAAGGTGCCCCTCTCCTCCCTTATAAAAGGGCACCTCCTCCCCCTCCTCCTCACACCAAATTGAGCACTCAAGCTCGGACAACCCCTGCCGTTTTCTCCTCTCCACTTCCCTAGAATAATCCTAGAGGTCCTGTTCTTCTTCAAAGACCAATCTTAGTTCCCTAAGTGGAGGATTCAAAGAGGCGTTCCAAAGAAGAGGTAATATCCATTACCGATCTTTTCAATTTCTTTCTTCTTCAACTTCTTCTTCTTTAGTTGTTTCATTATGAAGTAATAACATCAGTATCACTCATATACTGATATGTTATTATAAGTATGAAACAACCCTATTTCACCATCTATCCATCCTACGGAAAAAGAAATCACCGCGTGTGCGTACGTACGGAATACCGTCTCCACGCCGTGGTGTAATCTATTTTCCACCACCACCTTACATGGATGGGTATAATGGTGTAAAGAATAACTATACATAGTTATTACAAAATCATATTGATTCTGATATATTGTATAATCTACTCCAATTCAATTCAATATTTATGGAAATGATATCATCGCTCGTGCGTACGAACGGACTACCGTCTCCACGACGCGATGAGATTCATTCTCCATGTTAACCATTTAAGAATGATTATAAAGTATATATAAAAAAATAATAATGAAATATATGACATTATAAAGCTACTGGATTTATGTATATATATTTATATGTATGTCATCTACTTACTTCCATTCAAGACAATAAGGAAAGGAAAACAGCGTCCATGCGTACGTACGGACTACCGTCTCCATGAACGGTGTTTTTCATTTCATTTATCTATCTATTATATATATATATACTGAATATATTTGATATATAAATCATATTTTATATTCTGGAAGTAAGTAAATCATGATATAAGTAATAATAATGTCAAGAAGAACAAGTCAAAACACCTACGATAAATGAAACGATTTGACCCAAAACGCTTCTTTAACATGGAGTTTACAAAAGAACGGGTAATATAATGTCATAAGTGAACCATATATGATATCATAACAACAAATATCATTCTGTAATAAGTCAATGACATTATTTAAACCATTATACAGGAGCTTCGGACACGTACAAAGCAAATCGGACCTAAGGTAAGGGAAATATCACAATCTCATTTTTACCCGAGATTGTTTATTCGTAAGTATTTACTGGGGTGTATTTTGTCATCCACATCCATGTTTCATCAAAATGTAATATTATTTCCATCCACCTACAATTGTTTAAATCCATTTTTACCCTTCGGTGAGTTTTTAGTAATATGTATGAAAGGAATCTTTTGTCGTACGAGGTACTTTTTGACTTTTCCGACAAAAGTATGAAGAACGTTTTTTTTAACTTATATGGCATGAATGGATTTTTAATACATTATTTCCAAGAAGCTTCCTTTACAAGTTTTCAAGTTTATTTTTAATCAACTTCTTTTAGTTTAAAAATGTATGACATGTTAAGAAAGGAAAAATGTTTTTGAAGAAGAAAGGATATTTTCCTCAAGAATGGAGTTCAAGTGTTTTATCAAAATTATTTTCCATCTAAGAAAACAAAGGGTTCTGTTATTATCCATATTATTACATTGATTTGATTATGTTGTGATGGAATTATTTTTATGAATTCCTTTATCGTATATGAATTTTTTTATGATGTCCTGATGTTTAAGATTCCCATTTTTATTACATGGGTTATGCAATGATGTATGATTTATGATTTTGTGGCACACATAAGAATGGTATCATTAGGAGATGGGTGGGACCTATATCTCCCTCCAATGCATTGGGTAATGATTTTATATCTCATGATAGACAGGGCTGAAACGGTAGGTTATACCGGTTCAGTGAAACAGGACTGAAACGAGGGTTACTCGATTCAGAAAGGGACTTTGTCCACTAAGATAGTCTTGGAAATGAGTCTTGACTAACAAGAAATGATTCTCTATGATTATGTGTGAATGCCACAAAGTTTCATGTTTTAAGTTATGATTATTGTGATTTCATTTCACTACTATGATTTATCCCATGTTATGAAATTATGCTCTCTTTTGCAGGTTAAGATATCCAAAAGTTATGTTCTTATGAATATGATGTGATTGATTTCTCTTTGTTTACCCTTACTGAGCATTTGAGCTCACACTTTTATGTTTTCTTTTCCCCAGGATATAAATAAAGGTTTTAGGTTAAAAAAAATGGAAGATCTTTATGGGAGATATTGAAGATCTTTCACCATGATTAGAGGATTACGTTCCGAGTTTCCAAAGACACTAAACTATTACGATCCTTGTGTGTGTGTTTTTGTTATGTACTAAGTATTCCGCAAATGTAATGTAAAGTCAATGTACGTCAAGATACGGGTCTCTACATAGCTGTCCATAAATTTCTAGCAATAAATATAGAATATGTAATTACTTCCAACCTAGAGATGAAATTCCAAGATTTATCTTGGATGTTGAGGACTTTCTTCACCATTGGATTCCATATTGAATCATCATCATATATTGTTCATGTGGCCCCAAAAAAGGTCAAGACATGGAAGTGTGGCCGATATCCGAATGGAAGAGGAATGCATCATTGAAATATAAGATCCATAGGGACTTTAAGGATTTGATTATATTTTCAGATTATGATTTATGATCTAGGAAACTTTTTCTTTTTTTGACATATCATTTCTCATCTTTTTTGTACGTTTTTTTTGTTTTTCTTGACCTGCGATTTCTCATCTTTTTATGTTATTCTCACAAGTATTATGATGATGTTGCATAAGAATTTAAGGTAGTTTTTCTGCAATAAAAATTAATAATAAACTACCATACTGAAAATAATTTTATTTTTCTCAAAATATGATTTAATATTCAATCCTAATTTCTTTTTATCCCTATGTGAATATATATGATCAATTTAAAAGAAACAGAGTCACATTTGTTATTTTTTACTTAAAATAATATATGTCATTTTCAAAGAAAAATGGAACACAATTTCCATAACATAGAATATTTGATGAGTATGGTTTAACTACACTTATAAAATATATTAAATCAACTATTAGAGTTGTATTTTTTCATTATCATATTATTTTGAACCATAATTAGAAGATTTACGATTACCAAGATGAAAAATACTTAGTTTGACTACTATTTATAATTATAAAATATAAAAATTTGAACCTAATTGTAAAAAACATCGAATAAATTTTGTATAATTCAAATCAAATATGTGGTATAAATTAATGTAAAATTAAACTAGCAAAATGTGATGAAAATTGGTTTTTAGAAAAATTCATTTTTCAAGAATAAGATGATCTTATATTAAATTTATGATCCATGATCATCATTATTTGAATTTAATGTCATATAAATATAAATATGATCCATAAATTTTGTTTATATCATTTATTAATAGGAATTATATTAATTAATTAAAATGGAAAAACATTATACACTTAAAAATATTTTTATGAAAAATGTGTTTTAAGCATAAATATAAAATTAGTTCAAAATAAGTTATTATTCTTATTAAAATGTATTTAACTAGATTTTATCAAATTGAAGGTGTTTTATATTAACTTTACATCAAATTATATATATAATGGGAATTTTCAATGAAAATAAATTATAGTTTTACAAAAATCTGTATTTTCACTATTAACTAAAAAGGTATATTTTCATAGAAATCCAAAAATTTCCCACAAACTAATTTGGATATTATTATTTCAAATAATTTATCATATTTTTAAAAAACAATTCAAGAAATTAATTATTATATTTTCTCAAAAAATGAAATAAAAGCATTTTTAAAGAAAAAATATTTTTAAAGAATATGATAGCCTTATTGAAAATTTAATAATTATTTATTATGAAATATTAAATATATTTTTATTCTATAAAACATTTATACTTTTTTATCATAATATGGTCATTTATATCCATACCTTATAATTTAAGGGATATATTATATGGGTCACATTAAGATTATAATATTTTTATATTATATCATAAATCACTTAAATCATGGAATTACGTGTTAAGAAATCCATTGATCATTGTATTATTTTAAAAACTAAGTTTGTAAGATTTTAACCCCTTAAAGAAGGTTTTCCTTGAAATTTTACCTATTACTTAATAAAATGGACTAATTTATTTTCATAAATAATTACATAGAGTAGAATATAATACATATGATCATGGAATTGATTTATTTTAAAATTTAGTAATAACTTTTTTGAAAGAAAAAATTATAAAATGGGATAAAAATATATAATTTAAAAAATAGAGGAAATGTAAATATGAAGGTCCCCTAAAATAAAACATTTTTTAGTTCTGAAAATAATAAGAACACAAGTGGGAAGGGAAAATATAGACATGGGGGGAAATAATGTCTATATAATGATCGATATTAGAAGTGAAAATTGATCAATATAAAGTGAATTACCATGATAATTAAAATAAAATCAAAACCATAAATTAGTAAGTTATAAAAGACCATTATTTGATAAAAAAATGAAGGAACTTGGATAGTATTTTTATTTCCGGATCATTTTTCTAGAGATGAGGAATTATTTTACTATCTAGGATAATAAAATAAATAAATTTATTTAACTAAAAATTATAATTTCATCCTTTAATAAATCTTCATAACAATATCATTTTTTTCCAAATTAAGATTATTAATGATGAATTTTTCATGAATGAATCACTAAAATCAACTTCTAATGTATCATATAATCCATAAAGGGATGTAAATATATTCGTTATGACTATTTCCATTAATCAAATAAAAAATGTTAATAAACTTTATGTTTATATTCAAAATTTATAAACATTCATATGATGAAATTATACATTAGTCTCTTAATTTTCCATAACAACACCAATGGTTAAAATCAGATCATTCCATCAATATATAACCCTATATCCCAATTAACCTCAATAACCATTTAATTAAAGAATGTTTTAACCTAAATATTATCTCATACCTTTCATCTTACATCACTAATAATTTATGAGTATTATTCCAAAATAATCCTTCATTTTAACCCAAGGGTTATATAAACCATAACCTAATAAAACATCTCCCAAAATATCACCTTAAAATACCATCACATAAACTTGAAAGGGGTTTCTATTCAATTGAACTTATGATCAACCGTATACATAAAAAATCTACGATGTTACCCATAATTCTTAAGATAAGATCACATGAAAACATCCAAATTTCAAAAGTTATCTAAACCATGAATTGATACTAACTATAGTTGAAAAAACCTACACTCTTGGATATAGTGTTAAAAACATAATATTTACATTTCTAAATTTTACACTGATAAACGTTTCAAAATTTTTTCCATACAAAACATAAAATATCAAATAGAATTGTTAGATCACATACACACCCAAGAAACGTTTTTGGTTTAGAGTTTTAGAGAACTTGGAAAACTATTATATAAAAATACCCATATTATCATATTAGGGTTTTTTCTACTATACCTAGATTTTATTATTTGACATTAAGTATTAAAAATATCCAATAAAAATTCTTCACACATGAAACCATTATATATATAATTCATTTTATATTATTCTTCAAAACATAGGGATATGAAAAACATAAAATTGGTGAGCTCAAATTTCTATAAAGGGTAAATATAAGAATTAAAAATTTAGTATCATCAAGGATCATAATATAATAAGAAGGATATGATGATATAATCAAAGTACATAATAATGAAATATGATTATTCATACCGATAAAATAAGGATCATAAATCATGAGATGTGCCATAGATATTTTATATAATAAAAGAGTCATACAACTCAATAATCACGACCCTTGTGAAAACAATCCTTGAAAAAAGGATATATTATAATATCGCAGTAAGCAAAAGGAATACATGTTTGTATCTTGAAGCATCATTTTCATATCACTCCTACAATTACTCTTAGAATAGGAATAATCTACTTGGTAAATTACAAGAATCAATGAGGAGAAACCTATAATCAGATAACTCTATATCTTTACCCAATGAATTGGAGGGATATAATGAACCCATCCATAACATATCATACAATGTACCATAAGGATTTTAGATCCCTCCCCAATCCCTATCTCATTAATAATAACGATTTGGTTAGAATTATGATCAAAATAATGCCTCTATGATATGAGGAAGGATTTTGGTGAGATAACTAGATAGGGATTTTTTAATCTTTTGTAGAATAGAGGAGGAGAGATGATCTTTTATAAGTGATAGGAGTGGAACTCTTGGAATTTCTTAAAGTATTAAATTAACATAAATTAACATTCTTAAGATAATGGAATAAAATTTACATTTTCACCCTTATCTATTTGTTTTAACACTTATTAACCCTTTTGAAAATTACCATGATATCAAATTATTTTACCATTTAAGGCTAAATAAAGTTACTAAAAAAGGGAAAGTGACCCATAAATGGATCATGATTGATATTATGAATCATATCCCATTAACTTGTCCAAATAATTTTTTTATATGATTTAAATCGTTTAACAAAATATTATTCATTATAAAACATCATTAATGACATTTTTTGAGCCATTCCTTTAATTTGAAATTAAAGTCATCAAGATGAAATAGAATTAGAATATATAATTTTAAAAAATACGTAATATTTAATATATATCTATAAAATTCCCAGGACACAATTTTAAGAACACAGTTCTTCTTTGATCTACAAAATGTTTTATTTTTTATCAAATTTTTAGCATAAATGGTTAATTACAGCCTAATGTGACATTCTGTTGAGGTCGTGGTGGTATCGATGGGGGGGGGGGGTGCTCGGGGCTTGTTTGGAGCCCAGAACCCTACCTTTAGGGTGAGAAAGGCATGTCATACTATTAGTAGAAAATGTGAGGGGTAGGTCATATTGTTAATACAAACTATGAATGGCTAGGCAGAGAGAGGGGAGATCCTGGGCTATTGAGAAAACAATGAAATTTGAGGAAGGTGGTCATGTGACACCCTATGTAGTTTTTGAAAATGGGTTGAGAGATGGTTTCCACATTGATTGTAAAATAATGTGTGAAAACCCGTTGATGTTCCCCTTCCTACTTCAAAGGGTACACAATTGGAAGATAGTTTGGCCAAATATAAAGCCAATCCATGCGACCCATAGATTTTGGTGAATTTACCTTCCCCCCTTATTAATATATTATTGAATCACAAATTTTCTTTTCTTCATCAATTAGAAACCCTTGACACTTGAGAGATCCTTTTAATGGGTAATTTGTGTTTTTTCTCTCATTACATCATCTGATATCAGAATTGAGCACCTTCGATCTTCTTATACCCACATTGGCGAGTCATCAATTAATTTTGTGTCATTACGCATTCCGATTGCTATCTATTGTGCTATTTAGGATCAAGTAAACATGACCTATTTTCAAGGTCTTCCTCCATTTTTTTCTCTTGATTTGAGTCAAGTTTGGAGTCGATGCTGGATAAGGAATCAACTATGGAACTTTGGTAGGTGGTATCATTCTTTTACTTTAAATTATAAGTGTATATATGTATGATGTGGTGCTGCACGACATAATTTTTGAGAGACACACTTGAAATGGATTCCAATCCATGATTTAAATTGATAGGTATGCCTATGTAATTGATGAGACTCATTGATAATTTTTTAGTGGTTAAAGACCTTGAATTTAAACAACCCATTGGGTGTGTTCTATATTTTAATAGAGCACCACATGTGGCTTTTGAATTTGATACCTTTTAGGTGTTCCATTTACACCTTTCCATGGAATGTTTAATAATTAATTCTCAATTGTAATTTCAATTGTAAAATGATGATTGAATTTTAAACTGCATTAAATAAAGAAGAAAAGGGATGAATATGTCTCTAGGCTAGGTCTTGTAACAAATTGTTTAAGAATGGGTTTCTTTAAGAAGAAGTTCCCACATGAGATGAATAAGAGGATAATCCTTCTATGATTAGCCATGCCATGATTTAACGGTTATATAACTTTGGTGACACATGGGTCCATATAAAAACACCACAGATAGAATCATTTAGATTCTTATATACCTATGCTTTAGTGGAACTTGGACTACCATGTACAATTTCAGAGACTGGGTACATAGGGTGGTTTCACTATATGCTTGAGTGATACTTGGAGTCCTTATGGGTTTTCAAGGAAAAAATCTGAGGGAGGTTAATTATATATACTAGGAGTGAGAATTGGGATCCTTTAGTGGACCACCAAGGACAAACTCAACAACAATTATGTTTTACTAGACCTAGAGCGATACTAGGATTCCCATAATGAATGCCAAGGATAGGTTTGTAAGGTGTTTGGTTTATGATACTCCTGGAGTGTTACATGGATTCCAAATAAGTAATTTTAAGGATGGTCTAATGTTTCAAATAGATTAATTAAGGAAATAATATATACCATGTGTCTTCTAATCCAATGAAAAATCTTGGATTTAGTCTTTGACATATACCCTATAGATTAACTAGTTACGCATCAGTTGAAGGCATATCTTATGGTGGATGATTAGATATGTCCTGTGTCCAAATACATGAATACTTAAAAGCACATTATTTTTAAAATAACATAGGATTGACTATTTATTCAGATAATTTCTGGATAAGGCTGAAGAATGTAGCTAAGGATGGGTGTCCGTGAGAACTAAGAACTTTATGGGTTTTTTACTTTTTGAAATTACTTAAATATTCTATACTTCCCACAAATTTTATTATTATATATATTAATTGGATGGATTGAAATTGACTTTTAGGTTATTGCCTATTGGGATTTGAAGGTAACACCCTATTTGGGTCACTAAAGGGTACCCTAAAAATCAATATAATTGTTGGTATGGACAAGGGAAAGTACCCAACTACATGTTATTTATTACTACTTAAGAGCAACAGATAATATGACGAAGATGAAGCTCATGAAACTAGTTAGGATAGTTTTTAGACTTTTTTACTATTGTTCTATGGATTATAAAAAGTCTATGTACACCTTTATTGGATGGTTTGTATATGTTTTTCATGACATGTATGAAGATTTATCTAGAGCATGAACATGTAATTTTTAGAGGTATTCCACCATGACGTCTTCCAGTTGTATTCTATGAGGGTAGAAACAACCACACTTTTGAGATGGTGGGAAATGGTCTACCAATGGATCATTCTTTAGTTTTTACTATGACACAAGTAGTTTTACTAGACATAAGTGTTGTGGGAGTGTTCTGTGAACACTTATTGCATTTCATGAGGACCGTTCAGGGAGCACCACAAGCTACCCCAACTATGGAAGAGTTGATGCATGAATTCTAGTAGTAGAATTCACCCATGTTTTTAGGGGAATTCAGATCACAGGCAGTGAGCTCATGAATATATTCAATGATATATATATATTTGAAAATCTCATGACAAATTTAGAGAGGAGGTTAAATCTCTCAACATATATGCTATGTGGTTCATCCAAGAAATTGTGGGATGTCATTACTTATAAGTATCATCACCGTGAGATGACCTAGAGGTATTTTAATTTGGAATTGTATGATTATTTCTATAAAAGTATGGTGAGTGATAATAGAGCCAAAGAGTTTATGCACTTGGATTAGGGTGCGTTATTAGTTATTGATTATTAATCCTATTTTACAGAGCTCCAAAACCTCTAACATATTCTAAAAGGATAGTTGTTATTTAGAGAAAAGTGATTAGTGGATGGTATTAGGTATGACATCCAGTCACAGGTGAATTTATTTCTGATGAATACCATTTCAGGGATAGTGGATTAGGCTCTTATCACAGATTGAATCACAAGAGAGGCTCGGGGTGCATGTATGGTCAGTTCATAATCCAGATCTTGTGCTACATTAACTGGTAGTAGGAAGCATCATATTGATAATCCACATAGTGATATTTGAAGCTAGATCAAATACTTAGGTAGCACTATGAGGTGACACCAATGTGGTAGACTAGGACATTCCAAACCTCAATGCATGATATACCTAGTAAAGTTCCAAACTTATGGAAATATGGGTCATCTATATGGATTATGAAGAATGTTTCCTCTATAATATAGTGAGAGAGAGTCTTCCCCTATCCCACATATTAGAGAATAGTAAGTGGATTATCATTAGGTAGGGTGATGGATTAAAACTGGCTGATTAGGCTGAGGTGGGGGTCATGGATATGGAAGTTAGGCCCCAGTTTTATAGTGAAAATAGAGTAGATCTACACATTTTAGTCAGGTTGTATCATAAGTCCACAAATCGGAAAAGATATTTGCAGTGAAACCAACACCTAGAGAGTAGAATCTGGAATATTCAATAGTAATAGGTACTGTTCTAGTAGCCACTACTTTAGAATATTCATTTTTTATACATGGGATTCTCATAGCTTTATATCTATGCCAATTATAAAGTTTCTTGGTCTTAGTGTTTAGTGTTCTGATGGTGTTCTGA
Organism: Viscum album; assembly: GCA_963277665.1. Classification (NCBI taxonomy): domain Eukaryota; kingdom Viridiplantae; phylum Streptophyta; class Magnoliopsida; order Santalales; family Viscaceae; genus Viscum; species Viscum album. The sequence goes on from OY728139.1 coordinate 66,624,516, forward strand.
TTCTTGATACTTCATTAATAATTAGAATGGAGGATCTACGTTAGTGAAGGGAATGACCCTTGATATTTTTGGTTGTCAGTTCATATGTGAAATATTTTTCTTTGAGATGAACCATTTTGAAATCATTATTAGGATGGATTGGTCGGTTCCCTTTCATGATTTTATTGACTGCAATCGCTGAAGGGTGAACTTCAAATCACCATTGGGCGAATATTTTATTCAAAAGGGTGAATGAGATGTCGATGGGAGCCAAGATGGACCTAAGAATCATGGTCTTGGAGGGATGATAACCGAAATTATGTGTTTATATTTGGATAATTAGGGAACACGGTAGTTGGATTTCCCTCCAATGGTAGATTGTTTCAGGGATGTTTTCTCAAAATGATTTTTAGGATTACCTCAAGTTTGAGAGATGAATTTCTTTATAGAGCTACTTCTAGGAGATAAATCAGTATCCATTCCTCTGTATATGATATACACTATTGAGATAAAGGATCTTAAGAGGAATCTAGAGGATTTAGAGTCAAAAGGGTTTTACCCAACCTAGTACTTGTCCATGGGATTTTTCGTTCCTTTTTTTTAAAATGCTAGACATGAATCTCTAGATTTGTGTGGATTACAAGATGTTTTCTCAGCTAATGGTTAAGAAAAATTATCCTGTACTATGTATATATGATATTTTTGATTAGCTCTAAGGATCTTGGGTATTCTTGAAAATTTATTGTAGATTTAGATATCATCAAGTGTGTATCAGACCATTAGATATACCACACACAAAATTATGTAGTTGGTATAGATTATAAGAGTATTTTATTATGTCATCGGGTCTGACTAACACATCGAAAATCTTCATGGTACTGATGAAATAATTTTTCTTTCCTTATCTAGATTTATTTGTCGTTGTTTTCATGTATGATATCTTGTTGAATTCTTACAATATAAATGACCATGCCAAACATCTTGAGATAATTTTTAATACATTGAGAGAGAATATGTTATATTATATGATCTCAAATTACAAATTATGGATGGATCAAATTCATTTCATGGATAAAATTATCTCTAAGATAGGAGTATCATTTGACCTAGAGAAGGAGAGAGTTTTAGTTTCATATGAGTATCCCAAGAACATCTTTTAGATACCAAGTTTCTTGGGGCTGGCTAGATATTATTGGAAATTTCATTAAAGACTTCTCATGCCCAACATCACTATTTATGGGATTGGATACCATTGTTGTGATGTTTTTAGCCTTAGATGCATGCTATTTATCCATTTAGGAGCTGAAAGGGAGGTTGAATTTTACACAAATACTAATTTTTCAAGATCAAGGTTGGATTTACATTATTTACTATGATGTATAAGGTATCAACCTCGGAGAAGTTCTTATATTTGGGGATATAGTTGTAGTGTATAGGTCTCGGTAGTTGAGGCCACATTGGAGGAACTACCTGATTCATGATCTCAATTTAGAAATATTTGTACATGAATTATACATATACAGAGATTAATTACTAGGAGATATTTTTTTGGTGTTCATAAGCCAAAAAAACCTGAAGTATATTTTTAAACAGTGTGATATGAATATGTGGAAGAAAAGGTGGGTTGAATACCTAAAGAATTTCAACTTCAAGCTTGCTTCTATGGATGGGAAGGGAAATGTAGTGTCCATTTCACTATGAAAGAGGACTCAGATATAGGCAGTTCAGAAGGCTAGTAGTGAGTGGTGAATTATGGACTTTTTCTCTGAAAATCACTTTGAAGTACATGATCAATATCGTAATAATTTTCTATCATCCATATCTATGACCTACACAATTCTTGATAGAGTAAGGACGATGAATCTATTAGATTATGAGGTCCTAGTCCTACGGGAGAGTGTGGAAGGTGGGGACCCAAATCTTGGTTGGACTATTAGCGAGGATGATATTATGTGTGTACATGGTCGGGAATGGGTTTCAGTAGATATGCATGAGGAGATGATGCAAGAATTTAAGGCTTTTTCTTGGGAAGCATATCCTGGAATCACTAATATGTATCGGGACTTACATCGCCATTACTGGTGTCTAGGAAGGAAAAGAGATGTATTTTTATTTTTCGTGAGGATTTCCACCTATTAATAGGTGAACGAAAAACATCAGTGAGCAACCAAACTTTTACAAAAACAACCCATCCCTGAGTAGATGTGGGTTAAAATTGTTTTGGATTTCGTTATTGGGTTACTGAGGTCACATCCAGGTAATGATGATTTACGGGTTGTTGTTGAAAATCTCCATAAGGTTTCTCATTTCCAACATATCAATTAGACCTTTTTAGTAGATGATCATTGGATATTATAAATCCAAGAGACAGTATGACTTCACAGGGTCCCTCATACTATCATTTGAGATAGGGATATTGGGTTTACATCAAGGTTATAGAAAGGGCTATAGAGGGTGTTATGTACAAAGATTATTTTGTGTGAGTCATACCACCCTTTGAGCGATGTCTAGTTAGAGTGCATGATTCAGGTGCTTGATGAAAATCTGTGAGCATGTATCCAAAATTTTGGGGGATCTTGGGAGAGGCACATATCCTTGGTTGAATTCTCCTACAACAATATCTTTTAGGATTCTATTCAAAGGTTCCTTGTGATGTTTTTATGATAGTTCATGCTGACCACCCCTATGATGGTTAGATTAAGGAGAGGTTGCTATGCTTGGACCTCCTCTCGAGCATGAGACTACAAATTAGCTGAAGCTGATTTTGAAGTATATGACTACTGCACAGTCTTGATATAAACCTTACATTGATCGCTATAGACTAATTATATATTTATAGGTTAGGGATTGAGTTATATTACATATTTATCTAATGCTGGTATATATGAGGATTAAGATATAGGGTAAGCATTCACTATGTTATGCTAAGGCATTCGAAATTCTGTAGAGAGTCAAGACAGAAGCCTATCAGTTGTAGTTACCTCATAGGTGTCGAGACATGTATGACGTCTTCTATTTATCATAACAATTTCACTCTCATTCAGATCTATATCATGCCTTTTATCCCAATTAGGTTGAGTTATATGTATATGAATCCTTCAAAGAGTATCCTATATGTATTGTGGATCATAGAACAATGGTTCTATGAGTCTAGTAAGTTCATCTAGTATGGGTTCTAGAGTAGCACAACTGTGTACATGACGAGACTTGGGAGCGGGAGGCGAATGTCTGAGCCTAGTGGGTGTATTTATTTTTGGGTGATTCTTAAACACCACTATGAATAAAATTCAGGGATGGTTTTATTTAAAGGGGAAGTTTGTAAGAAATAGGTTCTTCCTTGAGTAAAAAAATCTTTTATTTATGTCAATGTTTCAGTTTTAATGTTGAATTGTAACCTAAAGTGAATTCCCATTGAGGCTATGAAGGTATTGGGCTGTTTGTGGCTTGTTCACAGCCTGAGACCCAACCTTTAGGGTGAAAAATCCAATTTCATGTTTAATAGAAACCATGAATGGAAGGCCACACACATTATAGAAATCGTGGAAGGCTAGAAAGAGAATATGGGGAAGTTGCATGGTTTGGAAAACCATGTGATTTGAGGTGGGTGGTCATTCGACACACTCTATTGTTTTTGATAGTGGGTTGAGACATGGTTTTCACATAGTTATCCAAACCATGGATGAAAACTATGTGATGTACCCCTTCATACAAAAATGATAATAAGGTTGGTGCTTGATTTGGACAACCGTGTAACCAAACTGTGTGACACTGGGATTGTGGTGAATTTACCTTCTTCCCTATTTTAATTTATTATTTTATCCTTATATTTCTATTCTTCATATATTGTATACCCTTAACTCTTGGGATCTCCTTTGAAGGTGGAATTGGAGTTTCTGATCTCATTCCTTTGTTTGATATCAAATTTGTGCCCCATCAACCTCATTAGATCCAAATATGTGAGTTATCAACTTCTTTTATGACATTCATAATTCTTCTTAGTATCTATTGTTCTATTTATGTTCACGATTACATGAACTATTTTCAGGTTCTTCCTCCCTTCATCGTCTTTCTCATGATCTGAGTTGAATCAAGAGCCGATACTGGATGAACACACAACTAAGGACCTACAGTAGGTGGAATCATGGATTTTATATTACGTCCTTGTGTTTATTTATATATGTGTGTGTCATTGTTCCATGCACCCCATGTTTATATCAACTACCATTAATTGTATTTCCATCCATGATTTAAATTAATAGGTATGACCTATGTAATTGGTGAGACTCATTGATAATTGTTCAATGGTTAAGGACATTGAATTAGAATGACTCCTTGAGTGTGTTGTGTATTTTAATGGAGCACCATGGGTGGATTTTGAATTGAATTTCTTTTAGCTGTTCCATTTACACCTTTCCATGGGATATTTAATATTTTATTCTCAATTGTAATATTAATTATAAAATGATGATTATATTTTAAACTAAATTGGTTAAATAAGGGAAGGGATGACCATATCCCTAGGATTGGACATGAAATGACTTTCTTAAGCATTAATTTACTTATAATAAAATTACCACATGAGATGAATAATTGGACAAGACTTATAAGAACATCCATGCCTTGATCCACCTTCTGAGGTGAGATTTAAATGAATTGGTTATGGTGAAGATCTTTTCATCATTTAGATGATATTTATTGAATGATTATATAAATTGGGTTACACATTGGTTCATATAGAAATTCCATGGATGGACTCATTTGAATTCAACCTTACCTACATCCCAGTGATAGTTGGAATCCCTAATAGGATTGCTAAGGACAAACTCAGATTGATGTTTCACTATACACCCGAGTGATACATGGAATCCTTAAGGTTTGTAAAGGATGAAATCATATAGAAGTAAATTATATATGTTTAGAGTGAGACTTGGGATCCGTTAGTGGACCACCAAGGACATACTAAAAAATGACGTTGTTATACCACACCAGTTTGATACTAGGATTCCCATGAGGAATTCTTAGAATGAGGTTGTATGGTGTTTGGTTTATGATACTACTAGAGTGGTACCTAGATTCCAAATAATGAATAATAAGGATGACATCTGGTTCTGAAAGGATTAATTAAGGAAATGATATTTACGATGATTAATCTAATACAGAGAACAATATTTAATTAAGTATTTGACTTATACCTTATAGATGACCAGGTTAGGCATTAGTTGATCATATATCTTATGGGGGACACTGGGCTATGTGTGAGGTCTCGAGACATGAAAAATGAAATAAAATTTATTGTTTAAATGAAACAAGGTTGATAGTTTATTTAGAGGCATTCCGAAAAAGTTCAAATTAGGTAATAGAGGGAGGGCATTTATGTGAACCTGAAACTTTTTGGTTTTCTTACCTTTACTACTTTCTTAAATATTATATTCTATATGCACATTGTTATCATTACTTGTATTCACTAGATAGATGTAACATGACCTTTGAGTGGTTGTATATGAGGATTTTTATCTCAAACCCTATTTGGGATGCCGATGTGTACCCAACTAGACTATATGATTTCAAGTATAGAAAATGGAATGCTCCCTACCATAGGTTCTTGATTCCTGTTTAAGAGGAGGGGAGAACAGAACTGAGGTTAGGCTTATAATACTAGCTGGGATAGTTTTTGGAATTTTTTTAATTTTTTTTTCATGTATTGTACACATTCCATGTATACATGTTTTGGATAATTTTTAGACATATGGAATGACATGTATGATCATATTTTTTATATTTGATCCATTTTTCAAAGTTATATATTATTGTACTATTTATTATATCTATCTTGGATGCTTTCTATTGTATAATTAATTTAATAATTCTGATACTTTTCTATAATTGTATTTCTTATGTGATACACTCTAGTGATGAGAGTATAGTATTTTAAAAAACACACCTAGTCCCTCAATGCTAGTTCAAAGCCTCTAGAATTTAGAGAGATGCGCTTGAGGCCATGTGTCCAACTGGGCTCTAGGAACGGTTGAGTGGAATCCAGATCAAGGATTTTACAACTATAACTACTCTAAAAAAAATTAATTTTAGACTATTTTGTATCATTTAATATATTTTCCTACTACTTTCTCAATATATATGCTGACACTATGTAGGAATTTAAGGTAGTAATATCATCATTAAAATTTTAAAAAACATACAACTGAAAAAATATTTTGTTATTCTAAAAATTAAATTTAAGATTCACTCAAAACCTATTTTTTGGCCCATGAGAACATATAAAATAAATTTAAAATCAAGAGAGTTAAATTTTTCATTTTTCATTATTTAGAATAATATATATGTCATTTTCTTGAAAAATGGAATAAAATTACCAACACTAGGAATACTGTATAAGGATATTTGAACCCCACTCATATGAAAGTTTGAATAAAAGTGTTATGGTTTTTCAATTCCTTATCATATTATTTTTAACCTTAATTACCCGATTTACCCTTACCGAGGTGATAACTGTTTACCGTGGTATTAATTCATAGTGAAAAAAAATAAATGACATATTTTTTTCCAAATTTGAACAACATAATTAATAAGATGGGATCCATTTTTTAATATTTAACTCCTTGAGGTGGAAAATTATAATTTAAAATTAAACCTGAAAAAACGTGATGAATAACACTGTTTAGAATAATACATTTTAAAAGAATATGATGATCTTACAAAAAATTTCTGACAAGTAATTATCTTTATATGAGTTTAAATTTATAGAGATATATATAAAAAATATAAATTTAATTTTAATCATTAATAATTAGGTACTATTTTAATTAACTAAACTGGAAAAACATAAAACACTTAAAGATAGTTGTGTGAAAAATGTGTTTTAATTATAAAAAGAACTTATACCAAAATTATATATTTTATAGATTCATATGTATTTAATTTTATTGTATTAAAATAGAGGAGTATTTTTTTAATTTTAAATAAATTTCAATAAAAAATTATACTTTTAAATGAAAATAAATAGTAGTTTTTGAAAAATATAAACCTTTTCTTATTCATAGAAAAATCAATCTTTTAAAAATATTCTAAAATTTCAAATTAATATAATTTAAATATGTTGATTTCAAAAATTAAATTCTTTTTATCAAATAAAATTTCTAGAACTCCTAGAGATTATTTATAACATTTTCTCAAAAAAAGAAATAATTTTTTTGAATAAAAAACATTTTTGAATAATGAAATGGATTTACTAAAAATTCAGTACTTATTTATTATGAAATACTCAATACATTTGGATTCTATAAATCCTTTTGAAATATTTTTCATAATATGGCCATTACTATTTATACCATCCAATATACTGTTTGTGTTATATTGGTTACATCTAGATAATAATATTTTTATAGTATATCATAAGTTTATTAAAGATCAATTTTTCATGTTAAGCAAGATATTGAGAATAATAATCCTTTAAAATTTTAGGGTGTTATACCATTAACTTTAGATATAATACTATATCAAAATCTTCATTTTCTCATATTGTGGCCATTAGGTATTGTGTAATACCTATTTCATTCTAACCTATAGGTATTTTAGAAAGATACTTTGATCTCTTTTAGAAAATGAAATTTACATTGAATTGTATCCCAACAATATGGAAACACAAATCCTGAATATCCACTTTAGTTATTCACATTGGTAACGAGTGTATAAATTTTGTTTGGGAGAAATAATAGTCATATAATTTCCCACATTAGTTATCTAAAATTATTTATTAAATAATTAGAACTAAAATTTAATTACATTGAATACATTGATTAGATCATCATCCGGTTTTCCTTCTTACATCGTCAAGAGGATTAACTTGTGCCTGAAAAACAAATCTTTCCTTTCTGTTAACTTCACATACTTATTCATGAATAAATTCATAATTAATTATTTATTTTTTTGTTCTTGGATGTTATAATCCAATTTTTGGTCTACTTACATCAAGATAATTGTAGTATATTTATTATCCAGCTCTCCCATTTTCCATTTTTATCATTTTTGTCTTGGAAATAGTTAATGTATTGAAATTAGACAACCCCTATTTATATCTTTAAAAATATAAATCCATAATTTTTAAACATATCTACTAAGACTGTACCATCAATAAAATTCCCCAAATTATTGAGATAGTGAATTCCCACTAAATATCAAAGAATTTAAGAGAAATCAGAAATTACTCACCAAGGTTTTAGTATAAAAAAAGATGAGAATGATGATACTAAACTAAGAATTTGATCACCTTCACTGGAGTCTAGATGTTAGAATCTATATAACTATGGACTTGAAAACATATTTTTAGTTTGATTAAACTTATAATAACACAACCAAATTCAATACCTCTAAAACACCTAATGTATAAAGAACCATAATGATCTCATGAACATAATACAATAGAATGTTGATGTTAAATATACATAAGTCACCAAACTAAATTTCAAATTTAAAATAAACCAAATAATTAATTTTTAAAGAAAGTTATTTAAATAAATAAAATAAAAAACAAAACAATAATTTTATGTGGTACATTAGTTGTCTTACTCTATTATGGTAATTATTAAATCACTTTTATTAAGGAATTGAAAAATTACTAATATATCCCAAGCGTCTCTCATACATTTGATTTTACCCAATTAATATAGAATATTACAGTTGGTAAAACTGGTTTCAACCCTCTTCCAATCATCATGTGTACTAATTAAACTCGAAACTAATATTAATGGGTAGCTTTACCACAGTTAATGACTTCCACCAATTTAACTTACACTTTTTGTACACAGTTCCCACATTCTAAAATATAATTTGGTCTACTACTTCTTAACTTCTAGACATTATCCACATTCAATTCTTACATATCTATACTATATCAGAAGTTATACCACAAAATTCCCTAATTTTTGTAGATCTATGACTTATATAGAAAATGGTTTTAAAAATGATTTGAGAATAATAATGAAAGGGGAAAATTACAAGAATTATTTTCAATTTCAATTACATAGTTCTATATTTTTCAGACAACCATGACTATTTTATTTCATATTTTCCTTGGATATTTTTATTCCCCTCATAAATATTACCCTTTTATACTTTTAGATTTATTTTATTTTATGAATCAACTTTATATCTAAATATACTATTTATAAACCTAAGGGAATATGATTTCACATGTATTTTTTTAGTTATTTTATTATTAACTTTCTTTCTTAAAAATAACTTCCTTTCCATATTTTTAATTTAAATGTTAAAAATATTCTTCTTGAGGACCAATTACTTTTAAAGGAATTCCACCATTTTGAGTATTTAAATAAAATATAAATTAAAATATAATATTTATCTTGAATCCACAAACTTCTTAATATTTTACTTAAGTTAATTATTTTTTTTCAACAAGTTATATCTCATGTATTAATTTCAAACTCCATATATTGGGTATATTCATTTGAATATTTCAATACCTAACCCATATTATAATATTCCTTTCTTTGAATTTGTAACTCAATAATAACACCTTCAAGATCAACATTTATATCAAAAAATGTATAGTTTTTATTTATCTTTAGTCCTAAATTTTTATTACCCCATTTCCAAGTATATGTTTTAAATCATATTTAAATTGACTTTCATTTTTATTTGATTATTCATTATCAACATCATATTTACTAAAATATATTCTCATATGAATCTTGTATCTTATTTATTACATATCAGAATTAATTATATAATTATTTATACAAAGAACCTTTATTATTCTACTTGGGAAATTCACTAGATAACCATAATTTACTTTTCTTATTAGATATTTTGTAGTGTCATGACCAATTTATTTTTGAAATTTAATTAATTCTAATTGTATGTTATCTTGAAACCGAGATTTCATAACATTAAAATTATTTCCATAAATGATATAGTTCATGATAAACATATACAATTTCACCCTTTTAAGTATTCAATTATAGTTTCACTTTTTCCATGAAATTATCTCATTATTTGAATAGATAGATATCCATTTCAAATTGATTCTCTTCTCATATCCCATTAACATACAGTAGAAGTAATTAAATATAACTTAAATAATATCAAATTATCCATTTTTCTTAATCGTTTCAATAAATAAATCTATAGGTATTTTAAATGTTGTATTTAGAATTTCAATATCCAGCATATTCTATACTGATCATTACATTAAGAAAAGAAAGATTATATTAAATAATACATAAATACCATTATTTTCCCACATATTAAAATTATAAAATTTATTAATTATGAATTGACTTACTAAAAATTTACTTTTTATAATAAAATAACTTTTTAGGAAAAGTTAGATGCCAATCCTAGTTAATCAGGAGGTGAATCGTCATAGGAGAAAGAAAATCAATCAAAGCAAAGCCTAATCCTATCAGTGCTTTCTTATCTATAAAGATTCCAGTTCATAAGCCATACCATAGTAGCAGGGTCATTGGAAATAACATCTTCAAGACAACACACCATTTTGTCCCAAGTTCGAACATAGTCTTATTTGATTATTTTCCCATTATTGAAGCCTCTCATTAGGATCATATCTTGTTTGTCGATCCAATTCACATGCTCATTGTTTTCCACCACTTGAATTGTTCTTCCCATCTTCTCCACCTCTTCCTATGGGATGTTGACATAAAAAAATTCCTCCACCATCTTTTCTTGAGAGTATAGGATAGGTTCTTTAGATTCCTTTTCCATTCCGGTATAGTTTTACTTTTTTTTTGTTTTTATGAACTATAACTTGGGGCTTCTCCTACATAATAACTGTGAGGGGTGAAGGCATATCTATCTCACATGTTTTTGATTTTTTACTTGATCGTGTTTCCATGAGTTTTGTTAAATGTGAGTAGTCCTTGCATACTTTCCCCTTATTCTTCACAGGGGTTTTCTCCTCCCCATGAGCCTTAGGATCCTCCTCAGACTACACAAATTCTTCAATTCCTCTATCTAGGTCGTTGGGTGTATCCTGAACAGACTCATTGGGTGCAAACACTCAAAGGATTTTAGAGACCGAACATCATTTTGAACCAAATCCTTCCTTGTTGTTTGGTTGTTGAAGCCCACCATACTCTACTTGATTTGAGATTACTTTACCACCCCTTCTGACCACACCTCAATTTCCTTCCCATATAAACTCCTACCTTCATCTTGAGACGCATGTGAAGAGGATAAATCATTCCATACTAGAATACCCAGGTCTCAGTCCCTAAAAAACTCATTAATCCTATCAAATATCCCCAACATATAGGGTTCCTCAGATTTTTTTTCTGAAGGTCTCTTCGGCACTACCTTACTCTCCATGAGATTAGTCTGTATAGCCTCATTATCATTCCTCCCCCGCACTGTTACCTTCTCCTGATGGACATCCCATGTACAAACAGTGGACGAGTGTCCCAGTCTTCTGTAGGGAGAGCAAAATTATACCCAACGATCAAAGACCAATGGTTGTTTACACCGTACTTCCTTGCCAGCTTCTATCCACACTGATTCAACCAAAAACCTTGACACACCCACCTCCACACACATGCGCGTGTTGTTTGGATGACATAAAAATGTAGTACGTGAATCCATATAGAGAAATTGACTGACTATATTTCATACCACACATAGAATCGAGGAATTCTGGAATGGTAGAGGAAGTTGAGGAAGACATTCCCAAACCAGCACTGTAGGAGAATCATGATTCAGGTATAAATCGTATATCCACAAAATAGATAGAAACCACATCCATCACATTTCATAGGCGCACATGACAGAGTAGGAAAAAGTCCTTCGATGAAGAACATCTCAGCATCAAATTCCTTTTATCTAGAAGACCGAAAACTGCTCATTCTTTTAGACCCCAATGATCAAAGACAAACCTATCAAATTCATCCACCAAAGGTCATTTTCTCCTTAATCAGTAAACCATAATTTTCTCTACCAATCAAAATTTGGTGTTCCCTATGGATCACGACACTCATAAAGTGAAGAAGAATCCCATAATTAGATAAATTCAAGTAACATATTTTGCAACCATGAAATATTTGGATTTACTACCACTTATTTAATGAAAATTCCAAAAAAATTACAATGGGGATAAATAAACCAGTACACTTTCTTTTAGATTAAGAACCATTATTGGATATTTTTTCTATTCAATAAAGAATAAAAGATCTTCCATGCTGATTAATAATTAGAAAAATATAAATATAAAGTATATGGTGCCAATGATTGTTATTGGTTTAACCTCTGATTTAAATGAGATAGTTAAAGGAAAATTAACACAATAATTTATAGGGTTACCATGAAAAATAAAGCACTCTCTTGATTAAAACGATTTTAGGTTAGATAAATGATACATTTTTTATAAGATGGTGATAAATTTGATTAACTACCTAAAGTTAAACAATAATAAAGTAGATAACCAAGCTAGTTTCTATGGAGGGGTAAAAATTAATTTTTTCATTATTTGTAAAATAAAGTGTGGTTAATTTGATTTGATTTGAGAAAACTAAGAATAATTGGAAATAAATGAAATGTGAGTTGATCTAGTGATGGATTAGTTTGTTGGTTTAGGTGTTAGATTTCCAATTACTATCCTATCCTAGTCTTAGATTTATTAGAACTCATACTATGATTTGATGTGTGAGAGAGTCCACAATATCTTCTCTCTCATCAAGGGAGAGTAATGAATACGATAATCAAATCAACTATTATCCCTGCCTACTAGTCCTCCCGATTATTTGTGTGGGATTAAAATTTTGTTATTCTGAATTACAGAAGAGAATCCCATTTGGGTGAAGTAACTCCAAATTATTCTAGAAAGATCTAATTCTACGCACACTCAAATAAAAAATATCTTGTCACCTCAAAAAAAATTAATACCCATTCCATCATATATGAAAAATACTAAGTGGAGGGGAAAAATAATTATACCACCCCAAGAAGATAAAAATGCTTTAACTATAAATAAGACACAAATTATACATCTCAATATTTTATACTGAGATAAAATAATAAAAGAATATTTTAATAGTGATATAAAGACTAAATCATTAGAAAATGTTATCGTACACATTCCAATAATAAAAAAAATGTATTTAAACATATATGTGTAAGGTTAAAATTATGAAATAATTTAGATTTTTAAATAATTAAAACAAAAAAAAACATGGTCTATAAAAAATAGTGATCTCTTTCCCTCCCATTATCTTTTTTAATTGCATATCTAATCCTTGATTTAGTAATTTTACTAAAAATAAAAATTTCTTTATATATATAAGATGTGTTTTTTTTAATAATTCCCTCATGAATTTAGTTTCCCCCTTAATTATCACATTTAATGTTCGATTCCCCTAGTTGGCTAACAATTGTACATGAATCCTCATTCTTTTCCACTTTGTTTAAGCATTTACATACAATGATATTATAATAGTTTTCTCATAATTCCTGGGATAAACATATATACTCAACATTATACCTACAATAGTAGTTCCTTCTTGGTGTTTAAAAAATATTTTTCCTCCTGTGAACTTTTAATCTCTGTAAAAAACATTTTCTAAAAAATAATGAAACCTTATGTGATAAATATGAGAAACGAGAAGAAATAATAAATATGATCCAAATACATTTCCAATAGTATAAAACCTAATTTATGTTCCATAGTTTTTTTATTTATCAATAATTCATCTTCAATAAAAATCAAATGAATCACTAAATATATTAAAAATGATTAGAAAAAATTATTTATCCTAGGGAAGCACCACTCTTCACCTCCCAAGAAAAAGTATTTTTCCCTTATATATTGCAAAATAGATCCAAAATGGATTTTACATTTTGGGTGTCTTGTATCCATGGAATAGTAATGAACACAATGTATTACATGGTATTTGAGAATGAGTCTCATATATCAATTAAATTAATATTATCTTTGATCTCTACCTTATATATGTGTATTTCTTTCTAAAAGTTTTCTCAACAGTTTTGTGTAATACCCTATGCATCAGCCTAATGAATCTTACAAATAGACCATACCATATAGTGTATTTAACTTAAATGAATCCATTTTAACTTCTTTATCATGCAATTTAATTTTAATCCTCTAGTTTATGGACTTTTAGAAATTTAAAAATTGTTGAAAATTTCTTCATCATACTTATAGATTTTCTATACTTCCTGAAATTGCCCTTCCAATGAATCTTATATGTGTGTTGAGGAAACATTATGAATTTTAAAGGAGACCATTATCAGTGACCATACTTTTATAATTCTTCCCACTTCTTCTATTTCAGAGGGACTCTTACTTATAAATTCCTTTGTTTAATTCAATGTTCTTCTGAATTTTTAATTTTCATTTCTTCCTGAATTTTATTCCACACTTCCTAATATTATATTTTAAATATAAATTAAATTAAATATGAACATAACATGATATCAGAATATTTATGTTGACATTTAAAATACCCAATAAAAATGCTATCAATATTTTACCATTCAATTGATTCAAGAAATTAATAAAACTAATTAAATTGTGAAAGTTTTCAATTATTAGTATTATTCAAAAATTCTAATGAAATATTAAATTATTTTAGAAAAACTACTAAGAATTATTTATTAGTAAATCTAAAGGTTTAAAAATTATTTAATATTAATAAAAATAATCAATTTATTTATACTGTCAATTCCCCAACTCCAAAACCCTAAACACCTAAACAAGTGAACAATAAAAATATTACCCATGAAAAATTCAAAACAGAAGGCAATAAAAGTCACCTTCGTGGGATAACTGTCAATTAAAATAATAATTATTTCCATATGTTTTTTTATATATTTTTCCAATGAGTCATATGAAATTTATTTCATCCTTTTATATCATCCCATTCTCATTTATACCCACCTTTCTAAAAGTGTTTCTCTCATGAGATAGCATATGAATTTCAAGAAACTTTTTTTTCATTCCAAACTCATTAAGGGATCACCATTGGCTTTCCAGCTTTCTAAAAATCCATCCAATGATTCAATTAACTAATTTTAACATGATAAATTTTTATGGTTTTTCTACGGATAGGGTTTGGTAGGTTCATATACTAAAAATTTCAGAGGAATAATGAGTCAGTTTTAATAAAAAAATGATACAAAATGCATGATGTCTAGTTCACACTAAATGATATTATCCTCACTCACATACTTATAAAATTAATAATCTCCAACATTATTTGATTCATATGGGATTTTATACGATAAGAACTTCACCACCAATTATTTTTTCTTTCTCTTCACTTTATTCATCATTTTTCTTAATTAAACACTTTTTTTATTTTAATTGTAGAGGGGAATTTTTGGTCAAAAAATAGTTTTATGAAATTACTGGAATAATTTTTAAGGATATTTACCATTTTATATTTCCAAGACTTTATTCTACTCCACATATCACTTTCAAAAAATATTTTAGACACTACACAGTTATGTCCAACAAGGATCATGAATTTAGTTCAAGAGATGGTTGGTTTGGGATTTAAATATTATATTATTGCTTCATAAAATGGTTTCTCCAAGGTTATATAGGTTAAAAAGGGTTATATATCTAAGTATACAATTATTTATACTTATTATAAGTTTTTTTCTCATATCCAAATAAGGACTCAATCATTTACAACACAAATTCTTCAATGCTCTAAGGTGATCACTATAATTCAAAATAAATTATAGTTATTTATGAATGAATTGGTTATCTTTTGAAAAGAGTGTGTTAGATAGAATTTTTTAAAACTGACTAAGGAGACTTTTATGAAAGCTATTTCAATATTTTATAGTATGTCATAGAATTATATTAAAAAATTTATAGTCTTTATAGAAATTTAAAAGACTTTGGATAAAAAAATATGTTCATTTTTGCATTCATCTACATTTATTTAATTAGGTAAAATAAACTTATTATTATTGGAATAGGATAAAATATTCTAAATTCATTTAATTTTATCTCTACATATTTTAAAAACTCATTAAAATATATAAAAATTAGAATTTAAAAAATTTAAATTCCAAAAAAAACGTTTCCCCTATCCCACACTTGAATGATACAATGTTATTATTGAATTTTATTTGAAATTGGGGTTTGTATGAGATTAATATAAGGATAAAAGTAAACCTGGATATAGAAATTTATAACATGGGGTTTCTATTGATAGAATGGTTAGGGGTGTGTGATCTCCTATAGTAGTTCCTATGATAGATTTGTATTATAATTCCTTATCTTGCGACCATTGACATTGAATGGGTTTTTCTCTCTCTATTAAATTATCTATATAGAACCAAATGGATGAAAAGTAGCTATATTAAATGATAATTACCATATATAATTAAGTTTTACAAGAATAATTTTGAGTATTTAGTGGTAAACCATCAATATTTCTCTTATATGAAAGAATATTTTTTGAATATTCTTGTCATATGTAACTCTTGTTCTTTCCTTGTAATTATTGTATTTTGTAAATACTTATCTTATAATGTTTTCAATTTTTTAATATGATTACCCATTTTATATATAGGTTTTTCTATATCCATATTAATCTTCTTGGATGGATAATGTTTTTTTTTCAGGCTACCAATGTAAACAATAGATTTTCCCAGAGACTATCCACTATGGGATCATTACAATTGGGGTTTTTTAAGCTAATATATTACCCTACATGGCGTCTTATAATATTTTTCTCAAATATCTCCTAGTTGTATTGAGTTATTTTCTTGGATTAATTTAATATCTATATCGGTGACATCTTCTTAAATATCAGTTTTTGGATGATATGGTATTGATATTTCTTGATACACTTTATACTACCTCATTAAATCTTATATTATACTATCCAAAACATTGGTTATTTGATTAATGGTTATTTTTATAGGGATCCAAAATATTTAAAAGATATTTTTCCTATGAAAAGAAAAAAAAAGAATATTTATTTCTAATGGATTTATCTTCCACCAACTTTGAAAAGAATACAATATAAAAAAGATATTATATTAACCAAATGAAATGGGAAATGGTCCCACAAAATCAGTTCCCCAGGCATCAATTAATTCATAAATAGTATTCATTCTTTAAGGTATTTCATGTACATATTATATGTTCATTGTGAATTGGCATTATTCAATTATTTTTAAAATTATAATAATATTTAAATAGTGTTGGATTGTATATTATTTATTATAATACATTTCTAGTTGTTTTTTTAAAGTCCAATATAGCTTCCACAATATAATGTATGGAAAAAATAAAAAGTATTTTAATTCACATTCAGGTAAATGTCTGTTAATAATTAAATCATTAAAACCCTTTAAAATATATGGATCATCGAAAATATAATGTTTTTATTCATATGGGATGGAACTTGAGAAGTGACTATAAAATTTACAATATTATCTAACATGGGTACCGATATTTCGATTTAAAAATGTTTTCACATGTAATAAAGTAATTAAATGGATTGTTTTCTGAAATTTATCTCTTATATGTATAAGAAATCTTTCCATTGTAATCCCCCAATTTATTTATAAATCCAATTTTATCTTAAAGCTCTGAATAAAACTCCAACATTAGAAACATTCTTCTATATAAGTTAAGATTTTCTTCTTCTATATTCATCAGGTACCTAAGGGAGACATGATAAAATAATACAATCACCTTAGTTCCAAAAATTTTTAATCTAAATTAATCTAAGGGGGAGAAACTTATAAAAACCTTATTTTATTGTTTTATAATGGTTTCAAGATGTATAAAGTGTTATGGAATCATTTGAAATGACATAGAATCTTATTTCATGATCTTTGGAAATACTACTCTAGAAACATGTTTTGTATCATCACATAGATCGTCAAATTAATAGTCTCAATTGTTTTATGTATTAATATGAATATTAGTGAGGTTATTTTAAATTTTAGGCCATCAATGTATTTCATACAATTATTATCAAAAGTTAACTAACAATATTTTTAAATTAATATGGATAGTGTAAAAGAAATCTTAAAAAAAATACCAAATGAATTTTCTATAAAATTGTGTACATCCTAAATTAAATCTAACATATTTCACACATTTTATGTGAGGAAATGAATTAATAAAATAAATATTAGTTTTATTAATCACAATCATATTTTTTGATGTTATATTTCTAGTAAAATGTCTCTTTCCACTATAAAATTACACTTTTTAAAATTTAAGAAATGAATCTTTTTAATTATATGTTTTTAAGACCTTATCCTAGTTTTCTAAATAGTGATAACCTGAATTTGAAAACACTGTGTAATTATCCTGAAATACCTTAATATATTCCTAAATTGGATTTTAGAATATGATTATCATCCATCAATGAAATATATCAGGTGTATTACACAATCCAAATTGAATTCTTCTATAAGAAAAATTTCCATAAGGATATGTGATTCGTTTCTTTCCTGACCTCAAGTGTAATCGGAACCTACAAATATACTAAAAATAGATATAAAAATTCATGATAGTTTCTTTACAATCAGTAATTAATTTTTTCATGAAATTATATGTGAGAGTGATATTTTCTAGAAGCATGATTCAATTTCTTTTTTTCAACATAAACTCTCTAAATATTTTGGTCTGCTATATAAATTAATTATTTTTATTAAATTTTAAAAATTTTCCATCCTAATGTTTTAGGAACAATATGTATTTCAATATCCAATTGTGAATATAAATTTTGATAAATGAGTTATTATTCTATTAACCTTATCTTTTTTTATTAACTTCCATCATTGTTGTGTTATGTGTCCACTTATTTAACTAAATCGGTTTTACCTCACGTTCTAACAGAATCCTATGTATTAAAATTCTAGAACATATCCTACATTTATTTTCTTAATTCGATCCTATAGATTTTACATTATCTTTTAAAAAATTTATTAGTTTTTTTATATTTATAAAATTAAAAGTTAATGGATAAAATTTCTTGAAACTAGTCCAGGTTCATTGAAAATGTATACTAAGAATTTTTAGGAAAAATGTTTAATTTTAGATTTGAGTTTTTTAGTAAAGATAAAAGAATATTAATTTTACCTACTACTAAATCCTAAAAATCATATACAATACATTAAGTATAAAATCAATTATAATTGTATAAGTAGTCAAATCAAATAATGAAATCAAAAGGTACCTCATATTTATATGGTTGATTAAGATTAGTAGATCTGTTTTCATTTTTCACATAGAATTTTAAAATCTTAATTGGTTACCCAAAATCAAAATTTCATCTAAAAAACCAATATCACCACATGGATTAAATTAATAAAAACATAAAAATGTAAAAGGGGAGTTATATTTATGTATATATTTTATGGAATCAGAAATGCTAAAGTGATGAATGTTCATATGAAGATCCATTGTTAAAGTTAATTAATGGACATTTATGATTGTATTTTATGTTTTTAGGAATTTTATTCAAGAAATAATGTATTATTATTTTGGTGTCCCATATGATTCCATTTCAAACAAATAAAAATTAGTTGAGATGAATAAATTATATACTAGGATTTAAATATCTTCCAGAACATTAGTATAGAATTTCATGAATTCATTTTGTAGTTATAAAATCACTCTAATTGGTTTTAGTTCCACCATGTTGAATGAATAAATGGAAGGATGTGTAATGAGTTAATTAAGGATCCTATAAAAAATAATTAATTTGTTAATATAATGGATCTAATTGTACATGTAATATAAAATTTTCCAGGGTATTGACATCTGGTAGGTAGTTACAGTGTAATAAAGGTTCCTCCTTAAATTTACCCTCTCATTCCGTTGAATTATTTTTTTTCAGTACACTTTTCCTTGTGTAACATACTATATTTTTTGTTTTTTTGAGAAATTTTACAAGAGGCATGTTTATTTTTACATATTAGAAATTTTCTATAATTTCCTTTTGGATTTATTTTCTTTGAATATGTTTTATTGGACTATTGATGAGGGAAATTATCTTGGAGGTTTTTTCCCATAATATAATTTTATGATAGTGAGTCTAATTTATTATTAATCCTCTCAGTTTTAAATTACTCTTCCCCATTGGTACCCCATGGATATTACTAATCTACATTGGGGGTTAGATTAATGAATAGGGTTAATCACTTTACCACTCCTCATTGTTACCTAACTTATATTTCACTAGATTATTGGAATGCGTGGTACTATAAATTTCCCTATAATTTTGGTCGTTAATTATACACGGTTTACTAACAAAATTTTAAATTATATTTAAATTTATTTCTATTTAGAGTTTTTATTTTTCTAAATGGGTGGTGGTTATAAGACTTATTTATTATATTTTTTTTGATGAATGGTTATTATAGTAGTTGTGGTTAATGATTTTTTTATTTAAAAGGTGGTTTATATTGAAATGATTGGTTTCCTAATCCCTATTAGACTTGAGATGTTTCTCTCCATCCTTTATTTGTTTGTTTAAATTGTTCCCATTTTATATAAATGGTCACATTTTTTAGTGTAATATTTTTTAGAAAAAGAATACCACATACCCTTAGTGGAGTGAGATGATCTATTTATTGGTTAAGATCTATATACTTATCTAAAGTGGTTGGTTCTTCAAGTTTAGACTCTAATAAATGC
Organism: Viscum album; assembly: GCA_963277665.1. NCBI lineage: Eukaryota > Viridiplantae > Streptophyta > Magnoliopsida > Santalales > Viscaceae > Viscum > Viscum album. Next base: position 66,645,178 of record OY728139.1, read on the forward strand.
GAACTTATTGATTCTACCTCTTGAAATACCTTTATATCTATTCATTTTAAATAGTAATAGTATAGATTTTATTTTATCATATTAGTTAGATTCAAATTGAAACATTTTGATGACATATTTTCTTAATTTTGAATTAAATATATGTTGATAATTAAAATAATTAATTTAGTAGATAAAAGAGAAATATTGTTCCTTGATATCATGGTATAAAAATCATTCACATATCTTATTGAATATTTACCAATAATTATAGTGTATGTGTCATTTGGCTGGTATTATGTTGTAAAATAAATTCCTTATACCCAAGCTCTTTAATGTCTAAAAGATCCAATGGATCAAACTTATTTGATATCCATTCAAGTAAATAAATTCTCGAGGCTATATTATATATAACTATTCTTTATTTTCTCCTTCCAAACCAAATGGAAAGACACTCCATTAGATTTATTCTTCAGCTACTCTAATTATGTAAAGTATAAGAAACACTAAGGTAAATTTATTAATTTTATTATTGGTATCTTTACTTTTTAGTGCATGAATTTTGGGTAAAAATTTATTGAGACCTATTTTTTACTTGATATCAACTTGCAAAACAGGTTTGTTATCTGTTAATTTTGATTAAAAATATGAGGTGAACCTAGATATCTAATGATTGGGTATAGATTTTATACCATTTATTTATATTCATATAAATACTATAAATTTCATTTGTTTCTGATAATTATTTGTTTTGAAAATATGGTTATATATTTTTTTAGTGTATGTAGTAAGTTTCTCTCAATTTATTTATCATGAGAGAAAATATAATAAATTTTAAATTAGCAATATAAATTAATGAATTTAAATTTTACACCACCTCCTTGGCAATCGAAGTATGTTTTTGGTACACTAATCACAGTGCAATGGGAAAAAAATATTATTTACCTAAAACTGAATTATAATATAGAGGGGACCAAAGGTAGCCTCTAAGAAGGGATGGAAATTAATTTTTTTGGAAAATTACCATTATTAAGGGGGTCACAACATGATATTTATTACATATTTCTCTTTGAATAATTTATTTCTTTGATGGATTGTGTTATATGTAACACTGAGATTAAATGAACAACATTACACAATAAAATATTATGATTTAATGTGATAGTTATAACTTAGCCATCAAATTTTTTTGTGTATGAATATGATTGACTAAATAATTAACTGTAAAAAAATTTATTACTCAAAAAAATAATTTTTAATTAATCACCCAATTTTATGTAAAGTCATTTTATTCTTCAAAAATATATTTTCTTTAAAAATGTCCTTTTAATGTTTTTTTTGAGAAAAAAATTTAATTAATTTTTGGAACATTTGGAAAATATGTTTGAGAAAATTAAAATAATTTCTGAGAAAAATATCAAAATTATTTTTCTGTGATTTTTTAATTTTTTTCTGAAAGATTGATCCTTCAATGAATTGTGAAAATTATCATTTTTTATAAAATACCATTTTATATTCATATAAAGCATCATTATGATTTTAAATTGATCTCAAAGTAAAAAAACTATTAATTAATTATATGAAATATAATTAAATTCATTTGAATAATCATTATACATGAATTTGGTATAAGTATATTTTGGTCTTAAAAACTCAATTTTCAAACAACTTTTTTCATTATGTTTTATGAATTTATATTAAAAGTAATTTCATACACTTATAGAAATAGAATATTAAAAAATATATTTCAAATTTAGAATCAGGATGTTTGAATTTTGTAAATATTCCTATTTTAGTTTTGGTCTAAATAAATAGTAACCATGGTTAAATTTATCATCTCAGAAAAGGATAAATCAGGTAAATTAGGGATAAAAATATGTTATAATATAAAGAACCATCCTTAAACATTACATAATCTTGAGTTAAGTCAATATTTTTACTTTATTTCACATTTATGATCTTTTCTTGTTTAGATATTTAGAGAATTTGGCCATAACTATTACATAAAAAAACAATAAAAACACTGTGTGGACACTTCCAAAATTATCATTTTATTTTATAATAAAAAAAATTTTAAAATGAAATGTGGTTTCATTTCATGCCTAATCAGCATAAATTTTTCTTGATTTCATACTTGACTCTATTCTCCCATAAATATTTTGAAATACATTTAAAAAATTGGGATGAGCACAAAAAGCTCAACAAAGGGAAATAAAAAAGAAAGAAAACCATTAGTATAGTGAAAAACATGGAAATCAATTTAATGTTTTTTAGTGAATAAAAAAAAACATTTTCACATGAATAACACACTTATTTTTTGCTAAAAAATAACATTAAATCCAATAGAAATCAATTAAAACTTTTTTCAATGATATAGAGCATCATATACATAAATTTTTTTCAAACGCCTTCCAATTATAATAACCATATGAACAACTTCCAAAATTATTATTACCCAACTAATTAAAGATCTAAAATAGAGATCACCTTTCATATAAGCTATAACTGGCTCACCTGTGATCTATAATGGAGATCATCCCTTCATATAAGCTATAACAGGCTATCCCATGAGCTATAATGGGGCTCAACCGTTTGTATATGCTGTGTTAGGATCACCCATGAGTTATAATGGGGATAAAACATTCTTATATGATATATATAGCGCACCTGTTTCATATAATTATTAAGTAACATTTAGGAAATAAAACATGCTCATCAAAAAACCCTTTTGAAAACCTTTTCATACCCCTTCTAAAAAACATTTTCGTATAAAAGTTTTGTTTAAGAACCCATTTTCAATACCAAGATAACAAAATAAAGGGATTAATGGATTTATTTTCCTTTTAAAAACATTATGGTTGATAGAGTAATCCATGTATCATGTAACGGTTACGGTGAAAGATAACTTATTGTCACCATATAAATTTAAATAACGATTTCTTTTTTTCAAAATGTCCTGTATAAAACACATAAATATATTCATTTTAAAACATTTTAATTAAATTCAAAATACAAAAAAATTTCTTTAAAATACATTCATATCTATTTAATAAATATGTAAATTAATTTCATGAAGAAAAAATTGGATAATTAAATATTTAAATGTTCATGGTGTCCTGTACCACTTTTAACATTTAAATCACAATCTACAAAAATTAATACATTTTAAAAAAATGACATTAGTGTAGATAAAATATGGATATTAAATGTCATAGTGCCTATACATACAGCTTATTAAACAATAAAGGTGAACATTATCAAGAAATTTCTCAATGAATGGAGATTGAGACGAAGTACCATACCTCGAGTCCGAATCATCTTGTACATTATTTATCATCATAAATAATAAACTTATGTTAATTTATAATTTCTTTAGAACCTTTTTCATGATCATTATTTGTTTTATATCACTTATTATCAAGTAATAACAATTAAAAAATTATTTAAGTTCATAACAGAGATTTTGTTGATAATCGGTACTTGAGTTGAAAATGAACCTAGTATGATGTCAATAGTTCATATTGTCAAAAGTTCATAATCTACCACATAATATTAATGACATGTGTATCACTTTTATTCATCCATTATAATTTTAAAACAAACCATTCGTTATGTTATTGAAAAATGATAATGTTATAATCATGGAGACAGTATGCCGTACATTCCAATGAGTATATTTACTTATATATATATATATATCATACAAGTGGTGTGGTGAATAAAAACAATTGACATTACCTTGTGGAGGTGATAGTTCAAACGTGTGCATGAATGATGTTATCACATTTATGTGAGTGAAAATTAAAAATATAATTGACATATTATATTGTTATAATGATAAATATGTCATTAATGTAACATATGAACATTAATTCCATCATTATAACCAGTCATTAAAGAAGGTGATGAAAAACAAACTACTTCAGTTTGGGAGGCAGTAGTCTGCCATACACACAAACAAAAAGCTCATTTCCATTTGATGAAATTAAAGATGGATTCATGTGTTGATATTAACATAATAACATATAATTATATTTAGGATACTTGAGTTATTATTTTATCATGGGTTAAGTATATATGAAGATTTGGATGAAGGCATAATGTTGAAATACTTAAAATAAAAAATGATAGTTCTTCTTTGGTAATCAACTTTGAATAACACATTAACACCTCGAAAGATGGTGTTATACCGAATACAAGGAATCAATAATGTGGGGAGGTATTATAGGATTATTTTTTGGTAGATTTTGGCTATATCAAATGGGTTTTTGAAGTGCAAGGTATAGAGAGTAATGTGCGTCTTTTTACAAGAGATTTGGAGGGGAACCCTTGGAATTATTAAAAGTATTGAGTTAATATAAATTCAATTTAGATTAAAAATGGATTAAAACATATTTAGTTCTTATATATAATTATTATGGTTCTAAATCCATTCATTAGATAAATTCGTTATAGGTTTTTCATATTTTTGTAATCTTAATATTTATATTTTAACCCTGTTAACTTTTACTATTTTATCAAGTAATTTATACTTTGAGAGTTGAAATAATTACCATATCATGAAAAATTACTGATGAATGACTGATTAATGAAATTTTTGGACTTATATAATTTTTTTATAAAATATTTTAATTTTAGAAATTTTATATGACTTAATTAGATCTTTTTTATTTTATATTATGAATTATGTCAATTTTGACTATATTAATTACTTGAATTATTAAAAAAATAATAACAACTAGATTACATAGAAAAAAATAATAATATAATATATAACATGTCAAATTCATCCATAAAAATCATGGATTTTATAAAATATTTCATATTATAATTATATTAATATCATTAATATCATTTATTTTATTCTCTTATTAATAAATAAATTACTCCATCATCATTATGTCATTATTTAGTTTAATTATTTATTTCCTAAAAATTATGAACAAATTTCTATGATGTAAATAATATTTTCATATTTAAAATTAATATTTATAGTATAAGATATAAATTATAGAACCCCATTTTAATTTTTTAGTAATAAGAAGCATATTTATGATATTTTGGCCTTTACTTTAAATAAAATGTTTTAAATGTCATGATCACACCCAAGTATATTTCAATGGAAAAAATTTCAGAAAATGAATTTTATTATTCGGAAATAAATCATCCAGTAAGATTATGTTAAGTTTCAGGATATTGTTATATTATTATAATATTATTTTTACCTTTAATTACTCGATTTACCTTTAACCATTGTAAATTAAATTTTAATGTTTCTATTCACCAAGAATTATTTTGATCATTTTAGATCAATTTATTCAAACTGATTACAAACATTAATGCCCAATTTTAAGAATTAAGTTCACCGAAGTGGAAAAATTAATGTAAACATAATCCCGTTAATGGATCTAGAAAGCGAGTTTTTTGACGAAAAAACATTCAAAAGTTCACACTATTTTTATATACAATTTAAATGTGAAATTTATTACAGTGACCTAAATTTGATAAATATTAATTTAATTACACTTTAAAACCAAAATAAAAGATAAACTAACTATATAAATTAATTTGGAAAAAATTAGTTTTGAATTAAAATGCAGCATTTTTTACTATTCATCAAAAATGAATTTTATCAAAAAAATGCCAAAATTCAACCAAATTAAATTTCATTTCCCCACTTCCAAAGAAGAATTTTATTTTTTCAAATAGAACCATTAAAAGTTTCAGGATTTATATTTTAAAAATGTTCTCCATCAATAGGCGAGGAAACTACCTTTTAAAAATATTTGGGATTTTTATGGTTAAAATCATATTTAATTCTTATTTTAAGCCCATAAAATTTCTTGGTAGAAAGTAAAAATATTTAATAATCATTTTTAAAGCTAATATAGTTAGTTATTTTCATTCTCACTAAAAAAATGACTTGGTGATTAATACCATTTTAAACCATAATATTATAATATATTATTTTCAGATATAACTTAGTCTTGCATGACACTTAAGATTTTAGAGATATCCATTATTGTGTGTTGAGTACACTATTATTCATAGTGGCCCAATTATGGTAATATTACTATCTAATTAATAAATATTAATAAACCTGAAAAATTATTATTTTATAATTAACTAAGATGTTATGTATAAGGCTATAATTATTCATAAAATTTTTACAAAACAAATTAAATTCAACCCTTATCAATTTAGACTCAAATTTGAGTTATTTAATGGAAACTTGTCCATGTAAACGACTTATATATTATTTAAACCGAATAATGTAAAAAACATTACTCTTTTATTTTGAAATTCCATTTATGTGTCCACATAGGAAAAAATTATTTTTTAGTGAATAATAACATTAATTTTGTTCCTCATGGAATTATACTCCATGTTATAATTTATTTATAATTTTTTGGAATTAAATATTTATCCAAAATATTTACACAACATTGATGTAGTAATTATTCAATTAGTTGAAAAATAAAATAAATGATGTTAAAAATATTAAATGCGTAATAATATGACATAATTAATGTGATCCATTAAGTTAAAATAAATATTTCTTAGATATGTATTAAAGTATATTTTTCAAATATAAATTGTTTTTGTGATGTTAAATTTAAAATAATGATTAGTTTTAAAATTGACAGTAATGATATTTTATGAAAATAATATTTTATTAATTTATCTAAAAATAATAAAAATATTATATAAGGATAAAGGGACAATATATGGTTTGAAAATGTCACCCAATTTTCATTTATAGTTATTTTGGAAGCATTTTTCTCTATAATATCCTTATTATACTGTTATCTATTGAGAAATTCTAAAAGTTCGGCTCACCTAAATAATATAATGAAAACATCCTTCCTCACTTATTTACAACAATTTGAGCATTCTAGATCAACGATCCCCTTAAAAAATTATATTCTGAACTTTATTAGTTACATTTTAGAGGGGATAATATTTGAAATAGACCAACCATATAGCCATTTGTAAGAGATTTGAAGGATTCTTTTCAAAGAAGTGGTAATTGCCCTAACTGATCACATTCTTTTTTATACTCATATTTAACTCCTATAAATCAATTATATTTATATATCATAAAATAATAAATTAATTATCATCAATATTTTAAAATGTTATTATGATTATTAATACACTATTATACACCCTCTTAACTATAAAATAAGAAGTGAAACTATCACACATGTGTATGTATGAGTTACTTTCTCCACGTAGTGATACAAGTAATTTTTCATCACAATATTTTTGGATGAACATTATGATTTTTTTTAATTTATATATGCTATATTTATTACATAATTATACATATCAAACGATAATATCATATCTACCTTCTTTCCTTCTATCCCATTGAAAAATCATAATGTTTCTCATTCATACGTGCAGACTACATCCTCCACGAATCGATGTGATTTATTTATTTATATTCTAAATGGATTGTAAGAAGGATGAATATGATGAATATATATGACATAAATTATATAATAATTATTATGGAACTTTATTTCATTTCATCCTTCAAAAAGTCAATATATTTTTCATGCGTTTGTACGACCAACCATCCCGATAAACAATATAATTTACTTTTCTGTCTCCACTTTTTAGGAATGATATTAAATATTTAAATAATGAATATATATATATATATATGATTTTTATAACATGAATATTATTTTTTTAATTATGTTACTAATATCATAGTATACGTAACAAGACTTCTGAACCGAAAATCATTGGAAAATGAAGTAGTTTTACCCAAAAAGTTAGTTTAATAAAAACAATTAGTAAGCAGTTGATTAGATATTATAAATATATAATACATGGTATTATATATAATTTTTATTTAATAAAATTTTAATATATCCAAATTTATTATTCAACATGTTTTAATACAAACAAAAAAATGTGATTCTTGAGATAACGAATTTTCATCTCATATTTATTTCTATGGGACACATGTCTTATGCAATACTTATTTATTTTGTTGTTTATATATTTCCAAGTATTCAATTATAAAGTATATATTATTAATATTAAGGTTATTTTAATATATATGTATTTTATTTCATTTATGTAGTTTATTCTTAAAAACTTACCAAAGTGGTAAGGTTTTATTTCACAATCTCATCATTATTCCAGATTATTTATGGTTCCACCAAAAAATAATTATCTTTTATACACATGTATTCGAAAAATGATTTCAAAAATGTCTTTAATATATTCTTAAAATCTTAATAAGATAATTTTTAATAATTTTTATATTTTTATCCAAATGGTTTCAAAAGAACATTTTTATCATTTTCTAAACACATTTTTGTAACTTTTTCTGAAAACAATTCTCATGGAATCTTTTTAAGATATAAAACATTAGTGGATTGTCCAACCATCATGATGCCTCAATTATTTGAATATTTTTTATATATATTTTTGAAATATTTTTTTTTCATTTATAAATGTACAACTTTTTAGAAAGAGAATTTGTTTTAAAATAGAAAAGATATTTTCCCCAAAAATTATTCCAAGTGATATTTGAAAAACATTTTCCATCTAAGATGTCAGTTATTGATGTTTCCTATACTTCATTTAAGATAGCATTGAAGGATACCATTATTATTATTTATTTTTATGTATTATATGTATGATGAAAAGATTAAATGTTTATGAAACACAATTATTTTCATGGGTTTTGATATAATGCATGTTTTATGGTCCTGTGGAACACAAATGTATAGTTTTAATTATATGATAGGTAGTAACAATATATACCTATAATGAAATGGGTAAATTGTTATATCTCATGATATAATTATGGGAAAAAAGTTTAATTTCTAGATCTGTTCTCGGAGACAAGTCGAATTTCTATATTTATTATGGAAGGGAGTTAAAGTGTATACTCCGTTTAGGGAAACAAGTCGATGTTCATGATCCATTATGAGAAATAGATCAATTTCATTGATCCCTTATGGAATTGGTATTGATGCTTGATTCAGTGGTATTGGTAGTTAACCTTGAAATATGAAATGATATCTATACACATAATGATGACACAACCATTAATGACATGAAAATATGTTTCATGATTGAGTTATAGTGAATTCTAATTGTTATTATTCATGCCTATTAAAATGTTAATGTTTTATGCCATATCTCATGCCTATGATATTTTTCAGTTTGGGAATGAGATTTTTAGTTTATGGTCAATATCTATTTCCCTTATACTTATGATATGATTTAATAAGATCATTTATTGATATATCTCATGCCTAATATTTCTGAGAATCAAATATCACTTTTTCTTGTGTTTAATTTTCCGAGTTTATAAAGAATTTTTTTAGTTGGGTGTTCCGAAGATGAGTACCATGAGGGATGATATTTACAATATATGTTTGAAATAATTCATAAAAAAATAATATTTATATATTATATCTAATGAAACTAAACTTTTATGGTCCAAAGGTGTGTTTTTTATGACTTGAAAATTCATCTATTAGGATGTAATATTTATGTATAAAAATATTGGGTCATTATAATGCAGGGTTTTATTTATTATGATTTAGGAAAACTAAAACTAGTTAAAAACAAAGAAAAGGAGTGGAGATAAGGTTATAATTTAAGTAATTAGTTTAGGGGTAGATTACCAATTAATATGCTATTCTAGCTATAATTTGATTAACCATCCAGCAATATTTCAATCAATGGGTGAAACCATAATCATTTATCACCTATCAAGGGGTAGTAATGTGTATATGTTTCAAATTGGTATTCAAAAAAATTGATTCATCTTACTTCCCTTAAGCATGGGATCAATAATTAGTTCACCTGAATTAATAAATAAATTCCAAATTAGGCGAAGGTACTTCTAACCACTATAAAAAGACCCACTATTCCCAACACCCATATTAGTAATCAATATATACTTCATTAAAAAACCCATACCTATTCCATCATTCACAGAAAAGATTAACTGTGGGGATAAATTAATTACACCACTCAAACCATTGTAAAGTGCATGAAATAAAAACTAAAAAAATCAATTTCAATTAAATATCGCAACACCATAAACTAGGATTAAATTATAATAGAAGAATATATAATTGATATTTAGACTAAAAAAATAAGAAATAGGTTCTATTCCCAATTCCCCAATCACTAAACATATCTATCCCCTAATTTGTAGGGATGAAACCATGGAAGAATTATGATATAGTATAAAAAATGAAAAAACAGACTACCCCCTTAAAAATTCTGACTCCTTCTCCTCCTCCATCTATTTTAAATTATCAACCACCTTATTTGATTTAGAGTTGTTATCAGGAATATCCAGCTTCCTAATTTCTCTAATATAAGAATTTAGTATTTTAATTTCTATATTTCGTTTTCCCAATAAAATTTTACTTTGAATTTTCTCCTCCCAAGGATGATTGACAACCAGATTTCAAATCTCATTCATTCCATCATTGGTTAATCAACTATGTTTAAAGAGTTTCTCCTTGTTTCCTCATCATGAAATAGATCCACATGACCTCAAGATGATCAATCTGTCAACCATTCCATTTTATTTTTTTTGAAAATATTTATTCTCACAAGAAATTTATTTTAGATAAAACATAATTTTCAAAAAATAATATATATATATAATTGGTCTAAGAATAAAGAAAAGTTAATATGTATGACCATTAAATTTTTTGTATGTTTAAAACCTTATGCAAGTTCCATAATTTCATACATATAAATAATAAATGTTTAGAAAAGAATATTTTATATCACTAAATTTATTATGTATTACTGGAGAATGTTACATATCATAGGGATTATCCACTATTTAGATCTCAAAACAATATGTTTTACCCTTACATATTATAGGGGATCTCATAAATGAATCTTATATATTGGGTTTCTTGTCTCCATTAAAAGGAAATAATCTTCTTATATTATTAGATCCAAGAAAATGACTCTTCATATCAATAAAATGACTCTCATATGTTGTTTGTCCCATATTTAAGGGTCTTTATGATGAAACTGTTTCTTAGTGGGTATTTTCATGAACTTTATAAAAAAAATAATTTCATTCATGTATGGGTTATCCTATGAATTAGTTTCTTTAAATTAACCAATTTTTTTAATTCTTAACAAATTATCTAGAATTTTATCCTCTTGTTTTTGGACTTTTCCAATTCCAAAAATATTTTAGAAGTTTATTCTTCAAAATTATTCCATTCTTTCAAAAAAAAATTCAGATGATGACACTTTCACATGTATTAAAGAACCTTAATGTATTAGATAGTGTACCTTTCTATATGACCATAATGTTACAATTCTTTCAATCATAGATGATTTTTTAGGACTCTTATGTACGATATAATATGTTAAATTCATTAAACTTTTGGAGGTTCGTCAACATTACTCAAAGAATTTTTTTCCTTCTTCGTGATGTCAGAAAGACACTTAATGTAGACCGCTATGCTTCTAAGAAATTCACCATCACTATTAAAACACAAAATACAAGGATTACTAATAAATGACCATTAAATTTAATATTAATATTAATAAATCCAATTAAATTTATAATTTTATCCAATTTAATCATATTCAAAAAAGATAATTAAATTTTTATTTGATTCCAAAAGATACTAAAACTTAGTTAACTGAAAAAAATGAGGGAATAAAATGAATTTAATATTAAAAAAATATTATTCATTTTTGATCAATAACAACAAAGACTATGGTTAACATCATTTACATTAATATATTTTCTCTACTAAATAAATAGGCCACTAAAGAAATAAAATATTGGTCAGAAAATAATTTTATCTAATTAAAAAACCCCAAACTAGATAATGTTTATCTCTTTAAATCTACATCACTATGAAATTATTATAAAAATTCCCAAAATATATAAATAATTAACTTATAGAAGGTAACATATGGACCACTTATTTATTGTTCTTTTGAGTACAAATTAAATTTAAACTATTGAGTCCTTATTCTTCTTTTTTATGTACCAACCCAAAATAAAAATAAAGTACCCTTCACAAGTCAAAGAGAAAAAAATATTATTTATTGACTTTATCTATTTATGAATGTTCTTTAGGTTAAACAATATCATCTAATTGAATTCAGTTTGTCTCATTCTGTATAGTAAATAAAAACCCCATAAACAAAAAATATTCATTGAACATAATATATAAACTGAATATAGTCATTTAAACCTTTATTTTAATCATTCATAATTCATTAAAATATCCAAAAAAATCTCACTAAATCCTGATAGATAATAAAATTCAATAAACACAATTTATTTACTCTATCATTTTCTTCAAAAAATCATATAAAAATTGGTTTTTTTAATATGAAATAATATTTTATCTCACATAATTAAATACCTTGAAAAATATACATTCTATTATTTTAATTTTTTCTCTTCTATAAACATATTAATGGTTTAAACACCTTTTTATTCTTTTTTTTCACACATCACTTTTTTATTGATAAATATTCATAGAAACATCTCACATATCTATTTTTATTGTGTAGTATTCTTGAAGGTATCTATCATAAATTATTTAATTGAGTAAAATTTATAAATTTTCTTATAAATCATAAGGGACATGGATTATGAATCACACAAATATATTCATTTAGTTGAATGATTTGATATATCTTTCCAAACATTATTACTCAGTTGTTTTTAACCTAAATCAAATATTCAAGACACTAAATAGTCTTTATAAAAATTCGATTTATTTGTATAAAAATATTCCCCATCTGCTTAAAAATTCCTCAAATATTATTCAAAGGATTTATGCACTCCAACTATTAATGTAATCAAATCACATTATAATATATTATTCCATCTACCACATATTGAGAAATATATAACACATAAAAAATCAATTATGTACATAAATTTATTTTATTGATCTATAATATGTCAACTACCTACTTTTACTGTCTAATCAATGTATAGTATGATACTAGCTAAAAAATATATTAAATTGTCCACCAATTATACATTATATTATTAAGTAATTTTTGTCATCAGTATCTCTATGGTAGGGAAAACATTAAAATAATTTGTTTTGATTCATCATATGGATAAAATTTTACATATAGTCTTTTATGTTGAATTATCACAATAATTTACACTAGTATTTATTTAATATAAGTTAATTCATTAAAATTTTCATATTTATAATTTAACATCCCTAAAATATTATTTGATAACATATATCCTTATTTCCATACCTCTTATCTCATTATGTCTTAAATTAATAAATTTTGTAGCTATTAAATCCAATCATCAACATATCATCATTTTTCTTAGTCTACACTTGTTAATATTAATCTCAAGTAAATTAAGGATAAATATAAAGGAATAGAATATTTTTCAATAATAATCTAGTGTTTGGTTCATGAGTATATTTGATTAGTCAATATAAAAAATTTCATGTTGTAGAAAACCTTTGAGGCAGACTATTATATTTACATTGATAATAATATTCTCAGAAATAATATCCAGTCAGCTATACCTTATAACAATATCAAAATATCCTTTAAATATAATTTTTGATATGTGATGAATATTTAGTGAGACCTCCTCAAATTACCCATACCATTACTTTGTCATCATTTAAAATTTTTTAGTTCAATAATTCCAAATGAAACTTTTCAACCATTTCCTTATAATTTTCATATACATAATTGGTAGGTATTACATTAAGTAATATAAAAAATTCCACCCATAATTTTTTTTAATAATAATATTTTTTCATTGTTTTAATAGACCTATGTTTCTAAAATGTTGACTTAGACACTATTTTAGGACAATAATTATTATTGTGATGGATTGATACCCCTGTGAGGACTGTCATGTTTGGGATTAGTCAAAGTGATTCATTTATTTTCATTATTATGAAAATTAAACTCTATTAATTTTTTTATATGACATTATAAATGTAGAAAAGTAAAACAATAAAACTTTTATATTCAATCAATACTTCAATATTAGTTTTTCATTCAACCAATTATCTAAAAAGTTTATCCTCAATAATTAAGTTTTAAATATTTTCTATTGTGTGAAATAAAAACTATTAAATGAAACAAAAAAATCAACATGTTTAAAAAAATCAACCATGAAAATAATATGATAAAATTATGAAAATATAATTTTTTTTCATTTGAAAAAAACTCATTCCATTTTAGATAATTTTATGAGTTATAATAGTTCCATCAATCATTTATGAAAAATAAATTAATAATATAATTAAATTTTAATTAAGTAATTTCATTAGTTTAAATTAATAGTTTCACATTCTTGATTCAATATTTTTATTTAGTTCCAACAGTTAATATTTTTGTTAAATTATAATCATAATATTGATTGAAAACACATACTATAAATATAAGAGAGATCTGAACTAATGGGATAGTAAGACAAAAATCATACACAAATCTCACTCACAATAATTTATATAAATGAGAAAGATAAAAATATGAAAGAAAATATAAGAATAATTACCTTATTTATTATATTATAATATCACACAAATATATATATAGTTTAAAAGAATATGTAATCAATATTCTGGATCATTATTATCTTCTAATTAAGTTTAATAGTAGTAATTGAATACATGGAAATTATATTTAGGAAATAAGACCTATGATTATCACAACCCATGGGATATTTTAACACAAACTATTAAAATTAATGTGTATATATATTGTTCTATGGATGTAATTAAATTTTTGGTATGTTATTTAATGATCTCCTTAAAAAAAACACAATTGTGAAAATAAGTTAATTTCTAATAAACTAATTTGAAATCCAATAGGAATTTCCTCATTAAAAACATTATTTGTAAAACCTTATGGAAAAATGAGTAAGGGTAAAATATTATTATATTTTTAACATATCTTTACAAGAACATGATATATATTTAATTTTAAGAATCTTAATTTGATAAATTGTTTTTTAAAAAGTTATCGTTGGTGACACGTTTATTATTTCTTTAAAATTCTCACATGTTCTAATTTTATGTATATAAAGATCAACATTGTTTTCACATACACTATTTAAAAATAATTTTTATGAGGTCAAATATAATTATATTAAGTATTTATTTCATTAAAATTTTATTGGATATTTTTTATACTTTGATGTGTCAGTACCTCAACGTGACATTTAATTTTTAATAAAAAATACAGTCATGAATGAAAAAATTAAAACTAGGACACTTGTTTTCTTATTTTATCCTACTTTACTATGGTAGAAGATGCCCTAATTTTTTATGGTGGTATCGTCAAACCATTTTACATCAATGGAGGAGGTGCCATATCCTATTTCTTATGTTGGAATTATTTCTTGGGTTTGTGGTCTTTTAATCATGGGGTTTTCTGGTCTCTCATCATGAATATTATTTTATATTTCCTTTGAATCTAGGTTCCCCAAAGGTCCCACGTTTGTTTAATGTTAAAATATAGAATTAAATTTTCCCTCAATAATTATCTAATGTTTATTATCTATTTTGAAAATCTTTTGGAATGACCTTTGTGGATATTTGGATTCCCACTAATTTGTTTTGATAAAAACATGCATAATGATTAGTTGTTATAGAAATGAGTGTTTTTAGACTGCTAAATACATGTTAGAAGTGGTTTGGAATGAGATTAAGGGAAAATAAAAGTATCACTAAACTAATATAGGTGTGGTTATTTGAGATATAATTAATATTATTTCATGTGATGTTATTGATTGAAATTATCCAAAGTATATTTCTTCAGCCTCTAGAGGGTATAATAATTCATAACTAAAGAAAACCAATCGAACACTACTGGAAATTCGGGCTATAGCCACGGTTCTAAACCATGGCTATAGGCCCTCAAACCGTGGCTATAGGTAATAGCCACGGTTTGAGGAACCGTGGCTAAGTTTGGCGTGGCTATAGGTCTAGACCTATAGCCACGGTTCCAAACCGTGGCTTTAACTCTAAAGCCACGGTCCAAACCGTGGCTATAGGTTTAGAGCCACGGTTTAAACCGTGGCTGTATACCTAATGCCACGGTTTCAACTGTGGCTATACTAAAGGCTGGACAAAATCTATAGCCACGGTTTTAAACCGTGGCATTATGTCTATAGCCACGGTTTAAAACCATGGCAATAACTCAATAGACACGGTTTAAAACCGTGGCTATAGGGTGTCCAAATCCATAAAAAAAATACCCCCTGGACACCCCCCTGCCACCCCCGGCCAGTCCCCCCTGCCAGTACCCCCTGCCCCCTGCCTGGACACCCCTCCCCCCCTGCCTGGACACCTTGCCACCCCCCTGCCAGTCCCCCTGCCCCCTGACACCCCCTGCTAGTCCCCCACTGCCCCTGCTAGTCCCCCCCCACTGCTTGTCCCCCTGCCACCCCCTGCTTGTCCCCCTGCCAGCCAGCCCCCCCTGCCCCTGCCAGCCCCCCCTGCCCCTGCCAGCCCCCCTGCCCCCTGCT
Organism: Viscum album; assembly: GCA_963277665.1. Lineage (NCBI taxonomy): Eukaryota > Viridiplantae > Streptophyta > Magnoliopsida > Santalales > Viscaceae > Viscum > Viscum album. Next base: position 66,661,673 of record OY728139.1, read on the forward strand.
TGCCCCCTGCCAGCCCCCCCTTCCCCCTGCTGGTCCCCCTGCCAGCCCCCCCTGCTTGCCCCCCTGCCAGCCCCCCCTTCCCCCTGCTTGTCCCCCTGCCAGCCCCCCCTACCCCCTGCTTGCCCCCTGCCACCCCCCCCTTCCCCCTGCCAGCCCCCCTGCTTGTCCCCCTACCAGCCTCCCCCTGCCCCTGCCATTTCCCCCTGCCCCCTGCTTGCCCCCCTGCCAGCCCCCCTTCCCCCTGCCAGCCTCCCCCTGCCCCTGCCAGCCCCCCAGCCCCCCCTTCCCCCTGCCAGCCCCCCCAGCCCCCTGCTTGCCCCCTGCCAGCCCCCCTGCTTGTCCCCCTGCCAGCCCCCCCAGCCCCCTGCTTGCCCCCCTGCCAGCCCCCCCTTCCCCCTGCCAGCCTCCCCCTGCCCCTGCCAGCCCCCCCTGCCCCCTGCTTGCCCCCTGCCAGCCCCCCCTTCCCCCTGCTTGTCCCCCTGCCAGCCCCCCCTGCCCCCTGCATGCCCCCCTGCCACCCCCCCTTCCCCCTGCCAGCCCCCCTACCCCTGCCAGCCCCCACCCCCAGCCCCCCTGCCCCCTGCCAGCCCCCCCGGAAAGACACAAAAAGGGCTTGGAAGCATGAGAAGAACTCACATGATCCTAAAACTAGAAGGATTCATGTGAAAGGGGTGCCCCAAGGCAAGGTATGTACTGAAAATGCTTGCAGGGACAGTCCAAGCAGCAAGGTGATTTGGAGAAAGAAAAATCAACCTATATTGAAAAGAAAAATCCATGGTGGTAAAGCTGTCTAAGGAAAAACAGGTTGTGTTTTGGGTTGTGAAGAAGAGAACAAACCTAAAGAAGGGGAGACATAATCCATGGGGTAAGTGTGCTCACAAAGCATATATTTTAGAGCTGAAAATAGATCTGGTTTAGAGCTGGAAGTTGCATGCAGCAATGGTATCAATTCATGCTAAAAGTGGTATGTCACACACCCTTTGTGCTTTACAGTTTATATACTAACAATTTGGTGTGAGTTTGGTTTAGATCACAAGATTGTTGAGAAAAAGGAAAGGTGAAGCGGCCTTGGAGAGCCCTCTTGCACCCCCACTGGACCCCCATGCCCCCCTGGACAGCCCTCTTGCACCCCCTTGCAACCCCCTGGACAACCCCCTTGAACAGACCCATTGAACACCCCCCTTCCCCCTGCCAGCCTCCCCCTGCCCCTGCCACCCCCCTGCCCCCTGCTTGCCCCCCTGCCAGCCCCCCCTTCCCCCTGCCAGCCTCCCCCTGCCCCTGCCAGCCCCCCCCCCCCCCCAGCCCCCCCTTCCCCCTGCCAGCCCCCCTGCCCCCTGCTTGCCCCCCTGCCAGCCCCCCCTGCTTGCCCCCCTGCCAGCCCCCCCTTCCCCCTGCTTGTCCCCCTGCCAGCCCCCCTGCCCCCTGCTTGCCCCCCTGCCAGCCCCCCTGCCCCTGCCATCCCCCACCCCCAGCCCCCCCTGCCCCCTGCCAGCCCCCCCTGGAAAGACACAAAAAAGGGCTTGGAAGCATGAGAAGAACTCACATGATCCTAAAACTAGAAGGATTCATGTGAAAGGGGTGCCCCAAGGCAAGGTATGTACTGAAAATGCTTGCAGGGACAGTCCAAGCAGCAAGGTGATTTGGAGAAAGAAAAATCAACCTATAGTGAAAAGAAAAATCCTTGGTGGTAAAGCTGTCCAAGGAAAAACAGGTTGTGTTTTGGGTTGTGAAGAAGAGAACAAACCTAAAGAAGGGGAGACACAATCCATGGGGTAAGTGTGCTCACAAAGCATATATTTTAGAGCTGAAAACAGATCTGGTTTAGAGCTGGAAGTTGCATGCAGCAATGGTATCAGCAGCTGGGTGCTTCACTGGGGCAGCCTCAGTATGGGTCTCAGCAGCATGAACCAATGGTTCAACCTTCTCAGATCCAGGAAGAGATCAATCGGCAAATGGAGCTTAATAATATAGGGGGAAGTTGGGCCGGAATAGAAAATGATGATTATGCCCATAGAAGTGATCCATGTAAGGATATTTTAAGCAAGGGAAAGTTTCCTTCAGTTTATAAAGAGGGATTTAAAATTGTCTATTCAAGGAAATCAAGGAAGAAGAAAGACTGCTCTCAATGGAGAACAACGATGGTGACTAGGTCTCATAGCTCATCTACCTACAACTTGGAATGGGATGATGATGTCGAGGAGGGGGGTTATGAAAACGAAATGCTTTATTATGAAGGCAGTTTTATCAATGTCTAGCCCCATCTCCTCTCTTATTTCATCTTTTGTTTTTAATAAAATGGCTTTAGAGCCTTTCGGCTCGAAGCTTCTTTCTGTTTCGATGGATTTGGGGAGTTTGAACATCTCACATAATCGTTTAATTTAAATGTTAAACGATTACTAATGGGATTGAGCCGTACGCTTCAAATGAGCTGAAACGTTTGGGACATTTGTGTAACGTACCATGAATAGGCTGAACATTTTGAGGTTCTCGGAGGCCTATATGAATTGGTTCAATTCCTATGAAAGTGGTTGCACTTGATGGATGAGATCATGTGATCGTTAGAACTCCTCAAAGCCGATTCTCTCTAGCTCTTGTTTCTCTCCCACCTTTAGACAAGGTTCTAACAGACTGTGGTGTTGAGCGAGACCCTACCTAAGCATCAGGTGATTCCCATGAACGTTGGATACCTCAGAAGGAGTCTTTCGGTGACTTCTCGGAGATCTCGATCAAACGCTTGTGAAAACTTCGACAAGCAGGAAGGACTGGTATTGAGAGAGGTCCTACTAAGTGTCGGGTGATTCCCATGATTTGTGGATACCTCTGAAGGAGTCTTTCAACGACTTCTATGTGATCACAATCAAACACTTGTGAAAAGCTTCGAAAGACTGGATTGAATGGTGTAAGGTACACCATTCTTATTCTTTGTTTAGATTGATTAAAAACGTATAGATATATTTCGGCGTGACAGCGGCGTGACCGCGGACACCCCTCCCCCCCGCTGGACACCCCTCCCCCCTGCTGGATGTGGCTGGGGCAGGGCCACATCACGGCGTGACCGCGGCGTTACCGCGGCGTGACCGCGGCGTGACCGCGGCGTGACCGCGGCGTGACCGCGGCGTGACCGCAGCGTGACCGTAGCGTGTTGGCCCGATCCAGCGACATCCGCGGGGCAGCATCTTCCGACCAGGAGCGAAGGGAGCGGGAGGAGGCTGGAATGCGGGTGAAAGGGGGGTCCTACTAAGTGTCAGGTGATTCCCATGATTTGTGGATACCTCTGAAGGAGTCTTTCAGCGACTTCTAAGTGATCACAATCAAACACTTGTGAAAAGCTTCGAAAGACTGGATCGAATGGTGTAAGGTACACCATTCTTATTCTTTGTTTAGATTGATTACAAACGTATAGATATATTTCGGCATGACTTCGGCGTGACCGCGGACACCCCTCCCCCCCGCTGGACACCCCTCCCCCCTGCTGGATGTGGCTGGAGCAGGGCCACATCACGGCGTGACCGCGGCGTGACCGCGGCGTGACCGCGGCGTGACCGCAGCGTGACCGCAGCGTGTTGGCCCGATCCAGCGACATCCGCGGGGCAGCATCTTCCGACCAGGAGCGAAGGGAGCGGGAGGAGGCTGGAATCCGGGTGAAAGGGGGGTCCTACTAAGTGTCGGGTGATTCCCATGATTTGTGGATACCTCTGAAGGAGTCTTTCAGTGACTTCTAAGTGATCACAATCAAACACTTGTGAAAAGCTTCGAAAGACTGGATCGAATGGTGTAAGGTACACCATTTTTATTCTTTGTTTAGATTGATTACAAACGTATAGATATATTTCGGCGTGACTGCGGCGTGACCGCGGACACCCCTCCCCCCCGCTGGACACCCCTCCCCCCTGCTGGATGTGGCTGGAGCAGGGCCACATCACGACGTGACCGCGGCGTGACCGCGGCGTGACCGCGGCGTGACCGCAGCGTGACCGCAGCGTGTTGGCCCGATCCAGCGACATCCGCAGGGCAGCATCTTCCGACCAAGAGCGAAGGGAGTGGGAGGAGGCTGGAATGCGGGTGAAAGGGGGGTCCTACTAAGTGTCGGGTGATTCCCATGATTTGTGGATACCTCTGAAGGAGTCTTTCAGCGACTTCTAAGTGATCACAATCAAACATTTGTGAAAAGCTTCGAAAGACTGGATCGAATGGTGTAAGGTACACCATTCTTATTCTTTGTTTAGATTGATTACAAACATATAGATATATTTCGGCGTGACTGCGGCGTGACTGCGGACACCCCCCCCGCTGGACACCCCTCCCCCCTGCTGGATGTGGCTGGAGCAGGGCCACATCACGGCGTGACCGCGGCGTGACCGCGGCGTGACCGCGGCGTGACCGCGGCGTGACCGCGGCGTGACCGCGGCATGACCGCAGCGTGTTGGCCCGATCCAGCGACATCCGCGGCGTGACCGTGGCGTGACCGCAGCATGACCCCAGCCGCTGTTGGCTCTGCAAGAGGCCGTGAACTTGCGAAGTCAAATCTGCGAGAGCTCTCTCGACGCGTCCAAGGTGCTGCTTGGCACCGTCGAATCACGTTTGGTTCCTGGTCTCCATGATTGGTCGAAGAAGATCAACGGTTGAGGAGAGTAGTAGTGGAGTAGATAACGAAGAGGAGAAGTTTGGCTATGTAATAGAAGTGAATAAAAATGACCAATTCTGTATAATGCACAAAATTCTGTATAATGCACAATTCAAAAACGGTGTTTGATAAAGAAATCAGAATCAAATAAATGACTGACAATTACAAATATTTAAAAATGCATATGAAACAAAATGAATAATCGGAATATAGAATGACATATTTCATCAAATGACATGATTACAAACCAATACCATTGAAACATGGAGTTCAAATAAAAATGAATAATATGGCATTTCTATAATACATTCCATGATGGTGTGTATGTACAGTATGCAAACAGAAAACTGTAATGATAGGAGGCAACAAACATGTCGTATTTGTGCAGTATAATAATTCAGGCATTGAAAATTGAACACAATGAAAACAAGATAATGAAATGACTAATTGCTTTCAATGGAGCAACATAAATTTCAAATAACGTTTCAGTACTATAGATAATGTAATAATTATTTCACATCAAATAGGAATTTGAAAAATAGTACTGAAAACCAATTAAATAGTAAACATGTATGTTTACCATTGGTGTGCGGCATCACATTTTAGTCTGCTTTTTCTATTTTCCTATTTATATTTCCCTTCATTCAGGTGTGTAGTTCATCCTCATTATCACAATCACAGACATCCTGACGACAAATTCCATCACCCTGGATCACAACCAATCTATAGTAAATATATTTAATTGAAATAAGAGCATTGATATGATACATATAAAATTATCCTTAAGTAGTAGAGTTCACCTAGGTAAGTGCAGTATCAAAGCCGCAATCACAGACATCCTGATGACAAATTCCATCACCCTGGAGCACAACCACACTATAGTAAATATCTTTGATGAAGATTATCCTGGAGGTGAGAAGTACATGTAGAAGAATATCCTGGAGGTGAGAAGTACATGTAGAAGATACAACTGAAACATCACCTTCTAATCAGCAACGGTCGGGACTAAAGGAAAATTGGAAGTCGTTATGCCCCGATGTTTGGATCATAGGCCGTCTTATGAGATAAGCATGTCCAATCTCTATAATACATTATACCCTGCTCTAAAATACATGATCCACTACTATAAAATATGACCCACTACAAAAATCATGATTTACTACCCAAAAAACTGCATGTTCCAGTGCTTATAGTGACATAATAAAAAGTCTGAAATTTAAAACCTTGCACCATCACAGTTGAATGGTTCACCAATTTGCTACTGTTGAATAAAAAGTGAAACTTTAATATAACTGCACAAATAATGGTGACATAATAAAAGTCTGAAATTTAAAAACAATTGAATTAGATTCGGCCACATGAAAAAACATCCAGCATCCTGAAAGACCGTCATGGAAAACCATCCAGTATAATAGAAATACCTATTAATGTAAAACCGTCCTGCAAAATCTGATAAATTAGTAATGGAAAAGTGAAGAAAACCGTATAGCATCTAGGAAATTGCAGAATACAACAAAAGGCCCAGATTGATATACCGTCCAGCATGAAATCAGAAAGTTAAGCAATCTCTAAGAAACATTTGAAACAGTGCAGCAACAGAAACCTCCAGCATAAACTTCCAGTAGCTAAAACATCCAGCATTAAAATCTTGTAGCAGAATTCTCCAACATAATGATAATCATCCAGCAATCCTAGCCTCTAGCATGAGTATCAGAAAGAGATGTTAGAAATAACTGAAACAGATGCACGAAAACTTTGAAATGAATAGTCTGTAGTCTATCTAATGTAATACACATTGATCTACAAATAATAATTAACAAAACAATAATGGGAATTATTTGATGAGTGAAGATGTATGATTACCTTCTATATCCAGGATGAGTTTTCAGTCTGTTTTTTCTGTTTTCTTGTTTATATATCCCTTCGTCATGGTCTCCAAATCAGTAGATGGACATGTTGTAGGCACGCTGTCTGGAGACGTCTGGACATTATCTTGCTCACTGTTGTCAATATCAAAACAGTGCGACAGATTTTTCTACATAGAGGTTTCATGTTAGAATCACTTTAAACATTATAGTATAGGGATTGAAAGCAGTGAAATTAAGAGCAGGGCTTAAAGAGTAGAGTGTTTTTTATCAGCACATAGATGTAATAAATTTGTACATTGCTAATTTTATAGCACAGTGCTCACTATCTATAGGTGGTGAAATAGTTATACCTGGCCTGTGAAGTATCTGTGGGATGTTTTATGATATTTTCCAGATCTGTACAGCAGTGCATTTTCTCTATAGAGACATTCATAACCTGCATGGGCTTAGTTTCCTGTATCGATATTGTGGTACCATGTTCAACTGATTTGGGTGCCACAAAAGCAGTATTATAGGGCTTATTTAGTGTCTCGGCGTACCCATAATTGGCAGGATTGCTAATAGTATTAGTGTGAGTTGGGATAGCAGAAACTGGTTCATCATCTTTTATTTTGATTTCATTCTTTAGTCCAAGAGAGGTGTCATTGTTAGCAGGTTGTATTATTGAATCCTTAATGATAGAAATTGTAGGTTTCATATTACGGAACATCTTAGAAATAGTATTATCACTACTTAAAGAAAGCTGAGACCAATCAGAAAAGGAATTTGTAGCAGTGGAGAACCGTAGTTTAGTAGTCATTCTCATTCCCAATAAAATATGGTAAATATTAATGATATTGATCAAAAAAGCAATGTAATTGGATGCATGGAACTCGTCATACATTACCAATCCAAACATACAATTAACATCAAAAGTGAGTCTCAATATCAGTATCATCAATATCATGATAACCCTCATCCACACCTCCTACAGAAACACCATCACCACCTCTCACACCACCAACATCATCATCGGCATTGACATCGGCATCCGAACTGGCACCATCACCGGGTCCAACACTAGGTCCAGCTCCGGCTCCAATAGAAGAATCTACATTAGCAGAAAGCATCGACATCAAAAAGGAATCAACCGTTGCAGCTGCTTCTGGTGGAAGTGTAGAAGAAAGGGCAGACATAAACTTAATCATATTTGCAGTTATCGCCTGTTCTGATTTTTGACTTGCTTCTTTGATTGCGGCATTCATTTGTTCCACTGTGACAAAACCAGAACCGGTACTCGAAGAAACGTTAGTATACCAGTATCGAGATGGTACAATCTTCTTCCCAGGTCGACAACGCACTCTACCCTGATGCTCATCTCCTAATACCTGATGTAGATGATCGTTTGGGCCCAAATTGTCAGGTTCTTTTTCTGCCAATGCCTCTAAAGCATTCTATTGATTGATATATAACATAAATTAAAATGATAAAATAATATAAGGAATTAAATTCATTAAAAATCAAAGACATGGAAATATACTTACAATCGCCTTCTCGGTGTCGGGATTTGGCACAGTACCATCTTTCTTTTTCCGGCTTGTACAAAACAAAGTTGAGCGAGGAACGCGACCCTCAATATTCGATGCCTTTTTCTGGAAATAAACAAAGAAATAAATCAAAATTGGAAGTTAAAAAAATTACACAAAACAAAGCTAAATATTTTAAATGTTAAATTACCTGCGTCTGCTCATGATCTGGTAATGAAGTGTGTCCGCGAGTATAAATGTTTTTCATTGCACTCTTGTTTTTTTTATTTCTATTTGATTTCTCCTATAAACAAATAATTATATAAACTCATTAACATAAATAAAACAAGTAATTTAAAATCGTTTTCAAATAAATAAATGAATATATATATAAATTTAACAAACACCTTAAACGTTGAACTCTTCCAATAGTTGATCATCTCTTTATATTGTGATATTGGGCAATCTTGAATCACCGGTACTTCTTCAAGCTCTGTACCAACTCTCTTTTTCCACCCAAGATATAAATCATACTTGTAGGCTCGCCACATTTCACCTAAATACATTATCATTGCATCCTTTGCATTTTGTCGACCGGGAAAATTATATCGAAGCTGCAATGGACATAATATATGTTAAGAAAATTTTATAAATTTATATATATAAAAAAGGTGATTAACATTACTTACCCAAATCTCTGCCCAGGCTTTGTCCTTTATTTCTTGTCCAACTGCCTTCCAACTTATCGGTTGAACCGGAATGATATTGTTGTGTCTAGCAAGTGTTCCCATAAAACTTTTACATTCCGTGCCATTTTTATTAATTATAGCATTGTCCTCATTGTAATCAACAATGATTTGCGTGTTCCGATTCCAAACCTCGCGCATTTTTGTGCGGCCTCGTCGTCTGGTAGAGGCTGGAGCTAATCATGAAACCAAAATAAAAGAGAATAATATATATGAATTTATCATTAATCAGTAACAGTAATGCTTAAACAAATACCAGTAGATGGGGGATCTGCTGACCCCTGAAGTGCTGCGTCTGGAGGGGGGGGAAGCCTCCATGGTAGGTGAGATATCTACATGAGTACTATGTATAGTAGATGCAAAGTGTACTGATGGAGGCAGAAAACCCGATGGATAACCCTGTACAGATGAGGGTGGATATGGATATGGATATGGCGGTGGGATATATGGGGGCACAATACCCTGTATAGTGGATGGTGGGAATGGAAACTGAGGGATGGGAGTCTGAGAACTACCATCCGATGTGGGAGTGGGAAAAAAGGGATACGGAAAAGGTGGGTATGGATAATATGGAGGTGGCATAATGGGAGGATGGCCTCCTGATGTCTCAAGCATCGTAGTAGTAGGCTGACCTGTAGAATCAGTGCCCCCCGCCACAATATCATCCTCAGTGGCATAATCCAAGCGTCTCCTCGATGATGCGGTCTAAAATAACATAGATGATAAAATAAAACAAACGATAACAAGATAAATAATATGAAAGACCATAATATTCAAACATAATTTGTACTTACATTGTTTCCAGGAGGAGACCTACGTTGTTCGTTTCTCAATATTCTTCTACTCCTTCTACTACCATCATAATCAAACATTTTGACCTGAAAATTTAAAATAATATTATCAAATAAATAGAAATAATGCAAAATGTTAAATAATACAATTGTATCATAAAACAATGAGATACATTTTCATGTGTGATATTTATATTGATAAAATATCAAGACTTTTCTATGTTCAAGATTTACTAGAGAAGTGGTTAAACATATATTGGTGAGGCTATTAATAGTTTTATATTCGATAATGGTATAAAATATACTAGTTATTTTGATATCATGTATGAAAGTTAAAAAAACACATACCATATTGCGATAATATCAAGTAAATACTTACAAATGTGTCAACGCTATGTGGGGTCTGTGACAATTTCTGGTTCACAATCTGTTCTAACAATTGCATCATCCGTATCATCAAATGCAACATTCGAATAAATACCAACAGGTTCATCCACAACATCATTGTCATCCATGCCTTCGTCAAAAATATGTCTAGGAATAACATCAACAATAACACCAAATTGTGGTTGTAACGGGTCACTTACATAAAACACCTGTTTAGCTTGTGACGCAAGAATATAAGGTTCATCGGTACGAAGCTGGCGGTTCATATCAATCACTCTAAATCCACAGTTATCAATATGCATTCCTTGTCTTGTCATTGAATCAAACCACTTGCATTTCATCATTGCGACACGACCATGTGCATAGTAATCTAATAAAATGATTCTTTCAACAACACCGTAATATGATATATTTTCTGATCGAGGTTGCATGTACGATGCACTCGCATAACAATATGTTGTGGCGCTTATCGTGACACCGTCATGCTGTGTTGCCATTTTTTTTGCACAACTATTTATAACAAATTTATATCCATTGACAACCATTGACTTACAATCACGCACCACATCGTTTGGACCAAAGGACAATGCTTTTATTTCATCTGATACTTCAATCATTGGTAGAGTTGAAACCTAAAAGATACCAACATAGAATATTAAACAGAGACATGTGATTATGTTATGAGAAGAAGAAAAAGAAATCCATTACCTTTGACTTTAACCAGGAAGCAAATTCTTTGCTGTGCAACAGTTCCTTCCTCTTAATAGATAGAGAGCGATGTCTCTTTTTTATAATTTCAAAATGTTCTCTACAGATATGCAAGCATTAAAATGTCAGAAGATATAAAGAAATCACACAATGAAAAAAAATACATATTTATTAGTTTACTTACTTGATATAATCATCAAGCACACTACAGTTGAATAATACTGTGCGATGTGCCATTTCCCACTCTTCCCTGCTTAAAGTACACAACGAGTACGATCCAGATATCCCCCCTATTTGGGGCATTGAAGGAAATGCAGGCTCAATGGGATCATATTGCTCATCTTCAGTTCTCATTAGTCGATTAGACCTCGTGGTGACGTTAGCCAAGTACGATGAACAGAAATCCATGCATTCTTGTGCTAAATAGCATTTCACAATACAGCCTTCAGGATGATATTTATTTCTCACATAAGATTTCAATGTAAACATCATTCTTTCGGTAGGATACATCCACCGACTCGAAAAAGGACCACCAAAGAGAACTTCCGTGGGAAGATGCACAGTCAAATGTAACATAATTGTGAAAAAAGACGGTGGGAAAATTTTCTCCAAGTCGTAAAGAATAATCGGTGCATCTCTCTGCAATTTCTGAACAGCACTTCTACTCAATCTTTTGGCACAAAGATCTCGATAAAATTGACATAACTTAATCACCGCAACTCTAACATTATGTGAAAGTAAATGACGAATGGCAATGGGAATCAACTCATGTAACAAGACATGGTAATCATGGGTTTTAAGAGATTTGAGTTTCACATCTTGCGTATTCACCCTTTTCGAAATATTACTTGAATAACCATCCGGAACCTTCAAACTTTCCAAGACCTGAAGAAATTGTTCTTTCTCCACATTTGTCATCGAATAACAGGCAACATGGACTTTCCACTTATTTTGACCAATTAACTCAGGATGAAGTCTTGCTCTTATACCCCAATCCATCAAATCACGACGACACCGCAAATCGTATTTTGTTTTGCCTTTGACATTTAAAATAGTAGCAAGTAACATCTCACAAATGTTTTTCTCGATATGCATTACATCCAAACAATGACGTAATAAATTCGATGACCAATATGGCAACTCAAAGAATATGCTTTTCTTTCTCCAATTGCTGTTGGAATTGGAATTAGCATGCTTTCGCTTTCTGATATTTGATTGACTTTTTCCAAGAACATAATTCAAATCATCAAGTTCTTTAACAATATCAGTCCCTGACATTTGTTGAGGTGCCTCATCTGTCTCGATGGCATTATCTAACTGTCTCCGATTATCCCTGCATGGATGGTCCATTGGTAGAAAACGTCGATGCCCTATGAAGCTGAAAGTTCATCGAAACTTCATTCTTCGGAAACGTGTATTTTTCATACAAATAAGACAGGATAATTTCCCTTTAGTACTCCAACCAGACATCATTCCGTAGGCAGGGAAATCATTTATCGTCCATAATAAAGCTGCACGAAACATAAAGTACTCCTTTCTGAATGCATCATACGCTTGTGCACCAACAATCCAAAGCTCATTTAACTCCTCTATTAATGGCTGCAAGTATATATCAATATCATTTCCAGGATCACTGGGTCCAGATATCAATATACTCAGGATAGTGCACAGCTTCTTCATACACATCCATGAAGGAAAGTTATAAATGTGAATGAAAACAGGCCAAGTACTGTGTGCAGTATGCATTTGGCGAAATGGGTTGAAACCATCACAGGATAATCCCAATCTAACATTTCGTGGGTCGGCTGCAAAATCAGGATGTAACCTATCAAATTTCTTCCAAGCCAACCCATCTGCAGGATGCACTATTTCATCGTTATCCTTATTTCTTTCATCTTCATGCCATCTCATATTCATTGCCATTTGTTCTGACATAAATTTTTTTTGAATCCTGGGAATTAAAGGGAAGTGCCACATCACTTTCTGTGGTATGCATGATTGAGATCCATCTTTATTAGTCTTCCACCTTGATGTGCCACACTGTTTGCACTGACTCAAGTTTGCATTCTCCTTCCAGAATAAACAACAGTCTTTGAGACAAGAATGAATCTTACTAGATGAAAATCCAAATTTGTTAACCAACTTTGATGCCATGTAATCATTTTCTGGAATACATGCATCATCAGGCAATAAATCCTTAATAAATGTAAGGAGATAGTCGACTGCAGTATTACTAAATCCATACATTGTTTTCCCATGATATAATCGCATTAAAAACTCAAGTTTACTCATTTTTCCACATGCTTGATATACTGGGGTATTTGCATCTTCCATCAACTTTCTAACACTCTCAACGTCATCATCCTGATTAATAGATGAGAACTGTGTTCCAGTATTCATTTCCTCTTGCACTGGTCTACATGAGGAGCTAGCTTCAGAAACAAAAGGAAACCGATCAGAAATCAGATTTTTCATACCAATCTTTTCCGCTGAATCGATGACATTCAACACTTGAGCTTTTTCTACATTGTGATACCACACATGATAATTTTTTTTAAACCACTTTTAGTGATATGGTAACTCACTTCCTCACGAGTTAACCAAGGTCTTCCAACACAATCAAAACACGGGCATCGAATCAATCCGCCATCTGAATCATTATTGAATGCAAAGTCCAAAAAATATTGTAACTCCTTCTGAAATTCATCAGTGATCCGATCAATGTTGTACATCCAGTATCTATCCATTCTGAGGCAGATAAACATACATTAGATAAATAATCTAGAAAATGACTTAACATTGTATGTATTGTTTCATAAGATATTAAGTAATCATCAATAACAAGTTAATAAAAAAATTATAACAAATATATTAAAATTATGGTTTAGGGAATTCATAAATGTTTTAAATTATAAAAATTCACGAATAGTCATACATAAGTTCCAATAATGAGGACTGATTATAGTAAAAAGAGTTTATATGAAATCTAAGAGATAATAATAATCAATTCCCAAAAGTGTTTGGGTTAATTCATAACGAGTTCTGATGTTCTGTATTAAATCTACAAAGATTTATTGAAATTTAGAGTCATTTTGAAAATATAACCCATATCTACAAAGATTTGTTGTCATTCTACTAAAATCCTTGGGAATTTCTGGTGTGGTTGAGTTGTTTAGTGATTTTTCTCAGTTTTCTTTTATGCCTTACCCCGCACCCCATTGAGTAGTGGTAGATGACGGAAAATATAAACCATATCTACAAAGATATGTTGTCATTCTACTAAAATCCTTGGGAATTTCTAGTGTGGTTGAGTTGTTTAGTGATTTTTCTCAGTTTTCTTTTATGCCTTACCACGCACCCCATTGAGTAGTGGTAGATGACGAAAAATATAAACCATATCATAAAGAAATTAATAATAGAAATCATCATTATTTATCTTTGAGAAGGAGATAGACATTTCATAGAAAATAGTTTTCTTCTTGGTTGAAATTGAAGGTGGAAATATTACTATAATAAATTAATTATATCAATATTTAATTATGTTCAATATCCATTTATATTATATGAACTAGAGGTAAATCCATTTTGATCAAGGACTCCTAAGGATATTATTTTTTTGAAGGTTGGGGACCCACCTTACATCAAGTAAGTGGATGATGGATTGATCATCTTACTCTATTAGAATAGAGTCTCTACCCTCAACCCTACACCTATTATTATTTCCTAAAAGGACATACCCTTCCAACTTCTTGAATAGATTCAAAAAAGACTCTATATATAGACACAAGTTACAATAATATCCAGAGTTGAGGACCCACTCATGATTGAGTTTATGGATGGATATATTCCGGAATTCAATAGCATAATATCTTGAGTCAACCATAAAAGGATGGTCAGTTGGTTTTTTGTGTTCTAACTCTCACATGAGTTTCCTACACTTGGGATTAATGTGCATGGGTTTAACATAGTGAAAACATGTGACTTTTCTATCCAAGGAACTAGTTTTGGATTTGGGTTCTTTATTACACTTGGAAAGTATGTTCACTACCACCATAATGACATCAAATCCTTGAGATCGGGGTAAACTAGATATAAAATATATATAAATATCCTCCCACACTTATTCAATAATTAGTAATGGCTATAATAATATTCATGAAAGTTGGGCTAAATATTTTTGTCATTGGAAATTGCAGAAACCCCGGCTGATGTGTCCCCTTTACTGGCCACGTGCTCATGATCTTCGTTATTGCACAGAGGGTGCTAATGTGGCAGTTCATTAAGCAGGGTGTTGATGTGAAAGTTATGTTTAGAATGTTGTAGCATTAGTTATGGGATGAAAGCTACTAAACATTATAATGAATTTATGGTTAATATTTTTGATGAAGTGGTAATATTAGAACAAGTAAAGATTCTATGATTTTATACCAATAAAAATAAAATAATTCCAAGATGGATTCCAAAATTATAGGAATTCCAATTGAATGTAACAGTGAACAAATCACAAACCAGTAGAAAATTCATTAATGGAATGCTTGCATATTTATCATAGAAACATAAACAAGAATCTACACAGACTGATTCCCCTAAAACGAGGGTCAAAAACTTGAGAATACAATTCCAAAACATAGGCATTTACCAAGTTAATAAGAAATATAAACCAATAAAGGTAAAATAATTTGGAAATAGATTCCTAAATTCCAAGAATTCAAAATGATTATGATGACACCAACGAAAAAATTAGAAAACAATGGAAAATACAAGTAGTAAATGCTTGCATAATTCTCATATAAATAGAAATAAGAATCCTTACAGATTAATTTATCTAAATCTTGGATAAAAAAACAGAATAATATTCTAAAACATTGAAATTAACACATAATATTTACCCCTGTCATTTCCAGAACCAATAAGCATGTTCTTGACACAAAGAATCATCTACAACAATAAACAAAATGAGGGCTGCAGCAAGCAGGGATTAAATGAGTCATAACAGAATTTATTTATAATAGTAAATAGAAAATGTGTTTTAGAATATATTTTTTTGAGATATTCAACATGGTTAGAGGTTTGAAGGTGATTCCCAAACATCTAACATTATCTTTGAACACCTGGTGTGTAGGGTAAATAGGTTTATCATCCATGCTCCATGGAAGTAAAGATTCTTTGACTCTAAACCTATTAACATAAACTAATTCCAATATGGATTCCTAAATTCTAGGAATTCAAAATGATGGTACAAACCAGTGGAAAATTCATGTATGGAATACATGGATAGTTCTCATAGAAAAAAAATAAGAATCTGCATAGACAGATTCACATAAAATCTGGGTAAAAAACATGAGAATGCAATTCCAAAACATAGGAATTTACCATGTTCATAAAAAATATAAACCAATAAAGGTTAAATAATTCAGAAATAGATTCTTAAATTCTTGGATTTCCAAATAATTACAATGACACCAGTGAGAAAATCTCAAAATAGTGGAAAATACAAGTAACAAATGTTTGCATAATTCTAATATAAATTGAAATAAGAATCTTTAGATATTGATTTATCTAAATCTAGGATAAAAAACCTATGAATGTGATTCTAAAGAATTTTAATTGACACAACTTATTTAAACCTTTCATTTCCATAACCAATGATCAAGTTCTTGACACAAAGAATCATTTATAGCAATAAACAAATGAGGGCTGCATCAAGAAAGGATTAAAAGAATCATAAGAATTTTTTATAATAGTAAACAGAAAATGGGTTTTAGAATACAAAATAATTGAGATATTCAACATGTTTTGAAATATAAAATAGTTTCTATACAACTGAAGGAGTAAAAACATAACCAGAAACAAAAAATTAAGTTATTTTCAATTCATTAGTGCTATCAAACAGACCCTAAATACATGTTCAAAACATCAATTCAACAAAAAAAGAGTATCAAGAGAGTTAAAGGAACACATCTAACGGAAAAAATAACAGATCAAGACCCCTTTTCATGGGATTGGTCTAACCTTCATCACACTCACAGAGCATGTTGGCTAATGGTGTTAAATTTAACCTCTATTTCATCCTTCCCCCCCATATGGGGATTTTGCGTGAAGATGTCGGTCGGGAACGGGGAGGGGGTTTGCGCAAAGATGTCTCAGGGTGACGTCGGCCAAGAACAGGGAGGGGCATTCATCAAAGAGGTCCATTGAATGAAATAGGATTTACTATATTCATAATAGGAATCCACCATCTCAATGTAATTAGAAAAATAAATAGTTTTAGGTGCTTATATATTGCTATTTTCATGTATATAAATACCATTATTTTGAACAAGGATCTATATAGTTCTGAGGTAAATATAAATTTTTATAGTTTCCCACTGACTCAAGGAAGTTAGATAACAGGAATCATGGTGGGTGGATACAATAGAATGAGAAGAAGTAACAACATCAATCGAAGGTAAACACCAAAATCTCATATTTTCAATGGGAGGACCATAATAAATAGATTGTATTATATGATTCTAATTCCTCAAATGTTCAACTATTTCCCTTTATATCCCCTTCAACCTCATGAACTGGTTGATAGTTAGAAACATGATCCAATTTTTCTATTTGATAACCAAGATATAATTGGTTCCAAGATTTAGTGTACTTGTATGTGTATACTGAATACATAATACTGATAGATGATGAATCTGAAATAACATTTCATCGTGAGTGAACTATAGCCAGATATGTTGAGCCACCATTCTATTTTTTGATGAAGTGTAGTGCTACTGTTTGGAAAACAACTCCTCTAGATGTTGTAAAATTGATATGCAAATCATCATGGTTCATACTAATCACAAAAAAAATCATCATTAATTCATGATATAATGACACCATTTATCAAATAATTGTGATACCCTCACCTGGAATGATAAGAACCCTAGAACACCTGACGGAAATCGCAAACAGGAGGAGGAGGAGGGGGTTCGAAGAGGTGGATGAACTGTAGAAAAAAAAACAAATTCCCGAGGAAGACAGCTGCAGATGAGGAAAATGTGTCGGGAGGGAGATGGGGGTGTCGACCTCAGCGTCGGAAGAGAGCCGTCGGGGAGGATCCGTCGAGGAGGAGGGCGCGGCGAGGAGGGCGCGACGAGGAGGAGGCATCGGGGAGGAGGGCGCGGCGAGGAGGAGGGCGCGGCGAGGAGGGCGCGGCGAGGAGGGCGCGGCGAGGAGGAGGGCGCGGCGAGGAGGAGGCGTCGGGGAGGAGGAGGGCGCGACGAGGAGGAATTGCGAGGGCTGAGGAGGAGACGTGGTCGGGAGGAGGGTGGTGTGCGAATCGGGGGAGGAGGGCTGTGGGATGAGGAGCCCGATAAAAGATAGGAGAAAAAAAGGATGAAACGGATTTATCCACGGAAGAAAAATTTAAGCGTGGCAATATAATGGCTATAGCCACGGACCTACAAAACCGTGGCTATAGGTCCGTGGCTATAGCCCGAATTTCCAGTAGTGGAAAGAATAAATTTTTAAAAAATATTTTTTGAAACCATTGAATTGCATAAGGGGTGTCTCCATTATTAATGATAAAACTCACACCTATAGGAATATCTATTCTATATTTAAATGGGGTATGAATTGTCTTGCCTCATATTTTTTCCTTCTAATTTATTTCATTCTTTATATACCTCAAGAATAGTTAGTATGGAAAATAGATATTCTATTATGGGTATTTGTATGGAGAGAATCAATTGAATGGGATTAGTTTATTTCCTGGAAATTTTTTAGGGTGAAAATAATAGGGAAAAAGGTAATGTTTATATTGAGACGGTGATTAGTTGAAGTAAGGTTTTGGAATTTTACAAGTTTTTAAAGATTTATATATTATCCTAATATTGAATAGGTGATTTTAGGGATATGAAATCTAGTTCGTGTACCAGATAATATTATTGATAATCTCAGCAATCCAGTTGATATTTAGAAAAATATTGATGATATTATAGTAAAATAGATCACATAATGATGGTGCTTTTCAAAAATGAAATAATTTAAAGAAAATGAATAAAGAAATACGAATTTAATTTTTTTGGATGACTATGGATAAAAATTGGATAATGTATAATCATTTTCTATGGTGTAGAATATCCAAGGGTTTTGGATTTTTATTTAGATTGGAATAGTGGTAAAATTTCAATAAAGTATCATATATACTATTATCATTTATCATGATTGGATATTATTATCTAAAATCATTTACCCACTTTTTTTAGTATTGATTTGATAATTAAAATGTGGATTATATAGAAAGAAATACTTAAAATGATTGGTGGAATTTTTCCACTTTTTCTATCCTCATAAGATTGTAAGTAAAGAATAGATAGAATTATTGAATGTTGATATATTTTTTATAAAATTTTTTATAGGGCCTTTTTATGTTTTTGATAATTATTTGAGAGAAATTAATGTAGATGAATATTTTTAAAGGAATATCTGAATTGATTTAATGTGGTAAAATATGTATTGATATGAATTTAAAATTTTAGGGTCATAATTTAGAAGGAATTTATTTGTGTATAAATAATCAATCCTAATGAGGATCTTCATAAGAACTATAAGAAATAATTATATGTATAAGAATAAATATTTATGATATAGAACTATTAAGAAAAAATGTATATGTTACAACTGTTATGCAATATTAAGCCCATAAGGTCCATTAGCTAAAAAAGATTAATTCAAGAACATTTAATACCTTGAAAGAATAATGATTAATCTTTAAAAGTTATATAAAATTAAATAATAAAGATACTATATTATTTCATATTAAAACTAAAATAATTCTATGATATAATATTATTCGAAAGGTTACAAAGGAATAAGTCTAGAAGATATAGATCTGTGCGAGAATAACTAATGAAAGTTAAGAAAACTACTTAAGATTAACCTATTCGAGAAGTATCATATATAATAATTCTATGTCATGGAAGAAAAATCTAAATACAACTATAAGTATATATACTCTAATGTAATATTACAAGATGGTTATTTTTGAATATGTTTTTTTTTGAAAAATTAGAGCTATTTTAGGAATTCCAAGACGAAATTTCCGGATATTCATATGAGACGAATTAAATTAGGTTATAAATTTTTATTCATCATTGATTAAAAAAGATGATAATTTGAGAAGACCATTATTATATATGAATTATTTTTTGATGTAAAGTAAAATATTACACCATGAATATGAACACCACAATGTATAGTGCGTTAAAGTAAGAATTGAGGGATAATTTCATGCTCTAGTGATATATTGTGAGAATAAATGACTGAATGCCTTTATAGATCTGACATAATAGATTGGGGGCATACCCTTGATCCATGAAAAATTTCATTCTTTTTTATGTTTATTATATTTATATATTGAATTGACTTTTTTTATAAAAAAATATATTTTATTTATGTGATGATTATTTATATTAACCAAAATTTATGTAATAAAATTTGAGTTTTTAATATCCAATACTGATTAATGATAAGAATTTATTTATTTTTATAAATTTTTTTTATATATATCGAAACTATGGACTAGGACATGGAGTAGTTTACTTAAAATTTGGACTATATTGGACTCAAATTATCTAATCCCACATTAAATAGTGCCTAAAGAGACTAGATATTTTAAATCCCAAACCATGTGGGCTTGGCCCACTCCACCATGGTCTAAACCATTAATAACTTCTAGAAATATTAATGTTTTTCTGTACCCTTGTGAGACCTATAAAAGTGTAGGGATTATATTGTATCATTAGAATAAATATCACACTATTGAAATATTACATGATAAATTTCATTCAAACATGGAAAAGAGAAGTTCTGATTTATTTGGAAGCTTAATTTAAATACAGACAAATAATTTTTTTTAATTAATAGATAATGTTTTAGAATATTTTAAATGATATATTTTTTTAAATGAAAAACTAAATAATGACTTCTTTTATGAAGATCACATAAATATATTTTTAGATATATTATTTTTGACCCCTTTCATGAAAAAAAAGAATTACATTTACCAATTTATCAAGAAATGCTATATTTAAATATTTGGATAATATTCACATTATTTGCGATGAGTTTATAACAGGTTTATTTAGAGAAATAAAACAATATTGATGAATATGACCTATCATTACTGTTGAATCAAAGTGATGAAGTGTTGATTAGAAATTAAAAAATAATTGAGAGAAAAATATTAACAAACTACTCCTACCTGAATATTCAACTGGATATAAATGTTCTTGATGGGGTGAGACTATATTAATTTTGAATATTCCTAAGAATTATAGGAAAATATTTTATTTTTTTAATCACCCCAGAGTACACATGAGATATTATAATTTTATTTTAAATATATTTTCATAAATTAGAGGCATGAAATATAAATAATATTCAAGAGATTAAGTAGTGAGGAGATAAATTTGGTTTAAGGATTATTGCTTCCCATTAATAACCACTTTATCATATTATTATTACATTCAAATATTAGACTCAACCTGAATATAAAAAAAATGAAAATAACCAAATTGGGAACAAACCTTATGAGTATAATTTGTATTATTTCATTTTTATTTACAATCATCAAATTAATTTGGGAACGATTTTTTTATTTTGTGGTGATATAGACCTTAAAAACTCATAGATGTTAATTTAAATAAAATTATCAAACAATTTCGACACTAGATCAAGCCCTTATCAAAGTTAACTATTTATCCATCTGAGTACTTCACTACTGTCTAGTATAACTCCTGATAAAATAAAATCTAGAAAAAAAATTAATAGTATTAGAATCAGGATTGGTAGGATTGACTATGTTGAAGCTATATTATAGATAAGTGTAAGAAATTCCTAGAAGAAGTGATTCTAAAAGATATATAGTAATATCGAATAGAGGTAGTGTGCTGTGGAACCACTGTGTATGTAACCCAATTAATGTAGTGGTGGAAACATTCCCAAAGTGAAAAAGTATTTAAGATATGAGTTCAAAAGTGTTCACTATTAAAAAAAGAAATAAGTTTAGTGGGAGCTGTATTTAGGATGTGGGCAGTTCCATTGGTTGTCTGATATCCATTCCGAAAGATCAGATAGTAATTGAACAAGTAGAACTAATTGAAATAATTTTTAAATAGATGGATGTGTTCACATTGAATATGTTACTATTATGAGGTTATAATTATCTTTTTTATTAGAGTAATGATATTTAGGGATATGTAACTCAAACTTCATACTACTTAATCTAAAAGATATAGTGTTCCTCCTCTATAGTAGTGTAATTTTTAGGCCACGTAATTCATTATATTTTTGTTTAGCTTATCATTTTATTTTTAATGTTTTATATTTGTTGGATTTATTCTTTTCTATCAGACAATTTCATATATATATTGCAGATCTTAATTATAATGATTACTTGATGAAACCATATTTATTATTTTCAAGTCTTCTAAAACATTATTTCTCATTTTAGGGTTTTAGAAGATATATTATAGATTAGTGGTTTATGGAACACAAAGTTGTATCCATGTTCATTTTTAGAGTTTCCAGTGGTTAGATCATTGTTAAATGTCGAGGACCTAGAGATCTGTGTCATTCTATTCTTTTCATTGAAAAAGGAATTGAGTAATTATATCCAAATCCCTTTATAATTTCCAAATTTAGGGGGGGTTCATTTGTTATGAAATGATGGCATTGGATTTGGGTATGGTTTAACTTGATAAGTTTAATGGACTAGATTTCAGATTGTTGGGAATATATTTAGAGGAATCATTGATCTAGAGAGATTAGGAGATTTATTTAAAGGGGGTCAAACCATAAGCATTGTCAAAAAAAGAATTGGGAAATCTCAATAAAAAATAAGAAGGATCTAAACAGATGATTCTATATCTGAACGTGGTCTTAAACATTCGATATGTGAAGAAAAATGTTGAGTTTATGATTACACATCTCAAGATGTATAAGAAGAAAAATTTTATAAGGAAATTGTTTCTAATGATATAAATATTTATAATCCATAAGTTAAGAATTTTTTGTGGAAAATAATTCTAGAAATATCAATTTTATTTGAAGGGATATTGTGTCTGTTGGGGTGATGTTTGGTGTACCATTGTGGGAATTGATCTTTCTATTATTTTTTATATATTCATGATATGTTATTCTTATTATTTTGAGTGACTCTAGTTGGAAGTTTGGATTGGTTTTTGAATACATTCATGATTTGATTTTGACTAAGAAAATTTATATGAAGGAAACCCAATTTTCAATAAAAAACATTTAGTGAGGAAGGCATAGAAACACAATTTCATGAAAAGTTAGAATAAGGGTAAAGAAAATATAGAGAGGATTTGATATAAATTAGCTGAGATCAAACCTATATACTCTTATTCTGGGTAGAAGGGTTGTTTTTAGAATGGAAAATGAGAATGAAGGATCAGTTATAGAAGGTATAATTTCATAAGATCATCCCTAAATACCATTTTATATGATACAATTAGTTTTTTGAGTGTTTTGGGTCATGGATTATTGAATATGGAACTTTATTTACTCTATGTTTTAGAAGAAGAGAATAAGATACTATGTTTCTAGAGGATTCTACAGGGTTCAAGCTACACATGAATAAACTCATTAGATTATGGGAAAGGTCAATTGTTCCCTCTAAACATTAAAGATATGATTACTGATGTTGTAATGGTTTTGAAAAAAATTGAGGTTAATGTAGAAGCTGATTTCAGTATCATATTTGATTTCTGTGAGTTTATAAAAAATGTCTATAGATGGTTTTAGAAAGTCCAATGGGGTCCCATTATGATTCCCAATGGTGTGAAGGATAAAACATCGTATCATACTAAAAATTCAGAAGTATAAATGCATAAAAGATAATGGAATTTTGAATTTTTGTGGTTATTGCATGGGGATTTTGATCTCATAGGTGAGAAAGTGATAAAATTACAAACTATGAACTACATAATAAAACTTGGATACATGGAGTGTTGAACCTATAGGAATTATATCATTAGAAAGTGAAAAATGGGTTGTAACTCTAAACTATAGTGATGAATTCATCATTTATTTAATTTATTTCATAATTATTTTCCCAATTTACGCTTGTATTATATTTTATTCACATAATTGTTTTTATAATTATGTTTTTGGAATTTTGGAAAAGAGGAAGAAAATCATAACATTTTAAAAGTAAAGGATATAATTTTGAAGGGTGAAAAATTAAGCCAACTCATGGTCCGAACTATAGGGCAAGCCATCTGCCTTGAGGTAACCAACCTACTTCAACTATCAAAAATCCCCGATCAACATCAAGAGGAGTATAGGGACAAACCTAGATGAGGCAACATAAGGGTAAGAGGGCCTAGTTAATACCTATGTGGGAAGACCCTAGTAGGGGGGTTGTAGTATTAGAAGCACCACAACTAGTAAATTATCAAACTTGAGATGACCTAAGTAATAAGGAAATGGAATTCTTAATATTTTTTATGTTAGATCATAGTAATAGTGGGAATTGTAATCATAATGAACAAAAAAATAATGGTGAAAATAAAATCATCTAAAAAAATATACTTTTATTCTCAGATAGGGTTTCTAGTAATTTTGAACCACTATTTTCCGATTTATGCCACTATACAGTGTTTGGATTCACTATAATAGAATATTTATGCATTATGGGATCATGTTCGTGTATGGGGAGTAATGTTTACATATAATGGTCTATTGGTTTGTGTCAAAACCCCTTCCAACATGATGAGAGTTGATATATTTCAAGCATGGTGACTGCATCATGGAGGTTCATGCATCAAATGACCACATGAATCATTGAAAATTTTAAGGATCAGAAAAATTCAATTAATGTAACACCTTGACCTGAGTTACCCAAAGTTGGTGTATTATTAAATAACATTGGCATGATCATAATAGATCAAGTTCTGAAAGATAAATTAGTTTTTTAGCCCTGGAAGTACTAGATACATACATAATTTTTATATTACATTATCAAATGAAAAACAACAATATTGTGTCTCCTTGAACACTATTATATCCCTTTTCATATTCTTATAGGTCAGTCATAATTTACATCTTCACATCCTGGGAAATATAAAACACAAGAAAGGGGTGAGCTCAGATGCTCAGTAAGGATAACAATAGAGTAAAAACTATCATAAATATTCATAAACGTTTAAGGTAATGTATATGACTAAAGCACATGACTTTTAAAAATAAACTTCAGCTTAATATGAAAAATATAAATCAAATAAATCCATTTAATTATTGACATGGATATTTTACTAGTTGAATAATCGAATGTAATATTAATAGCTAATTTCATAATGATGGAATGCATAATGCCGGATATCATAGCCACATAGTCAAGGCCTCATTCCAAGACTACAAATAATTTGTTTTCAAGGCCTTGTGCCAAGACACTAGTTTGTCTCATGAGACCTACTTATGCATCAAGGAGCTATTGCAGGTTACACCCATCACATAATAAGTCTAATTCATTCATTATATGAAAATTTTGAAACATAACATAAACATTTGTATAAAAACTAGCATATGAAATGTTAATACATTAACCATAAACCATGAATGGTATAAAAATAGAACATCCACAGTCAAACATATCATAACTCATTTAATAAAATATGGAAGATTGTATTATAATAAATCAACCACAATCAAGAATAATATCTGGTAAAGGATGTAGATATATTTGAAAATGATTAGTAAATCTCTTGGATAGAAATAACATGTTTTGTGAAATCATTTAAATGTATCACTATTTATCAAGAAGTTGTTAAAAATAGATTTTTGAATCAAAGTGTTCCATACCACTTTGAAACTTTTAAAAGGTATTTTAATTTTAAAACATTCATGTCCATATAAATAAATCCTTAAATCCATTATTAAAATATGGACATTAATGAGAAATTTTGGAAGAATAAATCTTTAAAACATTTAAAAAATCTTTTAGTTAGAGTTCCATACAAAAAGAGAGTCGTTTGAATAAAAATAATTGATGTAACGTAAACATTATAATTTCACGAGAATAAGGGTATTCATGATATACTATCTCAAAGTACGACATATACACCATATTAAAGTGAATTGGTGCATAACAACAAAGAAGTCTAAATTGAATGTAGATGGAGATGAAATCCATTATAAAGACCATATACTTAGGTTAAGGATAACTCAATGACATAATTATGTGTGAAAAATATAAATACTTTAAATATGATTGGATATATTGTGTAAAACAATTAGAGGAAATTCACACATATTCTTGTAACAACAACACCAATGACTTGGATGCTTCACTCAATGTATGGAAACTGAGTTAATATTACTCTTTTCAAGTTCATATCGATGACTTGAGAATTTATCAATTGAGTAATTATTTTTATCAAAAGTATAACACACAAAAGAGAGTGTAAAACAATACATAAATAAATAAATGGTGATTTCACCCATAATCTTGGAGTAAAATAACCAATTAAATTTGCGTAAACCCCAATGAGTGGAAATCGAAATTAGAAATTCCCTTACCAATTTGGTGAATTATGAAACATAAACCCCATGAAAGAAGTATAATACAATGAAGATGTAAATACACATAAATTAAATTATATTATGCAAGGAATACAATCATGGGTATTACATACACCACACAAAAGGAAATAGTGGTAATATTTAATGAATCTCACAGAAATAAATAGTGAGATGAAAACCCCTTACCACATTGTAATCAGTTGAGTCATATGAACAAAAGTTAATAACCACCAAATGAATTACAGAATAATGGGAATATAAATATAATCATGATAATACATATCAAATGGAAGTACACAACACACCACATGTAACAAATAAATGGAAAACATTGGAAATCTCATAAAATTAAAAGTGACATAAGAAACCCCTTACCTCATGTCCGACTTGACTAGTATGTTCCATGTTATTCATAAATAGTAAACTTAAGTTAATTTCTACTTCAATAATTACTTTTTTCAATATTATTATTACTTTTATATCACTTATTACTTTGATATAAAAATTAGTTAATTATTTGAGTTTATATTGTACATTTTATCGATGTTCAGAACATTAGTCAAAAAATGAACTTGATATAATTAGAAATTGTTCCTATGGTAAAAATTTCATTATCTAAAGAATGATATTCATGATTTAGATATCATATATATCCAGTGTATATGTATTTATAATATTCCATATCATTTGAAGTTAATAAACGAAATGCACCGTTCATGGAGATGGCAAGACTTACGTACACATGAACGCTACTTTCAATTATATTTTATATTTAGAGGAATAAAAACATAATAATACATAGGTATATTATTATTATAGTATAATATCTATTTTATTTAATTTAATTAACTCCTACCTTTATAATTTTCACATATGGCATGAACGGGTCATATCACATTGAGGGGGCCGTAGTATGCATTTTTTTGAAATGTAATTATCATATTTATCCATTTTCAAAATCATAATGTATGGTATAAATAAATGATATAGAAATATAGAGACAATATAAATATAATATATATCACATTTAAATATTGTGCCATCTTAATGGCAACCAAAAGAGGTGGTAGGATAAGATTGAACAGTCATCATTTCGTGAGGCTGTAGTTCACCATCCGCAGAAACAACATGTTCTTTACCCATTAGACATAGGTGTTTATAAGTGTAGTGTGAATAATTATCATATAAAAAACCTATTATATTGAGGATACTATTTTTATTATAAAATAATGGAATAAAAGTGTTTTTGGGGTTGGAGAAGAAAAATAAAAGAAAGAACTTATGAGAAGATGTTACCTTTAAATCGGGTAACTCCCTTTGATTTGAACCAAAAGGATTTCTTGAAGTGCCTTACGCCTAAGGTATGGCTTCTTGGTGGAATAGAGGGTTTCTGAGAGCTTATTTGTCAAAGGATGTATGAGACACCTGGCTTGAGGTGTGTGAGAAATGTTTTATAGGTGAGGGATTTTTATAAGGGTGAGGAGGGGCTCTTTAGAAAAGTTTGAAAATATTATTTTATTATATAATGATTTTCGATTTCTAAAGGTCCAAAAACTTATTAAATTAGAAAATAAGATGAATTTTGTTGGAATAAGATCGTCAAATAATAATTTTATTTGTTTTGGATATTTTTTAAACCTTTATAATCTTATTTGTTTAATTCATTTATTAATGAGGTAAACACTACATCATTATTTTGTCATATATAATTTTACTTAATTGATGTGTGAAAATAATAAAAAAATACCATGGCGTAGGAAATATTTTCAGATTCCAAATGAGAATTTATAGTCAAAGATATAACTTATATAACCACTTGTAAGAATTGATTTACTAAAATATATACGTTTATGTCTTTTTTGTCATTACTTTAAATTAATTAATATAACGTGTCATTGCCCTCTTAAGTGGATCTATGAGGTCCACAAATCAACCCAAGGATTCCCATGGTTGAAAATATCTGAACCAATATTATTAGAACACATATTATGGTAATTGGATATTATTATAATATTATTTTTACCTTTAATTGCCCTATTTACTTTTAATTGCGGTAAATAAAAGTCAAAAGTTACTATTCACCAAAAATTATTTTCATCTAATTGAACAAAATGTTACTTAATATTAACAACTATTTATGTCAGATTTTCAAAATTGCATTCACAGAGGCGGTAATATTTCATTTAAATGAAAAAGTCAGTTTTTGAACTTCTACTTTGTGTTTTCATTATTCATCAAAAATTGAAGTTTTTCAGAAAAATACCAAAACATCAGCCAAAGATATATTTGATATTCTTGATTAAAAAATGTTGTCTATTTTACCAAAATCAAAATATTTAAGTTGAATCAATTAATTTAAAATTGATTCCCATCGTCAAAATAAAAAACGTGTTTTTTATTAAATAATAACAATCAAAAGATTGGGATTTTTTATGTCTAATTTCAAAGTGAAATTACTTACAATGACCAAAATCGGATTAAATGGTAAAAATATAATCTAATTACACTTTAAAACCAATTAAAAATATAACCTAACCATATAAATAAATTTTATTTATAGGAAGTTTTGAATTAAAATACAGTATTTTTAACAATTCATATTAAATGAATTTTTTTAGAAAAATACCAAAATTTTTAATTAAAGTATATATTGATGTCCCGGTTCTAAATAATAATTTTATTTTTTAAAATAGAACACATAAAAGGGTAAAATGATGGATTTAGATAGGGTTCTCCATTAAAATGTGGAAAACCCACATTTTTTGAAAAATATTTCTTTTATCTAAACAATTGAATTTGTCATTATATTATTTCTAAGAAACACAATAGATGAATGTTAAAATTATATAAGATATATATAAAATTAAAAATGTGGTTATCACTATTCAGAACTGCTTTTTAAACGGCAAGTTTGATAGGCCGTGAAGTGCTTGAACTAAGTGTTGCATATATTACACAATATTGTATTTTTCAAAGAGAAGCATACCGTGGAAGCATGTGGTGTTACATTATTCACTCATTTTGGAAATTGAATCCTCATAATTTTAAAATTGTTCTTGGAAAATTTATTTAAAGTCCCCCATTGTAAAAAGATCCAATAAAACTATCACTTTAGAATAAAGAAAGAGAAGTACAATGATCACCCGAGATAACCCGAAATAGGATTCCACATAGGAAATCATGGATATGGAAGAAAAAATATGTGTCAAGTTATAATGGTGAGTGATAGAAAACATGATCAAGGTATAGTTTACAATAATAAAACCACAAACTTGTCATCGGTTAAATGGTCATTAGTTTCCTAGTATGAAAAGTAAATGAAAAATGTTTTTTGTTTCAAGTTCTATTTCATAAAGTTGAGGAATTTGTTTATGATATTGACTAATAACATAAAGTGATATTCTTAATTTTTAAGTAGAGTTTAATCCATTAATAAATTTCTCAACTAACTCATCTTTTCTCCAAAAGATGAGTATTCAAGATGACTTGGTCACACCTGAAGAGCTAGAATTAACTTTTAGAGAATCACATAATCCACAAAATACGAACTATATATTTCCATTGTCTTTAGAGATTATCCAAAACCAAATGTTTTGTACAAGATCAGATGATCCCCAAAATGGATAATCTTTTATAGAAAGAAATAAAAATCTTAATTTCTAAAATTGAACAAACAATACCCAATGTTCAGTAATGACCATTCAATAAACAATATTCATTAAAATCCTTCAATATAATCCAAAAAAAATTGAAACCCAAAACTCAGAAGAATGTAATCACATAGAATTTCAAAGTAAATCTTAACATTTATCTCCAAATAACATCAAATAATCTTAATGTCTCAGACAGAAGTATAGTTAACCAAATCACATATTCTCTATGACAAGTTAATAATTTCCATTAATAACTTTAATCTTTATAAGAAACATAGATTCTTCCAAAATAAAAAAATATACCACTACTACACAAATAAAATTCTATATTATTCAATTTTCCTTAGTCATATATTTTTTCCAACATAGCATACGCCATCCAAAATAACATTTATCACTTAATTTCCAAATCATTTTCCTATACTAAGGATATTTATTTGATAAAACTGAAGATCCCAAATCGACTTATTATTGATCAATAAAATCACTTAACTAAAAATAATTAGACACACTAACCATGGAATTCACGTAGTATAGTGGTAGGTGATGAATCCAAATTGCACTTTGGTTATGGGTTCGATTCCCACATCTTTCTCCGACTCGATGGGTTGTCACACGGTCTGCATGTTGGATTTTTTCAAAAGAAATATTTTATAACATTCCCAAAATGAGATAAATCAATAAAAATAACCATAAAATAATTTAACCACAAATGTTATCTCATACCTCGCATTTTTATCCAAAAAAATTAATAACCTGTAATTACCTCCAATTCCCAGATCATATAATATGAAATGGTTCTTTATAAATATATCTACAAAAGAAAAGATAATTCTCATCATATAGAATTTCCATATAACAAACTACATGGTTACACATAAAAGAGAATATTCTTGCAATGTAAACCCGTAAACAAATATCCTTAATACCTTTAGACATTTCCCATCCATCAATTTTCACAAAGGTTCTTCCATGACCTAGAGGCAATCCTATTGAATATGGTATTGACTTAGGTAATGCCAATGTCTCTTAAATTTACAAAAAATGGATGTAATTAGATTCTTAGGATCATTTTTATTTTCTTCCATAATACTCTTCATTTATCCTCAGCAATTCATTATTTTATATCCTTATTTCCCACACATAAGGAATTTATTTTTTCCATTGAGACACATTCTTGGGTGTCTCCTTCAACATTTCTGGCATGATTGAAATTGAGCTTTATTTTCCCCATAGTTTCCAATACTGGACCTCTTATCATTCTCTTCCTTTATCTTCTCTGTTGAGTTTGGGAGTTGTTTAATGTATATATTATTGATCATATTTTTTGAAACCTACTTCTGCTTCAGGTCAATATCTTTTACAAATATCAACATTCCATTTTTTTCTCGTATCCACCACCGTTCCCACCTTTTATAACATGTTCAATGTTACTATGAATTATTTGGAATCTAACCATTGAATAAAACCAGAAAGTAGACTGTGATTAATAATAGTTATAAAATCATTTAGAGAATATAATGACACCTTAGCTCCAATCTAAAACACCTTAGGATTAACCAAGGTTATTTATTCTAACGTTATATTTAAATCCTTTAAATCTTTTTGTAAAGAAAATGTGAATTATCCTTAGCATATCTCCCAATAGTGTCGTAACCAAGAGTGTAGAAGGGCCCGTTGTTGTGCACCAGGATACCTAGGGTCAAGAACAAAACTCCTTGTCAGATTTTTCACTCCTAGGTATATCTGTGCTAGAGATTCCTAGGTACATATGTGATAGAGCCGCCTCTACCTGGTCATATCCAGACATGGATACATTTCTTAGAAAACCCACATAATATTTACATTACCAAAATTTTTGGATGTTCTTCTATACTAATCCTCAAAGTCTATCTTAGGGTAACATTCTCTAATCAGAGTTTATCTAAATATGGTTTTCAAGTTTTGTAGTAAACTTCTTGTGATACGAACTGAAACACCCCAACCCTAGTTACATAGTGCCAGTGCATTATTACATAACATTGGAATGATCACAATAGATCGAGTCCCGAAAGACTGATTAGTTTAGTGGCCTTGGATGTACTAGATACACACATAAGTTTTACATTACATTATCAAATGGAAGAAACAATATTGTGTCTCCTTTGAACACTCTTATTTCCCTTAACCAATTCCCACAGTTCAGTGATAATTTTCTTCTTCACATCCTGAAAAACATAAATCATATGAAAGGGCTAAGATCAGATGCTTAGTAAGGATAATAATATAGTGTAAAATATCATAAATAATCACAAAATTTTAAGGAAATGTATAAGACTAAAAACTTAATTTTTAAACATTAACTTCAAATTAATATAGAAAATGTAAATCAAATAATTCCATTTACTTATTCACATAGATATTCTACTAGTCAAATAATCACATGTAATATCAATATCTAATTTCATAATGTTGGAATTCATAATGACGGACATCCTAACCACATAGTCATGGCTTCGTGACAAGACTACAAATAAAATTTTGTCAAGGCCTTGTGCCAGGAGAGTAGTTTGTCTCATGAGACCTATCGATGCATCGAGAAGCCATATCGGTCTCCACCCATCAATTACAAAGTCCAATTCATTGCTCATATTAATTTTTTGAAACATTACATAAACATTTGTATTAAAACTAGCATACGAAATTCCAATACTTTAACCCTAAACCATGAATGGTATAGAAATATCTCATCCACAATCAGACATATCATAAATCATTCAATACAATATGGAAGATTATATTATAATAAATCAGTTTCAATCAAGAATAATATCTAGTAAAGGATTTAGACATAGTTGAAAATGATTAGTAAAACTGTTTGAGAGAAATATCCCTTTTTTGTGAAATCATTTAAATGTCTCACTATTTATCAAGAAGCTGTTAAAAAGGTATTTTTTAATCAAAGTGTTCCATACCACATTGAAACTTTTAAAATTAATTTACATTTTAATAATTTCATATCCTTATGAATAGATCCTTAGAACCATTTTTAAAATATAGACATTAATGAGAATGATTTATAAGAGTAAATCTTTAAAACATTTAAAATAATATTTTAGTTAGAGTTCTTAACCAAAAGAGAGACGTTTGAATACATATAATTGAGGCAATATAAACAATATAATGCCATGAGAATAATGAGATTCATAATATACTATGTTAAAGTACAGTATATACACCATATAAAATTGAATTGGTGCATAATAACAAAGAAGTCTCAATAGAATGTATATTGAGATGAGATCCCTTATAAAGACCATATCCTTAGGATAATGATAAATCAATTTCATAATTATGTGTGAAAAATATAAATACACTAAATATGATTGGATATTAAGTTTAAAACAACCATAGTAAATTCACACATATTCTTGTAACAACAACACCAATGACATGTATGTTTAACTCAATGGATGGTAATTGAGTTAATATTACTTTTATCATGTTTATATCGATGGCATGTGAATTTATAAATGGAGAGATTTTGTGTATCAAAAGTATTTCCACAAAAGGAGTGTGTAAATTAATTAATAAATAAATAAATAGTTATTTCTCACATAATCTTGGAGTAAAATAACCAATTAATTTTGTGTAAAACCCAATGAGTGGAAATCGAAATTAGATATTCCCTTACCGATTTCGTAAATTACGATACATACACCCCATGAAAGAAGTATCATACAATGAGCATATAAAACCCAAATATTAAAGTATATTACAAAAGAAATATAGTCATGGTAAGTACATACACAACAAAAAATCAAATAGTGGCAATATAACATGAATCTCATTGAAATAAGAAATGATATGAAAACCCCTTACCACGTTGTAATCAATCAAGTCAGATGACCAAAAGTTAATAACCACACAATGTATCACAAAATAACATGAATAGAAATATAATCATGATAATATATATCAAATGGTAGTACCCAATACACCAAAAGCAATAAATAAGTGTGGAACAATGAAAATATCATGGAATTAAAAGTAAGATAAGAAACACCTTACCTCGTGTCCAACTTGACTTGTATGTTCCATGTTATTACTGAATAATAAACTCAAGTTAATTTCTACTTCCTTAAGAAATTTTTTCAAGTTTATTATTTCTTTTATATCACTTATTACTTTTTTATAACAATTAGTTAATTTTTGGAGTTCATATCGTACATTTTGTCGATTTTCCGAACAATAGTAAAACAAATGAACTTGTTATAATTAAAAATTATCCGTGTGGTCAAAATTTAATTATATACATAATTATATTCAGGATTTACATATCATATATATCATATATATCTTGTGTATATGTATTTATAATTTTCCATATCATTTGAAGTTAATAAATAAAATGCCCCGTTCATTGAGACGGTATGCCGTACTTACGCATGAACATTACATTCATTTCTAGTTTATATTTAAAGGAATTAAAATTTAATAATACATAGGTATATTATAATTGCAGTATAATATCAATGTTTTCTAATTTAATTAAGTCCATACTTTATACATTTTATATATGACATGTACGATTCATATCACTTTGAGAGGGTAGTAGTCCACACTTCCTTAAATGAAATTATCATATATATTAATTATAGAAACCATAAATGTATGATATAAATAAAAAATATAGAAATATGGAGACATTATAAATATAATATATATCACATGTAAATACAATTCTATCTTAATGGCCACCATAAGAGGTGGAAGGAGAAGATTGAACAATCATCTTTTTGTTAGGCAGTAGTTCGTCATCCATAGAAACAATATGTTCTTTACCCATTATATGGAGGTGTGTGTAAGTGTAGTTCAAATAATTTGTATATAAAAATCCTACTATATTTAGGATACTAGTCTTATTATAATATAAAGGAATAAAATATTTTAGGGTGTTGGAGAAGTAAAATAAATGAAAAGAACTTAAGTGAAGATGTTACCTTTAAATCAGGTAACTCTATTTGGTTTGAACCAAAAGGATTTCTTGAAGTGCCTTATTCTTATGGTAAGGATTCTAGCGGGAAGAGAGGGATACTGAGAACGTATTTTGAAAGAGGTTGGATGAGCCAAGGGGCTTGAGAGGTGTGAGTAATGGGTTAGAGGTGAGGGATTTTTATAAGGGGGAGGATGGGTTCTTTAGGAAAGTTTGAAAATATTATTTTATTATATAATTATTTTCTATTTCTAAATGTCCAAAACTTATTAAATTCTAAGATAAGATGACTCTTGTTCTAAATAAAATCATCCAATAATAATCTTACAGGTGTTGGATATTTTTTTAATCATTATAATCTTATTTAATAAAATCATTCATTAATGAGGTAAACCCTACATCATTATTGTGTCATATATAATTTTATTTATTTTATGTATAAAAATTATTAAAAATTACCATGATGTAGGAAATATTTTTATCTTTCAAATGAATATTCATAGTCGAAGAGATAACTCATATGATCCCATGTAAGAATTGATTTACTAAAAGATATATGTTTACGTCATTTTTGTCATTACTTAAAATTAATTAATATAAAGTCTCATTATCCCTTTTAAGTGGCTCCATGGGGTCCCAAAATTAATCCAAGTACAACCATGGTCTGAAATTTATCAACCAATAGGACTTGGACACATGTTAGGGTAATTTAATATTATTATAATATTGTTTTTACCTTGAATTACCATATTTACCTTTAATCGTGGTAAATAAAAGTCAAAAGTTACTATTCACAAAAAATTATTTTCATATTATTAAACCACATTTTACTTAATAATAACAACCATGTATTTTATACATTGGAAATTAAATTCATAGAAGTGGTAAAAGTTCTTTTAAATGAAAAAGTTGATTTTTTAACTACTTCTTAGCGTTTTCACTATACATCAAAAATTGAAGTTTTTCAGAAAAATACCAAAAATTCAGCCTAATATATATTTGATATTCCAAATTCAATAATTATTTCTATTTTACCCAGTTCAAAACATAGAAGTTGTATCAATTAATTTAAAATTAATTCCTGTTGTCAAAACAAAAAGCATGTTTTTTAAGAAATAATAACTATCAAAAGATTGACACTTGTTTATGTCCAGTCTCAAAGTGAAATTACTTACAATGACCAAGATTGGATTAAATGGTAAATATAATTACACTTTAAAACCAATTAAAAAGATAATAAAACCATGTAAATAATTTTGATTAAAAGGCAATTTTGAATTAAAATACAGCATTTTTCACTATTCATAAAAAATGATTTTTATCAGAAAATACCAAAAATTTACACAAAGTAAATTTTTATGTCCTGGTTCTGAAGAAGAATTTTATTTTTTAAAATATAACACATAATGGTGTCAAATATTTTATTTATAAAGGGTTCGCCATTAAAAGGCGGAAAAACTGTATTTTTCAAAAAATACTTCTTTTATCTGAAAAATTGATTTTTTTTCTTATATTATCTCTAAGAAACAAAAAAGATGAATAATAAAATTATATAGGATATATATAAAATTTAAAATATGGTTATTAATATTCATAAAAACTTTCTAAACAACTAGTTTGATAGGAAGTGGTGCGCTTGAACTCAGTGTTGTGTACATCGCACGCTATTGCATTATTCAAGGAGAAGTGTACCATTGAATCTTGGGTTGTTTCAATTAATCCAGGGGAATTTGATTCTATAAAAAGGATAAAGAATTATGAATATGACTTATCTTTGATGGGAATGTCTCTGAAGTATAGGTTCTATCTCTATCATGGTTGTTGTAAAATAGGTTGCAACTCATGATTATAATTATCAGATTTTCATGGAATAATTCAGGTTCACCACCAGTAGTTTAATGAATTAAACAATTATATTAAAACCAATTTATAAGATTAAATTGTATAATAAAGACTATATGTGATTTTTCAGAAAATATTATATCTGATTTTCATATGTCGATTGACTACTATTCCACACCTTAACCCATGTACTTGTACCATAGGGGTACTCGAGGAAAAAAAAATCAAGAAAGTGTTTTCCAAAATTTATTTAGGATATTGTGTGGTGGTATTTTCCAAAATATGAAGAAATAAAAATTAGTATAAATCATTGAATTTGAATACAAATATTTTAGGATTCCCACAGATTTTTTAGATGTTTTCACTCATGATTTTGAAGACAGATTGGATGGATTTTCCTTTCTACAAGAGAATACAAAGAGGAAGAGAATTCAATGAAAGATATTGAGTATGTATCATTTAGAGGATCATTAATGAAATAATCCACCAAATCAATATATAGGTTAAAAATTTATTTTTTCTTTTTGTTTCATTTTGAAATTATGGAATTCATACATTTCTTATTAATAAAAATTCAAGAATGTTTTAATTTTATTAATCATATTTATTTCTTAATTATATTATATGTATTATGATTTTTAGTTCACTAGTTGTTGATTCCCATTATATAATGAGTTTCTTGGCACATAGAGGAGGTTATAACTGATCAAATAGGATACATACATTATGTTCTTTAGATTCTGCTTCAATTATGCATTTTTATTAAATTTTTCTCAATCAAAATGATATAACCTAGTCGTTGACTCATAGTTTGGGAGATTATATGATGATCCAAATGTGTTATTGTGGAATTGGGATGTGCGATCCTATAATGACTCCACCGTTAACATTGATATAGAACCTAATGCATCTAGGTCTGAGAGGGTTACCTCAACCAAAGGAATCAATCATCTTTGGTAGTTTTAGTTCATTCCAACTAAGTAGAACTAATTTTTTCAAGTATTATTATATCCAATGTTTGTATTAATCTCATTAGTGGATATGATTAATTTTAAACAAAGAGACTATCATTGAAAAATGATTCCCACCTCTTCTTTCCAAATTATCATTTTAACACATTAATTAAATAATTCACTAATCTTGTTTAATTTAAATTATATTAGTTTAGTTTCATAATTGAGTGAAAGGATTGATAATATTTAATAATTGTATTGAATATCACAACTAGGATTACTATTTCATTATAAGAACAACACCACACATACTATATATAATTTTTTTAGTGTTAGTGTAAGTTTACAAAACATTTAAATTCTAAAATTTTCCTCTCATGAGGAATTAAATATTCCTCATGGATGTTAAATGGTGCCCCTTAATATAGAAGGATATATACCAATGTATCATAAGTTATGCTGGTTAATATGAATATATGAGGTCCAACCAATGTTTATTTTCATCAAGAATCATTGTACTATTATTCATTTATCAACAATGATACATGGAAAGTGAGAGTTTTCATTTTTAAAAACAACTATATGGTTTTTAGATCCTTTTTAATATGTAAATACATGGTGGTGGAGACAACCCAAATTTTGCTCTAATGCTTGAAGTTTATTATAAGTTTCCCTAATTATTTTTTTGTGGAGGCTATAATCTATGAAAACTATCAAGTAAATTAGTATCCTTTCACTTTGTTGGGTAATGAAATTATAAAATAACTCAGGTCTATAAGAGTTGTGGATATCTCCAAACTTATTATTTGTGAATGTATTTTTTATGTCCTTATCAAATATGAAGAGAGAGATAAGATGATTTAAAATATCTAGGTGTGTTTTTTTGGGTACGAGGATGAAGACTTTGGATTCTTAACTTGGGATAATAAATTATAGATGGTTATTAAAAGTCATCATTTTCTCTCTAATGAGGTTATTCCTTACAAGTATTCGATTTGTGTGACAATTTTTGTGGAGAATAAATAATATACACAAGAAAATTTTATCTAGATAGAATCCTAGAAGATCTAGTTTGTTCAAATAGTACATTTATTATAATGATAATAGACATCCCAAATGGTGATGTTTCTTATAGAAGTATTATTTCATTTGTATCACCATGTCTATATATACCTGAATTCTTATAAACTATGGAATCATATGTTATAGCCTTATAATGTAATGTTTTGTATGCAGTGGTTATAGAATATAATAACCACAGATTTTTTGAGTGAGTATTCTAGGGCCTAGAACTAAGTACACATGTTTAGAGGATACATTTACATAATACTTTATACAAATATTAGATAACCTGAGAACCTATAAGAGAGTGACAATAGATATT
This sequence comes from Viscum album, assembly GCA_963277665.1. NCBI lineage: Eukaryota > Viridiplantae > Streptophyta > Magnoliopsida > Santalales > Viscaceae > Viscum > Viscum album. The sequence continues at coordinate 66,700,691 of OY728139.1, forward strand.
GTGTGTTAGTAGTGAAGGTGGATACAAATACCTTCCAAGTTCCCATAATATTTGGGTCAAAAAAACCATTATATAAAAAGACAACAACTAAAAAATAGGTCACTCAGTTGAAAGAATAAGTGATTGGTGGGAAATATTATATTTTAAGGATTGTTATGAAGATTTTATGAAAAAACGTTCATATTTATTGAAAATATTTTCTCTAGTCACAAATCATTCCAAATTATAAATGGTGCTCATAATAATTTCTATAATGGTTTTACATATTGATCAGTTATGTCTGAATAGAACATTCCTTCAAGATGAATTAAATGATGAAATTTTCATAGAGAATTTAAAATGTTTTATATATAATATAGTTTAAATTTTTGTATATTAACTCTAAAACTTTTATATGGAACGAAATAGACACAACGATATTGGAATTGAGATTTTGATACCTTTGTAATAAAAAATGCATTTGTTCATAGAAATGAGGGTCATTTCTATTATATAAAGCTGTTTTGTGATGGGATATTTCTCAAAATTATTCTATATATGGATGATAAAATTATTCTAGATATGGGGATATATCAGATTGAGGATCTAAACGATAAATTTATTACAATATTTGACATAGAATAAATTTATTATTGATGGAGGATGTTGGGTTTGAGAATCAGAAATGGATTAATGTCGAAAAAAACATTTATTCTACTACCAAATTATATCTATAAAGTGGTGGAATGATTCAAAGTGGTTGAATCTACATCTTTAAACTCTCACTTGTTAGGTCATTTCATGTTATCTAATATGAGGTCACCATTAATGGCAGATGCAGTTATGAATAAAGTTCACATTCCATATGTATCGATGATAAATGTTTTTTGTATCTCATGGTTTATACAATTACAAAAATTGTGTATGTAGTGGTAATAATTATAAGGTTTATTAAGAATCCAGGAAATGGAATGTTGGATGTAGTGACGTTGATAATTTGGTGGCTCCAAACATTGACAATCAATTTACTTTAATTCGAAGAAGATAATCCATTGTATGGGTTTATATATATTGACTTTTATGGAAATGTCTTCACATGGAAACATATCATTGGATATGTGTACAATTTTATAAAAGTTTTAGTGTATTTTATTTATAGATTTAAACCGAAAGATATATTATCTAAAACAGAATAATAGTATATAAAATTTATGAAACCTAAGAAAGAGTTGATCGGGATGTAAAGGCTGTTAAAGGAACTCAGAAGTAGATAGGAAAATTAAATTTTGTTCAATAATAATCAAAGAGAGAATGTCATTGTAAATAATATAATGTTAATTTCAAGAAAACTAATTTTCAATTAATGAATAAATTTATTTATATGTTGTCGAAGGAAGTATTACTGGTGCTACAAATGGTTTATGGATGTCAGAATCCGGGGGACATATTGAGTAATGTTTTAGTCTAGGAAATTTAGGGCTGGTATTATGAAACTTTGGGGTTTCGATGACTGAAGTAATAGTATAGGATAATGGTGCCACTATGGAAGGGAAAAAGTGAGATTATATGGAAGTGATATAGATGAAACTGAAAATATTCAAAAATTGACTTCAACTAAGAGATTTTTATGTCTGAATATGAATAAAATATATTCTATCTACGTGTTATAAACTTTTGTAAGGGGTGATTACGAAAGATATGATGTAAAACTGTAAGGATCTAAGGTTTAATGAAACAATGGTTTCTATAACCCTAAAAAATGGTGTCAGAAGACTTTTTATATGAATTATAGGTTTATATATGTGTTTTAAAGTGTATATTGTCCATTTTTTTTTTCAATTTTATTCAGTTTTATCAATAGGTAGCTGGTCATTACCCTTTTTTAGTAGCAGTCATGAAAATTTATCAGATAGAAGTGAAACAGATTTGAATCATCTATAAAATAATTTTTGGTGTCTACTTTATTGTTTTAGTGTTATAAAGTTATATTTATGAGTTGAGTACTAGTATTTATTGATATTGGAACTTGGTGGTTTTTTCTCATAACGAAAATGTTCCAGTGTTCCTCCCATAGAGTAGGGTAATTCCTTAACCATTTAATTCCATTTTCTTATTCCATTTATTTTTTATTCTTTCTATTCATATTCATTTGTAATTCATTATTTGGATATGAGTGGATTCAGTATAGATATTTTAAAGAATATTTATAGAGTTTAGTTGCTTATATTAGGTGTATAATATTTAAGAGCTTTTGATCATTTATTCCTCATCTCAGGGTTAAGAATAATATCTTCCAAATCAAAGGATTCAAGAATAATATGTAAGAGTACACAACTTATGAAGTGTATTACACTAAAAAAACTCCAATTCACATATGAAAAAATGATATTAAAACCTCAATAAGTAAAGTGTAAAATTGATATATGATACCATTCTATGTATGGTGGAAAAATATATCACCAAAATCACACTCTGCAAATCTAGATATGGAATATGTATAATAAACAAATGAAATTATAGAACATGTGGTAGCCCACAACCATTTCTCTATTGATCGGGATAACCTCACACACTAACACCATACATATTGTTTCTCCCACACCATCCATTTCCACATAATACCAAATATTGATCCATATCCACATTCCAATACATATATATATATATACTAAAACACCATCTTCATCAATAAGACAAAAATACCACCACTTCACTATAATAACATCCATTCATGGAAGGGGGATCTGGGAAGGGTTATAATTTTGTCATCCATTCCCATGATATCCTAAATATTGGGGTTATAATTGGAATACAAACATCAAACAAGATTCATTAGGCTATCCAACATTGGTGGTGGTATGTGGAAATTATAAATTTCATACAATCCCTTAAATAAATAATAAATTATAAAATTTTATTATATAACTCATAAATGAAAGAAACTATTGTCACAACCTGCTTGGTATATTGACCAATTTTCTCAATATGTACAATTATATAATCGCACTATACAATTTCACCATTCAATGATATAATAAATATAAAAACTCTAAAAAAATACCAATTAATCAAATTAACACATTCTTATTGAAAATAATCATAAATTATCCAGTTAATTAAATATTCTATTCAAAATAATCAATAGTTAATTAAAAAACTATATTCATTCTATAATAATCACTACCAAATTCCAAATTCATAACTAAATTTATTCCTGAAAGATTTTTTATGAAATGTTTATGAATATATCTAGTATAAGGAATCAAAAATCACAAGCATGATATCCCCAAAGAGAAAGAAAAATAATATGAAATAAAAATCTATGTAATAATGTATTTCTCACTCTTATTGCTGAATGTTCATAAATTGTGAGTTTGTATGAGTCCCTTAGACATAAGTAATGAAATCCTACCTCAAAAGGCATCCAATTACCACTTTAGTCACCTTATAAGTTGGACCCGATTTCCATAAAAAGTGTGTTAGAACTAACTTCACATATTTTAATGAATAAAATAGATTGGAGAGAGCTTTGGTTATATAAATAATCACCAGTTTATTTTAACTTCATCAAATAAGTCACATATATTAGGATACTTTATTGAAATTAGGAGTCTGTTAGAATTTAGAGTGTCATATATTATTAAATGTATAACCTTTTTATTCCAATACTATACCAATAAAAAAATAAAAATCAATAACTAGGTGACTTGTAAAAAATAATTCTAATATTTATTTAATCTATAATTCTTCTTATGATGTGTCATAAACAAAATTAAATATGATAATCATCTTTGAATGAAAATTAATAACAAAATTAATCCTTATTCCAAAACCTATAGTGTGACCTAAGGTTGCATTATAAAATTGAATACTTGATTCCCTAATATATACTTGTAAGTAACTATTGGAATCTATAAAAATTTATTTTCTTATCAAGCTACAAAAATGATATGCATGATCTTGATCAAACACACTCATATCTTCATATCGACTTTTCCACCCCAAGATATATCACTATAAATCATATAAATTAATATATAATTTCTTTTATTAGAAATTTATTGACCATAAGAAAATAAACAAGTCAATATAGCATATATCATCTCATAAATTTACCATTTTATTAAATTATATAACTATATTAAATGAATACATCACATTATATTAATACACATAAATAAGAACATTACATGTCACTTAACTAAGAATGGGCATAAATGTAATCAGTATAATTGAATTACAGGGCCATATGTCATTATTTCTATATAATAAAAAATATTAATTTTTTAAACTCAACTTATTACACGATCACTAACATATCCTAACACCACAGATTAGATCAAACACAAGGATAGTGTATGAAATCTATATATATGTATATATATAATTTTAAACATAAGAATAATCTTATCAATGATAGGTAATAAAGATTTTCATCATTAATAAACCCATAATTATATATATAATTGTATGATATTCCATTTTATTTACTTCCATGGTCCAATATAAATAATATTTCTCAAAATATTACGTTGTGATTTTTCATTGTATTTTATAAGATATTATACTCATAGTAATATAAACATATCATCACAACCTATGTTAATCAACTACAATCATCTATTAGGGATAACTCAATGTCATACTTTGATGTGGTTTTATCATTACACTATTCATGTAATATACATAAATTTAATGAATTATTTATAAATTGATATGGAATTTATTATAAGACAATGATACATTTACATTGGAAAAAAATCCAATATATTATGTATTAAATAACTATAGACCTTACATGACACACATACATCCACTTTGGTAATGGATTTTTCAATGAATACACTATATTTTTATAATTGGAAACCTAATAGATTATTCTATCTCCCCTGTTAAATATTTCTAAAATGTTTTGGTTTTTTTGAATGATGTGTTTTTTATTTGGTGGGGACAATGTTCCTTGACTTGAGAAATTGATCAATTCTTTTCAGATTAAATCTTTATTTCTCTCTAAATTCTTAAAACCAACCCCATTTTATTCATTTAATTGTTTATCCAAATAATGTATTTCATAAAATCTAAAATAAAAATATATATGACCTGCTATAATTTAGTCTAAAATAGTGTGTTTTTTGAAAGAAAAAATTTGATAACTCCTTCCTTTATGAAAAACAAAAAACTATATTGATATTTGATATCATCCTTGTGAATTTCGAAGCTAACATAAGTGTAACATTTTAAAATGTGAACTTCCTCAATTCGAAATACCTAGAAAAAATATTTACTAATTCTTATATATTTATAGATGTTATTCACAGTATTCAAGTGAATATCACTAGGATTGGACTGGTATAAAATCTTTATACTCAAATAATAAGAGACAATGATATAAGTAAACATTATGGGTTTCATGATAGATCCAATGGTATAAAAATCGGGAATATTATTTATGCTTATCCTATGTTACTCTTAATAAGGAAAATAATTATTCATATGACTCACAAAATGAATGTAATGATTTGACCTGGTTTATATTAACTTGACACTTTATTTGATTGTCCATATGGCCTAAAGAACATTCCCAATATCTATAGGCCAGAAACAAGATCCAAGGGTATTATAATGATATATTTATACAACAGGAATCAATGATAACCAATAAAATATTATAAAATTTAAACCAGACAAAATAATTCATAAGGATAATAAATAATTTAATGAATCATTAAAATAAATACCAAAAATATATAATGAAGGTTATACACTATATGTACAAATATTAAAGGAACTAAAATGAAATCAAAGGGCTAATTCATTTATACTATGAAATATATACCATCAGATACATAATTTCTAAAATGGTAAATTAAATTACTCATTTTTAAACTCATCCAGCTCTATATCCCAATACTAAATCACTACAAAAATAAGCACAAAATATATTCCATTATAGAATACATGATTCCCTAACCCATATCAAGAATATCAAGAGTAATTATATATTATAGTGTGTTTGTAGGGTCTTATTGAAGGTCTAGTAGAATAACACTAAGATACTATACCCTTAATTTTATGAGATAATCTAGGATTATTAGTTTCAAAGTAAAATAATGAAATTAATTTTTATTTTATTGATTTGAGTAATGATAAAATGATTTTTTTACTCCATTTTAATTTTTTTTAAAATACCAAAGATAATTTGTGAATAATTTAGAAAACCCTTAGAATTATTTGAAAATATTATTTTTTAATTCAGAGAGATAAATAATGAAAGGTAAGTAAACTATTTATTTTACTTTCCAAACATTAAGATTTTTTATAAGATAATAAGAATAAATCAAATAGAAAACACAGTGAGAAGAAAATGTTATGTAATATACAATAAATAACCATGAGTGAGAAAATTATAAATTAAACTTATCAAGGTTGCATAATATTATATATAAAGAATTAATAATAATCATTTGAAAAATTTCATCAATGTTTTTAATCTAAAGACAATCATCCCTAAGGATAAAAATAACAAACATATCATGATCAACATTGAATGACAACCTATATCATAAAGAGAAAATCTTGTACAAATTTTGGTAGAACTTGTTTTAATCCTCTGTTGAGATTCATTGGTACATACCTAATAATATATTCACTATATTTATCAAGGTAAAAACCATAACCTACAAATGAAAAATGTAGGGGATACTAACCAGTGGTTAATATGAACTAGTATAATACTCATTAATTGAATTATAGCTTATCCTGTCATGGTATCCCATAAGGTATTCTTATTTTAAACCAATTAAAATGACATCATATGAACATATCATCAAAATATCATTAAAAAAATTGTGAAAAACATTTATATAAACTCTTATCATACCATAAAAAATCATTAGTGAAAATACCACCATAATCATTGTCATGGAATCTTTAAATATCTCACAATATAAAAATAAAATTCAAAATATTAAATGGTTATAATAAAAAATTATAAAAAATTATATAGATATATTATTATCATAACTACACTCATTTTCAAGTTTCATGTAAAGATATAAACATAAAACACTCTTTATAAAATGGATATTAAATAAAAAATCTATATGAGATCTTATTTATATCATAATAAAAACTATTTAATATTTATCCAACACATAAAGTTAAATAAAACTCACTAAATTTATAATTATATAAAATATTATGAAAACCATTTTTATATCAAAGCATTTCCAAAGAGTCCATGAAATCCTTATGAAGATTTAACATAGATACATTGGTAATACCTTATAAAAGTTAATGAATTGTGAAAATAAACATTAAAATTATTCACATGTCAAAACATTAATTTTATTTCACTTTGGTCATAATATGTCTTCATATAATTTTTTATCAAACATGCATTGCATTGAATTGTTTTCATATTATAAATTTAATTTTCTTTAAAAAATATATTTTATACCATTAGTAAAATGATAAAAATTTGAAAAAATAATTTCATAAATCTACCACAAAGATTTTATATGATGTTTATTTGAGTGGGAAAAAAGTTTGAAACAACAAGAACTCAATGTATCGTTATTATAAAAGAAGATTATATAAACTTATAACTAAATCCAAGAAAATAGTGTGTCTTCTTCCAAAAGAGGTAGATTATATCTCAATGAAGAGTCTACACACATTTATAAACTAAATATCTTAATTTTATACATTCTAAAAAAATTATTCATACTTTTTAGGTGGTTAGGTTTTGAATAAGATATGGGAGGAAGAATAATTGAGAGAAGGTGAAGGGCTCGCTCACAATTTGGACTGTTGCGATGATGGGGATATGATACAACAAGGTGCATGAATCAAGGTCATCAGTCGATGTTAGGAGGAACGTGGACCCTGATGAAATGATTGAGAATCTGTATAGTTAATTTTGAATTTTGAATTTTGATTTTTTGTTGTGGGTTACACCTTGTTTTTCTATGGGTTACAGATCATCTATCGAGTGGGTTTGAAATCATATAAAAATGAATTTTTAGTCAGAGAAGGTGAATATTGAAGTGAAAATTTCACACCCAACCTTTAATTTCCTTAAAATACTCTTATTTATGTATTTATTATTCTTTATATTTAAATTTGTTTAGTTTAAAATTGTTTAAGAAACATTTATTTCTTAATTTCTCATGGTTTGAGAATGGTTATTATAAACAATGAAAAAACAATAGATGTGTATGTATAGTTTTAACATAGCTATATAATATGGTTACCGTATGGTTTTAAAAACAATGAGTCTATACCATTCTTAGTGCCTAGTCTTATATAGTACAACTGACATAGTTGGGAAATTGTTTTCTAAACAATGTATCCAAACCATTCCATGCATCCTTATTATTATTAATTAAAATTTAAAATCTAAAACCTCCATGATTTTAACCACTAAACTCATTTACTTTCCTCTGATTTGAATTCAAGGACTTGTGATCCTTCTATCATGGTTCCACCCCACATTTGATGATTACATGTCATTGATTCAGGTTTAGGTACAATTTTATGAGATAATATCTTCTCCCTTCATTATTATCCTAATTTTATTCTTTATTCTTTTTCAACCACAGCATGGACATGGTAGCCTAGGGTTTAATTTGGATAAATTTTTAATAGGATATTTCATGATTTATGTTTGTCTCTTGATATTGATAGGCACCCCTAACTTTTTTGATTTTGATTTAGTCTAATGTTTTCAAAAGATACTTGATTAAGGTAGGACTATTTATATCTAAGACTTTGGATATAATATCAATACTGCATGTATGGCTTTATCATGGTTTTTTAGAAGTTCATAAATTTTTATAAGTATACTTATTTAGTATTTTTAAATAATAATGGGTTTAATTGAAATTGCATAAATATTGGAGGGATTTATCCTCATGTTCTAAAGTATAATTTTTTCTTGAAATATCATGCACACTATGCATTTGGTAAACTACTCATTTGGATTCATTAGTAAAGCTCCATCATTTAAGAAATTGTTTTATTCTTTAAATGAATTTCTATTTTTGTTTATCACAAGGTGATTGGTGCATTTGGTTCTATAAGTGGATGATTCCTTATTTTAATTATTTTGGTATATTGTAAATATAAATTATTTGGTATCAATTTTTTTGCAACATATTTCCTGAAGAATCCACCAAGGCCCAATTGGAACATAACAAAAAAAAGTTTTTCCAAGAATATTTGTCCAAGAAGAATTCATGTTCCTGGTCGTGAAAAGTTTATGTTTTTTAAATTTGATTTTATGTGATGGATTACCCTTTTGAGAGAATTTAATATAATTCTATTATATTTTAGAAAATGGGGTTGTCTCTAGGAAGGGTATTTGTTGGTAAGTTTGAGATTAACTATTTATTAATGTGGTTTTAGTTTTTATTTTAATTGATTTTATCACCACTATTTATTTGTCATGATAAGTCTTGGGTAGATAAGAGGTTAACTTATAAATACATTAGACACTAGTGTATGATAAAAAAAATATCTAGTGTTTCTATGGTTAGAGTTAGATCTATCTAGGTAGTTTTCTATTGGTTAGGATAAGTAGGGTAATAAAAGGAGTTTGGAATATTTTTAATATATAGAATCAGTTCTTCCAAAATAGTGATTTTTTAGATGTGTTCAGGTTTACCTTAGTGTTCCCATTATACTTGAGATTATATTTATTATATATTGTAATATGTGTACCACTATTATCTAATTATAATTTTATTTTTCAAAATGTTAAGTGAATCATAGTAAATTAAGTCTATAAATAGGCTTCCATTCATTTAAATGTTATACCTTATTTAAAGGATTTATAGAGAGATTTATCTAATTTTGGGAAAATGTTATATTTTGAGGTATGTATAGAGTTCTTAAATAAAATGGATATGATCTTCTATTTACATAAAAATAAAAAAAAAATATTTTTTAAATGTATTTTACACTAGAATTACATGATTTTTTAAAGATGGTGCATGGGGTGGTGGATGGTTTTCTATTGGTAATTTTACGCTCATGCCAATCACATTATAGGTCTAACTAGTTGAGTAGGGATGTGATTGTACATTATCATCTCCTTGGTTACAACTTAACGGTAGTGGGAAGTAGAGGTGTTTTTTATTGATAGAGAGAGTTGGTTGCGGATCTTATTCCTTATCATGTTTGGTATCATCATCATCATATAATCATATTCATAATCTTTATATATTCAAAATGAAATTATTATTGGTTGGAAATTCAAAAGATATTTTTTATTGTTACTTCTAGTTGAGTTGTTTTTTGGTTCTTATGATATGTTGGGTTTTCATTTAATTTTCTTACTATATACTTTTTCATATTAAACTATGATGTATGAAATGGTAATGTGATATTTTTTAAATATATCTAATTGGTAATATTTTATTATTTATATTATATCATTCTCAATTGTTTTCATTTGATACCCCAATGATAGATACTAGATTGCGGTAATCAGGGAATCACCTTAGACAATGTCTCAAGCCAGATGAGGGACTGAAATTAGGGGTAGAGAATGTTAGTTTATGAAAAATGTTATAAAATCAAAGGATTATAAGATCTATTGTATTACGGATCCACCCTTGCTATATAGGATGTTCAGTAGATAAGAGATATGAACTTCAAAACTCAAGAGGAAGATCACAGGTGTGTTCTTGATCACTCCCCCGTGGGATGAAACATAAATTACTAGGGCTATTAGAGATGAGTTTTTTAAGAATTAAATCATGGTTACTTAATGTTTTTGAGATTATTAGTTTCATATTGAGTGTTTAGATTTTATATAGATTATTTTTGGGTGGTTTTTGTGAATTAATGGGTTTGAAATGGTATTTTGGGTGGAAATATAAGGTTTTATAATTATAGTGTGGGACCTGATAAGCTTTTTGTAGTCCATGTAGAATTTTTTTGATAAAACCTCTAGTCTAATTTACATGGTTATCATATGGTTCACTAGGTTATCCTTGGAAAATAGGTTTAGTTTTTATTTCACATATAATTTTATTTTTGTTTCAATTTTTTAGTCCTTACTTTTGGGTTGGAATGAATAGGTGTGTTTATTATAGAATATTAATCATATTTTGGTTTATTTTTTTTGTCTTTTTAAAATAAAAGATAATTGTCTTATCTTGATGAAAGGATAAAATTTATGAAAATAAATTATTTTTTTTAATTTTAGATGCCCAAATAGTTTATATGTTTATAAATGTTTTTATTTTTTAAAATGAGGTTGGGTAAAATATTTTTAGGATGTTCAAATAAGGTTTTATTAGAGATTTTTTAAAATGATTTGAAAAGAATATAAGTTGAAAATATTTTTAATATAAATAGGTGGTTCAAAAGTGTGTTTCTTATGCATCATATAGTTTATTAATTAGGGGAGTATTTCAAAATGATAACACTTATATTTAGAATATGTTTTCACGAAATCAGTCAAGTTTAATGTTGGTTATTTTTTTTGGAATTTGATATTGAATTAAAAATTCATATTTGATTCTATATAGTTTTTAATTAAGGTTTATATTCATTTTTTTTATTTCTTTATTATTTTATAGAAAACACCCACTAAGTACAGATGGATTCTCCAGAGAGAGAAATGTGTAATTCACCACATGTAAACTATTTATTTGATCATGTAATTTATGTTTTTATCATTCCACTTTCTTTGGTTGTGAAGCATATTGGCCTTAATTTTTATTGATTTGTGTGGGAATTTCATCTGGGAGTACCCTAATTTGAAACCTCCACATTTCCTTGGGAAACCAAAACAATAATATACTAGAGGATTGATTGCTGGATATTGAGATGATTGTCTTTTGACATGATATTTATGCATCTATTTTGCCTATGTTTTCAAATGTTATGCTGGAAGGTCCAAGATATAAGTGGGTAAAGTCCAATATATTGATGATACCACTGAATGACCTATCTTGAGATGCTTTTCAAGAATTGTTCATGAAGTTTTTCTTCTATAAAGTTGGAATGGTTACAAGAGTAAATGAATTGTACTTCCTCTATCATGATAGATCATCAGAATTAGAGTACAAATATTATGTTAGTAAAATCATGTTATTTATTCCTAAATTTGTTTTAGATGATTCTAAAAAGGAGAAATATTTTAGAATATGACCTTTATTAGACCAGCTTTCATTTCTGTTAATTATTATACCTGCACTTATAAAGTAGTGCTGAGGTAGTACCACAAAATAGAAAATCGTATAATAGGAATAAGAGTGGCGATTACTGTTTCCCTAGTTCCTGGAGGCATTATAGTTATCTCAAGTAGAGAAAATTTTAAGTGATCCTAGTCAGATCAGGTTAGTTTTAGTTTTAAAATTCCTCTTTCATTTTCGTTGTTAGCTTCACCCTGAAGCATGCCCCTAATGTGGCATCAGTGATGTAAACGTGGGAATAATAAGACTTCATTTCTATATACACCAAATAATAGTAATATTTTTGTCTAAATAGAATTTATATAGAGTTTTGGTTAATTAATATACCATAAGAGAGGTGGGGATAGTTTTACCCCTTTAGATATTCCTCTGATTTAACAGAATGAACTTAATATTTATTTGCAGACCATATCTTGTATACCTTATTTTTTTATTATTTTCATAATTTATTTTCTATGTTTTTTTACTCTAGATGATGGAACTTGTAGAGTCATAAGAACTTGTTAATGATATAAACATAATTTTGTAAATTCTGAATCTTGATAATGTTGTATAACAGTCTCTTTTATTGTGCCTCCTTCTAGTCACAGTTGTTGGGTTTCTGTTAAAATTTATATGTTTTTATAGATTTTAAGATTATTGTCAGTGATAGTTATTAATATGTTAGGGTTTCCTTCAGGGAAGGAACTCCCATGATAATGAAGACACTACTAATATGAAAACACTTAGATACAGTCTTTCTAGAGTTCTCATATAATAAGGGAAAGAATAGGTAAAAATATCATAAAATTAAACTCAATTAACATAATATTATGTGATACAAGAATGAGATAATCATAAGGAATAGAAAATTATATTGTCGATCAAGATATTTGTGAAAGAAATTGGAATGTTAAGTGATGACAACACTCGAGTAAAATAATTATAAGATAATAAAGGGAATCTTATAGATGAAAAATAAAATACTATAAAAGAAATTTGGAAAAAAATCTTGAAATTTCTAAAAATGAAAATGTAATTATGGAAAACACTTCCACTATTATATAAGGGGAGGTTGAAAATTGATAAACTCAAAAGACAGAATGATGAAACCAGAAACCAAGATGAAAAAACTAAATGTGAAAAAAGGCAGATAAAGAAAAAATGGAATGTTCTATTCAACCAATAGTAAGTCTATACTAAAATAAAGAAACTATATATGAAAAGGGATGGTTTATAGAAGTTATAATGAAAAGGAACACTAATTCTACTAAAGAAACTTATGAAAGGTGGGAATCTCGATCAACCAAATGTTTCGAAGAAATAATAAAACATGATCAGTGGTATAAGTAAATAAATCCATAAAAATAAACTTTATTATTCACAGATAACCAAGGAAAAACTAAAAAAATACTTTTTGTGATTTACATATCCATATAATGGAAGAAATAGAAATAAAATATCCCATACAACTATAGACTTTTTGTTAAAAATAAATTATTTAGTGGAAGTAGTGGTATCAATCCATATTGGCCATAAGTATTATAACCAATCATATAATAAAAATCTTATTAGACTGACCAAAGATCATTAATCAAGGTAGATGTAATAATAATTAGTAATAACTCATCTAAGTCATCAACGATTTGAATTGAAGGTTGAAGTGTGATTTTTTTAATTATTATAAGAGGTCTATGAAAGGTCTGATCAATAAGTTTAAAATTTAGATGTGTATGTGTTATTCATTCCCACATAGTTGAATATATATCAATTTTTTGGGAACTTTTATATCCAATTTTATCATTGAGGTACAAAATATTTTTATTTTTATTTTAATTCTTTGGTTTTTACCTATTATGGATTCATAATGAGGTAATGGAGGAAATAGTGGTGTCCAAAGCTTCTTTAGATCATAGAGACCTTGTTTTGGGAAATGGTATTTGGGATGAATAGTTAGTAGAATCGATTTAGTAATCCATTCAGGGTGGTCTATCCTACTGTCCAGAGTTGCGAGGTTTGAGGAAATCTTACAATTAGAGACCCATTCTTTTGTAGGGGATCTGTAGTTTTTAGATGAGGAGAAAATCACAATTCACATATAGTTTCCCAAAACATGATGATTAACTCTGTGAGATGGGAATTAAGGGAAAGTGGTGTGCAAAATTTAAACATAGTTTGGAAAATATTGTGGCCAAACATATTTTTTCTCATTATATGTAAAAAAGTGATTTATCTATTCATATTTATCTTTTCACAAGTTTTCATTCTATTAGAAACATTATTTTGGTGTAGGTTCTTATGCCCTACTTTGGGGGTGTTCAACCATTATTCCATTTTATTCTAATCTAGATCCAATCATATGTTTAGATAGTAAAATTATTCATCTAAAAATTAGAGGTAGGTGGTCTATACCTTTTCCATTAGGATATATTTTTTATAGCTTGTAACCATTATTACACACATTGAAATTTCCAGGTGATGATTTTTGAATTAATTGAACCAAGGGTTAGTTGATACAAACATGTTAAGAAATTACATTGAAACCATTAATAAAAGTCAGCGGTTTTCAAACCCAACCTAAACAACCCATGTGGTGGGATATAACCTTTTACCTTGATTACACCACTCTTGGGGTGAGATATAATTGCCTAGTTTAATTTATAATTAAATAGGGTTTTTAATATGAATTGTAAAATACTATGAAAACATTTTACTTACTTATCAATTATAATTTAAATGTATAAAATAGATAACACCTTTCATGGATTATGATTTTGAAGGGATTAGTGAGTTATTTAAATGAATGGTTAATTAATTGAAAAATTAGTTTGTTAAGATGCCTTATACATTAATAATCATTGAATTTGATGACTATATTCGGATCCCATGGATATATCTACTAAAGGGATCCTTCTTACTTTGATTCATTGGTAATTTCTACTCCATGGATCCAATTAAAAGGAAATGTTATGATTACTTGTACATTACTAGTCCTTCGAATCGATTTACATGATTTGTTAGGAATCCTTGGACATTTATACTCCTCAGATACAATGAATATATTAGGATTCCTTGGAAATTTCTACTCCTTGGATATAATTTACTTAGTTTGGATGCCTTTGAAATTTCTACTTGAAAGATCCAGTTGAATTAGTTTACTTGACATTTTGGATTCCTTGGACATTTATTTTCCATCAATCCAATTACCCTTAATATTCCTTTTATATATATACTCCTTGGATTGTGTTTACTTATTTACTTAGATTATGAAGTTTCCATATACATTACCACTCCTTGGACCCCATCCCTTTTTGGTCTGACTCATGATTAATTGGAATATTCCATTGATGATCATTAATATGATTTACATATAGAATTAGGATTTAGTTTTTTTATCACAATGAGACTTGAGAGAATGTTTAGAGTGACTTCTATTATTTTACATGCACACCTATTATATATGTACACTACTTCATCTTATATTCATGAACAATGCTTATTATGGACATCGTTGGTGGTGTTTTAATGACGGTTATCTCAAACCCTATTCATGTTTCCATTGGATACCTTGAATGAATTCATATATACATGTAGGGATAGGGGAAAGTTCCCAATTTATAATACTTGATTAGTTGTGTATTAGAGTAGTGGAGAATATGACTAGACCTTGGGTTCATGATGCTTTTAGGATAGTTTATTTTTGGTATTTTTATAAATTTGATAGTGATATTGTATTAGATTCCTGTCACGATGTTTTAGTATCTTTTTTTATAAATCTCCATGATAATCATTATGAATCAAACTATTGAATGAGATATTCGGTTATTTATATAATTTATGTTTATTCATCCGTTGCTCAGTTGTTTCTTATGATTCCATTACAAATTGTTATGATCATGCTGTTGTGATACACTTTAATCGCGAGGGTATAGTTTCCGCATATTTCCACCATAGACCCTCACTACTAGTTGGAAACCTATAACGTATGGCGAGGTGTGCTTACGGCCAGGTAGACAACCAGGCTTTGTTATGTTGAGTGAACCAAGTACGGGAAATCAAAAAGTGGTATCGAGGATTTTTATTTCTATTTTGTCTTAATATTTGAGAATATTAGATAGAGATTAGGAATGTGTTCGAAATTGGTGATGAGCTATTACTTGAAGAAGCTAACCACATACATGAAAAAGAAAATTTTCATGGGGTGGGACATGCTGTTCTAGATTGTGCATATTGTATTATCCTTGAGTTTGAAATTAGGTGATGCACTTAATATTTTATATTCATTATGATTATATTTTTTTCATTCCCTAAAATGGTGTTGAAATATTTCATCATGAATCATTAAGGTACTTCTAGATTTACATGTCATGCATTACACCATGCCACATTTATATTTCTACGTGTGTTTCATTCATAATGTTTTGGTGCTTAATTTCATTTTTCCATGGAATTTTGTCAACATTTCAGGAAGGGACTTGAAAAATGACTGGTTGGGATTAAATGGACACCATACTTAAATTTATATGGTTTATGGTCCCCTATAAATTGAATGCGGTAAACCATATAGTTCAAAATTTTAATGAGAATTTCTAAATAAATGAGAACTAATTTAAATGAAATTGAATTTTGAAATGAATGTCCCCTATCAAATAGGGATTCTAATTGCAATTTAGATGGGTGTGTTCCTATATTTGTTTCAACTAAAACATGAATATAATAACCCCAAATATATAGTAGATAAAAGACCATAACCCGACTATATGAGTGGGCAATAGGCAATATCCCATGAATTTTTTGGTCTTGTATGTCTCCCAGAACTAGCTTCAAGAGAATCTAAAGGTGTGTGACTCGTTTTGAGAAGGATTCTACCTATCCTATTATATATATATATCCATGATATGTTGTTTTCCAAACAATTTTTGGGATGTGTGTTTGAAATTTGTTAAGATATTCCACCATGACGTCCTCTATCCATGTGTGAGGAAGGCACCCATGATGATGCTCTAGAGGTGGTGGGAAAAGGGACAATTGTAGATCCTACAATAGGGTCTCTGGCATCATAAAATATTATACATGATATGGGTGTTGAGCATAGGTTATGAGTGGGATTTATACATTTTATGTAGACCATTCAGAGAGCATCGTGACCTACCCCAACTATGATAGAGTTGACACTTGAGTTCCATTAGTATTATCCTCCAATTTTTTCATGGAATTAATGACTAGAGACTGTAGATGATTGGATAGAGAACATGTTATCAATTTTGGTGCATATTGAGACACCTCTTAAGATGATATTTTATATCACTACATATAGGATTAAAAATTACACCAAGAGATCTTGGGATGTGATTACTTAGACAAATATTTATAAGGATAGGGCTTGGATGTATTTCCAGACATCATTTTAAGACTTTTTTATTCTGAGATTATAAGGGATGATAGATGCAGAGAGTTAACTCTGGATTAGGGTTACTTATCAATTATGTACTATTCTTTCCATTTTACATAGCTTTATCATTTCACAAAAATTCTTTTAGGTAATGAGTTATGGAAATATTCACGATTCAAATATTGTCTTAGTTATGAAATACAATTGAAGTTAATGGTTTTAATGATTAATAACACATAAGATATAGTAAATTAGGTACTCATTATTGAGTGAAACCTGAGGGAATATCAGGGAAGATCATGGTAGATCAGCTTCTTGAGCTGGTGGTTTCAG
The DNA here is from genome assembly GCA_963277665.1 of Viscum album. NCBI lineage: Eukaryota > Viridiplantae > Streptophyta > Magnoliopsida > Santalales > Viscaceae > Viscum > Viscum album. The sequence continues at coordinate 66,718,583 of OY728139.1, forward strand.
GCTAGGTAGTAGGAAGAGACAATTTTAAGTTACTTATGAGGGGCATACCGAAGTTATCATGGGTTCTTGTATTTATTTACTCTTTCAACAGTGTTAGAGGTAGATAAATATTAGGATCCAGTGTGATAGAGACCTAATAGTGTTGATATTATAGTGGGATGGGAAATCTATAATGATTTTGTAGGACATTTCCTCCAGCATCCACTAAGAGAGGGTTTTCACCTACTCCATGTACAAGATTGTGGTCATGCACTTCTTTTTAGTTAGGGATTTGGATTACAAGTAGATGATTTGGTTGAGGTGGAGGTCATGGATAGGGTAGCCGATACTAGATACGCAATGACGACAATGAAAATTTTCTTTGAGTAGTCAAGTTGTGTTTTATGGTCCTCATACATGCTAGATGTATACAGTAAATCTTGTTGGTCAGAGTAGTTAACTCAAGAGGGGATGGGTGAATTGGGTAATTATAAAAATTTCTATTTGAAAGAATATTATTTTTACAGATAATGATTTCCCAAAAAATTGATGCATCCCAGTTAATCAAGGTTATACTGTTATAAGTGTTTGACTATTTAAACAACTTTTTAGAAGATTGATTAATTATCTATAATCTAAATTGATATTATTAAAATTACTCTAGATGTTATTATAATAAGACAAATCAAATATAAATTATTTCCAAGACTAACTATCAAAGTGAAATTAGTGTTTTTCTAGATTATACAGTAAGCAGTAAAACAGAGTAGACTAAATTAAAATAGCACAACGGAAATAAAACCAGTGGTTCAGTCTCAAGCTGAGATCTAATCCACTCCACCTGGTGATCACCTTCCACTATGCAGTTTATCTAAATAAACTTTGATCCACACCCTGGATCGGGGTTAACAACAGTTCATAGACTTTCCAGGGCACGTAGGGACCTTTTCCACAGTTTTCGAGGGTAAGAAATATTAATGACCAGACCACACAGGGACCTCTTCCACAATTTTCATGTGTAAACAAGGTTAAAGAATTTGGTGTGAGGATTTTTAAATCCTCTAGTTCAGTGCAGGAGTTAGTGTGTGTGTAAGATAAACAAAGTACAGACACTACTCAAAAGTAAAATAAATAAATCCCTAAGAGAGAGAGAGAGTAGATATGAGTTTCGAATTCTCTAGTGATTATCATTGCATCTCTGGACTCCTTTGATTCAACAGAAATTCTTCTAAGTCCTCTGGTTTTTGTGTTGAAAAACAGAGTGTCGCGATTAATATTTTTTTCTTCATGAGTAAAGATGTTCTCTTGATCCCAGTGTACTTCATGTGTTCTTCAGAAGAGTCATATTGCATGCATGAGAAAATTATTTCTTTGAAGATCTTGCAATTTCTTCTTTGTGGTAATTCTTGTTAGCTTGTTTTTCTATTTATTACAGTGCACTCACGTTTCTTGAGTTGTCGTGCGTCTCTTCTTCCTCTTGTGCACACTTCTCTCTATCTTCGAATGCAGGAGTGCTAGACGACATGCTCCATGTATTTCATACCTCATACCTCATAATATGGATACAAATAAACATTAAATATGTCAGTGCATTAAAGGCTTCAAATATGACTGTTAAAAAGTTAAATAGAAAAATGGAAAAATAGTTTAGGAAACGGTGTCATAGTAGGTATGAAAACAGTGTCTTCTTCAATGTATCTCCTTGTCATGGTGTATGCTTCACGGTGTCTCCTTTTCACGGTGTCTCCTTGTCACGGTGTCTCCTTGTCACAGTGTCTCCGTGTCAGAGTGTCTACTTCACAGTTTCTGGCTTCTGGTGCCTTGCTCATAGTTTCTGGATTCACGGTGCCTTGATGACTGTGTCTTGCTAACTGTTTCTGGCATTTAGGAAAACAGAGTGTCTGGCTTACGATGTCTGTTCTTAGTGTCTCTCTTCATGGTGTCAGGCTTACTTTGTCACGGTGTCTGCTTCATCATAGTGTTCTTGTTCATGGTGTCTATGTCTTGGTCACAGTTTCTCACTTACTGTGTCAAGATTTACGATGAATTGTACTTAGGCAAATAACAATATTCTGACTTAAATAGTAGTACACATAAAATGAATTGATCTTAGCCATTAGAAAGTATGAGATAACATGAAACATAAATACACATGATTGATATGATTTCTGAGATTTGTGATCATTAATAAGATTTGAAATTAGTATTGAGATTTGTGATCATTAAAACATTATTAACACATGAGGAGTCCAACAATCTCCTCCTTTTGATGATCAAAAATTGAGTATAGTTTAATGGTAAATTTAATGCAGCTACAGAGAAAATAACATATAGAATAACAGATAACTTCGCACTTTTTCTACCCCTTTTGGGATTATCAAAAAGTAGAAAGAATAGAGTGTAAACAGTGCATATGGCATTAAGATTGTTCAGAAGAAAACATACAGTAGAAAAAAAATCAATGAAATCCCTATAAAAAAAATAGCAGTCACTGGTTTGCCTCAGGGATTGGCCTTCTATTTTCCTTTATCATCATCAGAAGAGGAATCCATAGGGGTAGTTGCTGATGTAGACAAAGACATAGAAGTAGTAGATAGATAAGGTAATGGGAGACCTTCGAAGATTGAGGGAGCCAAAGTAGAAGCTGTAGAAGGTCGAGGAAGTTTCTGGTCAAGGATGACATACCAGATCTAACTAAGAGCCTGGCCAATAGACATGGATGTTGAAGCTAAGGAAGAAGTAAAAGTAGGTAATCCAGGTCTGATAGGAGCAGCGGCTAGAGCAACAATTGTTTTACTTTGAACAAGAAGACACGGTCGTAGAAGTTTGATGAAGTCTGGAATAATCTCTCCTACATACTACATGGAATTTTCAAAATCATCTTTATTTTCTAGGAACTTGTCCAACAATCTAGTAAATTCAGTGTGCTTATGGACTTGGGTTTCGATGGATTAGGTTACAGGAGGAATTCAAAAATTATCTACAAAGTATTTTAAGGTATTGGTCATATTAGTCTTGGAGAAAATTTGGTTGAAATAGAAATCTACTTTCTTAGAGATCTGCTGCTGAGAATCATTGGCAATCTTTGAGTGAATTTGAACCAGGTCAAGCACTCTATCACTGTTCTTAACAACTTCAGATAAATGAGCCATATCAAAGCCACTGAAGGCATTCTGAACCTCTTCCTTGACTATAAATCTGAGCAGAGAACTATCCAAATAAGGATTAGAGGTTTGAACAAAGGAAGGAGAAGCTTTGACAGCTATGGTCAGATATTTGAGCTGTTTGAGGACCTTTTGAAGACAACCAGTATATTCATATGTGAGTTTGTTCAGGTTCTCCACAAGCTCTATCATGTAGTGCAACATCTGTGCGTGCCTTTATGCAATCTCTTCATCAAAGGATAGCAGGTATGGGTGAATCTGGGACATAATATCTTGAGAGATGTTTGAAACCTAAGGTTCAAGAGAAGCAGGAGCATGCTCTAATCTGAAATGCAGTTCTTTCTGTAGGTTTTCAACCATACCTTTCAGGGTTGTAACTTTAGTACTGAGCAACTTGTTCTAAACTCTTACTTCATGAATCTCATTGATCATCTTGGGTTGAATGTGCCAGATATTCTTTTCTAAAAGCAGTGAGGCGTGTTCCTGACTCAGTGTGGTCACATGACGAGGTTGATAGGACATATGTTTCACAAATCCAGCTAAGATAGTGTCTCCAAAGACTTTCAAATAATCTTTACTGACAAAATATTACTATTCAGGTAAAGGTGAAAGTGTAGGAAGTGGTAAAGGTGCAGACTTAGGTTGAGGTTCAGGTTGAGGTTCAGGTTTAGATGCAACATATGTGACGAATTTCAATTGAAACAACGAAGAAAAATCAATCCTAGTTGCAGTAACCTGGTGAGATTCACTTACATCATAGAAGCTATGGAATACATATTGAGTGTACACAGAATACGACTCAGCAGGTTGAGATTCTTCATCATGCTCAGCCTCATCTGCCTCAAATTCATTAGTCTCAACATTATGAGGTTTCTCCCCCTCAATAAGTGCTTTTTTTTCCAGACCTAGAGGCTCAGGGGCTTGTTCTAAATTCACAAGGTCAGCTCTAATTTCCTCAGCCATTTTTTGCCTAGCCATCTGAAAGGCTATCTCTATCCTCTCTTCAGTAGAGGGTATTATCTTAGGAATAGATTGTTCCACAGGAACGTCTTCCAGATTAGCTTCTTGGATAGCAGGGTGTTCTTTTTGAGCTACTTCTTTCACAGTAGGGAGTTCTTCTACTACAACCTCTTCTATAACAGGGAGTTCTAGAACAGGTTGTTCTATGACTTGTTGGTCAGATTCTATCACACTTGATTCTTTCCCAGCCTTGGGTTGGATTTCTAGATAGATATAAACTCTAGAGACATGATTTTCTTCTTCAATAACAACATGAGGAATAATATGCCTTTCTTCCTTAATAAAAACTTCTTCCCTATGAGGTATATCAGCCTCTTCTCTATGTGGTACTTTAGATGCATCTTCCTCTTCTTCTTTATCTTCTGAATATTCCATAACTTCATCTGGTTCCAAACCAGGATTAAAAAATCCCTTCAGCCTTGTTGGATAATCTACAGGATTGAACTTCACATAGAGCTTATCATTATCTTCAACCCACTCCTTCTTCCAGGGGTTTCAGTTTATTTTCATCCTCTTAATGGTAGTTTTAGATAAACAATATTCATAGTCCATAAGTACTTCTTTATTGGGTCCAACTAATCCTTTTTTAACAAGAATTGCGGGAATCATCCTAGAGTAAAATAGAGTGGTGGATTTGGATGTGACCTTGATCAATTCACACATATGGTGAATGATGTATTTGCACAGATTAATTTTTTGTCCATTATTTATAAGATGAATCAAGAACACATCTTGGTATTTCAAGAAAGCAAAGTCACCTTTCATCGGGTTAATTTGATTTTGAACAAATTGAAACACCAACCTTGTCTCTCCATCAAGTTTAGAAGCTATGACACTTCTCTGGGTGCCATTTCTAGTTAGGGTTTCCAAAGAATTTTACAGGTTAAAGAAATCCGTTTTAGGTGGGGTTTCTCTTTGGTAATCATCACAAATTCTTTCGTGAGGTATCCTAAGGCATGAAACCCCTAACCTGGAAGAGAATGAGAAGCTTTTTCCATTGACCCAACTCTTCACAACATAGCTTTCACCAGCATCAAAAGAAAACTGTACATACTGAAAAAATTAAGCTACTAACCTCAGATAAATAGGTCTATCCTTCCTTGAGAACCATTCGATCCAGCCTTTTTCTCTTAAAACTTTTAAAACCATATATTTTCTAGACAACAACCACTCAAGACAAATTTCATTTTCAGGTAAAACACTACGGTTTACCAAGCTTGGATTTAAGGGTCCTTCAGGTGCCAGATTTGGTGCAATTTTCTTCTTCTTTGAGCTATGCTTCTTAGGAGTAGATGAGGACGAAATCTTCATCCTTGGAATCTATAGGAGGTTCAAGAAAGAGAAAAGGAGAAAGGTTGCAAGGTTGAGAGGGTTCGAGAGGAGGTCAGAGTGAAGAACCGAGTGAAACCCTTTTGCTTTATCATTTTGGGAATGTCAAACGTCACAAAAGTAAAAATGTGGGAAAATAAAAATTGGTAAAATAATAATTACCATGATACAGATTAAAATAAAACCAAAAATAATTTTCACCGTGAGATAGTCAGTGATAGACCATGAACACAAGGTGCTAACTGTGAGACCACAATCATGAGATAGTAACAGAGAAACCATGAACATGAAATAGTAATGTAAAATATAGTAATATATTAAACAGTAAGACCAGTATGATATATATTTGTCATTTATCATGCCAAGATCATGTATGATGTAATATATTTTCTTATAATTTAATGGTTTAGTGAATATATCAACAAGTTGATATTTAGTACCAATGAATTCCAAGGTGATATCAACTTTTTGATAATGATCCCTCAAAAAGTGATGTCTTACATCAATATGTTTTGTCCTGGAATGTATAACAAGATTTTTTGAAATGTTAATAGAACTTGTGTTGTCACAATTTATTGGTATATGTCTGAATTGATACCATAATCTAGTAAAGTGTGTTTCATCCACAAGATTTGTGCGCAAAAACTACCAACAACTATGTATTCAGCTTCTGCAGTAGATAATACAACAAAATTTTGTTTCTTAATATATCATGATATTGGTAACTTGCCAAAAATGTGACATGATCTAGAGTTGCTATTTCTATCTAACTTATAGCCACTGAAGTCAGCATCAGAATAACTAACTAGTTCAAAGGATTTTCCTTTAGGATCTAACAATTCTAAAATGGGTGTATGCTTGAGGTATTTAAAAATTCTCTTTACAGCATTTAAATGAGATTCTTTAGGGTTTCCTTGAAATCAAGCACACATACACTCACGAATCATAATATCAGGGTGAGTAGCAGTTAAGTAGAGTAGACTTCCAATCATTCCTCTATAAGTGGTTTGATCAATAGATTTTCCATCTTCATCATGATCCAACTGACAGTTGGGACTAATGGGAGTGTCACTACTTTTAGTGCCATCCAATCCAAAAAAAAATTAGAAGATATTTAGTGTATTATTTTGAGTTAAAACAATTCCATCATTATTTTGAAAGATTTGAAATCCAAGGAAGAATTTTAGTTCACCCATTAAACTCATTTCAAATTCATTTTGCATCATTTTAGAAAAATCAATACATAATGAAGGTTTTTAAGATCTAAAAATAATATAATCTACATAAATTTGAACAAGTAAAACATCATTAGAAATACATTTTATAAAGAGGGTAGGATCAGATATTCCTTTTGTAAAACCTTTGGAAATAAGAAAAGTACTTAATATTTCATATCAAGCTCTTGAAGCATGTTTTAAACCATATAAAGCTTTTGATAGTTTAAAAATATGATTTGGAAAAGGAGGGTTTGTAAATCTAGGGGTTTTTCAATAAAAACATCCTCAGCTATATACCCATTTAAGAATGCACTCTTAACATCCATTTTATATTGTTTGAAATTCAGATGTGCAACATAATCAAATAGAATTCTGATGTCTTCAAGTCTGGCTACTGGATCAAAAGTCTCCTCATAGTCAATTCCTTCTTCTTAACTATATCCTTGTGAAACTAATCTAGCCTTGTTACATACTATATTTCCAGCTACATCTACCTTATTTCTAAACACCCATTTAGTGCCTATGACGAAAGTGTCCTTGGGTATTTCAAAAAGTTTCCAAACTTTATTTCATTCAAACTGATTGAGTTCTTCTTTCACATCCATTACCCAAAATTCATCTTTAATGGCATCATCAATGTTTTTAGGTTCAAGCTATGACAAGAAGGATTGATGTTCAACCTGATTTCTAAGAGAAGCTCTAGTGTGTGTTCCTTTCTCTAAGTCTCCTACAACATCATCTAAGAAATGGTTTCTAAGGGTTCTAACATTTCTAGAAAAAGAGGGACTAGAGATTTCAGGTTCATCAACTGATTCAGGATCATTAAGTCTTGATTGCATAGAATTTCAAGAATTGGAAGTTTTCACAGATTCTTTCACAGAGGTATTTTGGGATTTTGAGTTGATGTTCAGATTTGATAAATCATCCTCCATATTTTCTAGGATTGTTCTAGGATCATGTTGATTTGTTTTATCAAACATGATATGGATATATTCTTCCACACATTTAGTTATCTTATTGAATACTCTATAATCTTTACTTGATATTGAGTAACCTAGGAAAATTCCTTCATCACTTTTGATTCAAATTTGTCAAGATTATCTTTAGTGTTGTGAATAAAGATTTTGCAGCCAAAAACTCTAAAGTAATTAACCTTAGGCTTTCTATTATTCCAGAGTTCATATGAGGTATTTTTGAGAATTGGTATAATCAATACTCTATTGATTATGTAGCATGCTTTATTAATAGATTCATCCCAAAAGTAACTAGGTATTTCATATTCACTAAGAATTATTCTAGCAATTTATTGCAGGGCTCTATTTCTTCTTTCTACAACACCATTTTGATGAGGGGTTCTAGGGGTAGAGAAATTGTGATTATAACCATTTTGTGAGAAAAAGGATTCAAACTCTTGATTTTCAAACTCACAGCCATGATCACTTATTAAAGATTTAATTTTAAGTCCACTAAGATTTTCTACAGACTTGGAATACATAGAAAAATAAGATCAGGCTTCACTTTTGTGATCCATGAATAAGGTACAAGTATATCTAGATAAATCATCTATTAGAACATAATCACAGTGCTTCCCATTTATGCTATAAACACTACATGGTCCGAAAAAATCCATTTGAACCAATTCAAGTGGTTGAAAAGTATAAACTTATTTCTTTGGTTTGAAAGACATTTTGTGTTGTTTTCCCTTTTGACAGGGATTAAAAACTTTGTCATTTGGAAAATCAAGTTTGGGTAAGTCTCTAACTAAGTTATTCCTAGTCAGTTTTCTATGTGAATGTATATTGCAGTGTCCTAATATTCTGTTCCAAAACCAAGAATCTTTATGGAAAGAATTTAAACAAGTAATATTTTGTTCGGATAAAGAATTCAAATCAACTGCATAAACATTTTCATTTCTTAAGGCAGAAAATTATAAAGCATTTTTAGAATTAAAAACATTACAAGAATAATTTTCAAACTTAACATTAAATCCATCATCACATAACTGAGAAATACTTAACAAGTTGTATTTTAATCCATCAAAAAATAAAACTTTAGAAATTAAAATTGAGTTAGTGTTACCAATTTGGCCTAGGCTGATGATCTTTCCTTTAGAATTATCAGAAAAGGTGACATAGCCTCCATCAACTTTGATTAATCTTTTAAAACATGAGAAGTCTCCTGTCATGTGTCTTGAACATCCACTGTCCATGTACCATGTCTTCCTACATGAACTTTTTAAATAGGTCTCCTACAAAATAGGTTTAGATGGAAAATGATTTTGGAACCCAAATTCTCTTTGGTCTAGACAGGTTAGCAAGTAGAGCATTAGGTACCCAGATTTTTCTTAAGGATATCATATAATTCATAGAATCAATGGATTTTTAAATATAGACTTTATTTGGTCTATAACAATGTAAATAACTAGTTGAAGTATATGAATTTCCAGAACTAGAACTAGAAGTATTCTGTCCAGATTTAGGAACAAATTTAGTTTTAGTGATCTGTCTCTTTCCCGGCTAATAGCCTATTCCAGTGGAATATTTTGGTTCCACTTTTTAAACTAACATTTGAGTTATTATGTATTTTCAATTTCTGAACTTTTCTAAGTCCTTTCTCAGTTTCTCATTAGATATTTTTAGTTCAGTATTTTCCTTACGAAATTGAGGATTCTTTTCTTTTTCTGCATCAAGGGAAGATTTAAAAAAACTGGTTAAAGCATGTTGTTTCTTCAAGGTCTTATATTTTTCCTTAAGCTCATTAAATTTTTCTTCCAGCATGTTACAGTATTAAAATAGTTCCTCACTAGACATGTTTTTGGATTCAGAGTCAGAATTAATTTCAGAATAATGTTAATTCAAAGCAGGAGTGTCCCGTGTTACCTCTAATGTGTTTTTCATAAAACCTATGATATCTTTATGAGAGTTTTCATCCTTAGTAGAATCCGAATTACTTGAAGTGTCTTCTAAAGAAATCCAAGTTGATTTCATTTCCTTATTGTACTTATTATCCCTGTAGTCATTTTTCTTCTTAAACTTCAATTTTGGATAGTCAGCTTTTATGTGACCTTTTATTTTGCATTCATAGCAGAAAACTTCATCACTCTAATAATCTCTCTTCTAATATTTATTCTACTCTCATTTTTTTCATATTTACCTTTGTAATTTGATTTTCTGAAGAATTTCTTCTGCATATAGAACTTCTTAAATCTCCTAGCTATCAGATCAATCTCTACATCACTGTCAGATGCAGTCTCATCCCTACTTGATCATTCAGTAGGTATGTGAACTTTTCCCTTGTCCTTGCTCATTAAGGCAGTAGACTTAAATTCCACAGACTTCCTATTTGGTTCATCATCTTCTTCCTTGTTTACCTTTAGTTCTTATTCATACATTATTAACATACCAATTAATTCCCTAACAGGTAAAGTACCAAAATCGAAAGATTCTCTAATCAAGACAGATGTGCCTCTCCATCGGTCTGGCAGACATCTCAGTATTCTCATGATTTGTTTCTTTACTAGAAAAACCTTTCCAAGGGAGCTCATAGTGGTGAAAATTTCATTGAACCTGAGATACATGTCATAGATAGGTTCATCAGGCTTCATTTTAAAATTATCATATTTAATAGTATAAGTTTTAAATCTCATTTCATTAACATTGGTTGTTCCTTCATGAGAAACCCCCAGGGTATCCCAAATTTCATAGGCCGTTTTTCAAGAAGATATGCGATTAAATTCCTCATCTCTTAATGCACAATACAGGGCATTCATAGCTTTACAATTATTATTGGAAAATATTTTAGTAGGTTCATCCCATGTTGTTTTTTTCAGTTTCTGGAATCTTATATTTAGTCTCTATAGCAGTCCAGATGTCAAATCCCATACTATCTAAGTAAATTTGCATCTTAAGTTTCCACTGGGAAAAATTTGTACCATTAAAGATGGGTGGCCTGTTAGTAGCAACACCTTCCAGTCTATTTTCCATACTAACAAATTACTTTAAAAGAGCTAGAAATTTATAATTAATAGAAATTTACAAATCTTTAATGTACAACTACAATAACAATTGAATAAAATTGCATAGAGTCCTAACAAAGTAACCTCTGATAACAAATGTTGTTCGGAGTAGTTAACTCAAGTGGGGAGGGGTGAATTGAGTAACTATAAAACCTTCTGTTTAAAAGAATATTAGTTTTACAGATAATGATTTCTTCAAAAAGAGATACAGCCCGGTTAATAATAGTTATACTATTATAAGTGTTTTACTATTTAAAAAACTTCTTAGAAGATATATTAATTCTCATTAAACTTAATTGGTATTATTGAAATTACATTCGAAGTTATCCTACTAAGAAAAATGAGATATAACTTCTTTCTAATACTAACTATCAAAGTGAAATTAGTGTTTTTATGGATTATGAAATAAGTAGTAAAACAGAGTAGAATAAATTAAAATAGAAAAGTGGATATAAAAAAAGTGGTTCAGTCTCATGCCGAGACCTAATCCACTCCACTTGGTGATCACCTGACACCAAGCAGTTTATATAAATAAACATTAATCCACACCATGGATTGGGGTTAACAACAGTTCATAGACTGTCCAGGCCACAGAGGTACCTTTTCCATAGTTTTCGTGGGTAAAAAAAAGTAATGACCAGGCCACACATGGACCTCTTCCACAGTTGTCTTGGGTAAACAAGGGTAAAGAATTTTTTTGTGAGGATTTTTAAATCTTCCAGTTCAGCGTAGGAGTCAGTGTATGTGTAAGATATATAGAGTTCACACAGTTTTCCAAAGTAAAATAAAAAATCACTAAGAGAGAGTAGATATTATTTTATAATTCTCTAGTGATAAGCAGTGCATCTCTGGACTCATTCAATTCAGCAGAAATGCTTTTGATTCCTTCTCTAGTTTTTGTGTTGAAAAACAAAGTGTCGCGATTCAGCTTTTGTTCTTTATGAGTAAAGATGTTCTCTTGATCCCAGTGTACATTGTGTGTTCTTCAGTAGATTCAGATTGCATGCATGAGACAATTCTTTCTTTGAAGATCTTGTAATGTATTCTTCGTGGTCGGGCTTGTTACCTTGTTTTTCTATTTAGTATAGTGCACTCGCATTTCCTGCATTTTAGTGTGTCTATTCTTCTTCTTGGGAACACTTCACTTTATCTTCAAATGCATGAGTGTTAGCCGGCAGGTTCCATGTATTTTGTACCTCATACCTCATACTATGGCTACAAATAAACATTAAATATGTCAGTGCATTAAAGGCGTCAAATATGACCATTAAAAAGTTAAATAGAAAAAAAGACAAAATAGTTTAGGAAACAGTGTCAAAGTAGTTATGAAAACAGTTTCTTCTTCATGGTATCTCCTTGTCATGGTGTCTCCTTCACGGTGTCTCCTTGTCACGGTGTCTCCTTATCACGGTGTTTCCTTCATAGTGTCTCCTTGTCACAATGTATCCTAATCATGATGTCTCCTTCACATTTTCTGGCTTCTGGTGCCTTCCTCATAGTTTCTGGATTCACGGTGCCTTGATGACTATGTCTTGCTAACTATTTCTAGAACATAGGAAAACAGAGTGTCTGGCTTACAGAGTCTATTCATAGTGTCTTGATTCATGGTGTAAGACTTACATTGTCACGGTGTCTGCTTCATCATAGTGTTATTGTTCATGGTGTCTGTGTCTTGCTCACAGTGTCCGACTTACTCTGTCATGCTTCACGATGTCTTGTACTTAGGAAAATAACTATATTCAGACTTAATATTAATATGCATAAAATGAATTGAGATTATCCATTAGAAATTATGAGATAACATGAAACATAAATACACATGATTGAGAAGATTTGTGATATTTGTGATCATTAATAAAATTTGAAATTAGTATTGAGATTTGTGATCATTAAATCATGATTAATACATGAAGAGTCCAACACAGCTGATACCTAAGGACCAAAGTGCTGAACCTTCAACCACAAGAGGTATTATTCTAGTAGCCTCTATTTTAGTATCTTCTCAATTAAATAATGTTTATTCATAGATATTAATATCTATTTCTATTATGGAGAGCATTATGATTGTTGTCAATTTTTCACGTGGGGTAATGGAACTTGATACTTCATTGGGGATATGAATAGAGAGTGTACACGAGTATATGGAGTCCAATTAAGGTCATTAGGTTTAAATTCATATGGGAACTCTATGTACCTGAGATGATAGGGTTTGAAGTTATTCATGAGATGTAGTAGTTGTTTCCCTATCATGATTACATTGGTTTCTATTATCAAAGGGTGACTTTCATATTACCAATATGTAGGGTTTTTACTCACAAGGGTGAATGAGATTTTTAGGATAAATGTGCTCGAACCAATAATCATATGATGTGTGGGATGTTATCCTAGATTTCTAGATTATATCTTGATGACTAGGGATCACATTAATAAATTTTACCACTATTGGTTGATCATTTAAGTGATGTTTACCCAAATAAATTTTGTACTACATCCTAAGAGAGATATAGTTTTCTATCATGTTAGTTCTAGGAGCTAATCCATTATCCGTTACTCCATATAGGATAACGATTATAGAGTTACAAGAGTTTAAGAGTTTGCTAGGGGACTTGGATGAAAATGGGTTTATATGATCAAGTACATCACCATGAGGTTCTCTAGTCCTTTTCTCCCTAATAAAAGATGGAACCCTCAAGATATATGTGGATTACAATAGGTTGGACCTGTTGATGGTCAAAAACTTGTATCCTTTTCCTTAGATAGATGATCTATTCAACCAAATTCAGGGATTTTGGGTGTTTTTAAAGATTCATATGAGATTGGTATATCATCATGTGTTTTCTTTCCCTTAAAACATACTTTATACAACTTTTCCTAGATGATATTTTCTATATGAGTAGTCGGTCATCCCATTTGGTATCATGAATGTTCCATAAGTTTTCATGGAATTGATGAACTATGTTTTCAATCCTAATCTAGAAATGTTTTTTTGCGGTATTCATGGATGATGTCTCGTTGTATTATCACAATCGATAGGACCATGCCATACATTTTGAGATCATATTGGATATACCAATAGAAAATTAGTTATAATATATTCTCACAATATTCCACTTTTTGATGGATAATATTCACTTACTGGGTCATATTATCTCATAGGTAGAAGTATCAATTAACCTAGAGAATGCGAGATCTTTAGATACCTAGGGATATCTTAAGAATTTAATTGAGATGTTGAGATTATATGGACTAGCTTCATATTAATGGATCTCAATAGAGGACTTATCATGCTTAGAATCACCTATTATGGGAATATATATGAAGGGTGAGAGGTTTTTAAATTCAGATACCAGTGAGACAACCTTTTAGGAGTTGAAAGGGAGACGGACTTCAACATCGATCTTGACTCTTCTAGAGCCAAGAATATACTATATAGTATAATGTGATGTATCAGGTATCAGGATTTAAAATGTTTTTATTTAGGAAGAGAAATTCATGGCTTAAGAGTATCATCATTTGAGGTCACATGAGAGGAACTACCTAATGCTTGGTCTCTACTTTACAGTTGGGGTTCATGCCTCTCTCAATTTGAGTCATTACTTACATAGAGATATAATTTTTTGGTATATTCATAGACCAAAAAATCCTCAAGTGTATATTTAAATAGTGCTACTTGAACCAGAGAAATGGAGGTGGGATGAAAACCTTTAGTCCTTTGAATTCAAGCATCCCAAAATTCTCATAAAGGGTAATGCAATTGTTGATGCCCTGAGTAGGAGGAATAATGTACATGCTATCCAGAAGGCTAGTAGGGAAGGGAAGATTATGGGATTTCATTCTCAGATTCACTTTGAATTAAAGGAAAGTCATGAGAATAATTCTCTCTCATATTTGATAGTGATTTTAATAATATAGATAGAGTGAGAATGATACAACATTCAGATTTTGAGGGCTTAGTCTTATGAGTATGCATTGTCAGAGATGACCAGCCTCTTGGCTGTATTGTTAGTGAGGATGAAATGTTTCATATCCAAAAATATGTCTGGGTTATAGAATACATTTGGGAGGTGTTGAGGTGAGATTCTCATGCCTCTATATGGGATATTACTCCCAGTCTTACCAAGTTGTGTGGAGACTTGTTTTATCATTACTGGTGGTCAATGAAGAAGCGATGGATACTTGTGTTTGTTACATAGTGTTCCAGATCTCAGCAGGTGAAAGAATAACATAAGAAAACATATATGATTTATCATCTATTTCCTATACTTGGGTGGAAATGGGATGATGTCACTATAGATTTCATGATGGGACTACCAGGATCCTTAGGGGAAGTGATGATGAATGGGTGATCATTGTTCGGTTGACCAAGGTCATCCATTTTATGCCTATTTGGGAGACACTTTCTGGAAATTATCTTGTTAGGCTCTACATTCATGAGATCACATAACATAAAAAGTTTACACATTCTGTTTCATTGGAGAGACACTTTAATTTCACATCTTGGTCCAGGCATGGGTTGCAGAGGGTACTAGGTTTATATATAATAATGAGAATAACAAATCCCCCAAAGACTAATAGTCATTATAAGTGTATGATACATGTTCTATAACACATTCTCTCATAATTAATCCTTGATTTATTAGGTTCATGGGAGGAACACATACCTTTTACCGAGTTGTATTATAATAACAACTTCATGCTACCATACAGATGGTTTCTTATGAGGCCCTCTATGGTAGGTCGTGCTGTTCACCACTGTGATGGTTTGAGGTAGGAGAGGTAGGGTTACTGGGACCTTATCTCATACAGGAGACTTCAAAGTAGGTTTATATTAGAAGTAATTGGATTTATATAGCTTATTATAGAAAAAATTCTTACACTGATTTCCTCGAATCGAGGTGGGTGAGTGATTCAATGTCTACGAGACTCGAGGTGGCTCTCGGATCAAATCATAATGATGACAACTGACACATGGACATAAAATTAGTTTATCTTTGTGAATTTTTAATTTGAAAAATCTGATGGTGGCGTGGCACTTTGGCTATGAAGAAGGCATGATGTGAGTTTTTATAATGTGGTGTAGTTTATAAATTTTGTGATCTATGGTTACCACTTTACCTTAAAGTGGCTCTTAGAAAATATCCAAAAAAGTATTTGTAGGAGGGGTGGTAATTTGGGTTTTCATAAGGGTTTTTACTATATTGGAAAAATAAATATTAAAAAACAAGTGATTTTATTGCCACATTATTTCAAGCCCTTTAAGATTCTGGAGAGAGTCTGGCTAGTATCCTTAAATTTTATTTTACCTCATAGGTACCAGAACATGCACAATTTATTTTATATATCTCATATTTACTGATATCATTCAAATCCATCATATATTCTTTGGCCTCTGGCTATTGATTAATAGGAAGTTGCACCCTTTTTAGAGCATCATATCTATATTATTGGTTAGAGATAAAAGGATCAACATGGATGGTTAGTTCCTCTGGTAGGGGTGCTATGGTAGCGTGGTTGTGTGGTTGTGAGTGGGATGAGACTTTGGAGAGAGAGGCTGACATACATGCCTTATGGATCGAGTTAGTCTCATATAATTCTTGACTACACTTGGACGGGAAATTCATGGAAAATAAATTCAATGGGGGAAGATTTTACGATCTTGGATTTTCGCTGAGATTGAAAATATTTTTATTTCTAGTTTAATTAATTGATTTGACCTATAATGGATTCTTAGTGATGATATTGAAGAAAAAAAGGTTTCTAGGTATTTATGGGATCCTAAATCCCATGTTTTTAGAAAAGTATTATTAGTTGATTGGTTAGTAGAAACATTGTATCCAAGACAACATGGTTGGAGAAAACTATGTGGGGTAGTGAAACAAACAGTCAATGGCTGCATATTTTGAAGAAACTATAAAACCAGGTCCACACACCCGTACAAGGTCTTAGTAAATTTTAAATGAGAATAAAATAATGGTTTGTACATGGTTTCCAAAACAATGTGCATGAACCATGCAAAATGGGTATTGAGTTCGGTAGGTGCACACAGTTGGCACATGTTTTTTCCAATGGTGTGGACAAACTTTGTGTCCTAGTGTTTTGAGGAAAATTTATAAATTTTATTATTAATTCATTTAATTTTTTACTATCTCCTCCTTTTCCCTATTTCTTATAGTATCCACTTATTCTCCTGGGTGATCTCCCTTGAATCCTAAGAAGGGGTTTTCCCATAACTCATTGATCTCGACAATAATTCAAACATCATTCATCTCCTTGGATGAAATTTGGTGAGTTCTCTATTCATCGTACTCCACTTGTGATTAACCTTGATATGAGTGACACTATTTCGATGTATTATCTTTTTCCCTATTTTCAAGTCATTCAAACATTATTCCATTTTATTCTCATCTAGATCGAATAAGAGGCAGAAATAAGATGACTATTCTTTTATTATGATAAGGTAGCTAGTCTATACCTTTTACCTCAATTTCTTATTTTTCATATATTTCTTCTGTTATGGAACACAATACAAATTCTTAGTGATTCTTTATAATTAAAATAAACCAAGTGTTAATTGATACAAACATGTTGAGACTTTCCATTGGCACCTTTTGTCCTGGATGGAGGTCATCTATCTCAACCGAATTTTTTGTGGCGTATGTTGTACCCTTTTACCATTATTATATAACCCATGGGGTGTGATGATCTTTTCGAATATAATTGAGAATAAAATATGTAATTATTGTGAATTTTAAAATTTTTTGAACACCTTTTATCACTTTCTTAATTGTAATTTAAAGGTATTAAATAGCTGATCCATTAATTCGTTTACTCACATAAAGGGATTAGTGAATCGATTAGATGGATGGTTAATGAATTGGAGAATATGTTTGTTAGGATTCCTGGTATATTACTACTCCATAGATCCAATGATCATATTTGGATACCCTGGAAATTTTTTATCCATTAATCATTCTTACTTAGACCACATTGAAATTTCTCCTTAGATACTATTTAATTGACATATTTGGATTCCTTAGACATTAATACTCCTTGGATAAAATTTACTTGACATGTTAGGTTGTGTATTACATTTTTACTCCACAGATCCAATAAACATATTTGGATGTCTTTGTAAGAACCCGGATCTCCATTTTCCAGTATGGATATTTATTTCAGGTTATTTTTGAGGAAAAAAGATGAAATGGGAAATTTTCAATGTACATGCTGTGTAATTTTGAGTAAACACCGTGTACCCGATTTTCACATGTAACCATGTACTATCTATGTAATGGATGAGTACATGGCCATGTGGGTGACCTAGAAAACTTCCTAAAGTGGGGTCCAGTTGAGGCTAGTACATCGCATGCCCATTAAATGAACACACAATGTACTTTTCTTTTTAATTGATATATCGGAGAGGGGACACATATTGTTTACAGATCATTCTTCTTCTTCCCATGTCTCGTACTTGAGAGTGACATACGAACGAAGATCATTGAGCTCATCCAAGTCCTCAGTCTGAGCTTCGATTGAGATTTCATCAGTTGCAATGGATTCCCATAGGCGAGTTCTCTCTTTCCCTAGAGCCTATCTTCCTGATTTCTCTTCCCTCATGGGTTATACAAGGTTTAACAATTTTTACTCTTTTTTAGATCTACATCATTCTAGTACAATTCAAGGGACGATGTTCAAGATTGTTCATCATATAACATAATGGTAGGTGGTTTGTGCATTTCTTTGATTGTCTTTGGATTATATATGCTAAAAGTGCGGAATAAACTTGTTTCGGTATTATGGGTTTTGGAATTTAACCCTGTTTAAGGCTTGTTATGGTGTGTTTTATTGATAAAAGGGTTATTGATTATGCATAAGGTTTTATGTATTGGTTATGGATGAATTTACCATGTTTGATAGATTATGTCCATTTAGTCAAGAATCCATGTTAGGATTTCTTTTTTTCTAGGCCTCGTGTTGTTAGGATGGATTTACCATTTATTAGAGATGGATGTGAATCAAATTGAAAAATTATGGCCAAGGAGAATTGGCTGGGAGAGATTCTTGAGGCAGGGTCATTTAGGTATGAATTTTTATTATGTTGACCCAGATGTATTGAATGTGAGAGTTGTCGGGTGTTCATTGACCAGTGGTGTGAGGCCGTGACACCTACCCAGAGGGTCATAATTAAAAAATATTGGACCTTAGGGAATTTATTGTGAGAGCTTCATGGTTGTCATTATAATTTATTGTTTCTAAGTAGACCAGGGGGTATTGACCGTGAGAGCTACTCGGGAGGTCGTTTGTAAATGATTAGTGCTATGTGGGACCAAAGGGCTTAGACTGTGTGATCTTTCCTAGAGGATCATTATTTATTGATTTGATGATATGTTAAACCAGAGGGGTTATACTATGAGAACATTCCATAAGGGTTTTATTTGAATGCTTGTTGATTGTCATGATTCTTCCAAGATAAATAACAAGCTTGGACTCAGTCTTATTTGATTGTCTAGATGGCCTTTTTAGACGTCGACTTGTTATTACTAAACAAGGGGATACAAAGATTAGTCTAGATCTAAAGGTTAAATTATTGAATGGATTGAATAATTAATAAATATAAGTGAATGTAATTTGAAATTGTAGGATTTTTTACTTTTGAGTACTTACTAGTTTATTTCTTTATTTGGCATATTACCTTCAATATATATTCACTGATAATTAGGCACAGATCCTTTTGTGGTTTCTTACTAGGTTTCTTCTCACACCTTTTCTGGGTCATGCTTTTGGAAACAAAAATATTATATGGTTGCATGTATAGATTAGGACAAGCGAACTTCTTCATCAGATAATTGATTTCTATTGGAGAAGTAGAGCATGGGAACAAGCTGAGGCTTGCGATGCTATTGGACTTTTCTACTTTCTGTACATTGGTTTCATTATTGTTTTTCCAGCATTGTGACTTGTTTGGATTCTTTCCTAGATACATGAAACATGCATAATTTATTTATATATATATAGCTGCAGTTGTTTTATACTATCATTCTTACACTATTTACTTCTACTGTATGGTATTACTACTTCCATTACAATTTACTATTTGTTATTCTGTTGTGTGTACTCTGCCTATGAGAGAATAGTTTTCCCATTAACAGACCTTGTCCCTCACTTCTATTTAAAAACCTATGGAGTTTAGGTAAATGTGCTTGAGGTTATTTGACCAACTAGGTTTGGGGTACCTTTGGTCAGCACCCAGATCTAGGACATTAAAAAGTGGTATTAGAGGAGTTTCTTTTCTACTTTGTATTACTATTTAGAGCCTATATACATGGATAGGAAGGAATAGGTAGTTGGTAATAATCTATGCCTGGTATTTGCTAACCTGTGTATAGGGAAAATCCATGTTACCTCGAATATTGCAATTTTTCTGGTCTTGCAATTGTTACAGTTTATTTGATTTCACCACTGGGTGATTCACTGGTTTTGTGTTGTTATATTTGATATTACATAAGTTTATTTTTATTTCAACCCAATTAGATGAGGGTATTATATATCATGCATCATATATGAACTTGATAGAGATCACATGTCATGCATTCTTGTTCAAAAATTTTGGGTGAATTACTAATTTCATTCTTTTGTGAAAGAAGTTGTGCTTGATATGCATGCTGTTGTGATAGATACCATGATAGAATACCTGCTATTTTGATAGGGTATTGAAATATATAAAGTATCATTTATATGGATGCCAAAATTTGGTCCCAAAGGTGTTATGGGACCTCTTGGGTCTGAATTTGGTGAATCATGTTTGGACTTTGAATTGAATTTTTTCAAGTTATTAAATGAATAAGGATTCCAAACTTCGATTTGCGAGAGGATGGGATCCCAAGAGTTGGAATTCGTCACTCCTTAGATAAAATTATATGTTTTTAAGGGTTTCATGAATGTTTTAGAGGCTTAATTTTTTGAATCATATACAACATTGAATGTGGTGTTATGAACACACACCTTGTGTTCTTATGTTCGGGAAGAACTGGCCCTTCTTAAGTACACACCATTTACTAGGAGTACACGTGGTGTAGTTCTTGACCATGTATCTGATCATCTGAATAATGAAACATGCAATGCCCCATCCCTAATTACCCAAATTCAGTGCATTATTACATAACATTGGCATGATCACAAAAGATCAAGTCTCAAAATACCGATTAGTTTAGTAACCTTGGAAAAACTAGATACATTTATAAGTCTTAAATTACATCATAAAGTGAAAAACTACAACAACATAGTCTCCATAGTCCAAAATCATATCCCCTAAGACTATCTCTGCATGCTAGTCATAAAATACTTCTTCACATTCTAGGAAAAATAAAACATAGAAAGGGTTGAGCTCAGATGCCCAGTACATATAACAATATAGCGAAAACTTTCATAAATAAACATAATCATTTAAGGCAATGTATAAATAAAACAAAAGCCATTTAAACTTGATCTTTAACATAATATGGAAAAAATAAAATGATATAATTCCATTTACTTATTCATAGGGATATTCTACTAGTCGAATAATCACATGCAATATAAAAAACCACTTTCATAATGATGAAATGCATAATGCCAGACTATCATAACCACAAAGTCAATGCTTTGTGACAAGACAAGAAATAAGATTTTGTCAAGGCCTTGTTCCAAGATACTAGTTTGTCTCATGAGACCTATCAATGCATCGAGGAGTTATAGCGAGCTCCACCCATCGCTTACTAAGTCCAACGCATTCCTCATATGAACAGGTATAAACATGACATAAACATTTGTATTTAAACTAGCATACGAAATGTGAATAATTTCTCCATAAAACATGAATGGTATAAAAATAACACATCCACACTTAAACATATCATAAAACCTTCAATACAATATAGAAGTTTTGTATCATAATAAATCAACTTCAAATAAGCTTAAAATCCATTAAAAGATGTTGACATAGATGAAATCAAAACTATTTGAGAGAAATATCTCTTTTTTGAAATCATTTTAAAGGAACATAATTATAAAATAAAACATTTAATTTGAAAATAATTTTATAAGATTGTAAGGGAAGATTCAACAATTTTATAATTGTGGAAAATAGCTGCACCCACCGAATAAGGTAAAATAAGACATTCTTACATTAGTTTTGTCGAAAAGGTTAAAAAGGACCTTGTCTGGAAAAAGACATAAAGATTCATTTATAAAAATCTTATAAAAGTCAAAAAAGTGTATAAATTACTTTATCCTATAGTCTATAAAATAGTAATAATGCTTTGAAATACATTTTTTAGAGACATGGATGTGGGTAATAAAGAGGTCCTAGTAGCTAATTACGTATAAACAATCTCGGATAATGAAGAGATTGTGAAATAAAACATTACCTTGTACTTTTCCTTGGTTTAGGGTAGGTTAAACTCCTATATAATGGTGAAATAATTCTTATTAAATTATACAAGAATCATATACAATAATATGATATCATATATGATCTTCTAATATTGCTTTGTCAATAATATTTTAGTTTTATCACCGTTTCGGGTGTTCACTTACTCATTTTCTTTTATATGTTTGGTTACCTAAGCCGTGATTTTTATATATAGGTTGTATATTATTCATATATAGAATGACATAAATTCTTTAAAAATTATTTTTAATCATCAAATGAAAATTATTCTCGAATGGATACAATGGGGAATGAATCTCATCGCGTTCGTGGAGACGGTAATCCATACATACGCACGAGCAACAATATCATTCTTTTGATATTAAAATAATATATAATTGGATGATATATCATATATAAAAATCATTATCATTTTATATTTATCATTTACATCAATTACACATCATTATTACACCCATCCAAATAATAATGTATGGAATAACAATTACACCACGACGTGGAGATGGTAAGCCGTACGCACACAGGTATGGTGACATTTCATTCAAAGGATGGATAGAATAATGAATATGGTTGTAACATATTTATAATAAAATCATAGTATAGATAAGATACTGGAGTTATTATTTTATAATGGGAACAACAAATAAAAAGGAAGTGGAAGAAGAAAGGAACTTGAAAGAGGGTGGTGAAATTATTACCTCTTCTTCTGGTTCTTACTTTTGATTTGATCAAAAGGTCTCCTTAGTTTGTATTTATAACAAAAGTAAGGCCACTAGGATGAATTGAGGGACGTTTAGAGGGTATTTGGGTAGAGTATGGTTGATCCAAAAGGCTTTGAAGGTGTTAATTAGAGAGAAGGGGGAGTGCCCTTTTATAAGAGGGGTGAGGGGCACCTTATGAAAAGCCAGAAATATTATTTTATAATAAAATAATTTTCGGTTTATAATGGAAAACAAATATATTATTTAAATTATAAGGTTGGTATGGGTCTAAAAACACTCAACCAATAGGTTTTAGAAAGGTTTGGGTAACTATATTAACCTTAACTTGTATATTTAACTCTTAATTAAATAGTTTGACATTTACCAAGTCTCTGTAATTTTATATTATATAGTAAATAAACATAGTATATACTTCCAAGAAAACCCCAAGTAGTTCATCAATGAGGAAACTATCATTATATTAGTCCTTTTTCTGGAACCATATATTTTTAAGAATAGAATATCAATTATTAATGTAATATTTATTTTAAAAACTCCTTTATGTCAATTTTGACACTATTTGTTATTTTGTTTTTGCTAAATTAATAACAACATTATTACTTTGAAAAATTCATCTAACCAACCCTAATATGTCATATTAACCTAAAAAATAAGTGTAATTCAAAAAAGTCTTAAATTACATTTATTTGGATATTTATAATGTAAATTATTTTAATATTTCATTAATTAGTTAATTACTCCATCATCATTGTGTCAAAAATAATTTAAATTATTTAATTTATAAAAAATATAAATAAAATACGATTATGTAGGAAATCTTTTTATCGTTCTAATGAATATTTATAATAAAATTTATCTTATGTATAACTCTATATTAAAAATGTTTTTGTTATTAAACTTTGATTTTAATTCTTTTAACTCTTCTTTGAATTAAATAATAATTAATGTCCTAATCTAATCCAAGTGGACCAAATAGGTTCATATTTTATTCATAAGGTTTATTTTGAATTATAATTATCCAATAGAATTAAGACATATGTTAGGATAATAATAATATCATTTTTATCCTTAATTACCCTACTTACTTTTAACCACGGTAAATAAAAGTAAAAAGTTACTATTCACCAAAAACTCTTTTCATCTCATTGAACAACATTTTACTTAATAATATAAATCGTGTATCTCAGTGTTTTGAGATTCCACTCACGGAATATGTAAAATTATGTTTTATGTTAATTTTCAAATTCTCCTAGGAGGTGGGTAAAAGACGGTGAAAAGTTCAATAAACTTTTTATATATATAAAATTTTTATAAACTGACACCAATGAATTACATTGAACTTATATAGGTATTATGTATATATTTTGACAGGAAATAAATTTAAATAAAATAAATAATTATTTAAATAAAAATTCGGTTCTAAACTATAACTCAGGGTTTTTTTTACTATTCATAAAAAATTGAAGGTTTTCAGAAAAATACCAAAAATTCACCCTAAGTTAATTTCGATATTCCGAAATAAAAAATGAAGTCCATTTTGAAATAAAAAATTTATAAAATTTCAAAAAGTGGGTATTACTATTCATAATGGCTAGTTTGATTGGTTATGGTGTGTGTTAGAACTCGAAGTTGCGTACAACCAATGCTACTGTATTATTCAAAGAGAAGCGTACTGAGGAAGCTTGGGGTGTTAAATTCTCCCCTCCTTCAAATAATTTTTCCTCAAAATTTCTAGAATATTACTGCATAAAATGACTCGGGTGATTTTTCATCATAAGATCCTCGGGTTCCCACGTTGCCTCTTCCATCTTATGGTTTATCCATAGAACTTTTATGAGACAAGTCATCCTGTTTCTCAACACTATTTCTCTGGTACCAAAACTCCCGATGGGCTCTTCGCAATAAGACATATTCGGTTCCATTTCTAATTCCTCATAGGTGAGTATATGCATTCGATAAGGCATGTATTTTCTCAATAATGATATGTGGAACACGTCGTGAACTTGGGAGAGATTTGGTGGCATTTCTATATGATAAGCTACAGCCCCAATTCATTATAGAATTTTGAAAGGTCCGATGTACCTAGGACTCAATTTTCCCTTCTTACCGAAATGTATAAAACCCTTCCATAAAGATACATTCAAGAAAACATGATATCCTACTTGAAATTCCAAATCCTTCCTTCAGTTGTCAGCATAGCTCTTCTACCTACTTTGAGCTACTTTGATGTGGGTTTGGATTACCTTTACCTTTCCTATCATTTCCTCCACCAGTTCTGGGCCTACGAGTTTTCTTTCACCAACATCATCCCAATAGGTTGGAGTGCGACATCTCTTTCCATATAATGCTTTATATGGTGCCATCTGAATACTTGAATGGAAGCTATTGTTATATGAAAATTATACCAGATGTAAATATTGATCCCACATACCCTGAACGTCAAGTGAGTATGATCTCAACATGTCTTCTATGGTTTGAATAGTCTGTTCTGATTGTCCATCAGTTGGGGGGGGTAGGTAGTTCTCAAAAGAAGCTCAGTATCCAGGGCCTTCTGAAGACTTTTCCAGAATCTTGAAGTAAAATTTGGATCATGATCAGAAACAATCGATAGTGGTACTTCACGAAGTCTAACAACTTCATTAATATATAGTTTTTCAAATCGTTCAAGTGGTAAATCCTCCCTTATATCAAGAAAATGTGCTGACTTGGTAAGACGATCAACAATGACCCATATTGCATGGTTCCTTCTAGGAGACTTTGGTAGTCCCATGAAAAAGTCCATCGTAATATTATCTCATTTACACTCTGGTATAGGAAGAGGATGCATGCATATTCCAGTCTGTTGCCTTCCAGATTTCACTTGTTGATAAACCATACATCTTGACACAAAATCAGAAATATCCCTCTTCATGTTGTCCCACCATAAATGTTCCTTCAAATCTCTATATATTTTGGTGCTCCGAGGGTGTATATAGAAATTAGAACTATGGGAATCATCCAGAAATTCTCTTTTTAGATCTAGTATATCGGGGACACAATGTCTCTTCCCAAATTTTAAAATTTCATCTTCATACACAAAGTCATTCAATCTCTCATCATTCAACGCTTTAATCATCTTTGGAAACTCTTCATCATTGGTCTGGGAACTCTTTATCCTTTCTAGTAAGGATGGTTTGGCAACCATTTGAAAAAGTATTGATGTTTCCCCTTCCATGGTTATTCCTATATCCATATTTACTATATCCATGAAAATACGATCCCTTTCAACTCTCATCTTGTTCAAAACACCATGATCCTTTTTGCTCAAAGCATCTTCCACCTTGTTTCCCTTCCCCGGGTGGTATTGTATCGGGCAATCATAATCCTTGAGTAGTTCAAGCCATCTCCTTTGCCTCATGTTGAGTTATTATTGTGAGAAAATATACTTCAAACTCTTGTGATCTGTATAAATATCACATTTTTCACCATAAAGATAATGTCTCCATATCCTCAAAGAAAATATTACAGCTGCTAACTCAAGATTGTGATTAGGATAGTTTTTATCATGAATATTTAGCTGTCATGATGTATATGCAATAACCCTATCATTCTGCATAATGACACAACCAAGTACATTCTTTGAAGCATCACTATAAATAACAAACCCATCATTCCTCGATGGTAGAGTCTAGTTTGGAACATTGAATAATCTTTTATTCAGTTCTTCAAAATATTCTTCACACTCTTTTTTCCAAAAAAATTTAACCCCTTTATGTGTGAGCTTCATTAATGGGATAGCCAATCGGGCAAAATTCTAGATAAAACGTTGATAATAACCTGCTAAACCAATAAAACGACGTACCTTAGTTATACTCGTCACTTCTGGCCATTCTTGGATTTCTCTTATCATAGAAGGATCAAAAGAGATTCCATCCTAAGAGACAATATGGACAAGAAAAGAAATATCCTGAAGCCAGAATTCACACTTGCTAAACTTCCCATATAATTCATGTCTCCTATGATTCTTCAGGATAATGTGCAAGTGATTTTCATGATCTTTGTAGCTTTTAAAGTATACCAAGATATCATCAATAAATACCACCACAAAGTCATCAAGATAACCCTTGAAAACTCTGTTTATTAGGTAAATGAAAACTGAGGGTGCATTAGTCATCCCAAAAGGCATTACTATAAACTCATAATGCCCGTACCTGGTTCGAAATACTGTCTTTGGAATGTCTTCCTTCTTCACACACAACTTATGGTATCCAGATCGATGGTAAATCTTTTAAAAGTATTATGCTCCATGCAGTTGGTCAAATAAATCATCAATGCGTGGTAGAGGATACTTGTTCTTTGCTGTTATAGCATTGATCTCCCTATAGTCAATACACAACCTCATAGATCCATCTTTCTTCTCCACAAAAAGGATAGGGGCTCCCCATGGAGAAACACAAGGGTGAATAAATCCCTTATTACTCAATTAATCTAGTGGTTTCATTAGTTCCACTAATTCCACATTGGCCATTATATAAGGTGTCTTCGATATGGGCCTTGAACTAGGAATTAAATCAATGGAAAACTCAATTTCTCGTTCTGGAGGATGTCCTGGTAAATCTTCTGGAAACACATCAACATATTCTCTCACAATAGGTACATCCTCTATTTGAACATTCCTTCCCTCACCCACAGTCATTTCATTATCTTCCTCCCTAATAATTGAATTTAGTTGAGCTACTAGGGGTGGATCTAGATAAGAATTAGGTGGTCATGATTCTTCTCTAAATATAAGGTGTTCTTTGTCATCATCATCAAAAATAGTAACCTCCTTCTTCTTATAATAAGTTTTTGTATCATGGTCTGAAAGCAAAACTGTACCAAGGATTATATCAAATTCAATCATGGGTATGATGATAAGATCAGCATATAAAGAACATTTATATTCTCTAATGGGAACTGATTCAAAAAACTTTGTAGAAATGATAATTCCCTTAGGAGTTTTGACTGACAACTCCCTTGTTAAATAAAATTGGAAATATCTAATTTTCTTAGCAAACTTGGAAGATATGAAACAATGCGAGGATCCAGAATCAAATAATTCATTTTCTAAACATGAGGAAACTATTAAATTACCTACCACCACATCTTTTGGAGCATCTACCTCAGCAGTAGTGATAACATAATCTTGGCCTTGATACCTTGGACTTTTCTAAGGTAAGTTCCCCTGACTCTTCGGAAATTTATTTGCACAATGTCCCATCTCCTTGCAATTGTAGCATTGAAAATCAACAGCTTCCTTCTTCCTCTTGCAATCACAAGCTTGGTGGCCTTTTTCCCCACACTTGTAACAGACTCCCATTCCCTTCAAGAAAGTACCAGGGTGTTTCTTCCCATAGTTATTACAGGACGGATATTTGACTTTTCCCATATTCTCTTTATTTCCATTTCCAGAGTTATCAACATATCTCTTCTTCTCTTTCTTTGATTTAAAGTTGTAAGACATAGAGAATTTCATTTCTATCTTGACAGCACATGAGACAATATCTTCGTACGACGAGAAGGATTGTGAGACTAATGCTAGATAAAGATATGGTTTTAACCCATCAAAGAAATGATCAATCTTACTTCTTGGGTTACATATATAATCTACAACATGCCTTGCTATCCTTGTAATGTTAGACTCATACTTTTCATCATTCTCACCCTCCTTTTCCCTCAGAATCAGAAATTTCTTTTCCATATCTTCTCGATGGTCATCGGGAAATTATTTTTATAATAAAATATCTTTAAACTCACTCTATTACATATTTTTTAATTTTTCATCTTTGTTCATTTTTGAATCAATGACCACCATTGATCCGCATCTCTAGTGAAGCAGTAAAGTACCATGACAACTTTTTCCCTTTCTCTACTCCCTAAGTCATGGAATATTTTCTCTAAAGAAATTATCCACTGCTCAGCTACTAGTGGATTTGTACTCCCATTGACTTTTGGTGGTAGTTTTCTCATGAAGTTATCTAACATTTTTCCCTCACATTGTGGATCAGGGTGCTCCATACGGGTAAGGTTATTGGTCATAACCTGAGTGAGTTATCCCAGTATGGTGATAAGATGATCAGCTCCAGTTGTATCACCAACTCCACTATAATTATCTTGAGCAGGAGGTAAATCCCTACATGGAGTGTGTGCATTGACACAGTTTCCATTCCTCCCACTAGGCGCCATTTCTAAACAATGGGATACACTAGATTAGTTTATGGATCACAATACATAAATCCAAACTTGTAAACCACTTAGCATAAATTGAACAGTTTATGGTTATAATCCATAATCATAAAAATGTTTTCATTGGAGAAGTATATACTCATAATCCCTTCATAATGGTTTATAATGAAAATTAGAATTATCCTAAGCATATCCCCCAGGAGTGTCGTAACCAAGAGTGCCGCAAGGCCCGTTTTCGTTCACCAGTTCCCATTAGAGTCTACCTCAAAGTGGTGTTTTCAGGTTTTACCCCTAGGTACGTCTGTGCCAGAGCCACCTCTACCTGATCGTATCCATATAGGGATGTATTTCTCAGAAAACTCACAAAATCTCTATAATACCAAAATTCTAAGAAGTTCATATATTATAATCCTCAAAGTCCAACTTAGGTCTATGTTCTCTAATCAGAGTTTATCAAAATCTAGATTACAATGTTTGTACTAAACTTTATCTTATACCAATTATAACACCCCGACCCCAGTTACCCTAATTTAGTGCATTATTACATAACATTGGCATGATCACAAAATATCAAGTCTTGAAAAAATGATTAGTTTAGTAGCCTTGGAAACACTAGATACATTTATAAGTCTTATATTACATCATAAAGTGAAAAAATAAAACAATATAATCTCCATAAATCACACTCATATCCCCTCAGATTATCCATACAGGTCAGTCAAAATATACTTCTTCACATCCTGGAAAAAATAGAACATTGAAAGGGGTGAGCTCAGATGCTCATTAAGGATAAAAATATAGTGAAAACTTTCATCAATAAGCATAAACATTTAAGGAAATGTATAACTAAAACAAAATCCTTTTAAACTTGAACTTCAGAATAATATGAGAAAAATAAAATAAAAAATAATTCCATTTACTTATTCACATGGATATTCTACTAGTTGAATAATCACATGCTGTATTAGTAACCACTTCCATAATGATGAATGCATAATGCAAGACTATCATAACCACATAGTCAAGGCCTTGTGCCAAGAATACAAATAATATTTTGTCAAGGCCTTGTTACAAGACACTAGATTGCCTCATGAGACCTACCTATGCATCGAGGAGCTATATCGGGCACCACACGTCACTTACTAAGTCCAATGCATTCCTCATATGAATAGTTTTAAACATAACATAAACATTCATATTAAAACTAACATAAAAAATGTCCATAATTTCTTCATAAACCATGAATGGTATAAAAATAACACATCCACAGTCAAACATATCACAAAACCTTCAATACAATATAGAAGTTATATACCATAATATTTCAACTTCAAATAATCTTAAAATCCATTAATGTATGTTGACATAGATGAAATCAAAACTATTTGAGAGAAATATATCTTTTTTGAAATCATTTAAAAGGAACATAATTATAAAAGAACACATTTAATTTGAAAATATTCTTATAATCTTGTAAGGGAATCTTCGATGATTTTATAATGGCGGAAAATAGTCACACCCGCCGTATAAGTTAAAAAAAGACATTTTTACCTTAATTTTGTCGAAAAGGTTAAAAAGGACCTTGTTTGGAAAATGATATAAATTTTACTTTGTAAACATCTTATAAAAGTCAAACAAGGGTATACATGACTTTATCCCAAAGTCTATAAAATATTATGAATTTTTGGAAATACATTTTTAAGAAACATGGATGTGGATGATAAAGAGGTCCCAGTTGATAATTACGTATAAACAATCTCGGATAATTACGAGCTTGTGAAATAAACCCTTACCTGATACTTTTCATTGGTTTAGGGTAGGTTAACCTACTGTATAATGGTGAAATAATTGTTATTAAATTATACAAGAATCATATACATTAATATGATATCATATATGATCTTCTAATATTGCTTTGTTAATAATATTTTAGTATTATCATCATTTCGGGTGTTCACTTACACGTTTACTTTTATATGTTTGGTTAAATAAGACGTGTTTGTTATAAATAGGTTTTATATTATTCCTATCCATAATTAAATCAAGTATTCAAACATTATTTTTATTTATCAAATTAAAATTAGTATTGAATGGATACGAGGGGAATGAATCTCCTCGCATTCGTGGAGACTGTAATCCGTACGTACGCACGAGCGACAATATCATTCTTTTGATATTAAAATAATATATAATTGTATGTTATATTATATATAAAGAATCATTATCATGTTATATTTATCATTTTCATCAATTACACATCATTATTATACCCATCCAAATAATAATGTATCAAATAACAATTACACCACGACGTGGAGACGGTAAGCTGTACGTACGCATGTATGGTGACATATCATTCAATGGAAGGATAGAATAATGAATATGGTTGTACCATATTCATAATAACATCATAGTATATATAATATACTGGAGTTATTATTTTATAATGGGAACAACAAAGAAAAAGGAAGTGGAATAAGAAAGGAACTTGAAAGAGGGTGGGGAAATTATTACCTCTTCTTCAGGTTCTTCTTTCTGATTTGATCAAAAGGGCTCCTTAGGATGGATTTATGACTATAGTAAAGCCTCTAAGATGAATTGGGGGAATTTTAGAGGGTATTTGGGTAGATTTTTTCTGATCCAAAAGGCTTTGAAGGTGTGAATTAGGGAGAAGGGGAAGTGCCCTTTTATAAGAGGGGTGAAGGGAACCTTAAGAAAAGCTAGAAATATTATTTTATAATAAAATAAATTTCGGTTTATAAGGTCTTAAAAATATATTATTTAAAGGATAAGGTGGGTATGGTTCGAAAATAACTCAAAAAATAGGTTTTAGAGAGGTTTGGGTCACTATATTAACCTTAACTTTTATATTTAACTCTTAGTTAAATAGTTTAACATTTACCATGTCTCTTTGTATTTTTATATTATATAGTTAAAAAACATACTATATACTTCCAATAGAACACCAGGTAGTTCATTAATGATCCACCTATCATGATATAAGTCTTTTTTCTGAACCTTAGATTTTTAGGAATAGAATATCAATTAATAAAATAGTATTTGTTTTAAAAACTCTTTTATGTCAATTTTGACACTATGTGGTATTTTGTTTCTGCTAAATTTATAACCACATTATTACTTGAAATAAAATGTATATAACCAACCCTAACATGTCATATTAACCTATAAAATTATTTTAAATCATTAAATGCCTTAAATTACATTTATGTTGGTATTTATAATGTCAATTATATTAATATTTCATTAATTAGGTAATTAGTGAATCATCAATGTTTCATAAATAATTTAAATTATATAATGTCTAAAAAATATAAATAAAATACCATTATGTAAGAAATAATATTATCTTTCTAATGAATATTTATAATCTAATTTATCTTATGTATAACCCCATATTAAAAATGATTTAGTTATTAAACCTTGATTTTAACTCTTTTAAATCTTATTTGAATTAAATAATAATAAATGTCCTAATCTAATCCAAGTAAACCAAAGAGGTTCATATTTTATTACTAAGGTTGTTTTTGGTCGAATTAAACTTATCCAATAGAATTAGGACATGTGTTAGGGTAATAATAATATCATTTTTACCCTTAATTACCCTATTTACTTTTATCTATGGTAAATAATAGTAAAAAAGATACTATTTACCAAAAAATATTTTCATCTCATTGAACCAAATTTTGTTTACTGATATCAACCATATCTCTTGGAATTTTTAAATTCCACTCATAGAATCGGTAAAATTATATTTTATGTGAATTTGAAAATTTTCCTAAGAGGTGGGTAAAACACAGGGAAAAGTTGAATAATATATAAATATATATATATTTATTTATTTATTATAAACTGACTCCAATGAATTAAATTGAACTTATACAGGTATTATGTATATATTTTTACCTAAAATAAATTTAAATAAAATAAATAATTATTTAAATAATAATCCGGTTCTAAACTGTAACATAGTGTTTTTTCACTATTCATCAAAATTAAAGGGTTTTCAGAAAAATACCAAAACATCACCCTAAGAAAATTTTGATATCCCAAATTAAAAAATGAATTCCATTCTTAAATATAAAATTTATAAAATTTCAAAAAGTGGGTATTACTATTCATAACAGCTAGTTTGATTGGTTGTGGTTTGTGTTAGAACTCGAAGCTGCATACAACACATGATACTATATTATTCAAAATGAAGCATACCGTGGAAGCTTGGGGTGTTAAAACATTAGAAATTAGAACATAAGTAGTACATGCTATGTCTTGGGTCAACATGCCATGTAGTGATACCTAGGAGATAACTGTATCGTTATAGCCGTGTGGAGGAACCTGAGGAGGAGAGAAAATTCAATAACATGCCATGTATCAGGAGGAACATGCTGTGTGTATGGGTGATACATGAATAGGTTTTGCAGAGGTACATGAAATGTAAAAATTTTATGGGAACATGCCGTGTAGGGGTTATACATTCCGTGTAACCCTATTTTGTAAAACATGAATGTTTCTTCTCCTATTAATTTCTTGTAATTTTAAGTTGTTGTCCTTGATAATATTGAACTGAGGGGTGAACTAGAACTTGCAGAGTTATTCAACCAATATTTATTCTAGTTGTACACCAGAAACATGGTGACGATCAGACCTCAGAAATAATATATCAGGAACTACCATTACATCCACATATCATACTTGTTTTGGAATTAGTTTTTATACTGGATACAGGTGCTGATGCACAGTTTCATGAAGGCCTTTTAGGGATGTTATAGAATTTCCAGGGTGCATCACATCCTTCCCCAGCTATGGAAGAGTTGATGTCGGGGTTCTAACATTATCATCCTTACAATTGTTATAGGTATGGAGGACCATAGGCTATAGAGTCATGGTTGGAGGCCATGCTTGATATCTTTGAGAATCTGGTGATGCCTCTAGAGAAGAGGGTGACGCTCAGAATATACTTGATAAGTGATTCCTCCAAGAGAAAGGTCGGATGTAATCTCATAGGTGGTACATCATCAGGATATGGCTTGGGTAGAGTTTCAGAGGACCTTTTGTGATTACTTCTACCCCAATTCGTTGAGGGACGATTAACCCCGAAATTTCATGCATTCAGAGAAGGGTGCTCTACCGGTGATGGATTACTCATCTCACTTCACAGAGCATTAGTTATTTACACATGTTCTAGGAGGTGATGAGTTATCTTTGTATAAGATATTTTAGGATGGTCTCAGGTATGACATCCGATCATAGGTCAAGGTTTTCAGGTGAACTTCGGTGACTTCTATAGTGAACTAGGCACTGATTACCCAGCTTAATGTGACGGATTTGGGAGTTGTCAGTCAGATAGGTCCAATATCTAGTACTGGTACCCCTTAAATAGATATCATGAATCATTTTAGGGTGCTTTACCACAATTTTTCTTCAAGTATCCAGGTGGTATGATTTTAGTGCGGGAAGAGTGGGCATACAAGACCACATTTCACAAAGGACCCAGTCGAGTGCCAATCTTGAAGAATGTTGAGTCATATTCAGTGTTTTTTTTCTATATTTCATTGCGATTAGTGGGAGATAGGGGTTTTATTATGACTCAACATTCAAGATAAGGACCACTAGTTTCTCATTATCCAGGGAACTGCAGTTCAACAGTCTGTTCAGGTCGAGGAGGTGAGAGCAGTAGTTTCTTAGGAACAACTGAAGAAAGTCTTTGAGTTTTGGAGATTTATGGGGATGGGTGGTTACTATATGCACTTTATACATGAAATTTTATGCTTAGTAACACCATTGAAAGACCTGACTAAGAAGGGGTAAAAATACTTGTAGCTAGATTCCTATGATTCATCCGTTCAGAAGTTGAAAGGGAAATTAACTTCAGCAATGATACTGATTTATTCGAAGCTGAGAAAGAGTTACACCATGTACTATGATGCATATGGTATTAGGATGGGAGTAGTGCCTATGCAGGGGGAAGGATTTATTGCATATGAGTCTTGGTAGTTGAGGCCACATGAGAGTAACAACATGATGAAATATCTTGAGGTAGTTTCATTTTTGCATGCTTTATGATGCTGTAGACAATAATTTTTAAGAGAGCATTTTGTGGTATAGTATGACCACAAAAGTATAAAGTATATCTTTACTCAGAATGATTTGAATTTGATACAATGATGGTGTGTTGGGTACCTTCAGTACTTTGAATTTATTCTTTCTCGCATGATTTGGAAAGGCAATGCAGTGGATGATGCATTGAGAAGGAGGAATCATATATAGGCAGTACAGGAGGCTAGCAGTGAGTGGGAGCTTATAGCTATGTTCTCTGAGATGCATTTGGAGGTGCACAATAGAAATAGGTAGACATTTCTTTTATCTGTAGATGTTACATATACTCTTGTTTACTGTGTGAAAATGTGGAAGATATCAGATTATGAAGGGCTAGTACTAAGGGATTGTGTCACAAGAGGATCCTATTCTTGGATGGTTCGTAAGTGATGATGAGATCTTTCATTTCTTAGGACACATATGGGGGCCAACAGGCATACGTGAGGACTTGATGCGATAATTTCATTCCTCGATTTGGGGGGTTCGTCCATGTGTAACAAAGATGTATCAAGATCTACACCTTCAGTATTGGTGTCCAGGTATGAATAGGGATGTTGCTAGTTTTTTATGAGTTGTTCCACCTATCAACAGGTGAACGTGGAACATCAGTGACCATCATGGATCTTAAAATAGTTACCCATTCTCGAGTGAAAGTGTAATGATGTCGTGATAGATTTCATGATGGGTTTACCGAGGTCACCTCGACAAATGCTGTTATCAGGGTGGTAGTTGAAAATTCACGATGGTTGAAAATTTATTTATGATCAAGGAGACCTTCAATGTTGATAATAATGGAAGGTTGTAAATATGATTGATTGTACATTTACATGGTGTTCCACACTCTATTTTTTTAGATAGATATGCCCGATTTACTTCACATATCTGGTAGGGACTATATAATGATTAGGGTACAGAAGTACTTCTGAATACAACTTACCATCCCCAGACAGATGACCAGTCTGAGCGCACGATTCAGGTGTTTGAGGACATGGTTTGAGCATGAGTCCTGAATTTCAGTGGCTTTTTGGAGAAACACATACCGCCAGTGGATTTTTTCAATAATAACAATTTTCAAGTGACAATTCAGTAGGCACCTCGTGAGGATTTGTACGGTAGGCCATCTCGATCACCCTATATTGGATATAGACGGGAGGGGAAGCTATTTCGGGACTTTTTCTTGTCTATGAGACCACTAAGTAGGTGGATTTGATTCAAAAGGGGAAGGATATTGGACTAACCTTCGATAAATTCCATGAAAATCAATTGAGATGAACTATAGAGTTCAAGGACGGAGACCAAGTTTTCTTACGTGTCACACTGAGGTTGGGACAGAAGAGGATTATATGTTTGGGGATGAATTCACCATGTATTGTCAGACTGTTTGGGGTTTTGGATAGAGTCAGGTTGGTTGCCTATTGGTTGATATTACCACAGAGGTACTAGGCTATGGATGACGTCTTTCAGGTTTCTCAAATATGATGTTACTTTTCAGACCTGCCTCATATATTCCAACCTAAATAGGTTGAGTTGGAGGTGGATTCGTCCTTCGAGGAGCACCCAATTTAGATTTTGGATCGTAGTACCAAGGTTCTCTATAGATGGTCTGTTCCTCTTGTATGGGTGTTATGGCTGAACGTGAGAGTGCAGCCCTGACATGGGAAAGGGAGGCTGACGTATGATCACATTGGCCGGATTTTCTTGAAGTTTCTTCTTGACCACCCGTGGAAAGGAGATTTGGGAACAAATTTCATTAAGGGGTGAAGTTTGTATGAACTCGGATATCCATCTTAAAGTATGGATATTTATTTTGTGTTGTTATTTTAAAAAATGGAGGAAAGGATAAATTTTATTAGTACACTTCGTGTACTTTCGAGTAGAGGCAGTGTAAACGGTTTCACGGTGTAGCTGTGTACTGGCTATGTAGCAGCCGATTACATGGCCATGTGAAAGACCTAGAATACTACCTAAAGTGGGGGCCGGTTGAGGATAGTACATGGAGTGTACATTATATACACATTCCATGTAATTTTCATTTTAATTGATATACCGGAGCGGGGCCACAATTCATTTGCAGACCATTCTTCTTCTTCCCGTGACTCAAACAAGAGAGCAATGTATGGAAAATTACTTTGATTTACTCCCATTCTTCAATCTGATCTCCGATTGAGATGCGACTAGGTGCCTTGGATTCCCACTAATGAGTTCTCTCTTTACATAGTGCCTCTCTTCCTGACTCATCTTGCGTTGTTGGTTATACAAAGTTGAATGATTTTAAACTTTTTGTTGATCTATGTCGTTCTAGGCCAATTTAAGGGCCTTTGATTAGGTGGGTTCATCATACAACATCAAAGTAGGTGGTTTGTGCCTTTTTGGATTGTCTTGGGAATATATATTCTAAATGTTCCAAGTACCCATGTTTAGGGTATTATGGGTTTTGGAATTTAACCTTGTTTAAGGCATGTTATGGTGTGTTTGATTGAGAAGTGGACTATTGATTATGCATAAGATTTTATGCCTTGGTTATGGGTGCATTTACCATGTTTGATTTATTATGACTATTTGGTATTGAGTGCCTATTAGGAATGCATTGTTTACATTCCTCGTTGTGTTTGTATGGAATTACCATTTATTTGAGATTGATGTGATTCCCATTGTGAATGTATGGCCAAGGGGAATTGATTGTGAGAGACTCTCGAGGTAGGTCCATTTATGTATGAATTATTGTTATGTTTACCCTAATGTATTGATAGTGAGAATTACCAGGTGTTCATTGACCAGAAGGGTTAGATCGTGAAATATACAGAGAGGGTCATTATTAAATAAATGTTGGACCTTAGGGAATTGACTATGAGAACTACAAAGTGGTCATTATAATTTGTTGTTGTAAAGAACACTAAGGGTACTCACCGTGATAGCTTCCTCGATGGTTGTTTGTAAATGATTAGTGCTATGTGGGTCCAAAGGGGCTAGACTGTGTGAGATTTCCCAAAGTGTCATTATTTATTGACTTGATGATATGTTTAACCATAATAGTTAGACTGTGAGAAGTTTTACAAAGGGTATCTTTTTAAAGTTTTTTGGTTCTGATGAGTCTGCCAAACCAAAGTACAATCTTGGAATAGTTCTTACTTGGATGCTTAGACGGTTTTTGGAGATGTCTATTTGTTATTACTAAACAAGGGAATATAGATATTAGACTAGATCCCGAGGATACATTATCAATTGATTGAATTATAAATAAATGTAAATTAATGTAATTGAAAACTATAAGATTGTTTAATTTTGAGTAATTCCTAGTTTATTGCTTCATTTTTCATATTACCATATATATATATATATATTCATTGAAAATTATGCACAGATCTTTTGGTGGTTTCCTATGGGGATTCATCTCCCACCCTGTTTGGGTCATGCTTTTAGGCCCAAGCAGAATATATGGTTTCACATATAGATAAGGGAAAGTGACCTTCATTAGCAAGTACATGATTTATGTTGGAGCTAGAGAGTATGTGTCCAGGATGGGGATTGCAATGCTATTGGAGTTTGCTTCTTTCAGTACTTTGGATCCAGTATTATATTTCCAGCATTGTGACTTTTTTGGCTATATTCCTAGATACATGTGACATGTATAATTTATTTATATATAATGTTGTAGTTATTTTATACTATCAGTCTTCACTGTTTAATTCTGTTGTATGGTATTGCTGCTTCTGTTACTATTAACAATTGGTTATTCCATTATTTATACTATTCCAATGAGGACATAGTTTCCCCATTACTAAACCTTGGCCCTCACTGCTAGTCGGAAACCTCTAGCATTTGGGGAAATGTGCTTGATGTAATGCGACCAACCGAGTTCGGGGAATCTTTGGTTGGCACCCAAATCTGAGGCGTTATAGCCTTTGAAATTTCTACCCCTTAGATAATATTTATTTTGTTTACCTAGATTTTTTGGGCATTTATACTCCAAGGATACAATTAAATTAGTTTACTAGAAATTCAAGGATTCATTGTAAATTTCTACTCCATGGATCCGATTACCCATAGAGAGATGTGAATATTTATATTCATTAGATCTTATTTACTTGTGTTCTTAGCATACACTTTTCCTTTGAAATTTCTACCACTTGGACCCTGTACCTTGTAGGCTTCACTCATAATTACTCTACAAATGTCATTTATGATGATTTCTATGCTTTACAAATAGACTTATGATTTAGTTAGTTGATAAAATTGAATCACGATAGAATGTTTAGAAATAAATTTATTGTTTTACCTATACACCTATTATATTTGTACGTTGACTCAACTTATATGCACAAACAAGACTTTTAATAGACTCTATTGGTGGGGGCCTATTGGGTGTTATCTCAAAAAATGTCTTAGATATTATTAGGTACCTAGATAAACTTCATGGATATTGGTTGGGATAGGAGAAATCAATCACATTCTAGTGATTGAATGGTTGTGTATATGTAAGGGGATTCCAAGACAACGATTTTCTCTCATTTTTCTATCTAGGATAGTTATCTTTTGGGGGTTTTTAATCTTTTGATAAATATATTATATTGGATTCCTGTCACCATGTATTACTATATTTTTAAATAAATCCATGATAATTATTTTATCTGACACTATAAGGTGAGATACAAGTGTTGGTCGGAGTGGTTTACTCAAGAGGGGGGTGAATTGAGTACCAATTAAAATTTCTGTATTTGAAAACACTGTCTTAAAGACCCCCAAATAAAATAATAAATTAAACTGTAGTGAATTTATATTGAAGTAGAGGTTCTGTTAGATTCTCAAGGGATTGATTAATTCTCAGTTAATCAACACAGGAGTGTGTGATTATCTTTTGAAACTAACTTACTAATCTACACTTAACATAAACACTTGCTAATTTAATTATCAAAGTAACTTTAAAAACAGTATTAGTTTTCAAGTGATTAGCAGCGGAATAAAACTTTGAAAGAGATGGCACAACAAATGTAACCAAGAGGTTCAGTCTCAAGCCGAGACTTAGTCCTCTCAAATGTTTATATAAAAATGATCCACACCCTGGATCGGGGTTCAACAGTTTACAGCTGTCCAGGTCCAAGACCTCTACCACTGTTATTCGTGGGAAACAGTACAACATCAACCAGCTGTCCAGGTCACACACGACCTCTACCACTGTTATTCGTGGGAAGGAAAGAATGCAAGAATTTGGTAAGGATTTACAAATCCTCCAGTTTAAGTACAGGAGACAATGTATGTGTTAGATACAGCAGATAACACACACTGCTCGAAAAGAATAATAATAAATCACAGAACAAGATATGTAGAGTTTAGAAATGGTTCTGGTGATTTCAGTGTAGCTCTGGACTCCTTTGGATTCGATCAGAAGTGAGTCTGAGTCCTCTTCTTGTTTCTGTTTGAGAAACAGAGTGTTGTATGCTCCAGGTTCACAGACAGTGAAAATGTAGTGGTTGAAGTTCTTTAGTGTTCTTCTTATATGCACAGAACACTTCTCGAGTATGCTTGACTGTCTATGAGCTTCTCGATTCTTCTCGTTCTTGTGTTTCTGGTATATTCCATCCACCACACTCTTCTCTTTTCTATTGTTGTTTTTTTGGGCAGTGTAGTCTTCTCGTATTTATCTCACGGGCAACAGGGGACAGAAAAGATTTCCTTTCTGCAGGTACGAGATACGGGTTCCTGACATCCGACAACCTTTATCAGATATTTGACAAATCATTAAAATGTACATGATATGACCGTTGGATAGATTAAATAAAGATAGGAAATAAAGAAATTCAAACAGTGAGTCGAGTGATTGGTAGGTAATCAGTATCGGTAGCTTGGACTTCGGTAGCTCAAGGTCATTAGTTGCTTTGACTCTATCGGTGTCTCTATGCGTCGGTTGGTATATGCTTGTATCGGTGACTTTGTTTATCGGTAGCTCCATGCATCGGTAGCTCCATGCGTCGGTAGCTCCATGCGTCGGTAGCTCCATGCGTCGGTAGCTCCATGCGTCGGTAGCTCCATGCGTCGGTAGCTCCATGCGTCGGTAGCTGAGAGTCTGTCAGTAGCTTCGTCCATCGGTGACTCTTATTCCATCGGTAGCTATTTATACTTACACCGGTAGCTCTATGTTTGTATCGGTAGCTGTCTGTAAGTCAGTAGCTTACACTTATAAGTACATCGGTAGCTCTGTGTTAAGTATATCGGTGACTCTGTCTGTCGGTAGACAAAGTCTATCGGTAGACTGGGTACCGGTAGCTCTTTATCAGTAGCTATAGGCAGATTACTTATCTGTTTTATGCAGAACACATCCGATTGTGTTAGAATTAATTTATAACTTGTATGAACATGGATAAATGAGGATTAACATATTCCAAAGACTATTTTAAAAATTATTATTGGTTTGATCACAGATTTGAAAGAATTAAAGTATAGATCAATGATACTTAAAAATATCATAGAGAATGAGAACATAATTGGGATTTTCAACACATATGAATACATGATTGAGATTATCAAAACAGGAGAGGTCAACAATCTCCCCCTTTTTGATAATCACAATTTATGATATGGGCATTTAACATAGTGAAAATATAATAGTAAATAGTATAATATTGAATTCAATTTTCTCATTGAAAACAGCATCAGAGATAATAGAAATAGTATGATATAGACATAAGTTATTAGAGGTAACAATTATAAGGTACTGAAGGTAAAAATAAACTTAATAATATCAGAGAGAAAATTGAAAAGAAGGTTATTTTTCTCCATTGAAAATATTTTTCATGCTCTCATTTTGTTCTCCCCCTCATTCTCTCATTTTGTTCTCCCCCTTTGTGATAATCAAAAAGTGGGAAAGCATATATAGGATACAAATAAAACATGAGAAGTAAAAAGAGTTCCTCTGTATTAGAGCAGTCAGAAAGTACAGAAATAGAATACAAATGAATTCCTATCAAAAATCCTGGCCACTGGATCATTCCACATCTTCCACGTGAGATTTTCCTTTGGGATCAGAAGAAGGTTCGGGTGGTGAGGATGCAGGTGAAGGTTTTGGAATGCCAGAAATGATCAAAGGAGGCTGAGCTACTGACACAGAGTAAGGCCTATAGGTTGAAGATCTTTGGGTGATCATTGGTGTGAGGCTTCGAATAGCTTGAGCAGGAGTCAGCTGGAATGTGGAAGCAGCTGAGGCAGAAGCAGGCAAAGCAGGAGGTATGATGACTGGTCAGGCATCAACATGCAAGAAGGGCAGCAACAAATTTCTAAAATCCATAATAATTCCTCCTCCTCTTTCCATAGCAGAGATGAAATCATCTTTGTTCTCCCTGAATTTCTCCAAGGCAGGAGTCAATTGTCTTAGTTTGCTCACTTGTTCTCTAAAATCTTGAGTGACTAGAGGTAGCTTCATGTGTTCCAACATTAGCTTGAAGTGGTGTTCGAGTTGATGCTTGGTGAAAATTCTGGTGAAGTAGTAGTCCACTTTGCTCTTTATGGCTTCCTGAGAGGCAGAGGCTTCTCTCATATAATCTTGAACAATCTTCATTATTTCTCTAGCAGAATCTCTTGTAGAAAGCACCACTCGACTCAACTCTGATGAGTCCACAGAGCCACTGGTTGAAATAGAACCAATCTCCTCCTTCAGCATTGCTCGAACTAGATTCAGGTCAACTAATAGTTTGGATGTGCGAGGGCCAAGAGAGAAGGAAACAGTTTCTTTGAAACTCTTAGACAAAACACTGATTAGGCTTTGAACATGAGAGTCCTGTAATTGAACGTGATCCTTCACTGAGGTTTTGAAACTTTCAAACACCGAGACAAACTGGCTTACTACACTCTTCAGATAAGCTAGGTCCTTGTCAGCTTGAGACTTGGAGCTCATATAAGAATCCAAAGCAACAACTGATGTCTTGAGAGCTTCAAGATCTGCTTCGATTCTAGAAGACTGAGTCTGGCACTCTTTCACTTCTTCCATAAGCTCAGACATAAAAGAAGATAAATTACAGGCCAGAGATAGCTCGAAGGATCTCTCTAACATTTTCATTTCTTCATTAAAGCTTTGCTTCATCTCAGCAACTGATACACTGAATGATTCTTTCAGCTCATTCTTCATGGATTCAAGATCAGATTTAGAGACAAAATCATTAGGGACAACTGCAGCAGATCCCATTGCTGAGGCTAAACTAACTACAAAATCAGTCATTATTGATTGAATTGAGGATGAAAGGGAGGTTTCCATTAACTTCACTTCTTCAACAAAAATGGTTTTGAGTTCCTCTTTCAGCTTATTCAGATCATGAAATCTGACCACATCATCTGGCAACAATTCAGAAGCAAGATCATAATTGGTCTTCGGTCTATTCACAGACATCTCATTATCAGAATCCGGATAATCCAATCCACAGACTATAAACCCTGGGTCTTCTACCCAGTCTCCAAGCTCAACAGCTATTGTAACATTTCCAAGAACAGATTGATACTCCCCCTCAATGGGTGCATTCTCATGTATCACAACAGCATTCAGTGCTGGATTCTCTTCATCAGAATCTTCTACTACAAGTTACATCGGTGCGGCATCTAGAAGATCTTCTGATACAGGTACAGCTTCTTCTGTATCTCTTTATACTTCAGCAGCAGGCATAGCTGAGCTTCCAATCAAAGGACTCACACTTAACCTACCAGAATCAGACGATTCAGATACATTCTCCTTTTCCTCTTCTTCTTGGTGAGGTACAGACTGGTCTTCCTCATAAGTAGACAAAATTTCCTCTACCTTTCCTTTCCTAGAATAAACCAATTCTGCAACAGGACTTGGGGGAAATTCTGGATCTCCTCCAACATCCATGGGAGTTTCTTCTTCTTCTTCTGTTTCTTCTTCTGTTTCATTACTATAAACAGGTTCCTCTTCATCAGGTCTCAGACTCGGATCTCTCATATCCTTTGGTCTTGAGGGATGATCCACAGGATTAAAC
This sequence comes from Viscum album, assembly GCA_963277665.1. Lineage (NCBI taxonomy): Eukaryota > Viridiplantae > Streptophyta > Magnoliopsida > Santalales > Viscaceae > Viscum > Viscum album. The sequence goes on from OY728139.1 coordinate 66,762,747, forward strand.
ATATCATATATCTTCTGATCATCACTGACCCATTCTCCCTTCCATGGGTTCCAGTTAATTTTCATGTACATACAAACAGTGGAGGTGATGCAGAAATTATTCTTGACTACAACTGTCTCATCCTGAGACTCAGCTATTCCTTTCACTTTTATCATTACTGAAATCAGCTTGGCAAAGAATAAATCATTAGTCATTGAATTTGGTCTAATCATGTCTTCCATTTGAAGCATTAACAATCTGCACAGATTGATTTTTACACCATGTCTTAGCAAATGAAGAAGATAGATATCTTGATATCTCAGATTTGCAAAATCTCCTCGCCTCGGTATCAACACATGCTGAACAAACTTGAAGAGCAGTCGATTCTCTCCATCCATTTCAGCAGCAACCACTTGCCTTTGATTCCCATTATCGGTCAGCTCTTTTAAGGCAGTTTCATAATCAAAGATGTCACTGCTAGGTGGCATTGCTCTTGATACATACCCAGAGACACCTTCATGTGGTACTTTCAAACACTCAGCCCACTCTACTGAAGAAAAAGACAACTCTTTTCCATTTAAAAAAGAGCTTACCCGATTCTCATTTTCAGACTTCTCGAAGGTTACAGACTCGTAGAACTGTTTTACCAACTTCGGGTAGTATGGGCCATTGTTATTCGAGAAACAATCCACCCATTTCTGGTCCTCCAGAATCTCGAGTACTAATGATTTTCTAGGCAGTAGCCATTCCACACACAGTTCCTTCTCGATTACTATGTCTCTATTCTGCAAGTGAGGATTCACTGGTCGCCTTCCCGATCTAGTTCTGACTTCACTAACACTAGCTTTATGCTGTGTCTTCTGCTTCTTAGCTTTTGGTTCTACACTTTCATCTCTGACGATAGGAAGCTTAGTTTTTTCCATCGCGGGTTTAGGGTTCTTGGTCGATTTGGGAGCTAAGGTTCGAAGGTGAGAGATTTTGAGCTCGGTGAGGTAAGAAGTGGCTTAGACTTAGTTTTATCATTTAGGAATTCCAAATAAACAACTAAAATAGAGTAAGATAAAATAAAATAAAACGATTCATATTCTTGGCAGCCGACAGATGTAAAACATTGCATCGGTGTGAGTTAATCATCGGTGAGAAAAACAAATCGGTGAGAATTGTACATCGGTGGGGATTTTCACATCGGTGAGAATTTCACATCAGTGAGAATTTCACATCAGTGAGAATTTCACATCAGTGAGAATTTCACATCGGTGAGAATTTCACATCGGTGAGAATTTTCACACCGGTTGTGATTAAACATTCCCAATTCGTGTCTTATGTAACTTAGCCTATCCGAACTTAAAGGTTTAGTGAAAATATCAGCCAATTGATGTTCAGTGCCAATAAATTCAAGAGAAATATCACCTTTTTGATAGTGATCTCTTAGGAAATGGTGTCTTACATCTATGTGTTTGGTTCTAGAGTGAGATACAGGATTCTTAGATATGTTTATTGCACTGGTGTTATCACAGTTGATTGAAACATGTTTAAAAACATATCTATAGTCCAAAAGAGTGTGTTTCATCCACAGAATTTGTGCACAACAACTACCAGCAGCTATATATTCTGCTTCGGCAGTAGATAATGCAACTGAGTTCTGTTTCTTACTACACCAAGAAACTATGGATTTTCCAAGCAAATGACATGTTCCTGATATGATTTTTCTATCTAACTTACAACCAGCAAAGTCAGCATCTGAATAACTCATTAACTCAAAGGATTGTCCTTTTGGGTAAAACAAACCTATGTTAATCGTGTGTTTGAGATATTTAAAAATTATTTTAACAACAAGGAAATGAGATTCTTTTGGATTAGCTTGAAATCTTGCACACATACACACACTAAACATAATATCAGGTCAACTAGCAGTAAGATAAAGTAAACTACCAATCATACCTCTGTAATTTGTTTGATCAACTGGTTTCCCAGTTTCATCTGCGTCCAATTTACAGGTAGTACTCATAGGAGTTTCACTTTCCTTGATACTATCTAGACCAAAACGTTTTAAAAGATGCTTTTTATATTTACTTTTATTCAAAATAATACCATTTTCATTTTGAAATACTTGAAATCCAAGAAAGTACATAAGATCTCCCATTAAGCTCATTTCAAATTCATTTTGCATACTTTTTGAAAAATCAGTACATAAAGAGTGTTTAGAAGATCCAAAAATAATATCATCAACATATATTTGTACAAATAAAACATTGTTAGAACTTCTTTTAATGAAAAGTGTTGGATCAGCAATCCCTTTAGTAAAACCTTTTGAAATAAGGAAATTGCTAAGTCTATCATACCAAGCTCTTGGAGCTTGTTTTAAACCATACAAATCTTTAGAAAGTTTAAAAACTTGATTTGGAAAATGGGGGTTAGTAAATCTAGGTGGTTGTTCTACAAAAACATATTCAATTATAAAACCATTTAGAAATGCACTTTTCACATCCATTTGATATAACTTGAAATCCAGATGTGCATCATATGCAAGTAAGATCATAATGGCTTCTAGTCTAGCTACAGGTGAAAAAGTTTCTTCATAGTCTATACCTTCTTATTGACTATATCCTTGTGCAACTAGTCTAGCTTTGTTTCTAACTATATTTCCAGATTCATCTACTTTATTTCTAAAAACCCATTTTGTGCCTATTGTCAAGGTGTCCTTAGGTCTGTCAACTAATTCCCAGACTTTGTTTCTTTCAAACTGATTTAATTCTTCCTGCATAGCCATTACCCAAAATTCATCATTGATAGCATCATTGTTATTTTTGGGTTCTAGCTATGAAAGAAAAGCTTGATGTTCAACCTGGTTTCTTAGAGAAGCTCTAGTTTGTGTTCCTCTATCAAGATTACCAACAACAGCTTCTAAAGGATGATTCTTTAGAATCCTCGTTGATCTGGTAAAGGTTGGACTAGAAATTTCAGGTTCATCTATAGGTTCAGGTTCAACAGAAGCAGATTCTGGAGAAAGTCCAGAACTGGATGCTTTTATAACAGGTTCTTTAGATTTATCATTAAGGTCCCGAATAGACACATCTTCTTCAAGATTCTCAAGAGAGGTTTTAGGCTCATGTGGATCAGTTTCATCGAATTTGATGTGAACAGATTCTCCCACACATTTAGTTTTCTTATTGAATACTCTATAGGCTTTACTTGAAATAGAGTAACCCAGAAAAATTCCTTCATCACTTTTGGAAGAAAACTTATCCAGATTATCTTTAGTATTCAGAATAAATACTTTGCAACCAAAAACTTTAATGTAACTATCCTTAGTCTTTCTATTGTTCCACAATTCATAAGGGGTTTTCTTAAGAACAGGTCTAATTAAGACTCTATTAATGACATAACAAACTGTATTTACAGCTTCAGCCCAAAAATAAATAGGTAGGTCATATTCATTGAGCATGGTTCTAGAAATTTCTTGAAGGGTTCGGTTTCTTCTTTCTACTACACCATTCTGTTGGGGTGTTCTAGGGGCAGAAAAGTTATGAGTATACCCATTGTGTGAGAAATAAGATTCAAAATCTTAATTTTCAAACTCACGACCATGATCACTCCTCAAAGTTTTAATCTTAAGTCCACTAAGGTTCTCTACAGGTTTAGAGTATCTAACAAAAGAAGAACAAGCTTCACTTTTGTGAGCTAGAAAATATACCCAAGTATATCTAGAAAAATCATCTACAAGAACATAAACATAGTTCTTCCCATTTAAACTAGAAACTCTTGATGGTCCAAACAAATCCATGTGAACCAATTCAAGTGGTTGAGAAGTCGAAACTTCTTTCTTTGATTTAAAAGAAACTTTGTGTTGTTTTCCCTTTTGACAGGGGTTACACACTCTATCATTTTGGAATTCTAATTTAGGTAGGTCTCTAACTAGGTTTTTTCTAGAGAGTTTTCTAAGTGAGTGAATGTTGCAATGTCCCAATCTTATGTGCCATAGCCAAGATTCTTTATTGAAAGCATTCAAACAAGTAATATTCCTCTTAGCTAAAGAATTCAGATTAACAGCATAAACATTTTCATTTCTTAAGGCAGAAAATACCAAAACATTCTTAGAATTAAAAACTTTGAAAGAATCATTTTCAAATTTAACATGAAAACCATAATCACATAACTGAGAAATACTTAATAAATTGTATTTAAGGCCATCGACAAATAAAACTTTAGAAATCAAAATTGAATCCGTATTACCAATCTGGCCTAGGCCGATGATTTTTCCTCTTGAATTATCACCAAAGGTGACAAAGCCTCCATCAACTTTTATTAAACTCTTAAAACAAGAGAAGTCTCCTGACATATGTCTTGAACATCCACTGTCCAAATACCAGGTCTCTTTACAGGAGCTCTTTAAGCAAGTTCCCTACAAAACAGATTCAGATGGGAGATGATTTTGGTACCCAGATTTTCTTGGGTCCAGACAGGTTAGCCAATAACACTTTAGGTACCCATATTTGTCTAATGGGTCTCATATAATTTGTAGAATTGACATGCTTTGAAAGATAAACTTTATTAGATCCATAGCTATGTATATAACTGGTTGAAGCATATGAAGTTCCAGAATTACCTTCATTCTGTCCAGATTTAGAAATGAATCTAGTTTTGGCAATTTTCCTTTGTCCAGGTTGGTATCCAATACCAGTAGTATATTAAGGTGCTATTTGCTTTCCTAGCATCTGTGTTAGTGTATTTTTGCCATTGGTGAACTTCTCTAAGTCTTTCTTGAGTTGCTCATTAGATAGTTTCAGTTCAGTGTTTTCTTTTAACAGTTGATCATTTTTCTCTTTTTCAATAGTGAGTTCGGTTTTAACTGTAGTGGTGAGAGCATGCTGTTTCTTTAATGACTTGTATTTATCCTTAAGTTCATTACATGTCTCTTCCAGCATATCATAGTACTCAAACAATTCATTTTTAGACATCGTTCCAGAATCAGAATCAGATTCTGCATTATCTCCAGAGTAATAATTTAAAGCAGGAGTTTCAGCAGTTACCTGAGGAGTGTTTGTCATAAAGCACATATTTGCCTTATTTTTGTGTTCAGTTTCAGAGCGTTCAGATTCAGTAGAGCTATCCTCAGAATCACTCCATGTAGCCTTCATGGCTTTCTTAAACATATTGTCCTTATATTCATATTTATTTTTATACTTCAGCTTTGGACAGTCGGCTTTAATGTGTGCTTTTCTCTTGCACTCATAGCAGACAACATCATCTGATTTGTCATTCTTCTTCCAATCCTTTTTCCATTTACCTTTTTGATCATACTTACCCTTATAATTTGTTTTTCTGAAGAACTTCTTTTTCCTATAAAATTTCTTAAATCTTCTAGAAATGTGAGCCATCTCAGCATCACTGTCAGAATCACTTTCACTGTCTTCACAGCTTGAACTTTCAACTACATCTTGAAGCTTTTCTTTGTCCTTATTCTTTGAAGTTGAGGATTTGAAAGCGACAGACTTTCTTGGAGGTTCATTTTCCTCCTCTTTATTCACTTTAATCTCTTCTTCATACATCATCAGCTTGCCAATTAGTTCCTTGACAGTTAGAGCAGCAATGTCACATGATTCTCTGATTGAGACATATGTGCCTCTCCATCTATCAGGTAGACATCTCAAAATTAACACAATTTGTTCCTTCGATGAGACATCCTATCCCAGCGAGATCATTGTATTGAAAATTTCATTGAACCTGAGATACATGTCAGAAATGGGTTTGTCAGGCTTCATTTTAAAATTATCATACTTGATAGTATAAGTGTTCAATCTCATTTCATTAACATTCGTTTTTCCTTCATGAGAAACAGCTAAGGTATCCCAAATTTCATATGCAGTTTTACAAGAAGAAAATCTATTAAACTCTTCATCTCCTAGAGCACAGTACAAGGCATTCATAGCTTTACAGTTGTTATTGTAACCATTCTTTATAGGTTCATCCCAAGTAGATCTAGAAGTAGTAGGAATTTTGTATTCTGATTCAATAGCAGTCCAAATATCAAAACCTATTCTTTCTAGATGAATTTTCATTTTCAGTTTCCACTGAGCATAATTAGTTCCATTGAAGAAAGGTGGCCGGTTAGTAGCAGCACCCTCAAGTCTATTGTCCATGATGAGAAAATTTTAAAGAGATAAAAATTTAGATATAACAGAAATTTTAAGAACTTTAAAATAAAACTAAAATCACATTTCAAAAGCAGAGAACTTTTAGAAAGTATTTTCAATCCTTTGATACCATGTGTTGGTCGGAGTGGTTTACTCAAGAGGGGGGTGAATTGAGTACCAATTAAAATTTCTGTATTTGAAAACACTGTCTTAAAGACCCCCAAATAAAATAATAAATTAAACTGTAGTGAATTTATATTGAAGTAGAGGTTCTGTTAGATTCTCAAGGGATTGATTAATTCCCAGTTAATCAACACATGAGTGTGTGATTATCTTTTGAAACTAACTTACTAATCTACACTTAACATAAAAACTTGCTAATTTAATTATCAAAGTAACTTTAAAAACAATATTAGTTTTAAAGTGATTAGCAGTGGAATAAAACTTTGAAAGAGATGGCACAACAAATGTAACCAAGAGGTTCAGTCTCAAGCCGAGACTTAGTCCTCTCAAAAGTTTATATAAAAATGATCCACACCCTGGATCGGGGTTCAACAGTTTACAACTGTCCAGGTCCAAGTCCTCTACCACTGTTATTCGTGGGAAACAGTACAACATCAACCAGCTGTCCAGGTCACACACGACCTCTACCACTGTTATTCGTGGGAAAGAAAGAATGTAAGAATTTGGTAAGGATTTACAAATCCTCCAGTTTAAGTACAGGAGACAGTGTATGTGTTATATACAGCAGATAACACACACTGCTCGAAAAGAATAATAATAAATCACAGAACAAGAGATGTAGAGTTTAGAAATGGTTCTGGTGATTTCAGTGTAGCTCTGGACTCCTTTGGATTCGATCAGAAGTGAGTCTGAGTCCTCTTCTCGTTTCTGTTTGAGAAACAGAGTGTCGTATGCTCCAGGTTCACAGACAGTGAAAATGTAGTGGTTGAAGTTCTTCAGTGTTCTTCTTATATGCACAGAACACTTCTCGAGTATACTTGACTGTCTATGAGCTTCTTGATTCTTCTCGTTCTTGTGTTTCTGGTATATTCCATCCACCACACTCTTCTCTTTTCTATTGTTGTTTTTTTTGGGCAGTGTAGTCTTCTCGTATTTATCTCACGGGCAACAGGGGACAGAAAAGATTTACTTTCTGCAGGTACGAGGTACGGGTTCCTGACATCCGACAACCTTTATCAGATATTTGACAAATCATTAAAATGTACATGATATGACCGTTGGATAGATTAAATAAAGATAGGAAATAAAGAAATTCAAACAGTGAGTCGAGTGATCGGTAGGTAATCAGCATCGGTAGCTTGGACGTCGGTAGCTCAAGGTCATTAGTTGCTTTGACTCTATCGGTGGCTCTATGCGTCGGTTGGTATATGCTTGTATCGGTGACTTTGTTTATCGGTAGCTCCATGCATCGGTAGCTCCATGCCTCGGTAGCTCCATGCGTCGGTAGCTCCATGCGTCGGTAGCTCCATGCGTCGGTAGCTCCATGCGTCGGTAGCTCCATGCGTCGGTAGCTGAGAGTCTGTCAGTAGCTTCGTCCATCAGTGACTCTTAGTCCATCGGTAGCTATTTATACTTACACCGGTAGCTCTATGTTTGTATCGGTAGCTGTCTGTAAGTCAGTAGCTTACACTTATAAGTACATCGGTAGCTCTGTGTTAAGTATATCGGTGACTCTGTCTGTCGGTAGACTAAGTCTATCGGTAGACTGGGTACCGGTATCTCTTTATCAGTAGCTATAGGCAGATTACTTATCTGTTTTATGCAGAACACATCCGATTGTGTTAGAATTAATTTATAACTTGTATGAACATGGATAAATGAGGATTAACATATTCCAAAGACTATTTTAAAAATTATTATTGGTTTGATCATAGATTTGAATGAATTAAAGTATAGATCAATGATACTTTAAAATATCATAGAGAATGAGAACATAATTGGGATTTTCAACACATATGAATACATGATTGAGATTATCAAAACAGGTGAGGTCAACAACATGGTTATTTATATGAAATTTTTTATTCTTATACTGATCATTTTTTTCTTATACTTCTATTTTTGACTTTTATAGTTATTCCACTACGCTACAATATGTTCACAATGGTATAGTCTTCCAATTATTCCACCATGGATCCTAACATTTAGTTTGTAGGATCTAGTATATGGGGAGATGCACTTGAGGCTATATGGAAATCTAGGTTTGGTAATTATTGATTGTGACAGGTCTGGAAAATCATAGTAGTGATTATAATCATTATTAGATCACGAAGGAAGAAAAAAATTAATTATTTTTAAAGATAGAAAATATGTAAAACCACAGAACATGGATAGGGGATGTTAATCCTACACAACATGTGATATAAAAAGCATTAAATATAGTGGGAATTATGAATAAGGATCTATTATATTTGGAATAGATTTCTCTCTAAAAATTAAATTTTTTGGGAAAACAAGTATTGGTAAAAACATATTTAGTCCGGATAATGAGCTGTTTGTGGTTGGACTAAAGCATAATTAGATGAGTGTATAAAAACTATGTTATCCTTTAAATGAAGTTATTTTCTTAGAAAATGTATCCATATTCCAATAAATAATAAATGGGGCTTTGGTTACTATTGGTTTGAGAACCCCTTGAAAATTATTCAAAGTTGGAGTATAAAACACACACTTCTACATAAGTCAATAATAAAAAACGATTTGGGTCTTAAAAATCTTGGTCATGATATCCAAAATAATATTAATAAGTTGAATTTAGATGATGCAATCATAATTTTACCCACACATAAAGAAGACATCACTATTATTTATTAAACATGCAATAAAGTACAAATGGTTAATAAAACTCATAACGAAGGTGAGACCGAAATAACAGAACCCATTGAGATAATTTACTTTTATGTGCATGGTTATATGAATGTGAAGTCAAAAAGTTGGAAAATACATTTCATATCAGTCATAGATTTTTTCACAATACAATTTAGTCATCATGATTACAACACACAAATATTAGGCCCTAGAATAATTCAAATGCTTTAAATGACTGGATGGGAAGCAACCATATTTGAAATAGAAGATTCTATGGTCAGCTAATGGTAATGAATATATTTACATTTGGTTCAATGAGTATCTAATCAAGAATGAAATTATACATGAATGAAGTTATTCATATACTCCTCTGCAAAATAGATTGGATGAGTATATAAATTTGTGCCTAGTTAATTTGGATAAACCATAATGAAAAATCATGATACCTCAAGGTAATAGTAGTAACTGGACATTAAAATATCAAGAAATTTTTTGAATATGTTAATTATATGATAAAACATAGATATGAATCCCTATGATAAGTGAACCACGAATAAGATGGATGGTAAAACTTTTAGAGTTCTGGAAAGAAAATGTCTGATTTAGAAGAAGTAAAGTAATGTCTTTCTAAAAGGATGAAGATGATGTTTTCTTTGAGTAATCACCAAATAGATGTTCTTATAAGTGCTATAAAAAGTGGCCTAAATAAATTATTGCGAACGATGGTGTTGTAGTACTAGATAATGAATAATTAATTAAGGACACTATTAGTATACGTGATAAAGATGACATTGTTAGTTTGGAATCTATTTAAGAAGATGAATAAAGTACATAGATGCCTACCGATGATACAGATTATTCACTCTTCACTGAAGAACAAGGAAAAAATATTCAAGAAGGAAATGTAAGGATTATAAATTATTCTAATATTTGTAGTATTATAAAGAATTACAATCAATGTGCACTGATAAAAATGAATATTTTGAAAAAAATTCGTTCAAGTTTACTGTAAAATGTGAAACGTTAAATAGTTGAGAAAGCATTTTAGCATAAGGAGTTGTTTTGGGCTATCAATGAGATTACTGGTCAGATCAAAATGAATGAAACATGGGAGATTATTCCAAGACCCATTGAAAGGAATTTAATAATAGGATAATAGTTCATTAGAAATAAACTGTATTAGAGTGGTTAAGTGGATAGGAATAAATCTATGCTTTATGCATGGGATACTAACAAATATAAGGGGGAGCATTTAATGAAACATCTACTAATTTTTACAAAATTGTGTCCATCAGATTATTAATTTCACTATATCCTAGAGAATCCATAAAATATTTTAAATTAATGTTAAATCATATTTTTTGAATTGAGATGTTGATGAATAATTATATGTTGAATGGCCATAAGGATTTATATCATATTTTAAAGATAGAAAGGTATGCATGTTAAAGAAATAAAATTATGCATTGAAAAAATTATCCGAGGGAAATATTTCCAAATAAATATTAATTTATAATAAACATAAAATTTTTGAAATGGAAATTGGACAAAAACATGTCTGTGAGGAAGACCAATACCACAACACTCTTAATGATTATGTATATTGATAACATAATATTTTCTATTAATGAATACAATAGATGTTTAGTGTTTTTAAGGAATATGAAAGCACACAATAGGTATATTTGATATGTCAATTATTATAGGAATTATTATTTTTCATGGGTATACTTGTAACACTTCAAGATTCTCAAAATATCACTTTTTAAGATAGCATTCGCAATAGGAAACACAGAGCCTAAACAAACCCTGAAATGTTATTATTTAAATATTACTCCAATAACCAAGACATCATATTATCAGTTATGAATAGAAATAACTATATTTTGAAATTTTTGTCTAAAATTTTTATATATTAAAAATGTATTTATTAACTTATAAATAACAAGTACTCAATTTTCAGTAAAGTAATTTAATGCTTCGAGAAAACATTTTCTCTAAAAATATTTTTATTTTATTTTTTTATGCGCATGGATAATATAATTTATTTATAAAACTTTTATTAATTATATTTTATAAAAAGGATATCATATTTTAAAATATCATATCAAAATTAGTTTATGGTGAATTTTTCTGATTTTTTTAATAGTTTAATTTTTCAGTGAATAATGAACAATTCCATTTTTTGTTAAACTACCATTTATTTTAATAAAATAAATTAATTTAAAACCCTCAGTTTATATTTTATTATAAAAATCATTGTTTAATTAAAAATAAAATAATTAATTTCATAAGAGTGATCCTTATACCAAATTTTTGTATAAATTCATTTTTAGGGTTAAAAACAGATTTTTATAAAAAATATTTTTTTCATTGTATTAAAATTTATATATTAAATTTATATATTTAAATTATTGAGATTTAATATAATTTTCGATGATTTTATAGAGAAATTAATTTATATAACATATGTGATACACAACACTGAACTCAAACAAACAAAGATTATTTAAATACGACCATTTTAACATATCTATTAAATTTGGGGATATAAATAAGATGTAATACATTATGATATATATATATATATAAGTTTACTACACGTAAAAAATATATTTATAAATTCTATGAAAATGATCAGTCAATTTTTAGGAGTGACATTTTATTCTTCAAAAATATGATTTCTTAAAAGATTATTAATATTTCTTTTTGTGAAAAAAATATTAAAATAAATTTCTATAACATTTATAAAATATATTATATAAAAATAACATTAATTCTGAAATCAACATATCAAAATTTACTAAGGGTTAAATTTTGGTATTTTTTAGAATATATTTATGATATTGTGAACAGTAAAAATAATGTTGTTTTTTAAAAATATAACTTCTTTTTATAAAATATGAAATTTAAAATTGCTATTATTATTTTAATTTTATTTGAAAGTAAAGTAAATTATAATTAAGTTATATATAATTTAATTAATGATATTTAAATCAACTTTATATCATATTTTTAAATTATTTTATTTTTAGGCTTGAAAACACATTTATTTAAAAGCATTTTAAAATTTATAATGTTTCTCCTTTTTAATTAATTATAAATAACCTATAATGGGGGAATGATTTCATTTAAATTTATATATCATATATCTATAATTATTAATTTAAATTCAAATACAGAATTCTATATATGTGGTGTAGTTATTAGAATACAAGGAGTTTTTTCTATATAGAAGTTGGGGGGGGGGAGGGGGGTTATTTGAGGGATTGTTTTGTTTAAAATGTACTATACATCTTTTTGTTTTTTTATTTTATACTTATTTTATTTTTAATATAGCTCCGACTTATGGATGTGTCATGTCTATATTTTTTTAGAATGGTTAAAATAATAATTTACATTTTGGGTGAAATCATTCCAAGAAAATCTTATATGATTCCTTTGGTTCTTATCACCAGTCCAGAGTGATCAATAATGGACTTTAGGTATTTTGTGGGCCTTCCCCAGCATCTAAAGGTTGGAAAGTCTAAGTTGGTTCATGATACATCACTATATGGGTCCCTTGAATCTAATGAGATCATTTTTTTATGAGTCAATGTGGGTGTCCCTATGAGAATGTGTGATGCATAGATGAAAGTGTTTCACACCAGAAGAAGGGATGTTCACTCAGGTCTTACCATGTTATACCATGTCATCTAGAGGTAGTTCTAGTGTCCTTATATGATGAATAATTTTCTAGTGTTTAATTTCCAAGGCTACACTTGTAAGTAAGTAATAAATTATCATCAGTGACCCAATGGTCTTCTTAATTAATTACCTTTTCCCACGGGAAGTGTGATAATGTGACCATGGAATTATTGATGAGATGAACTCAAAAATATCATGAAAATGATGTATTATGTTTTATCACGGGACTATTGAAAATGGTAACACATTACGTACCGAACTGGGAGATATATTCAATCTATGAATGAGGAAAGATTTGTGTCTATGAGATAGTGAATCATGATAGTGATATTTAGCGTGTCATTTGTAATATAGATTCTCATTTCACATCATGCTTCTATCTGGGGTTAATTACTCTTTTGGGTTTAAAATTTCACTCAATCACTAATTAGGATCCTTAGACCGATTGGAATTATAATTGAACTATTTAGGTTTTAGAGAGAATATTGCAGGAATATGTCCTTTATTAAAGTGGTCCATGAGAGAACCATCATGATATTTTTGGTTTATCCCCTAAAAATAGTTATTCATAATCTATTAAGATGTATCCATAAGATTCCCTATATAAAAGTTTCTTTGATCACCTCTATGCTAGTAAGAGGTTGGGGAGTCAGTGGTTTTTAGTCCAAGTATCATAAAAGACATATAAAAGCATATACAGTTGATCAAGATATTATCTTAGGCCACTTATAGAAGTAATAGATCTTTTATTTTCTGGAAACATCAATATCTAGTGTTAGAGTTGGGAAACCTAGTCTTTTTTTGAGTGTCACCTCACATTAAAAACATGTTTAGTTTAAGTTAGGGTAATTTGGAATTTTAGTTCATGGTATCTTTCATTCTTATTGAGATAATTTTTACCACTCCATTTTATTTATAACTACCTTAATGACAAAGGGATATATATGATTTCTTTCTTGTATCTCATCTTATGAGATTCCATCATATACAATATTATATAATCCACATCTAAATGTCCAATATGGATACATATAGGTTGTTTGATAATTTACTTATTTATATTATGTATTAGAGGGGAGAATATGTTCAAGAAGAACACCTATCACATATGGGTCTAATGGAAGCATGGCCAAATCCTGGATGAGGTGTTGGATCAATGGATGATATACATGTGTAGTGGTTGGAGATTTTCACTAATGAGGCTCAGTGATGCTCAATAGTGAAAATATATGATAATTTAATATATTTTGGGGTGGTAATAATATTTCATATCCATATGATATATTATTTAAATATAATATTTTCCAAAACTTATATATTTTAGATGTTACTGAGCACTGTAGGAATTTAGGGGATTGATGCTCCACTATGCAAGAACATAATAGGTACTGGGACATCTCTCAATTGAAGGATGCTACCAGTGACCCAGTGGTTTGGTATCAAGTCCACATTAGAGGTGGCAGTGGATTAAGTATATCCTGAAAGGTCTTTGAGTGGACAGTTACCCAAGATCGGGCACCTGGTGGATTCATATTTAGACATTTTTTAAATTTTAGTTGATTATTTCTTTTAAATTTTATTAAATTCTAACATTACACCTACCTATCTCATTTCCTTTCCCAGCTACACACTTCACCACTATTTTATCCCACCTTCCACTTCTATTGGTGTATTTACTTTATTCGGGTTTCGAATAGTGGGTTATCTATCACAAGAATATTCCTAGATTAAGGATAATGCTCTTTGTTTGGTATTTTTTTTCCTCATTTTTTCACTATAATGTATTTGGAATTACTAATTTAGGTATTTTTATTTGTTTTTTCATTTTAACTAATTTAGGCTTAATCATCCGGTGGATTATAATGATAATAATTCTATTATACCCTAGTTGGCAGCCCCATTGTTGCTTGTTAGTATTTACACGTGTGGTTTCATATGAAATATTCAAAATTACAATTTTCTTTTTATATAATGAAACCTATTTATTTTTATTTACTTAAATCTCTGTTTTTTTGGGTGGATCTAATGAAGGATATGAGTTCTTAATAAATGTTTTAAGGATTAATACTTCCCATTAATAATCAATTAATCATATTATTAGTACATTCAAATATTAGACTCAACCTGAATACAAAAAGAATGAAAATAACCAAATTGGGAACAAACATTAGGAATATAATTTGTATTATTAAATTTTTATTTATAATCATCAAAAAAATTTGGTGAAGGGTTTTTAATTTTGTGGAGATATAGATGTTAAAAATTCATAGATTTTAATTTAAATAGAATTATAGAACAATGTTGACACTAGATCAACCCCTTATCAATTTTAACTATTCATCCATCTGGGTACTTCACTAATGTCTAGTATAACTCCTGATAAAATAAAATCTAACAAAAAATTAATAGTATTATAATTAGGATAGGTAGTATTGACTATGTTGAACCTATATTCTGGATAAGTTTAAGAAATTCCTAGAATGAGTGATTCTAAAAGATATGTAGTGAAATCGAATAGAGGTAGTTTTTTTGGATCTACTGTGTATGTAACCCAATTAATGTAGAGGTGGAAACATTCTCAAAGTGAAAAATTATTTATTGGATGAGTTGTAAAGTGTTTACTATTAACCACAAGCTATAAGTTTAGTGGACGCTATATTTTTTATTTAGGCAGTTCCATTGGTCAACCGATATAAATTCTAAAAGATCAGATAGTAATTGAACAAGTATAACTGATTGAACTCATTTTTAAAGATATGGATGTGGTCACATTGAATATGTTGCTATTATGAGGTTATCTTCTTTTTTTATTAGAGTAATGATATTTAGGGATCTCTAACTCAAACATCTTACTACATAATCAGAAAGTTATAGTGTTCCTCTTCTATAGTAGAGTAATATTTGGACCACATAATTCATTGTTTCATTGTTATACTTATTATTTTATTTTTTTCTATTTTATATCTGTTGGATGTTTTCATTTCTATGAAAAGATTTCATATATATATTCTAGATCATAATTATAGAGATTAATTGATGACACCATATTTATTATTTCAGAGGTTCTAAAACATTATTTCTCATTTGAGGGTTTTAGAAGATATATTATGGATTAGTGGTTTATGGAACAAAAATTTATATCAATGTTCATTTGTAGAGTTTCCAATGTTTAGATCCTTTTTAAATGTCGAAGACTTAGATATCTATGTCATTATATTCTTTTCATTGAAAAAGGAATTGAGTAATTATTTCTAAATCCCTTTACATTTTCGAAATTTAGGGGGGTTTCATTTATTAAGAAATGACGGCGTTGGATGTGGGTATGGTATAACTTGATAATTTTAATAGGTTAGATTTCAGATCATAGGGAATATAGTTAGAGGAATCATTGATCTAGAGAGATTCAGATATTCCATTAAAGGGTTTCAAACCATAAGCATTGTCCAAAAATGAATTGGGAAATCTCAATAAAAATAAGAAGGATCTACACAGATGATGCTATATCTTAACGTGGTCTTAAACACTTGAGAAGTGAAGAAAACTATTTAGTTTATGATTACACATTACAAGATGTATGAGAAGAAAAATTTTATAAAGAATTTTTTCTAATGATATAAATATCCATAATACATAAGTTAAGAATTGTTTGTGGAAAATAATGCTAGAAGTATGAATTTGATTTGAAGGGATCTTGTGTCTGTTGGGGATAAGTTTGGTAGAACAATGTGGGAATTGATATTTCTATCATTTTTTATATATTCATGAGATTAGATTCTTATTATTTTGAGTGACTCTTTTAGGGAGTTTGGATCGGTTTTTGAATACATTCATGACTTGATTGTGAGTTAGGAAATTTAGATGAAAGAAACCCAAACTTTAATAAAAAAACCTTTAGTGGGGAAGGCATATAAACACTATTTCATGAAAAGTTAGAAGAATGGTAAATAAAATATAGAGAGGAGTAGATATAAATTATCTGAGATCAAACCCATATAGTCTTATTCGGGGTAGAAGGGTTGTTTTTAGAAAGTAAATTGATAATGAAGGATCACTTACGAAAGTCATAATTTTAGAAGATCATTGCTAAATACAAATTTATGTGATATAATTAGTTTTCTTTAGTGTTTTGGGTCATGGGTTATTGAATATGGAACTTTTTTTACTCTATATTTTAGAATATGACAACAAGAATATATGTTTCTAGAGGATTTTATAGGGTTGAAATTACTCATGAAGAAACTCATTAGATTATGGAAAATGAAAATTGTTCCCTCAAAACATTAAACTCATGATTACTGGTGTTGTAAGTGTTTTGAAAAAAAATTGAGGTTAATGGAGAAGCTGATTTCAGTATCATATTTGATTGGCGTGATTTTCTTAAAAAATGTGTATATATGGTTTCAGAAAGTCTAATGGGGTTCCATGAAGATTTCCAATTGTGTGAAGGATGAATCATTGTATCATACTAAAAAATTTGAAGGAGAAATTCATAAAAGATAATGGAATTTTGATTTTTTGTGGTTATTCTATGATTATTTTGATCTCACAGGTGAGAAAGTGATAAAATTACAAACTATGAACTACATACTAAAACATGGATACATGGAGTGTTGAACCTATAGGGATTGTATCATTGGAAAGTGAAAAATGGATTGTAACTCTTAACTATAGTGATGAATTCATCATTTATTTTATTTATTTCATTGTTAATTTTTCCCAATTTATACTTATATTATATTTTATTCAAATAATTTTTTTTATAATTATGTTTTTGAAATTTGGGGAAATAGGAAGAAAAGTATATAATTTTAAAAGGAAAATATATAGTTTTAAAGGTTGAAAAATTAATCCAACTCATGGCTCGAAATAGAGGGCAATACATTTTCCATGAGGTAACCAACCAAGTTCAACTATCAAACATCCTTGATCATCATCAATAATAGTATAAAGAAAAACCTTGATGAGGCAACATAATGGTAAGAGAGACTAGTTAGTACTAATGTGGGAAGACCCTAATAGGGGGTTGTAGTGTTAGAAGCACCACCACTAGTAAATTATTAAACTAGAGATGACCTAGGTAATAAGGAAATGGAATTGTAAATATTTTTTTTGATGTCAGATCATAGTAATTGTGGGAATTGTAAACATAATGAACAAAAAAAGAATGGTGTAAATATAATCATCTAAAATAATATATTTTTCTTCTCAGATAAGGTTTCTAGTAATTTTGAACCGTGGTTTTCCGGTTTGAGACCCTATACAATGTTTAAATTCACTAAAACCGAATATTTATGCATTATGGGATCATGTTCATGAATGGGGAGTAAAGTTAACATATAATGGTCTATTTTTTTGTGTCACAACCCCTTCGAAATTGACGATAGTTGATATATTTCAAGCATGGTGACTACATCATGGAGGTTCGTGCATCACATGTACACATGAAGCATTGAATATTTTAAGGATCAGATAAAGTCCATTAATGTAACACCCTGACCCTAGTTACCTAGAGTTGGTGAATTATTTTATAACATTTCCATGATCACAATAGATCAAGTCTGGAAAGACCAATTAGTTTAGTAACCTAGGAAGTTCTAGACACATACTTATGTTTTACATTACATTATCAAATGAAAAACTACAATATTTTGTCTCATTTGAACACTCTTATATCCCTTTGTCTATTCTTACAGGTCAGTAATAATTTACTTCTTCACATCCTAGAAAAAATAAAACATAAGAGAGGGGTGAGATCAAGTGCTCAGTAAGGGTAACAATACAGCATAAACTATCATAAATAATCATAAACATTTAAGGCAATGTATAAGACTAAAACACATTCCATTTAAAAATAAACTTCAGCATAATACGGAAAATATAAATCAAATAATTCCATTTAATTATTCACATGTATATTCTACAAGTTGAATAATTGCATGTAATTTCAATAACTAATTTCTTAATTATGGAATGCATAATTCCAGATATCATAGCCTCATAGTCAAGGCCTCGTGCCAATACTACAAATAATTTTTTTTCAAGGCCTTTTGGCAAGATACTAGTTTGTCTCATGAAACCTACTGATGCATCGAGGAGCTATTGTAGGATCCACCAATCACATACTAAGTATAATACATTCCTTATATGAAAATGTTGAAACATAATTTAAACATTTGTATTAAAACTAGCATACGAAATGTCAATACATTAACCATAAACCATGAATGGTATAAAAATATCACATCCATAGTCAATAATATCATAGCTCATTTAATAAAATATTGATGATTTTATTATAATAAATTAACCTCAATCAATAATAATATCTAGTAAAGGATGTAGAAATTGTTCATAATGATTAGTAAAACTCTTTGAGGGAAATATCTCTTTTTGTGAACTCATTTAAATGTATCACTATTTATCAAGAAGTAGTTAAAAATAATTTTTTGAATCAAAGTGTTTCATACCACTTTGAAACTTTTTAAAGGTATTTTAATTTTAAAAAATTCATGTCCATATAAATAAATCCTTAAATCCATTTTTAAAATATGGACATTAATGAGAAATATTTGGAAGAATAAATCTTCAAAAAAATTTAAATGATATTTTAGTTAGAATTACTATCTAAAAGAGAGATGTTTGAAAAAAATAATTGAGGTAATATAAACTTTATAATATCATGAGAACAACGGTATTCATGACATAATATGTCAAAGTACAACATATACACCATATAAAAGTAAATTGGTGCATAACAACACAGAAGTCTAAATAGAATGTAGATTGAGATTAAATCCCTTATAAAGACCATATCATTAGGTTAAGGATAAATGAATGACATAATTTTGTGAGAAAATATAAATAAACTAAATATGATTTGATATTCAGTGTGAATCAGTCAGAGGACGTTCAGAAATATTCATGTTACAACAACACCAATGACTTGGATGTTTAACTCTGTGAATTGAAATTGATTTAATGTTACTCCTATCAAGTTCATATCGATGACCTGAGAATTTATCAATGGAGTGATTATTATTATCAAAAGTATATCCACAAAAATGGGAGTGTAAATTAATTAGTTAATAAATAAATGGTGATTACACACAGAATTTTGAAGTAAAATAACCAATGAAGTTTGCGTAAAACCCAATGAGTCGAAATAGAAATTATAAATTCTCTTACCGATTTGGTGAATTACGAAACATACACCCCATGAAAGAAGGATCATAAAATGAAGATGTAAATAACCATAAATTAAAGTATATTACACAAGGAATACAATCATGGGCAGTACATACACCACACAAAAGTAAATAGTGGAAATATTGTATGAATCTCATGAAAATAATAAGTGAGATAAAAACCCCTTACAACATTATAATCAATTGAGTCGTATGAAAAAAAGTTAATAACCACCAAATTAATTTCATAATACCATGAATATAAAGATAATAATGATAATATATATAAAATGGATGTAAAAAATACAACACATTCAATAAATAAATGCCCAATAATGGAAATCTCATTGAATTATAAGTGAGAAAAAAACCCTTTACCTCGTGTCCGACTTGACACGTACGTTCAGTGTTATTCTGGAATAGTAAACTTAAGTTAATATCTACTTACTTAAGAATTTTTTTTGATTTTATTGTTACTTTTATATCACTTATTACTTTTCAATAAAAATTAGTTAATTGTTTGAGTTCATATCATACATTTTGTCGATGTTTGGAACTTTAGTAAAAAAATAAACGGGTTATAATTACTAATTGTCCATGTGTTCAAAATTAATTTATCTCCAGAATTATATTAATGCTTTAGATATTATATATATCATGTATATCCAACGTATATGTATTTATAATAGTCCATATCATTTGAAGTTAATAAATGAAACACACCATTCATGGAGACGGTAATCTGTACGTACGCATGAACGCTACATTCATTTCTATTTTATATTTAAATGAATGAAAACATAATAACAAATTGGTATATTATAATTATAGTATAATAACTATTTTATTTAATTTAATTAACTCCACACTTTATACATTTCACATATAGCATGAATGATTCATATCCATTTGAGGGGGCAGTAGTCTGCACTTCCTGAAAAATGAAATTATCATATCACCTGTTATGGAAACCATGAATGTATGATATAAATAAAAAATACAGAAATATAGATAAGAAATAAATATAATATTTATCACATTGAAATACAGTGCCATATTCATGTCCACCATAATAGGTAGTAGGAGAATATTGAACAATCATCGTTTCGTAAGGCAGTAGTTCACCGTCAACAGAAACTGCATGTTCTTTACCCATTAGACAGAGGTGTGTGTAAGTGTAGTTTAAATAATTCTCATATAAACAACCTAGTATATTGATGATACTAGTGTTGTTATAAAATAAATGAATAAAATAGTTTAGTTGGTTGGTGAAGTAAAATAAAATAAAATAACTTAAGAGATGATGTTACCTTTAAATCTGGTAACTCCCTTTGGTTTGAACCAAAAGAATTTCTTGAAGTGCCTTATGCCTAAGGTAAGGCTTTTTTGTTGAATAGAGGGATCTTTAGAGATTATTTAGGTAGAGTATGGAAGAGACACAAGGCCTGAGAGGTGTGAGTAATGGCTTGGAGGTGAGGGATTTTTATAAGGGGGAGGAGGGGCTCTTTAGGAATGTTTGAAATTATTATTTTATTATATAATATTTTTTTTGTTTATAAATGCCCAAAACATATTAAATTCTAATACAAGGAGAATTTTTCAGAATAAAATCATCAAATAATAATTGGATAGGTTTTTGGATATTGTTTTAAGCTTTATAATCTTATTTATTTAAATCATTCATTAATGAGGTAAACACTGCATCATTATTGTGTCATATACAATATTATTTATTTAATGTATAAAAATTATAAGAAAATACCATGATGTAGGAAATATTTTCATATTTCAAATGAATATTTATATTTTAAGAGAGAACTTATATAACCCCATGTAAGAATTGATTAAGTAAAAGATATATGTTTATGTCATATTTTCCATTTTTTAAATTAATTAATATAAAGTGTCATTATCTCTCTTAATTGGCTCCATGGGGTATAAAAATTGACCCAAGTATTCCCATGGTTGGAAATGTATCAACCAATAGGATGGAGACACAAGTTAGGGTAATTTAATATTATCATAATATTATTTTTACCTTGAATTACAATATGTACTTTTAATGGCGGTAAATAAAAGTCAGAAGTTACTATTCACCAAAAATTATTTTCATCTTATTTAACCAAATTTTACTTTTTAATAAAAACCTTGTATTCCATATTTTCCAAATTGAATTCACAAAAGAGGCAAAATTTCATTTAAATGAAAAAGTTAGTTTTTTAACTACTACTTAGTGTTTTCACTATTCATCAAAAAATGAAGTTTTTCAGAAAAATACAAAAAATTAAACCTATGATATATTTAATATTCCAAATTAAAAAATGATTTCTATTTTACCAAATTCAAAATATATAAGTTGAATCAGTTAATTTAAAATTAATTACAGTTGTCAAAACAAAAAGAATGTTTTTTATGAAATAATAACTATCAAAAGATTGACATTTGTTTATGTCAAATTTCAAAGTGAAATTACATAAAATGACCAAAATTGGATTAAACAGTAAAAATATAATCTAATTAAAATTTAAAACCAATGAAAATTATAATGAAACCATATAAATAAATTATATTAAAAGTCAGTTTTGAATTAAAAAATAGTATTTTTCAGTATTCATAACTAATGAATTTTATCAGAAAAATACCAAAAATTTACCTAAAGTAAGTTTTGATGTCCCGGTTCTAAAGAAAACTTTTATGTTGTAAAATAGAACATATAAAAGTGTCAAATATTTGATTTATAAAGTGTTCTCCATTAAAAGGTGGAAAACCAACATTTTTTGAAAAATATTTCTTTTATATGAAAAATTGAAATTTTCAATATATTATGTCTAAGAAACAGAAAAGATGAATGTTAAAATTATATAGGATATATATAAAATAAAAAATGTGGTTATCACTATTCATATAAGCTTTGTATATGGCTAGTTTGATAGGCCGTGGTGCGCTTGAACTCGGTGTTGCGTACATCACACACTATTGTATTATTAAATGAGAAGCATACCATGGATGAATGGAGTGCTACATTCTTCCCTCACTTTGGAAAATGTGTAATCATAATTTTAAAATTGGTCTTAGAAAATTCATATAAATTCACACATCAGAAAGAGAGCCCACTAAACTATCACTTTAAAATAAATAAAGAAAAGTACAAAGGTCACCCGAGAAAACCCATACTAGGATTCCATAAAGAAAAACATGGATTTGGAAGATAAAGTAAGTGTCATGTTCTGATGGGGAGTGATATAAAACATGATCAGGGGAAAGTTAACAATAAGAAAACAAAAAACATGTGTTGGGTTAAATAGTCATTAGTTTCCCAGTAGGAAAAGTAAAAAACAATGTTTTTTAAGTTCCATTTCATAATGTTGAGGAATTTATTTATGAGATTGACTAAGAACATAAAGAGATATTCTTACTTTTTAAGTAGAGTTTAATCCGTTAATAAAATTATACCACTAACTCATCTTTTCTCCAAACGATAATTATTCAAGATGACTTAGGCACACCTGAAGTGCTAGAATCAACTTCTAGAGAATCACATAATCCACAAAGGATGAAATATATATTTTAATTTTCTTTATATATTAACCAAAAACAAATGGTTTGTACATGATTAGATGATACCCAAAATGTATAATACTTTATTGAAATAAAAACAAATCTTAGTTTCTAAAATTGAACAAATAATACCCAACGTTTAATAAATACCATTAAAATAACAATTGTACTTAAAATCCTTCAATATAATCCAAACTAAGATTGAAACCCAAAACTCAGAAGAATTTAATCCCATAGAATTTCATAGTAAATCATAACATTTATCTCCAAATTACATCAACTACTCTTAGAGTCTCATACAAGAGTTTATTTAACCAAATCACATAATCTCTACGACTGGTTAATAATTTATATTAATAACCTGAATCTTTATAAAAAACATATATTTTTCCAAAATAAAAAAAATCCACCACTACTCCACAAATGAAATTCCATATTATTCTATTTTCCTTTGTCATATAGTGTTCTTAACATAGCATACATCTTCCAAAATATAATTTATTACATAATTAAAAAAATCATTTTCCTATACTAAGGATATTTATTTGACAAAACATAAGATCCAAAATCAACTTATTATTGATAAATAAAATCATTTAACTAAAAAGAATTAGTCACACTGACCAGGGACTTCACATAGTCTAGTGGTGGATGTTAAATCCCAATCACACATTGGTTTTTGGTTCGATTCCCGTAGCTTTTTTTAATGCGACAGGTTGTTACACAGTCTGCATGTTGGGATTTTTCAAAATAAATATTTTATAACATTCCAATAATGATATAAATTCCTCAAAATAAACTTAACATAATTTAACCACAAATGTTATCTCATACCTCAAATTTTGATCCCAAAAATTAATAACCTATCATTACATCCAATTCCAGGATCATATAAAACCAAATGGTTCTTTATGACAATATTCGCAAAAGAAAAGGTAATTCTTCCCCGAATAGAATTTTCACATAACAAACTGCATGGTAACACATACAAAATAATTTTCTTCTAAAGTAATCCCATAAACCAAGATCATTGATACCTTTAAACATTTATCATTCATCTATTTCCACATAGGTTCTTCCTTGACCTAGTGGTTATCCGATTGAATAGTGCATTGACTTGGGTAATTCCAATGTCCCTTACATTTATGAAAAATGACTATAATTGGATTATTAGGATCATTTTTATTTTCTTCCACAGTAATCTTTTTCCTTGGAAATTATCTATTTAATGTCCTTCTTTCCCACACATAAATCATTTATTTGTTCTATTGAGGCACTTTCCTGGGTGTCTCCTTCCACATTTCTAGCATGATTGAAATTGAGCTTTCTTTTCTCCACAGTTTCCACTACTAGAGAACTTATCATTCTCTGTCTTTCTCTGCTTTATTGAGTTTGGGAGTTGGTTAATGTATATATTTTTGATAATATTTTTGGAAACATGCTTCTACATGAGCATAATATCTCTTACACCTATCAACATTCCATTTTGTTGCTCATATCCTCCACCGTTCCTACCTTTTACATCATGTTCAATGTTAGTATGAATTTTTTGGAATCCAAACATTGACTAAAACCAGAAAGTAGAGTGTGAGTAACAATAGTTATAACATCATTTATAGAATATCATGACACCTTATTTTCAATCTAAAACACCTTAGGATTAACTGAGGTTATTTATTCTAATATTATATTAAAATTCTTTAAATCTGTTAGTAACGAAAATGTGAATTATCCTAAGCATATCCCCTAGGTGTGTCGTAACAAAAAGTGTAGTAGGGCCTGTTGTTGTGTACCAGGATATCCCGGGTCAAGCCCAAAACTCATTGTCGGAGTTTTCACTCCTAGGTACATTTGTGCCAGAGCTACCTAGGTACATCTGTGCTAGAGCCACCTATACCTACTCATATACAGACATGGATGTATTTTTTGCAAAACCCATATAATATTTACATTACCAAAAAATCTGGATGTTCATCTATTATAATCCTGAAAGACTATCTTAGGTAACATTCTCTAATCAGATTTTAGAAAAATATTGTTTTAAAGGTTTGTACTACACTTCCTATGATACGAACTGTAATTCCCTGACCCTAGTTATTAAGAGTTGGTAAATTATTACATAACATTAGCATGATCACAATAGATCAAGTCCCAAAAGAAGGATTAGTTTAGTATCCTTGGAAGTACTAGATATATACATAAGTTTTACATTACATTATCATATAAAAAACAATAATATTGTGTGTCCTTATAACACTTTTATATACCTTAACCTATTTCTGTAGGCCAGTCATAAATTAATTCTTCACATCCTAGAAAAAATAAAACATAATAAATTGGTGAGCTCAGATGCTCAGTAAGGATAACAACATAGTGGAAACTATCATAAATAATCATAAACATTTAAGGAAATGTATAAGACTAAAACACACTCCTTTTAAACATAAACATAAACATAATATGGAAAATGTAAATCAGATAATGTCATTAACTTATTCACATAGATATTCTACTAGTC
Source organism: Viscum album (assembly GCA_963277665.1). NCBI lineage: Eukaryota > Viridiplantae > Streptophyta > Magnoliopsida > Santalales > Viscaceae > Viscum > Viscum album. The sequence continues at coordinate 66,788,639 of OY728139.1, forward strand.
GAATAATCACATGTAATATCAATAGATAATTTCATAATGATAGAATTCATAATGTCGGTCATCATAACCACATAGTCAAGGCCTCATTCCAATACTAAAAATAAAATTTTTCAAGACCTTGTGCCAAGACACTAGTTTGTCTCATGAGACCTACCGATGTATCAAGAAGCAATAGTGGCCTCCACCCATGAATTACTATGCCCAATGAATTACTCATATGAAAATGTTGAAACATAACATAAACGTTTATATTAAAAATAGCACACGAAATGTCAATACTTTAACCATAAACCATGAATGGTATAAAAATAGCCCATCCACAATCAAACATATCATAATCATTAAATATAATATGGAAGATTGTATTATAATAAGTCAGCCTCAATCAAGAATAATACCTTGTAAAGGATGTATAAATAGTTTAAAATGATTAGTAAAAATCTTTGATAGAAATATCCCTTTTTGTAAAATCATTTAAATGTCTCACAATTTATCAAGAAGCTATAAAAAAGGAATTCTTGAATCAAAGTGTTCCATACCACTTTGAATATTTTAAAAATTATTTTAATTTTAAAACATTCATATCCATATAAATAAATCCTTAAAACTATTTTTTAAATATGGAAATTAATGAGAAAGATTTAGAATAATTAATCTTTAAAACATTTAAAATGATATTTTAGTTAGAGTTATTAACCAAAACAGAGACGTTTGAATACAAGTAATTGAGGTAATCTAAAAATTATAATATCATGACAATAAAGGTATTCATGATATACTATGTCAAATTACAGTATATGCACCATATAAAAGTGAATTGGTGTATAATAACAAAGAAGTCTCAGTAGAATGTAAATTGAGATGAAATCCCTTATAAATACCGCATCCTTAGGTTAAGGATAAATCAATGACACAATTATGCGTGACAAATATAAATACACTAAATATGATTTGATATTCCATGTAAAACAATCATTGGACATTCAGACATATTCTTGTAACAACAACACCAATGACATGGATGTTTAACTCAATGAATGGAAATTGAGTTAATATTACTTTTTTCAAGTTCAAATTGATGACTTGAGAATTTATCTATGGGGTGATTTTGTGTATAAAAAGTATATCCTCACAATGTCAAGTGGAAATTAATACATAAAAAAATTAATAGTGATTTGACACATATTCTTGGAGTAAAATAACCCATGAAATTTGAGTAAAACCCATTGAGTAGAAATTGAAATTTGAAATTTCCTTACCGATTTTGGGAATTACGAAACATACACCCCATGAAAGAAGGATCAAAAAATAAAGATTTAAAACCAATAAATTAATGTATATTACACATGGAATGCAATCATGGGAAGTAAATACACCACAAAAAGGAAATAGTGGCATTATAACATGAATCTGACAGAAATATAAAATGAGATGAAAACCCCTTATCTCATTTTAATCAATCGATTTGTATGACCAAAAGTTAATAACCACCAAATGTATCATTTAATATCGTTAATATAGATAGGATCATGATAATATGTATCAAATGTTAGTACAAATGTACCACATGCAATAAATAGGTGGCGAATAATGCAAATATCACGGAATTAAATGTGAGATAAGAAACCCCTTACCTCCTGTCTGACTTGACTCGTATATTCCATTTTGTTAATGAATAATATAATTATGTTAATTTATACTTCATTAAGAAAATTTTTCATGTTTATTGTTACTTTTATATCACTTATTACATTTCTATAACAATTAGTTAATTTTTTGAGTTAATATCGTACATTTTGTCAATTTTCAGACATTTAGGCAAATAAACGAACTTGTTATAAATACAAATTGTCCATACGGTCAAAATTACATTATCTCCAGAATGATATTCATGATTTAGATATAATATATATCATATATATCCAATGTATATGTATTTTAAAATTACATATCATTTGAAGTTAATAAATTGAACGCACCATTCTGGGAGACGGTACGCCGCACGTACACATGAACGTTACTTCCATTTCTATTTTATATTTAAAGGAATGAAAACTTAATAATAAATTGGTATATTATAATTATATTATAATATCTATGTTATGTAATTTAATTAACTCCATCCTTTATATGTTCCACAAATGACATGAACGAGTCAAATCACTATGAGGGGGCAGTAGTCCACACTTCCTCAAATGAAATTATCATATTAACCAATTTTAAAAACCATAAATTTTGTCATATAAATAAAAAATAGATAAATATAGAGAAATATAAATATAATATATATCACATGTAAATACAATTAAATCTTAATGGACACCATAAGAGGTAGTAGGAGATGATTGAACAATCAACATTTCGTGTGGCAGTAGTTTACCGTCCGCAAAAACAATATTTTATTTTCCCATTAAACAAGGGTGTGTGTAAGTGTAGTTTGAATCCTTGTTATATATAACACATAGTATATTAAGGATTTTATTTTTTGTTATTTTAGGATGGAATAAAATATTTTAGGGGGTTGGATTAGTAAAATAGAAAAAAATAACATAAGAGAAGAAGTTATCTTTAAATTGGGTAACTCCCTTTGGTTTTAACCAAAAGGATTTATTTAAAAACCTTATCCCTAAGGTAATGATTCTAGGTGGAAGAGGGGGATCCTGAAATATTATTTTGGAATAGGTTGGATAAGCGAAGGGGCTTGAGAGGTGCGAGTAATGGGTTAGAGGTGAGGGATTTTTATAAGAAGGAGGAGGGGTTCTTTAGGAAAGTTTGAAAATATTATTTTATTATATAATGATTTTCAGTTTATCAAGGTCAAAAATATATTAAATTTTAAGATAAGATGACTATTGTTCAAAACAAAATCATCCAATAAGAATTGTATAGTATTTTCAAATTCTTTTAATCTTTATAATCTTATTTAATTAAATCATTTATTAATGAGGTAAACACTACATCATTATTGTGCCATATATTGTTTTATTTATTTGATGTATAAAAATTATAAAAGAAATACCATGATGTATGAAATATTTTTAGATTTAAAATGAATATTCATAGTCAAAGAGATAACTCATATGATCCCAAGTAATAATTGATTTACTAAAAGATATATGTTTATGATATTTTTGACATTACTTTAAATTAATTAATATAAAGTCTCATTATCCCTTTTAAGTGGCTCCATGTGGTCCCAAAATAATCCCAAGGATTTCCATGGTCATAAATTTATCTACTAATAGGATTATGACACATGTTAGGATAATTTAATATTATTACAATATTATTTTTACTTTGAATTACCCTATTGACATTTAACTGTGGTAAATAAAAGTCAAAATATACAATTCACCAAAAATTATTTTCATATTATTAGACAACATTTTACTTACTAATAACAAACATGTATTTTGGATTTTGGAAATTCAATTCACAGAAGCAGAAAAAGTTCATTTAAATGAGAATGTCGGGTTTTTAACTACTACTTAGTGTGTTCACTATTCATAAATTTTTTTAGTATTTCAGAAAAATTCAAAAAATTCAGCCTAAGAAATATTTTATATTCCAAATTCAAAAATGATGTTTATTTTAAAAAATTCAAAACATATAACTTGAAACAATTAATTTAAAATTAATTCTCGTTTTGAAAACAAAATGCATGCTTTTTAAGAAATAATAACTATCAAAAGATTGCCACTTTTTTATGTCTAATATCAAAGTGAAATTACTTACAATGACCAAAATTGGATTAAATAGTAAAAATATCATCTAATTACACTTTAAAACCATTTAAAAATGTAATATAACCATATAAATAAATTAGATTAAAAGGAATAATTGAATTAAAATACACTATTTTCACTATTCATAAAAAAATGAATTTTATCAGAAAAATAACAAAAATTTACATAAATTAAATTTTTATGTCTTGGTTATAAAGAATAATTTTATTTTGTAAAATATAAAAAATAAAGGTGTCAAATATTAGATTTATAAATGGTTCTCCATTAAAAGGTGGAAAAATAGCATTTTTTGAAAAATACTTCTTTTATCTGAAAAATAGAATTTGTACTTATGTAGTTTCTAAGAAACAAAAAAGTTGAATTTTAAAATCATATGGGATATATATAAAATAAAAAATTTGGCCATTACTATTCATAACTACTTTCTAAACTACTAGTTTAATAGGTCATGGTGCGCTTGAACTCGGTGTTGCGTACATCACACACTGTTGTATTATTAAAAGAGAAGCGTACCGTTGAATCTTGGGTTGTTAAAATTAATCCATGGGAATTTGATTCTATAAAAAGGATAAATAATTATGAATGTGACTTATCTTTGATGATAATTTCTCTACAGTATATGGTCTATCTCTATTATGGCTATTGTAAAATAGGTTGTAACTCATAATTATAGTTACCAGATTTCCATGGAATAATTTAGTTTCACCACCACTAGATTAATGAATTAAAAAATTATAGTAAAACCTATGGATGAGATTCATGGATATAATAAAGATGCTATGTGTTTTTTCAGAAAATATTATCTCTGATTATCATATGTGGATTGACTACTATTCCACACCTGAGCCCATGAGCTTGTACCATTGGTTTACTCGAGGAAAATGAATCTCGAGAAAGAGTTTTCAAAATGTATAGAGGATATTGTGTGGTGGCCTTGGCCAAAATTAAAATAAATACAACTTAGTATAAATCATTAAATTTTAATACCAATATATTAGGATTGTCACATATTTTTTTAGATGTTTTGACTCATGATTTTGAAGATAGATTGGTTGGATTTTACTTTATATAAGAGAATATATAGAGGAAGATACATTAAGGAAAGAGATTGACTATTTATCATTTGGAGGATCAGGAATGACATCATCCATCATAAAAATATATAGATTAAGAATTTCTTTTTTTTTTCATTTTGAAATTGTGGAATTCATACATTTTTTATTAATGGAAATTTACCTAAGTTTTACTTTAATTAATCAACATTTCATTCTTAATTATATTATATGTCTTATGTTTTTAATTCATTAGTGTTTGATTACCATTACATAATTAGTATATAGACACATAGAGGAGGCTATGACTGATCAAATAGGATACACACATCATGTTCTTTAGATTCCTATTCAATTATTCATTTTTATTAATTTTTTCTCAATCAAAAGGATATAACCTAGTTGATGGCTGATAGTCTGGGAGATTATATGATGAAATACAATTTTTTTGCGGGGAATGGGGGTTTGAGATCAAATATGTACTCCACCATTAACATTGATATAGAACTTAATGCATCCAGGTCTGATAGGGCTATCTCAACAAAAGGAATCAATCATCTTCGGTAGTTTTAGTTCATTCCAAATAAGTAGTACTACTTTTTTCTAGTATTAATATAGCTAATGTTTGTATTAATCTCATGAGTGATGATGATTCATTTTAAACAATGAAACTATCCTTGAAAAATTATTCCCACCTCCTCTTTCCAAATTATCATTTTAACTCATTAAATCATTTATTCACTAATCTTGTAAAATTTAAATTATATTAGTTTAGTTTTATAATTGAGTGAAAATATTGAGAATATTTAATAATTGGACTAAATATTGTAACTAGTATTACTATCTCATTATAATAATAACCCCACACAAACTATATAAAATTTTTTTAGGGTTAGTGTATGTTTTGAAAACATTTAAATTCAGAAATATTTCTCTCGTGGGGAATTAAAGATTCCTCATGAAAGTTAAATGGTGACCCTTAATATAAAAGGAAATATAAAAATATATTAGAATCATTAGTGGTTAATATAAATATATGAGGTCCAACCAAGGTTCATTGTCATCAACAATCATTGTACTATAATTCATTTATGAACAATGATACATGGAAAGTGAGGGTGTTTATTCTTAAAAACTACTATATGGTTTCTGTATCCTTTTTTATATGAAAATACAAGGTGGTGGAGATGACCAAAATTAATCTCTAATGCTTGATGATAGAAAATAAGGTAGAATACAGAAGTGTTGATTTTTAGAGTTTACACTCGAGGAAAGACATATAGTTTGTGGAGAAAAAACCAGGAACACTAATTAGAATGGTGTCAAATATAGGATGCATGAAATTTCGAATGAGTGGGTCTGAAACATGAATTTTATTAGATGTTTCCCTAATTATTGTTTCATGGAGGCTATAAACTATGAAACCTTTCTAATATATTATCATCCTTTCACTTTGTTGGGTAATTAAATTATAAAAGAACTCAGGTCCATAAGGGTTGTGGATATCTCCAAACGTAATGTTTTTGAATTTATTTCCTATGTCCTTGTCAAATATGAATAGAGGGATAAGATGGTTGAAAATATCTAGGTGTTTTATTTTTGGTATGAGGATGAAGACTTTGGATTCTTAACCTAGGATAATAAATTCTAGATGGTTATCAAAATTCCTAATTTCTCTCCAATGAGGTTATCCCTTGCAAGGATCTGAACATGGTGACAAATTGTGTGGAGAATAAATAATTTACACATGAAAATTTTATCAGGATAGAATCCCAGAAGTTCGAGTTTGTTCAAATAGTACATCTATTAGAAAGGTAATAGACATCCTGAATGGTGATGTTTCATAGGGAAGTATTATTTCATTTGTATCATAATTCCTATATATACCGGAATTCTTATGAACTATGGAATAATATTTTATATCCACATAATATAATGTTTTGTATGCAGTGGTTCGAGAAGATAACAACCTCAGATTTTTTTGAGGTAGTATTATAGGGCCCAGAACTAAGTGCATAAGTTTGAAGGTTACATTTACTTATTACTTTAAAAAAAATGGTATATAATTTGAGAGCTTATAATAGTGTGAAAATATATATTGTGTGTCAGTAGTGAATGTGGATACAAATACCTTCCATGTTCCCATAATGTATGGGTAAAAAAACCATTATATAAAAAGATAACAACTAAAAAATGGGTCACTAAGTTGAATGAATAAGTGATTGGTGGGAAATATTATATTCTAAGGCTTGTTTTGAAGGTATTTTAAAAACAACTTCATATTTATTGAAAATATTTTCTCTAGTCACAAATCATTCCAAAGTATAAATTGTAATAGCCCAAGATTTTATGAAAAATATTTTTTTTATTTCACTAATGTCTTGTGTTGTATGCTACACAAAAAGGAGCTTTCACAACACACATCCTTGACTTTCCTTGCATTACACGCAATCGCAACCTTCCTCGATAGCGTGTGTAGTACGCAATACTGAGTTTCACGAAACAACGATATGCTATTAAAATATTATTAAAACTAGCCGTTATGAATAGTAATAACCACTTTTTAAAATTTTAGAAATTTTAGCTCTCAAAATGGACTTCATTTATGGATTCGGAGTATTGAATTTAGCCTAAGGTGAAATTTTGGTACTTTTCGGATAACTTTCATATTCTGATCAATAGTAAAAATTACAAAATTTTAATTAATAACAACTTTTTTAATCGAAATAATTAATATTGATAAATTATTAATTTGAGTGGTTTTAAAGTATATTTAGAATATATTATTACAATTTAATACAATGTTGGTCATTGGATGTAATTTCACATTTAAAGCAGTTATAAACAAGTGTCAATCTTTTGATAGTTATTATCTCTTAAAAACACGCTATTTGTTGTGACAGCGGAAATTAATTTAATTAATGCAACTTATGTGTTGTGAATTTTGTAAAATAGAAATCATTTTTGAATTCGGAATATCAATTATAGCTTAGGGTGAAATTTTGGCATTTTTCTGAAAAACTTCAATTTTTGATGAATAGTGAAACCACTAAGTGGTAGGTTAAAAACTGAATTTTGCATAAAACTTAATTTTACCGCTTCTGTGAATGGAATTTCGAAAATCCGACAGACACGGTTGATATCAGTAAGTAAAATGTGGTTCAATGAGATAAAAATAATTTTTTTTGGTGAATAGTAATTTTTACTTTTTTTTACCGCTGTTAATAGTTAATAGGGTAACTAAGGGTAAATATGATATTACTATTACCCTAACACATGTCCTAATTCTATTGGAAAAGTGTAATTCTACCAAAAACAATCTTAGGAATAAAATATGACCATTTAGGCCCACTTGGATTAGATTAGGACATTTATTATTATTTAATTCAAAGAAGAGTTAAAAGAGTTAAAATCAAAGTTTATTTACTAAAACATTTTTAATATAGGGTTATACATAAGATCAATTAGATTGTAAATATTCATTAGAAAGATAAAAGGATTTCCTACATAATGGTATTTTATTTGTAATTTTTAGACATCAAATAATTTAATTTATTTATGACACAAAGATGATGCAGTAATTATCGTATTAATTAAATATTGACATAATTGATGTTATAAACACCAAACTGAATGTAATTTGAGACTTTTTATGAATTCCACTAATTTTATAGGTTACTATGATATATTAGTGTTGATTTAATAAACTTGTTTCGAACATATAATTCTGTTATGACTTTCACAAAAATCATATATCGAATAGTGTCAAAATTGACACAAAATAGTTTTTAAATCAAATATTATATTATTAATTGTTATTTTATTCCTAAAAATCTAAGGTTCGGCCAAATGACTTAGATAAGGATATATATATTAATAATAAAGAATTTGGGGTTCGTTTGGCATGTTATAGTAAGTGTATTAACCATATAGTGTAAGAAAACAAAAAGACACGGTAAAAGTTAAATTATTTAACTTAGGGTTAAATATAATTGATAAGGTTAAAATAATTCCCTAAACTTGTCTAAATCCTATTGGATGATAGGATTTCGACCCATCCCCACTTTAGCTTCGAAATAAGACCCTTTGGAACCATTATAAACCGATTTTGACTTTAATATAAAATAATATTTTGAGATATTCCTAAGGTGCCCCTCTCCTCCCTTATAAAAGGGCACCTCCTCCCCCTCCTCCTCACACCAAATTGAGCACTCAAGCTCAGCCAACCCCTGCCATTTTCTCCTCTCCACTTCCATAGAATAATCCTAGAGGTCCTGGTATTCTTCAAAGACCAATGTTAGTTCCTTAAGTGGAGGATTCAAAGAGGCGTTCCAAAGAAGAGGTAATATCCATTACCGATCTTTTCAATTTCTTTCTTCTTCAACTTCTTCTTCTTTAGTTGTTTCATTATGAAGTAATAACATCAGTATCACTCATATACTGATATGTTATTATATGTATGAAACAACCCTATTTCACCATCTATCCATCCTACGGAAAAAGAAATCACCGCGCGTGCGTACGTACGGAATACCGTCTCCACGCCGTGGTGTAATCTATTTTCCACCACCACCTTACATGGATGGGTATAATGGTGTAAAGAATAACTATACATAGTTATTACAACATCATATTGATTCTGATATATTGTATAATCCACTCCAATTCAATTCAATATTCATGGAAATGATATCATCGCTCGTGCGTACGTACGGACTACCGTCTCCACGACGTGATGAGATTCATTCTCCATGTTAACCATTTAATAATGATTATAAAGTATATATAAGAAATAATAATGAAATATATGACATTATAAAGCTAATGTATTTATGTATATATATATATATATGTCATCTACTTACTTCCATTCAAGATAATAAGGAAAGGAAAACAGCGTTCATGCGTACGTACGGACTACCGTCTCCATGAACGGTGTTTTTCATTTCATTTATCTATCTATTATATATATATATATACTGAATATATATGATATATAAATCATATTTTATATTATGTAAGTAAGTAAATCATGATATAAGTAATAATAATGTCAATAACAACAAGTCAAAACACCTATGATAAAAGAAACGATTTTACCCAAAACGCCTCTTTAACATGGAATTTACAAACGAACGGGTAATATAATGTCATAAGTGAACCATATATGATATCATAACAATGAATATGATTCTTTAATAAGTCAATGAAATTATTTAAACCATTATACAGGAGCTTCGGACACGTACAAAGCAAATCAGACCTAAGGTAAGGGAAATATCACAATCTCATTTTTATCCGAGATTGTTTATTCGTAAGTATTTACTAGGGTGTATTTTATCATCCACATCCATGTTTCATCAATATGTAATATTATTTCCATCCACCTACAATTTTTTAAATCCATTTTTACCCTTCGGTGATTTTTTAGTAAAATAAATGAAAGGAATCTTTTGTCGTTTTTCGTACGAGGTACTTTTTGACTTTTCCGACAAAAGTACGAAGAATGTTTTTTTAACTTATACGGCATGAATGGATTTTTAAAACATTATTTCCAAGAAGATTCCTTTAAAAGTTTTCAAGTTTATTTTTAATCAACTTCTTTTATTTTAAAGTAGTATGACATGTTATGAAAGGAAAAATGTTTTTTGAAGAAGAAAGGATATTTTCCTCAAGAATGGAGTTCAAGTGTTTTATCAAAATTATTTTCCATCTAAGATAATAAAGGGTTCTATTTTTATCCCTATTATTACATTGATTTGATTATGTTGTGATGGAATTATTTTTATGAATTGCTTTATCTTATATGAATTGTTTTATGATGTCATGTTGTTTAAGGATCCCATTTTTATTACATGGGTTATGCAATGATGTATGGTTTATGATTATGTGGCACACATAAGAAAGGATTCATTATAAGATGGGTGGGACCTATATCTCCCTCCAATGCATTGGTTAAAGATTTTATATCTCATGAGATAGACATGGCTGGAACGGAAGGTTATTTCGGTTCAGTGATACAGGACTGAAACGAGGAGTGAACTCGGTTCAGAAAGGGACTTTGTCCACTAAGATAGTCTTGGAAATGAGTCATGACTAACAAGAAATGATTTTCCATGATTATGTGTGCATGCCACAAAGTTTCAAGTTTTATGTTATGATTATGGGGATCTCATTTTCACTTCTATGATTTATTCCATGTTAAGATATTATGATCTCTTTTGCAGGTTTTTGATTTTCAAAAAGATATGATATGATTTTTATTTCCTTTATTTTCCCTTGCTGAGCATTTGAGCTCACCCTTTATGTTTTCTTTTCCCCAGGATATAAAGAAAGGTTTTAGGTAAAAAAAAGAAAGATCTTTATGGGAGATGTTGAAGATCTTTCACCACGATTAGAAGATTACGTTCTGAGTTTCCAAAGACACTAAACTATTACGATCCTTATGTGTGTGTTTTTGTTATGTACTAAGTATTCCGCAAATGTAATGTAATGTCAATGTACGTCAGGCTTCGGGTCTCTACAGTTGGTATCAGAGGAAAGGTTTAGTCAACCTTTGGAAACTAGGATGCGAAAACGTTAGTGAGATCCCTAGAGATATTTCTAAGGTATGTCTAGGGATGTCCCTAAGGTTAAGTATACGTATAGGTTATAGTACTAGAATTACGCTAACGATCATAGAATTAAACCTAAGATGTTAGATATTGAAGGTACTCCCCCTTTATTATGTTGTTTTCCCTAGCATGATTTTTGCCTCTCACACTATTCTTTTTGGGTTTTAGACGATGGATGGAACCCGAAGGAACCGTGTTGATCAATGCAATGGACAATGCAATGATTGTCCTCCTGAACAAACAAATGTTATGGGAGATGGAGTGAAAAATCTTATTGCTATACTTACACAAGCTATGAATCATTCTGGACTTCCAAATGAGCAGAGAAGGGAACAATATTCTATTGAGTCCTTCATGAGGCAACGTCCACCTTCTTTCAGTGGGTCTTCTGATCCACTTGTTGCTGAACAATGGATCAGTACCACTGAAAAGATATTTTCAGTTCTTCAATGTTCTGAACATGATAAAGTCATCTTAGCAGTATATCGTTTGGAAGGTGAAGCTGATCAATGGTGGAATCTTATCAAGAATACGAGGCAAAGAGATGAAATTGATTCAATGGAATGGGACGAGTTCAAGAACTTGTTTTTCAGTAAGTACTTCCCTCGTATTCTTCGAATGAAGATGGAGAAGGAGTTTCTTGAACTAAAGCAAAAGGATGATGAATCTGTTGGTATATACGAAGCGAATTTTACAAGACTTGCAAGGTATGCATCAGGCATTATCATCCAACCTGAAAGTAAAGTTGATCGATTTTTCAGTGGCTTAAAACCAAGTCTTCGAAGGGCATTAGCTATAAGAGACTTCAGTAGCTATGAAGAAATTGTGCATTGTGCTATCAAGGTAGAAATGGAAGTTGGTGTTACATATCCATCTCATGGTTTTGACAAAAAACGAAAGATGGAGTTCAAGGAGAAATCCCAGAATAATGGTGAAAAGAAGATGAATGTTTCCTTATGCACAAAGTGTGGAAAGAAGCATGGTGGAGATTGTCTTAAAGGGACTAGAAAATGTTTTAAGTGTGGAAAAGAAGGTCATCGAGCAGCTGAGTGTCGAAGTAATGGAAAAAAGGTTTCTAATGATGTGAATAAAGCAAACACTGCAGAGAACGCACCACCAACACTTCAATGCTTCAAGTGCAAGGAAATGGGGCATTATGCTAATAAATGCCCTAATCCAAGGGTTAGTGATGATCAACATGAGCAACCACTGAAGGCAAAGGAAAAAGGGAAGTCACATGCGATCACTATTGGCAATGTTGAATATGACAACGATGTGGTGGAATGATTAAGTGTTTATGTAATGGGATTTAAAAATAATGTTGTATTATTGAGTATTGCGATATTTATTGATGTGGTATTCAAAGTGATTGATATATTTTGGAAATAAGATGATATGCGCATAATGAAGGGAAAATGAGAAAATGAAATGATTAATAGTATTCATGAGCTCATGATTGATATAAGGACTAAGTGATATCATGGTTTGAGTATATAGAATTTTGAGGATTTTGGTATGTGGAAAGTGTTAACTTTAAACTGCATTCATGTTTTCACTATGGTATTCAAGAGAATACATGATTAAGGACTTTGAATGATTGGAATGTGACCAAAAAAACATATCTTATGATATATGGGAGTGGACTGCAGTATTATGGATAAGCCTAAAGATTGGAATGGATTATGTCGGACATAAGTGAGTATTGTTTAAGGATATAAGTTTTTTTCGATATTATTGATGGGATGTTATAGTAATGTAGTTTTAGAAAAAGGACAACCTGCAGGACGGGCGACAACCCATCGCGTCGGACCAGGCTGTGGGAATCGAACCCACAACCGAAGTGCGACTGGCCTTTATCGCCTACCACTGGCCTACAGGAAGTCCCTCTTTTGTAGAAACTAGTTTTATTATATTAAGCAGTATGATATATGAAGTATAAGTCCATTTTAGGAACCATATGTGATTAATCTCACTATAGATCGACTTATGTATATAATTTTTTCTAACCTTTTGTTTGAGATAGATGGAATGACTCGTCATTCTATCACATGATCTGTTAACACTTCACGAATAAAAAATTCAACTTCATTTATTTAAGAGATGAAGTGGAAATTGTTCAAGGCATGAACAACAGTGAGATTGTACCAAAATAAAGTAAGTATTTATTCTAATTCAAATTTTCAACTTTAGGGAAATGATCTTGAAAACCAAAAATGTTGTCCTAGTGATCTTATACCTGATGAATCAGATGGTACCTTATATCATCACAAATCTATGGATTTGTGATTACTGGCTTTTTCATAGCCATGTTCTCTACCACTCTCCATCAGAACATGATGGTTAGATTTCTCTTCCATATCCATATTTTCACCTATGTGGAAACCCAGTGATTAGTTTATTTGGGTAATCGTTACATTTCATACTTTAGTTTTTAAAGCCAAGTTTTGGTATTCCTTTTTACGATGTGGGTTTCTATTAAAGAAACTTTCGAATAGTAAACCATTTATAACCCCGACGAATTTCGAGGGCGAAATTCATTTTAAGGGGGGTAGAATGTAACAGCCCAAGATTTTATGAATTTTTTTTATTTCACTAATGTCTTGTGTTGTACGCTACACAAAAAGGAGCTTGCACAACACGCATCCTTGACTTTCCTTGCATTACACGCAATCGCAACCTTCCTCGATAGCGTGTGTAGTACGCAATACTGAGTTTCACAAAACAACGATATGCTATTAAAATATTATTAAAACTAGCCGTTATGAATAGTAATAACCACTTTTTAAAATTTTAGAAATTTTAGCTCTCAAAATGGACTTCATTTATAGATTCGGAGTATTGAATTTAGCCTAAGGTGAAATTTTGGTACTTTTCGAATAACTTTCATATTCTGATCAATAGTAAAAATTACTAAATTTTAATTAATAACAACTTTTTTAATCGAAATAATTAATATTGATAAATTATTAATTTGAGTGGTTTTAAAGTATATATAGAATATATTTTTACAATTTAATACAATGTTGGTCATTGGATGTAATTTCACATTTAAAGCAGTTATAAACAAGTGTCAATCTTTTTATAGTTATTATCTCTTAAAAACACGCTATTTGTTGTGACAGCTGCAATTAATTTAATTAATGAAACTTATGTGTTGTGAATTTCGTAAAATAGAAATCATTTTTGAATTTGGAATATCAATTATAGCTTAGGGTGAAATTTTGGCATTTTTTTGAAAAACTTCAATTTTTGATGAATAGTGAAACCACTAAGTGGTAGGTTAAAAACTGAATTTTGCATAAAACTTAATTTTACCGCTTCTGTGAATGGAATTTCAAAAATCTGACAGACACGGTTGATATCAGTAAGTAAAATGTGGTTCAATGAGATAAAAATAATTTTTTGGTGAATAGTAACTTTTTACTTTTTTTACCGCTGTTAATAGTAAATAGGGTAACTAAGGGTAAATATGATATTACTATTACCCTAACACATGTCCTAATTCAATTGGACAAGTGTAATTCGACCAAAAACAAGCTTAGGAATAAAATATGACCATTTAGGCCCACTTGGATTAGATTAGGACATTTATTATTATTTAATTCAAAGAAGAGTTAAAAGAGTTAAAATCAAAGTTTATTTACTAAAACATTTTTAATATAGGGTTATACATAAGATAAATTAGATTGTAAATATTCATTAGAAATCTAAAGAGATTTCCTACATAATGGTATTTTATTTGTAATTTTTAGACATCAAATAATTTAATTTATTTATGACACAATGATGATGCAGTAATTATCTTATTAATGAAATATTGACATAATTGATGTTATAAACACCAAACTGAATGTAATTTGAGACTTTTTATGAATTCCACTAATTTTATAGGTTACTATGATATATTAGTGTTGATTTAATAAACTTGGTTCGAACATATAATTCTGTTATGACTTTCACAAAAATCATATATCAAATAGTGTCAAAATTGACACCAAATAGTTTTTAAATCAAATATTATATTATTAATTGTTATTTTATTCCTAAAAATCTAAGGTTCGGCCAAATGACTTAGATAAGGATATATATATTAATAATAAACAATTTGGGGTTCGTTTGGCATGTTATATTAAGTGTATTAACCATATAGTGTAAGAAAACAAAAAGACACGGTAAAAGTTAAATTATTTAACTTAGGGTTAAATCTAATTGATAAGGTTAAAATAATACCCTAAACTTGTCTAAATCCTATTGGATGATAGGATTTCGACCCATCCCAACTTTAGCTTCGAAATAAGACCCTTTGGAACCATTATAAACCGATTTTGACTTTAATATAAAATAATATTTTGAGATATTCCTAAGGTGCCCCTCTCCTCCCTTATAAAAGGGCACCTCCTCCCCCTCCTCCTCACACCAAATTGAGCACTCAAGCTCGGCCAACCCCTGCCATTTTCTCCTCTCCACATCCCTAGAATAATCCTAGAGGTCCTGGTCTTCTTCAAAGACCAATCTTAGTTCCCTAAGTGGAGGATTCAAAGAGGCGTTCCAAAGAAGAGGTAATATCCATTACCGATCTTTTCAATTTCTTTCTTCTTCAACTTCTTCTTCATTAGTTATTTCATTATGAAGTAATAACATCAGTATCACTCATATAATGATATGTTATTATAAGTATGAAACAACCCTATTTCACCATCTATCCATCCTACGGAAAAAGAAATCACCGTGCGTGCGTACGTATGGAATACCGTCTCCACGCCGTGGTGTAATCTATTTTCCACCACCACCTTACATGGATGGGTATAATGGTGTAAAGAATAACTATACATAGTTATTAAAACAACATATTGATTCTGATATATTGTATAATCCACTCCAATTCAATTCAATATTTATGGAAATGATATCATCGCTCGTGCGTACGTACGGACTACCGTCTCCACGACGCGATGAGATTCATTCTCCATGTTAACCATTTAAGAATGATTATAAAGTATATATAAGAAATAATAATGAAATATATGACATTATAAAGCTACTGGATTTATGTATATATATATATGTATGTCATCTACTTACTTCCATTCAAGACAATAAGGAAAGGAAAACAGCGTTCATGCGTACGTACGGACTACCGTCTCCATGAACGGTGTTTTTCATTTCATTTATCTATCTATTATATATATATATATACTGAATATATATGATATATAAATCATATTTTATATTCTGTAAGTAAGTAAATCATGATATAAGTAATAATAATGTCAATAACAACAAGTCAAAACACCTACGATAAAAGAAACGATTTTACCCAAAACGCCTCTTTAACATGGAATTTACAAAAGAACGGGTAATATAATGTCATAAGTGAACCATATATGATATCATAACAATGAATATGATTCTTTAATAAGTCAATGACATTATTTAAACCATTATACAGGAGCTTCAGATACGTACAAAGCAAATCGGACCTAAGGTAAGGGAAATATCACAATCTCATTTTTATCCGAGATTGTTTATTCATAAGTATTTACTGGGGTGTATTTTATCATCCACATCCATGTTTCATCAATATGTAATATTATTTCCATCCACCTACAATTGTTTAAATCAATTTTTACCCTTCGGTGAGTTTTTAGTAAAAGAAATGAAAGGAATCTTTTGTCATTTTTCGTACGAGGTACTTTTTGACTTTTCCGACAAAAGTACGAAGAATGTTTTTTTAACTTATACGGCATGAATGGATTTTTAAAACATTAATTCCAAGAAGCTTCCTTTACAAGTTTTCAAGTTTATTTTTAATCAACTTCTTTTATTTTAAAGTAGTATGACATGTTATGAAAGGAAAAATGTTTTTTGAAGAAGAAAGGATATTTTCCTCAAGAATGGAGTTCAAGTGTTTTATCAAAATTATTTTCCATATAAGATAATAAAGGGTTCTATTTTTATCCCTATTATTACATTGATTTGATTATGTTGTGATGGAATTATTTTTATGAATTGCTTTATCTTATATGAATTGTTTTATGATGTCATGTTGTTTAAGGATCCCATTTTTATTACATGGGTTATGCAATGATGTATGGTTTATGATTATGTGGCACACATAAGAAAGGATTCATTATAAGATGGGTGGGACCTATATCTCCCTCCAATGCATTGGGTAAAGATTTTATATCTCATGAGATAGACATGGCTGGAACGGAAGGTTATTTCGGTTCAGTGATACAGGACTGAAACGAGGAGTGAACTCGGTTCAGAAAGGGACTTTGTCCACTAAGATAGTCTTGGAAATGAGTCATGACTAACAAGAAATGATTTTCCATGATTATGTGTGCATGCCACAAAGTTTCAAGTTTTTTTTTATGATTATGGGGATCTCATTTTCACTTCTATGATTTATTCCATGTTATGATATTATGATCTCTTTTGCAGGTTTTTGATTTTCAAAAAGATATGATATGATTTTTATTTCCTTTATTTTCCCTTGCTGAGCATTTGAGCTCACCCTTTTATGTTTTCTTTTCCCCAGGATATAAAGAAAGGTTTTAGGTAAAAAAAAAAGAAAGATATTTATGGGAGATGTTGAAGATCTTTCACCACGATTAGAAGATTACGTTCCGAGTTTCCAAAGACACTAAACTATTACGATCCTTGTGTGTGTGTTTTTGTTATGAACTAAGTATTCCGCAAATGTAATGTAATGTCAATGTACGTCAGGCTTCGGGTCTCTACATAAATTGTTCCCATAATAATTTCTATAAAGGGTTTACATCATGACTGGTTATGTGTGAATAGAACATTCCTTCACGATGAATCGAATGGTGAAATATTCATAGAGAAGTTAAAAAGTATTGTTTAAAATATAGTGGAAATTCTTTTATATCAACAAAAAAAACTTTTATATGGACTAAAATAGACACACTGATATTGGAATTGGGATTTTCATACCTTTGTAGTAAATAATGCATTTGTTCATTGAAATGATGGTTAGTTCTATTACTTAAAGTTGTTTCGTGATTGGATATTTCTCACAATTATTCTATATATGGATGAAAAAAATCTTATATATTTGGCGATATATAATATTAAGGGTCTAAATGATAAATTTATTAGAATATTTGACACAAAATAACTTGATTTATGATGGAGGATGTTGGGTATGAGAATCAGAAATGAATTAATGGCGAAATCCACATTTATTCTGCTACCGAAGTATATTCATAATGAGGTGGAATTATTCAAAGTTGTTGAATATACATCTATAAATGCTTAATTGTTATGTAATTTCATTTTATCTAAAGAGAGTTCACTATGAATGGAAGATGCAGTTATGAATAAAGTGCATGTTCTATATATATCGATGATAAAAATTTTGTTGTATCTCATGGTTTATACAGTTCAAAAAATTGTGTTCGTAGTGTGAATCATTATAGAGTTTAATAATAATCTAGGAAAGGTAAATTTGGATGTAGTGACGTTGATACATTGGTGGCTCAAAACATTGATAGGAAATTTACTTTAATTCAAATAAGATAGTCTATTGTAGGGGTTTATAGATGTAGAATTTAGTGGAAATGTTAGCACAAGGAAACATATCATTGGATATGTGTCCACTTTTATAAAAGTTGTTGTGTATTTTATTTATACATTTCAACCAGTATATTCACTATCTACTATAGAAAAGGAGTATATAAAATTCATGAAACCTAGGAAGGAGTTGATCGGGATGACAAGGCCATTAAAGGATCTCATAAGGTGGTAGGAAAATGTAATGTTGTTCTATAATAGTCAAGGAGAGAATGTAATTATAAATAATATAATGTTAATTTCAAGTAAATTAATATTCAATTAATGAATAATTTTATTCATATGTTTTTGATGTAAAGATTACTAGTGCTACAAATGGTTTATGGATGTCAGAATCCGGGGTATATATTGAGTAAATTTGTAGTCTTGGAAATTTAGGGGTGGTATTATGCAACTTTGGGGTTTGGATGAGTGATGTAATAGTATAGGATAATGGTGCCACTATGTAAGTGAAAAAGAGAGAATATATGGTAGTGATATAGATGAAATAGAAAATATTCAAAAATTAAAGTCAACCAGGAGATTATTATATCTAAATATGAATAAAATATATTCTATCTAAGTGTTAGAAACTTTTATAAGGGGTTATTCCAAAAGATATGATGTAAAACTACATGGCTCTAAGAGATAATGAAACCATGGTTCCTATAACCCCAAAAAATGGTAGAGGAAACCTTTTTTATGTGAATTATAGGCTTATAGATGTGATTTAAAATTCATATTGTCCATTTGTTGTTTCAATTTGATTCATTTCTATCAATTAGTAGCTGGTAGTTACCCATAATTGAGTAGCAGTCATGAAAATTGATCATATAAAAGTGTAACTTATTTGAATCATCTATAAAATATTTTTGGTTTCTACTTTATGGGTTTAGAGTTATAATGTTATATTTATGAGTATAGTACTAGTATTTAGTAATTTTTCAAATTGGAGGTTTTATCTCTTAACCAAAACGTTCCTGTGTTCCTCCCATAGAGTAAGGTAATTCCTTAACCATTTAATTCCATTTTTTATTCCATTTTTTATTCATTCTTTTCATTCTCATTTGTAATTTATTATCTAGATATGAGTTTATTCATTGTAGATATTTTACAGAATATTTATAGAGTTTAGTTTTTTATATTAGGTGTCTCATATTTAAGTGTTTTTGAACATTTATTCCTCATTTTGGGATTGTGAAGAATGTTTTCAAAATCAAAGGATTCAAGAAGAATATGGAAGAGTATACAACATAAGAAGTGGATTACACTAAAAAAACTCTCATTACCATATGAAAAATGACATTAAAACTTTAATGTGTAAATCATGAAATTGATATATGATACCATTCTAAATGTGTTTTCCCACACATATCACAAAAATCACACACTGAAAATCAAGATATGGAATATGTATAATAAAAAAATAAAATTATATAACATGTGGTATCCCAAAACCACTTCCCAATTGACCGGGATGCCCTCACACACTAACACCGTACATCTTGGTTCTCCCACATAATCTATTTCCACATAATACAAAATATTGATCCATATCCACATTCCAATACATATATACATACTAAAATACCGTCTTCATCCATAACTCATAAATACCACCAATTCACTATAATCACATCCACGCATGGAAGAGGGATCTAGAAAGGGTTATTAGTTTGCCATGCATTCCCAGGATATCACAGATATTGGGGTTAAACTTGGAATACATATCTCAAACAAGATTCATTAGGCTATCCTACAGTGTTGGTGGTATGTAGAAATAATGAATTTCCTACAATCCATTAAATAAATAATAAATTATAAAATGTTATAATATAACTTATAAATGAACAAATCTATAGTCCCAACCTTCTAGGTACATATACCACTTTTCTCAATATGTACAATTATATCATCACACTACACAATCTCACCAGTCAATGATATAAGAAATATAAAAACTCTAAAATAATACCAATTAATCCGATTAACACATTCTTATTGAAAATTATCATACATTATCTAGTTAATTTAATAATATATTCAAAATATTCAATAGTTTTTTACAAAAAAATTATATTCATTCTACAAAAATCACTACCAAATTCCAAATTCATAATTAATTTATTCATGAATGACAATTTGTGAAATGTATACGAATATATATAGTATGAGAAATCAAAAATCACATAAATGATTCTCCTAAGGATTTTGAAAAATAATATGAAATAAAAATCTTTATAATATTGTGTTCCTCACTCTTCATACTGAATGTTATTAAATTGTGAGTATTTATGAGTCCCTTAGACATAAGTAATGAAATACTACCTCAAAAGGCATCCAATGACCACTTTAATCACCTTATATGTTGGACCCTATAACCATAAAAAATGTGTTAGAACTGACTTTACATAGTTGAATGAATAAAATAGATTGGAGAGGGCTTTGTTTATATGAATAATCACCAATGTACGGTAATTTCTTCAAATAAGTCAATTATATTGGGATAATTTTTTGAAATTCAGATCCTGTTAGAGTTTAGTGCTTCATTTATTATTAAATGTATAAACTTTTGATTGCAAAAGTTTACCAATTATAAAATAAAAATCAATAACTAGGTGACTTGTAAAAGATAATTCTAATATTTAATTAATTTATAATTCATCTTATGATGTTTTATAAACTAAATTAAATATGATAATCATCTTTGAATGAAAATTAATACTAAAATTAATCCTTATTACAAAACCTATATTTTGACCTAATGTTACATTAGAAAATTGAATACATTATTTCTTAATATATACTAGTAATTAACTATTTGAATTAATAAAAATTTATTTTCCTATCAAGATACAAAAATGACATTCATAATCTTGATCAAACACACTCATATCTTCATATTGACTTTTCCACCACAAGATATATCACTATAAATCATATAAATTA
The DNA here is from genome assembly GCA_963277665.1 of Viscum album. Lineage (NCBI taxonomy): Eukaryota > Viridiplantae > Streptophyta > Magnoliopsida > Santalales > Viscaceae > Viscum > Viscum album. The sequence goes on from OY728139.1 coordinate 66,810,578, forward strand.
ATATATAATCCTTTTTATTAGAAATTGATTGACCATAAGAAACTAAAAATTCAATCTAGTATATATCATCTCATAAATTCACCATTTTATGAAATAATATAACAATATTGAAAGAATACATAACATGAAATTCATCCACTTAAATAATAACATTACATGTCACTTAACTAAGAATGTGCATAAATTTAATCAGTCTAATTAAATTGAGGGCCCATATGTAATTATTTCTGTAAAATAAAATTTTTTATCTTTTTAAAACTCAACTTATTACATGATCACTAAAATATACTACCACTGCTATATTATATCAACCACGAGGATAGTTTATGAAATATATATATATATATATATAATTTTAAACATAATAAGTATATTATCAATGATAGGTAATGAGGATTTTCATCATTAATAAAACCATCATTATATATATGACTGTATGATATACTATATGATTTACTTCAATGGTCCAATCAAAATAATATTTTTTAGACAAATAGATACAGGAATTGGTCACCCAATTCATGCCCTAAAGAAGTTTATTAAAGCAAAATTATTACAATAAATGATCTAGGTGCAATGAGCTTACACCAACACCAACACCAGAAATGAAAGCAATACATGATATTAGTTCAAATAAGCTCAAATCGCACTTCATTCAAACTGCTTGAGACGTCCTGTTCACGTCCAACCAAAAGAAAAAAAACTCTGATTGAGATCCAATTCTTCAAGATCTTAAAATTTCAATTAAAGATAACATCTATCAAAATATGGTCCATCTTTTTGGATAGACCTAAATGGAAAGATCTGTCGCAACCAAAAGAGGTCAACCAAGTAGGTGCACAGCAGATCCCTACCAACATGAAAAGAAAAATATCCAAAAGTGTTGTTTATAAGTTAGCATATAAGTTTAGAGAAAGTGGTCCTTGGTCATCTCTATGGCTATGAAAGGACCCAAAACACATAAAAAAAACAAGGCAGTGTCATGCGTCCTTCAAAAATTCAGCACATAGAGTATCCATAATTCCAGGGAAGAAATAACGCGTATCTGCAATACTTCAACAAGAAGTATTAGGAATGTACAACCACCTAGTACTGATTGAACCAGTTTTACCAGCCAAAAATGACAGAACAAGGCTACATCGAGGCATATAAGATGGAAGAGTGTAGAGGGAACCTCAACCCCCAGAACACCTGAGTATAAAGACATTGAAAGAAAACCCACAAGTTAAATGATTGATCCATCTCATAATGAAGTTCCATGATGAAAATAATCCATCTAAATAGATTCAAGGAGACCACAAATGAAAATATTGCAGATCCATATATCTTGATGCATATACAAAAACAGAAAAGATAAAACCCATGGAATGTCTCTGAATATAAGGTTGGGATTCTTCTTGTATTCACCAACCATCCTTGTGTGCATTTGTTTTATAATTTCAAGGTAGGTTTCAGCAGAAATATGATGGTGGAGATATTTTTGATGTATTACTTCAACTTTATCCTCCTTCCAAGAAAAAACTTCATCACTCACATCATCATTCTCAGGAATTTGATACACATCTCTATATGTAGGGTCTGTTTTTTTATCATACTTCTCCTCTTTATGAACTGGAACCGGTTCGCCCATCTGTTTGGGAGTCTTAGTAATGATCTTAGAAGCATGAAGAGATCTTGTTATTATTGTTCTTTCCACATCAGAATAGTCCCTATGCTTCTTGGTCTTCTTGGGGTTTGGGGCAGTGAATCCATTCACATCCACGGTCAGCTTTTTCCCTTTCCTAGTGCTTGATTTGAGATACTCTTCCTCAATTCTATCCCATGTTTCTTCTTCTTCTTGAAAATAATCATTAGATATATCTTCTTTTTTCCTTGTCCCTTGAATCATTTGAGTCAGGCATGTCCTACGTCTCTACCATGGAAATGATGGTAGCATTGTTATTAGTAAAAACCATAACATCATCCATAGAGCTTGTCAATTCATTTCTCTCAGAGGGTTTACCATTATTATTCCCTTAATGTGTTGGATCATCACCAGTGGTAGAAGTGCCTACCAGAACATTTTACTCATCTACAACAAGCCGTTTTTTTACCCTTCACGATCCATGTGGCTCTCCTAACTGCAGGAACAATTTTATGTCCACATACATTGGATATATACCCTAGCTTAGAGATGAGAGTACAATAATCTGAAGAATCTCATAGACCACCTCTTGAGGGAATCCATATTCTCTATTTTGTATCCAAATGGGAGAGGGTAGAACCTTAGAGACATCGAATTCCAAAAAAATTATTTCAATAGAGGGTCGTGAGAGAGTCTTCATTGCCAAATCCAATTTAAAGGGATTTCTAATGAGCTAAGAAATCAGAAAAAGAGCCTGGTGTTTGAACAGATGCAACAGTAGACCAAGAAAACCAATCCAAATCGGCACTATAGGGGATTCAATGACTGGATCAAAATTCGGGATCCATTTGATATCATTCATGGAGGAACTCCCAAAATAACATGACCGCTTGGCCCAAAATCAATAGTAGTCATCCTCAGAGGAAAAGTGATATAGAATGTTTGATGAGTTGAGAAGGCCAATTTGAAAACCCAAAAAACCTATTGTTTCCAGGGATGATCTTAAAAATTTTAACGAGGGTCTGTGCATAAGGAATTTCCCAACAAGAAAAAACCATAAATCATCATCAAAAATGGTTACCTCAGAGGTTGAAAAAGAAATTGCCAACTGACCACGATGTTGAAAAAACTTAGGAGAAACCGAAGGCCTAAGAACTGCGGCATCATTTGCTGGGGATCATGTATTCTCAGGAATTTTCCAAGCCATAACATCTTTTAAGGAGAGGATTTGAGTTAGGTTTTTCACCTCTCAAAGCTGGGTTGACCACAGGATAAAGGGAATCAACCTCTCCATCTTCCGTCCAATCTAAATAATATTTTTCAAAATATTACGTTGTTATTTTTCGTGGTATTTTATAAGAGATTATACTCACAGTAATATCAACATATCATGACAACCTATAATAATCAATGATGATCATATATTAGGGATAACTAAATGTAATACTCTAATGGGTTTTTATCATTCCAATATTCATGTAATATACATAAATTTTATGAATGATTTATAAATGGATATTTAATTAATTATAAGACAATGATACATTTACATTGGAAACAAAAATCCAATCTCTCATGTATCAAATAACTAGAAACTTTACTTGAAACACATGCATCCACTTTGTTAATGTATTTTTCAATGAATACACAATATTTTTCTAATTAGAAACCTAATTGATTATTCTGTCTCCCCTATCAATGATTTCTCAAATGTTATAGTTTTTTCGAATGATGTGTTTTTTATTTGGTGATGACAATATTCCTGGACATGAGTAATTGATTTATTTTTTTCAAATTAAATCTTTATTTCTCTCGAAATTATTATTACTAAACCAATTATATTAATATAATTATTTATCCAAACAATTTATTTCATAAAATATAAAATAAAAATGTATATGACCCACTATTATTTATTTTACAATAGTGTGTTTAGAAATCATAAATTTGATGAATCCTTCATTTATGAGAAAGAACTAGATTGACATTTCATATCATCCTTGTGAATTTCAAAGATAAAATAAGTGTAACAATTTAAAATGTGCTCTTACTCACTTCCAAATACCTAGAATAAATATTTACCAATTATTAGGTATTTATAGATGTTCTTCATAATATTCAAGTGAATATCACTAGGATTGGATTGGTATAAAATTTATATACTTAAAAAATAAGATACATTGATATAAGTAAACATTATTGATTTCATGATAGATAAAATGGTAGAAAAATAGAGAATACTATTTATTATTCTCCTCTATTACTCTTAATAAAGAAAATGATTATTCATAAGATTCATAGAATGAATGTAGTGATTTCACCTAGTTTATATTAACTTGAAACTTGATTTCAATATCCAGATGGACTAAAAAACATTCCCAATATTTATAGGCTAGAAACAAGATCCAAGGGTATTATAATGATCTATTTATACAACATGAATCAATATAAACCAATAAAAAATTATAAAATTGAAACAAATAAAATAATTCATATGAATAATAAATAATTTAATGAAACATTAAAATAAATACAAAAAATATATAATGAAGGTTATACACTATATGTATAATATTAAAGGAACTAAAAAGAAATTAGAGGGCTAAATCATATATACTAAGAAATATAAACCATGAGATACATAATTTCTAAAATGATAGATTAAATTACTCTTTATTAAACTCATCCATCACTACATCCCAATACCAAGAAACTAGTAAAATAAAGATAGAATATATTCCATTATAAAATACAAGATACCCTAACCCATATCAATAAAAGAAAGAGTAATTATATATTAAAGTGTGTTTGTAGGGTCTTAGTGAAGGTCCAAAAACATGACACCAATATACCATACCATTCCGTTTATGAGATAATGCAAGATTGTTAGTTTGAAGTAAATTATTGAAATTACTTTTTATTTTCATGATTTGAGTAATGCGAAAATGATGTTTTTGCTCCATTTTAAAAAAATTATGAATTACCAAAGATAATTTGTGAATAATTTATAAAAACTTTGGAATTATGTGAAAATATTACTTTTTAATTCAAAGAGATAAATAATTAAAGGTAATTCCACTATTTATTTTACATTCCAAACAATAGGATTTTTTTATAACATAATAAAAATAAATTAAATAGAAAACACCATGAGAAGAAAATGTTATAGAATATACAATAAATATCAATGAGTGAGAAAAGTATAAATTAAACTTATCAAGGTTGCATAATATCATGTATAAAATATTAATAATAATCAATTGAAAAATTTCATTAATATTTTTAATCTAAAGGCTATCATCTCAAAGGATAAAAATAACAAACATATCATGATCAACATTGAATGACACCCTATAACAAAAAGGGAAAATCTTGTACAAACTTTGGTAGAACTTTTTTTAAACCTTTGATGAGATTCGTTGGTATATACCTAAACAAATTCAATATCCTTATCAAGGGAAAAACCATAACATATGAAGGAAAAAAAGTAGAGGATACTATCTAGTAGTTAATATGAACTTGTATAATACTCATTAATTGAATTATAGCTTATCTTGTCCTGGTATCCCATAAGGTATTCTAATTTCAAACCAGTTCGAATGAAATCATTTGAACATATCATCAAAAAATTATTAAATAAATGATGAAGAAACATTTATATAAACACTTATCATACCATAAAAAATCATTAGTGAAAATACCACCGTAATCATTGTCTTGAAATCATTAAATATCTCACAATATAAAAATAATATCCACAATATTAAATGGTTATGAAAGAAATTAGAAAAAATTATAAAGTCATATTATTATCATAACCACACTCATTTCCTAGTTTCCTGCAAGGACATAAACAAAAAACCCCCCCTTATAAAATGGATATTAAATACAAATTCTATATGAGATCCTATTTATATCATAATAAAAACTATTTAATATTTATCAAACACATAATGTTTAATAAAAATCACCAAATTGAAGATCGTATAAAATATTACAAAAAACCCTTTTTATATCAAAACATTTCCAAAGAGTCTATGAAATCCTTCTGAAGAGTTAACATAGATACATTAATGATTCCTTATAAAAGATAAAGAATTGTAAGAATAAAATTTAAAATAAATCAGAAGTCAAAACATTAATATTAGTTCACTTTGGGCATAATATGTCTTCATATAATGTTTATCAAACATTCATTGCATTGAATTGTTTTTATATTATAAATGTAATTTCCTCTAAAAAACTTATTTTATACCATTATAAAAATAATGAAAATTGGAAAAATACTTTCATAAATCAACCATGAATATTTTATATGAGGTTTATTTGAGTAGGATAACATGTTTAAAACAAAAATCACACAAAGTATCATTATTATAAAGGAAGAGTATAGAAACTTGTAACTAAATCCCAGAAAACAATGTGTCTTCTTTTAAAAGAGTTATATTATAGATCAAAAAATAGTCTACACACATTTACAAAAAAATAACTTAATTTTATACATTCTAAAAATAATTATTCATACTTCGTAGTTGGTTTGGATTTGAATAAGATAAAAGGGGAAGAATAATTAAGAGAAGGTGAAGGGATCGTAGAAAATTTGATCTGTTGTGATGATGGGGCTATGATACAACAAGGTGCATGGATCAAGGTCATATGGAAACATTAGGTGGACCGTGGACCATGGTGAAATGATATTCGATTTTTTAGTTGTGATGTTTTCTTGTGGGTTACCACTTTTATTCTACGGGTTACAGATCATCTATACAGTGGGTATGAAATCATATAAAAAATTAATTTTCTATCTGTGAAGGAGAAGATATAATAGAAAATTTCACACCCAAACTTTAATTTCATTATAATTTTCTTATTTACGTATTTTTTTTCTTTATATTTAAATGTTTTCACTTTAAAAATATTTAAGAAACTTTTATTTCCTTATATTTCATGGTTTGTGAATAGTTATTATAAACCATGAAATAACCATGAATGTGTATATATAGTTTTAACATAACTATTTCATATGGTTTCAATATGGTTTTAAAAACAATGAATCTATACATTTCATAGTGCTCAGTCTTATATTGTACAACTGACATAGTTGGGAAATAGTTTTCTAAAAAATGTATTAAAAAAATTCCAAGCATCCTTATTATTATTGATTCAAATTTAAAATCTAAAACCTCTTTGATTTTAGCCACTAAACCCATTTAATTTACTCCCATTTTCATTCAATGGATTGTGATTCTTCTCTCATGGTTCCACCCCACATTTGATGATTACATGTCATTGTTTCATGGTTTATTTATGAATTTATGAGATAATATCTTCCCCCTTCATTATTATCTTTCTTTCATTCTTCCATTATTATATTCCTACCATAGTAAGGACACGGTAACCTAGGGTTTAATTTGGATAAATATTTAATAGAGTATTTCATGATTTGTGGGATTCTGTTGATCTTGAGAGGTACCCTTAAATTTTTTTAATTTGATTTAATCCAATTTTTTCAAAATATAATTTATTAAGGTAGGTTTATTTATATTTAACCCTTTGGACTTAAAATCAATATCGCATGTATGGATTTATCTTGGGTTTTGAGAATTTCATAAATTTTTCTAAGTATACTTATTAAACATTTTTAAATAATAATGGGTTTAATTAGAATTCACTAAATATTGGAGGGATTTATCTTATATTCTAATGTATAATTTTTTCTTGAAATATCATGCACTCTATGAATTTGATAATCTACTCATTGGGATTCATTAGTGAAGCTCCATTATTTATGAAATTTTTTAATTCTTGAAATGAATGTCTATTTGGTTTTATCACAAGGTGATTGGTGTGTTTGGTTCTTTAAAGTGGATGATTCATTATTTTAATTATTTTAGTATATTGTTAATATAAATTATTATTTTTTCAATTTTATTTTAACATATTTCTTACAAAATGGTCTAAGGTCCAACTAGAACCTAACAAACTAAGTTTTTTCAAAGAATATTAGTCCAATAAGCATTCATATTCATTATTTTGAAAATTTTATGTTTTTTTAATTTTTATGTTTTGTGATGGATTACCATTTTGGGATAATTTTGTATAATTATATTATATTTTCGAAAATGGGGTGGTCTCTAGGAAGGGTTCTTGATGGTAAGGTTGAGATTTACTATTTGTTAATGTGGTTATATTTTATATTTTAATTTATTTTATCACCACCATTTATATGTCATGAAAAGTAATGGGTGGATAAGAGAGTGATTTATAAATACTTTATACACTAGTATATGATAAAAAAATATCCAGTTTTTCTATGGTTAGTTTTAGATATATCTAGGTTGTTGTCTATTGGTTAGGATAAGTTTGGAAAAAAAGGAGTTATAAAATGTTTTTGTTATACCAAATCATTTCTTCCAAAATAGTGATTTGTTAGATGTGTTCAGGTTGACCTTATTTTTCCCATGATACTTGAGATTATATTTATTATACATTGGAATATTAATACTACTATTCTCTAGTTATATGTTGATTTTTCCAAATGTTATGTGAATCATCGTAAATTATGTCTATAAATAGGCCTTTATTCCTTTTACTGTTATACCATATTTAAAGGAATTATAGAGATATTTATCTATTTGTTTAGAAAATGTTATATTTTTAGGTATGTATGGAGTTCATAAATCAAAGGTATATTATCTTTTGTTTAAATAAAAAATTTATTTTATAAATTTATTTCACACTATAATTAAATGATTTTTTAAAGCTGGTGCATGGGGTGATGGTTGATTTTTTATTGGAACTTTTACGTTCATTCCAATCACATTAGAGGTCTAACTAGTTGATTATGGATATGATTGTTTATTATCATCTCCTTGGTTATAGTTTAATGGTAGTGGGAAGTGGAGGTTTTTTATTAATAGAGAGAGTTGGTTGTGGATATTATTCTTTATCTTGTTTTGGTATCCTCGTCATCATATCATCCTATTTAGACATTTCATATATTCAATAAGACATTCTTGTTGGTTGGAAATTCAATTTATATTTTTTATTATTACTTCTAATTGAGGTGTTTTTTTATTCTTAGGATATGTTTGGTTTTTATTTAATTTTCGTACAATATACTTTTTCACATTGAACTATGTTCTATGAAATGGTAATGTGAGATTTTTTGAATATAATTAATAGGTAATATTTTATTATTTATTTAAAATCATTCTCAATTGTTTTCATTTGATACCCCAATTATATATACTAGTCTGAGGTAATTAGGGAATCGCATCAGACTATCTCTCGAGCTAGATCGTGGACTCAGATTAGGGGTAGAGAATGTTAGTTTATGAAATCTTTTATCAAATAATAGGATTATAAGAACTATTGTATTATAGATCCAACCTTGTTATATAGAATGTTCAATAGATAGGAGATATGAACATAAAAACTCAAGAGGTGGATCGCTGGTGTGCTCTTGATCACTCCCACCATGGGATGAAACTTAAATTACTAGGGCTATTCGAGATGACTTTTTCAATAATTAAATCGTGGTGACTAAATGTTTTTGAGATTATTAGATTCATATTGAGTGTTTATATTTTATATAGATTATGTTTTGTGGATTTTGTGAAATAATGGTTTTTAAATTGGATTTTGGGTGGAAATATAAGGTTTTATAATTACAGTGTGGGACTTGACAAGCATTTTGTTGGCCATGTAGAAAAATATAGATAAAACTTCTAGTCTGATTTACATGGTCATCATATGGTTCACTATATTTTGCCTCCAAATTTGCTTTCGTTTTTATTTCACATAATTTTTTTTTCAATTTTTAGTCCTTAATATTTTTTTGGAATGAATAGGCGTGTTTATTATGTAATATTTATAATATTTTGGTCGATTTTATTTTTATCTTTAAAATAATAGATAATTGTCTTATCTTCATGGAAGGATATAACTTATGTAAGTGAAGAATTTTTTTGAATTTTAGATGCCCAAACAAGTTATATGTTTATATATGTTTTGATTTTTTTAAAAAGAGGATGGGTAAAATATTTTTAGGATGTTAAAATAAGGTTTTATGAGAGATTATTCAATTTTTTTTAATAGAATATAAGATTAAAAAGTTTTTAATATTAATTGGTGGTTTAAAAGTGTGTTTCTTATACATCATATAATTAATTAAAAAGGGAATTATTTCAAAATGATAACAATTATATTTAGAATATGTTTTCATTAAATCATTCATGTTTAATGTTTATTATTTTTTTAATTTTTTATTGAATAAAAAAATCATATATGGGTCTATATAATTTTTAATTGAGGTTTCTATTCATCATTTTTCATTTCATTATTATTTTATAGCACACTCCCACCAATTATATGTGGGTTCTCAAGAGAGAGACATAGGTAATTCATTGCATGTAAACCATTTAGTTGATCATTTTATATATGTTTTTATCATTCCATTTCTTTAGTTGTGAAGAATATTGGCCTTTATTTTTCTCAATTAGTGTAGGAATTTCATTTGAGAGTACCTTAATTTTAACCATCCACATTTCCCTGGGAAACCAAAACAATAATATACTAGAGGATTGGTTGATAGATATTTATACGATTGTCTTTTTACATGATATATCTGTATCTATTTGGTATTTGTTTTCAGATGTTATTTTGGAAGGTACAAGATATAAGTGGATAAAGTCCAATATATTGACGATACCACTGAATGACCTCTCTTGAGATGCTATTAAATAATTGTTCATGGTGTTTTTATTCTATAAAGTTGTGAAGGTTCTAAGAGAAATGGAATTATACTTCCTCTAACATGATAGATCATCATCATTGGAGTAGACATATTATGTCGGTGAAATCATGTTATTTCTTCCTAAATTTGATTTTGAATATTCAAAAAGGGACTAATATTTCAGAAGATGACCTTTATTAGACCACCTTTCACTTGTGTCGATTATTATACATAACACCTATAAAGAAGTGATGAGGTAGTAACACAAAATAGAAGAAGGTATAATAGGAATAAAAGTGGTGATTAATGTTTCCCCAATTTTTGGAGGCAGTATAGAGATATCAAGTAGAGAAAATTTAAAGTGTTCCTATTCGAATAAGGTTAGTGGTAGTTTTAAAATTTGTTTCTCTTTTTCCTTGTCACCATCACCCTGAAGCATGACCCTAATATGACATTAGTGTTGGAAAAATGGGAATAATAAGATTTAATTTCTATATAAACCAAATAATAGTAATATTTTTGGATATATTGAAATTATATAGAGTTTTTGTGAATTAATTTACCATAAGAGAGGTGGGGATAGGTCCACCCCTTTGGAGATTCCTCGGATGTAATAGAATAAACATAATATTTATGTGGATACTGTATCTAGTATACCTTATTGTTTTATAATTTCCATATTTAATTTTATATGTTTTGTTTTACTATAGATTATGGCACTTGTAGACTCATAAGAACTTGTTAATGATAAAAATAAAATTTTGTTAATTCTAAATCTTGATAATGTTGTATAACAGTCTCGTATATTCTGCCTCTTTCTAGTCATAGATGTTTGGTTTTTGTTAAAATTTTTAGGTAGTTATATATTTCAAAATTAAGTGTCAATGATAGTTATTAATATGTTAGAGAGTCTGTCATGGGAGAAACTCCCATGATGAGAGGTTTCTACTTCCTTGAAAAATGGGCGTACTCTAGTATGTTTAATATAGAATCTTATCACCCTAACCTAATCCCACCCTATATTTTTTTATTGTATTCTTATTTTATATCACATCATGAATACTCTTTACGGTTTTTAACAAACTATTCTAGGACCCTATGGTTTTTTTATTTCCTTGGTCAAGCTATTCCTTGTTTTTGAGATTGTTTTTAAAGGTTCTAGCAATTTTCATTATATATTAATTATTTCTTTTGAATTGAACTGATATATATATATTCATCCTTAGTCTTTTAGATTTTTTCTACATTAGAATACTGCGTGTGTATTATTTAAGAAAATTTTATATTATTAGTGTTAAATTTGTTCCTTTTCGGATAGTCTTTTAGTTTTGAAATATTTCAAATCTCAATTTAACGCTTTTTGAGGAACCTAGTTTTAGTGTATTTCCTAATTAATAATTTAAATTATAAATTTTTATGGTAAGAAAGTATTATATCAGGGATAATTTTGATACATAAACCTTGAATTTACTTATTTTTTTAGATATTTAAGTTTTTTCTTGAGTGTCAGGGTTTTCCCCTTAATTTTTTAGAACAATCAGGTTTTTCATATTTGCAAATTTGTGCATGGTAAGTAGAAATATGAATAAATCATGTAAGTTTCAATGTTTTTATATTATAGCTATTTGCTAGAGTTAGATAATGTTGTTATTAAGAATTCAGATAAACCATGCATTATTACTAGGTCAATCCACTGAGACTCGCATGTTTGGAGTACAATTTGTATAACTATGTGAATAATTATGATAATTAAAAACTAAATGTTATCATCTTTCCCATCCATAATTTTAAATCCTAAACCCATTTACCATCCATCTATTAAACTACCATTGTCTGTGTGCCTCTACACATGGTTTCCCCCTCTATCATTGATGATTTAATAAAATATCATAAGTTTTATGGATAACTTCTTAAGGTAATATCCTATAATGGATACTCTTTATTTATACCCATAATAAGTTTAATTCTGACTACTATAGGTCTCCAAACCATTTTTATTTATCTTTATTCTTTTTCATGTATGCATTTATATCTACTTTAGTCTAATATAATTATTCAAAGAGTATGCATTGAACCCTCATGAGGATGGTGTCTTATTTAATGTCAAAACATGTTAAGAGTAATGATTTTTGAAAAACTCTTTATGTTATGTACATGTAATAGTGAAGTAAATTTTTTGAAACAAATAAATTAAAAAGTTAGACATACTATGTATGTGAAGTAGCTGGTTGAGGCATGAAGGTTCTATCCATATAATCACCAACTAAAAGTTATTGTGATCTGGAAGAGTTGATCAATTATACGATGTTATTAAATGTCCTAAAATATTTTTTGGGATGATTTTTCAATGCTATAAATTCCTAATAACAGTTTAAGGATGCAAATCGTGAAATGAGTGATTTATGGATTTTCAATACTAGGATTAGAAAATGTTAATATGATCTCTTATGCCTCATAGACAATCCTGATATTCTTCTTTTTGTAGATTTATATATGTATGGTAGGTTAGGAAATTCATGGTCAATTTTTTGTTTTTCTGATTGATTATTACAACCACTTGTTAGTAACAGTCGAATGATTAGATTGAATATTCAATTGAACTTTTTATATTTTTCAGGTAGTAGGTTGTATGTATAAGAATGGTTGAAATGAGTGTTTAATTTATACACGGTGAAGACAAAGATGAATAGGAAAATAATATTACTTTTGTGTACATCATAAGTCTTGGGAGTTCTGATTTCATACCATTGTATCTGGTTAAAAATGTAAATGGAAGTAGTGTGAGACTTTATACAAAATTTAATCCTTTTACATCTATTATGAGACATTTTCAAGGAATATAATACTTCACTATTTTAGTAATCCTAAGTATTTGATGAAAATGTAAATAATAATCATAATACTTTTATAATTTAATCCTTTGGACATATCCAGTTTAATAATTTTACACATACAAAATTTTTATGTTCTGATGGATGAAAAATATGAATTTTTAGATTAAATATTTTAATAGAGTAATGTAAATTAGATGATGAAAGTGAAATTTTATTCATGGATCATGATCCAATGTGGTATAAAGTTTTATTTTTCCAAGGGAGAATAATTTAATGCTTATATAATTCTATGCCACAAAATGAGATACTCCACAATCATGCATATGTGGAAATATCAGGAAAACAGAATGCTATGAATTTTTTTTATTGAATTTTATTTAAAGAGACCCCTAAAAATTGAAATTTCTTTTTGAATGGAATATTCATGAATATTAAGGTTAAATTAAAGGAATGTATTTTAGTCAGTATTAAATGAGTTTTAATGAGATGATCCATACTAGTAAAGGTCATGGGAGGTTTGCATAACTTAACATGGATATAAATTTTGTATGATGCTTATAGAATAAAAATATAAAGAATTTAACTTAGTGAGTGTTGATATTATTGAGATCGAATAATTTATACACTATAGTATCCAATAGGGGATGTAATATTGAGATTATCTATAAGATATGGATTTTTGAAGAAGATAGATAAGATCATATTGAATCTATGTGGATGATCATTCTCTAATTTTTTCTCATTTGTGAGAAGGAGTATTTTTGTTCTCTTTAGGTGATATTGTAAATTGTTGGTTATAATATTAATATGAGTTTATATCTCTACACATAATTGAGTTAATTTCGATAATAAAAATAGGATTTTATTTGTGGGATAATAAGAACAACACATTGGAGATATAGTTGTCATTAAAAGGTTTAAAATATCATTAATAAAGTTATCTATCTATAATATTTCTACAAAAATGAATATATTTAGGGAGAGGTACAAAAAATAACGAGATTAGAGGGATTTAAAATATCAATACACACTGATTTACCCCCATTTCATTATACATAACCCTTAATTTTATGCAATAATAAGTATTAGAGTAGGTCAACTCTATGGTCTTTTTCTCTAGCACACAAGATGGATAGAAATAATTTAGTTGATTGAAAATGGATACCAATGATTAATAGAATAATGCTTTAATCATGGAAGTAGAGAATGGTTCATTACATACTCTCTATCAGGCATGATGTTTATAACTTTTTTCAAAAGGGAATCGCTATTTCTGATGAAGCCTAAACATGGTCCATAATTGACAAGAGGAACACTGAAAATGATTATAATACTTGGAGTACTATATTTTCATCTTTATATAAAAACGATATGATAAAGGTCATGATATAAATAAAATTTAATAATAATTATAATAAAATTCAAAAGAATTCTGAATGAAATAAAAAGGTAAAAGTGGAAAATATTTAAATAGTCCAAAAATAGTTTCAAGACATCATGATGCATGTTGATGAATCTATTTATGATTTCTTTATAATAATAGTTGTAGTTGTCTGAACAATTAGAGTGTTTTGAGAGACTATATAAGACTCCACTATGGTAAAACAAGCTGTTGAGAATCCTACTTGGTATATTTTTCAAATGATCTCATATATTAAAGATGTAGATCTTGATGACTTCACAATTGAAGATGTTCATAGTACAATCATCAAATAAAAAAATTAGATGAGGGCCTACACTTTAAAGAAATGGAAAATAGGAAAAGGAAATTTCTTTCAAATTCATCAAAGATACAAAGATTGAATCGAAGCATTACTACTTGATGGAAAGATATGACACAGAAAATTTTGAATAAATTACTTGTCTCATCCCAATAAAACTAACAAGAATGGGAAGTGGCAATTTCAAAGGTAAACACCATTAAAATATTTTTATTGTTAAAATATTGTCCATTTCATTACTAAATTTATTTAAAAAATTGGATGAGAAACTAATAATGAGGTAGCATCATGAAACACTAAAGTATAGATATGTTAATTTCTCAATAGATATAAAAAATAAGTTCTTTCCAAGTTCTTCCTAGAAGAAATTGTTTTTAGTTAAGGAGGTACTGTTTGATAATTAAGACACAAGTGATATGGAAACTCTTATATATGTGTCTTCCAAAGTTCTCATAGAATAAGGTAAAGAATATATAAACCTATCATAAAATTAAACTCCATACAATGTTGACTATGTGGTATAGGAATGAAAGAATCATAAGAAATATAAAATGATATTATCGATCAAGATATTTTCGAAAGAAAATGAAATGATAAGTGAGGAAAACACTCATGTAAAAAAAGTTATTAGATAATAAAGGGCAACTTACAAATGAAAAATAAAATACTATTAAAGAAATTGAGATACTAAATATTGATATTTCTAAAAATGGAATATTCATTAAATAAAATACTTCCCCTATTATATTTGTGGAGGTTGAAAATTGATAAACTCAAAAGACAGAATAATGAAACCAGAAACCCAGTTGACAAAAGTAAATGTGAAAAAAGGCCACTAAAGAAAAAATGGAAAGTTCAATTTAACCAATAGTAAGTCTATACTAAAATTAAAATACTATATAAGAAAGGGGACTGTTTATAGAAGTTATAAAGAAAAGAAACACTACTTCTACAAAAGAAATCTATGAATGGTTGGAATTTAGCTAAACTAAATGTTTTAAAGAAAGAATAAAACCTGATCAATTATATAAATAAATAGATCCATAAAAATAAACTTTATTTTTCAAAGATAACCAAGGAATAACTAAATAAATACTTTTTGATATTTACTAATCTATATAATGGAAAAAGAGAAATAATATAACCCATATAACTGTAGAGTTTTTGTTAAAAATAA
Organism: Viscum album; assembly: GCA_963277665.1. NCBI lineage: Eukaryota > Viridiplantae > Streptophyta > Magnoliopsida > Santalales > Viscaceae > Viscum > Viscum album. The sequence goes on from OY728139.1 coordinate 66,826,671, forward strand.
ATTATATGAGGGGAACTGGTGGTATCAATCCATATTGGACATAGGTATTATGACAACTCGTTAAATATAACTCTTATTAGACTTATCAGAGATCAATAATCATGGTAGATAAAATAATAATAAGTTATAACTCATCTATGTCATCAACGATTTGAATTTAAGGTTAAATTGATAATTTTTTTTAATTCTTACAAGAGGTCTATGAAAGGTGTGATCAATAGGTTTAAAATTTTGATATGTATGTGTTATTCATTCCCACGTAGTTGAATATATATCAATGTTTTGGGAAGTTTAATACCCCATATTATCATTGAGGTAAAATATATTTTTATTTCTATTTTAATTCTTTGGTTCTTACCTATTATGGATTCATAATGAGGCTAAAGGGGAAATAGGGTGTCTAAATCTTCTTCAGATCAAATAGACCATGTTTTTGGAAATTGTAGTTGGGATGAATAGTTAGTATATTCGATGTTGGCTAGGACACATGGATTTAGTAAACCATGCAGGGTGGTGCATATTATAGTCTATAGTGGCGTGATTTTGGGAAACCGTATAACTAGGGACACCATGCTGTGTAGGGGATCTATAGTCTTTAGATGAGGAGAAAAGCACAATTCACACAGGGTTTCCCAAAACATGATGATAAACTCTGTGAGATGGGTATTGAGGGAAATTAGTGTTCACAGTTTTGACATTATTTGGAAAATATCGTGGCCAAACCATATGAACTAGTGTTTTGAGAAAAAAATACCTTTTTTTGTTACTTCATTTATTGTTTAGTGCTATCCTCCTTTTCCCTATTTCCTCAAGTGGCCACTTTTTGTCCTAGGTGTGATCCTTTAATCATAAGTCTATGATTTTCTATCACTCCTAGACTTAGAATCTTATCTAAACATAATGTTTCTCATTATATACAAACCAGTGATTTATCTATTCATCTTTATCTTTTCACCAGTTTTACTTCTATTAGAAACACTATTTTGGTGCATGTTCTTATGCCCTACATTGGTGGTGTTCAACCATTCTTCTATTTTTTTCAAATATGGATCCAATCATAAGTTGAGATACTAAAATTGTTTATATAAAAAGTAGAGGTAGGTGTTCTGTACCTTTTAGCTTAAGAATTCATTGTTTATAGCTTATAACAGTTTTTACGCACATCAAAACTTCAAGGTGATGTTTTCTAAATTAATTGAACCAAGGGTTGGTAGATAAAAAAATGTTGAGAAATTAAATTGAAACCTTTATTCAAAGTCAGTGGTTTTCAAACCCAACCTGAACAACCCATACGATGGGATATACCCTTTTACCTTGATTATACCACTCATTGGGTGAGATCTACTAGCCTAGTATAATTGAGAATTTAATTGGGGTATTAATATGAATCGTAAAAGACTATGAAGTCATTTTAATTCCTTTTAAATTATAATTCAAATGTATAAAATAGATAATACCTTTCATTGATTACGATCATGAAGGGATTGGTGAGTTATTGAAATTAATGGTTAATGAATTTGAAAATTAGTTCATTAGGATTCCTTATACACCAATACTCCTTGAATTCGATGACCATATTCGAATTCCATGGATATTTCTACTCCAGGGATCGTTCTTACTTCGATTCATTGGAAATTTATACTCTATGGATCCAAATTAATGGAAATGTTAGGATTCCATTGACATTACTAGTCCTTGGATTTGATTTACCTAATTCGTTAGGATGTGACATTTATACTCCTTAGATCATATGAATATATTAGGATTCCTTGGGAATTTCTTCTCCTTGGATCTCATTTACTTAGTTTTGATGCCTTTGAAATTTCTACTTAAAAGATCTGGTTGAATTAGTTTACTTGACATTCTTCAATTCCTTGGACATTTATTCTCTATCAATCCAATTACCATTAAGATTCCTTTTACATTTATAGTCCTTGGATTGTGTTTACTTATTTACTTAGCTTATGCAGTTTCTATAGACATTACCACTCCTAGGACCCCATCCCTAGTAAGGCTAACACAAAATTACATGGAATATTCCATTGATGATGATTAATATTATTTACATATAGAATTAGCATTTAGTTTTTTGATCACAATGAGACCTGAGAGAATGTTTAGAGTGAATTATATTATTTTATATGAACACCAATTATATATGTACACTACTTCAGCTTATATTCATGGTCAAGACTTTTTATGGACATCATTTTTGGTGGTCTACTAACAGTTATCTCAAAACCTATTCATGTTTTCATTGGATACCTAGAACGAATTCATAGATACATGAAGGGATAGGGAAATGATTTCAATAGATGATGTTTAATTGGTTGTACGTAGAAGTAGGGGAGTATATGGACAGACCTTGGGCTCATGATGCTTTTAGGACAGTTTATTTTTTGGTCTTTTTATAAATTTGATAGAGATATTGTATTAGATTACTTTAACCATGTTTTAGTATCTTTTGTATAAAACTCCATGAAAATCATTATGAATCAAACTATTTGATGAGATATTTGGTTATTTATATGATGGATGCTTATTCATCAGTTGCTCAGTTGCTTCTTATGATTCCATTAAAAATTATTATGGTTATGCTGTTGTGATACACTTTAATTGTGAGGGTATAGTTTCCCCATATTTCCACCATAGACCCTCAATACTAGTTGGAAACCTATTACATATGGTGAGGTGTTCTTGAGGCCAGGAAGACAACCGGGTTTGGTTATGTTGAGTGAACCAAGTATGGGAAATCAAAAAGTGGTATCATGGATTTTATTCTTCTTTTTTGTCTTAATATTTGAGAATATTAGATTGAGATTAGGAATGTGTTATAATTTGGTAATTATCCATTCCTTGAAGTTACTAACCACATACATGAAAAAAAAATTCCATGGGGTGGGACATGTTGTTCTAGATTGTGCATATTAAAGTTTCCTTGAGTTCAACATTAGATGATGAACATGATATTTTATATTCCTTATGATTACATATTTTTTCCTTTCCCTGAAGTGGTTTTAAAATATTTCATCATGAATCATTAAGGTATGTCTAGATTTATATTTCATTAATTACACTATGCCACATTTATATTACTACGTTCATTTATTTAATAATGTTTTAGTGCTTAATTTATTTTTTTTCCGAGGAATTTTTCAACATTTTAGGCATGGACTTGATAAATTATTGTCTAGGATTAAATGGACACCATAATTAAATTTATATGGTTTATGGTCCCCCATAAATTAAATGTGGTGACCCATATAGTTCAAAATTTTAATGAGAATTAGTAAATAAATGAGAATTAATTTAAATGAAATTGAATTTTGAAATGAATGGTCACTATCAAATTGGGATTATAATTGAAATTTAGATGGGTGTGTTCCTATATATGTTTTAACTAAAACTTGAATATAGGAACCCCTAACATATAGTATTTAATAGACCCTAACCCGACTATAAGAGTTGGAAATAGGCAATATCATATGATTTTTTTGGACTTGTATGTCTCCCAGAACTAGCTTCAAGAGAATCTATAGGTGTGTGACTCATTTTAAGAAGTATTTTACCTATCCTATTATATATATCCATGATATGTTGTTTTTAAAATATTTTTTAGGATTTTTTTTGACATTTGTTAAGATATTCCACCATGACAACCTCTAGCCGGGTGCAAGGAGGGTGCCAATGATGATGATATGGAGGTGGTATGAAAAGGTAAAATAGTAGATCCAACAATAGGGTCTCGGGAATCATAAAATATTATATATGATATGGGTGTTGAGGAAAATTAATGAGAGGGATTTATACATTTTGTGTAGACCATTCAGAGAGCAAAGTGACCAACCCCAACTATAATAGAGTTGACACTTGAGTTCTATTAGTAGTATCCACCCATTTTTTCATGGAATGGAAGACTATAGACTGCAGATGATTGGATAGAGAATTGTTTATCAATTTTTGTGAATATCAAGACACACCTAGAGATGAGATTGTAGAGCACTACATATTTGCTTCAAAATTCTACCCATATATCTTGGGACATGATTACTCAGATAGATGTTTATAAGTATTTGTCTTGGATGGATTTCAAAATATCATTTTATGACTTTTTTATCCTTATATTATAAAGGGTGATATATCCATAGAGTTAACTCTGTATTAGGGTGACTTATCAATTATGGACTATGCATCCCATTTTACATAGCTTCATCATTTCACACCAATTCCATTAGGTGATGAGTTACAGAAAGCTTCATGATTCAAATATTCTCTTAGGTATGAAATTAAATTGAAGTTAAAGGTTTGTATACATAATAAAATATAAGAAATAATAAATTTGGCACTGATTATTGAGTAAAACCTAAGGGAAAATGGGGGGAAGATCTGGGAAGATCAGCTTCTTGAGCTGGTGGTTTCATGTTAAATAGTAGGAAGAGACATTGGGTTCTTGTATTTATTTCCTCTGTCATCAGTGTTAGAGGTAGATAAATATAATGATCCAGTGTGTTAGAAACCTAATAGTGTCGATCTTATAGAAGGATGGGAAATCTATAATGATTTTTAGGAAATTTCCTCCTACATCCAATGAGAGAGTGTTTTCACCCACTACATGTATGTGATTGTGGTCAGGAACTTCTTTTCAGTTAGGGATTTTTATTTCAAGTAGATTATTTGGTTAAGGTGGATGTCATTGCTTGGGTAGACAGATACCAGATACGCAATAACGACAAAGAAAACTTTGTCTGTGTTGTCAAGTTATGTTTTAGGGTCCTGGTACATGATGGATTCATCAAGTACAACTGATACCCAAGGATCAGAGTGTCAAACCATCAACTATGAGAGGTACTATTCTAGTAGAATCTATGTTAGTATATTCTCTTTTAAATAAAGTTTATTCATAGATATTTATATATATTTCTATTATGAAGAGCATTATGATCATTGTCAATTTTTCTCGTGGGGTAATGGAACATGATACTTCATTGGGGATGTGACCAGAGAGTGTACATGAGTATATGGAGTCCCCTTAAGGTCGTTGGGTTTCAATTCATATGGGAACTCTTTGTACTTGAGATGACAGGTTTTGATGTTATTCACAGGATGTACTGGTAGTTTCCCTATTATGATTACATTGTTTTCTATTATCAAAGGATGAATTTCATATTACAAATGTTTAGGGTTTTTATTCACAAGGGTGAATGAGATTTTTTGGAGAGTTGTGCTGGAACTAAGAATCATAGGATGGGTAGTATGTTAGCCTAGATGTATAGATTATATCTAGATGACTAGGGATCACATCAATAAAATTTACCTCCATTAGTTAATCATTTAATGGATGTTTACCCAAATGAATTTTGGACTACCTCCAATGAGAGGTAGAGTTTTCTGTCATGTATGTTCTAGGAGCTAAACCAGTATCCATTACTCCTTATAGGATATCTATTATAGAGTTACAAGAGTTGAAGAGTTGGCTAGGGGACTTGGAAGAAAATGGGTTCATATGATCAAGTATATCACCACGAGGCTCTCCAAGACTTTTCTCCCTAAAGGCATATGGAACCCTCATGATAATTGCGGATTACCATAGGTTGGACCCATTTATGGTTAAAAACATTCATCCATTTCCTTAAATAGATGATATATTCAACCAAATTCAAGGATTTTGGGAGTTTTTAAAGATTTATAGGATATTGGTTTTTCATCAAGTGTTTTCTTTACCTTAAAACATACCTCATACAACTTTTCATAGATGGTATGGTCTATATGAGTAGTCAGTCATCCCATTCGGTATCACGAATGTTCCATAAGTTTTCATGGTTTTGATGTACTATGTTTTCAATCCTAATCTGGATATGTTTTTGGTGGTATTCATGGATGATGTCTCGGTGTATTATCACACTCGACATGACCATGCAAAACATTTCAAGATCGTATTGGATACACCTAGAGAACATTATTTATAATATATTCTCACAATGTTTCACTTTTGGATGGATAAGATTCACTTACTTGGTCATATTATTTCACAGGTAAGAGTATCAGTTAACATAGAGAATGTGAGAGATGTAGTTACCAAAGAATATCCTAAGAATTTAATTGAGATATAGAGCTTCTATTTCGAAGCTGCATATTAATGGATATGAATAGAGACTTATCAAGCTTGGAGTCACTTCTTATGGGAATGAATATGAAGGGTGAGATGTTTGTAATGTAAGATACCAACGAGACATCCTTTTTGGAGTTGAAAGAGAGACTGACTTCAATACTGATCTTGATTCTTCCAAAGCCAAGAATATGTTATATAGTATAATGTGCTATATCAGGTATCGGGATTTGAAACTTTTTTATGTAGGAAGAGAAATTCATGGCTTACAAGTTTCCTTATTTGAGGCGAAAAAAGAGTAACTACCTGTTTCCTGTCTCGAGTTTGATGTTGTGGTTCATGACTTTCTCTATTTGAGTCATTAATTACTTAGAGAGATCTTTTTTTGATATATGCACAGACCAAATAATCCTCAAGTATATATTTAAATAGCATGACTTGAAGCAGTGTAAATGGATGTTGGATGAAAACCTTATGTCATTTGAATTTGAGAGTTCCAAAATTATCAAAAAACGTAATGCAATTGCTGATGCACTTGGTAGAAGTAATCAGATACATGCTATCTAGAAGGCTAGTGGTGAGTGGAAGATTATGGGATATCTTTCTCAGATTCACTTGGAGGTAAAGGATAGTCATGAGAATACTTCTCTCTCATATTTGATAGTGAATTCCAATCTTCTATATTGAGTGAGAATGCGACAACATTCAGATTTTTAGGGCTTGGTCCTATGAGCGAGCATTCTTATATATGACCAATATTTTAATTTTATTGTTAGTGAGGATGAAATATTTCACATCCACAAAGATTTATAGGTTCTAGAATACATTCATGAGGTTTGGAGGTGAGATTCCCATGCCTCTATAAGGGAAGTTCATCCCAGTCTTACCAAGTTGTATAGAGACTTGTTTCATAAATACTGGTGGTCAATGAAGAATCAATGGATACTTGTGTTTGTTAAATAGTGTGCCAACTCTCAGTTAGGGAAATAAGAACATAAGAAAACATCTATGATTTATCATCTATTTCCTACACATGAGTGTAAATGGGATGATGTCAATATAGATTTCATGATAGTACTACCTGGATAACCTTAGGGGAAGTGATGATGAATGGGTGATCATTGTTAGGATGACCAGTATTATCCATTTTATTCTTATTTGGGACAAACTTTCTAGTAATAGTCTCATTAGTCTCTACATTCATGAGATCACATACCTAAAAAAATTTCCACATTATATCGCATTGGACAGAGATACTAATTTCATATTGTGGTCCAAGCAGGGGTTGTAGAGGGTACTAGGTTTATATGTAGTGATGAGTATAACCAATACCCCAAAGACTAATAGTTAGTCTAAGTTTATGTTACATGTTCTATAGGACATGATCTTAGAATTAATCCTTGATTTGTTAGATTAATGGGAGAAACACTTACCTTTTACCGAGTTCTATTATAATAAAAGCTTCAAGCTACCATACAAATGGTTCTTTATGTGGCCATGTGTGGTCGGTTGTTCTATTCACCCCAGCTATGGTTTGAGGTAGGAGAGGTATGGGTACTAGTACCTCATCTCATTCAAGAGACTTTATAGAAGGTTCACCTTAGAACGAAGTGGATTTGTACAGCTTATTATAGACAAAAGTATTACATTGATTTGCTCGAATCGAGGTGGGTGAGCAATTCGATGTCTACATGACTCGTGGTGGCTCTTGGATCATCTCACAATGATGAAAGCTAGCATATGGAAATGAAATTAGTTTCTGTTTTTGAATTTTTAATTTTAAATCTCTAGTGGTGGCATGGAACTTTGGCTTTGAATAAGGCAGGATGTGAGTTTTTGTGATGTATGGTTACCAAATTTCCTTAAAGTGTCTATTAGAAAATATCCAAAAAGAGGATTTGGTGGAAGAGGTGGGAATTTTTTTCATGAGGGTTTTCACTATACTAGGGAAATAAAGATAAAATAACAAGTGATTTTATTTCCACATTATTTCAAGTCCTTCAAGATTCTAGATATATTCTAGCTAGTATCCTTAAATTTGATGTTACCTCATAGGTACCAGACCATGCACAATTTCCTCCACATATCTCATCTTCACTAATATCATTCTAATCCATCATATATTATTTAGCCCCAAGATGTTGATTTGTATGAAGATGCACCCTTTTCGAAGTATCATATCCATATTATTGGTTAGAGATGAATGGATCACCATAGATGGTTAGTTCATCTGGTACAGGTGCTATGGTAGTATGGTTGTGTGTAGGATGAGACTTGGGAGTGAGATACTGACATACATGCGTTACGGATTGAGTTAGTATCATAAAATTCTTGACTACACTTGGAAGGGAAATTCATAGAAAATTAATTCAAGGGGGAAGATTTTGAGATATTTTATTTTCATTGAGATATAAAGTAATTTAATTTCTAGTTTAATTCATTGATTTGACCTATAATATATTCCTAGTGATGATATTGAGGAAACATGTGTTTTTATGTATTGTTTGGATCTTAAATCCCATTTTCTAGAAAAGTATTCAGAATTTCTTGGTTAGTAGAAACTTTGTAGCCAAGACCGCACGGTTTGGGAAAACTATGTGGGGTAGTGAAACAAACTGTCGAAAACCGCATATTTTGAAGAAAATGTACAACCAAGGCCCCACAACTATACAAGGTATATTTAGTTTATAAATATGGGAAAATAATAGTTGGTACATGGTTTCCAAAACCAAGTGCATGAACCATGCGATATGGGTATTGAGTTCGGGTGGTGCACACAGTTGGCACATGTTTTGTCCAACGGTGTGGCCAAACTATGTCGCCCAGTGTTTTGAGAAAAAATTATACATTTTTCCTTAATTCATTTAATTTTTTACCATATACGCCTTTTCCCTATTTCCTATAGTATCCACTTCTTATCCTAGGTGATCTCCCTTGAATCCTAGGTAGGGTATTTTCCATAAATCATTGATTTAGACTCCAATTAAAACATCATTCATCTCCTTGGATGAAATTTAGCGAGTTCTCTATTCATCTTACTCTACTTGTGATTAACCATGATATGAGTGAAACTATTTTTATGTATTATCTTCTGCCCTATTTTCAGGTCATTTGAACATAATTCTATTTTATTCTCATCATAATCGAATAAGATGCTGAAATAAGATAAATATTCCTTGACTTTCATAAGGTAGGTGGTTTATACATTTTCCCTCAATGTCTTATTGTTCATATCTTTTTTCCATTATGGAAAACACTGAAAATTCTTAATGATTACTTCTAATTCAAATGATCCATGTGTTAATTGATACAAATAGGCTGAGAAACTCCATTGAAACATTTTACCATGGATGGAGGTCATCTATCTCAAAATAATTTTCCTATGGTGTAGGTTGCACCCTTTTACCATGATTATAGAACCCTTGGGGTGTGATGATCATTCCCTATATAATTGAGAATTGAATATGGAATTAATGTGAATTTTAAAATGTTTTTAACACCTTTTAGGACTTTTTTAATTGTAATTTAAATGTATGAAATGGACAATCCCTTACTTGGTTTATGATTGTGAAGGTATTAGTGAATTGATTAGACGGATGGTTAATGAATTAGAAAATAAGTTTGTTAGGATGCCTTGTACATTACTACTCCATAGATCCAATGATCATATTTCGATGCCATGGAAATTTATGTGCCATTAATCCTGCTTACATGGACCCCATTGACATTTTTCTTCCCTAGATACCATTGAATCAACATCTTAAGATTCAATAGACCTTAATAATCCTCCGATAAAATTAAATTGACCTGTTAGGATGTGTAAGATATTTCTACTCCTCAAATCCAATGACGATATTAGGATACCTTTGTAAGAAACAAGATCTCCATTTTCTGGTATGGATATTTATTTCGGGCTGTTTTCTAAGAAAAAGGATGACATGGGAATTTTTTTGTGGACATGCTATGTACTTTTGAGTACAAGCCATTTACCCGATTTCCACATGTAACCATGTACTAGCTCTATAATGGATGAGTACATGGACATGTGGGTGACTTGGAAGACTACCTAAAGTAGGGGCCAGTTCAGGCTAGTACAAGGTATGTCCATTAAATGAACATGCCATGTACTTTTCTTTTTAATTGATATATTAGAGTGTGTACGCGTATTGTTAACAAATTATTCTTCTTCTTCCTGTGTCTCGTACCAGAGAGCGACGCACGATATAAGATCTTAGAGCTCATCCTATTCTTCAGTCCGAGATCTAATTGAGATTTCATTAGGTGTGATGGAATCCCACAGGTGAGTTCTCTCTTTCCCAAGATCTTATATTCCCGATTCCTCTTCCCTCATTGGTTATACAAGGTTGAATGATTTTAACTGTATTGTACTTGTACGTCATTCTAGACCAATTCAAGGGCCAAATTTCAAGAGTGTTCATAATACAACATCCTGGTAGGTGGTTTGTGAATTTAATTGATTTTCATTAGATTATATATGGTAAAAGTTCCAAATACCCCTGTTTTGGGTATTGTGGGTTTTGGAATTTAACCCTGTTTAAGGCCTGTTATGGTTTGTTTGATTGAGAAAAGGGATATAGATTATGAATAAGGATTTATATCTTGGTTATGGATGTGTTTCCCATGTTTTATGGATTTGGACATTTGGTCCAGAATACTTGTTAGGATTTTTTTCCGTGCCTCGTGTTGTTAGGATGGATTTACCGTTTATTTGAGATGCATGTGATTCAAATTGTAAAATTACGGCCAAGGGGAATTGGCTGTGAGAGATTCCTTAGGCATGGTCATTTAGGTATGAATTGTTATTATGTTGACTGAGATGTGTTGAATGTGAGAGATGTCAGGTGGTCAATGACTAGTGGGGTTAGATCGTGAGAGCTACCCAAAGGGTCATTATTAAAAAAACAGACCTTATAGAAATGACTACGAGTGCTTCCTGGTGGTCATTATAATTTATTATTGCTAAGTAGACCAAGGGTTATTTACCATGAGAGCTACCCTGATGGATGTTTGTAAATGATTAGTGCTATGTGAGACCAAAGGGCTTAGACTGCGTTATCTTTTCTAGGGGTCATTATTTATTGGTTTGATGATATGTTAAACCAGAGGGGTTTGACTCTGAGAACTTTCCTATAGGGTTCCTTTTGAATGTTTGTTTGTTGTGATGACTATTCCAAGCTAAAACACAATCTTGGACTCGGTCTTACTTGATTGTTTAGATGGCCTTTTTGGACGTTTTCTTGTTATTACTAAACAAGGGGATACATAGATTATTCTAGATCCCAAGGTTACATTATTCAATGGATTGAATAATTAATAAATGTATGTAAATGTAATTTGAAATTGTAGGATTGTTTACTTTTGAGAACTTACTAGTTTATTGCTTTATTTGGCATATTACCTTCAATATATATTCACTAACAGTTAGGGACAAGTCTTTTGGTGGTTGCTTACTAGGATTCATCTCACTCCCTATTTGGGTCTTTCTTTTGGTCCCAAAAAGATTTTATGGTTGCAGATATAGATTAGGAAAAGTGACCTTCTTCATCAGGTATTTAATTGCTGTTGAAGAATTAGAGCATGGGACCAAGCTGAGGCTTGTGATGCTATTCTAGTTTTCAGAATTCTGTAATTTGGTTTCATTATTGTATTTATAGAATTTTTACATGTTTGGATTCTTTCCTAGATACATGTAACATGAACCATTTATTTATATATATTCTTGCAGTTGTTTTATACTATGACTCTTACGCTATTTACTTATATTTTATGGTATTACTGCTTCCAATACTGATTAATATTTTTTATTATATTTTGTGTACTCTTCCAATGAGGGCATAGTTTCCCCATTAACAGACCATGTCCCGAACTACTTTTTAGAATCCTCTGGTGTTTAGGAAAATGCGCTTGAGGTTATGTGACCAGCCGGGTTTGGGGCACCTTTGGTCAGCAGCTGGATATAGGACATTAAAAATTGGTATCATAGGAGTTCCTTTTCTACTTTATCATACTATTTAGATCTTATAGACATGGAGAAGAAATAATGGGTAGTTGGTAATTTGCTATGCCTGGGAGTAGCTAACCCCTGTATAGGGAAAAGCCAAGTTACCTCGAATATTGCAATTTTCTTGTTTTGCAATTGTTACAGTTTATTTGATTTCACCATTGGGTGATTTAATTGTTTTGTGTTTTTATCATTGGTATTATATAGGTTCTATTTCTGTTGCAACCCAATGAGATGAGGGTATTCTATATCATTCAATATATCTGAACATTATAGAGATCACATGTCATGCATTTTTTTCTGTATATTTTGGGTGCATTAAAAATTGCATTCTATTGTGATAGATGTTGTGTGATATATACATGATATTTTGATATATAATATGATAGAATACCTATTATTTTGATAGGGTATTGAAATATGTAGCATTTCATTTAGATGTATGCTAATACTTGGTCCCTAAGGTGTTATGGGCCCTCTTGGATATGAAATTGGCGAATCATGTTTGAAATTTAAATTGAATTTTTTCAAGTTATGATATGAATAAGGATTCCAAACTTTCATTCGCGAGAGTATATTATCTGAAGAGTTGGAATTTCTCATGACTTGGACAAAATTACATGTTTTAAGGGTTCTAGAGTAGTTTTATAGGCTTACTGTCTGAAAACACAGAAAACATGGTTCATGGTGTTATGAACACACACAATGTGTTTTTCTGTTCTGGAAGAACTAACATTTCATAAGTACAAACCATGTACTTGGATTACACACAGTGTAGTTCTTGACCGTGTGGCTAACAATGTGAGCAGGGATATTGGGATGGGAAACATTTGGTAGAGCACGCCGTGTCTATATTGGACACACTTTGTTGTAATAAACCGGGTATCCAGCTATGTGACTAATGACATGGGTAGATTAAACATAGGTTGTACACCTCGTGTCCCATTTTTTCACATTGTGTAGAATCGACCATGAATCTGATCATGTGACTAATGACACGAGCAGTTATAACGTAAGCAGAACACGCCATGTCTATGGCGAACATGTCATGTAGTGTTACCTACGAGAGAACTGTGTAGTTCTATCCATGTAGAGAAACCTAGGTGGAAGGGAAAATTTATGTCCATGCCATGTATCAGGTGGACCAAGTTGTGTGTATGGGTGTTATACAACTAGGTTGGGCAGAGGTACACGACATGTAAATTTTTTATTGGAACACACCGTGTAGGGGTTATACATTCCCTGTAACCCTGTGTTGTAAATCATAATTGTTTCGTCTCCTATTACTTTATTGTACTTTTAAGTTTTTGTCCTTGATAATATTGAATTGAACTACATACTTGACCTTGATGAGTCATTCCACAAAGACATCATCCAATTATACAATAGAAACATGGCGATGATCAGACATAAAAAATTAGTAGATTAGGAACTACCATTACATCCTCATATCGTGCCCGTTTTGGAATCGGTTGTTATACCGGATGTAGGTGCTGATGCACAGTTCCATGAAGGCTCTTTGAGGATGTTACATAATTTCCAGGGTGCACTGCATCCTTCCCCAACTATTAAAGTGTTGAGGTGGGTGTTCCAAAATTATCATCCTCCAAATTTTTATGGGGATGGAGGACCATAGGCTGTTGAGTCATGGTTGGAGGCCATGCTTCATATCTTTGAGAATATGGAGATTCCTCTAGAGATGAGGGTGATGCTCAGAATATACATGCTATGTGATTCCTCCACAAGAATGGAGGTGGGTTATCTAATAGGTGGTACATAATCAGGATATGGATTGGAAGAGATTTAGTGGTCCTTTTGTGATTACTTCTACCCCAAGACGTTGTGGGATAATCAACCCGATAAATTTCATGCATTCATAGAACGGTTCTCTGTCATCGATGGATTACTCATCTCATTTCACATAGCTTAAGTGCTTCACACTAGTTCTAGGAGGTGAAAAGTTATCTTTGGATAAGATATTTTAGGATGGTCTCAGGTATGACATTCAATCATAGGTGAATGTTTTCATGCGGATTTCGAGGACTGCTATAGTGAACAAGGAACTGATTACCGAGCTCAATATGAGGGAGTTGGGAGTCAGATCATTCCAACATCTAGTAATTTCACTACTTAGATATATATCAAGAAGTGTGGTAGGGAGATTTCCCATGATGTTTCTTCAAGTATTCTGGTGGTATGCTTCCAGTGCAAGTAGAGTGGGCATACGAGACCACATTTCCCAAAGGACCCCGTCGAGTGCCGATATTGTGAAAATATGAGTCATCTTCAGTGTTTTTTTAGATTTCATCACTATTAAGGGGAAATAGGGTACTGTAATGACTCCACATTCAAGAGAAAGACCTCTAGTTTCTCATTAGCCAGGGAACTGGAGTTCGACAGTCTGTCCAGGTTGAGGAGGATGGAGCAGTAGTTTCCATGGTGCAGTTGAAGAATGACTTTGAGTTTTAGAGATTTATGGGGATGGGTGGTTTCTATATGCACTTTATACAAGAATTTTCACTCTTAGTAGCACCATTTAAAGATCTAATTATGAAGGGGTAAAAATACTTGTGGCCAGATTCCTACGATTTAGCCTTTCAAGTGCTAGAAGGGATATTAACTTCAACTCTGATACATAGTTTTCTGATGCCAAGAATGAATTACACCATTTACTGTAATGCATTATGTATCGGGATAAGAGCATTGCTTATGCAGGGGGAATGATTCATTGTGTATGGGTCTTGATATTTGAGGTCACATGAGTGGAACTACTTGATTAATGATATTGAGTTAGCTTCATGTGTGAATGCTTTATGATGCCGGAGAAAATATTTTTTGGGAGAGCATTTTGTGGTACATAATGACCAAAGAAGTATCATGTATATCTTTACTCAGTATAATCTGAATTTGAGACCGTGAAGGTGTGTTTGGTACCTTTAGTCTTTTGACTTTGATCTTTCCTACATTCTTGGGAAAGGCAATGCAGTGGATGATGGGTTGAGCAGGAGGACTCGAATATTGGAAGTATTGGAGGCTAGCAGTGAGTGGAATCTTAGGGATCTATTCTCTAAGATGAATTTGGATGTACACGACAGACATGTGTAGACATTTATTTCTTCTATATATGTTAACTCTACTCTTTTTTACTGAGTGGTAATGAGGAAGATATTATATTCTGAAAGCCCAGTCTTAAGGGAGAGTGTGTCCTGAGAGGACCCTACTCCTGTGTAGTCCGTAGGTGATGATGAGATCTTGCAATTTTTGGAATGCGTATGGGTGTCAGTAGACATACACGAGGAGTTGATGTGATATTTTCATTCCTCAGTTTGGGTAGTTTATCTTGGTATAACAAATATATATGGAGATCTACACTGTCAGTATTGGTGACGAGGTATGAAGAGTGATGTTGCGGGTTTTTTAATGAGATCTTCCACCTTTCAATAGGTGAAGGTGGAGCATTAGTGACTATCAAGTATCTAACAAAATTTTCCCATTATCGAGTAGAATTTTAATGATGTCACGATGGATTTCGTGATGGGTTGACTAAGGTCACCTCGAGAAATGATGGGGTATGGGTGGTAGTTGAAAACTCACGAAGGATGAACATTTATTTCTAATCAAGGAGATCTTCAGTGTTGATGATATTAGAAGGTTGTACATTCGAGGGGTTGTACATTTACATGGGGTTACAAACTCTATTTGTTTAGATAGAGATTATAGATTTACTTCACATTTCTTATAAGGGGATATAGATGGATTTGGGTACACAAGTACTTGTGAGTACCACTTACCATCCCTAGAGAGATGGCCAGTTTGAGCGCACAATTTAGGTGTTGGAGGACATGCTTTGAGCATGCATCCTGGATTTCATTGGATCTTTGGAGAGACATATACCCCCAGTGGAATTTTCCTATAAAAACATTTTTCATGCAACAATTCATTTGGAACCTTATGATAATGTGTATGATAGGCCATTCCAATCACCCTATGTTGGCTGTAGACAAGAGGGGAAGCTGTTCTGGGACCTTGTCTGGTCATGGAGACCATTTAGTAGGTGGAGTTGATTTAGAAGGGGATGGATACTGCATAGTATTTCATTAAATCCCAGGATAATCAACTGAAATTACCTATAGAGTTCGAGGTCGGAGATCATTTTTTCTTACTTGTCACACCGAGGTAAGGACACATGAGGATTATAAGATAGGGGAAGAATTCACCGTGTTATGTCAGACTATTTGAGATTTTGGATAGAGTCGGGTCGGTTTCCTATTGGTTGTTGTTACCACAGAGGTACCAGGCTATGCACGATGTCTTTCATGTCTCTCAGCTATGACGTTACTCTTGGGACCCGCCTGATATTTTCCAACCCAAGGAGGTTGAGTTTGAGGTGGATTCATCCTTTGAGGAGCACCCATTTTAGATTTTGGATCATAGTACCAAGGTTATTTGTGGCTTGTTTGTTCATATGGTACATGTTCTATGGCTACACGTGTGAGTGTAGACGTGACATGGGAGTGGGAGGATGAAGTATGATCACATTGGAAAGAGTTGTTTAAAGTTTCTTCTTCACCACACGTGGAAAGGAAATTCCGGAACGAATTTCTATAATGGGAGAAGTTTGTATGAACTAGTATATCCATTTTCAAGTATGGATCTTTATTATGGGTTGTTTTTTATTAAAAATGAAGAAGGGAAAACTTTTATTAGTACACACTATGTATTTTGAGTACTGGCAGTGTACTCGGTTTCCCGGTGTAGCTGTGGACTAGCCGTGTAGCGTTGAGTACATGGTCGTGTGGAATACCTGGAAGACTTCCTAAAGTGGGTCCCAATTGAGGCTAGTACATATAGTGTACATTAAATACACATTCCATGTAATTTTTATTTTAATTGATATACCATATCGGGGCTGCATGTCATTTACAGATCATTTTTCTTCTTCTCATGTCTCATACAGGAGAGCAATGCATGGCCAAAGATCTTTGATATCCTCCCATTCCTGATTCCGACCTCTGATTGAGATTCCACCAGGTGCCTTAGATTCCCATCGATGAGTTCTCTCTTTACATAGAGCCTCTCCTCCTAATTCATCTTGTGTTATTGGTCATAAAAGGTTAAAATATTTTAACCTTTTAGTTGATCTATATCGTTCTATGCTGATTTAAGGGTCTTTGATTAGGTGTGTTCAGTGTAAAACATCAAGGTAGGTGGTTTTTTCCTTTCTTATACTGTATTGGGATTATATATTCTAAACGTGGCGAGTACACATGTTTATTATATTACGGGTTTTGGAATGAAACCTGGTTTAAGGACTATTATGGTGTGTTTTATTGAGAAATAGATTATCGATTATGCATAAGCAATTATGCCTTTGTTATGGGTTCATTTACCATGTTTGATTTATTATGACTATTCGGTATAGAGTGCCTATTATAAATGCTTTGTTTCCATTCCTCATTGTGTTTGTATGAAGCTACCATTTATTTGAGATGGATGTGATTCCCATTGTGAATGTATGGCCAAGGGGAATTGACTGTGACATATTCCTAAGGTAGGTTCATTTATGTATGAATTATTGTTATGTTGACCCTAATGTATTGACAATGAGAACTATCAGGTGCTCATTGACTATAAGGGTTAGACCGTGAGAGCTACCCAGAGGGTCATTATTAAATAAATGTTGGACCTTAGGGAATTGACTATGAGAGCTACCAGGTGGTCATTATAATTTATTGTTGTTATGAAAACTAAAGGTATTGACCATGAGAGTTTCCTCAATGGTCTTTTGTAAATGATTAGTGCTATGTGGGTCCAAAGGGGTTTGACTATGTGAGATTTCCTAGGGGTCATTGTTTATTGATTTGATGATATGTTAAACTAGAAGGGTTAAACTGTAATAAATTTCCCAAAGGGTGTATTTTTAATTTTTTTTGACGATGATGAGTCCACCAAGAAAAAGCACAAGTTTGGACTCAATCATACTTGATTTCTTAGAGGGTATCTTGAGATGTCTGTTTGTTATTTATAAACAAGGTAATATAGCGATTAGACTAGATCCCAGGGTTACATTATTCAATGGATTGAATTATAAATAAATGTAAATGAATAAAATTGGAAACTATAGGATTGTTTAATTTTGAGTAATTCCTAATTTCTTGATTCAATTTTTATATTACATTCTATATATATTCATTGAAAATTATTCACAGATCATTTGGTGGTTTCTTACTGGGATTCGTCTCACACCCAATTTTGGTCATGCTTTTGGGTCTAAATAGATTATATGGTTGAAGGTATAGATAAGGGCATGTTACTTTATTCATTAGGTACTTTATTGCTATATGAGCTAGAGAGCATGGGGCCAAACTTGGGATTGCGATGCTGTTGGAGTTTTCTTCTTTCTATACTTTGTTTTCAGAATTATATTTCCAACATTGTGACTTTTTTTGATATATTCCTAGATACATGTGACATGTGTCATTTATTTATATATAATGTTGCAATTTTTTTATATTATCAGTCTTCTGTTATTTACTTCTGATGTACGGTATTACTACTTCTGTTACAATTTACTATTGGTTATTCTATTGTTTATACTCTTCCAATGAGGACATAGTTTCCCCATTAACAAACCTTGGCTCTCACAGCCAGTCAAAAACATTTGGCATTTGGGGAAATGTGCTTGATTTTATGTGACCAACCGTGTTCGAGGAATCTTTGGTTGGCACCCAAATCCGAGACGTTATAGCCTTAGAAATATCTACCCTTAGATAAGATTTATTTTGTTTACCTAGATTTTTTGGACATTTATACTCAAAGGATACAATTGAATTAATTTATTATAAATTCTAGGATTCCTTGGAAATTTCTACTTCGTGGATCGAATTACCCTTAAGAAGTCATGAATATTTGTACTCATTGGATCTTATTTACTTGTGTTCTAATAATACACATTTTCTTTGGATATTTCCACTACTTAGACCCTGTCCCTTTCAGGATTCACTCATAACTACTCTTCAAAGGTCATTGATAATGATTTCTATTCTTTACATGTAGACTTATGATTTAGTTAGTTGATACAATTGAGGCACTCTAGAATGTTTAGAAATACATTTATTTTTTTTATCTATACACATATTATATTTGTACATTGCTTCAACTTATATGCACATACACGAATTTTTATAGACTCAATTAGTGGGGGAGTATGGAGGGTTATCTCAAAACATGTCTGAGAAATTGTTAGGTACCCAGATAGACTTGATGGAGATAGGTTGAGTTAAGGGAAATAACTCACATTCTAATGATTAAATGGTTGTGCATAGGAGAAGGGGATATCGGGACTGAGATTTTCTCTCATATTTCTATCTAGGATAGTTTCCTTTTGGTGTTTTTTAAAATTTTGATAAATATATTATATTGGATTATTTTCACCATGTATTACTATATTTTTTTTATATAAATTCATGATCATTATTGTATCTAACACTATTAGATGAGATACATGGTTATTTATATGAAAATTTTTATTCTTATACTAGTCATTTCTTTCTTATACTTCCATTGTTGACTTTTATGATTATGAGAATATGATACAATATGATCATAATGGTATAGTCTTCTAACTATTCCACCAGGGATCTTAACTGATAGATAGTAGGATCTAGCATGTGGGGAGGTGCACATGAGGTGATATGGAAAACTAAGTTTGGTAATTATTTATTATGACAGGTCTGAGAAATCATAGCAGTGATTATAATCAATGTTTGATCATGAAGGAAGAAAACAATGTTGTTTTTAAGGCATGAAAATATGTTAAACCACAAAACATAAATAGTGGATGTTCATCCTACACGACATGTGATATACAAAACCTGACATGTAGTGAGAATTATGAAAAAAGTATATGTTATATTTGGACATGATTGATCTATAAAAATTAAATTTTTTGGGAAAAAAAGTATTGGTAAAAACATAGTGAGTCTGGATAATGAATTATTTTTGGTTGGAATAAATAATAATTAGATGAGTGTATGAAAACTATTTTATCCTTTGAACAATGTTATTTTCTTAAAAAATGTATCCATAGTCTAATGAATAATAAATGAGGCTGTGGTTACTAGGTGTTTGAGAACCCCCAGAAAATTATTCTAAGTTGGCCTAGAAAACACATGATCTTACATAATTCAATATTAAAAAATGATTTAAGGCTTCAAAATCGGGGTAACCATATCCAAAATAATATTAATAAGTTAAATTTAGAGGACACTATGATAAATTTACCCATACTGAAAAAAGACATCAATACTATTTATTAAACATGTAATAATGTAAAATTGGTTAATACAACTTATAATGGAGGTGGAACCAAAAATAACTATTGAGATAATTTACTTTTATGTGTGTGGTTATATGAATGTGCATTCAATAAGTTGGAAAATAAATTTCATATCAGTTGTATATTTTTTCACAACACAAGTTTTCCATCATGATTACAACACACAAGTCTTAGGACCTAGACTAATTTAAATGCTTTAAATGATTGGATGAGAAGCAAACATATTTAAAATTGAAGATTCTATGGTCAGATAATGGTAATGAATATATTTATATTGGGTTCAATGAGTATCTAATCAACCATGAAATTAGACCTCAATGTAGTTCTTCATATACTCCTCTGCAAAATGGAGGTGATGTGTATAAGAATTTGTGTGTAGTTAATATGGAGAAACCATAATGAAAAATCATGATACTTCGAGGTACTAGTAGTCACTAGAAATCACAATATCTAGAATAATTTTTAATACATTAATTATATGATAATACATAGATATGAATCCCTCTAATAAGTGGACCACTAAAAAGATGTATGGTACAAAATTTAGAGTTCTTGAAAGAAAATGTATCATCTAGAAGATGTGATTTAATGTTTCTGGAAAAGGATGAATAATGAGTTTTATTTGAGCAATCACCAAATAGTTGTTCTTATAAGGGCTATAAAAAGAGGTCTAAAGTAATATTTACGAATGATGGTGTTGTAGTACTGGATAATGAATAATTAATTAATAACACTCTTAGTATAGTTGATGATGATGAAATTGTTAGTTTGGAATATATTTAAGAAGATGAATAAAATATATAGATGCATACCTATGATGCAGATTCTACACTCTTCACTGAAGAACATGAAAAAACGATCCAACAAGGTAATTTAAGGATAATAAATTATTCTAATACATTTAGTATTATAAAGGATTAGAATCAAGGGGTAATGATAAAAATGTATATTTTGAGAAAATTTCATTCAAGATTATTGTAGAAATTGTAACCTTAAACCATTGAGAAATCATTTTAATATAAGGAGTTGTTTTTGGGTTATCAATGAGATTACTGGTCAGATCAAAATGTATGAAACATGGGAGATTATTCCAAGACCCATTAAAAGGAATGTAATAGGAGGATAATTGGTCATTAGAAATAAATCTGATTACAGTGGTTGAGTGGATAGGAATAAATCCAGGTGTTATGCATGTGATATGAACAAATTAAAGGGGTCAAATTTAATGAAACCTTTACTAATTTTTACAAAATTGTCTCCAAAAAAATATTCATTTCTATTATATCCTAGAGACTCCATAAAATATTTCAAATTAATGTTAAATCATATTTTTTTAAATGGAGATATTGATGAGGAAGTATATGTGGAATGACCATAAAGATTTATATCATATTTTTATGGAAGAAGAGTATGAAAGTTAAAGAAGTAAAATTATATATTGTAACATGATCCTAGAGAAATATATCCGAATAAATATTAATTTATAATAAACACAAAATTTGGGAAAGGTAAATTTAACAAAAACATGTATTCTTGGATGACCAATACCACAACACTCTTAATGATTATGTATATTGATAACATAATATTTTTTATTAATGAATACAATAAATGTTTAGTTTTTTTAAGGAACATTAAATCACACAAAGGGAATATTTGATATGTCTATTATTGTAGGAATGATTCTTTTTCATGGGTATACTTGTAACACTTCATGATTTTAAAAATATCACTTTTTAAGATAGCATTAACAATTGGAAACACAGAGCTTAAACGAACCCTAAAATATTATTATTTAAATATTACTCCAATAACCAAGCCATCACATTATCAGGTATAAATATAAATAACCATATTTTGAATATTTTTTCTAAATTTTAGTACATTACAAATGTAAGGATTAATTTATAAATAACAAGTAGTCAATTATAAGTAAAGTAATTTTATGATTCAATGAAACATTTTCTCTAAAAGTATTTTTTTATTTTTTATGTGCATGTATAATATAATTTATTTATACAAATTTTATTAATTATATTTTATAAAAATTATATCATATTTGAAATCATCATATCAAAATTAGTTTATTGTGAAATTCTATGATTTTTTTAATAGTTTAATTTTTCAGTGAATAATGAACCATTCCAATTTTTATTAAACTACCAATTATT
Source organism: Viscum album (assembly GCA_963277665.1). NCBI lineage: Eukaryota > Viridiplantae > Streptophyta > Magnoliopsida > Santalales > Viscaceae > Viscum > Viscum album. The sequence goes on from OY728139.1 coordinate 66,849,308, forward strand.
TTAATTAAATTAATTAATTTAAAAACCTCAGTTTATATTTTATTATAAAAATCACTGTTTAATTATAAATAAAATAATTAATTTCATAAGAGTGATCATTATACATGATTTTTTTATATGTTCAATTTTAGGGTTAAAAATACATTTTCATAAAAAGTATTTTTTTCATTGAGTGTAAATTTATATATTAAATTTATATATTTAAATTATAGAAATTTAATTTAATTATCCATGTTTTTATAGAGAAACTTATGTTCTATAGCATAAATGATACACAACACTGAACTCAAACAAACAATGATTATTTAAATATGACCTTTTTAACATATCTGTTAAATTTGAGGATATAAATAGGATATATTACATTATGAAATATGTATATATATATAAATATTTACTACAAATCATAAATATATTAATAAATTATTAGTAAATAATCACTGAATTTTTTAGGAGGGAAATTTTATTCTTCAAAAATATGATTTATTCAATAATTATTATTATTTCCTTTTGTGAAAAAATATTATAATAAATTTCTAGAATATTTAGAAATTATATTACATAAAAATAAAATTATTTTTGAAATCATGAAATCAAAATTTAATAAGGGATAAATATTGGGATTTTTCAGAAAATATTTATGATATTGTGAAGAGTGAAAAATACTGATGTTTTTTTTAAAATATCATTTTTTTATAAAATAAGTAATTTAAAAGTGCCATTATTAATTGAATTTTATTTGAAAGCATGAAAATCATAATTATGTAATATATAATTTAATTACTGATATTTAAATCAACATTATATCATATTTTTGAATTATTTTTTTTAGGCTTGAAAAGACATTTAACTAAAAAATATTTTAACATTTATTATTTTTTCCTTTTTAATTAATTAAAAAAAACCCAAAATGGGGAATGATTTAAATTTAATTTATAGATCATATATCTATAAATATGAATTGAAATTAAAATATATAGTTCTATATATTTGGTGTAGGTATTAGTATACAAAGGGTTGTTTCTATATAAAAGTTGGGGGGGATGTTATTTGAGGGATTGTTTTGTTTAAAATGTATTTTACATCTTTTTGTTTATTTTATTTTCTACTTATTATATTTTTAATATAACTGCCACTTATGGATGCTTGATCTATATATTTTTGTAGAATGGTTAAAACATAAATTTACTTTTCTGGTGAAATGATTCCTACAAGATCTTATATGATGCCTTTGGTTATTATCACCAGCCTCGAGTGATCAATAATGCACATCAGGTATTTTGTGGGCCATTCCCAGCATCTGAAGGTTGGAATGTCATGGTTGGTTCATGATACATCACAATCTGCATCCCTTGAATCTAATGAGATCAATTATTTATGAGTCCATATGGGTGTCCCTATGAGAATGTGTGATGTGCAGATGCAAGACTCACACACCTCAAGAAGGGATCTTCACTCAGGTCTTACTAGGTTATAACATGTAATCTAAAGGTAGTTCTAGTGTCTTTATATGATGAATAATTTTGTAGGGTTGAATTTCTGAGGCTACACTTATATGTAGGTGATAAATTATCATCTGTGACCCACTAGTCTTCTTTAGTAATTGCCCATTACCATGGGGAAGTGTGATAATGCGACCAATAAATTAATGATGAGATGGCCAAAAAATGTCATGACATTGTTGTAGTATGTTTTATCAAGGGACTATTGAAAATGGTAACACATTACCTACCGAACTGGGAGATATATTTAATCCATGAATGAGGAAAGATGTATGTTTATGAGATAGTGAATAATTATAGGGAGCTTAAGTGTGTCATTTATAATCCAGATTCTAATTTCCCATCATGATTTTATCTTGGGTTAATGAGTATTTTGGGTTAAAATTTCACTCAATAACTAATTTTGATCATAGACTGATCGGAATTCCGATTTATCTATTCAGGTTTTAGAGAGAATATTGCATGAATATGTCCTTTATTTAAATGGTCCACCAGATAATCATCAAGATATTTTAGAGTTATCCTATGAAAATAATTATTCATAATCGATTATGATGTCACCATAAGAGGCCCTATATAAACGTTTTTTATCACCTCTATGCTAGTTAGTGTTTGGGGAGTCAGTGAATTTTAGGCCAAGCATCATAAAAGAAATATAAAAGCATATACGGTTGATCAAGATATGATTATAGGCCACTTAGAGAAGTAATAAATCTTATATTATCTGGAAAAATCATTCTCTAGTGTTAGAGTTGGGAAACCTAGTGTTCTTTCTGGCATCACTTCACGTTAAATAAATGTTTATTTTAAGGTAGGGGAATTTGTAATTGTAGTTTGTGGTATCTTTCATTCTTATTGAGATAATTATTACCATTCCATTTCATTTAGAACTTCTTTAATGATAAAGGGATATATATGATTTCTTTCTCATATATCTTCTTATGAGATACAATTATATACTATCTTATATGATCCACATCGACATGGTCAATATGGATCCATATACGTTATTTGATGAATTACTTATTTATATTATAGATTGGAGGGGAGACTATGTTCAAGAAGAACACCTCTCACATATGGGTCCAATGCAAGCATGGCCAAATCCAGGATGAGGTGTCAGATCGATGACTGATATACAGGTGTAGTGGTTGGAGATTTTCACTAACAAGGATCGGTGATGCTCAACAGTGAAACTGTATGATAAGTTAATATATAGTGGGGTGGTAATAATATTTCATTTCCATATGATATATTATTTAAATATAATATTATACAAAACTCATACATTTTAGATGCTATTTTTCACTGGAAGAATTTAAGTGATTAAGGCTCCACTATGAAAGAACATAATAGGTACTGGGACATCTCTCAATTGAAAGATTCAACCAGTGACCCAGTTTCTTGGTATCAGGTCCCCATTAGAGGTGGCTGTGGAACAAGTATATGCTGAAAGGTCTTTGAGTGGACAATTACCCTAGATCGGGCACCTTGTGGGTTTATATTTAGACAGTTTTTAAATTTTAGTTGATTAATTTTTTTAAATTTTATTAAATTCCATCATTACCCCTACCTCTCTCATTTTCTTCCCCCAGCTACACACTTCACCAAAATTATATCCCACCTTCTTCTTCTAGTGGTGTATTTATTTTATTCGAGCATTGAATAGTGGGTTATCTATCATGAGAGGATTCATAGATTAAGGATAATTCTCATTGTTTGGTATTTTTATTTATCCCCATTTTTTCACCATAATTTATTTGGTATTACTAATGTTGGCCTTTTTATTTATTTATTCATTTTAACTAATCGAGGCTTAATCATCAAGTGGGTTATAATGAGAAGAATGCTACTATAAACTAGTTGTTAGTCCCTTTGTTTCTTGTTAGTATTTACATGTGTCATTTCATATGAAATATTCCCAATTACAATTTTCATTTTATATAATGAAACCAATTTATTTTTATTTCCTTAAATATCAATTGGATGAGTGGATCTCGTGAAGGCTATGCATTGTTCATAAATGTTTTGAGATGACACTATTGGTTGAAATTTACCATTTTCATAATGATTTGAAATTTGAAACTAGGGATTTGGGTTTTGGGATGATTTCTTATGATTAAGACTTGAGTCATTGTGTATCATGTGGTTTCCCTGGATATATCATAGAAATAAATTATTTAAGAACACAATGAGATAGGGTTGGGATAACTTGGGGTAAATATTTGAGAGGTTTAGTTTCTTAAGAAGTTGAATCTTCATATATTAAATAAAATATAAATTCTGTTAATTTGTTTATAAATACTAAATTATTTATTTAAATTTCCCCGTTTTGTATATATAACACCTCATTCAACCAATGTTGGTTGGTGGAAAGTTTTCAATTTATATTAATTTGACGATCCATCATTCACCTTGAGGCTGATGTAATTGTCGAACCTCATCCACATTGTGTTATTGATGGTGGTGCATCATCCACTAAAGGATTCATTTCTGTGGTATTCTATACACCAATTGGTGTTGTTCCGATGGTGAATCGTCTACATGTAGATAGTACTTATGGTATATCATCCACTAAAATAATGATTCAGGTAGCCCCCATCTACTTATATTTGGATGGAAGTGGTACACATTTAACCTAAAGAGTCTATTCTGATGGTGCATTTTCCACGCATGTTGTGATATATTAGTTATTTATCACCCACCAGATTTGTGTAACTATTTCCAAAACTTTATCCGGGGCGCGCACGTTCGTCTGATTGAATGTGACAAGAATGACTTTGTTACCTTGCATTCCAGCTTTCCAATGGTGGGCAGCATCCATTCCTTGTTCAGGGACATTTTCTCCTTAATCAAAACTGGATGATGGGACGTTGGTTCTTCCTTCCGTGGATTACTCCACAAAATTCATCACCTAGTACGGTTCTCCCTCATATATTTAATATGTTGTTTGTGAAACTCTTCCTAGCACTATATCTTCATGGACACCAGTTAATTATGCTGCTTATGTCAGGACATTCCATGGGGTCCGGTTAGGGCAGCAACCTTCAGTTAGGGGATTAGTCACGCTGGGCATCACTGGTGTGTCTGGACGCTGGGGGATCGGTGTGTCTCTCTTTTGTCACTTATTATAGGGCTTCTCAAGGGTGCGGAAGCCCGAGGAATCCAACATCGATTATGGGTAATCATATGCCATTGGTATGTGTCAGAGGTTTTGCTCATCTTCACATGTTCAACACAGGGTATGCCGCAAGTTTAACGTTCAATAGAGACGGATCAGACTGATCAGAACACCGATTAGAGTGGATCAGGTGGAGGAACCCCCTTGGAGGGAACACCGATATCCGGGCCAACATGTGGGAGGCTTCTCGAATGTTGTGGGAGGGAATGAGGGGCCATGATCTCACCAGGATGTGGTGGCCCGGGTAAGAATCAGGATGGATGATGGTTTTGGGCTTGAGTCTCAAAGAGACTTTCTACATATCTCCGTGGTGGCAAATCAAAGTCTGCGTAGTTCATCCGACAGTGGCTTACCGCTGAATAGGGTTTACAGTATAACATCATGCCGGATGGGGTCGAACTGATGTGAAATGAGACGAAACAGTTAGATGTTGGGCTTAAACCTCGGGTATGTTTCTTACTTAATTTACCTCTGCAAGGAAAAAATACAATGTAGTTCAGGATGAGGTGGGGCTCAAACTCTAGGCTTTCCAAGGTGTTATTGAACCGACGTGAAGGAGCTCGGAATGACTGGGTGGTGGTGGCCTTGATCCTCAGGGAGGCTTCCTACGTACCCTAACTTGGAAAAGATCAAAGACTATGTAGTTCAGGTTGGGGGTGTCAGAGAATAGACATGAAGATGGACTGGGGTTCTGATGGTTGATGGGCTCGAACCTCATGGAGGCTTCCTACTTACCATGCCTTGACATGGATCAATGTCCTCATAGTTTGGGTGGTGGTGTCGGCAAACTGACGTGAAGATGGAATGAGGGTCCAATGGGTGATGGGATTAAACCTCGTGGATGCTTCCTACATACCATGTATTGACATGGATCAATTTCCTCATAGTTCGTGTGGCGGTGTCAGTGAACCGACGTGAAGATGGACCGGGGGTAAGATGTGTGATGGGCTTGAACCTCATGCGACTTCCTACATACCATGACATGACATAGATCAAAGTCCTCATAGTTTGGGTGGTGGTGTTGGTGAACTGATGAGAAGATGGACCAGGGGTCCGATGGGTGATGGGCTTGAACCTCATGAGGCTTCTTACTTACCATGCCTCGACATGGATCAATATCCATGTAGTTCGGGTTGGGGGGTGTCGAAGAACCGATGTGAAGTTGGACCAGGGGTCCGATGGGTGATGGGCTTGAACTTTTTGGAGATTTCCTACATACCATGCCTTAACATGGATCAAAGTTCATGATGTTCGAAGAGATTACAGTTTAACATTTTGTAGGACGGGGGAATTTGGGTGTTATGCTCTAGGCGGCCCAAGGTGTTTGGTGAATCGACATGGTCGGAACGACTGGGTGGTGGTATTGAACCTCATAGGGGATTCCTATGTACCATGTATTGACATGGATCAAAGTCCTTGTAGTTTGTTGTTGTCACGGTCAGTGCCTACTCTAAGCCCATGTGAGTCGTGCTTGTTGTGAGAAACAAGAGGCAACAGAGACCTGACGATCACGTCACGAAAGGTGCGTCCGTGGGATTTGGAGTGGGGCTTACTAATGGAGCAGACCAAGGATAGAAATATTGGGACTTACTCTAATATGGAGGCCCAATGACGTCAAAGCCCAGCGAGAGAGGGAAATGGTGACAAGGACCCCTATACCTATCTCCCCTCTTGGTCTTTGGCACCGAGGAAGTGAGTAGGAGCATGGATGCTACTACATGTAAGAAGGGATAGGGCTTATACCAAGGTGGATTCCCATTACCCATGAACAAAATCCACTCCCATAAGGAGGATATCATCCCCTGTGGAGACCAGGGGGCGTGGAGAATGTCCATGGTGGGGGTTCCCCGCATGTGAGGCATAAGGCTAGGTCACAGTTTAACATCATGTGCTGAGGATGATGGTGCATGGAATTTTAGCATCCTGCAGCTTGGACGAGGTGGGTGTGCTCCACACCCCTAGGACTTACATAACCGGTATCATCTACTCCTTGTGGGAGGGAAGGAACCGACAACGCCATGGTGAGGGGGTGTCGTGGAGTGAACCATCGAGGGGTCCATGTTAGCGTGGTTATGCGAAGAAGAAATATCCATTAGCGTGCCTATGAGAAGAAGCATTTGGAGAAGCAACACAATGGGTGGTATCGTCTAGGGGACTTGGAAGTCACATCGTGCAAACCTGGAGGGTCGCACGAAAAAAGGATTTTCCAAGAAGAGGGGTCCATAGGAAGGGGCCTTGTGGAGCTCTGTTGCTCAGCGTGGTGGAGGGCACTTGCAAAGAGGAGTGCTTCACGAAGTTGGGTGCCTTAGCCTCAGCATGAGGTGGAGGTGAATATGGGAGGTGCTTTGTGAAGTGGAAGGGAATTTGTGGAGCACAGCCTCGTAGAGAAAAGGTGCCTCGTGAAATAAGGGGTTAGAAAGCAATGTGCTTCATGAAGTATGGTGACCCCGCCCTAGCATGTGGATCATGTGTATATGAAGGGTGTTTCGCGAAGCATAAACACTCTGCGATGACCCAGGTCCCCTTGGGGATCCACTTCTTTCACGAAAGCCCTTAGGATTCGCAAAGGTCATCCCTCCTGAAGGAGGGGATCAAAATGATACAAACGGGAGGCACTTCGCGAAGCGGATGTACATCACACAACTCATGGTTCACAGAGTAGAAGGATGCTTGGCGATTCGAAAGCTGGGAGGCTGAAGGGTCAGATTGTCTATCCCAAGAGATTAGGGAGAGCCCAATATCTATAGGCAAGAGGCGCCGCAGAACAAGGCTCACACGGCGCGAAGAGGGGCTCGGTGGCTTTGTGGCAGGTCGCCAACGTTAAATGGGGTTGCAGAGCATCCCGCCTCCTTGCTTCACGGTGGAATCCCGGAATTCAATGATGGTCATGGAGCCTCCCTCCTTATTGCTTCATGGCAGACTTGCAAAGGTCAATGGCAGTCTCAGAGCCTCCCGCCTTCTTTTCTTCGCGGCGGCCCCGACGCTGGAGGGGACTTCGTGAAGTGACTTCATGAGGCAGTCCATGGGGCCGTCTTGGGGCCTTCTCTTTGTCCATAATTTTGGCCATGAAAAATGACCCCCACTTAGACATGGATCCGTGGAGAGATCAAGGGTCTATGTCTGATCTAAATGGCCGAAAATCCTCAATCATTCATGGCGTTGACTCGTGAAGAGGGCTCGTGAGGCGGACAGGGGACGTGCGTGCTGGGTGCGCTACAATGCTCCGCAAAGAATGGACGCGCCACAAAGCCTAGAAGGCCATCACCTATAAATAGGGGGCCTGCTATTTCTTTTGGCCTTTCCTTTCTCCGTGAACTTGTATTCTTGTGCTCTTGATTCGTGAAGCTCTTCATACTCCGTGAGTGATCTCTGCGAATCGGGTCTTCACGGCGCACAGTGAGTCCTTGACTCCACGTTTGTGCTCCACGATCCGACATTGAACGCCGAGACAACGCCCCCTTGAATAGTCTTCATGAGAGGTCATCGCGAACACACTTTGAGAACGATCTTCATGAACCAGGCAAAGAAACATCACAGTTCTAGAACGAATGGCCAACCAAGAAGCTACCCAGGGGGTCCTTGCGGATGCCGCCAGGTGGGACAAAATGGAAAATAGTCTGGTGCTAGCAGAGCTAGTCTGGAGCCACTCGTACCATAGTTATTTGGTGGAGATGCTGTCAGAGAGCCAGTAGAACTACCTGTTGTGTAGGAGGTTTCCCTTGTATGGATTTGGGCTTAGGAATGACGTCTTCATCCCTGAAGTAGGTAGGGATGAGCCATCTTACAGGTTCCCGAGCATGACGTGTTAGCACCAATGGTTCAGGGTGCCCGATGGTCATGCTCGGGAGGACTTCGCACCTATCATTTCCAAATATTTATACAATCATCTGAACAATGACGATGGGAAGGAATTGTTGTCGGACACGTGCCCTGCTCTGTACCGAACCATCCTCAAGGCAGCACTGGGGAACCCGAAGAAGGGGTGGTCTGAGGAATGGGACCTACACCTGGGAAGAAATTCTATGGACAATTGGGCTTGGGACTACTAGTTAGGTTCTTCGTGCGAGGATTTCAAAGTGGATCTGAGAAGATTGGTGCTCTATGAGGCAGCTTGGGCTTCCCAGTTCCATATCTACCAGCCGAAGCAGTTAATGCTGGATCTGTTGAGCCGGTGGTCACCGGGGACCAATACCATCTACATGCATCATGGGGAGGTCAAAATCATCCTATGGGATTTTCAATAGATCTTAGGGGTTCCAATACATGGGGAGATGTATGACCAATTCCTTCCAACTTTGGGTGTGTGGGATGATTTGAAGCAGATGCCGCATCTCGAGATGGCATTGATGTAGCTTGTACCCGGGGAGGATAAGGAGGCGGTTAGAGATGTCCACTTTAGGCAGTGGTTCAAGAAGTCTCTGAACTTCCTAGAGAATAGGAAGTTCCCAACGAGGCATTGAACTTGCCCAATGGGGGCCCAGTGTAATGAAAACTCATACTGGTGGCTTTTGGAGAAAAGCTAGTGGAAGACCTGGGGGTTCAGTGTCAGCACTAAAAATTGGCCAATAGTTAGGATGGCGGCATTCATTGCAGCTCTCATTTGTGGTTTGATCCTACCAGTGAGGGATACAAACATGGGAGGGTGGCCAAGCACTTTCATCATGGTGTCCAAATTGGAGAAAAAAGGGAGGTTCAACTTGGGGATCCCAATGCTCGCCAAGTTGTACAAAATGTTGTGGCACATTAGTGAGGGGAAGAGGCCATAGAGGGTATGCGGGACGTCCCACCTACTATATGGATGGATGGTGGCGCACATTAGGGGGATTTATGAGTATCCAAACCTTATATCTCCACCAGGTTCAAACTTCCTTCCCTCGATCTTGAATTCCATGAGGAGCTTTCTGACAAAGCTGACCTCACCATCAGTTCTAAACTGGGTGTGGAGGGTGGAGGAATTCAATTTCCACTCGTTCCCACTGCCAAAGGGGGCCTTAACGGATGATGTATAGGGAACGGAAGAGCACCAAGCCTAACCCTTGGCCTTTCAAGGTGGGGTCTTGGTGGGAAGGGTGGACTGTGAGTGTCTCTGCAAGCCATACACCCCACATCGGTTTACCAAGAAATTGTGGTTCCTGTAGTGGCTGACCCTACAGGTCTACATGGGGGTGCGTTATAAGGATCACATGTGTGTAATGAGGCAGATGTTGCTCTTGTTCAAATAGGAGGATGTGAAAATTCGAAATTTATTTCCTCCACCAACCGCTGTCATTGGGATGATAAAAGAATATGCCCAGAGTTGGGAGGCGACCTACCCAGGGGAGGCGCTAAAGCGGCCAACCGTCCTGGTCACTGAGGGTGATCTTCCCTGACCTTAGGGCCATGTCTGGAAGGCAACAAGGGAATCACGTAGTGGTGAGGCTTCTATAGCGGTGATTCCTGCACCAGTTGAGGGGGGAGTGGCAGTAGCGGATCTAGCAGTGGCAGTGGAGCTAGGGGTCCCAAGAGAACTGAGTCATCCATAGGGGAGGCCACCGAGGGGATTCCACAAGATTTCTACTCAGGCCCTGGGGAAACGGTTGGGTCACATTTACATGCCGGAGAATGCTATCATCCCGGAGGCCTGGGACATCTGGTAAGTCAACTGGGAATTCCTCATCCCATCTGAGTTATGGAAGCACCTCAACCACATCTGAATGGACTTGTTGGGAATCGGCCCTACTGTGGCTAGTTTCAAAGTATCCCAGGATGAGGCAGAGCCGTACATAGCCGAGCTAGAAGACTTCATCTACTCTCGGGGTACCTCGCATCTGATTATTGACTGAGTCAGTGTGTTGCTGGGTCGCACGGTTCCTCTGGAACTGTCAAACACTATCCTGAGGAAGTGCTTCCTCTTTCCAGACAAATCGGACGAGTCCTCATGGGGAGAAGAGGCTGGTAAAGAAATTCCACCAAGTAGGGTTAAGTCAGCGATCAATCCTTAGATCTTGAAGATTTTTCAGAGTTCCTCGAGGTAAAATCCCAAGTTCCTTCTTCAGAGTCTGCCCTTAAGTTACTCTGGATTCTTTATTAGCGTCTGCACTGGATTCCTTATCTGCCCTGACCACGTTAACTGACATGCATGTCCCCTTTTTGGTTTGTACAGTTCTCCAATTGGCTTGGGCCACTGCAGCGAAGTTGGTCGGGGCGTCTGGCAGTGCCCTTCCTAGGGGCATGCCAAGGACTGTGGAAGAGGACATCCTGCCTGACCGGATTACAGCACTCCCGATCACTATTGGGGATTCTAGTGAGATAGAACCTGAGATCCTCGAGGTGATATCTGATGATGACTACCAACCAGACTATTCAAGCCCCGCCACACCCGATCTGACGCCAGACATGGGTCCGACAGAGGAGTTCTTGGGGGGTATTCCCTGCATACGAGCATGCCAATAGCTCTGAATGGGATGAGAAGGCCTCTGATGAGGAGGAAATCAAAATAATCCATCACCAATCAGGGAAGCTTATCATGCTCTTCATCAATGACACCCCCAAGAACTATGGTTGGTTGATATGGGTAGACTTCCCTCACGATTGCACAAACTATGTGCTGGGGTAGTGGATGCCCAACATCCTCACATGCTCATCTGGGATCATATGGCAGAAAATATTCAGAAGTATGACCATGGCATTGGCTTGGGTGGGAAGTGGAGGAAGGGAGTGAACATAAAGAGGCTTTGGGAGGCCGAAAACAGGGTTGAATGGCTACAGGACTAGGCAGAAGAGAATTCTGCTTCTCTTGATGTGAAATTGGAGGTCGTATTGCGGCTAAAATCCAATCTAGCAGAACATGAAGAGGGCATGAAGCAAGCCTTTGAAGAGATGGCCATCATCCAGAGCAGTGTGGAGCAGGATGGGGTCATGGCCAGTGAACTGCGCCCTCTTGCTGTTGAGGTGGAGTGGGAAGTAAACACGGGGCAGCAACCCCTGGACAACACCTGCCAGAGGGTGGTGGAGCTACAACATTCCTTTGACGAGGTCAATCCATCCTTGGGGGGAGTCTAACCCCGAGTATTGTAATGATTGAAAAGCCATAAATTTACTTTCATGCTTTGATTGTTTGAATGTCGTAGCATGCATGAGTTCCATTATTTACATTGGTTTATTGCATCCTTATAATGTTCACGGAGCGCACATCGATCATTCACTAAGATCATGTGGGTCAGGCCCGATGTGAGAAACAAGGGATGAAATCTTATCACCCCATCCAAACGTAGGAGTGTAAGCCAGGAATTGGGTATCTAGAGTATGAACAAATGGTCCAGATTTTCAGGAGGAAAAGGGCGGGACCAGACTGTATAATGAATCTCTCAGAACAACTGAATTACCGTCATCCTAGTGTGCTCTTGTGCACAAATGGGGTAATGATAGGGGTGATTAAATCAGTCCCAACAGATGGAAATGAGAGGTGTGAATCACGAAACCCTGCATTCAGAACATTATAAGGGTGGCGTGACAATAAAGAATAACTATTTTCCCCATTCAAAACACAACATTCTTATTATATTATCTTGGAGTGGGGATAGCAAATGAGGGTCGACCGTTGACTATGTTTGAAACATATGACCAAGTTGAAACTTTTATCTATTAGTATTTCAGAACATTGGCCAAGGAAAATAGGTGGGCCATAGGGAGAGCATCCATACTGTTAGGGGGATCCTCCCGATGTGAAAGAGGATGAGGGTCCGAATGAGTGGGCACAAAAAGCGTGGAATATGGAGTGAGGGGTTGTTTGCACAGAATCCAACACTCTTGAAGTTACGCCACCATAGTGGGAGTGCACTAGATGGTCGCATAGGATTGATCATGGATCATTCCTTCTTTTAGACAGGGCCTCTCTGGTGAGGGGGCCGTCGCTTCCCAATGTCATCTTGTGGCATCCCGAACTAATTCAAGGAAAAGTTGCAGTTACATAGTTCCCTACAAGGTGTCAGGCCGAGGTGCTGATGGTGGGAAAGGATGGGATCCGGGATTCCTGGGGCTAGACCCTAGGTGAAATTCCTATGTGTCTCTACATATCCCATGAAGATGGGAATCAAGCCATACATAGTTTTGGAAGCATAGCTTAACGTCATTCAGGACGATGAGATGCCTGGATGCGCTGGCGTACATCCTACCAATACTACTAATCCCACTTAAGTCATGCTTGATGTGGGAAAAAAGAAGTAATGGGGGACTTCTCGACACAGGAAGGAACATGATTAGGTAAAGGGATTCTCGGTAAATGCTGGCCCATGAGGAAGTTGAAATATGTGAATCATGAATCTTGAAATCTTGACCACAATGATAGATGCATGACGATAGAGGATAACTATTGACCGTTGTGGAAATGCAGCATCCACATCGCGTTAGCCTAGAATGGGGACAGACAAATGAGGGTTGACCATTGACCATGTTCAAAACATGGAACCTATTGCAAGTGTCATTAGAAATCCTTAGGGGCATTGTCCTAGTATGATAGGTGAGCCAATGCAGCATGAGACCTTGCCGTTAGGGTGTCCCTTAGGATGTGGTAGAGGAATAGGATCCAAATAGCGAGCTCATGAAGCGTGGACATGGAATGAGGGGAATGTCTCCATGAAAATCCCACACTTCGGGCTCTTTGTCAAACACATCTAAATATGATAACGAAACGTATTAGATAGAGGGAGTCGAGTCCCCTCCCATAGGGAGATTATAGTTTAGGGTCGTAGAACTCGGACCATGGATGGTAGGAAATGTGGGAGACACATGGTGGGGTAATTACAAAAAACCCGACATAGACGTGAACCGGGGGTTCCAACCACCATGTGTCCCTTGTAGAGGTTTATGGTCGAGGGACCGAAAACGAGAGTTTAGATGGGCCTGAGGCAAGGTTCATGGTCATTCCTACATACCCCATGAGGATGGGGATCAAGCTACACGTAGTTCTTGAAGTGGCACGGTAAGGTGCCAGTGCTAGTGATAAAAAGGGGGTGCGGGCATGACCCTCACACCAAGAGAAGCGGTATTTGATAAATCTTGTTTTTCCTTTAAGGTGAGTGGTTTTTCTTTTGTTGAGTGATAGGCCTAGGGTAGCAGGCCCTAACATTACCACAAGAATCAAGCTGTAGCAGGCATTTACAAATGGTATGGTGTGTGACCAATACCAAACATGGTGTCCCATTGAGGACATCAAAATGCAGGGCTATTTTTCGTTGTGCAACCAGGACGATAATGTCGTAGTTTAGGGTCATGTGATCGGACCAGGAAGCATAGTTTAATGTCATAGGGATTTGACATGAAAGAATTCACACGACGCTATAAAGCATACCCGACGTGAATGAGGAAAAGGTCCCACACCACACTGTATGCAATTCTGAGAAAGGAGCCTCTGTCCAAGGGGCCTGAATAGAGGTTGGGAGGTAAGGGGAAGGAGAAACTAGCTCCCAACTACACTGAACCTAAAAATGAGATGTCCAAGTTTTCCTACGTATCCCATAAGGTTGGGAATCAAGCCACCAGTAGTTCTAGAAGAGATCTTAGTTTATGGTCTTAGAGCTCGGACCATGGATGGAGTGAAAACCCACCAAGTAAGTGTAGACCTCAACTTGATCCCTAAGCCCTTGTGAGTTAAACTCGGTGTGGGAAACAAGGGAGGATGTTGTCTATTACAATACCTGGAACTTATGCCCAAGAGAAATTAGTGTGTAGCCCCAAATGACGCCCCTATCATGGATTTGGTCCTCCTAACGCACAAATGCACACTGAGGAATAGTACCAAGAGTTTTGAAGTTCCACTTGGACATGATGAGGTGGAGAAGGATGTGAATCATGTAACCGACATTTTGGGCTTAATGGGGATGGCATGGTGATGGAGGATAACTGTTGACCATGTTCAAAACACAGTATCAATATCATGTTAGCCTGAAGTGGGACAACAAATGGGCATTGACTGCTGACTATATTCGCAATGCGGGATTTTTATCGGCATGTTGTCTGCAACCCTCTAGGGTGTTGGACTGTAGTGGTCGGAGAGCCATTAGGCCTAGCATTCATGCCACTCAGGGGTCCCTTTGGGTATGAATGGTGATGAAAGAACTAATGAAGGGGAACAAAAATCCTGAAAAGTGGTTGGAAGCATGTCCGAGCAAAATCTGACATTCCGGGTACTAAACCAGAGTACCCTTAGGCACATTGGTAAACCGCCGAAGAGGGTTGACAAAGTTTCTCAACTTGAGAGTAATGGGATTGAGAATTCCTAGGAGGGAGAGGTACATGGCGCGGTCATTACCAGCCCAATGTTGACGAGGAAATAATCTCATTCCAAGCCATATACTCCCCTCCCCGGGGAAGGGTTGGCCAAGGGGCCAAGGAGAAATAGAGATTTCTGAGAGATGGGGCTGACCCAATGTCCAGACATTCGGATGGTCCTACATATCCCACAAGGATGGGAATCAAGACACACGTAGTTCATGAAGGTACCCAGTGGAAAGATAACCTAATGAGGGGGGTGTACGACCTGGCGAGTAACCCAACGTGAAGGAGGACATAATCCTGCACCACACCCTACACTTTGGGATAGAACTGGGGTCGGGGCCCAAAAATGCCAAGGAGCCTGAGGTTGGGCCTTAGTCACGAAGGATCGACCAGTTTTCAGTTTAACGTCTTATAGTGAGGATGAGGGTCGAGGGCCCGAGAAGGCCATGGGGCCTGAGGCTGGGCCTCGGTTAGGAAGGCCCGACCAGTTTTCATATTAACATATTGCTGTGAAGATGAGGGCCGGGGGCTCGATAAGGGGATAAGGTGTCTCATCTGTGGATGTGTACGTCACAGTGAGCAACCCGACATGAATGAGGACATAATCCCATACCACGTGGTACAATCCCATAAAAGAGAACCTGGTTCGGGGCTCGAAAAGGCCAAGGGGCCTGTGGCTGGGCCTCAAATGGAAGGCCATACGCCCTTTTTTATGGTTACTGCCTCATCACAATTCCTAAGCCCATGTGAGTGGTGCTCAGTGTGGGATACAGGGAACTGGTCTCAGCTCACCCATCATATGGGGACTAAAACCTGGCTTTTCCTGAAGTATGTTTATTGCTTGGAGATACAACAGGGCAGAATGAACCACTAAAATCAATGTTTGGGACATATTTGGGTGGTTCCAATGTCACATGACAACTGTTGACCTTGTTCGAAACACAACTTCCCTATAGTAACCTGAAATGGGAACAACGAATGAGCATCAACCGCTGACCATATTCGAAATGTGGGACTTGTATCAGCTTGCTACTCGATATCCTCAAGGGTGTTGGCCCGAAGTTGGTAGAGAGCCCTTAGGCCTAGCATCCATACCATTCATGAGCCCTTCCAGACGGGAAAGGTGATGGAATCCCAATCAAAGAGTGGGTGAAGCATAGCTGTACCCATCTTTAAAAGAGGCGAACATCTCCAGGGAGCGGGACGTATAACCGAATCGAGGTTAGCTCGACATGAATTGGGGAAATAATTTTCACCCCACCATATGTCTTGATCTAAGGGGAATATTCTAGCGTTTCGCTTGGGCCAATAGAAAAAATGTTCGGGCGTTCCTAAATAACACATGAAAATGGGAATTAGGCCATATGTAGTTTTTTGAGGCCATGTAGTTTAACGTCGTGCAGTAAGGATGTGGGATAATTGAAGAATGGGAGTGGGAACACGATGCGACAATTACAATACTGGTATGAGTGACAGTGAGGAAGCCGACATCACATCATGCAAGGATCCTCTGAGATAACTATACCTAGGGGGATAGTTGAGAAGAAGAGTTTGGGGATGGTCTCAGGATGAGGCGTCTAAGCATTCCTAAATATCCCATGTGGATGGGAATCAGGCCATACATAGTTATCAAAATGCAGTTTAATGTCATGATGAACGATGCACAGTTTAAAGTCATGTAGGACTTGATAGTTTAAGGTCATGCAGGACCATAAGGCTAAGGCAAATTATTTCTTGAAGAACTTGGAATTTGTGGGAGGAGTTATACACTCACCATTCGTGGTCACGAGGGAGTATGCTCCGTTGGGGTAAAACCTGTGGACTATGTAAGGCCCTTCGCATTTGTGCTCCAACATGGGTGGTTTCTTGCTAGGGATCATTAGCGCTCAAAGGGAATATAACAGGTCAGCTTGCAGAAAAGAGCAGATAGGAACATTATTATTGAAGGCTCTTGACACCTTATTCTAGTGCCTTTCCTGATTGTTCAGGGCACAATACATAATCTGATCAAGTTCTTCCAATTTTTCTAGACAGATTTCGGCCACTCTATCTAGCTCATGTTGGTCATAAATGACGGTGCGTAACGAAGGCTGCTAAATCTCGAGGGGCAGGATGGCCTCATCCCCGTACACCAGGGAATATGGGGTCACCTGGGTGGAATTGCAAGTCATTGTCTGATAAGCCCAGAGGGCATTGGGGAGCTTGTCCGACTAACTTTTCTTGTTCTGTCCAACCATTTTCTGAAGAATATTATAGAGGGGTTTGTTGAATGCCTCAATCTGTCCATTTTCCTATGCGTGACTACAGGAGGTATGGTTCGAACAGATATTGTACTTGGCATACACTTTCTTTAGTTTGGATGCTTGGAAGTTGGTGCCATTATCGGTGAAGACTACGTGAGGAAGTCCAAACCAGTGGATGATGTTAGAGCCCATGAAGTCAACGATGGAATGGGCCTTGACCTCCTTAATTAAACCCGCTTCTGCCCACTTAGA
This sequence comes from Viscum album, assembly GCA_963277665.1. Taxonomy (NCBI): domain Eukaryota; kingdom Viridiplantae; phylum Streptophyta; class Magnoliopsida; order Santalales; family Viscaceae; genus Viscum; species Viscum album. The sequence goes on from OY728139.1 coordinate 66,866,740, forward strand.
GGAGAAATCCGTGGTGCTCCGGATGAATCTACACTGGAGATCTATCGCTGGTGGATATGGTCCCACGACATCGAGTCCCCACACCACAAATGGCCAAGAGTACTTGGTGGATGGATAGGTTCTGGTGGCTGATGCAGGATGTTAGCATGAACTTGGAACGCATGACATCTTTTGGAAAAATCGATGTAATCATGGATCATAGAGGTCCCAAAGTACCCCAGTCTCTGGACTTTATGGGAGAGCTTTGGCCTAGATTAGTGGGTACCGAAGGAACCAGTGTGAACCACTTGCATGACCTATGGAATCTTGACTCCTTGGATGCAATGGAAGATAACACCATCAAAACCGTGCTTATGGAGGATATTCTCAAGACTGGGACCACTCTGGAGGGTAAAATACTGTGCACGGCGTCAGATTCACTCATTCTTGGCCTGGTCAGGTCGGAGATAATCATTTTGGAGATGCTCGACCAAAGTGGATCTTCAGTCGGGAGTCGCTTCAACCACTGGATCTGATAAGCCTAGTGGTCTTGTCGTGGATGATCCAGCGGTTAGATGTCTTACTCGCATGTCGTCATCATACTCTGGGGTGAAGTGGGAAATGACTCTCCAGTGTGCCACAGGTATAATAAGATCATCCTATTCGAGCTCTACAAGTGATGCCATCAGGCTGGCCAAGGCGTCCCCTCAACCATTCCTTGACCAAGGGACATGGGTAACCTCCGGCCGAGAATGGAACTGGTCCATTAAATGGAGGGTGCGCTCCAACAAAGGTAAGAGCACTAGTTTTTTTGACAACATAGCCACTATTGAATGCTTGATGACTAGCTCGAAATCCCTTTTCACATGAAAATGGGGCCCATAGATCTCTAGGGCCAGCTCGAGGCCAGTGATAAGAGCCTTATAATCTACCTTGTTGTTGTTGAAGCCTTCTAACAATAGGAATTAGTACGGAAGAATGTCTTACATCGGGGTAATGAAGATGATACCTAGGCCCACACTATTGAGTCGAGGATCACTGAGCCTCCTACCGGTGGGAATCCGAGAGGCATCGTCGAAGTGCATCCACCAACACGGGATGTCATGATCAACCGAGAGGATCACCTCTTCGGGAAAATAAAAGTCCAATGACTGGTCTGCAGAGTTTCGATGGGTAGCCAAGAAGTCTTCCAATGCCTTCCCCTTGATTGCCTTCTGAGGCATAAACCTGATGTCGAACTGCTGGAGGATCACTGCCCACCGTGCTAGATGGATGGTCAACATTGAGCGATTCAGAATGTACTTCAGCAGGTCTACGCAGGAGTCCAACTATACCTCATGGTGATACAGGCAATTACACAACCTCTACACAGCAAATACGAGTGCAAGGAAGCTCTTCTTATTGGGGGATTATATGGTCTCTATATTGAGGAGTATGCTGCTGAGGTATTAGAGACTGTTTTCCTTACCCTCATTGTTCTTCTGGGTGAGAAGGGTGCTGAGAGATCATTCCAGGGATGTCAAGTACAGAATTAGCGGCTTCCCAGAGACGGGTGACATCAAGACCGGAGGTTGGAGCAGATACTACTTGATTCCCTCGAAGGCTGTCTGGCACTCCTCGTCCCATTTGTAGGCAGAGAATTTCTTCATTAGCCGAGAAAAGGGCATACACTTTCCACCCAGATTCACAATGAATCGAAACATGTCGGCTATGTTTCCTTAGAAACCTCTCAGCTCCCAAATATTTCCTGGGGTAGGAATCTGGTTGATTGCCTTGATCTTCTCTGGGTCGATCCAGATACCTCAGTACCTAAACAAAATCAAAGAAACTTCCCTAAAGTGACCGTGAAGGCACACTTCAATGGGTTCATCTTCAAGTGGTGGGAAATGAGGAAACCAAACACTTTCTCAAGGTCCTTGAGATGGTCCTGGTGCTGGAGTGATTTGATCACCAAATCATCCACATAACATTCCACCAATATCCCGAGGATTGTCTTGAATATGCGGTGCATAACCCACTAATAGGTGGCACCTGCATTCTTCAGGCCGAAGAGCATAACCTGGTAACAGAAAGTACCTTGGGGCACCCAGAAAGTAGTGGAATCCTTTTCCTCAGGGGACATATAAATTTGATTATATCCAGAGTAATCGTTAATGAAAGAGAGGGCATTGAATCCATCCATAGAGTCGATCAACAATTCTGTCACTAGAATGTGAAAATCATCCATCAGACACTGACAGTTGAGATCCCGGAAGTCGATACAGACTCTAATTTGTCCATTCTTATTTTTGATTGGCACTATGTTGGCTAGAGACTTGGGGTACTGGACCTCTTTGATGAATTTGGATTTTATGAACTTATCAAATTTGGCTTCAACCATGGCACCATGAGAAGGGTGCATCTTTCTGGGAGGCTGCTTGAACACGCGGCGGTTTTTCAGGAGATCGAGACTGTGGAAGACTTCCTGAGAATATAGTCCTGGAATATCGTTGTAACTTCAGGAAAACGTTTCATGATGCTGTTTAAAGAAGTCCACGTACCACTACTTCTCCTTGAGGGACATGGTAGCACTAATCAATGTAGGTCTCGGATCAGCCTTGCTTCCAAGGTTCACCTGTAACAGTTCATCGACCGTGGAAGAGACGCCATCTTCAAAGGTAGGGAGAGCATCCTCTAGATCCTCTTCTTTACTTGCAGAGGAGGGATTCCTAGTGGATGGAGCTTCCCCTGGGTCGGAGGAACCTGATGGGAGGCCAGTACCAGCCTGGATAGTAGTGGACTGTGCATCGGGAGATTCACTCACCGCTGAGACCATAGCGATGAAGGCAGTCGATCCAATCCCATCATGCCTTCAGCCCAGGGGGCCACACTAGATGATATCAAAGCAGTAGTGGCACGTCGGCTTGATCTGGTTAATCCCAACCCAAATAAACAGACATGTATGTCGTACGGTCGTTGCCATGGGGCTGACATCCTGGTATCGTATGGGGGTAGGAGGTTTCAGGATCACCTGATCTTGGTTTCTGTAGGAGTATGATGTGATTTTCCACCATCGCTTGGACTTGGGAATATTCCTTCCTCTAGGACCCTATACAATAAATAATTTTCCCATGTCGTGGGTTGTGACCTCCAATCGATGTATTGGGAAGACATAGGCTTCATCCAGACCTGCCTAGGTGTCACTTGTCGCCAAGGCGGGCTCAACCTCACTTGCCAAAATCTGCTTATGCTTGCTCTTGTAATAGTCAACATCCAGATAACGGGATTCACAAGAGGCGAAAATAGATACATTACCTTATAGTATGCCTACTCGACCATTAAGGGAGTATTTGAGGCACTGATGATACAATGAGGGGACCGCCGCATGCAGATGGAGCCATGGTCTTCCCATCAATGCATTGTACAATGTGTCCTGGGAGACGACCATAAATTCAGTAATGGAAACCAGGCCACTGAACTGCGTCTTCAGATAGATCATGCTGACTGGGGACTACTCTGTCTTGTCATATCCTTAGATCCTTAGATCAAAGGGAGTCAGGTCATCCCCAGATAACCCCAGCTTTTGCAATGTCCATGTCGAGATATGGTTGATCCCGAAGCCGATGTCAATGAGACAGTGCCAAACCTCCACACAATTAAATTTTCTGGTGATGTATAGCAAGTGAATGTGCCCCTGTATGGGAGATAATTCATCTTATTCAGAGAATGAAATGATGGCTTGGCATTCGGAGTTCTCAAATGCTTCAGCATGAAATGCTTCTGTAGCTGCCACCTCTGTCTCAAACTGGAGGGGCTCCATAAAAACTTTGTGAGTGCTTCATGCATATCTGATGACATGCGGAGGGATTCAAGGATGGAAATACTTCATAGTATTCTAGTAAGGTGATTTAGGACATTTTACTTCTATGATAGGCATGAAATTATGCTTACAAGAGGCCGCTCTGTGACTAGAGACATGGCGGGCCCTGCCGGCTGGATCGACGACTGGCTGGTGCAGAGAATATCCCGCTGCTCACTAGTCGAAGCCTGAAGAGTAGCTGCTACATGTGGTCTGGATGACTGAGATAGGCATGCAGTGGGGAAAATATGGTTGCGGCGTGACTGAAGTGGCTCTGTATGATCCAGTATCACAAACGGTGGTGGATGCGATCCTGATGACACCTAATGAAGAGGCTACGAGTGCTGAGCTCTGTGCTGATTTTGTTGTCTGGTCTCTGTGGCATGCATGGCCTAGTTGGAGGTTCCAACTGATGCACCTTTAAGACCCATATAGTCATGTCTTTTTCGACGTTGGCATCGTCTAGGGACGTTAGGGAGGTTCGCCTGGTATTCCCACCGTTGGGAGTCATATAGGGGTTTACCAACTCGATGATGTTAACCGAAGTGTACCCTTGACTGTCACTCGAAGAATCATCCACTATTGGGAGGATTCAGGGAGGGATCCCCATATCATGGGGCATGAATTCGCTGAGAGTGCAGGATGGCGACATCATTGGTGGGGCACGTTTCTTCTTCTTGCACCGCTGATTCATGCTCTTCTAGGAAGAGGCTAGAAAAGATGATGATGTAGATGTGGCGGTCACCGATTCTGAAGGATATGGCTGATTCAGGCGTGCCCGAATAATTCCATTGGCATGGGAGACCATATTGAGATCCATACAGTTGTTTTAATTTTGTAACCCGTGGCTGGAAACCTGCTGCCACTCACCTTCATCGTCGCTACTGCTATCTGACCTTATAAAGACACCCACCACTTGTTCCAGAGATGGGCCCAACCTGACTATGTTGTTATCGACCTGGTCTTGGAGCCAGTCCCTAAACTCATAGCACCTCTTGAGCGTGTTCCCCAGAATCCTTTGATGGGGGAAGTAGTTTGGGAAATTAGTTATATTCGCCTCTGCCGGACTTCTTCACTCAGGAAAGCATACAACCCCCTACTCTAGGGCGCTACAGAATTAATCAGGGACCTAATTCTCACTAAATGAGTAAGTCTAGTTTCTTCTTTCTAGAAAGGGAGCCCTTGGAGCCCGGCCCTGACGAGGGGCCAGAGGGGCCTATCGAGGGGGTGGACCCTGATTGTCCCACCTAGGTGGTGGTGGCACATTACGCAGAGGCGCCTGCCGATTCTGGGGACACTGCGGAGCCAGAGGCTGTGCCTGAGGTGGAGGGCCTCTACAATGCTACGAGGCTGGTTCTACTGGTATCAATTCTAGCTGCCGGAGGGGCCTCTATTTGGGCCACTGTGGTGGGTTCGGCTCTGGAATCTCTCCTTGCTGAGATTACGGGGGGCAACAGACATGCCTGTCTGGCCTATTAAAAGGATTCTTCGAGTCATTGGGCCTTACCATAGAAGTCTCGGAACCCTTCGGGATGGTTTTGAGTGATCAAGGAGGGAACTAGTTCTGTCTTGAAATTCCTTACACATATCATTATTAATTTCCCATGAGTCAGTGGCATGTCTAGGGAGAATGTGATCCACTTCCACTAGGTGATAAAGTCTACGAATCGCTAATCAGGACATTGTTTGCACTTGAAGAGGTCTAAGATTCTGGTCTTCTTGGTGGTAGAGTTGAACTGGAAGAAGAACTACTTGCAAAGGTCCTCCTAGCTTTCCATAGATCCAAAGGCGAGAAGGCTGTACCAGACGAATGTCAGTCCCTCCAGTGTCTGAACGAAAAAGTGAATCTTGGCGGCCTCCTGCTGGACTGGAGTCCCAAACATGCTCTCACACCAGGAGTTGAAGTGGGCCAGATGCTGCGGTGGGTCCCTCATCCTATTAAAGGAGGGTAAGGTGGGATTCCCGAAACTTAGAGGAACCGACATATCATCCACCCATGCTGGGTATGACTTTCCATCGGGTCGGATTGCCACCTACCACATTTCCAATGCCTCAAGGTGGGCTATGAGTGCTGCCATAGGATCATACGGACGGGGTCCCTATCTTATCGGGGATACCTAACCATGAGTGCATTGTCGGGCTCTTCAATGTGGTAGATAGGTTTAACGACTCCTAGAGCGACTGGTGGAGAAAACCATTGGGCTGCCAGAGGAGCCTGAGCGGGATTCCATTGATTGTTGCGTCGTTCATGAGGGTTTAGCGAGACATACCATGCTCTGTTGTTGTGAGATCTGGCTTCTGACCTTTCCGTGAATGAAGCATGATCAGGTTTTCCTGGGGGCAGCTCACCGAAGTGGAATTGTTCTTACCCCTGCTGCCCGGGCCTAGGATCACCACAATCGGGTCTTCGCTCTACAGCGCGTACAACCAGGTGTTTCTCTACCAACCTCTTCTGCTCAGAAAGTTCATGGTGCAACATGGCCTTCTCGGAATCTTCCTTTGTCTTCTGCATTGAGGATTATGTGTCAGAGTGCTTGACATATCTAACATGGTATTTTCCCTTACTGACATTCCGGCTGAGCACCAACTCCTCGGTGGGCGCAGAGAGACCTAGGAGGTTCCTCTACTAATGAGTAATCCTCCCTGATGGGTCCAACAGTGGTGGCACACCCTCAGGGGGTTTGTATCCATCAAGAAACTCTAGATCATCCTCCCTGTCCACTATGTCAGCCATGTGAACCGTGAACCATCCCTGAGGCATGTCCTCAATATCGCATAGCAGGTCAGGCTGCCGTCAGATAGGCCTGAAGAGGAGGGAATCATACTACTCCCAGCCACAGACATGCACATATAGGGTATCCTCCCTGCCGATTTTGCGGAGTACCTTGATAATCTGAATGCATTGCTGCCAGAGGGCCCCACAATGGCCTGGTGACTTGGGGCACTGGGCCACAGAGAGTGCGGCCAGATCGACTAGATGACACTGCTCATTGATGTCTTCAAAATGCACCTGGCTCCATGTATAAACCACATGCTGATGACAGAGAATAAAATACATCAACCATAGGGAGTAGCAGAAACACTCAACTTCCTCAGGGGTGAGGGATTTGAGTATGCAGAAATCCCACGCTGCTGCAGGCCATAACTTCTCAGGGAAGTGGTCCACTGCATGGATGCTCCAGATACTACTTGACTCAAATTCCAGGCCAGACCCTTGATTTCCCCACTCACCAAATGGGGGTGGTTGAGGAACTGGAAGCAGTACTGAGGTAGTCTACTAGGATGGCAGGTTGGCCGGTGGAGAATAAAATGAACATGCTAACTGGCTGCCAATTCTTAGGCTGTTCTCCAGGGAGTGTAGCGAGCTGGCTGCTATGTCATGATAGGAGGGGCTGATGGCCGCCGTTCCTGCCTCAAGGGCTAGGGCTTCCGGTGGTGGTTCGCACTACTACTCAACTGCCATTGGTCCCCAGAATATCTCTCTGTGATCTCTTGTGGAGGTAGAAAGCGATTCCAGCAATGATGGTTGTGACTCCAAGACCCTAACTTGCGGGGTCGCCAGATTTTCATCCTCCTGGATATACCTGCGGATGGAGGTGGGAATCCTGTGGACCTCACATTTCGAGAGCACCAGGCTGATGCGCCTAGTTCATGCCCCAATCCTTGACTTGGATGAGCGAGGGGAGAATTCCTGAGCTTAGATGCACTATGCTTCAGAGTCTGAGAAGCGGACCGGTTTGATCTCCATCCAGGCCTTCCCCAGATTTTTTTTTTGTGTTGGTGATGACCCACCTTCCTGCACCTGGGTAGTTCTTCACGACATGGCTGATTCCCGACATGTGGTCCGTCGGCAACGCTGGTCCCAGGGAAAAGAGTGTTTCTACTTGAGACAAACAGAGTGAGAGCATCACCAGGACAAATGTTGAAGGGGAAATGGGGATGACCTCCATGAAATAAACTTGAGTGCAAGAAACCTCTATCGGAACCGGAAGAACATGGGGAGGACCTCCATGCTTGGTGCGGGTAGAGCGAGGCTAGCCTTCACCCGTCTGGTTTTCGAGGTGAGGAGGGAATTCTCCAACTGTGGAGAGGGCGCAGGGAGGATCCCCAAATTGGAGTGAGACTGGATGGGCAACGTCTCTTCGTCGATGGTTTGGGGTAGGAGGAAGGGCTCTATACCCAGTTTTATGGGCACAAGAGAGGCCTCCAAAACAAACATCACCTCCACAGGGTAGACCTTCATTCGTATTGGGGGTGGCACAAGGAAGAACTCCATGTCGATCCTCGAAGTGGGGAAGACCCACGCTCTCTTTGGTGGTGGTACGAAGAGGAACTCTGTACGGGGTTACATCGCTGCGGGTTGGTTCACGATGACCCCCGCTCGTGCATATGACCAGGAGAGTCGACCCATCTTGCCTGTGGGGCGGCTGGGTCCTCGATCCCAGTTGGGTGTAAGAGCGCCCCTTCTCGGTGTGTGTAGGGATTTGATGATATGTGTCAGTGGTGGTTTGGGCCATAGTATCCATCAACGTTGACACCCCTTTGCGGGCATCTTCATCTCATGCCCGATGCTGGCATCGGGTCAGGCGAGCCGTTGCTGGTGGTGGAGGTGCATAGCCAACCTGCTCCTCCGGCAAGGCTGGGCAGCGGTGCTGACATGGTCGGGTGGGGGCCCTTGCTGGAAGCCTATGAATTGAGAGTCTGACCGGGCTAGGTTGGACGTTGCCCACCTCCTCAGCGTAAGGTAGGGAGTCATCAAAGCACTCTAGGGACAGGCTCCCAAATTGATTGAATGTTAGGGTGGGGAGTAGTGGCTCCCTCTATGGCCCTCGGGGGTGGTGTTAAAGGTGGGTCCTGGACGCCTCCAGGTCTAGGAGGTCCATATCCCAGGTTGGGATTATTCCCTGATCATAACCATGTATGAGGTCATTAATTACCCTTCGTTGGATAAATTCTGATGGGGATATGGGGCATGGGTGCCCAACGGTTGTGGACACAGAAGCCATTGCAAAAGTGTTGAAGCCACACGGAGTGGCTATACTGGCATTGCCCCTGCCCCTGCATAGGCGGCCAGGCAGTGATCACATTCTTGTGGAAGTAACCTGATTCTTGAGAACTAGAGGGATGGAATCGTCAGTGATGAAATGAAAAAGGAACCAAAGACCAATGACCCAGAACCATACCATCTTCCATGACTGGTAAGAGTGATCTATGCTGACAATGTCGGAGAACGGGATGTCCAACGTTCTACTGCCCCAAATTTTGGTGAGTTTCATGCCAGGCCTGCTATTAGCTTGGTGGGACATGGCACCAGATAGCTGGATCTGGTGACTCGTCAATCCAATGATTCCATGAGCGTTACTAATCTCCATTTTGAGGAGAAGATCTTCACGTCGGGTTCACAATTTCTGTTTTCGATGCTTTTTCCAGGGTGTGTGCATCCGTTTGCTTGAGTGCGACAGATGTGGCTTTGTTACCCCACATTCCCGCTTTCCAAAGGTTGGAGACATCCGTTCCTTGTTCAGGTAGGTTTGCTCCATGAGCCAAACAGGATGATGGGATGTAAGTTCTTCCTTCCATGGATTCCTCCTTAGAATTCGTCACCTATTCAGAGTCTCCCTCATAGATTTAATACGTTGTTCGTGAAACTATTCATGGCGCCAAATCTTCATGGACACCAATTAATTACACGGCTTCTGTCAGGACATTCCAAGGGGTTCGGTCAGAGAAGCTACATTTGGTTAGGGGATTAGTCACGCTGGGCATCACTGGTGTGTCTGGACCCTGGGGGGATTGGTGTGTCTCTCTTCTGTCCCTTATTATAGGGCTTCTTGAGGGCGTGGAAGCCCGAGGCATCCCACATAGAATGTGGGGAATCATATTCCATTGGCATGTGTCTGAGGTTTTCCTCAGCATCCCATGTTTAGCATAGGGTATGCCACAAATTTAACATCCAGCGGAGATAGATCGAATAGATCGGAACACCGATTAGAGTGGATCAGGCGGAGGAACCCCCTTGGAGGGAACACAGATATTGGGGCCAACACATGGGTGGATTCCCGAATGTTGTGGGAGGGAATGAGGTGGAATGATCTCACCAGGATGTGGTGGCCTGGGTAAGAAATAGGATGGATGATGGTTTTGGGCTTGAGTCTCAAAGAGACTTCCTACGTATCTCTGTTGCGGGAAATCAATGTCTGCATAGTTCATCTGACAGTTGCTTGCCACTAAATAAGGATTATAGTTTAACGTCTTTCAGGATGGAGGAGATCCGACGTGAAATGAGACGGAATGACTTGATGTTGAGATTGAACCTCGGGGAAGCTTCCTACATACCTTACAGTAGAAAGGATCAAAGACCACATAGTTCAGGATGAGGTGGGGCTCATACTCTAGGCTTCCCAAGGTCTTGGTGAACCGACATGAAGGAGGTCGGAACGACCGGGTGGTGGTGGGATTGAACCTCAGGGAGGATTCCTACATAACCTACCTTGGAAAGGATCAAAGTACACATTTTTTGGGTTGGGTGGTGTCGGAGAACTGATATAAAATGGACCGGGGGTCCGATGGGTGACTGGCTCGAACCTCATGGAGGCTTCATACATACCATGCCTTGACATGAATCAAAGTCCTCGTAGTTCGAGTGGCGGTGTCAGTGAACCATCGTGAAGATATACATGGGGTCTGATGGGTGATGGGTTTGAACCTCATGGAGGCTTCCTATGTACCACACATTGACATAGATCAAAGTCCTCGTAGTTTGGGTGGCGGTGTCGGTGAACCGACGTGAAGATGTACCGGGGGTCTGATTGGTGATGGGATTGAACCTCGAGAGGCATCCAATGTACCATGCCTTGACATGGATTAATGTCATCGTAGTTCGGGTGGCGGTGTCAGCGAACCGATGTGAAGATAGACCGGGGTCCAATGGGTGATGGGATTGAACCTCATGAGGCTTCCTATGTACCATGGCTTGACATGGATCAAATTCCATGTAGTTCGGGTTGGGGGTGTCAGAGAACCGACGTGAAGATAGACTGTTGGTATGATGGGTGATGGGCTTGAACCTTGTGGAGGCTTCCTACATACCATGCCTTCACATGGATCAATGTCCACATAGTTCCAAGAGAATATAGTTTAACGTCATGCGGGACAGGGGCATTTGGGGATTACGCTCTAGGAGGCCCAAGGTGTTTGGTGAACCGACATGGTCGGAACAACTGGGTGGTGGGGTTGAACGAAGTGGAAGAATACTATGTACCATGCCTTGACATGGATCAAAGTCCGCATAGTTATTTGTTGTCACGGTCGATGCTTACTCTAAGACCACATGAGTCAGGCTCGGTGTGAGAAACAAGAGGCAACAGAGACCTGAAGATCATGTCGCAAAAGGTGTTTCTGTGGGATGTGGAGTGGGGATTATGCAAGGAGTGGCCCAGGGAGAGAAATATTGGGAGTTACTCTAGGATGGAGGCCCAACGGCGACAAAGAACAGTGGGAGAGGGAAAGGGTGACAAGGACCCCTGTCCCCATCTCCCCTCTTGGTCCTTGGCAACGAGGATGTGAGGAGGAGCAGGGATGCTACCTCCTGCAAGAAGGAATGGGGCTTACACCAAGGTGGATGCCCTTTCCCCATCAACAAACGCCACTCCCATAAAGAGGATATCATCCCATATAGAGACCAGGGGGCGTGGAGAATGTCCAAGGTGGGGATACCCCACGTGCGAGGCACGAGGCCAGGTCACAGTCTAACATCATGTGCCAAGGATGATGGTTCTTAGCAGTTTAATGTCCTGCAGCTTAGACGAGTTGGGTGTGCTCCACACCCCTAGGACTTACATAACTGGTACCCTCTGCTCCTTGTGGGAGGGAAGGCACTGGAAACACCGTGGGGAGGGGGTGCCTTGGAGCGAACCATCGAGGGGTCCAAGTTAGCATGGCTATGAGAAGAAGCAATAACCATTAGCGTTCCTATGCGAAGAAGCATTAGGAAAAGTAATGTAATGCGTGGTTTCATCCTGGGGACCTTGCAGTCACATCGTTCAAACTTGGAGGGTTGCACATGAAAATAATTTTCCAAGCAGAGGGGTCCATATGCAGAGGCCTTGGGGAGCTCTATTTCTTCGCGTGGCGGAGGACACTAGCAAAAGGGGGTGCTTCACGAAGCGTGGTGCCTTAGCCTTAGCATGATGTAGAGGTGCATATGGGAGGTGTTTTGCGAAGTGGAAGGGCATTCGCGGAGCACAACCCCACAGAGCAAAGGTGCCTCACGAAGCAAGGGTTCGGGAAGCAATGTGCTTCATGAAGTACAATGAACCTGCCTGAGCATGTGGATCATGTGTATATGAAGGGTGTTTCGCGAAGTATAAATGCTCTGTGAAGACTCGGGTCCCTTTGGGGATCCACTTCCTTTGAGAATGCCCTTGGGATTCACAAAGGGCATCCCTCTCGAAGGATGGGATCAAAAAGAGACAAACAAGAGGAACTTTGTGAAGTGGAAGTATCTCGCACAACTCATGGTTCATAGAGTAGAAGGATGCATCACGATTTGGGAGTTGGGAAGGAAAAAGGTTGGATTTTCCATCCCAAGAGCTTAGGGGGAGCCCAATATTTATAGGCAAGAGGCACCATGGATCAGAGCTCAGACGGCGCAAAGAAGGGCTCGGTAGCTTCGCAGCGGGTCATGAACATAAATTGGGGTCGTGGAGCGTCTCACCTACTTGCTTCATGTTGGACTTGCAAACGTCAACGGCAGTCACAGAGCCTCCCACCTTCTTGCTTCAGGGTAGACTTGAAAATGTCAATGGAGGTCGTGGAGCATCCACCTTCTTTACTTCGCAGCATCCGCGATGATGGGGGGACTCCATGAAGTGACCTCACAAGGCAGTCCATGGGGCCGATTTTGGGCCTTCACTTTGTCCCGAATTTTGGTGCCAACAATAACATTGTTATATTATCCACCTATGGATGAGTAGTGGTGGTGGATCATCCAACTTGGATTGGTGATGACTTGTTCAATGGATGATGTCAAATTTACTAATCACAATATATTGGTGCTGGATTATTTACCTAGAATGGTTGTGACTATGATATACCATTCACCTAGTGATGATCGATGGTGATATATCATTCACCTTTCTTGTGATAGCAGTATGGTTACACCATTTATCTTCAATGTGAGTTTAGACTATAGATATATCACACCATATCAATGATGGAGTAAGCTGGTATTATCATGTGTGGAATGTAAAGGGAGAACTTTATAGGGTGACTTGCTATTTATTTATTTTCATTATTATAATTTTATATTCAGAATGCATGGATTTTTCATAGAGTTGTTATGAGAGATATTGTTGGTGGGATATGATGCTACGCTAACATCCCTATTAGGCACCATGGTACCCAAGGAATTCATGTTTCTTAAATTAAATAATGGAAATGGCCCAGTTTCCATAGATATTTGAGCTTGGATGAAAATTTTGTGTTAAGAGACAAGACCAAATCAAGACATAGGACCCATTTTATGGATGTATCCTTTAACTTTTCTGACTTTTGGACCCTTTTATTATCTAATATATAAATTAGAGAACTTATTTTTGTTTTATGACTACTATTACATGTATAATAAATCTTTTCATAATTTTCATTATGTTAATATTTACATTTTACTGACCATTATATGTGAAATATGTTTATATGATATTTTTTAATCACCATGTTTTCCTCATGATTTTTCTTCAAATATGTTTTATAGTTATCATTACATAAGGGTATAATCTCCTTATCTATTTATGTGAACCATTTAAATTATTTTACAACCTCATTCATGTAGTGGGTCATACTTATGGTATGTAACTTCTCAGTTTTGTAATGGTAAAGGTATACCGTATTGAGGATGTCACGATATTTGTCTTTTATAAGGATTAATATATGAAATATAATCCCAAATATCCTATATATGATTTTTAAACAAAAAAATGGGAGGAATAATTAATTTATTTAAAATAAACTTAAACCAAATCACAACATATCCAATATCTCATAACCATAAAAGACTAAACTTTACCCAACCACATAAAATCAATATATCATAAAAATTAAATCAATTTATCCCAAATAGGTAATAAAAAATAAGAGAAGAAATTTTAAAATAATAAATATATAAAAAAACCAAAGATTATATATAAATACACCAACTCATGTAGCATCCAAACATGACATAATAACTATGATAAAAATAAAAACATCTCAATAATTTGAAAAACAATGCTAGATCCCAAGATATACATCTTTAATTCCCATGGTAACTTCCAGATAATCATTATAAAGAGCTCTACAACCAAATTATTGAGTTCTTAAAACCCTATCTCCAATTTTCTTTAACTTCCCAAATAACATGAGTGCTTTGATACCATTTTATATAGACTTTAGATTTCAATATTTCCAAGAAAAAAATCATTAGAATGTCTATGAAATAATAAAATCACTTATATTTTATCATAGTTTTATAATTTACAATAGAGTGAAACAATAACTATAGATAATAAAAATAATACTACAAAAAACATAAAAATATAAAGAAACACCACAATCATGAACCCCATAGGGTTATATTTTACAAGAAATGAAGAAAATTAATATTTTAAAATTAATTAAAAATAAAATAATACAGAATAAATTAAACATGATATAAAAATTAAAATAATAATATAAATAATATTAGATGTTATAATTATGCTTATTTATATTGAATAATGTAAATTTAAGGGTAAAGATACTTTTTTAATAGTAACATAGTTATAAGTTTGATGTAATAGTAATGTGATTATTATCTATGATGTACAATAATCAAATAAAAATAAATATTATCTTAGGGTAATAGTGAAATTAATAAATATAAATAATGTATATTGATTAGTAAATAATAATTTAGTTATATAAATATGTGTGTAAACTATACAAAGTTTATTCAATTTGTTTTTTTTGAAAATTTGACATGGAATGAATTATTTTAAATAATAATAAGTATTTTATTTTATAATTATATTTTACATGTATTGATTTTTTTTCATAAAATATTCTTGTAATTAAGAACCATCAAGTTCAAATCATTTTATGGTGAATCTTTTATAAACTTACTAGACATTTTATTTTTTAATGTAATATTAAAATAATGTATGTATATGTGAATGGAATTAGGTTTTCATTATTGTGTAAAAATAATGTAATAATTAATGTAAATTAATTCATGAAAAAAATAGTTTTATTTTTTCATAAAATGTATTTTCAAGGTAGAAAAATAAATTTACAAATAAATAATAAGCTTTCCAAAGTCAAAAATTAATTCTATATTTTTTGAAAAATCTAGGTGAATAAAATACTTTTCCACGGAGAATATAATATTAAAAGGGATTTATATTTTTTACATAATAAATTTGAAACACCATGTCCTAAAAATCATATAAACTAATCTAAAACCATTAATAAACCAATTAATTTCAATTTCAACAACATTTATTTCCAATGTATAAATCTAATAAAATTAAACAATTAACCCCAATTTTATATAAATACCCCAAAACTCCTGTTAATCTTCATATTATTTTCATTGATAATGGTTCACCTCTTTATTTAAATATCAAGAGTCCTTTTAAGAATTTATTATGGTTTCAATTAGTTCTTTCCTCCAGTAATATGTGTTTGCATAGGAATATAAGGGCTCTAAATATGATCTATTCAATTATAATTTCTAATACATTTCAATTCCATTATATTTTCATACCAAGTGTTATTATGATTCATTATTAAAAATCCATTCTTGTACCATGAATGATATATAAACATTCCATCTTTTTATACCACATTCTTACATCATTATAATGTTAATATATTTATAAACCTACAAATGTGACTATCCAAATCACAATATGCGGAATACATTTGTGGTATTATGGTTGTATTATTTCTAAAAGGGGGATTTTCATTAGAAAGATTAGGGTAATGTACCAAGGGAAATTTTTATTAGGTCTATGGTTGATTAAACATTGTTATGTAGGAATTTCACCTTTGAAATCAAATCATTCCAACTTCAAACATTCAATTTTAGATAATTAAATATCCTTAATATGTATCAAATATATGTTTCACATAATCTTAATTTTAGATTGGGTTTCTCTATGATTTCATTTTTCACCCAAAATTTTAAATTATTTTAATCACTTACTAATCCTTCTTGACATTATTGTGAAATGGAAATATATTATGCTATTGATTTTTTTGAGTGAATAGTAAAATACTGTTTGCATATGTGGAAGGTATTATGATTTCATTATGATGTTAAAGTAACTTAATAATTAATATAAATTATTCCATGTACGAATTGAGTTTATTGGTTAATGGTAAATATTTTTGATGTATTAAAATCAATTTAACAATCTATTGTAGATACTCGATTTCTATAAGGTATTTTATTTTCTTAAAAAACATCTTCGTGAATAAATGTATTTCCCATGGGTAAATTAATATAAAAAATGTATATAGGTTTCTATGTTTAATAAATCACAAAATAAAGGTTATAAATATAAAATACAATTATCTAAGGCCAATTCTAATCCAACGATATTAAATTTTCAGCAGCCCATGTTTTAAAACCCTAAATTTGAAAAATATTAAACAATTCACCCCCATTTTTTATAAATAATCCATAACTCTTATTAGTCATTAATTGAAATCCATTGATCATAGTTCTCCATTCCATTTCCCTTTTAAGTGTCTATTTATGAATATCTTAAGGTTCTAATGAGTTCTTTCTATATGTTTGAGGAAGCTACTTAGGTGGATAAGATATCACAATGTTTTTTCTAATTTATTAATTGTAATCCTTTTCAATTATTTAACTTTTCTGTCAAAACATTTGTTATCACTTATTTATATAAACCCCTTATTTTTATGTTAATTATATATTTCTATTCACTCTCATGATACCAATACTTTACTTCATTATAATGCTAAAATATTTCCATATATAAAAAATTATTTTCCTTATTCCCAATATATTTCATGCACTTGTGGATCATGGATTCATTATTTCTAAAAGTGGGACTATTTATAATGAAGGATGATGGTGATTTACCAGATGAAATTTCAACTAGGTACATGGGGGATTATACTTGATTTTTACAATAATTTTTCCTTTGGAACCAGAGCATTAAGACCTCCAAGTTTCTCTTAAATAAAAATTTTATATCCTCAGGACAACAAAGATATTTGTGTCACGAAATCCTAATTTTAAGAGTGTATTTTTTTTGAAATTTATTAGGTTAGCCACCATATAAAGTTATTTTAATCACTGAAAAATCCTTATTTTCATCCTTATAAAATGAATGTTCCCTACCCTATTACCAACTTATCAAAACTTCTATATAGGTTATTTCAATTACACTACTAATAGAGAATGGGAGTGTTGAATAATATTCATTTATAAAGCCATATTATTTCATTCACTATTGAAATCATTTGTATTTTTTATGCATTATTTCTATGTGGATAATTATTGATTACATGACCCTATTTATTTAAGTGGTTACCTAAGGGAAAATATGATTTTTAATGTTTTCCATTATTTTTATATGATAGATGAATTTTACTTATTATTTTATGGGTGATGCTAAGAATTATATAGCCTATTGACAAATAAATTGGTCTCATTTGAGAAACAATAAATGATATTTGGTAAATGTGTACACTTTCATGTTTGAATTATTTTCACCTGACCGTGAGAATATGGTTATTATACTCGACATTATAGATCATATCATTATTATATGGGTTGATTTTATGGTTATGATGTTTGACATTACACATCACATTATTATGGGATGGGTTATAACTATCTATGTGATTATTAATATCTATTGTTATGTCATCCAAAATTAAATTTTTCATGTTTTATTAGTGATATGGAATTATTTTATTATTTATTCCTTCCATACCATGTAAGTCTTATTTATACCATTTTCTATCGAATTATAAACTATTATTTATAAAGAATATGTTTATACACTCTATTTTATTTCACCATTTCACTAAAAAACTATGAATAATACTACATGTGATCTAAGGATAAAAATGTATGAATAATTATGTTTCTAGCATTGTAAAGATGAAATTTAAGTTACAAAATAAAATGATATTTTCATGTATTTATATAGTCTATTAACACTATTAAACATCATATTCAATGCATTTAGTTGTGATATATGTTTTACCATTATAATAAATAATCAATAAACTTAGGTTACTGTAGAAATGGTTTTTACAAATGGTATCAGAAATACTTTTGTATAAACATTAGGAGCTTGATTTAAAAGAAAAATTATTGATAATAAAACCCAATGGCTAACCCTTAATAAAATATATACATTTTTATAGAATGAATTGAATACATGATATTTAATTTTAATAAATATAGAGGAATTATTTTAAATTTCAAGTGTTATCCATGAATTAATGAGATATATGTTATTGTTTATAAAGTTATCCCACTGGATGGATTTAAAACGATTTCAACAACTGTAATAAGTGTAGAAATTTCCCCCAGTACAAACCAATGAAGATTATTAGAGTTGATTATACTCTAATGATTTTATGGTAATTAAGTCAAGTTATTATTTATATAGTTACCTATATGTATCAATATATTTACCTTAATAATGAATTAAATTGATATATTTTTTATGAGACAACAAACCTCATTATAGTATTAAACACTAATCCCATAGATGTAGAGAAATGGATCGTGTCTTCAGAGAAGGTAATAATCTATTGAAATATAATGAAAAAGATAAAGTTATAAAAGATATATATCTACTATGGTTATATATATTTTATTGGCGATATTTTGATCAAAATATTAAGAATGAGGAAGAAATATAAAGTGTGGAATAAAACTATTTTAAACTAATATTTTATATAAATATTTTTACTCAATAGAAAATAAAAAAATTTGAATTGAAATTATTTAATTTTTTAAAAAATATATACGAAAATATTACTGAGTATAAGGATAATTTTCCAAGGTTTTAATGTCTTTTATGGATTATATTTTTAATCTATAAAGCATGATTTAAATATTTTTTTTTGTGAAAAATACAAGCCATCAAAAATAATTAGACTCTTATAACTTTTCATGTTATGAGAAAAATTATGAAAGGTGGAAAATAGACAAAGGAGTTCTCAAAGGAGTTTATTTTATAAGGAATAAAAGAAAACAATTTGATGTGTTTTCAATACATTGAATTAACATAAATAAATGAGATTTTAATATAAGTGAAAATTTCTTACATACAATAACTATGGAAAGAAACACCATGGGTCATTTTTGAACAGTTTGAGAATTTTTTAGAAGTGTGGAGATAAAGGATATATAAAACATTAGTGTAAAAATAGAGAATAAACTAGTTTATAATTCATCAATTCAAATAATATAAGAATGTTTTTTTAAAAGAGATTTCTATTTCAAGGGAATCTTTTTTAGAAGAGTCAAAGAGTGATATTTCATGCTTTTTAATTTCGTTTATATAATTTGAATTCCAAAAATGAAGTGATAGAAAGTAATTTAATTATAAACTCAAAGTGAGTTAATAAATTTTTTTATTCATTATATATTCAATATTTTATATCCTTAATGTATTCATGGAATGTTGTATCATGACCTGATATATTAAATAATGGGATTTTAGTTAATAAATGTAGTTTAAATTTTAATAAAAAGTATATATATTATTTTTTCTATATTATATTGAATTGAGAACATCCTAGTTTCAAATTATATTTTTATACCAATGGTGTAATTGGATATAATTTTTTGGATTAATCCCATTTAAAATAATAATACAATTACTTACTAATAATTTAAATATGAAACATTCTATATATATGTTATAGAATAAATTTCATTTAATTGAGATACTTTATTATTTGAATTTTATTTGGAACCACCTTTAATGGACTATCTTAATAAAATAGAAGATAAAGAGGTGAAGTGAAATATATTATTTAGAAATATATATTATGAGTGGAATATATACATATTTTTTAAGATTTCATTGTTTTATTTTAGGAGGAATTACCGTGAAGTTACGTTATCCATTAACATTATGCCTAAAAAACCATATCAAAGCCTCCCTATATAATGGTTCTAGTATAGTTTTTTAAATTAAATAAAAAACTAGATTTTTTGTGAAAAGGGATTTATATTCCTTAGTATCAAACCTTGTGGATCACTTATACTATTTTATATCTAGAGTGGTAGCTTATAGAGGTTGAACATCTATTATAGAGGAATCTATATAATTACAGTAAAGAATGTGTATCTTTAAACACATATTAATGAACTATTTGATCAACCTAAAAGATATAATTACTTAGTTACTGTTGATATTCATTTTAGTGATTATTAATTAGTGGTTATAAGGGTTTATATAAAACGTTTTATTTTCATATTATTCATGATTGTTATGAGTTTAGATTAATTCATTTTTGTTTAAAAAATTAACCCTCAATATTTATAGATTTAATGAATAGAGTATTTATTTATTTATTTTATAAAATTTTTATTGTATTGATTGAAAATATCATGATTAATTCTGAAATCTATGTGGGTAATAAGAACCATTTATGGATTGTTCTTAAAAACCTTAGAGAAGAGAGTTTTATATAAAATCCAACAACTGTGAATTTTAGTTTCATTATGTTTTATTTCTTGGACTTATTATGTATCTCTATGAGATATAAATATATTATTCAATGACCATGGTTGTTAATGAATAGCGAACACCAAAAAATATAATGGAGTTATATAGTTTATTTGGATTCGTTTATTAACATCAGTAATTGTATTAAATTTTTAACTGGTTAGCTAACCCATTAAACATGTTTAAATGCATTGGGGTTAAATTGACATTTTAAAATTAATATTATTAATGTTATTAAAAATTAATTAAGATATTAACCAATAAATTTGTATTAAAATCATTATTTTTTAATGAAGGATTTTTTATATATTGATGCCTCAATGAATGGACAAGGACATGTCTTTATAAAGAATGACATTGTTTCTTATTATGAAAGTTTACAATTATAAATCTCAAAAAAAAAACTACAACACACAAGATCAAGTTTTGGTGGTTTTAATCTTTTTGATGAAGATTCAAACACAATATCTAAATCGTGAAGATGTGAATTTTATGTTTATTATAAGAGATTAATGTTTATATTCATATATAATGAGATCAACATTACTCTAAAATACACAAATACCATAGAATATTAAAAAAAGTGGCAATGTTTTGTGTTAGAAGGATCATGGAGTTTTATCCATGATTGGGATAGATAAAGATCCAATATTCAATGATTCAGTGAATTTTGAAACGGAACATGTTAGGTATTGTGAATCATCCTTAATTTTTGAACTAGTATTCAAAATATATTTATTAATAAATGTAAAGTTGTTTTAAGTACACAAATGGATTCAAAAAATATTATTAAAACTAGAAATAATGGGAGACTGATAGAATAAAACAATGTAGATTAATTTCTGATGTTTGGAAAGAGAATATGTGTACCATCAATACTAGAGTTAATGAAATAATTTCTAGATGAATCACATAACTTGAATTTATATATATATTTCAGTGTTAGTAAGATATATTGGAATTGTTTTATACAATTACAGTGAGATGACATAAATAAAGTCATTTCGAACAAAATGTCAGGATTATTTGTATCTTGAGACATAATGGTAGGGAAATGACTACCAAAAGGCTTCATTAAATATCTCCCTTCACAATTGTAGAATTGTGATAATACCAAAATATATATTGTTAATTGAATTATAATTACAATGAAGAGGAATTATGATATTTGGGTTATTTTGGATCATCTTACAAAGTTTATAGATTTTATAGAAATAAAGGAATAGTTATGCCTTGAGTTACTCTAAAAACATTAAATTATTTAAATTAAAAGGATTTATGGTGTAGTATTATAAATTATATCTGATCAAGGTCCTTTTATAATATTCATATTTTTTTATAGTCTTGAAAAGGTATTGAAAAATAAGATAAATTTTAGATCTGATTATTATTCCCAAAAGAATGGTAGTCTAAAAGGAGTGTCTAGACAATTGAGGACATGTTTAGGTTATTCTCACTTAAACAAAATTGAACTTTGGATTATTATATACCTATATTATAATTAATATATAATAAATGGTTTATATTTTATACAAAAATAGAATCATATGAAGCTTCTTATAATATATGATACTACACTCTATCCTACTACTATGAAAAAGGGAAAAGTCAAGTTTATTCAAAAATAAATGTTGAGATAATTTAAAAAGTGTGTGTTATCTTAAAACATGTAAATATAGATCAATGTATAAAAAATATTTTCTGATTAATAGAGGAAGGAAACAATGTTCTATACAAGAGATATTATATTATTAAATGTATCACTATGATATAAATCCATAATCTTTAGAAAGAAGGTATAGTTAATTAAAAGATATATTATCGATTATTAATATTTTGGATATAATTAGAGTCATTCCTATCATTTATTTATTCCTCCAAACATTTTTAAAGAACACAACATATTTCATGTCTCACTATTAAGGAATTACATTCTTGTACCATTGGAAGTAGTCACTATGAAACAAATAGCGATAAATCCTAACTTGTCGTATAATGAATATTCTTTAGAAATTTTTAATCATAGATAGTATGTAATATGGAATTGAACAACTCAATTAGTGAGCATACACAGTATAATAATAAGTTATAGTAATTGATGTGGGAGACTGTAGAAGGAATAATGAATAATTAGTCAATGTTTTCCATGGATTGATTTATACCTCAATTTTCAAAAAAATATATATTGGTGGAAAATGTAAGATATGATATTATATTATTAAAATAAAAACATAATTACAATATACATCATAAAATAAAATTCCATTTATTTCATTGTATTAGTGTAATAAAAAATAGAGGTTTATATTCACTACAAAAAGTACAATCAGTTTTATGGAATACATAAAGATATATGTAAACACCATAATATTGAACTCCAAAGGTTCATATTATACATGTAAAAAAAATTAAATATACATTGTAATTATAAATAAAACAATAAGTAATGGAATGGACATGGCGTAGAAACTAAGAGAATTATATAAATAAATTTAGTAGTTAGAATGAGGTGTATTTATTGTGGATGAAACTTCCATCATATTGGTATGGTGATCATTGAATAATAACAAAGAAATAATACAATATTAATGGTAATATGGTAATTATATGTGACATAAAAGAGTCTAATTGATGGCAAACAAAAATTGGTATATACTTTTCCACAATGTCCATGATATGATCCTTACTGTGATTTCATAAAGATAAATAGCAATTCACTCCAGTAAGAAGTAACAAATGGGGTCTCCATGAATTACATGATCACCCACCCATTAAAGCATGGGGTCCTATTTTTTTTCCAAGCCAGTGGAATGGTGATGAAAAAATATTTTTCATAGTATTCCTTGAATTATATCCATTGTTGAAACAATGATAACATGAACCTTTAGATACATTTTAGATCCTATAAATAAATTTTTAGACCTAAAAACCACCATATAATGGTAATACCGATTGATTAGGTTTTATTATATTTTAAAAGAATTTATTTCATTGCTCATGGATCAGAAATATTATCACATGAAACATTTTTTAAATATTTTTAGTGGAATAAAATCTTTGGAATATATAGATTACGTGACTGAAAATATCATTTCACAATCCTATACAACCACATAAACCTAATTTTTTTATTTCATGAAGGATTTGTTCTATAAATATCCAAATGCCTCTTTCTTTCTTTAATTTCCTAAAATTTTGAGAAAATATTGAATTAATTGTTATAGTACGTGAATTGTGAACCTTTAATAGGCATTAGGATTAGTGTAAACCCATTTATATTACTTATCCTTGTGGCTTCATTAATTGATTATGTCACAACACATCCCTATTTGGTAGGATAAAAATTCAAACATATATCTTCTTGGATTTTCAAAATGTAGTTTTACTATAAATACCTGAATTCATCACAAATTTTTTGCATCTTTAAAATTTTATAGAATAGATATAGTGATACAGTGAATAAGAGAATCATTTTCCCATTATATTATTATGTATTTTACTCTAGATTCATCCCTTGGAGAATCTATGGGGATAGTTTTTTGACACAAACATCCACATAGTAGACTTAATTACCATTATATGTTGATACCTAAGAGTGTTGATTATGTAAATTACACCTAATATTTTATAATGGATGACCAATATATATTGTGTAAGCATCTAAAATCCATTTTTGAGGGAGAAGGAAATTTTTCCAATGTAATTATATGCTTTTGAAGGACCTATGAGATCATGAATTTTACAATGTGTTCATATCGGGACTTGAAAATCATGATTTGGTAGTCCATGGAAACATAATAGTTAATGAAGGGATTTTTAGTCAAGAACCTTACAAAGGGTTTTCCTATTAACCTATAACCACTAATGTTTTCTATAATACCCCAAGCATCCACGATATATTTCTATTTGAATAATACAATAGCTCGTGTTGTACGCAAATTCAAGTTCAAACACAAAACAACCATTCAAACTAGAAGTTATGAATAGTAATTCCAACTTTTTGAAATTTTATAAATTTTATCATTCAAAATTTACTTCATTTTTGGATTCATAATATCGAAATTAGCTCGCGGTGAATTTTTTGTATTTTTCGGAAAACAATCAATTTTGGATGAATAATGAAAAACATTGAGTTATTGTTTTAAACCGACTTTTTATTTAAATAAATATTTATTTTATTTAAAATTATTTTAGGTAAAAATAGATACATAATACCTATATAAATTCAATGAAATTCATTGGATTCATTTTATAATAAGTATAGATATATAAAAATTTTATTGACCTTTTTAGCTTCTTTTACCGACCTTCTAGGAGCATTTGCAAATGTTCATAAAACGTAATTTTACTACATATGTGAGTTGAATTTCAAAAATACTAGAGACACTGTTAATATCAGTAAGTAAAATGTGGTTCAATAAGATGAAAATAATTTTTTGGTGAATAGTAAATTTTGACTTTTATTTACCACGGGTAACAGTAAATCGGGTAATTAAGGGTAAAAATGATATCATAATTACCTTAAAACATGTACTAATTATACTGGATAATTTTAATTCTACCAAAAAAACCTTATGAATAAAATATGATCCCATTTGGTTCACTTGGATTATATTAGGACATTAATTATTATTTTATTTTATAAAGAGTCAAAAGAGTCAAAATTTCAGTTTAATAACTAAACCGTTTAAAATATGGGGTTATACAAAAGATAAATTCGATTATAAATATTAATTATAAATATACAATGATTTCCTAAATAATTTTATTTCATTTATAAATATTAGACATCAAATAATTAAATTTATGTATCACCCAATGATGATGCAGTAATTACCTTATTAATGAATGATTAAAATAATTGATAATATAAATATTAAAATAAATCTAATTTTAGAATTTTAATGAATTAAACTAATTTTCTAGGTTAATATGAAATTTTAGGGTCGATTAAATTATTTTTTTGAAGTAATAATTCTTTTATAAATTAAAGAAAAACAAAATACCAAATAGTGTTAAAATTGACAAAAAAGAGTTTTTAAAAAAATATTATATTAATAATTGATAAAATATTCCTAAAAATATAAGGTTCAGCCAAAGGACTTAGATAAAGTTATATATATTAATTATGATCAACTTGGGGTTCTCTTTTGAAGTTTTTAGTATGTTTATTAACCATATAATATAAAAATACAAAGCGACATGGTAAATAAGAAACTATTTATCTAAGAGTTAAATCTAAAATATAAACTTAATATGGTGACCTAAACATATATAAAACCTACTGGTTGAAATTTTTTCGTCCCATACCCACCTTTTACTCAAATTAAATTATTTTTGAGCCATTAAGAACCAAAAATTATTTTATTATAAAACAATATTTCAAGCTTTTCCTAAAGTGACCCTCACCTCTCTTATAAAAGGCAACTTCCCATTATCTCAAATTCCCACATTCAATGACATTTTGTTTGGAAACAACCGATCCAAATATGCTCTCAACTATCATTCCTTCATCCTAGTGGCCTTCCTTTAGTCAAAAATCCAATCTACGGATCCCTTTTGATCAAATCAAAAGGAAGAACCCTAAGAAGTGGTAAACATTTCATCACATATTTCATATTCTTTTCTTCTCCCACTCCCACTTTATTTGTTGTTCCCATTTTAAATAATAACTCCAATAAATTCTATATAATATTATTTTACTATAAAAATGTTACAACCATATTCATTATTCTATCCATTCTATAAATAACATAGTCATCATACGTGTGTACGTATGGATTACCGTCTCTACGTTGTGGTGTAGTTTGTTATTCAAACACTTCATCATTTGTATGGGTATAATAATGAGTATAAATGATTTAAATAATCAATATAACGTGATAATGATTCGGTATATATGATATACCATATAATTATATATTATTTTTATATCAAAAGAATGATATTGTCGCTCGTGCGTATGTACGGATTACCCTCTCCACGAACGCGATGAAATTCATTCCCCATCGTATTCATTCAAGAGTAGTTTTCATTTGATGATTAAAAATAATTTTTGAGACTTAATATCATTTTGAATATGTATAAAATACATCCTATCCAAAACAAACATTACTTATTTAACAAATCATATAATGGAAAGTGAATCACTTAACACCAGAAATGATGATACTACTGAAATATCATTCACAAAGAAATATTAGAAGATCATATATGATATAATATTTATGTATATAGTTCTTTTATAACTTAATAACAATGAATTATCTATTATATAAAAGGTTAATGTACCCTCAACAAGGAAAATTACAAGGCAAGGGTTAATTTCACATTCTCTTTATTATCCGAGGTTGTTTTTCGTAAGTATCTACTAGGACCACTTTATCATCCACATCTGTGTTTCTATAAAATGTATTTCAATAAATTTTTACAATTTAATAGAAAATGGGTTAAAGTCATTTATTAACTTATTTTACCTTATATTTTTTTGAAATGAATCTTTCCATTGTTTTCCAAACAAGGTACTTTATGACCTTTTCGACAAAATTATGGTAAGAATGTTTTTTTAACTTATATGGCGGGTGCGACTATTTTTCACCATTATAAAATCATAGAAGATTACCTTACAAGTTTATTAGAATATTTTTAAAATAAATATTTTCTTTTATAATTATATTACTTTTAAATGATTTCAAAATAGAAAGATATATTTCTTAAATTTTTTTTTGATTTCATCTATGTCAACATGATTTGATGGATTTTAAGCTTATTTGAAATTGATTTTTTATGACACAAAACATCCATATTGTATTGAATTATTTTTGATTGTTTTGAATATGAATGTGTTATTCTTACACCATTCATGGTTTATGGATAAATTATTGACATTTCGTATTCTAGTTTTAAAATGAACGTTTATGTTATGTTTAAACATTTTCATATGAGGAATGCATTTGAATTAGTAAATGATGGTGGAGCCCACTATAGCTTCTCGATGCATCGGTAGGTCTCATGAGACAAACTACTGTCTTGGAACAAGGCCTAGAGAAAATCTAGTTTGTATTCTTGGCACAAGGCCTTGGCTATGTGATCATGAAGTCTGAAATTATGCATTTCAACATTATGAAAGTGGATATTGATATTGAATGGGATTATTCTACTATTAGAACATCTATGTGAATAATTAAATCGAATTATATGATTTTATCTCTTCCATATTTTTATGAATTTAATGATTGAAAGGATTTTGTTTTAGTCTTATACATTACCTTATTTTTTTATGCTTATTTATGAAAGGTTCCGCTATATTATTATCCTCACTGAGCATCTAAGCTCATCTCTTTCTATGTTTTATTTTTCCCTGGATGTGATGAATTATACTATGATTGACCAGCAGGGATAGTATAAGGGATATGAGTGTGGCCAATGGGGAATATGTTGTTGTAGGATTTCATTTTATAATGTAATGTAAAACTTATGAATGTATAAACTATTTTAATAGCTACTAAACTAATTGGACTTTCAAGACATGATCTTTGTTGATCATGCCAATATTATGTAATAATGAACCGACTCTAGGTAACTAGGTTCGAGACATTACATTTGGTATCAGAAGAAGTTTAGTACAAACCTTAGAAGGTAGATGTAGAAAATGTCTAATTATATATCATTATCCTAAGATAAACTTTGAGGATTAGTGTAGAATAACTTTCTAAAATTATGGTATTGTATGATATTTTGTGAGTTATCTAAGCAATAAATCCCTGTCTTCATTCAAGCAGGTAGAGGTGGATCTAGCACAGATGTACCTAGGGTAAAAACCGAAGACACCACATTGAGTTATACTTAAACATGAACTGGTTCACCACAACAGGCCTTTCTACACTCTTGGTTATGAAACTTCTAGGGTATATTCTGAGGATAATAATCATTTTCTTTACAAACCATTATGTAGGGTTCATGAGTATATTATTGCTCAAAGAAAACCTTTTTATGATTATGGATTATATCCATAAACTATTCAATTTATGTTAACTTTTTTACAAGTTTGTAATTATGTATTGCGATTCATAAACTAAAATAGTATATGCCATTGTTTAGAAAGGCCACATAGTGGAAGCAATGAAAACCCTATCAATGTCCGTAATCTATATAGGAATTCCCATCCTACTCAAGATAATTATAGTGGAGTTAGTAAAGAAACTGGTGCTAATCATCTTATCACCATACTTGGACAACTCACTAAGGTTATGAATAATAACCATACCCATATAGAGCACCCTAATCCACAACGTGGAGGATCAATGTTAGACCAATTCCTAAGGAAACAACCACAAAAATTCATTGGGAGTACAAATAAAATATTATCTTATCAATGGATAAATTCCTTAGAGAAAATATTTCACGCTTTGGGGAGCAGAGAAAGGGAAAAAGATTTCATGGATGTTTATCGCCTCATGGGAGATGCAGATCAATAGTAGTCATTAATCTAAAACACAAAGGAATATGAAGAAGTATCAAACATGGAATGTAGGGAGTTTAAAGAGTTTTTCCTGGAAAAATACTTTCCTCATGACCATCAAGCAGATATGGAGAGACAATTTATGAGTCGGAGGAAAAAGGAGGATAAGAATGTTGCAAAGTGTGTGGCTAACTTTACAAGGATAGAAAGGAATGATGCAAATTATATACATAACCCAAGAAATAAGATTGATCATTTCATTTATCGGTTAAAACCATTTCTCTAGCCAGAAATAGCCTCACAATAATTCAAATCATATGAAGATATTGTCTCATGCCCTATCAAGACATAAAAGGAATTCTCTAAGTCTTTTGACTTTAATGCAAAGCAAGAGAAAAAGAGATCTGCTGAACACTCTAGAAATGTAAATAAGGGGAAGAATGGAAAATTTGAATATCTATTATATGGTAAATTTGGGAAGAAACGCCCCGAAACTTTCATGAAGGGAATGAGAGTATGTTACTAGTGTGGTGAAAGAGGGCCCCATACTCATGATTGCAAGGGGAAAAAAGTGGTTGTCAATGTTCAATGCTACAATTGTAGAGAAAGGGGGCATTATTCAAATGACTGTCCTAAGCGCCAAGGAAAGATACCTCAAAAAAGTCCAAGATTATGCTATAACAAATCCTGAGGATGAAGCTCCGAAATATGTGGCGACAGGTAATTTGATGGTTTCCAATGTATGTTTCTCTTTGAATAATTCAATAGCTTGTGTTGTACACAACTTCGAGTTCAAACACACCACAACCAATCAAACTAGATGTTATGAATAGTAATACCCACTTTTTAAATTTTTATAAATTTTGACTTTCAAAATGGTCTTCATTTTTTTATTAGGAATATCAAAATTAACTTTGGTTGAATTTTTGGTATTTTTCTGAAAACATTCAATTTTTGATGAAAAGTGAAAAACACTGAGTTATTTTTTAAAATCAACTTTTCATTTAAATAATTATTTATTTTATTTAAATTAATTTTAGATATAAATATATACATAATACTTATATAATTTCAATTTTATTCGTTGGTTTCATTTTATAATAATTTTAGATATATAAATATTTTAGTGAACTTTTTACCGTCTTTTACCCACCTTAAAGGAGAATTTTCAAATTTCAATAAAATATAATTTCACCGCTTCTGTGTGTTTAATATAAAAAATCAGAGAGACATGGTTAATATTAGTATGTAAAATGTGCTTCAATATGTTTAAAATAATATTTGGTGAATGGTAACTTTTGACTTTTATTTACCATGGTTAAAAGTAAATTGAGTTATTAAGGGTAAAAATGATATCATAATTACCTGAAACCTGACCTAATTCTATTTGATAAGTATAATTAGACCAAAAAAAACCTTACAAAAAAAAAACATTATCCCCTATACTTCACTTGGGTTAGATTAGGGCATTTATTGTTATTTTATTTAAAGAAGAGTTAAAATATATAAAATCAATGTTGAAAAACTAAACCATTTCTAATATAGGGTTATATAGAAGATAAATTCTACTATAAATATTCAATAGAAAGATAAAATTATTTTCTATATAATGGTTTTTACTTATAATTTTCAGACATTAAACAATTAAACTTATTTATGACATAAGTATGATGGTATAAATACCTTATTAATTAAAGATTAAAATAATTGATATTTTAAATATCCAAATAAATCTAATTTGATACTTTTAATGAATTCCACTAATTTTATAGGTTAATATGACATGTTAGGGTAGATTAAATTAATTTTTTTTCTAATTAATAATGCTTTTATGAATTTAACAATAACAAAATACCAAATAGTTTCAAAATTGACATAAAAGAGTTTAAAAAAATTATATTATTAATTGATATAATATTTCTAAAAATATATGGTTCAGACAAAGGACATTGATGATGTTATTTATATTAATAATTTACCACTTGGGGTTCTCTTGGAAGTTTATAGTAAGTTTATTAACCATGTAATATAAAAATACAAAGAGACATGGTAAATGAAAAACTATTAAAAGATCATATATGATATAATATTTATGTTTATAATTCTTGTATGATTTAATAAAAATGATTTAAATATTATTATGGAGGTTAATATACCCTCGACCAAGGAAATGTACTAGGTAAGGGTTAATTTCACAATGTCTTTATCATTTGGGTTTTATTACGTAAGTATCTACAGGGACCTCATTACCATCCACAAATGTGTTTCTTTAAAATTTATTTCAAAACATTTTTACTATTTAATAGATAGTGGTTTAAAGTTATTTATACCCTTATTTGATCTTATATGTTTTTGAAAGCAATATTTCTGTCATTTTCCAAACAATGTACTTTATGATATTTTTGAGAAAATTAAGGTAAGGATATTTTTTAACTTATACAGCGGGTGTGGCTATTTTCCACCGTTATAACATCGTCAAATCCTCCCTTACAAGCATAAAAGAATATTTTCAAAACAAATGTTTTCTTTTATAATTATATTAATTTTAAATGATTTCAAAATAGAACGATATATTTCTCTTAAAAAAGTTTTCATTTCATCTATGTCAATATCCTTTAATAGATTTTAAGCTTATTTCAAGTTGATTTATTATGATACAAAACTTCCATATTGTATTGAATTTTTTGTGATATTTTTGACTGTGGATGTGTCATTTTTATACCATTAATTGTTTATGGATAATGTATTGACATTTTTTAGGTTAGTTTTAATACAAATGTTTATGTTATTTTTAAACCTTCTCATATGAGTAATGCATTGGACTTAGTAAGTGATTTGTGGATCTCACTATATCCCATCAATGCATCGGTAGGTCTCATGAGACAAACTAGTGTCTTGGAATAAGGCCTTGAAAAAAATCTTATTTTTAGTCTTAGCACAAGGCCTTGGCTATGTGGTTATGAAGTTGGACATTTTTCATTCCATCATTATGAAAGTGGCTATTGATATTGCATGTGATTATTCAACTAGTAGAATATCCATGTGAATAAGTAAATAGAATTATTTAAGTTTATATTTTCCATATTATACTGAATTTCAGGTTTAAAAGGAATTTTTTTAGTGTTTCACATTGCCTTAAATGTTTAGGCATATTTAGGAATGTTTCGGCTATATTGTTATCCTTACTGAGCATCTGCGCTAAGACATTTTTATGTTTTGTTTTTTCCCAGGATAAGAAGAAGTATATTATGATGCACCTATAGGGATAGTATATGGGATATGAGTTTATCATATGTATATTATGTTGTTGTAATTATTCATTTTATAGTGTAATATAAAACTTAAGAATGTATATAGTATTTCCAAGGCTACTAAACTAATCTATATTTCGAGACTTCATCTTTTGTGATCATGCCAATGTTTTGTAATAATGAACCGACTCTGGGTAAATAGGTTTGGGGATTTACATTTCCATTCATGTATACACATCCAATAGTTAGAATATTCGTAACTAGGAAATTTAACCTACGTACACTCATGACCACATATCCCAAGATTAATGGTTATATTTTTCAATCAACATAAACTTTGTTCCCATATTAAAATGACCTTTATAATTAATGTTACCTAATTATATGATCATTTTTCGTGCAATAAATAAATACCATGAATATATTACATGACTACACACTCATTTGATAAAAGAGTTCTATATGTAAAGGAAGTCAGACCCCATAAAATCAATCAACCTCTTATAAAAGTCAAAGGTTTGATCATTTATAACACCATGACGATAAGGATAAATTATCCTTCAAGGAATTGGAATGAATTATGACCCTATATATTTTCATGGATATCAAGATAGCCTTGACCATCTTATGAATATTTCTTCATCATAAGAACCTAATTTTCACTCACTTCCCACATGAGAAACCTTCACGTATATCTATAATTAGGAATATACATTCATTTAAATAACAATGTTGTAACCCTAAAAACCCCAAAGATCTCTATAATCAAGTATATATTATGAGAAAAAACAAAAAAAGTTTCACAAAATTTCTGATGTCATGTGGGTTCATTTATATTTTCACTAATTATTTTATATATGTATTGTTGATGATCAAAAATGGGTCTCTACTCTGAATAAATCACTCTATGAATTTTCTACATATATCAAGAAACATTGGAATTATAGTCCCTCAACTTTGTATAGGATTTATGACATCACATAACACTTCTACCATAAAAAATAATGATATTTTCACTAATTCATAAGTTCCACTTCTAACCATTAATAGAAATCCGTTTTGTAGTTGTTCAAGTCATGTAAACATAATATAAATGACATAATTATCCAGAAGGAATAACTATTAAAGTCACAAAAAGGGATTCAAATATAGGAACCTAAAAAGAAAATTATTATTTTTAGTCACATTTCCATGAATGGAATGTAATTCTATTTCACATGGACTTTGAATTGTGACTCTAAAATTTATAGCATATGATTATTCTAAAAAGGATATATAATAGGGAAATCTCATGAAATGAAAACTATATCCACCTCACCCCTCAAAATCACTTAAAATTAAGTTTTCCTAGGATTATTTAAAACCTAGAACACCCTATTAGCCTTACTGGATGTCATGGAACTGCAATATAAAAATAAATATTCATGGTAGAAATTAAACCCCAACATAAGCTTTAAGAATTTCAAGATGAAAATAAGTAAAGTGTATCTTCACTACATATTATACCATTGAATATATACCTCATATTAATATCCCCTAGTTTTGAGTAAGTGTACCATATTTTAAATGGTGATGAGAAGATTGGATAATATATTAGTTACAGATAATAAACCATATCTCTATTAGTGATGGGAAAATAGATCATTTAGTTGGTGATGATCCAGTTTCCTATATCGCCATCTGTGATAAACTAATAGATCAATCCAATGTTGATAAGAAAATAAACAATATCTCCATCAATAATGAGATAAAAGATTAATCTTCTTATTCTTAGGCAATAAATTAAATCCTTATCAGTTATGTGTAAATAAACCAATTTGTTGGTGATAAGACAATAACTAATAGCCCAATGGGTGATGAGCCAATATAAAAATCTATTTATGAATAGATATTAACCCATATCTCCATTGGTGATGATCAAATATACTAATATTATAGTAATGATCATGTAACTTATCTCCCTATTGGTGATGAGCCAGTGGACAAATTTTCTTTTAAAATGTCAAAAAATCTAGACCTTTATTTGGGGAGAGATAGAAAATGTATATCACTATTGTTGAATAGACTATGTGTCGATTCACAAGTGATGAACCATTTGTTTAGAAATAAACATGCATGATGGGTAGATGAATCCAAACATTCATGCCTCAATATTTGACAATAAATAAAGAAATATATCCTTTACTTATCTCTATATATAATAAAATTCCATAGTTTCTCCAAACATGTTTTTAGTTATATTTTAATCACGGACCCAAACTCATGTAAGAAGCATGATATTATTTTTGATTAATATCTAATAAGACTTAAATTCATGTAATACCCTTATCAAAATCAAAAAATTAACTCAATCACTTTTCTGTGAGGTGTTCTCCCCACTAAGACCATGAAATATGTTAAATAAATTATAATTGTTTCCATGAAGGATTTCATAATCATGTATTAAATTTATAGGAGTCCCAAATTATATAATAAAATCCCTTATGAGATGAATATATATCCCATTATATCTAGTCCAATATGTACATCCCACAAAAGCCCTTTAAAATTATGAAGGGGTTAAAGTGTCATGAATTATAAAAATAAATTACTTGAGATCAAATCATTCACATATTAAAGATATTGACTAATTATGCATATTTACTTATGATAATTAAGTTGTGGGTTTTTTGTGACAATTAATGAATCCAAAACATCTTCCAATAGCCTATTTTTTGATACTATTTATTTTAATAGGAATGGGTCTAATCAACTAGACATTAGTGATCTAAGGAACCACAAACACCATTTTTAATTCCCATACACATTTTCCACTACTTATACAACCTCATCATTATATATATCCAAAATACTATATCTCCATCATTAGAAGGTAAAATCTATAGTATAGGGGTTTGAGTTAGAGGGTGTAATTACGAATCACCTGTGGGAATAAGATAACCTCGATGGAATGAAGCTACAAAACCCCACACTATGAAGGGGGCTAGAAAAGGTAAAAATTTTCCATATTTTCATTTATTATTGGATTTGGAGTCTATCTACATAGTATGAAAATTCATTCATTTCATATATAAAGGGTGAAATGAAGGAAAACACCAATGTCCATTTAGATTCAAAGAGGTATTTTACTTATTGTTGTCATCATTACTACTGCATGACACAAAATATCCCAAAGAATGGTGTGGTTATCCCATCCTAGGCCATCCACACCTGGACACCCCAAAGTAAATTCCACAAGTTCTATTCCAACTACCACCATCATACTAGATTACATTACCTATTATGTTTCCATTACCCGTAAGTTAAATTTCCAAATACACGTTGCAACCAGAGGAGTATTAAAAATAATATTTGAATGGTGTCCCACCCACAAATTATGAATTTTTTGGGGGAACTAAATGTTTATATTCCTTCTTGGGAGAATAAAAATCCTATAAAGATTTCCATATTTGGGAATAATTAGGTTCTACCACCATTATCCCGCATTCACCAACACAGATTAATGTATTACATGGATTTGAAATAAGTGATATTAATTACCCTAACACTACAATAATTATAGGTTAATGGGAATAGGGAAGTTTTCATAATGCTCTTCATAAAATAGTTGAGCACTTGATTCATGATATTATTTTTTTTAAGGTAAGAGAAACACATAATATCATAATATCTTCCCAAGTATATACACACAAGGGAAAGGAATATGACCACCACTCAATTTTCATTTTCCATGAATAGTCCAAATCTCAATAAATATCACTGGTACCAAATTATTAAGATTTTACCATAGATAACATTAAAAAACTCTCATCTTAGGTCAAAATCAAGAGGCCAAAATTACCTATATTAGATTTTCTATCACTGTATTGCATTGGTTTTTAATACTCATAATGGTAGTCACACCTTCTATCATTAAATTTTCTGATAACAAAAAAATATGATGTTATTTAGGAAGTTATCATTTTAGGTGATAAGAGAGACCCAAAATAACTCTTTTGGTATGATCAGGTGGATGATAAACTTACTCTAGATAAATTCAACATAGATTATGTTTACAATGAATTGGTGAAGAATAAGTTTACAATCATGCATTGACCTCTCACCGTGCATTAATTTACTATAATTGAACATGAAAATGATAATCATATAACACACCTACACCGAAATATTTTAATTATGTGTAGCTTTATATTGAGTAAGAAAATAATAGGTTGCATACAGAATGATCATTTTTGGAATCCC
The DNA here is from genome assembly GCA_963277665.1 of Viscum album. Lineage (NCBI taxonomy): Eukaryota > Viridiplantae > Streptophyta > Magnoliopsida > Santalales > Viscaceae > Viscum > Viscum album. The sequence goes on from OY728139.1 coordinate 66,903,265, forward strand.
AAGGAATGGTGTCAATGGATTGATCTTGAAACCGTTAATGAAGTTGAGAGTCCAAAACCACATGGGTAGAAATGATTCCTCCCACATGATTTCGTAAATATCATCAAGGTAGTTTATCTTATTATTAGTAAAACTTATCATCATGTATAGGTTAGAATCATGGAAAAATATATAGTACAATTTTTTAATTCTCTTAACAATAAATAATAATGATATAAATATGCAACTATGAAACTTAGTTTTGAGTAGTTACTGAAGGAGGCACATAATGATTCCACTCTCAAAAAATATCAAGTTCATGTTTAGATAAACCTAGTCACCATACTCAATAATATCAACTGAACTCCAATGAATAAATAATAAAAGAATAGTGATTTTAGTTTATTACATATAATATTGAAAAAAAAATCCCATATAGAAATTCTAAAGACTGATAAAAATGGTAGGGTACAGGGAATCTAAACTGGCCTCCTTCATTATCCGCTTAAACTATCATTTTTTATTTATTGGGATATTTTAAATATGTAATAATTATCTGAAACTTTTTAGATTATGGTCCTAGTTAAAAAATATTAGTGTCTTGGACTAACACTGTAGTCTAGGGAAATCCACATCCTACATGTTTTGGGGAATTGTTTTCCCAAACAACAATGCCCCATCCCAAAGGGCTAGGTGTATTTCTTTTCAAACCTCTATCAGACACTCCACCAACCAAATAAAAAGTTAATTTCTATAGTAGGGGACTTATGATGAGAATATAATTGTTCTCATTGTTTGGGGTGACACTTCAAACAATGAAAGAAAAAACCTCTATCATTGATTTATAAAAGTAAAGGATTTGGGAGATTCCATCAGAAAATTATTTTTTATAGACATCTCTATATATTCTTGTAAATTTACTCAAAATTATAGGATATATTATCAAATTATCTACAATTATTTGAAATTCCAGAAGAAAATAGAGAAGTATAATTGATTTTGATATTGTCCTTTTTTGATATTTTAATCTTTAAGAGGCCTCATACAATAAGGATATGGAAGCCAAAGTGATACCCATAACGTGAAAATTAACACATGTTATCATGGTCTTGGATAAGGATATCTTCACAAAGTGGGGATGAAATTAACATGATAATTATGGTTGATTAATAGAAAATTTTCTTTATGAATGAAATATTTGAAGAGGGTGCGAGGATATGAATAGAGGGGAATGAATAGGCATTAGAAAAAATGTTAAACCATCGATTACAAATTTTGATATGGACCATAAATAATTATAAAGGTAATAGAATAACAACATCATAATTTACCTTTAAAATAAATAATGTCGATCCCCCTTTACTCAACTAGAAAATTACTTGAATGAAGTAGGAGCATGAAGATTTAAAATATCATTATTATGGTTTATGTTATGGGAATGAAATAATGATAAAAATGTCAAGGCCTAGGCCCTAAATCTTTTTTTAGAATCAACATATAAAAAATAATTTCCTAGATCACATGTCCATATATCACTTACTAGATAAGGCCTAAGAAACAAGGTAATGGTTGGTTATCTACCACTCCTATATAACATCAAAATCCCCCTATAATCAATTTTCAGACTCAAATTCTTCTGGGTAATTTTTGGTATTTTTCTATGGAAAGCGTGACATTAAAGGATGAGATAATTGAGGCCTTTTCTACATGATTATATCCAATTTATGCAAAGTGAATGATAGTTTATTTTGAGAAACTATATATCCCTAATGGGTTTACATAACCCTGCCACGACCATTTTTTTGAATGTCAACTTCTCATCCTTTAATAAAATGGGAGATTCAAAGGAAGATATTTCCCTTTTAACCACTTTTGTAGACTGATTTTAAGAACCAATGAACAGTAATAGATAGTGAAAATGAGGTGTTTTTTCAAATATTCAGAGTCCTCATATTTTATTAGTATAAAATATCATCAAATGTGATCATTTAGAATTTTTATGACATCTATTAGTACTTATTATATCCATTTTTTAGAGCATTTATAATGAAAGTCATTTTTAAACATTATAATGATCCAGAACCTAGAGGACACTATAATTAAGACGAAGATAAAACCTTGATAGATAGATAAAACTCAACAAAATATGTCTATCAAGGGGAAAATGACTTCCTTCACTTTTAGATAAGAAGAACCAAAATCCTAAACTCATAAATCAAATATAATTCATGTAGCACTACCACCTAGTAATAATAAATAGTAGATATTATTATGAAAAAATCATATCCCACAATATATGAATGGAAATAAGTGATGTAGTGATTTGGAAAAAATAAATAATAAAGTACATTTCTTATAGATTGATAAGGTTCTGATGTATATTATTTTTTCTATATAAAAGAATATGATATCTCAACCATAAGTTATAATTCAAAATTAGTTGGTTCTTGAAGACTAACCTATCATATTTGACATATCAATAGATATTGAGGATTATGATTCATGATTTTTTTTTATTTTGAATGATTTACTTACAAATATAGTAAGTGAGGGAAATGTAGTGACAACTGAATTGAAGGAAAAAATGACCCATGTGGCTCTAATATTTCTTGACGAATAAGGTGAATGGAAATAAATTGAAAAACAAATACTACAAATTAGTTAGAAAATTGGATCACATGAAAGTAAATTTCATCTCATATGGAAATATTATGGTTCATTTAAACTAGCTTCAACAACCTCTTATAAACAAGATAAATATATTTTAATGTATTAAGAATTAAAGAAAAAATCCCCTACTTTTTCTAAAACCCAGCCTGATCATTAGAGACTATAGAATCCTCCATTGGGAGGATGAGCACCACCCTACCAATGAGTACCTTCATAAAAATACTAATATTATTTTTCCTTTGTAAATTCCATTCAAATAATATACTTTTACACTAGTAAATTTGAGTAATTTCATATAGATTTTTCCAATGAAATTCATGGAGGATATCACTAGGGTAGAAGAAGGAACCCCAAAAGCGTGGTCAAAAAAATTTGAATGATGAGGGATTATATTTTTTATACATGAAAGACCAACAATATGGAAATAAAAGGATATTCAAAAAAGAAACCACCAAATATAGGGACCTCAACTTTTCACTAAACTTTAAGTTGATTAGTATTAAATACAGCTAAAACACAATCATCTAGTCAATACTGAGGTCTAATAGGACTCACTTCATCTCAATATATTATTTTAAACCCTCTATAGACTTAAGATCCACATGTGTTATCCTTATTCACCATGAGTTATTCAATGTGTTTATAGATATAGAATGATCAAAGTAGGTTACTTTTACCTGTGGATAATAAATATGAATTTTGGAAAAATATTTCTACTATACCATCATGGAGCTCACATATTAATAATTTATTTCAATATAAAGAAATAATATAATTCCTCATCAAATATATTATGGACCCATTATCTTTTTAAAATAAAGTGTCCACCACAAATGAATATCATAATAAACTTTAATATTTAGAGTCTCACACAATAATCTTTTTTATGTAATATGATAAAAAATTAATTATTTAGGTACACACACAACCTCTATATGTGTTTTAGAAGCTCAATAATATATAAATGGATTAAATTATAGTATATAATGGTTCTATAATTTTCTCATTCATTTTTAAAAATTATAATATATTAAATTCAAGATGGTTATTTTTACACTACAAGTCAAAATAATCATTGTATAAGACCAAATTAAAGAAAATACCATTGGAATGGTAAAGATGAATTTTTTTTGATCCCTTATGTCAAACACTAAATTTATATGGGATAGAAAATATACAAAATTTAACACATTACTATGTTGGTCGAGGTTTAATGATCATGCAATCATACTATCATCCTACATTCAATTTCAAAATAACATCAGAAATAGATAGGTGGGAGTACCCCAGGATGAATATTCCGATTTTTATTCCAATGAAATTTGTCACGTAAAGGTATGGTACTACAAAATAGAGTGAAAAAAGAAATAAAATAACTAATTCTAAAAAATCAGTAAACATAATGGATTAATATCCCCCAATATATCCTTTATGATAGATTCTATGATATTTTTATACACCATATTCATAAAATTGAGGAAATAAATCTAAAAACTAGAAATCTATAATTTTCTATCATCCAAAGGAAACACTGACCAAAATAATTACTTCTACTATAAATTAAAACCCAATACAATCATCTAATTTTCTCCTAAAATAGAAGAATAGAGTTTCATTACATAAAAAAAATAATATTGGGCCCCCATATGGTGTGTGTATATCAAAATGGAGGAATTATCAACACATATTCAATATATAATTTTATTTTCAATGACATGGAATAGAAAAAAACATTAGAATGTGGATTTGGTTTCATCACTATATGTGGTGATCTTAATTTAGTAGTCCTGGGAAAAAATAATATCCATGGCCTATACTAATCAGCCATTACATTTCAACAAAAATAGGGTAAATATATTTTTGAGTCAAAATTACTTCCTCTCCCTTTAATTTTGAAAATCAAGATTCACACATTAGCTGTTTATGTGTTTATAACACTTGTTTTTTTTCAATATCTATATTTTTATATACAAAAGTGTATAGTTTTACAAGAAGGAGACTATTGATTCTATTAGACAATGATCTATACTTGGTATGTCTAATAAACATGGACTTTTCATATCATATGGACATATAAATATCATCTAATAGATGTTTTTATGTCTAATAGATGGAGTATATATAAGTCCATTTGATAGAGTTCTCCAAAGTATATATGAAAACCTTTATTGAATAAATACTGAAATGTATATGGAATGAACAATTGATGAGCCTACTGAAAAATATGAATAATCTTACTAGAAAAAGATTTTACTTTTACAATATGGAACCTTCATGCATTATAATGATGATATATCATGAGAACCATCAGATTGAACATTGGTACAGTAAACTAATTAAGCGAAGAAGGAGTTCCACCAATAATGTTGCAATCATTATTAAAAAATATATAATGTGATCGTTTTAGTTAGTCCATAAATAATGTCACAACCTCAAGGATATTGAGATAGTTGAAATTGACAATCGACACTTAATAATGAAGTTTTGTAATATCATGTTATTGAGAGAATTTTATTTGTAGCTTTTGGAGATTTATTCTCAAGCTATTACTTATGATTTTATCTTTATAAATACATTAAGATATGTTTTTAATTGTTATTGTTTCTGATATGGTGGAATAGGGGATCTAATGGTAAGTGAGACAAAATTTAGTATGAAGATCTAGAATGATGGATCCTTAGGTTATGGATACAAAGTTTTTTTGATCATTTTTATAGATGGATTATAAAGAAAAAGAATGTAGACCATATGTTAGTTTTAGTCATGGATACTTAAATTTAGGAATAGACACTTCCTTAAGAATTAAGGTTAAAGTGTATACCTTTTCCTATAAAGATTATTTATGTTTTCTTATTTATAATTAAAAAATGAATTACTTTGTAATCTTTGTTAATTAAGTTATTTACATAATTCAACGGTGAGATTTTTTTTGAATTTTTTTTATTTATTATAATCTTGTTGTAAATATGTTTTCAAATTACAATAGTCAAAATTTTTTGTTGATAAAATTTGAAAGATAAATTTCCTTAAAATGTTTAAAAAATAGAAAGATTTAGTTTTATAAAGTAAAATTCACCTTCTCTTGTATTACATTATATATTTTTATTATATAACATTTGGTATTAGAGGTTGTTTTTATATCAATTTTTTTAAACTCAATCCATGTTTTTAGAAAAGTATATATATTTTTTAAGATGGAAGGTTTCTCCATTGGTACATTAGTGGATTTTAATCCAACCAAGACACCAATATTTGATGATTCTGATTATGAATACAAAAATAATAGGATATTTGTTTTATCAATACTAGTTTAGAAATACTTTTGAATGTAATTTATATGATTCATGATAAAGAAGTAATTACTTTTAATAGAGAAGAGAAACCATAAAATCATTTGAATTTTCACGTCCATAATTCTTTTTTATGTTATTTGAATATAAATGTATATAGTTACATTTCATCATTTGAAATGACTGAAAATATATCGAAAATGTTAAAAGTAACTAATTTTGTTTAGTTAAATGTTTTTTTACTAGGAGAACAGTGTTGTGTTCAGACTATTGAGCATATAATTTTATAACTTGTTATCCACTAACTCAGTTGCATCAATATTTTATGATAATAGTTAAAATTTTATAATCATTGGTTGAAAAAGAGTTGACATAGGAGTATTTGGTAGAAAATATTATTGATACAATGCCTAATGTGTGGGAATAAAATCATACAAGAACTGATGATACTAAAAATAAATCCACGAGATGTTAGGATGACTTGATTGGAACTATTATCAATATGATATTATATTAAAAATATATTATTATAAAGGAAATAATTGGGTGTAATTTCCTTCTAAAACTACCAATAATGTCAAATCATGTGAAAATGTTCCTAAATATTATATCTGAAAGAAGAAAGTTAAAGTGGAATTAGATATTTATTCCTTATAAGAAATTGAGAACGAGCTCGATCAACTTTAAGAGAGTATGGATAGAATTAATGGAAATAAATATTTTTACTATAAATATTAAAAAAAATATTAGGAAGGAATTTATAATAATGAATCATATGAAAGGATTTGTTATAAATATATGAAACCTATACATATGAGGATAGATTTAATAATGTTGAAAGATAAGGATTAAAATTCATGTTTGTTCTATAATAATATAGGAGAGAAACATTTTAATAAATTAGAAACATGGAATAAAAATTGGGGAGAGAGTTACTTTGAGAGTACTTATAATGAAAGGATTAAATATAAAGAAATTATGGGTTTCTATACTAGAATTCAAAAGACCAACCAATTATACATGGAAAAGGTAACTTCTAATTCTCTCACAAACATAACATTAATGTCAAACTATCCAAAATCTGATGAGGAATATAGTACCACTTCTTTAATAGAGGAAAGAGCTATTTCATCTAACGATTAAAATACTTCACCTTGTTTTGAATAAATAATTAAATAGGAATATTTTTTTTGAAAATTATAACTATAAATTTGTACAAGACTATGAATATCGTAAAAAATATCCTTATATATAAAATTAAATAATTTTAAAACAGAACTCATAGATTAATAACCTTACGTTGGATTTAGATGAAATAACCCAATTCATGTTCAACTAAAGAACATAATAATCTTTTAAAAAACTAAATTTTTAACTACTCACATTGAAGAATTTTTTTAAAAATTTTACCAATTTAATAAAATTTTTTCACATACACTAAATTTAGTTGAAACCACATTGTATTGCTTCTAGAATCGGTTTTAATTAAAAAAACAACAATTTCAATCTAATTATTTTGTTTCAAATACTTTTACCTTCTATTGACAATTCCATAGAGGTGGTCTTTATAAAAAATAAATTTTTACTGAATAAGATATAATCCATTGGATTTGATACATCATATATCAATGAAGAACCTTTAGTTTTTCAATATAATAAATTTGGGATGATGTTGGACCAAAGAATGTATAGGTTCCAAAATCCTATTCTATTTTTCAAGGGGAAATATGAGTTCTATAAATAATAATCAGTACATCAATAGTGATTTATCTAGTATATGACTTGCTACAAAATATTTTTTTAGATCATTACGTGGATTTGTGGAATGGTAACTCTCAGAGAAAATGATCAAAGAGATATTTACATTATTGGTGATATTAAACTTCCTGTAAAAGTATTACTTTCAAGTGTCTTTTATATTAAATGACTTCAAAAATATCTTTTCAGAATAATAAAATTATTTGATTTAGGTTATCATGTAAACATATGGAATGATAGATGTAATGCTAAAATCATAGAATTTAAATTTATTCATACTTTAGACAGACTTGATAATGTTTAAAAATTAAACATAGGGGAACTTAAGAACTAATATCTATTGCAGTTGATGGCCAAGAACCAAATACTTGGTACATTATTCATTAATAAATACATTATCACATTTTTATTTTTCTTCAATGTGAAAATGCATGGGATAATGTCCTAAGGATAGCTGTCGCATTTAAGGGTGATAGAGGATCCCTTCTATGATGAGGACCCAGAAGTCCCATAACACTATTCTTGATTATATGTTATATGGCCGGATGATGATATATGAGGTACAAAAATAATAATAGCCATTAGGGGTGAGGTATCATAAAACATTGAGGCACCTTCTCAGGGTATGTACCCTTGGTAATATCTATGAGGATATTTTGAGAATGAGACCGACCAGTAGGAAATCCACATTTCATAGTGTCATTGTATGTTTATATCTGCAGACATGTGTATTGGTCCGTAGACTTTATGATTATTATTAATGAGTATTACAACTCATTCACTTAGATGTATTAACGAAAACTGTGATGACACACTATTCGTAGTGTGTAAGATCCCGGTTTTTTGAAAGGTATGTTTTTTGTAATGTTTTGGTTGAATACCTTTTTTTACGATTCAAGGGATGTCTTTTGAAGGTGTGAGAGGATTTGGGGGTGTTCCGAGGGCTCATGGCACGAAAGAAATGAAATCTGGGCAAGAGAAGCCAAGGTGCACGGCCAGGGCAAACTGTGCGGTCTGCCCAGGAAAAACTGTGCGACCATTTTCCTCTGGGCATTAGCATGCACACCGTTTGCACACGGTTTGTCAAACCGTGCTGCTAAACCATGCGGCCACATAATGATGGGAAAAATTACAAGTTTTACACTCTGGGATTTTAAACCCCAACTCGAGATTTCTTCTCAATTCCTCTTTCTTCTCCCTTGGAATGAGCCAAATCACCCAAGAGCTCTAAGAGATCAATCTCCCTCGTTTCTAATGTGTTTTGGTGTCGTTGGATTCATATCAGGGCTCTGGGTAAGGATAATCCCATACATGCTTCTCTTTTTGGTTTAGGGTTTGCATGTTCTCTCCCTCTTGTTCTGTAGCTCTAAAACCCTATTCCTTGGGTGAGTTTAATGTTGAAGATCCAAAGGTTGGTCGGATCGAGGTCTAATGACTTGATTGAAAGTGCGTTCCACCACAGTTTCAAGGTAGGTTCTCTAAACGTGATATCCCATAGTTATTTGGGTATTTTTGCATGTTATGTTATGTTCTTGTTTCTCTTTGGTTGTGTTTTGAATAAACATGGCATGTTTGGTAATATTGATGTTTAAAATGGAAAATGGGAACCCTCACGACCCCCGTGGGATGTCTCTGGATTTAAATGACCTAAACTAGGGCCATCCTTGCGATGTGTCGGCTTTTCCTGGATGTAGGGATTGATATTAAACAAGTGACCTTGTTGTAATGAATTGTAGTGCCTTGATAAACATGTTGTCATGAATGGTTGATTCATGGGATGATAAACTTGTTAAATGGGTTAATGTGAAAATTGATTTAAGACCATAACGGGATAGGTTATGGGTTTAATGATGTATGCTTAGTGAGAAAGGCATAACACATGGGAATTTGGTGAATTTTTAAATGATGTGAAATGGTAATGAGTTAATGGGTTAAGGCATAACGAGAATTCCCAAGTGGGTTGTTGTGAATGGTGTTGCTGAAGGGCAATGGTTTGGATGGTTGATGGTCACTTATATATATAAGAATGTGCATATGGCTTGATAGAGTGGGGTATGACTTGAGGATCTACGCCCATGGGTTGATCTAAGACTGAGGTTCTAAACTCCACCCTAAATGCACGTGTTAGGAAAGGGGACTGAGGCTGTATTCTCCTAATGGTTGCATCCACCCAGACTAAGGCTTCGAGGTGAAGTTATGATTTCTATGAGAGGGTTAGTCCTAGTGAGATAGGATAACAATGTGTTTACCCTCTTTTATGTGATTGTTGGCCTTAGACCCATGTAACATAATGTATGTGATTAACCCATGGAAATGTGATGAAATGGTAAGTGATGATAAATGGTGTGAAATAATGGTAATGGAAATGGAAATTGGATTGACTCTAAACTTGTTAATGGCACCTTAATTAATTACATGGAAATTATCATTCATATTCCTTCTGCATGCACTACCTGTTTGTATTGGATATTTTGTAGACATAGTTGGTGGTGGCCTACTGAGTTTTACTCACACCCTACATGGGCCGCCATTTGGTACCCGAGCAGAATTCATGTTTATAGGTTAGGATAACGGCAAATGTCCTTGCTAGATAGTGAGTGGACATGGGTAGCACTTGATGGAGGATCCAGACTTGGAGTTGGGACTATTTTGGGTATTTTGTCCATTGTCCTTATTTGGGTTTTTTTTCACTCTAGCACTTTTAGTATGACATGGCATATTTATTATTGGAAATGGTTGTTATACATGTTCCTTGTTTATTGGTTATTGTTTCTGCTATTTGGTTTATTTCTGTTGTGCTTACTCTAATAAAAAGGGGGTATAGTATCCCCACCAAACCCCATAGACCCCCGCTGCTAGTCGGTAGCCTTTGGTGTACAGGGAGGCACCCTTAAGGTCATGTAACCACCTGGCTCGGAGCACCAGTTTAGTGGCTTTTGGGTTTGGGACTTTAGAATGTGGTATCAGAGGAGGACATTCTTCACCTTCTCTAAGTAATTGTTATTTGGGATTGGTAGCCAAGGGTTAAGACGTGTCAGGCCTTGGTAATGATCTTGTGCTTGGGAGTAGCTAACCCATGTACGAGGGAAAACCCACGTCACCCTTGGTGGGAAATGTTGTTCTTTGTTGTGTGATGTTACAGTTGATGATATTTCACCATTGGGTGACACACATGTGCTTTGATGTGACTGTTTAATGATATTTGGCTCGTGGCCTTAATGATATAAGGATTCTCATTCATTCATCATTATAGGCACCTAATGAGATAGGTGACATGCATTGTGTTATGCACATGCACAAGATGGATGTGTGAGGTAGTAAAGTAGGGTGCATCATGAATTTCAAGAAACCAAGAAGTAATGAGAATAATAAAATAAAACATGTAGGTTGTTGTAGCAAGTAAAGAGCTTTTTATTAAGTCAATAAAGTTTTATGGTATGTGTGTTAAATCTCATGCTTGAAAATTTAGAGAAATGCCACCACGACATCAGTTACCAGTTGGGCAATGAGAGGATGTTACTGAGAACACTCCTATGGTAGAAGAGCCAGAAAATGTGGTGATCAGTGAAGGAAGAGAAGTCCAGTTCTAGGAGAACATGGCTTGCATTATGCATATGATGGATCGGGACCCAAGACGAGTTACACTAAGTATGTTTGAGCTCACCAGGTAGTTCTAGCTGCAACACCCTCCGACCTTCACCGGAGTGGGTGGGCCAGAGGTAGTGGAGTTTTGGTTAGAGTCTATCCAGATGATACTGGACCATCTGGAGACCCATGTTGAAAAGTGAGTAAAGCTGGCCGTTTATATGTTGTGGGTCCAGGCTAGGCATTGGTGGGACATTCAAGCTCAAATCGAGCAGGTTGTGGGAATGTCATGGAAGGATTTTTAGGAAATGTTTTGGAGAATTTCTACCCAAAGACTTTGAGGCAGGAGCGGGCTGTAGAGTTTGTGAGCCTGACTCAGGGATCACTATCGGTGATGGACTATGCTAGTCGCTTCACTGATTTGAGATGCTTTGTCCCAGTGTTAGCTAGGGATGAGGCAGTAGTAGCAAAGCGTATCTAGGATGGGATGAGACATGAGATCAGGTCTCAAGTAAATATATTCCGCTTAATGAGGTTTGCAGAGGTAGTAGATCAGGGACTGATCTCGGAAGGAAACCTGAAGGGAGCTTCGAGTACTGGACTTGTGGTTTCAGTAGGACAGACGAGCGGTGTAGCTAACAGTGGTTGAAGGCGACGCCATGAGAGCTCACAACATGGAGGAAGTGTGAAAAGTGGCTGGAAGAGAGGGTCAGCCTCTAAGGGTGGGAATCAGGTGTTCCGCTATCAGTATGGTAGGCCATGGAATACACGTGGTCAGTGTCCTTGACCTCCAGTTGAGTGCCGTTCATGCGGCAGGATGGGGTATGTGTAGAGGTTCTGCAGGAACCCTCGGAAGGTGGGTGAGAATGATGGTGAAAAATAGGTGCCATGTACGGGAAGGGGGCTAGTTTCCCCATATCAGGCAGGCAGTTGGAGCTCCACGGGCTGTACTAGAAGGGGCGGTGGACATGGAACACCAGGGAAAGATCACTCACACCAACAGGGAAGTGTAGCACAGAGTACTCTGGTTGGAGCCTAGGGTAGATGGACTGGTCAGCTTCAGGCAGTTCAGTTTGCACCTGGTAATGGCGAGGCTGGACCATCGACTGTTCAAGGTACGATCCTTGTAGCCTCTACTTTTGCTAGTGCGTTGTTTGAAACAGCTTCCACATACTCTATTTTCTCTTCTCAACTTATGGTAATCATTGGGTTTACCTATGGAGAGGGTGTGTGGAGTTATTTGAATTGACACCCCATTGGGAGTACGGGCTGAGGATATAGAGGAGTGAAAGAGATGTACCTTAGAGGATGGTGGTATCGTTTTCTATGGGACTTGTTCATTCTTGAGATTTCAGGTTTTGACCTATTCGTGGGAATGGATTTGTTGGTTTTGTATCGGGCACACACATACTGTTATCATCGCAGGATATCATTCAGCTCGCTTGAGGGTGATGCTTATGTCCACCTTGGCGAATGGGATATTCGAGCAGGCCGTACAGGGCCGTTTTGTCAACAGATGAGTGGAATCACGGCTCGAGTGGTATTTCTCATGCTTGATTACAATGAAAGAGGGGAGAATTATATTTTTAATCATGTTGTGGATCGATTTCAGGACATGTTTCCTGAAAATTTTTCAGGGTTACCCCCCGAGAGGTGAGTCGAGTTCACGATCAAGTTGCTAGTGAGAGCGGAGCTAGTTTCTATTCCACAATACCTAATGGCACTAGTAGAAATCCAGGAACTGAAGGTTCAGCTTGAGGAGTTGGAGCGTAAGGGGTTCATCCATCCCAGTATGTCCCCGTAGGGATCTCCTGTTATTTTTGCGAAGAAGGCTGATGGGTCGTTAAGGCTGTGTGTTGACTATGGAAATTTGAATCAGATGACGGTGAAAAATAGGTACCCTCTTCCTAGAATTGAAGACCTTTTTGATAATTTGAGGGGTGCATTGGTGTTTTCTAAGATGGATCTGAGGTCGGGTTATCACCAGTTGAGGGAGAGGTTTTCCGACATACCAAAGACAGCTTTCTGGAGTCAGTATGGTTGGTTTGAGTTTGGGGTAATGACATTCAGCTTGACCAATGCACCAGCTGTGTTTATGGAATTGATGAACCATATCATTCATCCCTATCTAGATTAGTTCATGGTTGTCTTTGTTGATGATATCTTAGTGTACTCGAAAACTCACGACGATCATGTCCAACATCATGAAAACGTCTTGGGTATGCTAAGAGAACACCAGTTATAGGAAAAGCTATCAAAGTGTCAATTCTAGATAGGTTAGGTGCATTTTTTGGGTCACATCATCAAGAAGGCAGGTGTGTCAGTGGATCTAGAGAATGTTCAGGCAGTTGTATCTTAAGAGCAGCCCAAGAGTGTTTCTGATGATCGGAGTTTTCTGGGTTTGTCCAGGTATTACTGAAGGTTCATTCAGGATTTCTCTCACTTGGCCACACCGCTATCAGGCTTGAACAATAAATAAATCAGGTTTGAGTGGTCTGGGGCTTGTGAGAATGCCTTTCAAGAGTTGAAGAAGCGGTTGACGACCGCACCTATCTAGATCTTACCTGATCCTTGTAAGAAGTACATCGTGTTTTGTGATGCGTATGAAGTCATACATGGGGTTGTGTTGATTCAGGATGAGTGGGTTATGGATTATGGGTCGAGGCATTTGAGACCCCATGAGCAGAACTACCCCACTCATGACCTTGATTTGGCTGCAATGGTGTACACCTTGAAGTGCTGGAGGCACTATCTGTTTGGAGAATGGTTTACTGTGTTTACCGACCATAAGAGTTTAAAGTACATCTTCTCACAACAGGATATGAATCATTAACAGCAAAGATGGGTTTAATACCTCTAGTCTTTTGACTTTGAGTTGGTGTACATGCCGGGAAAGGGAAATAGTGTTGCTGATGCTCTGAGGAGAAAGGTTCAGAATCAGGTGGTTCAGGAGTCCAACACTGAGTAGAAGGTGATAGCTTTGTTTGCATAAATGCACCTGGTGGTGCAGGAAAAGAGTGGTCAGGTCACTCATGCATCCTTAGTGATGGAGTCGACACTTTTTAGTTTAGTTATAGAAGGCCAGATTGATGGTCTTGAGTGTTTGATCAAGATGGAAAAGCTTAAAGTTGGGGAACTACCTTCTGGTGGGGTCGTCTGCGTGGATGGTGTTGTTCGATTTCGAGATCATGTGGTTGTTCCAAAGTGTGTGCGGGAAGTGGTGATGCATGAGTTCCATGCATCAAAGTGGGAATTTCATCTTGTTTTGACCAAGATGTACCATGATCTCCGAAGGCAGTTTTGGTGGCCTGGAATGAAGAAGGAAATTGCGGGCTTTATGGCACGGTGCCTTACCTGTCAGCAGGTGAAGGCTGAGCATCAATGCCCAGGTGGTTTATTGCATCCATTTCCCATTCTAGAATGGAAGTGGGATGATGTAATGATGGATTTTATTGTAGGTCTTTCGAGGACTTTGCGGAAGAATGATGCAATCTGGGTGGTTGTGGATCAGTTAATGAAAGTGACTCATTTCTTACCGATTCAGGAGACCTTTACAGTCGACCAGTTGGGTGAGCAGTATGTTCGGGAAATAGTGCGGTTTCATGGTGTTCCATGAACCATATTTTCAGACTGAGATCAGCATTTCACATCGTGTTCTAGAAAGGGTTGCAGAAGGTGCTTTGTTCACAGGTGTTTTTGAGTATAACATTCAACCCGTAGACAGACGGGTAGTTAGAATGTACAATCCAAGTGTTGGAAGACATGCTAAGAGCTTGTGTCTTGGAAATTGGTGGTTCTTGGGAGAGGCACCTATCGTTAGTGGAGTTTTTGTACAAAAACATTTTTCAGGCTATGATTCAGATGGAACCATTTGAGGCACTCTACGGGAGGCCATGTAGATCTCTGTTGTGTTGGCTAGAGGCTGGTGAATCTGAGTTGTTGGGGGTAAGTTTCGTGCAGGAGAATTAATATAATGTTAAGTTGATATGGAAGCAGATGGCTATGGCTCAGAGTAGACATAAGTCATATGCAGATCGGAGGCGTCCACCCCTTGAGTTTCGGGTGGGTGATAAAGTGTTCCTTCAGGTGTCTCCAAGGTTGGGTCACTATCAAATTCAGAAGTAGGGTAAGTTGGCACCCAGGTATGTGGGACCTTTTGAGATTGTGGAGAGGATCAGACCAGTGGATTATCGATTGGCTCTTCCACAATAGTATAGTGGGATGCATGATCTGTTTCATGTGTCGCAGCTTCGACCGTATCACCCTAACCCATCTCATGTGGTTGATGTTGAGGATATAGAGCTTGAAGCTGATGCGTCCTTTGAGGAGCATCCAGTTTGTGTGGTGGATCGTAGTGAGAAGGTATTGCAATGCAAGTTTGTGCTATTAGTGCGATTACTATGGAAGCATGTGAATGTTCATGAAGAAACTTGGGAGCGGGAATTAGATATGTAGGCTCAGTGGCCGAAAATCTTCTCTTCGGTGGATCAATGAGGTTTGGAAACTCGGCTCAAGGATGAGCTATTATAAAGGAGGGAGGTTGTAAGATCCCGGTTTTTGTAAAGGTATGATTTCATTATGTTTTGGTTGAATACCTTTTTCAAGATTTATGGGATGTATTCTGAAGGTGTGAGAGGCTTTGGGGGTGTTCCGGGGGCTCGATGAAAAAAATAAAGGAAATATGGGCAAGAAAAGCTAGGGCACATGGCCAAGGAAAACCATTCAGCCTACCCAGGAAAAACAGTACGACCCTTCTCCTCCAGGTAGTAGCATGTGCACGGTTTACACATGGTCTGTCAAACCATGCAGCTAAACCGTGCAACCACTTAAAGTTGGAAAAAATTACAAGTTTTCCACTTCGTGCTTTTAAACCCCAAATTGAGATTTCCTCTCCATTCCTCCTTCTTCTCCCTTGGAATGAACCTAATCACCCAAGAGCTCCAAGAGATCGATCTCCCTCATTTCTAAGGCATTTTTGTGCTGTTGGTTGCAGATCAAAGCTCCGGGTAAGGGTAATCCCTTCCTTGCTTCTCTTTTTGGTTTAGGGTTAGTATGTTATCTCCCTCTTGTTCTGAAGCTCAAAAACCCTATCTTTTGGGTGAGTTTTACGTTAAAGGTCCAAAAGTTTGTCGGATCGAGGTCTAAGGACTTGATTGAGAGTGCGTTCAACCGCGGTTTTGAGGTAGGTGGTCAACAAGTGATACCCTATAGTTATTTGGGTATTTGTGCATGTTTAGTTATGTTCTTGTTTCTCCTTGGTTATGTTTTGACTAACCTTGGTGTGTTTGGTAATAATAATGTTTAAAATGGAAAATGGGAAGCCTCACGACCCCCGTGGGATGTGTCGGGATTTACATGACCTAATCTATTGCCATCCCTGGGATGTGCTGGCTTTTCTCGGACTTAGGGATCAATATTAAACAAGTAACCTTATTGTAATGAATTGTAGAGCCTTGATAAACATGTTGGCATGAATGGTTGATTCATGGGATGATGAACGTGTTAAATGGGTTAATGTGTAAATTGATTTAAGACCGTAATGGGATAGGTTATTGGTTTAATGATGAATGCTTAGTGAGATAGGCATAACACATGGGAATTGGGTGAATGGTTAAATGATGTGAAATGGTAATGTGTTAATGGGTTAAGGAATAATTTGAATTCCCAAGTGGGTTGTTGTGAATAGTGTTTCCAAAGGGCTATGGTTTGGATTCTTGATGGTTACTTATATATAAAAGCTTTTGCACATGGATTGGTAGAGTGGGGTATGACTTGAGGATATATACCCACATGTTGAGCTAAGACTGAGGTTATAAACTCCACCCTAAATGCATGGGTTAGGAATGGGGACTGAGGGTCTATTCTCCTGACAGTTGCGTCCACCTAGACTGAGGCTTCGAGGTGAGTTTATGGTTGCTATGAGGGGGTTAGTCCTCTTGAGATAGGATAACGATGTGTTAACCCTCTTGCATGTGATTTTCAGCCTAAGACTCATGTAACATAATTAATGTGATTTACCCATGTAAATGTGATGAAATGGAAAGTGATGATAAATAGTGTGAAATAATGGTAATGGAAGTGGAAATGGCTTGAAACTGAACTTGTTAATGGCACATTAAATAATTAATTAGAAGTTATCATTAATATTCCTTCTGCATGCACTACCTGTTCTTACTAGATATTTTGCAGACACCATTGGTTGTGGTCTACTGAGTTGTACTCACACCCTGCTCGGGCCACTATTGGGTACCCAATCAGAATTCATGTTTTCAGGTTAGGAGATGGAAAAAGGTCCTTGCAAGATAGTTAGTGGACATGGGTAACACTTTATAGAGGATCCAGACTTGGAGTTGGGACCATTTTGGGGATTTTGGCTGTTGTTCTTTTTTGGGTTTTTGTTCACTCTATCACTTATAGTATGACATATCATATTTATTATTGGAAATAGTTTTTATAAATGTTCTTTGTTTATTGTTTATTGTTTCTACTATTTGGTTTATTTTTTTTGTGCTTACTCTGATAAAAATGGGGTATAGTCTCCCGACTTGACCCCATAGACCCCCGCTGCTAGTCCGCAGCCTTTGGCATACGGGGAGGCATGGTTAAGGTCATGTAACCACCCGGCACGGAGCACTGATTTAGTGTCATCTGGGTCCTGGACGTTACACAATGAGGTAGGATATGTTGGCTGCATTCTGAGTAATACTGCATTAATAGATAATACGAGAAAGGACTTGTCCCTTTTATTCCATAACAGAAGTAGATATCTCAGGCCCATTGATTAAATTGATATAGCCTATATAAATCAATGGTCAGGGTAAGAAGTGGGCGAGTTCAATTTCGGAAAGTCAAAGAAGAATAATCGAACACCTGGGTTGATGGAACCCACATGCAACCTGTTTGATTCGAGATATTAAGACAAAATGATTATATTGCGTAGTTAGAGTTCGTATGAGGTGACACGTCATTGTAGCGTTAAGTTATTTCTCTATGGGTGCCTTGGCATGTTTCTAGATGTTAACCTTGGACTTTAGGAAGAATCTACCTAATGCCACTGAGATGTAGGCCTAGAGGGTCACACACTAAGTGCGTCCAAGTATCTCAGTTAAATATTAAATTTACAAGTTTAATAAAGATTATTCCCAATTTTGGATTAATAATTATTCAGGGATTTCTGACCGAATTTATTTCAACTCTAGTTATTCGAGAGAATATATTGTGGGAGAAATAATATACTTATTATCGAGTAATACAATGATATTATTTGATAAATAAATATTAATTATTCAAGGTCTAATAATAGTGGTGGAGGAAATAAAGAAAAATGAAAAAACAAAAGTATACACCGTGTATATTACATATACACACCATTTATTTTTTCTTAGAATCTATGAGAAATAATTTTATTTATTTAATTAAATAACATTAGGTGTAATTATCTGGGAACATGTCCGGTAATAATAATTATAAACTATTATTATTAGACATGGGGTATTACTATGAATTAAATGAAATGAATAAATAATTTCGGTTAACTAATTTGTTTTATTATTCTATGTAATTTAAATTCCAACTATATAATTCTCATTTTTCTAGCCATTTTTTGGGGGGTGTGCACAACAGATTTGGAAAGTCTCTCATGCTATTAGAGACAGATCCACCTCCATCAGATCAAGGCGATCAAAGGTGGACATCGCAAATGAAGGCTCTTCCACACATTCACTTAGATATCCCTTCAGTGACATCCAATGATACATGGAGCCCATGTAGATCACCTCTGGAAGAATCTTTCACTTGGATTCTATGACACAATAAAGGATGACATCAAATCATGACTGGAAACATCAAAGAAGAAATAATTCCGTCAAGGTAATTCTTTGAAATTAATTAAATTAATTTTAACAAACATATGGTGATCCTATATATGGTTCTAGGACTCCCCTCTTCATTTTCTGTTCTTCGTTCTATTTTGACGATCCAAAATTTTATTATCTTGACGGATCCTAGATTGATCGTTGTTAATGCTAAAATTAATGCTGGGTATAACCATCAACGTGATTCCACTGCCCCTGGAACCTACATGTTGTATCAGAGCGGCCATATAATTGATTATAATTATTTAGTTTTTTGTTGGTGATTTATGTATTTAATAATTTAGTTTTTTCAATTGAAGGTAATCTTTCATTAAATCTAAATCTTGAGATCTTTTCCTCCTCTCTCGTTTCAAATTCATCTTACTGAAATGAATTTTTCTTTTAATTTTGATTAAAACAAAATAGAGGATTTCATCCAGAGGCGAAAAATGTTCCTGGCCATACAACACTAGAATACATGGCATGTATTCAGCAGTACGCGTCATGTATTCACGATTTAATGCATCAGACCGGTCCACCAAATTAGGCTGTGTGTTGTAGTATTTCTAAGACTTAAGTGACTCCGTGTGTTAATCAGGAATAGGCGGCACACATTTTCAAGATTACACACCATATGGCTCATTGAACCCAGCATGTAGTCCCTTCAGGTTAGGGTTGGACAGTGTACCCCATACCGGGCTCGCCCACCTAGAAACCGTGTAACGCAGATACTATATTGTGTGTGTCCCACTAAACTCATCGTGTATTATGAAGAATTCCAAATTAAATTTACACGACACGTCCCTGAGCATGTACTTCATATGGATTATGAACAAAACTATGTGCTGTTTACTCATCCAAATTACGCAGATTTATTAAAATTTATTATTATATTATAAAAACCCTTGAGATGTGTACCATAGTGTATGTGTAAAGCTAAGCCACAACAATTGATATGTGTTTTATATATATTTGTTTAATTTAACATCTGTGTAATGTTCATTTCTACTCATTAGGTAGTTATGAATGATAATTTACCAGGTTTATTCTAAGGTACAAGTTATGTAGAGAGTTAATTTTAAATGAATTTTTTTGTTCAAAATTATGATGGGTGAGAATCTGAAGGAAATTCAGAAAAGGGTTTAAGATAAAATGATTGATTAATTAAATATAATTAATTGATTCGAGCATGATTTATCTTAAACAGGGATGATTAAGGGATTGGATGATAGTTTTATTTATGTGTAAATATCATCACATGTATGGATGATCATGAGCTAGACCAAGACCTTTGAATGTGAATGTTTTTTTTAATTTGTTTATTTAAATTAAATTAGTTGGCCTAAGAGCCTTCTCCTCATTAATATGTAGGGATTGCATGAAAAAGGATTCATTTTTGTAAAACCCCATTTTACCACACAACTGTTAGTGAGATAAAAGAATATGTAATAGATGGAGGTCCCAAGATAGTGGAGGATGTTCATGTAAAGAGCCAAGGGGAAACCAATCCAAGGAGGTACAACGGTGGATAGGTGGAATTATGTAAACCTGAACCCAAAAGGTTCAAGGTGTTTCTCCCCAAGGTCTTGGCTTAGTTTATCAACCCCTAGATAAACCAACCAATAGAACAATCTCATGATGATTCCATTTATTTTATTTATGTCAGTTGCATGGTTTATTTGTTGTCCGTGTGTTGTCACAATCACACAATTAATGAATTAAGCAAGCATGCAAGATGGATATAAAATAAGACCATATTATGCATAAAATATTATCTTAGACATGGTTAATCACTTAAGTATATCCCACATAAAATTAACAAGAATGTAATCAAAGATAATAAAATATAAATTTATGTTTAAAACCCCTAAAAGAAATTTTATGTCGGTATATCCTTCCATAATCTTGGTAAGAATCAAAAGATAGTACAAAGTGCTTGACCGACCATAGTTCGGGTTCTTTAAGTTATCAGGGATTTCAAATTCATGGTTTTGGGTTGACTTGACATAGTTTTCATAAATGGTTTACTATCACAGCAGGACATGGTGTGACCAATATGCATTGGTTTAGGAATTCCAAAATAAAAGGATTTCAGTATTGGGGAGTCCACTTAGTGGATCATGGAGTTGCGAGTTAATGTAGTCGAAATTTGGAATTCCTACCTAAAACCATTCAAGTTGCTTGAACAAACCTATTTTGGGTATTAAGAAAAGTAATATTGATCTTTTCCACTAGAATATTCAGGCAAAAAATATTCCAAAGTCAATGGTGATTGTTATTGGATTTCGATGAAATAGTGGGAGACTAATATGTATAAATTTATTTATTTTTATTAGTTTTATCATGATAAATTACAAACCTTTTCTCATCTTAATTTATAGAAATGACAAGAAAAATGAATTCAAACAAATCATTTCGAACGATAATCAAGATGTAAAACCGTCTCACCAGCACCAATTTCTAGGAATGGAAGAGGCGTTTACATAGAATCCTTCACCATGAGAGGAAATTGTATATTTTGGAAGAGACTATTGCTGTTGTGTTTGGAAAAGAGGCTAGGGATGAGGAACTATCCCTCTATATGAAACATATGGATGAATATATATATTTCTAGTGTTTCACATTATCGGTCATGTATAATGAGCTCTAGAAGAATCATGAAACATGGGCGTGTATAGCATGATGTGTCACCTTAGGATCTCTATCTAGAGAAGGTGAGACAGGAGAGATATGAGATCTCTAACAATTTTTTTACAACTATGGTTGTAATGTTTGGCCATCTGGGCATCATGTTGTCTTGGTCATTGGCTATATTGAATTCATAGAACTCATTGGGATTATGTTCCCAGATGAGTTGCATGAAGATCTCATCCTATCATCACTGCCCAAGACCTTCTATAGCTTTATTGTCATCTATAACATGAGAAACAATTAATAGATAATATCAGAACTTATGACCTTAATTCACTAGGTATACAAAGACATGAGGCATGAAAAACCCACAATCCTTATGGTGAATAAGAAAAGAAAGGACAAGGAAAAGGGGCCAAGGACTTATAAATGGTATGAAGCCCCTAAGCATTGTCCCTCTAAGAAGGGAAAGATCCAGAGGTAGGGAAAGGAACAAGAGTCAGTATGTTTTTCATGTGGTAAGCTAGGCCACTAGAAGAGGAATTTTCCTCAGAAGCATGGGAACACTAAAGGTACATTCTTTATCAAGCACAATATTTCCATTTTTACTCATTAGGTATTAGATATAGCTTGTGGGGATCACATCTATTTTCAAATAGAGGTACCAAGTATATTTATAAATATTACCAGAGGAGAGGTGGATCTTTGAGCTACCAATGGTGCGAGGCTGGCTGCGTTGGCCCTTGGCAATTACAACCTCTCATTGCCAACTGGGATAATTTTTGATTTACATTGCTGTGATTATGTTCCTAGCATTACCAAAAACATAATTTCTTTTTCATGTTTTTATAGTGATGAATTTATTTTCATGTTTGGAAATAAGGTTTTCTTCTTTTATAAGAACAAAAAATGTTATGGTATGGAACATTTTAATAATGGATTGTACGTATTAAATTATGAAAACAAAGTGTTAATAATGAAAAATGAAACAAACTCACATGACTCATACATCACGTAGTTGTGGAATCACCGTCTTGGTCATGTAAATGAGAAGTGCTTGAAAAATCTCATCCAAGATGGCTATTTAGACTCTACTCAGCTAAAACCACTTGATAGATGTCACTCTTGTTAACAAGGTAAAATGGCCAAGCTTCCTTTCAGTGGACAGAGTAAAAGGACCATAGATCTTCTAGGATTGGTTCACACAGATGTGTGTGGACCATTTTCAGCAGAAGATAGAGGGGGATATTCAAAATTCATTACGTTTACTGATGATTTGAGAAGATATGGCTATGTATAATTAATGAGGTATAAGTGATAAGCCTTAGAGAAATTTAAGGAATTCAAGAATGAAGTAGATAATCATCTTGGTATGAAGATAAATAATCTTAGATGAAATCGAGGTAGAGAATGTCTCAACCAAGAGTTCATCAATCTTCTACGGGAGTATGGGATTATATCTTAGCTGACTCCTATTTATAAACCAAAGTGTAATGGTGTTAGTTAAAGGAGGAACCACACCTTGTTGGACATGGTGAGGTTGATGATGAGTCACGCGGATCTCCCAATATCCTTTTGGGGATATGCTTTACAGACTGCAACATAAAAATTAAACAGAGTAACAACCATGGTGAAAAATATAATTAACTCTGAGTTATGGAATGGAAAGAATCTTAGTTTTTCGCACACACGTGTATGTGGATGATAGGAATTTGATAAGGCTTTATCACGAAAAAAACTAGTACTTCGGGGCACGAAGTGTATCTTTATAGGATATCCCAAGGAAAGGAAAGGATATAACCTATATATCCCTTCAGGCAAGAAATTTACTGTCACCAGACATGCCATCTTTCTTGAGAGGGATCACATCCTAAAAAAGGATAGTGGGAGAAATATCGGATTCGAAGAAGTTGATGCTAAAGATACACAAGAGTTGGTATAGGAATAAGTTCTAAAGTTCCCCATGGAAGAGATCCTAGAAATAAATGTACTACGTAGTAGCTAAGAGAGGTAAGGGAAATATAGAGATTTGGTTTCCTAGTCACAAGGGATGGTGAATCATTATTGTTGGAAAATGATGAACCTCTCTCCTATAGTGAATAAATAGAAATATAAAATGCTGCAAGATGGATAGAAGCTTTGAATTCTGAGATGGATTCCATGTATCAAAACCAAGTCTGGGTTCTGGTCGATGAGCCAGTTGATGTAAAGACCATTGGAAGAAAATGGGTATTCAAGAGAAAAATGGACATGGGAGGTCAAGTTAGCACGTTCAAAGTAAGGTTGGCATCTAAAGGATTCAGACAACATCAATGAATTGACTTTGATGAAACATTTACTCCAGTTTCCATGTTTAAATCTATAAGAATCATACATTTCATAGCAGCCGACCCTGACTAGATGATTGGGAAAATGGATGTCAAAATAGAATTCCTTAATGAGAACCTTTAGGATGATGTCTATATGACAAAAATAGAATAGTTTGTGACACCAGGGGAATCAAAACAAGGTTTCATGTTACAAAAATCCATTAATGGATTGAAGAAATCATCCAGGTCGTGGAACATTCGATTTGATGTAGACATAAATGAATTTTGTTTCTTTTAGAATGAATGTGAGCGACGTGTATATAATCAGTTTAATGGGAATGTGGTCGTTATGCTAATAGTATATATTGGTGAAATATTTCTTATCGGAAATGATGTACCAGTCTTATAGTTAGTTAAGGACTGGTTGAAAAAGTGTTTCTCCATGAAGGAATTGGGTAAAGTAGCCTAATTTTTATGGAACAAGATCATTTATGATACAGTTAAGAGGCTGATTGGACTATGTCAGGGTACATATATTGATCAGATAATAAATATACTTCATACGGAAAAATATAAGAGGGGATTTGTTCTAGTTTCACATGGCCAACATCTTTCTATGAAAATGCCTCCTCAGACACAACAAGTGAAAGATAAACTGAGTATGATTTTATAAGCTTCAGCTATATGATCCATCATGTATGCCATGTAATGTACCAGTCTTGATGTTGCCTATGTACATAGCATGGTAGGCATATTTCCATCTGATCCATGAGAAAAACATTGGACTACTTTTAAGACTAAGGATTTGTTCCTAATATATGGAGGAGACGAGGATCTTTTCATCATAGGGCATGATGATGCTGGTTTATAGACAGATCAGAATGATCTAATGTCACAATGTAGATATGTTTTCTATCTCAATGAAGGAGTTGTGAGATGGAAGAGTTCAAAGATTCCAATTGTTGCCGATTCTCCATCGGAGTCTAAATATATAGGTGCTTATGATCTAGCCAAGCAAGCTTTCTAGATTTGGAACATTGTCTATGAGCTTGATGTGGTGCCTAGTGGTAAAGATCCAATCTCTTTGTTCTTTGACAATAATAAAATGGTGGATATTTCAAAATAACCAAGGACACATCAACAGACAAATCACATACTCCTGAAGTATCACCTCTTGAAGTATTTCCATTAGTGGGGTGAATTTTCTATGATCAAAGTGTCCATAGATGAGAACGTGGAATACCCCATTAATAAAGGCCTTTCTCAGTAGAAGAATGAATATCATGTGAGAGATAGCAGGTCAAAAGTTTATAGTAGTTGGATGTAGTCCATGTGGGAGTCTGTTGGAGTTGGTGGCCTAGAACCAACTACTTTGTACTTTATTTATTAGTAAACACCTTATCACATCTTGATTATTCTTTTGCATGATAATTCATGTGATAAATTCTTAAGGATATCCATTTCATTAAAGGGTCATAGCAGATCCCTGCTATGATGAGGACCCAGAAGTTCCATAACTCTATTCTTGAATATACTTTCTATGCTCAGATGATGTTATTTGAGGGTCACAAATAATACAGGCCATTATGGGTGAGGACTCATAAAATATTGAGGCACCTTCTAATGGTATTATCACTTAGTAATATCCAATAGGCTATTACAGGAATGAGACCCTCCAGTAGGAAATCAATATTTCATAGTGTCAATGGATGTTCGTATCTACGGACATGTGCATTAGTCCATAGAATTTAGGATTATTATTAATGGGTATTAAAACTAATGAACATAGATGTATTGATGAAAAAAATGACGAAACACTATTTACAGCAAGGTATGATATGTTGGGTGCTTCATAAGTAATAATGCATTAATAGATAATTTGAGAAATGATTTCTCCATTCTATTCCATAACGGATGTAGATATCTCAGCCCCTTTGATTAAATTGATATAGCCTAAATAAATCCTTGGCCATGGTAAGGAATGCACGATTTCATTATGACGTTAACTTCTTTCTCTATGGGTGCCTTGGTGTGTTTCTAGGATCTAACCCTAGACATTAGTCAAGATCCACCTAATGCCACTAAGAAAGAGGCCTAGAGGGTCACACACTAAGTGTGTCCAACTATCTTAGTTAAATATCAATTTAACAAGTTGAATAACGATTATTCTGCACTGGGGTTTAATAATTATTCAAGGATGCTTGATCACATTTATTTCGACACTAGTTATTCAATAGAATATAGTGTGGAAAAAACAATATATTTATTAGTGAGTAATGCAGTGATATTAATTTGAGAAATAAATTTCCACTATTTAAGTTTTAATAAATATGGTGGAGGAAATAAAGAAAAATAGAAAAACAATAGTACCCATCGTGTATATTAAATATGCACACCTTATATTTTTTTTGGGAATTTATGAGAAACAAAACAATTTATTTAATTAAAAAATATTAGGTGTAATTCACTGGGTGCATGTAAAGTAATAATAATAGTCAACAATTGTTTTTACACATGGGGTATTACTAATAATTAAATGAAATGAATAAATGGTTTCAAGTAATTAATTAATTTTTATTATTTTATGTAATTAAAATACCAATTATATAATTCACATTATCCTAGGAATTTATTTGGGACTGTGAAAAACGGATTTGGAAAAGCTCTCAAGACATGGGAGAATTCTCTTTCCACCAAGAACGCTCTCAAACTACGAGAGATAGATCCACCTCCATCGAATCAAGCTGTTCGAAGTCGGACATTGCATGTGAAGGATATCCTATGTTAGCACCTAGAGAACCCTTCAATGATGTCTAGAGATAAATGAAGCACATGTGGATCACCTCTTGAGGAATCCTACAGTAGGATTCTACGACGCCACGATAGATCACATCAGATCATGACTAGAAAAATCAGTGTAGAAAGAATTCTATCAAGGTAATTCTTGACAATTAATTAAATTAATTATAACCAACATAATATGATCCTATATATGGTTCTAGGACTCCCCTATTTCTTTTTCATTCATTGTTATATTCCAAAGATCCGGTGTTTTATTATCATTAGGGATCTTGGATTGATCGTTTTTAGTGCAAAGAATTAATGTTGGGTACACCAATCAATGTGATTCCGCTACTCTTAGAACATAAAACATATACAATGCCTAATTATAGTGGATGAATCATCTGGGTTATGTAATTTATGTTCATGAAACTATAATTTAAATAATTTATCTAAAAATTATTTAAATGCACTTGATATAGGAATTCAAAATCTTAGGTTTATTCTTCTAAATCTTGTGATCATCATCAATTTGGTAAGAAAAATAATTCAATCTTTAAATAAATAAGTGAAGTTCTATATTTTGAAGGTTTATAGTTAGGGAACATGTATTCATTTGTTTAAAAAAACTAGATTTATTGTAGTAAAATACTATATATATCTCTTGGTTGATGACTACACTAGATATACATGAGTCTATTTTATTTCTAATTTTTTTCATCCTTTTTCTATTTTAGAACCATTATTTCCCATGTTATAAGTGATAAAAATATATATTTGGTTGTTATTCATATTTATCATTGTGGATATTTTGAAATTTTAGATTTTAAAACTTCTTATACTAAGAAAGGAATTAATTATAACATTTCAAATTTTAAAAAACCATATAAAAATTGTGCAGTTGAACGAAGAAATAGAATTCTTCAAGTGATTAATTATGTTATCTTGAGTTAATTTTAAATTTCAAAACATTTTAGGGAAGATGTTCTTAGTAATTATTATTACAATATTAATTTATTTTTACTCTGAAATTTTCCTAATAATTTTTTTTATGAGTGTTTAATAGTAAGAAAACCAAAAATTTCTTAATTTTGTGTATTTTAGTTATGGAATACATTTTGAATACTATTAAAAATTTACCTAACTTTTCTCCAAAAGCTTAAGAAGGAATTTTTCATGGCTATTTCATAATAGGTCTTATAATGACTATTAAAAAAGAACCAACACTATTGGGGAAAATTTTCATGTAAAATTTTATAAAAATGATCCTTTTGGTTTCAAACTACCTAAAACCAATTCATTAAATTATACTTTTAAAACAATGTTTCAATCATTTTGGAAAATAATTTACATAATGGAGAAACTGAAGAAACAGTTTCTAAAGTCATACCCCTAGAAGGGACTCGACCTATTTTTGATGAATAATTCAATAAAAACTAATAAAATTAGATTATCCTAAGGAATCATCCCCCTAATAATGACATTATATATCTATACAAATTAATCAAAAAATAAGAGTCCCTTAATAAATAAATACAAAATTTTTAAATTCTAATATCATTATAAAAGTAATACAACTGATGAGGCATTAGGTGACAAGGATTTGATAATTTAAATATAGGATGAATATAATGAATTTTAAAGGATTAATGTTTGAACTTTGGAAGAATATATTAGAGATATTACTATGATTGGAGAAAAATGGTGTGTTCATAATAAGTGACAAAATAATGTAATCACAGTAAGAAGTAAGGTGTGGCTTATTATTAAGGGTTATAATCAACAAGAAGGCATAGATTATTTATAAAATTTCACTCCAATAGTTAGAATTTCATTTATTAATATACTTATAGACCCTACAACATTATAAAATTATACTCATAATGAAATGGATGTGAAGTGTGATTTTCTTAATAGATATGAAAATGAAGAAAATTTTATGGAATAAACACATGGTGTTGAAAATAAAAAATCTATTGATAATGTTTTTAAACATAATAAGGAACACTAGGGAGTCAAATATTTTCAAAGAGCCCAGTATGATATAATTACCATATTTTTATTCAAAATAATTTCTTTAAAGGATATAGTGATCCAACAATTTCAATTTATAAATAATTTAATGAAAATTTCATGGTTCAAATTTATGTTTCTGAAATTGTATTTTATTTAACAAACAAATGAATTTTTGATTCCATTGTAAAACATATGAAACTGAGTTAGAAACAATATTGATGGGGAACTATTGTTTTTTCCTTTCCTTTCAAATTCCTAAAAAATTATAATGGGATTTTTTATCTCAAAAAAGTATAAAAGATATTTATATCAAATATTGGGTCTTAAAAATTCTAAATGTATATATGATCATATCAAATCCTTATAAACCAATAATCATATAGAATATACAAAAAAAATAGCACAATTTCTTTATAATAATGATTGGTATTTTACTATACCTTATATCTAGTATGATAAAATTAATTTTTTCATATTCTTCTTTGTGATATTTCCAAAAAATACCAAAGAATCCTATATTATTATTGTTAAATTTTTTTCTTAAAGGATCATTGAATATTGTCTTTTTCAGTTATTCTTAAAATAATTATAAACTAATTTTTTTATATTATTACTTTGTTTTTAGTAAAATTGATAGGAAAAGAATAGCTGTAACTTTTCATTTTCTTAGAAGATTATTTAGTGTCTTGTTCTTCTATGAAACAATACACAATTCAACTTTCTAATAATATGGATAAATATAGAGGATTTGGAAGTTATTATTATCATGTGTTATTTTTTAATGAAAACCCACTCATTTGGGAATTTTTTTATAGTAAAAATACTATATTTTTTAACAACACATGTTCCATAATTATATGTAAAAACCGAAAACATGATATATAGATAAGAACATATATATAATAAAAAACTTCCTTTCTGATCACACATAAAATGGATAAATCTTTATACAGTTTATTAGAACAAAATATAAATTTGTTGATATCTTTATAAAAGCACCCAATTTTTATTAATTTTATAACATTAAATAGGATATTAGATTGATTAATTTAAAGTGATCATTTATCTATTTCTTAATTTACTTTTATGGTTTGAGTAAAAAAATCATTGAGAAAGGGGGATAATTTTATTATTATGTATATACTTATTCTATTTTTTAAACAAAATATTTTTTTTAAATAGTATTTACAGAAATCTATTAATTTATTGTTTCTAGAAACCCCTGAAGTTAAAATCATTTGACTTTTGTGTGATGTT
This sequence comes from Viscum album, assembly GCA_963277665.1. Taxonomy (NCBI): domain Eukaryota; kingdom Viridiplantae; phylum Streptophyta; class Magnoliopsida; order Santalales; family Viscaceae; genus Viscum; species Viscum album. The sequence goes on from OY728139.1 coordinate 66,933,394, forward strand.
TCATCAAACACACCCCATCCTCTAAAAATATTTTATAAAGACAAATTATTTTAATCGCTAATCAAAATTTCTTATGAATATACTTTAGTTTATCAAAATGATGTATTTCTGGGTAGCACCATTTCATTTTGTTCTTAATATTTATAGTATTTATTCTGAGATTTGTTGTAAAACATTTTATGAATCTTTATGTTTTATTGTATTTGTATGTATGATAAAATTAAAAATATTTCTAAAAAACACTATAAACATAGAAAAGTAAAAAAATATATGATTTCCTTAAACACCATACATCATCATCATTCGAATATCAATTTCTATCATTAGCATTTTGATTATTTTTTTATGCTATTGTATCTGAGGAAGTAGAATTATTATCTATCCATGCAAATATTTATAATTAGTGGGTCACCACTAATTCCTTAACACCTGAATCAGTCAAGAAATCTTGTCAGTTTTTTATTTTATCCTTCCATTGATTTTAGTAATTTATCTGATATTTTTCTATTTATAATATTTGATCTTTAGGTAGTCATCATATGATTTTTCAATAAGGGATATTGTTAGATATATTCTGATTAAAACGATTTAGTTTAAAAGTTTCGACTCGCTTATGAAGTATGACGTACTATTTAATTATTCAGAATAACACTATGTTTCTAAAAAATAATTCAATTTACATTATTTTTTGTAATGACAACAGATTTTTTATATATCTGTTGAGTTCAATTAGGTAGATGGATGGAGGATATTATTCTTCAAAATTTTTGAAAAATCATAAAATACTAACATAATGATGATTAAGGAGATGGTTGAAATAAAATTGGATGTAGAAACACAATTTTTAACTCATAATCTATATAGGAGCGTTAGAAATTCAGATAAATCTTGAGTAGAGACATCATTATTTTTATATTATGAAAATTTAAGGAATAAATCACCCTTATCTCTGAAATAAAGGATTATAACCACCACGATTTGGAATTTTATTATTACTAGAAAGGATAATAGGGTCTCTTTGAAGGTTATAGATATATAGGCTTTATTATTTATTTGTAGCATGAGAACAAGGAACATAATAAATTTCATGTTGCACAAAATTGAGCCAATTAGAACAAATTTAGTTATATTAATGTTTATTTATTTCCAATGTTCATAATATAATTAGTAGAAAATGTCATGAAAGGAAAATAAAATAAGAATTATTCTTTTTTAGAGATAAAAACTCTTACATTAGTGATTATATTATATAATGGATGATGATTTTTTTGCTAATGCCTTGAATATTTTCATAGAAAAGTCCAAAAAATTTGAATCCATAGAAGAAGATAATTTCTGTAAGAAGAAAGTTCTTGATAAAATTAAGGGAACTGAGACTTCACAAAAATATTCTGAGTTACTTATAAATAAGACCAAAATTATATATGATGGATCCTTCATCAAATACAAGAAGATTAAATAAGAGAAAAAGAACTGTTTTCCAAGATTTTCATTGTATGAAGCTAAGGTAAAATATTTAAAGGGACAAGTGACCCCAAGGCCTTTGGTCCAATTGATTCTCAAGGACTTTGGGCCACCTTAAGGCCTTTGGGCCACCCCAAGGCCTTCGAGCTACATGAAAAATGTAGATGTACCAGTTAGACTACTAGGGATAGGGCTTGAAATGAGGATTTAGGGAAGGTGCATTTACTGGAGTAGAGCTAACCAGAATTGGAAGAATGATAGGGTATGGCTTTTCCATCAGAATCGGGCCTGTGAAGATTTGTATAGGATATCTAGTGGACCAGTCCTGCAAATATGGAGGGCTAATATCATGAAATATACTAGGGAAGCGCAGTTCTAAGTTTTCTTGTCTGGGTGATTCCCTCTCAGACCTACATGTCATGTAATTGTCTCGAAGTCTTTAGGCCTTGTTAGAGTTCCACCTCACCCCTTGAAAGGTGGATTATCTATATAATAAAAAATGAAGGCCTTCGGGCCATTCCAACTTAGAGGGAAAAAAAGAAAAAAAGAAATATTGATTGAATGTTTATAGGGTTTTCCTTATGTAAATTGAGTAAGTTCATAAGGAGGTTGAAATAAATCAATTAATAATTTTTCCAATAGTTTTTATTATGAAATAAAATGAGGCTTTTATGTTTGTTGATATTCTTCCTCAAGACAATTATAAAAGATAATCACTAGTTTATCTTCCATTCAATTCTCATGTTCTATTGAAAGTGGAAGTCATGACTCATATAAAAGAAAAATAGAAATAAAATTTCCATGAATGATCATGTCTTTGTATTTCATGCCATTTAAAAAGATAATAAAAATATTAAAAATAAAATAATTTATAGTAAAGTATTATCATCCCAAAAAACATATTGACCTCCTTGGATGAGAAAAATAAGGAATAAAGAATAATTGTTTCAATAATTAAATAAATTCATAAATATAGAAGAAATAATTTCTTATACATCAACAACTATTTATACGAATCATATTGAGTTCTTATAAATAATAAATGATAGATAATAAAGGGGAAGATTCAAAAGAAAAAAAATCAATTCAAGCTTAGTACGATGAAAAGATAGATGTGATTGACATTTATTATTCAATTTTTACTGAAAGAGATGGATACAAAGAGACAATATTTTCGTAAAATAAATTTGAAAATGTTTTGATTAGATCTAAAAATTTTCCTAAAAGTAATAACTTCAACTGGATAAAATTGGTGACGAATTATAGAAATAAAGTAATAATAATTCTTGAAGTAATTTTGGAATCATTTATGGTATTCTAGCTTTCTATATATATATTCTTGGTAAAGATAATGTCTTTGAAAATCTAAGATAAAAAAGAGGCTAACAAATATTGTTTTCCAGAATGAAGTTGATCTCAAATATTTTAATATTAGATAAAATATGATGTTAAAAAATATTAAAAGTATTATAATGTGAATACACCATATTGAGGGAGATATAATGATCTATGATGGTTGAGTTAATGGAATTAAAATGGAAATGAAAATTGGGTCAATGTATATTGATAACATTAATATTGTTGTTCAATTATAAAAAAGATCTATTGATAACCTAAAATTACTTACCTTGGAGAAATATGTGAAACAATCTACGTAAATTAAGATGATTTTGGTGTTGTTGGAAATGGATGAAAATTTTATTTCAATTATTGAAGAATAAGATAATATATATGATAACCTTAATGGGATTATGGAAATTATTTAAAAGATTTTCTTAAAAGAGTAATTTTTCTTGGAACTCATTGATTTTTGGTAATAATAAAAATAAATTTTTTATTGGATGTATTTCAATGATGATATTATCTGATATTCTATGTATGGATGTAATATTTTATAACATCCAGGATAACATTTTATTTATATTTTTTCCTAACATTATTGGATGATTATTTTAATAACATATTTCCTTTAAGTGTTCTTGAAAAAACAATGTGAGAGAAATGGTGTTTGTAATCACATGAAAATTTATAAATATATGAAAAGGGGAGAAAGTAAAATATCGTGAAAAAATATATAATTTCAGGTGTGTAAATATATAAATATTTATTTTTTTCATAAGTGTTGCATATTATGATTCTCAAAAGGGGAAGATTATTGAGTCAAAAGACATCCTTCCACATTTAATGATGAATTTAACTATTCATTATTTAGTTGTATATATGTTTATAAATATTTTCCCAATTTTTAAATTTGTTTTGTAGGAATGTTTATAGATATTTTGATTAGAGATTATTTTTTATCAAGATAAGACCTGTACATACTATATTGGACATAAATGTACTTTTATACAACAGAATAATGAATATGAATGATGTTATCAAGTTAAGAATTTTTTTATAATCTATGGAACAATTTTTAATTTAAATGTCTCAAAATCATGATGATGATCATAAAAAATTTGGAAACACTAAACCAATCATGTGAAGAATGATTTCTTCCGATGCCATTGCAACTACTCCAATGAAATGCAAAATATGTAAATTGGATTTCCTCTATATCCAAATCTTGAATGAAAAGATTTATATCACATAAAAAATATATTTTTTATTATGTGGTTGTTATAATATCATTTTTTGAGTTCCCTTACCTTATAATTTATAAATACTTTTTTAGGCATCACTTTTGAGGTGATCTTTGTAAATGCCTTATGGCTTTTGTTATAATTTCAATTATATATGAAATGGTGGATCAAGGTATGTAAATGTTAAAGAGGTAGAGTTAGTTTGATTAATTGTATTGAGGGTTATTAGGGCCAAGGAATTTTTTTTCTAATCATTATGTTCAAGGGATACTTAAGCTAGGAAGATATAATATATAATGGGTTAAGATGTGGATGCATGAATAGGGATTATAGAATTCATTAAAACTTATATTCAATGTGTATACATTTTATTATAAGGAATATATAAGTTTTATTAAATAATTTATTAAATATTCATTAATTTTTTACCATTTAAAATTATTAGTTTTTTAATGTAAGGGTTTAAAAAAATACTCTTTATAATGAATTACTTGTAACTCTAACTACAATTATCGTCGGAATGATTCTTTTTCTGATAAAATTTTTCAGATAAATATCCTTAAATAGGTTAAAAATAAAAAAATTTAATTTTATAAATTAAAATTGACCCCTATCTTATAGTGCATTGCATACACTTATAATATATGACATATAACATTTTTCAAGAAACATCAGGAAATATTTATTGGAATTATATAAAAATTCTATGCTTTAATCCCTATTTCTCTATTCATGGAGTTAACATGCCCTTTAATTACCATGGTTAAAAATAATACATAAAGAGGATTAACATAAATCATAGTGACATGGTTGTAGATAAAGTGTATAATTTAATCAAAGATTCTTTTATTTGAGAGGTTCAAAACTATTAATAGTTATAACATGTTATCATTTTTAGAAAAAATGAAAAAAAACAAGGCTTTTATCAACTTATGGTACCTCAATCACTACTGGATAAAGGATAATTTTTGTTTCAATACTATATAATTATTATTTAAAGGAAAACTGATGTTTGAATAACACTATATTATGGATGGTTACTCAAGAAACAATTAAATTTGGATTAATATTGAATTTATAGAAACCAAAACCTTAATAAAATCTCAATTGGTGTATTACTGTTAAGTGATTACCTTTATCTTAAATAATGTTGGAAAAAATATCAATTAATTATGATTAAAATATTAAAACTAATTATTTGGAGTATAGTTGGGTGATATGTGGATGTCATTCTGTAAAAACAATTCATAGATTATGATCACATTTCCAACCTTGAGAAAATGTTCACCATTTTTCCAAAACACAACATGTAGTCGAAACCACTAAAATATATATTCAAATTAACTTTCATGATATATCCTAAATATTAATCCACTAAAAAGGAGATGAATCACTTAATACACTATCCTTTTGATCAATACAATATTTTGGATTTTGTTTGTATTTAGGAACGAATAGAAAACCTATAATGATTACTGAGAATCCTTGAAAAATAAAAAACAATTAAATGTATAGTCAACATGATTTTTTATTGGTATAACCTCTATGGTAAATAATTTATTTATTGTATCATAAGCATAATTATGTGTTGGTTTACCTTATAAAATAAAGCATTGTAATGCTTAAAATTGAACTTTATACTAGATAGATGAAACACTTGTCATAGGGTGATTTTAAAACATTTTATTACATAAGGATAAAATATATTATAGTAAAAACCATGTGTAGTCTCATAGTTTTCATGAAAATTCAAATTTAAATAATTTTTGAAATTTATTGGTTTTTTATTTGATTTTACTTAAGAAACCTGAGAAAAACTAAAAATATTTAAAAGGTGAGTTGATATACTTATTGAATAGGTATTTTTTTGTGGTTATATTACTAATTTATGTTCTATAATTATCAAAAACTGATCAAACCACATTATTTAATATTAAATTAGGGAATCTACAATTTCTTCTCTCTCATCTTAGGGAAGTACTGAGTGAGAGATCCAAATTATTATTTATCATTACTAACTAATCCCCTTTCATATTAGTGTGGGATGAACATGTGGTTATTCGGAATTACTCAACAATATCCCAATAAGGAGAATATAATCTTGATTAGTCTAGAAGGATCAATTTCTATCCACACTCTAATCAACTTTCAAGTGTTATTTCACCCAAAAACATTACACATTCAATTATATATGAATAATGAGGAGGTTTTAACATTAAAATGATGAAGAATAAATGAAATCATGTTCAATATTAGGAACACTATCCTCAATAAATTTCTTTAAGAATGATTCACCTATATCACCATTTCATTGTCAATGAATTTATGTAAAATAAATTATTCACTAGTAAATTTATTTCTAGATCTCTACATCATTGAAGAGATTTGTTTAATATGTTTTTGAAATTATTCAAAAAAATTATTCTGATGAGTTGTATGAATTTTTAATAAGAGTTACATGAAGTTATTTTACCAAATTTTAAGGATATTTTTATTTCCATATTTCCTAGAATTGAAACATCACCATATATCGACTTCATAAAACTTTATATACTCCCCCAAAGTTATTTTCAGAAAAGATCATATTACAGTTACATAAAATGGTTTTTATGGATTTCAAGATCCTATTACAGTTACCTAAAATGGTTGATAATGGATTCTCACTGTTAACAAAGGTTTATATATCATGGTTTTCCATAATATAATCTTATTTGAAAAATATAATTTCCATCCAATGAAATACACAATAATTTTTAACAAAATTTTCTCAATGATCTAGTGTTTTGATAACAATTCATTTAAAATTGACGTTATTAATGAATTAATAGATTATCTTATGAAAAGAGTGTACTAAAAATAAGATATTAGAAATGGTTTAAAAGAAATATAGGTAATTTATTTCAATATTAGATAGCATTTCATTAAATGAGATAAAAAAATAAATGTTCTTTCCATAAATTTCATTTACATTGTATATAAAAATTAGGTCATTTTAGAAATTATCTATGTTTAGTTTCCTAGATGTTGTCAATTTCACACAATTGTAATCATCACAAATATTATAAAGGAAATAAATTTAATCCCATTGGGTTTAAAAAATCACTAAAATAAATAAAAATAAAAATATTTGATTTAATTTTTGAAAACTAAAAAGTATTACCCTTCCCTACACATGAATGATGAAGTGTCATTAATGAATTTTAATAGAAATGGGAGATTAAACAATTTTAATATAAGGGTTAGGGAAGTTGTATCTCCTCTTTTTTTTAGCTCACATCCATTGATATTGAATGGGTTTTTCCTCCTTTAACTATCTACAAAACCCAAATAAATAAACATTATTGATGGTAAGTAGTCACTCCCATCTATAAAAAATGTACTAAGAAAAATTTTTATCATTGAGTAAAAAATAATCACTTTCCCTACAGTATATAGTATCTTGTTTGAATCATTTTTCCAAGTGTCAATATTTTCAACTCCTAGTAAATGATAGAATTTCAAAATGATGCTCTACTAATTTCATCAATTTTTAAAAAATTAATTCTCATTTCGAATATCATTAATTATAGACCCATACTAATCTCATTGAATACCTAGTATGTCTTATGTTGTAGAGCTATTGATAAGTTAAAGCTTGTATCATAGATGAACCACTATTGGATCATTCCAATTAGGTTTTGTAATCTGTTCTCTCAGTCACTCGGTGTCTTAGAATCATTGGATTAAATATTTTCTATGTAGAATGAAAATATTTTACTCGATTGATTTAATAAATATTTTGTAAGATTGAAATTTTCTACTGGTTTAAGATGATAATGTGTTTATATTTTTTGTAACATCATGACTTGGGTTCCAGACACTGGTTCCTTGAGATGGTCGGTCACATGACCTCAGCTGTGCCTTCTAATATGATCAAGGATGATGGCTAGAAAGGAGGGTCCAATATTGATATTTGAGAGACTGTACCTTTTTTAAAAGAGTAAAAATCAAGAAAAAATAAATAATAATATCCAAGTGATATAACCATAACCAAACCAATATTACAAGATGACCAAAATTTGGAAATAAAATTTCAAAATTGAAGATTAGATTCTCCATTACAAATTTCGTGGGTTCTGTAAAATTGAAAACAAATGATTAAAGACACTAAAAACTCCCATTTGTGTCCCAACAATAAGTATGCTTACTTCATCCATTCTCATTCTCCATTTGGCCATATAACATAGGGCCCTTTCCCTTTACATGTATTCTAACCATACTATTTATTGAGGCACATATCAGAAAGCCTACGTAGGGTGTGAGTACAACTCAGTAGGCCACTACCAATGGCATCTAAAATAATTCGTAGTCAATAATAGTGTGTGAAATTGTATAAATAATAAAATCCAAGAAATAAAGTAAAGAGTTATCATTTATTTAATTAATCTTTTTTTAACCACATAGACCCATTGGTTCCTGAGGACACCCAAACACACAAATTTCACTTCAGACCATACTAGAATCTAAACCATAACACATAATTAATTCAAAAATCATTTCACTTCAACTTATGTCATGGACAATCAGATCTATAGTACAATTACAATTGATGGGTGTGGAACATCATGTCTAAAACCCCATGTGTTTTTGGAGCCTTAGTCCATCTCCCACATGATAATAATCACTACAGTATTTTTATTTAGTAGACCACGTCCAATACACAATTATCAATTTATCACTATGGGATTTTGATGCAGCAAACCGTGTCCCACACATGTTTGTCTATTTATCACTATAATATTTTTATCTAGAAGACCTTGTCCCACAAATTTTTAATAGTTTATCACTATGGGATTTTGATGTAGCAGACCATGTATTAAAAATTTATATCACATGTATGACAATATCACCTAATTCAAATCAGTAAATGTTAATCAACATTAAACCTCTTAACAGATTTCACATTATGATATGCCATTTCAATTATCAAAAAATGTCATTCCGAATACTTTAATAAAATAAAAATAATATGATAAAAACCCATTTTTCTATTTATAATCATTTAATAATATGTCCCCTAAACCCATTATCTAACTCAATATAGAATTAATCAATTACCCATTCACACATTTCATTAATTAATTTAAATATTAATTAACTCTTGCCCAAAATCCCAAATATCCCATTATGTAATTCTACTCCACAATCATAACAATCAAATAATAAATTCAATAATTAATTAAACCAGTTCATCAACTATACATATTACAATAATTAAAGCACCAATTAACTCATACACATTATTTGGAAATTTATAAAAAAAATTTAATTGACCAATGATAAAACCCAATTAATCTATTAATTTCAAATTTTCATAATAAATTAATTAAAAAAATTAATTATTTCAATTTAAGAAATTATCATGATAAAAAATCAGTAAAAATTCTAAAATTACATACATGTAATTAAAATCATGTGTTTTGGATTTGAATAATATACCAACCACCTCAAATTATTTATGAGAGATCACCAAACAGAAATCCTTCAAATTGAAATGGAAAGGTCAAACCCATGATGAAGAACAAGATCTTGAATCAAATCCCAGAAAATAGGGAAAACAAATCATGTCCCATCAAACCTTGATCTAAATATAATTCCAATAGGGGTAAACATCCCTTTTATTGAATGTGAGTATAATTGGAGAAGATTGAGAAACAATTTGGGATAAGATTCACTCACCAGGAGGGGTGAAGATCTTTGATAAAATCTTTTAATTGTCAATAATTGAGGTTAGGATCTTATTAAATTCAGTCTAGAGCCTCCAAAAAAATATAGGAATAGTCTAGGGATGATATAGGGTTTATTAGGGGTTAATATGGGAGTATAATAAATTTAATACCTAATTTTCATGTTAATTAAAACTGCTCGCACAATTTACCGAACAAGGGTTCCTGGTTTTCTTAACCATGAAACTAAATGGTGTTCCTCTTTAGAGGGGGGGGGGGGTTCACAACTAATCCTATGATAATTAAGGTTTATAAAACCATGAACCTGCCATGAAAATCCATTCTTTTTCGGAACACATAGTTTACTATGCTGGATGCACTATTTGAGAAAATAGTGCGCTAACACTGCACATCCCCTCCTAATTTTAATTTTCCATAATTAAAAAAAAACAAACTCAAATTAAATCTCAAACAATATATAATAAAAATAAGGGAAAAAGTTACCAATAAACTTTATGGATACATCTTCATACAAGTAAATATCTTTCCTTTTATCACACACTTGCTTTTTCTTCGGTAAAGATTCAATTTTGATATCGTAAAAATATGATCCTTTTTCAATGGTTACTATTTTTGGGATTTCAAAACTATAAATGATATTAGTACGAAAAAATAAAAAACGAAAATTTAATTATCTATTATAATGGATTTATATTCTACCAAGTTTAAAACCTCATACATAGATAAAAATAATAGATAATACTCAAATGATAAAGGAAAGGGTCCTATAAAATCTATTCCCCATTCATCAAATATTTTGTAAAAAATTATCTCTCTTTAAGTAATTTATTGCCTCTTTGATATATATTTTTACTAAATTTGAATCTGTCACATATATGAACAAATCTTGTAGTCATTTTAAATAGTGTGGGATAATATATTATAGATTTTTTTAATTTTCATGTTGTTTTTAGGGTCCAATGTGGCCTCCAAAAGAACATATAAAAAATAAATCTAAGATAAATTATATTTCACTATAATTTAATCATATATTTTTTATTTTTTCATTAAAAACATTCAATTATATAGATCATACGAAAGAATAAATTATGATTCATTATTAATTTTTTATTTTCTTCTGTATGCAAATGCAATAGAAAATGATAAGTTTCTATAAAATTTAGAATTTGAGGACACGATGGTGCCCCTCCTTTAATAAAAAATGTTTTCACCTCTAATAAAGTCATTAAGTGACTTGTTGCCAATAAATTTTAACTTGTATTTATAGTGAATATTCATCAAGTGATCCACCTATTTATTTTTAACTACAATTTTATACATATCCTCTAAATAAAACACTTACATATTAGAAATACTTCTCACAAACCGTGTATTTTTTATCCTGTATTCATCAAGAACAAAATGGGTACTTGGTAAAAGAAAAAATTAACATTTAAAAAAAATATTATATACAATATTTTAATGATTTTTTTTATAAAAACAACTTTTAGTGGTTATATTGTAGTTTGACATTGTATCCTATGTTTTTGAATCATATAGAATAATGTGGTGTCTTTTTTTAGTTTTATGAGAAAACATTAATAAAATAACATGTTTTAAAACATGAAACATGGCCGAATGGATAATCTCAATTTCATGAATATATGACTATTGGCATGGTTAGTTCAAATTTCAAATCATCAAATGATTTCAAAAAATGATCATAAAAAATAAATCTTGAATCTGTAAAAAGTAATTTGGAATTTGGAAAAGAAACCATACAAAAATCCTAAAATAATATTTTTTAATATTTTTTATTTTCTGAAAAGTTTCTAAAATATTTCATTCATATTAAATAAGTTAATGTATTTCTAACATTAATTTTAAATTTATAAATATTAAAATAATTTTTTTATTTTATAGGTATAAGAACAAAGCCTCTCGCAACCATGAAAGTACCCTTTTCAAAATACAAGACAATATTAATTTTAATATAATTTGTTATTACCTTATCAAAATCATCTAAATATGAATGAATGAAATTTATAAACATTGTAAAATAGTCATGAAATAAATTCCTCAATTTTCTTTGAAAAAATTATTTTCAAACATCACTAAAATGTACCTATTTCAGCACAAAATAAAATGGAATTATTCTATAAGATAATGTACAATATAGATAGGTGAAGGTTTTATTTTCCTTGTCCTAATGTTTATTGGGAACAAATAAATAAGTTTAAAATCCATTCAAAAAAGCAGTGACATGTTTGTTTGATAATCATTAAATCATTTATTGAAGAAATGTTCTGCAAAATTTATCTTATCTTATGACCAAATTAGGTATCCAGTGATCAATGTAATCATTGTAAATAAGGTATATAATCAAGGTTAAGTCATTTTATTAATTCTTCATAATGGGAACCCTCATTTTGGGAAACTATATGAGTTGGGAAACTAAACTAAAATTAGAAATGGGGTAAATAACTTAATGTTATAGTAATTTTCAATGTCCTTGTAAAAACGTTAATCATTATTGGGTAAATACTTTTACATGGTTATATAAATGGTTTTAGATGACTTCCTATCATAATTATATTCCTGAAAAGTTTAATAATATCAAAGGAATGCCTCCTAAAATCTAGATTTTAACTCTCCAATATTTAATAAATAATTATATATAATTGTTTTTTAATTAGTAGAAGAATTAATGTCTGTAATTATTGGAATGTTTACCTCCTCCACTAATAATAAAATCTTGAATTTCATTCTTAAATATTTTTATTTAATATTTGAGTGTTGTATTGATGATGAAATAAATTTTTTTACCAACCTATTAGTCTTTAAAATTCTATAAAATAAATGAAGAATAAGGTCTTTGTTATCTTTCTGTAGGGTTTATATAGAACATAAGGAAAATTTTGGGTGGTTTTTCTATTAATTCATGTATTTACAATTCATGAATTAAAGTCCCACCTAATTCATGAATCATATTCATGAATGTATTTAACTCTCATGAAATTCATATAATAACTATTTCGCTTTTTATAGATACATGTAAGATCAAACCAAATGATAATCAATATCATTAATATTCCAAATATATTATAGGTATTGTTTACATATCATGGTATAATCTGATAGAAAGTATCTTATTATATCATATACATAGAAGTATTTAGGGTATATAAACATTAATATCTTCATTGAAAAGAAACTGGAAAGTCATGGATATGTTGTCTAGTTGGATAACCACTCTTTTTAGTTTTAGTTATTCTATATATGTGGAGGAAAAGGTAGAATGTGGAATGATGTTCATAAAATATCCGACATCAAATAATTAATCCAAGGAATACATGGATTCATTTTTACATGAAGAAGAATTTTTCTATTGGTTTTGACATCCAATAAGTGGTTATAGTGTCACCAGGGATGGGAAATTTCCTCCTAAGTTTATACACTCATTATCCTAATGTTTTCCCCTATATTTCATTGCAGAAATTATTATATTTTGTCTTCTTTTTGAGGGATTTAAGAAGAGGCATGTTGATTTATAACATTTTATACTTTTCTAGAATTTCCATTTGTATTTTTTTATATTGAATCATTTTTATTGTACTATTATTGATTGAAATTATACTGGAAGGTTTTATTTATCCATGAGTTACTTTTACGATGGTGATTTTGATTAATTAAAACTCTTATTATGTTTACCTTCCTCTCCCACATTGGTCTTACATTGTTCTTCTAAATCGATATTTTCATTAGATTCAAGAATCGAGTGAATATTTTTACTATTTCTAGTTGTTACCACAGTCAAATTTACCTATAGATTTGGAGTGGGTGGTGCTGGAAATTCCGTAGGAAATTTAGACATCATTTTTATAAGGATTTAAAATATAAATTTCCATTATATTATTTCATTATTTAAATATTTAATTCCTAAATATGTTATGGTTTTCATACGTGGTATTGAAATTGTTTAACAATTTTCATATAGTTTACTTTATTAAAAGGGTGGTGGTTAGAAGACTTATAGATTCTTTTTGTTTCTTGAAACATAATATAAATGGTAATGTTTAATGATATTTCTATTAATATGGTGGTATATAATGTACCAAGGTCTAATAGGATCACTAAGAGGGGGAGTGGGTGAAACCCTTGACTATTTAGATAGATAATAAACTTATGGTGATGAGGGTTTTATAAATTCAAATTCACTTGGATCAAAATTAGTATTTTTTTGAAAAGTGATATTTTTTAGTGAATGAACATTTTATCATCATTTGTCTTGTTCTTCTAAAATATTCAATTTTTAGGGAGACTTATTGTTCAATATCAATATGTAAACAAGTCTAGTAAAACACCTTTTGAATATTCTTCTAGAAAAATGATGTTTCTCCTTATATTCTTCTTATATAATTTGTTTTCTTTTATCTAATATTTTATCCTTTCAGAAATACTTTCTTTGAAACCAAAAACTTTATTCCATATAAAAACCAATATCTCATTTGTGAGAAATATAAGTTTTATTCCAAAAAAATTCATCAGGTAAAATAAATTTCTTTATTTTTTAGAAATTTGTTCATATTTCCTTGTTTGTTGAAATTGTAAAATTATTTCCATATATATCAATCTAGAAACTCATATTTTATTTCCGAAAACAACTTCCAAAAACATAAAATTGAACTTCATAGATTGTGAAGACTCATTATCCTCTTGAATCAATTTTCATGTTGTCCAAAATTAACATTTTAGACCTAAAATAACAGAAAAGGAATCATATTAATGAATGTGACTTCAAAAAATTTATGTGATGCCTTTCCTAGATAGCTTCACATTAATATTTTCAAATTCCCTTATCAGTTGAACCCATAAATTCATTTATATATTAATCATTTCATTTACTCATATATTATCTCCACAAAACATCATAAACTCTTTAAAAACCCATTTTCAGATTATTCTATCAATAAATTAACATCACCAGGAAATGTTTCCTTTATACAGTTATTGACATACTAAAATACTAAAACCAAAACACTTTAGGCTTTAAAATTTCCTAGTTTTTGTTTTTTGTTAGTACCTACCATCCAAAAAGTCAATATGTGTTACCATTTCATTCTCCAATAATTTCCAACCAAATCAAAGGGGAAACATATCTGTATTCTAAAGATTCTTCTCAAAACCACATCTCCCGATATTTATTCAAAATTAATATAGATGATATCACATGGTTATTAGTGAATCTCATTTAGTTCATCTACTATATGTCTACCTGGTTAACTCAATGAATAAAAAATATAGATATAATTAATTCATTCTATTCGATCCATAAACATAATCACTTATGATAAAATTCACAATAACTCGTTGTTCTATTTTTTTGTGGTTTACAATATTACATTATCAATGAAAATGAATAATACTACATAAAATTTATAAAAAACATTATAATGTTTAGGTATAAGATAAAAAAATCCCCATTTATCTCATACGTTCATCAACCAAACACACCCCCTTAATTAATACATTCTAAAATAAGTTATGAGACGGTCATTAGAATACCTCATGTTCAAGAGATGTTAAATTGTTTCATGTTATATTACCTTTTTGATGTCCTGGAATTAATATAATTTTCCCCCTGAAGTGATGTACTCAATATATCTAATTAATGATATCTTAGAGTACTCTATAAGAATTATTTTATTATTATTTTCTGTTTGATGAATTCTTTAAGAGATCCTTAAATTACTTATATGTTAGATCAAAAATACATAATAATAAATCTGAATAAGGATCAAAGTATTTGTGATTTAGTGGAAACATTTATGTTGAAAATTTATTCTCAACTTATTCCATTTTAATAGGTTATTTTCTAACCTTCTTCCTCTAGATAGGTTTCTCATATTAGATCTTTATTTTCTCAATTTCTTTATGATTCTCATAATTTTTATTGTTAGAATTACCAATGTATGAATTTTTTTGTTAAATATTAACAGGAATTTCTTCCCTTTCAAATCATTAGGTACAACATCACAAAGTTGAATCATTTAATCCTTACCATTTTGACATACTAATCCAAACCAATCAAAAAATTATATTTAAAGATATAGAATATATTTTTCGCTGGTATATTTTCATTATATTTATTCACAATTTGTTTTTTTTGTGAAATTAATCATTATTTAGTCAGAGAAACTCCACCATGGGTTTACGTATGCCTTGTTATAGACATATTGGATAAAAAATTATATGTGTTTTTCTTGAACACTTTGAAATATAAAATATACCCATTGAACATTTTTCTTCTATTAGAATATTATTTTAAGTACTTTCATTGAGTTATTTAAAATAAGATATTTTTTCAGTTCATTGTTGTAGAAATTTTTTTCAATAATATATAATCTCATTCTGAATTGGAATAACTTCTCATTTCTTTTTAAAAAATTCAAGTTATAATTGGGGGAAATTTTTCGTGATACTTACTTTTATCCACCTGAGATATTGAACCATATAAAACATAATAAAATTAGAGATATTATAATATATAATTATAGATAGTTTTTGAATGATGTATTATTCGGATGTTTTTTTCTTGTTGATTTTAACTTTTATATCTTTTTTAAAATATTTATTCGAACTATTTAAGGATTATACAATTATCTGACACCTTGATTAAATCATTACCTATTTTTCATCATTCAAAGTAATTTTCTCATATTGTTTGTTTAATATTTTTTTTACTAAACCAATTAATCATTGGGATATCTAATTTCCTCAATATATACTTCTTATCTTTTAATGAAAATTCCCTTTCTATTAAAAACGTTATTTTTCAACATGGATAATTTTTTACTTTATTTCCTATTTTTATGAACTCCACAACATAGGTTTCCTAATCATACTTCAGTTTTGTTTCATTTTCGGTATTACCTTAGACGTAATAAATACTGTTTGATGTATTAAAACCTTTTTAAACCTTATAAATATAGTTTATATCATTATCCGAAGAGATACTTATTGACATATCTAATTTCTAATTAATGATTATTATATTTCTTCTATTACAAATGGAATATTTCTTCGAACTCATATCAATTATCTTTTTTTGGTAATAAGATTTTCCTTGACGTAGTTAACCACATACATGGAAAAGAAAAATTTACTGGGGTGGGACATGTTGATCTAGAAAATACATATTTTAGATTCCTTGATTTCAACATTGGATGATGTAGTTGTTGTTTTATTTTCCATATGATTACATATTTTTTCTTTTCCCAGATATGGTATTGATATATTTCATCATGGATCATTATATGTACTTCTAGATTTATATTTTGTTCATTACACCATGCCACATTTATATTACTATGTGCGTTTCTTGTAACATGTTTTGGTGCCTTATTTCATTATCCATGTAATTTTGAAGAAAATTCATGCAGGTTGATTATAAATGACTTGTTGGGTTTAAATTGAAACGACGTGTAAATTTAAAAGGTGTTTCATTTCATATAAATTGAAAGCGGTGTCCCATATAGTTTATCCATTTAGTACGAATCTCTGAAAAAATGAGAATTATTTTAAATGAAATTGAATTTCAAAATGAATGGTCTCTATTATATAGGGATGTAAATTGAAATTTAAAATGATTTGTTCCTCTATATATGTCAAATGATACTCTGTCTACCAGAACCCCTAACAAATTATAGATAACTGACCCTGAACCAACAATAAGAGTGGGAAGTAAAAAATATATCATGAAATATTATGACTTGTATATAAAATAGAACTAGATTCAAGGGAATCTAGAGGGTCTCGACTCATGTTAGGAAGTATTTTACATGTCCTGATATATATATCCACGATAGTTTGTTTACCGAATATTTTCTGGGATGTGTTTTGGGAATTTGATAAGATATTCCATTGTGATCACCTCCAGTCGTGCACCCGAATGGTGGTGACGATGATTCTCTGAAGGTGGTGGGATAAGGGATACAAGTTGATCCTCTAGTAGGATCTCTTACGACATAAAATATTATACATGAAATGGATGTTGATGATAGGTTAGGAGAGTTATTTCTGCATATTATCCATTGAATTCAGAGAGAACCTTCTCCTACACCAAATATGATAGAGTTGACACGTGTGTTCCAGTAGTAGAATCGACCCATGTTTTGGTAGAATGGGATACTAGAGACTATAAATTATTGGACAAAGGACAAATTATTGATTTTTGAGAATCTCGAGACAACTCATGAGATATAATTTAAAATAACTACATCTATACTTCAGGATCCCCGCAAGAGATATTGATGGGTGATTTCTCAGATGAATATTTATCAGGATATGGCTTGGAAGGATTTCTAGATAGCATTTTATAAGTAGATTTATCCTATGATTCTATGGGATGATAGAACTCAAGAGATAATTCTAGATTAGGGTGACTTATTAGTTATGGACTATTCATCCCACTTTACATAGCTCCAGCATTTCAAACCTATTCTGTTATGTGATGAGTTATGGAAAGCTTGGTGATTCAAATATTTCCTCAAGTATGGAATCCTATTATAGTTATTTTTTTCTTCTTACTATGACATTTTAAATTGTAAATTAGGGACTATTTATTGAGTGAAACCCAAGGTAATATGGGGGCAGATTAGGGTAGACCAGCTTCTCGAGCTAGTGGTTCTATGTTAGGTAGTTGGAAGA
Source organism: Viscum album (assembly GCA_963277665.1). Taxonomy (NCBI): domain Eukaryota; kingdom Viridiplantae; phylum Streptophyta; class Magnoliopsida; order Santalales; family Viscaceae; genus Viscum; species Viscum album. The sequence goes on from OY728139.1 coordinate 66,951,854, forward strand.
GACACTTTTAAGTCACTAGTGAGGGGAATATGAAAGAGATCACGAATTTTTGTATTTATATATTTTTGTTATTATTGTTGAAGGTAGATAAATATAAGGAGATAGTGTAATAGATACATAATTGAGTGCTAAGCTTGTAGTGAGATTGGAAATCTACAAGGGTTTTGTAAGACCTTTCCTCCAACATCTAGTGAGAGTGGGTATTAAATTACACAAAATACATGATTGTGGTTAGCTTCTTCTTTTCTTGTATTTATTTGGGGTACAACTAGATGATTTGGTTGAAGTGGAGTTCATGTATAGGTTAATCAGATACCGTATAATCAATGAAAGAAAAGGTTGATCTCTCTGGGTATCCAAGTTATGTTTTAGGGTCTTGGAATAGGCTAGATGTGTATTGAACAACTAATACCTAGGGTGGAGAGTGTCAAACCTTCAACCATGAGAGCTGTTATTCTTGTAGCCTCTATGAAAATATCTTCTATTTTAGATATAGTTTCTTCACATAGACTTATATCAATTTCTATTGTGAACAACCTTGTGATCGATGTTCGTTTTTCTTATGGTGTAATGGCTCTTGATACTCTATTGGGAATATGATCAGAGAGGGTACAATAGTACATGGAGTCCCATTAATATAGTTGGGTGTCACTTTATATGGGACCTCTTTGTACTTGAGATAATAGGGTGAGAATTCATGATGTACTGGTTGTTTCCATATCATGCTTACACTGATTTCTATCATTAGAGGGAAATTTTAATATTACCAAAGGAAGGTGTTTTTATTAACAAGGGTGAATGGTATTTACAGGAGATATAAGGTGGAACAAATAATCATTGGATGGTTGGGATGTTATCTTAGATTTCAATATAATATCAGGAAGACCATGTAGCACATCATTAATATTTACCTCCATTGGCTGATCGCTTCAGGGATGTTTACCCAAATTGCATTCGGGACTACCACTTGAGAGAGGTAGAGTTTTCCATCAAGGTACTTCTAGGAGATACAACAATATCCATTCCTTTTTTTATGATGATTATTATAGAGTTTCATGATATAAATATGTATCTTGTGGACTTATAATCAGTGTGTTTTATTTGATCTAGTATATCACCATGGGTTTCTCCAGTACTTTCCCCCATTACGGTGGACGGAACCCTCAGGAAATGTGTGGATTACCCTTGGTTGAATCAGATGATGGTTAAAAACCTGTATTCTTTTCCTCAGATAGCTAATATATTAAACCAAATGCTGGGATCTTGTGAGTTTTCCAAGATTAATCTGCGATTTTTTTATCATCAGGTGTGTGTTTGACCTTCAAACATACCTTATACAAACAATTCATAGCTGATACGGTATATATGAGTAGTCGGTCATCCCACTCGGTATCAATAATTTCCATAATTTTTCATGGAATTTAAGAATTGTGTTTTCAATCATTATATAGATATGTTTGTGGTTGTATTTGTGGAGGATATATTGGGGAATTCTCACACTTGACATGACCATTCCGAAAATTTTGATATCAAATTAGATAGTCCAAGAGAACATTAGTTAAATTCTATTCTAACAATTTTACACTTTTGGATGGATAATATTCTTTTACTAGGTCATATTATCTTAGAGGAAGATGTATCTGTTAACCTTAATAATGTGAATTCTATATGTACCTAATAACATCCAAATAATGTCTTGGACATACAATGTTTCTTGGGGATAGTTGGATATTACTGGAGCTTCATAGACAACTTATCATGCTTATAAGAACCTGTTATGGACATGAATAAGAAGGGTGATTACTTTTTATAATTAGATACATGTGAGACATCCTTTTAGGAGCTGAAAGTGAAAGGGATTCAACACCAATCTTGATTCTTCCAAAGCCAAGAATATTTTATATAGTACAATGTGATGTATCAGGTATCAAGATTTGATAATTTTTTATGCAGGAGGAGAAAGTCATGGTTTATGAGTATCCTTATTCATGGCCACCCGAGAGGAACTACCTAATGCCCGGTCTCGAGTTAGCAGTTGTGGTTAATGAATTTCTCAGTTGGAGTGGTTAATTACATAGAGAGATAATTTATTGGCATATCCACAGCCTAACAAATCCTCAAGTATATATTTAAATAGTGAGACTTGAACCGGAGGTGATAAAGGTGGGATTAATACCTTCAATCCTTTTAATTTGATATTTCTTACCTTCTCAGAAAGGGTTATGAAGTTACTGATGCATTGACTAAGAGAAATCAGATAAATTTTATCTTGGAGACTAGTAGTGGGTGGAAGTTTATGGGATTTATTTTTGATATTAACTTGTAGGTAAATGATAATCAAGTGAATAATTCTATATCATATTTTATAGTGACTTCCAATCATCCAGATAGACCGAGAATGGGACAAAAGTTAGATTTTGTGGGTTTGGTCCTAAGAGAGAGAATTTCGAGCGATATCATCCTTCTCCATTGTATTTTCAATAATGATGAAATTTTGTGTATCCACATATGTTTACGGAATCCAGAATAAATCTGGGATGATTTGAGGTGAGATTCCCATGACACTATATGGGATGGGCATCCTAGTATTACCAAGTTTCATAGATACTTGTTTTATCAATACTGGTGGCTGAGGAAGAAGAGATAAATAACTATGTTTGTTACATGGTGTTCCACCTCTTATCAAGTGATGGATGAGTAGAAGATACCAACTGTGAATTTATATATATTTCCTATTCTTTGGTGGAAATGGGATGCCATCACCATAGTATTAATGGTTGGACTACCTAGATCACCTTAGGGGAAGTGATGTCGTATGGGTGATCATAGATAGGTTGAGAAAGGTTGTCCATTTTATACCTATTTGGGAGAGACTTTCTAGGGATTATCTCAATATGCTATAGATTCATGAGGTAATATACCTAAATACGTTTCCACAATCAATCATATTTGATTGAGATACTCATTTGACATCGTAGTCTAAGAAGGGGTTGAAGAGTGCACTAGGTTCAAAAGTACTGATGAGTATAACTAATCACCCATAGAATGATGGTCAACCTGAGTGTATGATACATGTTTTGGAGTACATGATCTGAGAATAAATCCTTGATTTATGAGGTTCTTGGTAGAAACAGATACCTTTTTCTATGTTCCCTTATAATAATAGCTTCAGGATACTATTAAAATAGTTCCCTATAAGGCCCTTTATGAAAGGTCGTGCTATTCACCCCTATGATTGTTAGTGGTTAGAGAGGAAGTGGTACTGGATCCTCATCTCATTCAAGAGACTTTATAGTAGGTTTATATTAAAAATAATTGTTCTTATACAACTCATTGTAGACATAAATCTTAAACCAATTTCATGGATCGACGACTAGATTTCGAGGTGGGAATTTGGGTATTCTTGATAATTTTTACTATATTGGGGAAATAGGGATTCAAAAACATAGGAATTTATTTCCTCATTATCTTAATCCCTTTCAGATTATTGAGAGAGTCTGGATGGTAGCCAATTATTTTATGTTACATCATATGTACTAGAACATGCACAATGTCTTCCATATATATCATCTTCGTCGATGCCATTCTAATCCATCACATATTATTTGAACTCATTAGGTTGGTTTGGAGGAAGATACACCATATGAGGAGAATCATATCCATACAGATGAATGGTGAGAAAGGATCTACATGGATGGTCAATTCTTCTAGTAAGGATGCTATTGTAGCGTGACCATGTGTGGGATGAGACTTGGGAGTGGGAGCCCGACATATGTGCCTAGTGTAAGGAGTTATTTTGATAAAATGCATAAACAACATTATAAGTGAATTCACTCCTTCTCTAATTATTGAATGGTTGTGAATATGAGAAGGGGATTATAGGATTGAGAGTGTTTATCCTTATTTTATCTAGTATAGTTTCATTTGGGAGTTTCTTATTTTGGACACATATATTATATTGTATTCCTATCACCATTTATTACTATATCTTTTATATAAATCCATGATCATTATTTTATAGGATATTTTTGATGATATATTTGGTTATTTATATGATTTTTTTTATTCTTAAACTGATAATTTGTTTCTTATATTTATATTGTTGACTTTTATGATTATGCAACTATGCTATAATCTGATCATTAGGGTATAGCATCCCAAGTATTCCACCACAGACAATCACTGATATTCGGTAGGCTTTGGAATATGGGGAGGTTCACTTGAGTCCATATGGAAAACTATGTTTGGTAATTACTGAGTGAGACATGTATGAGATATGAAAATAATTATTGTAGTCAATTATAGATTAGGAAGTAAGAAAAAAAAATTAAATTGGTTTTTAAAGCATGAAAATATCTAAAAAATATGGATCATGGATAATGGATGTTCATCCTACATGATAGGTGATGTAAAAAACATGATATTTGGTGAGAATTATGAATAAGGATCTGTTATATTTTGAAATTATTGCTCCCTAACAATTAAAGGCGTTGGGGAAACAAGAATTGGTAAAATTGTAGTGAGTCTGGATACTGAGTTTTTTGTGTATAGACTAAAGAATAATTTTTTCAGTGTATAAAAACTTTGTAATACTTTAGATTAAGTTCTTTTATTTGAAAATGTATCCATATTCTAATAAATAATATACAGGGTTGTGATTACTTGGGGTTTCAGAACCCCATGAAAATGTTTCTGTGATGGAGTAGAAAACTCATGCTCTTACATAATCCAATTATAAAAAAACGGATTTGGGGATTATAAATATTGGCCACCTTATCTAAAATAATTTTAATAAGTTGAATTCAGATGATCCTATAATAAATTGACCCTTACTAAAAGAATAAATCTCTACTAGTTATTAAGCATGCAATAAATTAATTTTTTTTAATAAAACTAATAATAGTGGTGAAACCAAAACAAAAAAACCTATTGAGGTCATTCACATTGACATGTGTGGTCATATGAATAAGTTTTCAGTATGTATAGAAATAAAAATCTTCTCATTCATAGATTATCTCAAAAGACTGACATTCATCATGATTAAAACACATAAATCTTAGGCTATGGACTACTTCAAAATATTCAGAAGACTGGTTAGGAAGAAAACATATTTGGAATGTAAGAGCCTTTGGTTAAACCATGGTAATGAATATTTTGACATTTGGTTCACTGAATATATAAAGAATCATACAATTAGACATGGATTCCTTTCTTCTTATACTAATCCTTACAATGGAGTGGATGAGTATACATGTTTATGTATAGCTAATATGTATAAACCATACTAAAAATAATGATACCTCAAGGTAGTAGTAGTCATTTGAAATTATTATTTGTAGAATAATTTAGAATATATTACGTATATGATAAAACATATATTTGAATCCATATGATAAGTAATGAATAGTATGGATGGAAAAATATTTAGAGTTCATGAAAGAAATTGTCTAATCCAGAATAGGTGAAGAAAAGTTTTTGGAAAATGATGAAGATGGTGTATTCTTGGAATAATAATAAAATACAAGTTACTATAGGTTCTATAAAAAGATCCCTAATGAAATAATTTCCAATGATTGTGTAGTAGTACTTGATAATGAATAATAAATTAAGAAGAATATTAGTATAGGTGATGAATATTTCATTGATAGTTTTTAATTTATTGAGGAAGATGCGTAAAATACATAAATGAAAACTGATGATGCAGATTTTAATCTTTCCAGTGGAGAAGATGAGAAAATATTAGAGAAGGTAATATAAGGATAATAAATCATTCACATATTAGTAATATTATCAAGGATTAAAATCAATGTGTGTCGATAAAAAATAATATTTTAAATAATTTTCCTTGTAGTTTATTGCAAAAAGTGGAAACTTAAATAGTTGAGAAAGCAGTTGCACACAAGTAGTTGGTTTGGGAAATGAATTATCTTCCTGCTCAGATAAAAATGAATTAAATGTGTGAGATTATTTCTGTTACCATTTAAAGTAATGTAATATAAGTATAAATACTAATTAATAATATACATGATGAGAGTGGTTAAGTGTATCATTATAAATCAAGGCATTATTCATGGGATACTAATAAATTGAAGGGGTAAAATTTATTGAAACCTTTACTATATTTTCCAAAATTGTTTAATCCGAAAATTAATATCAATTATATCCTATTTAAATAGTAAAATAATTTAAATTATTTTTAAATCATAATTTTTGAATGGATATATTGATGAGAAAGTATTTTAGGAATAAATGGAAGGATTTATATGATATTTTGATGGAAGAAAAGTATGAAAGGTAACAAAATTAAATTACGGATTGGAACATGAAACTAGAGAAACATATTTCAATATATATTAATTTATAAGAAACATGAAATTTTGGAAAGGGAAATTAGTCAACAACATGTGTGCGGGGAAGACCAATACCACAACAATCATTGTCATTATGTATATTGAAACCATAATATTAACTATTAATGATTCAAATAAATGTTTATAGTTTTTAAAGAAAATTATAGCACATAAATAGAATATTTTAAATTTTTATTATTATAGGAATAATTATTTTTCAAGTGTATACTTTAAAAATTTCATGATTTTAAAAATAACTCTTTGTTTGATAGCATTTTCAACAGGAAAAACCGAGCATAAACAATCCATGAAATTTTATTATTTAAATATTAATCATATAACCAAGCAATTATATTCATAGGTATGAATAATAATGACCATATTCAGAAATTGTTTTCTAAAGGTTTTATATAATCAAAATGTATTGATTAATTTATAAATAACAAGTACTTAATTTTCATTAAAGAAATTTTATGCTTCAAGAATACCTTTTCTTCAAAAATAATTTTTATTTCCTTAGGTGTGTGGATAGTATAATTAATTTATCCATATTTTATTAATTATATTTTATAAATATGATATCATATTTTAAATCCCCATATCAAATTTAGTTTATGGTGAAATTTGTATTTTTTTAAAAAGATTAAATATTTAGTCAATAATGAAAAATTCCAATTTTTATAAAATTATCATTTTGTTCAATAAAATAAATAAATTTAAAATCCTCATTTTTTATTTTAGTATAATAATCATCATTTAATTATAAATAAAGTAATTAATTCATTAGTGTCGTTATTATACCAGATTTTCGTATAAGTTCATTTTCAGGGTTAAAACACATTATTATAAAAAGTAATTTATTCATTAAGTTTAAAATTATATCTTAAAATAATATAATTATATTATAGAAATTAAATTTAATTCTCCACATTTTTAATAGATAAAATTTTGTTCGACAGAATATGTGATACAAAACACTGAACACAAACAAATATTGATTATTTAAATACATATATTTTTACCTATCCATGAAGTTTGAGGATATGATAGGATTTAATAGATTATGAAATATACCTATAAATTTCTTATACATCATAAATATATTTATAAAATCTTATTAAATAATTTCTCAATTTTTAAAAGTGAAATTTTATTCATCGAAAAAATGTTTTCTTCAAAAAATGATATTTATTTCCTTTTATGAAAAACTATTATAATAAATTATTATAATATATTTAAAATATATTGGATAAAATTAAAATTTATTTTGAAATCATCCAATCAAAATTTACTTAGGGACAGATATGGGGATTTTTTTGAAAATAATTATGTTTTGGTGAATAGTAAAATATACTGATGTTTTTTTGTAAAAGGGTAATTTTTTTTTATAAAAAAATGAATTTAGAAGTGATATAATTATTTTAATTTTGTTTTAAAGTAAAAAAAATATTATTATTAATTCATGTCTAATATAATTAATTAAATTTAAATCAACTTTATATCAGTTTTTTGAATTAGTTTATTTTTCATCTTGAAAACACATTTTTTCAAAAGCTGTTTTAAAATTTATTGTTTTTCAAATTTTTAATTAAATAAAAAAATCCATAATGTGTAATTATTTAAATTAAATTTATGGATCATATATCTATAATTATGAATATAAATTCAAATAGTAAATGTTATATATGTGGTGTATGGAGTTAAATAGAAAGTGGTTGTTTCTATATATGATCATCTGGGGTGGGGGTATTTGAAGGATTGTTTTGTTTAATATATATTTCATATCTTGTTATTTGATTTATTTCTTATTAATATATTTATGATATACCTCCCACATATGGATGGGCCATGTCTATTTTTTTGGACAATTTTTACAACATTAATTTATTTATCGAGTGATATAATTCTTACAAGATCTTATACGATGCATTTGGTTTTTATCACGAGCCTGGAGTGATCGATAATGAACATAAGTTATTTCATGTCCCATCTATAGGATCTGAAGGATGAAAAGTCTAGGTTGGTTCATGATACATCCCTAGATTGGTCCCTTTATTCTAATGAGATTGTTTATTTTTGAGTCCATGTGGGTGTCCCTATGAGAATGTGTGGGGTGAAGATGGATGACTCACACAACTTAAGAAGGGTTGTTCACTTAGGTCTTAATATGTTATACCATGTCATTTATAAGTTGTTTTAGTGTTCTCCATATTGTATGGTATAATTTATGAGGTTACACTTATAGGTAGGTGATAACTTTTCATCAGTTAACCACTAGTATTATTTAGTAATTACCTATTCCCAACGGGATGTGTGATAATATGACCATGAACATAATTATTAGATTACCACAGAAATCTCAGGAAAATGATGAAGTATGTTTTATCATGGGCCTATTAAAAATTGAAACACATTACCTAAAAAACTAGGTGATATATTATATTCACAAAAAATAAATGTTGTATGTCTAAGAGATAGGGAATAATCATAGGGAGCCTAATTTTATCATTTATAATCTATATTATCATTTTACACCATGCTTATATAAGGGTTTAATGAATGTTTTGGCTGTAAAATTTCACTAGATCACTAATTGTGATACTTAGACATTGAAAATTTGAGTTAACAATCCATGTTTTGGAGAAAATATCATTGGAATATGTCCTTTGTTTAAGTTTTCCATTAGATATCCATCTATAAATTTTAGAGTTATCAAATGAAAATAGTTATTAGGAACTGATTAAGATGTCACCATAGAAGGCCTGGTGTTAAAGGATTTTTCTATCACCTCTGTGCTACTTCGAGGTAGGGGAGTTATTGGTTTATTAGTCAAGTCACATAAAAGATATATAAAATCATATATAGCTGATCAAGAGATAATTAGAGGCCACTTAGAACTGTAATAGTTCTTATATTCAATGGAAACATCTTTCTATAAGGTTAGAGTTGGGAAACCTTGTATTATTTCTGATTTAACCACACTTTAAAAACATGTTCATTTTAATGTAGTGGAATTTCCAACCATTATTCATTGGATATTTCATGGTTATTGAGATGATTAGTACCATAGAATTTAATTTATCACTTTATTAAAGATAAAAGGATATATATATTAATTATTTAACATATCTCACCTTCTGAGACACCATCCTAAACCATCATATATAATCCACATCGACGAGGATAAGTTATATCCAAATATGTCATTTTTATGAATTACTTATTTATATTATCCATCGGGGTGTGTAGACTTTGTTAGAGAAGAGCTCCCCTCACATATAGGATAAATGGAATCATGGTCATATCCAGGATGAGGTTTTGGATTGAAGTATAATATACAAGTGTATTGTTTGTATATTTTCACCGATGAGGCTCGGTGATGCTCAAAAATGAAACTCTATTATAAGTTACTATATTGTGTGGTGGTTATAGTATTACATATCCGTACTATATATGATTTTAATATAATATAATCCAAAACTCATATATTTTAGATGTTATTGAGTATTAGAGGATTCAAAGGGATTGAGGTTCCACTATTCTAGAAGACAATAAAAATTGGGATATCTCTCTATTTAAATATGCTACCTAAGACCTCATGGCTTGGTATTAGGTACCCATTATATGTGGTGGTGGAGGTAGTATCTTCTAAAAATCCTTCAGGAGGCCAGTGACCCTAGAGCGGGCACCTGGTGGGTTCCTATTTAGCCGTTTTAAAATTTTAGTTGATTATTATTTTTTAATTTTATTAAATTCTACCATTACCACATACTTCTCATTTTATTTTACCACCTACAAACATAACCACTATTCTCCCCCATTCTTTCACTTCATGTGGAAAGTTTCTTTTATTTGAGCTCAGAATAGTTCGGTTATCATTCATAAATGGATTCTTAGTGTATGGATAATTCTATTTTTCTAGTATTTTTTCTTTTTTAGTCATTGTTTCAAAATAAATTATTTGTTATTACTAATTTAGTTATTTTATTTGTTTATTAATTTTAACTAATAAAGGATTTATCATCTAGTGGTTTACAATGATATAAATGCTACTCGACCCTAGTTAGAGGTACCTTTTTTTATTAGTATTTACATGTGTTATTTTCTTCTTAGGAAATATTGTAAATTTCAATTTCTTATTTATACCATAGAACCATTTTATTTTTTTCCTTAAATCCTAATTGTATGATTGGATCTCATGAAGTATGTGAGTGGTTCATGGATGTTTTTAGATGAAATGTTTTGTTGAATATTACCATTTTCTACTTGATTTGATATTTGAATCTCGAGAATTCTATCTTGGGATGATTTCTTATGATTAAGAATTTATCCCTTGTGTATTATGTGGTGTCCAAGGATATATCTTCGAATGAAATTGTTTGGGAACACATTTAAATTGGGTGGTATAAATTGGGATTAATATTTGAGATCTTTTTTATATTGGTAACTTGACTTTTTATATATCAAATAAATTGTGAATTCTATTTATTGGTTTGAAATAATAAATTATTTATTTAGATTTCCACCTTTCATATATATAGAACCGCATCCACTCATTGTTGGTTAGTGGAAATTTTTCTATTCATATTGATTTGATGATCTATCGTTCACCTTAAGGATGATGTAATAATTGCACCACATCCACTTATGATTGTTGATAGTGGTGCATCGTCCAGTAGAGGATTAATTTTTGTGGTTCTCCATACACATATAGGGGTTTTAACCATGGTGTATCATCCACATGTTGATGTTACTTGTGTTATATCATCCCCTAAAATATTTATTTAGGTGGCACACCTTCCACCTAGATTTGGATGGTGGTGGTATATCTTTAACCTGAGGAGTTGATTCTGATGGTGCATATTCCACCAATGTTGTGATATATTGCTGTTTTATTATCCACCCAGGTTGTGTAAGAGTGGTATATTATCCACCTAAGGATGGGTAGTGTTGGTAGATCAACCAACTAAGATTGGCGATTCCTTGTTTAGTGGGTGATGTCTTATATACTAATTACATTAGATTAGCGATGTATCATTTACCTTGAAGGGATGTGACTGTGATATATCATTCACCTAGTGATGATATATGGTGATATCTAATTTACCTTGGTTGTAATATGAGCATGGATACATCATTATTCCTTACTATGAGTTCAGATTATGGTTATATCATCCCATATTAATGCTGGAGAAATCTGGCATGGTCATGTGTGGGATGGCAAGCGAGATATTCATAGGGTGACTTGTTATTTATTTATTTTCTATATTATAACATTATTTCATGAAAAATTGGATATTTCCTAGTGTTGTTAGGGGATCCATTGGTGATGTACTATAAAGCTATACTGAAATATTGATTTGGTACCTTGGTACTCAAGGAATTCATGTTTCATAACTTAAATAATGGAATGGTCCGGTTTCCCTAGATAGTTGAACTTGGATGAAAATTTGGTGTTAAGAGACGTGAATAAATCAAGACCCTGGACCAGTTTTGTGGACATATACTCTATGTTTTCTAACTATTGGACACTTTGTTATCTAATATGTTGATGGGAGATCTTATTTATGTTTTTTGAATCATATTACATGTATAATAGCTCCTTTTCTAATTTAGTTTATGTTTATATTAACCTCTTATTGACCATTATTTGGGAAATATATTTATATGATATTTTTATGTTACCATGTTTTCTTCATGATTGTTCATCTACTACATTTTATAATTATCATTACCTAATGGTATAATCTCCCTATCTATTTATTTCAACCATTAAAACTAGTTGACAACCTCAAGAATACAGGGAGGCATAGGTGAGGTATGTATCTTGCCAGTTCAGTCTTGGTAGAGGTAAATCAGATTGAAGATGTCATGATATTGGAATATTTAATGGATTAATCTATGAAATATAATCCCAAACATCCTATATTTTATTCTTTAACTAAACTATGGGACGAATAATTTTTTATTAAAAAGAAACACAAAACAAATCAATACATATCCCATGTATCATAACCATAAAATAATAAAGTTGACCCAACAAAATAACATCAGTATATCATTAAAATTTCCTTCAATTTACCAAAGATAAGTAATAAAAAATAATAGGGATTATTTTATTTAATAAATACGTGAAAAACCCCAATATATATATATATATATATAAATACCACAATTGATATGGAATCCATACATGCAATAAAAAAAATGATTAAAATAAAAACATCTCAAAATTTTTAAAAACAGTGCAAGATCTCAAGAAACACATCTTAACAACCCATGGTAACATGAAGATAATGATGAAAATGATCTACAAAACCAACTAATTGTGTTCTGGAAACCTTATCTACAATCTGCCTTAACTTCTCTAACAACATGAGTGTTTTGATAACATTTTTTATAAACATGAGATTTTAAAATTTGTATGAAACAATTCATTAGAGTGTCTATGAAATTATAAAATCCATTTCATTGAATCATAGATTAATAATATATTGTAGAGTGTAACATTAAATAGAGATAATACAAATAATGCTAAAACATATAAAAATATATAGAGACACCAAAATCATAAACCCCATAGGGAAATATTCAATAAATAATGAATAAAATAAAATATATAACATAATTATAAAAACAATTCAAAATAAATTAAACAAGATATAATCACACAAATAATAATATAAATAAATGTAGAATTTATAATGATGTGTATTTATAATGGATATAGTGAAAAATATGGATAAAGAAATTTTTTTAATAGAAACATAGTAATAAGTGTTTTGTAATGGTAATGTGATTATTATCTGTGATGTATAATAGTCAAATAAAAATACATATTATCTTATAGTAATAGTGAAATTAACAAATATAAATAATTTATACTGATTAGAATATAATATTTTAGTTACATATACATGTCTTTGAACAGTATAATATTAATTAATTTTTTTTTGAAATTTTGATAGGGAAAGATTTATTTACAAATATAATATGTTTTTAAATTAATAATTAAATTTTACAGGTAATAATTTTTTTTCACAAAATATAGTTTTAATTTAGATTCATCATGTTTAAATTATTTTATGGTGAATCTTTTATAGATATACAAGACAATTGAATTTTCAAGGGAATAATAAAACATTGTATGTATATTTGGAAGGCATTATGTTTTCATTATAATGTAAAAATAAATTAATAATTAACAGAAATTAATTCATGATCAAAAAAAGTAAATTTTTTAAAATAATTTATTTTCAAATTAGTAAAATGAATTTACAAATCGATAATATAATTTCAAAAGTCTAAAATGAACTTTAGTTTTTTAGAAAATCTACGTTGAAAATAGACTTTTCCATGGGAAAAAGTATTGAAAGGGATTTCCATTTTTTACATAATAAAAATCTTACACCATGTTATAAAAATCATATAAAATAATATATAACCATTTTTGATCCAATGATATTAAATTTTCAAGAATATCTATTTTTAAATGTTAAATCCATAAAAACAAACAATTAAACCCCATTTTCATTAAATACCCCTAACCTCATATTAATCTTCAATTTTTTACCACTAATTACTATTCATCTCTTTATTTCTTTCTCAGGAGTCCTCTAATGAATTTATATTGGGTTTAATTTGTTCTTTCCTCATGTATTATGAGTATACTTATAAATATAAGATCTTAGAATATCCTCTTTTCATTTATAATTTCTAATACTTTTCAATTCCATTATATTTCCATGGAATGTGATATTATGAATCATTATTATAAATCCATTATTTTAACATGAATGATATATAACCATTCCATCTCATTATACTGTATTCTAACATCTTTATAATAATAAAATATTTCTAAACATATAAATGTAATTATCCGAATCCCTATATGTGGTATGTATTTTTGGTATTATGGGTGTATTATATGTAAAATATTTATTTTTTAAATTCAATATTATGGTGATACACCGATGGAAATTTCTATTAGTTCCATGTTATATTAATAATTATAATGGAAAAATTCCACCTTGGGAATCAAATCATTCCAACCACAAAATTTCTCATTAAGATAATTATATACCCTTAATTTGTACCAAATATGATTTTCACTTAATACTACTTGTAAAATGGGGTGTTTTCAATGATTTATTTTTTTTCCAAACATTTTAAATTATTTTTGTCATCTAGTAATCTTTATTGACATCCTTCTACAATGGGAACAAACAATGCTATTGAGTTATTGAGTGAATAGTAAAATACTGTATATATATGTGGAAGTTATTGTGATTTCATTATGATGTAAAATAACTTGATAATTAATATAAATTATTACATGAAGTAAAATAGTTTATTGGTTAAAGGTAAACATTTTTAATGTTCTAAAATTAGTTTAAAAATCAATAGTAGACATTTTATGTCTAAAAAGTATTTTATTATCAAAAAAAAATTCTTTTTTAATAAAAGTATTTTTCATGAGTAAATTAATATTAAAAATTTATTTCAGTTTTTATAAATAGTAAATTACCAAATTAATATTATAAATATCAAATATCATTATCAGAAGCCACATCAAAGGCAATGGTATTCAATTTTCGACAAACTATATTTTAAAACCCCAAATCCAAAAAATAATAAACAATTCACCTAATCATGAGGTTATTCTTTCCATTAACAATATTCTTAAAAACCAATATCAAATCACCCCTATATAAGGGTTCTATAAGAGTCATTAAAATTAAAAAAATATAAGATTTTCATGGTAACAGATTCATTTTCCATAGTATCATACCTGCGAGATCACATATACTATTTTTATGTAGAGTGGTAGGTTAATGAGGTTGTTCATCTATGATAGGGGAATCTGTATAATTACTATAAAGAATTCTTATCTTTTTACACATATTTATAAACTATTTTCTCAAAATAAAAGGTCTCAATAATTATTTAATGTTGATCTTTAATTTACTTATTATCAATTAATGTTTATAAGGGTTGATATGAAAAATATTTGTTTTTATATTATTCATGGGGATTATGATTTTAGATTAATTCCTTTTGGATTAAAAAATGAACCACAATATTTATAGATATGATAAATAGTGTTTGTATATATTTTAATTATAAATTATTTAATGTATTGTTTGACTTTATCTTGATTTATTCTAAAATTTTTGGAGGGAAAGAGAACGTTTAACGGACTGTTCCAAAATTCCATATAGAAAAGGCATTTTAGAAGAAATCCAAAATGGGTTAATTTTAGTTTTAGTAATTTTTATTTTTGGGACATATTATTTCTATGTATGAGATATAAATATACTATTAAAAGACTATGGTTTCTGAAGAATGGCCAAACCCAAGAAATATAATGGATTTTCATAGTTTCCTTAGATTAGTTTATTACCACCTATAATGTTTTGAAATTTTTAACTGGTTTGCTAATCAATTAACCATGTTTAAATGTATTAGGGTTCAATTAACAGTGTAATAGGAATATTAAAACGTTTTTTATAAATTTAATAAGATATTAATCAATAAATAAGTATTAAAATCATAATTGTGCAATGAAGGATTTTTTATATAGAGATTCTTCAAAGAATATACTTTGATATATCTTTATAAAGAATGATATAAATTCATCTTATGAAACATTACAATTATATATCTATAAATAAAATTACAACACCCATGATCATGTTTTGGTGCTATTAATCATATACATGAAGATACAAACACATTATCTCAATAGCTAAAACGTGAATTTGATATGTATTACAGTAGTTTGAAGTTTATATTCATATTGAATGTGATCAATTTTTTTTTTGACATACAATAAATACTTGGAATATTAAATAAAGTGGTTAATTTATTGAGTTATAAGGATCAAGGAGTTAAATCCACGATTAGGATGGATAAGGATCCAATATTCAAGAATTTAATGAATTTCGAAAGGGAAATTGTTATGTATAATGAAAAACATTACTTTTTGAACTAATTTTCCGACTATATTTATTAATAAATGTAAATAAGTTTTAAATGGATACCACGGAATCACAAAATATTTTTAAAACTATGAATCATGGGTGACTGATGGACTAAAATTATGAATATTTATTTCTGATGTTTTGAAGGATACTTTTTGTATCATTAATATTAGTGTTAACAAAGGAATTTATAGATGAATATCATAGCTTATATTTATCAATAAATTCTAGTATAATCAATATATATAGATATTTTTGTATAAAATTATGGGTGCATGACATAAATAAAAAAAATTCTAATAAAATATTTCGATGATTTGTATTTTAACAAATAAAGATTGTGAAGTGACTACCAAAAGGACTAATAAAATCGATCCATTTATCATTGTAGAAGCGTGATAATAGAAAAATATTATCTCTTACAAGTATTATAATGACATTGAAGAGGAATGATAATATTCTGGCTACTATAGATCAACTTACAAGGTCTATAAATTTCATATATATACGGGAATAACTACCCCTTGAGTGATTTTGAAAACATTACATTAATGAAATTAAAAGGATTTATGGTGTAAAATTCTCAATTATATCTGATAATGGTCCTTACATAATATTAAAATTATATAGGATTCATTAAAGCAATTTGAAAGATAAGACACCTTTGAGTTCAACTTATTAATCCCAAATGATGGGTAGTCTATAAAGATTTTCAAAACAATAGAGGACATATTGATGTTATTCTCACATAACCAATAATGATCTTGGGATTAGAATCTACCTATAGTTTAAATAATATATAATAATAGTTTTAAATCTAATACACAAATTGAATAATATGAATCTTTTATAAGATACGATATTGCACTCAAACCTACTACTATGAAATATGGGAAAAGTCAAGTTGATTTAAAAAAGGAGGAGATAATTTTAAAAGTGCGTGTTATCTTAAAATATATCTATATAGCTCAATGTAAGAAATTGTTTTATGATAATTATAGGAAGGAAACAATGTTCCATGAAAGATACAATATATTATTAATATAAGAACTATGATATAGAGCCTTAATATTCAGTAATAAGGTATAGTTAGTTACAAGATATATTATGTATTTTAAATATTTTGGAAATAATTGGAGTCATTTATATCATTTATCTATTCCACAAAAAATTTATAAAGAACACGATGTATTTTATGTCTCACTATTGAGTAAGTACTTTCTTTAACCATTTCATGTAATCAATATAAAATAAATATAGATAAATCTCATCTTGTCCTATAATGAAAATCCTTTCCAAATTTTTAATATTCCATAGTATGTAATGTGGAATCCAACCACTCAACTAATGATGGTAATTTTTACAAATAATAAGATAGAGGAATCGACATGGGATAATAATTAAGAAATACTGAATAATTAATCAAAATTTTCCATGGGTTTATTTATTCTACAAATGTCAATAAATATTATTATTTTTGGGGGGAAAATGTATGATATGATACTAAATTACTATAATAAACAATTAATCACAATATCTATCACTCAATACAAGCCAATGTTTTTCATTATAGAAGTATAATACACAGTATAGTGTTACATTGACTAGAACCACTACAAAAAATTTTGTGGAACAAATATATATTTCTATAAACATAATAATATTTAATTACAAAGATTCATATTCTACACGTAATAATAGAAATAAATGATGCATTTTAATTATAAATAAAACAATATGTAATGGAATGGACATGACATGGAAAATAAAAGAATGATGTAAATAATTTTAGTGGTTATAATGAGGTGTATATATCATGGATAATAATACTATCAGATGGGTATGGTGATCATTTAATTATAACATAGAAATATGACAACATTAATGGTAATATGAATATTATTTGTAACATAAAAGTGTCTAACTATTGGAACCAAATCAATTTGTACATACATTTCTACAATTACCATGATATGATCGTTAATGTGATTTCAAGAAGATAAGTACCAATTCAATCCCTTATAAATTCACAAATGGGGTCTCCATGAATCATATGATCACTCATCCATTGAATTATGGGGGTCCAAAACAATTTCGAATCTCGTGGTATGGTAATGAAAAAATATTTTCTTCAAAGTAGTCCTTGAATTATTTCAATTGTTGAAGAAATGGTAGATAAAATTTTTAGAAAAATTTATAGATCCTATAAAGATATTTTTCAGACATAAAACCACCATATAATTGTAATACCGAATGATAAGGTTGTAGTTGGTTTTAGAAGAATTTATTTCATAGATCACAAAGCCAAAATAGACTCCAATGTAATTTTTTTCTATTTATATTTTATGATAATCTTGATAATGTATTGGTTACATGAATTAATATACCATTTCATAAGCCTATACAACTTCATAAATCAAATTTTTTATTTCATGAAGGAATTATTCTATAAATATCTGAAGTCCAATTTATTTATTTACATTCCCAACATTTTGAGAAAATATTGAAGCAATGGTTAGATTATGTGAATTGTGATCCTCCTATAGTAATCATGATTAGTGTAACCCCATTCATCTTATATGGACATGTGACTACTTCATTTTATTATGCAACAACACTTACTCATTTAGTTGGTTACACATTCCATCATATACCTTCTGGGATGTCTAAAATGCAGTTTTACTATAAATACCTGATTATATTTTTTATTTTCATTTATTTACATACCATGGGGAATCTATGAGGATAATTTTTTGACTCACACACCCACATTGTACACTTAATTAAAATTATTTGTTTATCCCTAAGAGTGTTAGTTATGTAAATTCCACTGAATATTTTTGAATGGATGAAAAATATATATAGTGTAAGCACCTGAAATAAATTTTTGATGGAGGATAAAAATTTCCCAATGGAATTATACTCTATTCAAGGACCTATGGGATAATGTATTTTACAATGTGTCCATTCATGGAAATGAAAATCATGATGTTAAAGCTGATGGATAGGTATACATTAATTACAGAATATGTATTCAATAACATTACAATGTGTGTTCCCATTACCCTGTAACCACTAATGTTGTCTTTCATGTATACACATGTAATAGGGAGAATATTCCTGACTATGATATTTAAACCCTGTACCCTCACGACCACATATCCCAAGATTAAAGCTCATGTTTTTAAAATCCTTATCCACTCTGTACCCTTATATTAATACACTTTAAAATTCATGTACCCTAATGATATGATCATTTTTTAATGTAATAAATAAATCCCATGAATAGATTACATTACTATACATCACATTGATAAATTATTTTCTATATTTGAAGTAATTTCTATCTCATGGAATCCATCAAGCTCTTATAAAAACCCAAGGTGATATCATTTAGAACACCTGGATGATAATGATACTTTATCCCTCAAGGACATGGAAATGAATTATGGACCTATATATTTTCATGGATATAAGGATATCCATGACCTTTCTAAGGATATTTATTCACCATAAGAACAAAAATTTCACTCACTTCCCATATAGGAACCCTTCAAGTCTCCATAAATTTAGGTGTATCTTTTCATTTAAATATCATTTTTGTAACCCTAATAGCCCGATCAATTTCTATAATCAAGTATCTATTTGGAAAAGTGAAAAAAATTCAAAAATTTTCCCATATCATATGGGTTCTGAAATATTTTCTCTAATAATTTTATAGATGTATTGTGGATGATTAGAAATGTGCATCCACTCTGAAGAACAAACTGTATACATTTTCTATATATGTCTAGGAACTTTGGAAATCTGATACATAAACCTTTTATAGGACCGATGACATAACATAACAATTATATCATAGAAAAGAATTAAATTTGCACTCATTCATAAGTTCCACTCCCAAACATTGATAGAAATCCGTTTCATAGTGGGTCAAGTGACATAAAATTAAACCAAATGAAAGAATAATCTAGATTGAATAACTATAAAAGTCACACTAATGTTTTCGAATATATGATCATAAAAGGAAAATTATTTCTTATATTCACATGTCCTTGAATAGAAATAAATTCTTCATCATAAGGCCTTAAAAGTGTGACTTTAAAATATATAGGGTTTTCTTCCTCTCAAAAGGATATGTAGAAGGCTACTCTTATGAGGTGAATACTAATCCCACCTAACCCTCCACATTCCATTTAAATTATATTTATTTATGATACCTTATATCTTATTATACCCTTTTATGCTTACAGGATGGAATGAAAATACATTATAAAAATAAATATTCTAGGTAGAAATAAAACCCCAACATAAACTGTAATAAATTTTCAATGGAAAAAAGTCAGGTGTATCTTCAATAATTAGTATACTCTTGAATATATACCTCATGTTCACATCAACTTGTTCAGATTAAGTTACCTATATAAGAATTGGTGATGAGAGAAATGGATAATATATTAGTGAATAGTAAATAACCCATATCCCTATTAGTGATGAGAAACAGATCAATTAGATAGTGATAATCCAGTTTCCTATATCCCCATTAGTGATAAACCAATGGAACAATACAATGTAAACAAGGAAATAACCTATATATCCTTCAATAATGAGCTAAAAGATTAATCTTCTAGTGGCGAGGTAATAACTTATATCCTTATCAATTATTAGTGAATAATCCAATTTGTTGGTGAAAAGACAACAACTGATATCCCAATGGGTGATAAGGAAATGGAAAAATCTTATTATGAAGAGATAGTATCACATATCCCCATTGGTGATGATCAAACATAAAAATATGATATTAATGATCTTGTAGCTCATCTCTATTTTAGTGATGATTTAGTGGACTAAACATTTTATAAAATGTCAAAAGGCTATACCTTTATTAGGGGAGAGAATGTAAAGGTATATCCCTATTATTGAATAGCCTATGAGTCGATTCACTATTGATGGTCCAGTAGTTTAGAAATTAACATACATTATGGGTAGATGAATAAAAAAATCCATACCTCCCCATTTTAAAATAAATAATGACATATATCCTTTACTTAACCCAAGATAGAATTTAATTTCATTGTTTCTTCTGAGATGGTTTTTGTATTATTGAAATTATGCACCAAACCTCAAGTGACTAGAATGATATTTTTATTATTTAGGATTCAGGATGATATTAATTCCTGAAATACCTTTATCAAAAGCAAAAAATATACTCAATCCATTTTATAAAAGCTGTTCGCTTCACTATGACTACTAAAGAAGTAAAATAAATTATAATTGTTTCCAGGAAGGATTTCATGAACATGTATTAAATTTATAAGATTCCAAAAATATATAACAAACTACCTTATGAGACGAATATATATCCTATCATATATTTTCCAATATTTACATCCCAAATAATCCCATTAAAATTATTAAGGGGAAAAGGTGTTATGAATTTTAAAAATAAAGAAGTTGAGGTGAAATCATTCATATATTAAAGAGATTGACTGATTTTGCATAATTAATTATGATAATTAACTTATGGGTTGTTTTTTATGACTATTAATGAATCCAAAATATCTACCACTAGTGGATTTCGTGATACTATTTCTTCAAATAAGAATAAGTCCAATAAACTAGACTCTAGTGATATTGAAAACCACAAACACGATTTTTTTCCCATAAACCATTTCCACAACTTCTATATCAACATCATTGTTTATATAAAACTGATTCCCACCGTTCCCAACCCTATATATAAATCATTATATTGTAAGATCTCGGGTATAGGGGTTTGAGTTGGAGGGTGTAATTCTGAATCTTGGGAGGGAAAAAGATAACCCTTAGGTAATGAAGCGACAAAATCCCATACTACGAAGGGGGATAGAAATGGTAAAAATTTCCCATATTTAAATATATAATTGGTTTTATATTCTATATACTAAGAATAAAAATACATTCATTTCGTATCTATAGAAGGAATTCAAGGACACACTATGGTTCATTTAGAAACCAAGAGGGATTCTACTTATTATATTGTACATTACTTCTCTATGACCCACAATATCCCATAGCCCAGTGAGGTTATCCCATCAATGGTCATCAAAACCTTAAAACCCCCATGGAAATCCCACAAGGGATATTCCATCATACACAATCCTACGGGATGATATTACCCATGGTGTTACCCTTACCCCTATGTTAAATTCCCAAATATGAGTAGTGACACGAGGTGTGTTAAAACTCACTTTAGGAGGGTATTACCATCCATTATTTATGATGTTTTTGGGGGAACTGTAAGTTTATATACCTCATTTAGAAAATATAAATCTTATATGTATTTTATATCTTTAAGAATAATATGGTTCAACAACCAGTATTCATTTTTCACCAACTCTGATTATTGTATTACAAGGATTTGAAATAAGAGATATTACTTCCCTTAACACCCCAATCATATTAAGTTAATGGGAATCATGAAGATTTCATAATAATATTCAGAGTAGAATTGAGAACTTGATTCTTGGTAATAATTTTATAAAGGTAATAGATGAAAATAATCCCATATTATCTTACCAAGTTTATATACATAAGATAAAGGAATACGACAACCACTAAATGTTCATTTTTTAATGAAGAGTCTACATCTAAATCAATATCCCTAGCCTGAAATTATTAATATTTTTCACTAGATAAAATGAAGAACCCCTAATTTTGTGTGAAAATCATGAGGCCAGAATTACCTATATTATAAATTAGTTTCCTAATGTTGGTTTTTCATCGAAGATGCCTTATTTATATTTAGTTTTTGAATTTTTTAATAAATAGAAAAAGATCAATGTGGGTTAAATTTACCCTTGTATAAGAAATACTAATTTTTGATAAAATATTTCTATCATACCATGATGGAGCTCACTTGTTAATGATTATTTCCAATGTGAAGAACTCAAAGAAGTCATCGTCAAATATATTATGGACCCATTACCTTTTTAAACTAAAGAATCCATCACAAATGAATATCATACTAATAATGAATATATAGAGTGTCATGTTGCAATCCTTTTCATGTAATATGATATACAATTAACGGTTTAGGGACATGTATGACCTCTATATGTGTTTCAGTTGCTCAATAATGTATAGATGTAACATCCCAAGTAAGGAATTATGGATTTTAATATCCATGTATATTTAAAAATTTGATTGTGTTTTTAGTGCTTAAAATGAAAATAAATCCAATCTTAAGAATTGAATTCTCTAATATTTTTTAAAAGATTGTTTTACCACCTATTGATGGAAAATCATTTTTAAATCAAACTTTTGACAATTTTATAAGCTCTATTTGTCCAAATAAACTTATTCATTAGAATTGGTACATTGAAATTTACTTTGAATAAATTTTTGTTATTTTTCTGACAATGTTCATGTTTTAATGAATAGTGAAAAAATACTACATTTAACTTCAAAACTACTTTTTCATCTAATTTAATTATATAGATAGATTGTTATTTTAATTGGTTTTAAAGTTTAATTATAATATATTTTAACAATTTAATCCAATTTTGGTGATTATAATTGATTTCAATTTGGAATTGGGCATAAACAAGTGCCAAACTTTTCATAGATATTGTTTCAAAAAAACCTGCTTTTTTTTGACAACGGGAATTATTCTTAAATTAATTATTGAAATTCCTATAGGGCCCCAGCCTTAAACATTACTTAATATTGAGTTATTACAGGATTAAACATTGAGGATATTTTTAGGTTTATAGTTTTAGAGAATTATATCATAAATCATTCATTACATTCCACATTTAAACAAAGTGGTTACATAACAGATAATACTCATTTTTCCCATCATCAGAAACATATTTAAAATAAAACATAGATTCTTTCTTGAAACTTCCTTGAGACTATCATCACATCATTTACCTTTCCCTTAATATCTGAAAAACATTTCAAAAACATGGGATGAGCATAAAAAGCTCAGAAAGGGATATAAAAGTACGAAATGAAAACATTAGTCCATGTATGAAATCATACTTTACTCGTAAAACAAAAGGATTTTAACATACCTCATCCAATCATGAATAAATCATAGAAATAATAATACATTAAGGTAAGTTGAATCATTTATAAGATTCTTACGTAGGGAGTAACCCTCATGGTTACATTTGGAATACCCATCACAGTATAAACCTTAACATTTAACCCCTTCATGTTACCCAATGCATTGGAGAGCTATATCGGGCTCACCTGCACTTGGATTATCATGGAACCACCCATCTTCATAACAATGCCCAAGAACCATAACATAATTGTATCACATAAAACATGCATAAAGGAAACATAACATTTCCACATTTCAATCACAAGATATCAATAACACATTGATATAATAAGAACATTATCAAAACCGTTTTCAATACCAAAACAAAAGAAAAGTAAAACATGGTATTTATTTTTCATTAAAAAAAGGTTGTGGCTTGTAGAGGAAGCCGAAACTCAAATAATGGTCACAGTGGCAGAAAAGTCATTGTCGCCACATACGTATGACAAAATAAAAACATTTCCTTTTGTTTTTTAGTAAACACTTCATATAAATAAGATTAATTTTGAATAAACATAAAAGTCAATGGGGTTTATACACTGTATAAAATAAAGTTGTGTATAAAACAAAATATGCCTCAATGAAAAGAGATTGAGACGAAGTCCCATACCTGGGGTCTGCCTTGACTCGATCATTCTTTAACCTCCTGAATAATAAACATGAGTTAATTTCTACTTTATTATGAACCTTCTTCAAGTTCATTATTCATTTTTATATCACTTTTTACAATGTTATGAACAGTATGTAATTATTTAAGTTAATAATGGTCGTTTTGTCGATCATTGGTACTTGAGTAAAAAATAAACTCTTTATAATTACAAGTTGTTCGTGTATCCATTATATATAGAGTTATATTAATGATGTAGATATTATATATATCATTTATATCTAGTATACACATACATTTATAATATTACATAACATTTAGAAGTAAGAAATGAAATGCACCTTTCATGGAGATGGTAAGCCGTACGTACACATGAACACTACTTTCATTTCTATTTCATATTTTATGGAATGGAATCATAATGATATAATGGTATATTATAATTCCAGTATAATATCATATATAATATCATTAACTCCATCCTTTATATGTCCCAAATATGGAATTAATGAATCAAATCACTTTGAGGGGGCGGTAGTCCGCACTTCCTAAGATGAAGATATCACGTTTACCATTAATAGAAGCCATAAAGGTATGAAATAAATGAAAAATACAGAAGCTTAAGGAAAACATAAACATATTATATATCATATATAAATATAGTGACATCTTAATGGCCACCTTTGAAGGTGTTATATGAATATTGAACAATCATCGTTTCGTGCGGCAGAAATTCGCCATCCACAGAAACCGTATGTTATTTAACCATTAGATGTTGGTGTGTGTAAATTTAGATTGAATATTTCCTATATCAACATCCTAGTATATTTAAAATACTAGTGTTTTTACAATAGAAAGGAATAAAAAGAGTTCAGGGGGTTGGAGAAGTAAAATAATACAAAAGAACCTTAGAGAAGTCTTTACTTTAAATCGGGTAACTCTTTTTGGTTTGAACCAAAATGGTTTCTTGAAGAGATTTCTGCACAAGGTAAGGATTCTAGGATGAATAGAGGGACATGGAGAGATAAAATGAGCAGGTATTGGTGGAGACAATGTCTTGAGAAGTGTGGGAAAGGTGGTAGAGGTGCGGGCCTTCTATAAGACGAGAGGAGGGGAACTCTTGGAAAGGTATAAAATGTTACATTATTTTCAAATGCGTTTCGAATTTTAAAGGTCCCACATTGATGTATTTATAGGATAAGGAGATAAGGGTTAGAAATATACTCATCCAATAGGTCTTTGACAAGTTTATGTCTTAGATTTTACATTATCTTTTCATTTTATTTTAATCGTTCATTAATGAGGTAATCACTACATCATCATGATGTCCTAAATAATTTAATTTATTTAATGCATAAAAATTTAAAAAAAATACTATGATGTAAGATATATTTTTATCTTTCCAATGAAAATTTATAGTTCAATAGATCATTTATTTAGACCAAATTAATTTTTTTTCCTCAGGTAATACATTATTTGTTATATTTACCTTTATTTAAAAATAAAAATATAAAAAGTAATTATCACACAAAAGTGATTCCATGGGGTCCCCAAGTTTGGCACAAGGCATCCCATGGTCGTCCATGACACAACCAGTAGAATCAGGACACATGTTAGTGTCAGTTTTTATTATTATGATATTGTTTTATTATCCTTAACTACCTGATTACTAATTAATCAAGATAATTAATGATAATTACTGTCGTTACTATTCATAATGTCTAAAAACAAAAGAGTCTTAATTAGATAATTTGTACCTTATGATTAAAAATATGGAATTAATTTTACCAAATTCCAAACATAGAAATTTAAATAATGAATTTAAAAATAATTCTCGTTGTCAAAACAAATAGTGGGTTTTTTTGAAACAATATCTATGAAATTTTTGGCACTTGTTTATGCCCAATTACAATGTGAAATTAATTCTAATGACCAAAATTGAATTAAATAGTAAAAATATATTATAATTACCCTTTTAAACCAATTAAAAAGATAATATAACCATATAATTATATTAGATGAAAAATCAGTTTTGATGTAAAATGCAGTATTTTTCACTATTCATTAAAAAATGAACAATGTCAGAAAATTATAAAAAATTAACCCAAGGTAAATTTAAATGTCCCAATAATAAATAATAAGTTTATTTTGACAAATATAGATTATAAAATTTCCAAAATATAGATTAAAAAATGGTTCACCATCAAAAGGCGGTAAAACAATCATTAAAAAATATTAGAGAATTCAATGCTTAAGATTGGATGTATTCTCATTTTAAGCCTATAAAAAACTATCTAATTCATAAATAGACATAGATAAGAATATATATTATTCATTACTTACTTGGGATGTTATATCCTTACCCCCTTTAGAAAATTGCTTCCTCGCAATTTATTTACTTATCGAATAAGTGGGAGTATTTAGCCCTCATTGCATTTTCAGATTCCCATGTTGCCTCTTCACTCATGTGGTTTTTCCACAAAAACATTACTTGATGAATCACCTTATTCCGCAAAACATACTCCTTGTGGTCAAGAATCTGGACCAGTTGTTCCTCATAAGATAGATTCTCTTCCAACTGAGCAACCTCTGGACTCAAAACATGAGATGGATCTGTCATGTACTTCCTTAACATTGAAACATGAAAATCATTGTGTAAATGAGATAAACTCAGAGGTAAAGCCACTCGGTATGCAACTGATCCATCTCTGTCCAGAATTTCATATGGTCCAATGAACCTTGGACTCAGCTTTCCTTTTTTAACAAATTGCATCACACTTTTCCATTGTGATACTTTGAGAAAAACATGATCACCTACCTCAAAATAGAGAGCCTTACTCTTATTGTCTGCATAACTCTTCTTCCTGCTCTTAGCTGTTCTCATGTGTCTCTGTATCAGCTGAACTTTTTCTACCAACTATTTTACCAATTCTAGTATAATAAACTTCCTTTCACCCACTTCATCCCAGAAATCTAGAGTTCGCCAATGCTTCCAATATAATGCTTCAAATGGTGTCATCTATATACTGGAATGAAAAATATTATTAAAAGAAAACTCAACCAAAGAAAGATGTTGGTCCCAACTTCCCTGATAATCCATCTAACAAGCACATAGCATATCCTACAAAGTCTGAATCATTCTTTCTAACATCCCATCTAATTGAGGATGAAAAGCTGTAATAAAATTTAATTCAGTAACCAATAAATTCGGAAGGCCTTTCCAAAAGTTAGAAGTAAACCTGGGATCACGGTTAGATATAATGGAGAGAGGAACTCCTTGTAACCTGACTATCTCTTTATAATACAAATAGGAAAGTTGATCTAGGGAAAATGTATCTCATATAGCAAGGAAACGAGCAGATTTATTTAAGTAATCAACAATAACCCAGATTGCATTATTACCTCGAGGTGTCTTCAACCATCCCACAACGAAGTCCATAGAAATATTCCCCCATTTCCACTCTGGCATTGGTAAAGTTTGAAGAATCTCTTTCAGTAACTACTGCTCTACTTTAACTTCTTGAAAAGTCAAACACTTCACAGTAAAATCAGAAATATCTCTTTTAATTCTGTCCCACCAGTAATACTACCGAAGATCCCTATACATGTTAGTACTGCCTGGATGAACTGAAAACAGAGAACTATGAGCTTCACATAACAACTCTCTCTTCAATAGTGAATCACAAGGCACACACAATCTATTCCCAAATCTCCAAACACAATCATTATCAATGTTGAATTCAGGCAACTTACCCTTCTGAACCAGCTATACCTTTTTCTGCAACTCACTGCCTTGCTTCTGTGCTTGCTTAATTCTGTTTGATAGAGAAGATTTCACTGATACCTAAAACAAAACATAAGGAAATCCTGCTCCACAAATTCTATTCCAAAGTTCATCAAATCCCTAACCAAAGGATCACGTTCCAAATGAATCATTATTAATGAAGCATTACTTTTTCGACTCAAATCATCATCCCCATTATTTCCTTTTCTCATATGGTAATGAATTGTACAATCATAATCCTTGATTAATTCCAGCCATCTCCTCTGTCTCATGTTCAGTTCTTTCTGAGTGAATATATACATTAAACTTTTATGATTGGTATATATTTCACACTTTACTCCATAAAAATGATGCCTCCAAATTTTTAAAGCGAAAACAACAGCAGCTAATTCCAAATCATGTGTAGGGTAATTTACCTCATGTGTTTTCAATAGTCATGAAGCACAAGCAATTACCTGATCATTCTGCATTAGGACGCAACCAAGTCCATTTAGTGAAGCGTCACTGTAGATAACAAACTCACCATTCCTGGAAGGTAGTGCCAAAACTAGAGCATTCACCCATCTACTTTTCAATTCCTGAAAACTTTCATCACATTCTTTTGTCCAGATAAACTTAACACCCTTTCGAGTTAGCTTAGCCATTAGACTAGATAACTGTGAAAAATTTCTAACAAACCTTTGTTAATAGCCTGACAAACCAAGGAAGCTACGAATCTCAGTTACATTTGTGGGTTTTGGCCATTCATCAACAACCTTTGTTTTTGCAGGATCAATAGTTATCCCACCTTTAGAAACAATGTGACCAAGGAAAGAAATTTGGTGCAACCAAAACTCACACTTTCTGAATTTCCAATACAATTTATTTTCTTTTATGTTTTAAAAAATAACCCTTAAATATCTTTCATGCTCCTCTTTACTTTTAGAAAACACCAAAATATCATCAATGAAAACAACCACAAACTTATCCACAAACTCATGGAAAATTCTATTCATAAGGTCCATGAATACAGTAGGTGAATTGGTTAGCCCAAAAGGCATAACTACAAATTCATAATGGCCATATCATGTATGGAACACTATCTTCAGAATATCAGATTCCTTTACCTTCAACTGATGGTACACCGATCTCAGGTCTATCTTTGAAAAAAACTGAACTCCTGGGAGCTGATCAAACAAATCATCGATATGAGGCAAAGGTTACTTGTTCTTAATAGTGATGTTATTCAAGTCTCTATAATCAATGCCAAGTCTCATAGAACCATCTTTATTTTTAAAAAATAAAATAGGTGCACCCCATGGTGATGTGTTAGGTCGAATGAAAGATTTCTCTAATAAATCTTACAATTGCACCTTCAATTCTAGAAGTTCAATTTGAGCCATTCGATAAGGGGGTTTTCAAATTGGATTAGCATCAGGAACTAAGTCAATAGTAAATTATACTTCCTGGTCTAGTAATATTCTAGGAAACTTATCAGGAAAAACATTAGGATACTCATTTACCACTGGCACATCATTAATCTGAACAGTTCCCTTGTTTTGAACAATATGTGCAAGGTCACATTCATTTCCATCTATTACAAGTTTGTCGGCCACTTGATATGTTATCAATAGTAAGGGTTAATTCTTGTACACAAACTGAACGAATTTCAGAAAAAAAAATCTTTAGCTCTACAGTCAATCTTAGCATGGAAAACAGAGAGCCAATCTATACCCAAGATAACATCAAACTCTACCAGAGGTAAAACAATAAGGTTTTCAATTAGGTTCTTTCCACGGATAATGATAGGAAGATTCTTATAAATTATTTTTTCCTCAATATTTCCTTAGGTGTTTTTACACAAGTTTAGAAGTCAATTCTTGAGATGGTATTCCCATTTTACTAGAAAACCTTTTAGAGATGAATGAATGTGTAGACCCTGTATCAAACATCACACTGGCATAATCTGAAAAAACAATGAAAGTACATGATACCACTTCATTTGATGGCCCAATATCGACTGAAGTAGTTGAAAAGGATTTCACCACACCTTTCTTCTTGTAGTCTAACTGCTTCCCATAACTCAAGATCTTTTTCGGACAGTCATTTTCATAGTGACCCATCACATTGCACTTAAAACATTTCACTAACTGTAAATCAAATTTGGTCTTACAATCACCCTGATCTCTTTCAGTACAATCACGAGCCTTATGTCCCATCTTACTGCATTGGTAGCACTTTCCAAAATTTAGAAGACATTCCCCACCATGCCTTTTACCACATTTATCACAAACTGGAAACATAGTTTTCTTACCGTCAGACCTTTTTGAAGAATTATTCCCTTTCTCCTGCCACCTCAGTATCTTCTTCTGTTGGTTTCTATAGAACACTTGATCATCAAATAACTCCATTTCCACCTTTTAAACACATCGAATATGCTTTTCATAAATTTTGACCTCTTGATAAGCTAAAGCACTTCGATATTTTGGCTTTAATCTTGAGTGAAAACTATTGATTTTACTATCAAGGTCTCAGATAAAATTTGGAGCATACCATGCCAATCGAGTGAACCTCTCTTCATAAGAAGCCACTGATTCGTCCTCTT
This sequence comes from Viscum album, assembly GCA_963277665.1. NCBI lineage: Eukaryota > Viridiplantae > Streptophyta > Magnoliopsida > Santalales > Viscaceae > Viscum > Viscum album. The sequence goes on from OY728139.1 coordinate 66,983,257, forward strand.
ACCTCAATTACAAGAATTTTTTTTCCATCCTAAGTAAAATAGACTTAGGAAAATACTTCTCAAGAAACATACCTTTGAATTCATCCCAGTCGAGAGCATCAATCTCATCAGTGTCCCTGATATTTTTAACCATAGACCACCACTTATATGCTTCACCCTCCAAATAGTAAATAGCAAGAATAACCTTTTGATTGTCTGAACACGCCATGACATCGAAAATCTTCTCCAGTGCTTTAATCCACCCTACAGCTAGTAGAGGGTCAGATGACCCTCTGAATGATGGGGGATGTTGCCTCGTGAAATGTTCCACCACTGACACGTTCTTCTGCGGTTGATCTGGCTGATCTCGTGCACGGATACCATCGCCATTTATCACTTGAGTCAACTGTTCCATCACTGCAACAAACTGTATATTTCCAATTATGACCATCTCTGAATGCTGATTCAGAAGGTCATTTCCTTCTGTATGCCTTCCAAGCACTACTTCCCTGTTTCCTCTGCGGAAAACCATTCTGAACAAACATGTCCTAGATGAAGAAACATGGTAATCTTCAAATGCAATATAATTTCAATTTGACCATAAAAAAATATTTTTTGATAATAATTTAATAGAATTCTAACTCCTAAAGTTATCTAAAATGACATATAATACCAACTATAAGGCCCCAGCCTTAAACAATACTTAATATTGAGTTATTACAAGATTACACATTGAGGATCATTTCTGGTTTAGTGTTTTAGAGAATTAGATCATAAATCATGCATTACATTCCACATTTAAACAAAGTGGTTACATAACAGATAGTACTCATGTTTCCCATCATCTGAAACATATTTAAAATAAAACATAGATTCTTTCTTGACACTTCCATGAAACTATCATCACATCATGTACCTTTCCCTTGACATGTGAAAAACATTTCAAAAACATGGGATGAGCATAAAAAGCTCAGCAAGGGATATAAAAGTAAAAAATGAAAACATTAGTCCTTGTATGAAATAATAATTTTCTTGTAAAACATAATCATTTTAAAATACCTCATCAAATCATGAATAAATCATAGAAATCATAAGACATAAAGGCAACTTGAGGCATTCATAACATTCTTCCGTAGGGAGTAACCCCCATGGTTACGTTTGGAATATCCCTCACAATATATTCCCTAAATATCATCAGAGAAACCTTAATGTTTAACCCCTTCGCGTTACACAATGCATTAGAGAGCTATATCGGGCTCACCCACCCTTAGTTTATCATATAACCACACATCCTCATAACAATTCCCAAGAACAATAACATAATAATATCACATAATAAATTCTTAAAGGAAAGATAACATTTCCATATTTCAATCACAAGATATCAATAAAACATTGATATAATAAAATCATTATCAAAACCATTTTCAATACCAAAATAAAAGAAAAGTAAAACATGTTATTTATTTTTCATTAAAAAAGGCAATGTCTTGTAGAGGAAGCCGAAACTCAAATAATGGTCACGGCGGCGGAGAAGTCGTTATTGCCACATACGTACGACAAAAAAAAAACATTCCCTTTTTTTGTTTAGTAAACGCTTCATATAAAAAAGATTCCTTTTGAATAAACATAAATGTTGATGGGTTTATACACCCTATAAAATAAAGTTGTGTATAAAACAAAATATTCCTCAATGAAAGGAGATTGAGACGAAGTCCCATACCTCGGGTCTGGCTTGACTCGATCATTCTTTAACCTCCTGAATAATAAACATTAGTTAATTTCTAATTTCTTAAGAACCTTTCTCAAGTTCATTATTTCTTTATATATCACTTTTTTCCATGTTATAAACACTATGTAATTATTTAAGTTAATAATGGTCGTTTTGTCGATCATTAGTACTTGAGTCAAAAATAAACTCTTTATAATTACAATTTTTTCATGTATCCAAGAAATACAGAGTTATATTAATGATTTAGACATCATATATATAATATATATCCTGTACAAACATGAATTTATAATATAACATAACATTTATAGGTAATAAATGAAATGCACCGTTCATGGAGACGGTAAGCAGTACGTATGCATGAACGCTAATTTCATTTCTATTTCCTATTATATGGACTGGAATCATAATGATATAAAGGTATAATATAATTCCAGTATAATATCATATATAATATCATTAACTCCATCCTTTATATGTCCCAAATATGGCATTAACCAATCAAATCACTTTGATGGGGCGGTAGTCCGCACTTCCTAAAATAAAGATATTGCGTTTACCCATAATGGAAGCCATAAAGGTATGCAATAAAGGAAAAATACAGAAGCTTAAGGAAAACATAAAAATATTATATATCATATATAAATATAGTTACATCTTTATGGCCACCTTTTAAGGTGTTATATGAATATTGAACAATCATCGTTTCGTGAGGCAGAAATTTGCCATCCACAAAACCGAATGTTCTCTAACCATTATATGTAGATGTGTGTAAGTGTAGCTCGAATAATTATTATAAAAAAATCCTAGTATATTTAACATACTGGGTTTGTTTCAAAATAAATGAATAAAAAGAGTTTAGGGGGTTGGAGAAGCAAAATAATACAAAAGAACATTAGAGAAGACTTTACCTTTAAATCGGGTAACTCTTCTAGGTTTGAACCAAAATGGTTTCTTTAAGAGATTTATGCCTAAGGTAAGGCCTTTAAGATAAATAGAGGGATGTGGATAGATAAAATGAGCAGGGAATGGCCAAGCCAATGGCTTGAGAAGTGTGTGTAAGGAGGTATAGGTGGGTGCCTTTTATAGGAGGAGAGGAGGGGCACTCTTGGAAAGGTATAAAATGTTACTTTATTTTCCAATGAGTTTTGGATTTTAAAGGTCCCAAATTGATGTATTTCTAGGATAAGGTGATAAGGGTTCGAAATATACTCATCTAATAGGTCTTTTACAAGTGTAAGTCTTAGATTTTACGTTATCTTTTCATTTTATTTAAATTGTTCATTAATGAGGTAATCGCTGCATCATCATGATGTCATAAATAATGTAATTTATTTAATGTCTAAAAATTATAAAAAAACTACTATGATGTAGGAAATATTTTTATGTTTCAAATGACTATTTATAGAAAAATATATCATTTATTTAGATAAAATTAAAAATGTTTTACTCAGGTGATACATTCTTTGTTATATTTAACTTTCTATAAAAATAAAAAGATAAAAAGTCATCATCACACAAATGTGATTCCATGGGGTCCCCAAGTTTGTTAAAAGGCATCCCATTGTCGTCCATGACACAACCAGTAGAATTATAACACATTTTGGGGTCATTTTTTGTTATTATTATATTATTTTATTATCCTTAACTACCCGATTACTAATTAATCAAGATAGTTAAAGATACCTATCGTCGTTACTATTCATAATGTCCAGAAACAAAAGAGTCATAATTAGATAATTTGGACCTTATGATTCCAAATATGGAATCCATTTTACAAAAGTCCAAATATATTAATTGAAATAATGAATTTAAAAATAATTCTCGTTGTCAAAACAAATAGCGGGTTTTTTTAAACAATATCTATGAAAAGTTTGGCACTTGTTTATGCCCAATTCCAAAGTGAAATTAATTATAATGACCACCATTGGATTAAATGGTAAAAATATATTCTAATTACACTTTAAATCCAATTAAAAAGATAATCTAACTATATAATTATATTATATGAAAAAGCAGTTTTGATGTAAAATGCAGTATTTTTTAATATTCATTAAAAACTGAACATTGTCAGAAAAATACCAAAAATTAACCCAAGGTAAATTTAAATGTCTTAATCATAAAGAATAAGTTTATTTTGAAAAATAGAGCTTATAATATTTTCAAAAGATATATTTAAAAATGGTTCGCCATTAAAAGGCGGTAAAACAATCTTTTAAAAATATTAGGGAATTCTATGCTTAAGATTGGATTTATTCTCATTTTAAGCCTCTAAAACACTATCTAATTCATAAATAGACATAGATAAGAATATAAATTATTCATTATTTTCTTGGGATGTTACAATTTCTTTGTTTTGAATTTCGTAAAATGGATTCTATATTTGGAATCATAAGTTCCAAATTATTTAATTAAGACTCTTTTGTTTTTTAACATTATGAATAGTTACGACGGTAATTATCTTTAATTATTGTGATTAATTAGTAATAGGGTAGTTAATGATAATAAAAAAATATTATAATAATAACAAATGACCCCAACAAGTGTACTAGTCCTACTGGTTGTGCCATGGTCGACCATGTGATACCTTGTTCCAAACATTGGGACCCCATGTAATCACTTTTGGGTGATATTGACACTTTATCCTTTTATTTTGAATCAAATGAGAATATCACAAAATTATGTAACTCCTAAGTAAGACAATTGTAGTTCTGTCTGTGTAAATGATCTCTTAGACTAAAAAAATTCATTGGAAAGCTAAAAATATTTCCATCATCAGAGTACTTTTTTATATTTTTTAGACATTAAATAAATTAATTTTTTAATGACACCATGATGATGCAGCATTTACCTCATTAATGAACGATTTAAATAAAATGAAACGATAATGTAAAATATAATACTTACACTTGGGAAAGACATATTTTATGAGTATTTTTTGAACCCTTATCTCTTTATCCTCAAAATATATCAATGTGGGACCTTTAAAATACGAAACTCATTTTAATATAACGTATCATTTCTTGACATTCCAAGAGTTCCCCTCCTCCCCCTTATAAAAGGCCCCCCACCTCTACCACCTTACCCACATCTCTCAAGCCATTGGCTCGGCCGAACTTTGCTCATTGTATCTCTCCACATCCCTATATTCATCCTTGAAGCCTTACCTTAGGCAGAAATCTCTTCAACAAACCCTTTTTGTTCAAACCAAGAGGAGTTACCCAATTTAAAGGTAATGTCTTAAACTGTGTTCTTTTGTTTTATTTTGCTTCTCCAACCCCCTAAACTCTTTTTATTACTTTCTTTTATAAAAAAACATTATCTTAAGTATACTAGGATGTTTTTATGAGAAGGATTAGAGCTACACTTACACACACATCTGTCTAATGGTTAAAGAACATACTGTTTCTGTGGATGACGAATTTCTACCTCAGGAAATGATGATTGTTAAATATTCTTTTAACACCTTTCATGGTGTCCATTAAGATTTCAATCTATTTATTTATGATATATATTATGTTTATGTTTTTCTTATGATTGTTTATTTTTCATTTATGGCATACCATTATGGTTTCCATTATCGGTAAACGCAATATCTTAATTTTTAGAAGTACAGACTACCGCCCCTTAAAGTGATTTGAATCGTTTATACCATATGTGGTACGTATAAAGGATAGATTTAATGATATAATATATGATACCATACTGGAATTATAATACTTTTATGTATCATTATGTTTTAATTTGATTAAATATGAAACCGAAATGAAAGTTGCGTTTATGCGTACGTACGACTTACCATCTACATGAAAGGTGCATTTCATTTCATACCTCTAAATGTTATGTAATATTATAAATGCATGTATATTCATGATATATATTATATATATGATATCTATATCATGAATATAATTCTGGATATAATATATATTTTACCACATGAACAACTTGTAATTATAAAGAGTTTTTTTTGACTCTTACCAATGATCAACAAAACGACTGTTATTAACTTAAATAATTACATTGTGTTCATAACATGTTATTAAGTGATATAAAAAGAATAATGAACTTGAAAAAGATTTTTAATAAAGCATAAATTAACTCATGTTTATTATTCAGGAGATTAAAGAACGATTGAGTCAAGTCGGACACAGGGTAAGAGACTTCGTCTCAATCTCCTTTCGTTGAGGCATATTTTTTTAAACACAACTTTATTTTATACGGTGTATAAACCCCTTTGACTTTTATGTTTATTCAAAAGGAATTTTTTTTTGAAGAGTTTTACTAAATGAAAAAAGGGAATGTTTCTGCCATACGTATGTGGCGACAACGACTTCTCTGCCGCTGTGACCATTATTTGAGTTTCATCTTCCTCTACAAGCCATAACATTTTTTTAAATGAAAAATAAATACCCTGATTTACCTTTTTTTTTTTTGGTATTGAAAATGGTTTTGAAAATATTTTTATTATATAAATGTTTTGTATTGATATCTTGTGATTGAAATGTGGAAATGTTATGTTTCCTTTATGAATGTTTTAGGTGATACTATTATGTTATTGTTCTTGGGCATTATTTATGAAGACGGGTGGTTCCATGATAAAATAAGGGTGGGTGAGCCCAATATATACTGTGATTGGTATTCAAAATGGTAATATGAGGGTTACTCCCTATGTAGGAATGTTATGAATACATCAAGTTACCTTTATGTATTATGATTTCTATGATTTATTCATGACTTTATGAGGTAAGGCAATGTGCTTATGTTTTTTGAGTAAAGTATGATTTCATTAATTCTTATGTACACATGGAAAAAAATTTTCATTTCATAATTTTATGTCCCTTACTGAGCATTTTATGCACATCCCATGTTTATGAAATGTTTTTCATAGGTCAAGGGAATGGTAAATGAGGTGATGAAAGTGTAAAGGAGGTGTCATGAAAGAATCCATGTTTTGTTTTAAATATGTTTCCTTTTATGGGAAAAGTGAATATTGTCTTTAATGTAACTACCTTGGTTAAATGTGGAATGTAATGCATGATTTATGATATAATTCTCTAAAACTCTAAACCTAAAAAGATCCTCAATGTGTATTCTTTAAATAAGTGAAGATTAAGTAATGATTAAGGCAAGAGGCCTTATAGTTCCTATCAAAGGTTGGTTTTGATAAATTTAGGAGTTATAATTCAATTAAATGACTATCCAAATTTTTTTATGGTAAAATTGAAATGATATAGCATTTGAGGATTACCATGTTATTTCATCTAGGACATATTTGTTCAGAATGGGTTTCGGCACAGGAAAGAGGGAAGCAGTGCTAGGAAGGCATACAAAAGGAAATGACCTTCAGAAACAGCATTATGAGATTTTTGGAATTGGAATCGAACTATTTGTTGCAATAATGGAACAGTTGAATCAAGAGATAAATGGTAGTGGTATCCATGCATGAGATCACCTAGATCAAACGCAGAGGAACATTTCAGTGGTGGAAAATTTCATGAGGCAACATCCCCCATCATTCAGAGGATCGTCTGACCCTGTGCTAGTTGAAGGGTGGATTAAAGCACTAGAGAATATTTTAGATGTCATGGGGTGTTCAGAAAATCAAAAGGTTAGTTTTGAAATTTACCATTTGGAGGGTGAAGCAGATCATTGGTGGTCGATGGATAAAAATATTCGGGACACTGATGAGATTGATGCTCTCAACTTGGATGAATTCAAAGGTATGTTTCTTGAGAAGTATTTTCGTAAGGCTATCCGACTTAGGATGGAAAAAAAGTTCTTGGAATTCAGAAAAGAGGATGACTTAGTGGATGCTTATGAAGAAAGGATCACTCGATTGGTAAGGTATGCTCCATATTTTATCCGATACCTTGATAGTAATATCAATCATTTTTGCTCAGGATTAAAGCCAAAATATCGAATGTCTTTAGCTTCTCGTGAGTTCAAGAGTTATGAAAAGCTTGTCCTATGTGCTGAGAAGGTGAAAATGGAGTTTTTCGATAATCAAGTGTTCTATAACAACCAACAGAAGAAGCGACTGAGGTGGTAGGAGAAAGGGAAGAATTATTCAAAAAGGTCTAATGGTAAGAAATCTAAGTTTCCAGTTTGTGATAAATGTGGTAAAAGGAATGCTGGGGATTGTCTTCTGAATTCTGGAAAGTTCTACCGATGCGGTAAGATGGGACATAAGGCTTGTGATTATACTAGAAAATATCTGGGTGATGGTAAGACCAAATTTGATTTATAGTTAGTGAAATGTTTCAAGTGCAAGGAGATGGGTCATTATGCAAATGAGGGTCCAACAAAGAGCTCGAATAATGGGAAGCAGTCAGACTACAAGTGGAAAGGTGTGGTGAAATCCTTTGCAACTACTTCAGTACATGTTGGTCCATGAAATGATGTTGTATCAAGTACTTTGTTTTTTTTCTCATAATATGCTAATGTGTTTTTTGATTCGGGGTCTACATATTCTTTCATCTCTGAAAAGTTTTCTAGTAAATTGGGAATTCCATATCAAGAAATGAATCCTGAACTTGTGGTAAAAACACCTGGAGGAAATTTTGAGGCAAAAAGAATTTATAAGAGTCTTCATATCCTTATCCATGGAAAGAACCTACTTGAAAACCTTAATTCTTTTACCTATAGTAGAGTTTGATGTTATCCTAGGTATGGATTGGATCTCTGTTTACCATGCTAAGATTGATTGTAGAGTTAAAGATGTTTATTTTTAGAAAGGATTTCAGTTTGTGTACAAGAATGAACCCTTACTGTTGATAACATATCAAGAGGCTAAGAAACATGTAAAAGATAGAAATGAATGTTACCTTGCACATATTGTTGAAAACAAAAGAACCAGTCAGATTAATGATGTGCCGGTTGTAAATGAGTATCCTGATGTTTTTCCTGATGAGTTTCCTATAATAATACCATATCGGGAAGTTTAATTTAGTGTTGACTTAGTTCTTGATGCTGAGCCAATTTCAAAACCCCATTATCGAATGGCTCAAATTGAAATTTTAGAGTTGAAGGAGCAATTGAACGATTTATTAGAGAAAGGTTTCATTCAACCTAGCACATCACCATGGGGTGATCTTGTCTTATTTGTTAAAAAGAATGATGGTTCAATGAGACTTTTCCTTGATTATAGATCCTTGAATAACATCACTGTTAAGAAAAAATATCCTTTGCCACATATCGATGATTTGTTTGATTAGCTCCTAGGATATCAGTATTTTTCAAAGATTGACCTAAGATCGGGGTACCATCAGTTGATGGTTAAAGAATCAGATATTCCGAATACCGCGTTTCGTACAAGATATAGATATTATGAATTGGTAGTAATGCCTTCTGGTCTAACCAATGCACCTGTTGTATTCATGGACCTTATAAATAGAATTTTCCATGAGTTGTTGGATAAGTTTGTGGTTTTTTTCATTGATGATGTTTTGGTGTTTTCTAAAAGTAAAGAGGAGCATGAAAGTCATTTAATGGTTATTTTGTAAACCTTAAAATAAAATAAATTGTATTGGAAATTTAATAATTGTGAGTTTTGGTTACAAAAAAATTAATTTCCTTGGTCATATTGTTTCTAAAGATGAAATAACTGTTGATCCTGCAAAAACAATGGTTGTTAAAGAATGGCCACGACCCACCAATGTAACTGAGATTTGTAGTTTTCTTGGTTTGGGAGGCTATTACAAAAGGTTTGTTTGAAATTTTTCACCGTTATCTAGTACAATGACTAATCTAACTTGGGATGGTGTTAAGTTTATCTGGACAAAAGAATTTGATGATTGTTTTTAGGAATTTAAAAGAAGATTGGTGAATGCTCCAGTTTTGGCACTACCTTTCAAGAATGGTGAGTTTTTTATCAACAATGATGCTTCATTGAATGGAATTGGTTGCTTCCTAATGTACAATGATCAGGTAATTGCTTATTCTTCACATTAGTTAAAAACTCAAGAGGTAAATTACCCTACACATGATTTAGAATTAGCTGCTATTGTTTTCAATTTAAAAATTTGGAGGCATCATTTGTATGGTGTAAAGTGTGAAATATATACTGATCAAAAAAGTATAATGTATATATTAACTCAGAAAGAATTGACCATGAGATAGAGGTGATGGCTTGAATTAATCAAGGATTGTGATTGTAAAATTCATTACCATTTAGGAAAGAAAATAAAGTAGCTGATGCTTTGAGTCGAAATATTAATGATTCATTAACAATGTTGTGTTTGGAACATAATCCTTTGGTTAAGGATTTGATGAACATTGGCATAGAAGTTATTGGTGCAGGATGTTATTCTATTTTGTTTTAGGTATCAGTGAAATCTTCTCTATCAGAAATAATTAATCAAGAACAGAAGCAAGACAGTGAGTTGTAGAAAAAGGTAGAGATGGTTCAAAAGGGTAAGTTTCTTGAATTCAACATTGATAATGATTGTGTTTTTAGATTTGGGAAGAGATTGTGTGTGCCTTGTGATTCACAGTTGGAGAGGGAGTTGTTATGTGAAGCTCATAGTTCTCTGTTTTCAGTTCAACTTTGCAGTACTAAGATGTATAGAGATCTTTTGTAGTACTATCGATGGGATGGAATGAACAGAGATATTGCTGATTTTAATGTGAAGTGTTTGACTAGTCAATAAGTTAAAGCAATGCGACAATTACTTAAAGGGGTGATTCAACCTTTACCAGTACCAGAGTTGAAATGGGAGAATATATCCATTGACTTCGTTCTTGGATTACCGAAGACACCTCGAGGTAATAATGAAATCTGGGTTATTATTGATCCCTTGACTAAATCTTTTCATTTCCTTGCAATACAAGATACTTTTTCACTAGATCAACATTCTCATTTGTATCTTAAATAGATAGTCAGGTTACATGGAGTTCCCCTCTCTATTATATCTGATCTTGATCCTAGGTTTACTTCTAACTTTTGGAAAGGCCTTCAAAAGTCTTTGGGTATTGAATTAAATTTTAGTATAGCTTTTCATCCTCAATCAGATGGGTAGTCAGAACGAAAAATTTAGAATTTAGAGGATATTCTATGTGCTTGTTCGATAGATTATTAGGGAAGTTGGGACCAAAATCTTTCTTTGGTTGAGTTTTCTTATAATAAAAGTTTTCATTCTAGTATATAGATGGCACCATTTGAGGCATTATATGGGAAGTGGTGTCGAACTGCAGCTTTTTGGGATGAAGTGGGTGAAAGGAAGTTGATGGAAAAATAAGTGGTAGAAGAGTTGGTAGAAAAAGTTCAGCTGATACAGAGACACATGAGAACAGCTCAGAGCAGGTAGAAAAGTTATGTGGACAACCGGAGGAAGGATCTCTCTTTTGAGTTAGGTGATCATGTCTTCCTCAAAGTTTCACCATGGAAAAGTGTGATGCGATTTGGTAAGAAAGTAAATCTGAGTCCAAGGTTCGTTGTACCATATGAAATTATGGAGAGAGTTGGATAAGTTGCATACCGAGTGGTTTTAACTCCAAGATTATCTCAGGTACACAATGTTTTTCAATTTTCAATGTTAAGGAAGTAAATTCCAGGTCCATCTCATGTTTTGAGTCCAGAGGTAGTTCAGCTGGAAGAGAATCTATCTTATGAGGAACAACCAGTCCAGATTTTTGACCACAGGGAGCAAGTGTTATGGAATAATGTGACGCATCAAGTAAAGGTTTTGTGAAAAAACCACATTATTGAAGAGGCAATATGGGAATCTGAAAATGCAATGAGGGATAAATACCCTTACTTTTTTGATAAGTAAATAAATAACGAGGACAGAATTTTCTAAAGGGGGAAGGATTTAACATCCCATGTAATTAAATAATTATGTATTTTATTATCTATATCTATTTATATATTAGATATTGTTTTATAGTTCTTAAAATGAGAATAAATCCAATCTTAAGCATTGAATTCTTTAATATTTTTTAAAAGATTGTTTCACCACCTTTTGATGGAAAATAATTTATAAATCAAAATTCTGACAATTTAATAATCTCTATTTTTCAAAATAAACTTATTCATTAAAATTGGTATATTTAAATTTTTCTTTGAATAAATATTTGGTATTTTTCTGACAATGATCATTTTTTAATGAATAGTGGAAAAATTCTGCATTTTACATCAAAACTACTTTTTCATATAATTTAATTATATAGATAGATTATCCATTTAATTGGTTTTAATGTTTAATTAGAATATATTTTTACCATTTAATCCAATGGTGGTAATTATAATTGAGTTTACTTTGGAATTGTGCATAAACAAGTGCCAAACTTTTCATATATATTATTTTCAAAAAACTCGCTATTTGTTTTGACAAGGAAAATTATTTTTAAATTAATTATTCCAATTTTTGTGTTTCTAATTTCAAAAAATTTATTCCATATTTGGAATCATAAGGTCCAAATTATGTAATTAAGAAATTTTTTTTTGATATTGTGAATAGTAACGACGGTAATTATCTTTAATTATCGTGATAAATTAGTAATCGTGTAGTTAAGGATAATAAATTAATATCATAATAATAAAAAATGACCCCAAAATGTGTCCTAATGTTACTGGTTGTGTCATGGACGACCATGGGATTCCTTATACCAAACTTTTGGACCCCATGTAATCACTTTTGGGTGATAGTGACACTTTATCATTTAATTTTTAAAGAAATGAGAATATCACAAAAGTATTTAACTCCTAAGTAAAACAAATTTAGTTTGGTCTGTTTAAATGATCTCTTAGACTATAAATAGTAATTAGAAAGATAAAATGATTTCCTACATCATTGTATTTTTTATAATTTTTAGAAATTAAATAAATTAAATTTTATATGACACCATGATGACGGAGCGTTTACCACATTAATGAATGATTTAAATAAAATGAAAAGATAATGTAAAATATAAGACATAAACTTGTCAAATACCTATTGGATGAGTATATTTAGAACCCTTATCACCTTATCCTCGAAATATATCAATGTGGGACCATTAAAATCCGAAACTCATTTTAATATAAAGTATCATTTCTAGACTTTCCAAGAGTTCCCCTCCTGCCTCTTATAAAAGGCCCCCACCTCTAACTCCTTACACGCACCTCTCAAGCCATTGGCTCAGCCAAAATCTGCTCATTGTTTCTCTCCAAATCCCTGTATGCATCCTAGAATCCTTACCTTAGGCCTAAGGCTCTTCAAGTAACCCTTTTGGTTCAAACCAAGAGGAGTTACCCAATTTAAAGGTAAAATCTTCACTTGTGTTCTTTTGTTTTATTTTTATTCTCCAACCCTGTAAAATCTTTTTATTCCTTTATTTTTTTTAAAAAAACAGTATCTTAAATATACAAGGATGTTGTTATGAGATTTATTTGAGCTACACATACACACACCCCTGTCTAATGGTTAAAGAACATACTGTTTATGTGGATGGTGAATTTCTACCTCACGATACGATGATTGTTCAATCTTCTTTTAAAACCATTCATGGTGGCCATTAAGATGAAACCCTATTTATATATGATATATATTATGTTTATATTTTCCTTATTATTCTGTATATTTCATTCATGGTATACCTTTATGGTTTCCATTATGGGTAAACACGATATCTTCATTTTTGGATGTGCGGACTACCACCCCCTCAAAGTGATTTGAATCGTTCATACCATATGTGGTACGTATAAAGGATAGATTTAATTGATATTTTACTACATGAACAACTTTCAATTATAAGGATTTTATTTTTGACTCATGTACCAATGATCGACAAAACGATCGTTATTAACTTAAATAATTACATAGTGTTCATAACATGGTAATAAGTGATATAAAAGGAATAATGAACTTGAAAATGGTTCTTATAAAATTAGAAATTAACTCAATTTTATTATTCAGGAGATTAAAGAACGATCGAGTCAAGTAGGACATGGGGTAAGGGACTTCATCTCAATCTCCTTTAATTGAGGAATATTTTGTTTTATACACAACATTCTTTTATATGTTGTATAAACCCATTTGACTTTTATGTTTATTCAAAAGGAATATTTTTTATACGAATCATTTTACTAAACGAAAAAATGGAATGTTTCTACCGTACGTATGAGGCAAGAATGACTTCTCCACCGCCGTGACCATTATTTGATTTTCGGCTTCCCCTACAAGCCATAACATTTTTTTAAACGAAAAATAAATACCTAGTTTTACCTTTATTTTATTTTCGTATTGCAAATGGTTTTGATAATCTTTTTATTATATCAATGTGTTGTATTGATATATTGTGATTGAAATGTGGAAATGTTATCTTTTCTTTATGCATGTTTAATGTGATACAATTATGTTATGGTTCTCGGGAATTGTTTATGATGATGGGTGGTTCCAGGATAAACTAAGGGCGGGTGAGCCTGGTATAGCTCTCCAATGAATTGGGTAACGCGAAGGGGTCAAATGTTAAGGTTTATCCGAAAAGAGTTAGGGAATATACTTTTATGGGTATTACAAACATAACCATGAGGGTTACCCCCAACATAAGAATGTTATGAATGCCTCAAGTTACCTTTATGTCTTATGATTTCTATGATTTATTCATTATTTGATGAGGTATGTTAAACTGCTTATGTTTTATGAGTAAAGTATTATTTCATTAATTCTTATGTATACATGCACTAATGTTTTCATTTTTTACTTTTATGTCACTTAATGAGATTTTTATGCTCATCCCATGTTTTGGAAATGTTTTTCATAGGACAAGGGAATGGCACATGATGTGATGATAGTGCCAAGGAGGTGTCATGAAAGAATCCATGTTTTTTTTAAATATGTTTCCTTTGATGGGAAAAGTGAATATTGTCTTTAATGAAACCACCTTGTTTAAATGTGGAATGCAATTCCTGATTTGTGATCTAATTCTCGAAAACTCTAATCTTGAAAAGATCCTCAATGTGTATTTTTGAAATAACTCACCATAAAGTAATGTTTAAGGAACAAGGCCTTATAATAAATACATAAAATTATGGTATATAATGGTTTTTAAATTATCTCATTCTTTTTCAAAAATTATAATATATTAAATTCATGAAGGTTACCTTTAAAATATTAGAACAAATAATAAATAGATAAGATAAAAGTAAATAAAAGGCCTTTGGAGTGGTTAGTATAAAAACATTGTTTTTATCCTTTTTTTCATACACTGGACTTATGGGGGCCATTCAATATACTACATTTAAAACATAGATATGTTGGTTGACGTTTAATGATCATTCAATCATACTATATTCCAAAGACACGTCTTGACACTCTTCATCAATGGATTAGTGGGAGTACTCAAGAATAAATATTTCCATTTTTATTCCTATGAAACATTTCACACAAAATTATGGTACTACAAAAGAGAGAAGATGAAGAAATAAAAAAATGAATTATAAAACATTATCTAACATAATGGATTAGAATCCACCCAGTGTATCCCATATGATGTATTCAAAGATATTTTTATTCTCCATATTCATGAAATTGATGAAATGAATATAAAATTTTGAAACTCTCTTTTTATCTACCACAAATCATTATTTTAATTTCAAAAGAACTTTTATGGAAAAGTGGGAAACGAACATTTAAGAAACATAATGATTAAACCTCATACGAAATCGTCATGCAATTCTAATATAAGTTAAAACAGTTAGAGTTTTGTACCTTGAATAATCTCCATTTTATGGACTCTTTTTATCTCACCCAAAAGAAACACCCCAAAAATAGTTTCTTCTACTATAATTTAAATCTTGACAAAATCATCTAATTTCCTCATACAGTAGAAGAAGAGAAATTTAATTCCATAAAAAATATAATAGTTGGCCCTCATATCGTGTGTTTCTGTATATATGGTGGCATAATTAACACATATTAAGAATATATATATGTATATATATTTAATGAAGTGGGAGAGAAAAAAATGATAGAAATCATATTTGTTTCTTATTTGACCATACATTTGTTTTTTGGGTACCTTGAGAGTCACCCATTAGCCTCTAATAACTATGATCCCTATGATTGAGATAGTGTTGTGATAATTTTCTCTTATCTGAAGAGGAAATATAAATCCTATACCCTCTATGATCTAAGTGAAGAGGATCATCAGAATTCTCTAATCACATTTAAAGAAGTCATATAACCTTATTTTTGGATCTTAATTAAAAAGACCTAGGAAATAAATAAGATTCATTTCCTACACTCATTATCCATTCCATTTCAAAAAATAGTAGAAATATATTTTTTGTGTCTAAATAAATTCCTCTAACTTTAATTTTGAAAATCCCAATTCAAAAATTGGTTGTTTATATGTTTATAACACTTTTTTCCCAATATATAATTTCTTTATATAGAAAATTTTATAGTTTTACTAAAAGGAGATTATTTTTTCTATTGTATAAATATATATATCTTGTAAGTCTAGTTAACATGCACTTTTTATATCAGATGTATGGATACAAGTTAATCTACTGGATGTTTTTAATGTCTAATAGATGGAGTACATTTTTTATATAAATCATTTATGCATTTTAATTATACCACTTAATTAAAACCATCAGATAGAATGTTGTTACACTAAACTAATTAATTGAATAAGGATTTCTACCAATTTTATTTTAATAACTCTTATGAAATATGTAATATGTTAATTTTAGTTAGTCTATAATCAATTTTATATTCTCAATGAGAATGATCTATTTCAAATTGAAAATTTAAATTCACTTATGAAGTGTTTGTAAAATCCTTTTAGTGTGTGAACTTCTTTTGTAACTTTTGGAGAGTAATTATATAGGAATAACTTTTGATTGTATATTTGTAAATACCTTAATATATGTTTTATTTTTTATTGTGTCTGATACGGTAGAATAAGGGTATGAAGGTTAGGGAGACAAAAATTAGTCCGAATTGATGGATCGAGGCTTCCTAGGGATATAAATAGAGTGTTTTTTATCACACTGATCGATGGATTTCAAGGAAAACCATATAGATCATATGATAGGTTTAGTCATGGATGCCTAAATTTTGGTTTAGAGATATCCTTAAAATTTAATTTTAATGTTTATAACTTTTCATATTAAGGTTATGCAACAGCCCAAGATTTTATGAAAATTATTATTTTTTATTTCACTAATGTCTTGTGTTGTACGCTACACCAAAAGGAGCTTGCACAACACGCATCCTTGACTTTCCTTGCATTACACACAATCACAACCTTCCTCGATAGCGTGTGTAGTACGCAATACTGAGTTTCACGAAATAACGATATGCTATTAAAATATTATTAAAACTAGCCGTTATGAATAGTAATAACCACTTTTTAAAATTTTAGAAATTTTAGCTCTCAAAATGGACTTCATTTATGGATTCGGAGTATTGAATTTAGCCTAAGGTGAAATTTTGGTACTTTTCGGATAACTTTCATATTCTGATCAATAGTAAAAATTACTAAATTTTTATTAATAACAACTTTTTTAATCGAAATAATTAATATTGATAAATTATTAATTTGAGTGGTTTTAATGTATATTTAGAATATATTTTTACAATTTAATACAATGTTGGTCATTGGATGTAATTTCACATTTAAAGCAGTTATAAACAAGTGTCAATCTTTTGATAGTTATTATCTCTTAAAAACACGCTATTTATTGTGACAGCGGAAATTAATTTAATTAATGCAACTTATGTGTTTTGAATTTTGTAAAATAGAAATCATTTTTGAATTCGGAATATCAATTATAGCTTAGGGTGAAATTTTGGCATTTTTCTGAAAAACTTCAATTTTTGATGAATAGTGAAACCACTAAGTGGTAGGTTAAAAACTGAATTTTGCATAAAACTTAATTTTACCGCTTCTGTGAATGGAATTTCGAAAATCCGACAGACACGGTTGATATCAGTAAGAAAAATGTGGTTCAATGAGATAAAAATAATTTTTTGGTGAATAGTAACTTTTTACTTGTTTTTACCGCTGTTAATAGTAAATAGGGTAACTAAGGGTAAATATGATATTACTATTACCCTAACACATGTCCTAATTCTATTGGACAAGTGTAATTCGACCAAAAACAAGCTTAGGAATAAAATATGACCATTTAGGCCCACTTGGATTAGATTAGGACATTTATTATTATTTAATTCAAAGAAGAGTTAAAAGAGTTAAAATCAAAGTTTATTTACTAAAACATTTTTAATATAGGGTTATACATAAGATAAATTAGATTGTAAATATTCATTAGAAAGATAAAAAGATTTCCTACATAATGGTATTTTATTTGTAATTTTTAGACATCTAATAATTTAATTTATTTATGACACAAAGATGATGCAGTAATTATCTTATTAATGAAATATTGACATAATTGATGTTATAAACACCAAAATGAATGTAATTTGAGACTTTTTATGAATTCCACTAATTTTATAGGTTACTATGATATATTAGTGTTGATTTAATAAACTTGGTTCGAACATATAATTCTGTTATGACTTTCACAAAAATCATATATCAAATAGTGTCAAAATTGACACAAAATAGTTTTTAAATCAAATATTATATTATTAATTGTTATTTTATTCCTAAAAATCTAAGGTTCGGCCAAATGACTTAGATAAGGATATATATGTTAATAATAAACAATTTGGGGTTAGTTTGGCATGTTATAGTATGTGTATTAACCATATAGTGTAAGAAAACAAAAAGACACGGTAAAAGTTAAATTATTTAACTTAGGGTTAAATCTAATTGATAAGGTTAAAATAATACTCTAAACTTGTCTAAATCCTATTGGATGATAGGATTGCGACCCATACTTACTTTAGCTTCTAAATAAGACCCTTTGGAACCATTATAAACCGATTTTGACTTTAATATAAAATAATATTTTGAGATATTCCTAAGGTGCCCCTCTCCTCCCTTATAAAAGGGCACCTCCTCCCCCTCCTCCTCACACCAAATTGAGCACTCAAGCTCGGCCAACCCCTGCCATTTTCTCCTCTACACTTCCCTAGAATAATCCTAGAGGTCCTGGTCTTCTTCAAAGACCAATCTTAGTTCCCTAAGTGGGGGATTCAAAGAGGCGTTCCAAAGAAGAGGTAATATCCATTACCGATCTTTTCAATTTATTTCTTCTTCAACTTCTTCTTCTTTAGTTGTTTCATTATGAAGTAATAACATCAGTATCACTCATATACTGATATGTTATTATAAGTATGAAACAACCCTATTTCACCATCTATCCATCCTACAGAAAAAGAAATCACTGCGCGTGCGTACGTACGGAATACCGTCTCCACGCCATGGTGTAATCTATTTTCCACCACCACCTTACATGGATGGGTATAATGGTGTAAAGAATAACTATACATAGTTATTACAACATCATATTGATTCTGATATATTGTATAATCCACTCCAATTCAATTCAATATTTATGGAAATGATATCATCGCTCGTGCGTACGTACGGACTACCGTCTCCACGACGCGATGAGATTCATTCTCCATTTAACCATTTAAGAATGATTATAAAGTATATATAAGAAATAATAATGAAATATATGAAATTATAAAGCTACTGGATTTATTTATATATATATATGTATGTCATCTACTTACTTCTATTCAAGACAATAAGGAAAGGAAAACAGCGTTCATGCGTACGTACGGACTACCGTCTCCATGAACGGTGTTTTTCATTTCATTTATCTATCTATTATATATATATATACTGAATATATATGATATATAAATCATATTTTATATTCTGTAAGTAAGTAAATCATGATATAAGTAATAATAATGTCAATAACAACAAGTCAAAACACCTACGATAAAAGAAACGATTTTACCCAAAACGCCTCTTTAACATGGAATTTACAAAAGAACGGGTAATATAATGTCATAAGATAACCATATATGATATCATAACAATGAATATGATTCTTTAATAAGTCAATGACATTATTTAAACCATTATACAGGAGCTTCAGACACGTACAAAGCAAATCGGACCTAAGGTAAGGGAAATATCACAATCTCATTTTTATCCGAGATTGTTTATTCGTAAGTATTTACTGGGGTGTATTTTATCATCCACATCCATGTTTCATCAATATGTAATATTATTTCCATCCACCAACAATTGTTTAAACCCATTTTTACCCTTCGTTGAGTTTTTAGTAAAAGAAATGAAAGGAATCTTTTGTCGTTTTTCGTACGAGGTACTTTTTGACTTTTCCGACAAAAGTACGAAGAATGTTTTTTTAACTTATACGGAAAGAATGGATTTTTAAAACATTATTTCCAAGAATCTTACTTTATAAGTTTTCAAGTTTATTTTTAATCAACTTTTTTTAGTTTATAATTGTATGACATGTTAAGAAAAGAAAAGTGTTTTTGAAGAAGAAAGGATATTTTCCTCAAGAATGGAGTTCAAGTGTTTTATCAAAATTATTTTCCATCTAAGATAATAAAGGGTTCTGTTTTATCCCTATTATTACATTGATTTGATTATGTTGTGATGGAATTATTTTTATGAATTGCTTTATCTTATATGAATTGTTTTATGATGTCATGTTGTTTAAGGATCCCATTTTTATTACATGGGTTATGCAATGATGTATGGTTTATGATTATGTGGAACACATAAGAAATGATTAATTATAAGATGGGTGGGACCTATATCCCCCTCCAATGCATTGGGTAAAGATTTTATATCTCATGAGACAGACATGGCTGGAATGGTAGGTTATACCGGTTCAGTGAAACAGGACTGAAACGAGGGTTACTCGATTCAGAAAGGGACTTTGTCCACTAAGATAGTCTTGGAAATGAGTCTTGACTAACAAGAAATGATTTTCCATGATTATGTGTGCATGCCACAAAGTTTCAAGTTTTATGTTATGATTATGGAGATCTCATTTTCACTTCTATGATTTATTCCATGTTAAGATATTATGATCTCTTTTGCAGGTTTTTGATTTTCAAAAAGATATGATATGATTTTTATTTCCTTTATTTTCCCTTGCTGAGCATTTGAGCTCACCCTTTTATGTTTTCTTTTCCCCGGGATATAAAGAAAGGTTTTAGGTAAAAAAAAGATCTTTATGGGAGATGTTGAAGATCTTTCACCACGATTAGAAGATTACGTTCCGAGTTTCCAAAGACACTAAACTATTACGATCCTTGTGTGTGTGTTTTTGTTATGTACTAAGTATTCCGCAAATGTATTGTAATGTCAATGTACATCAGGCTTCGGGTCTCTACAGTTGGTATCAGAGGAAAGGTTTAGTCAACCTTTGGAAACTATGATGCGAAAACGTTAGTGAGATCCCTAGAGATATTTCTAAGGTATGTCTAGGGATGTCCCTAAGGTTAAGTATACGTATAGGTTATAGTACTAGAATTACGCTAACGATCATAGAATTAAACCTAAGATGTTAGATATTGAAGGTACTCCCCCTTTATTATGTTGTTTTCCCTAGCATGATTTTTGCCTCTCACACTATTCTTTTTGGGTTTTAGACGATGGCTGGAACCCGAAGGAACCGTGTTGATCAATGCAATGGACAATGAAAAGATTTTCCTCCTGAACAAACAAATGTTATGGGAGATGGAGTGCAAAATCTTATTGCTATACTTACACAAGCCATGAATCATTCTGGACTTCCAAATGAGCAGAGAAGGGAACAATATTCTATTGAGTCCTTCATGAGGCAACGCCCACCTTCTTTCAGTGGGTCTTCTGATCCACTTGTTGCTGAACAATGGATCAGTACCACTGAAAAGATATTTTCAGTTCATCAATGTTCTGAACATGATAAAGTCATCTTAGTAGTATATCGTTTGGAAGGTGAAGCTGATCAATGGTGGAATCTTATCAAGAATACGAGGCAAAGAGATGAAATTGATTCCATGGAATGGGACGAGTTCAAGAACTTGTTTTTCAGTAAGTACTTCCCTCGTAATCTTCGAACGAAGATGGAGAAGGAGTTTCTTGAACTAAAGCAAAAGGATGATGAATCTGTTGGTATATACGAAGCGAATTTTACAATACTTGCAAGGTATGCATCTGGCATTATCATCCAACCTGAAAGTAAAGTTGATCGATTTTTCAGTGGCTTAAAACCAAGTCTTCGAAGGGCATTAGCTATAAGAGACTTCAGTAGCTATGAAGAAATTGTGCGTTGTGCTATCAAGGTAGAAATGGAAGTTGGTGTTACATATCCATCTCATGGTTTTGACAAAAAACGAAAGATGGAGTTCAAGGAGAAATCTCAGAATAATGGTGAAAAGAAGATGAATGTTTCTTTATGCACAAAGTGTGGAAAGAAGCATGGTGGAGATTGTCTTAAAGGGACTAGAAAATGTTTTAAGTGTGGAAAAGAAGGTCATCGAGCAGCTGAGTGTCGAAGTAATGGAAAAAGGGTTTCTAATGATGTGAATAAAGCAAACACTGCAGAGAACGCACCACCAACACTTCAATGCTTCAAGTGCAAGGAAATGGGGCATTATGCTAATAAATTCCCTAATCCAAGGGTTAGTGATGATCAACATGAGCAACCACTGAAGGCAAAGGACAAAGGGAAGTCACATGCGATCACTATTAGAAATGTTGAATATGACAACGATGTGGTGGAATGATTAAGTGTTTATGTAATGGGATTTCGAAATAATGTTGTATTATTGAGTATTGAAATATTTATATATGTGGTATTCAAAGTGATTGATATATTTTGGAAATAAGATGATATGCGCATAATGAAGGGAAAATGAGAAAATGAAATGTTTAATAGTATTCATGAGCTCATGATTGATATAAGGACTAAGTGATATCATGGTTTGAGTATATAGAATTTTGAGGATTTTGGTATGTGGAAAGTGTTAACTTTAAACTGCATTCATGTTTTCACTATGGTATTCAAGAGAATACATGATTAAGGACTTTGAATGATTGGAATGTGACCAACAAAACATATCTTATGATATATGGGAGTGGACTGCAGTATTATGGATAAGCCTAAAGATTGGAATGGATTATGTTGGACATAAGTGAGTATTGTTTAAGGATATAAGTTTTTTTTTCGATATTATTGATGGGATGTTATAGTAATGTAGTTTTAGAAAAAGGACAACCTGCAGGACGGGCGACAACCCATCGCGTCGGACCAGGCTGTGGGAATCGAACCCACAACCGAAGTGCGACTGGCCTTTATCTCCTACCACTGGCCTACAGGAAGTCCCTGTTTAGTAGAAACTAGTTTTATTATATTAAGCAGTATGATATATGAAGTATAAGTCCATTTTAGGAACCATATGTGATTAATATCACTATAGATCGACTTATGTATATAATTTTTGCTAACCTTTTGTTTGAGACAGATGGAGTGACCCGTCATTCTATCACATGATCTGCTAACACTTCACGAATAACAAATTCAACTTCATTTATTTAGGAGACGAAGTGGAAATTGTTCAAGGCATGAACAACAGTGAGATTGTACCAAAATAAAGTAAGTATTTATTCTAATTCAAATTTTCAACTTTAGGGAAATGATCTTGAAAACCAAAAATGTTGTCCTAGTGATCTTATACCTGATGAATCAGATGGTACCTTATATCATCACAAATCTATGGATTTGTGATTACTGGCTTTTCCATAGCCATGTTCTCTACCACTCTCCATCAGAACATGATGGTTAGATTTCTCTTCCATATCCATATTTTCACATATGTGGAAACCCATTGATTAGTTTATTTGGGTAATCATTACATTTCATACTTTAGTTTTTAAAGCCAAGTTTTGGTATTCCTTTTTACGATGTGGGTTTCTATTAAAGAAACTTTTGAATAGTAAACCATTTATAACCCCGACGAATTTCGAGGGCGAAATTCATTTTAAGGGGGGTAGAATGTAACAGCCCAAGATTTTATGAAAAATATTTTTTTTTATTTCACTAATGTCTTGTGTTGTACGATACACCAAAAGGAGCTTGCACAACACACATCCTTGACTTTCCTTGCATTATACGCAATCACAACCTTCCTCGATAGCGTGTGTAGTACGCAATACTGAGTTTCACGAAACAACGATATGCTATTAAAATATTATTAAAACTAGCCGTTATGAATAGTAATAACCACTTTTTAAAATTTTAGGAATTTTAGCTCTCAAAATGGACTTCATTTATGGATTCGGAGTATTGAATTTAGCCTAAGGTGAAATTTTGGTACTTTTCGGATAACTTTCATATTCTGATCAATAGTAAAAATTACTAAATTTTAATTAATAATAACTTTTTTAATCGAAATAATTAATATTGATAAATTATTAATTTAAGTGCTTTTAAAGTATATTTAGAATATATTTTTACAATTTAATACAATGTTGGTCATTGGATGTAATTTCACATTTAAAGCAGTTATAAACAAGTGTCAATCTTTTGATAGTTATTATCTCTTAAAAACACGCTATTTGTTGTGACAGCGGAAATTAATTTAATTAATGCAACTTATGTGTTGTGAATTTTATAAAATAGAAATCATTTTTGAATTCGGAATATCAATTATATCTTAGGGTGAAATTTTGGCATTTTTCTGAAAAACTTCAATTTTTGATGAATAGTGAAACCACTAAGTGGTAGGTTAAAAACTGAATTTTGCATAAAACTTAATTTTACCGCTTCTGTGAATGGAATTTCGAAAATCCGACAGACACGGTTGATATCAGTAAGTAAAATGTGGTTCAATGAGATAAAAATAATTTTTTGGTGAATAGTAACTTTTTACTTTTTTTTACCGCTGTTAATATTAAATAGGGTAACTAAGGGTAAATATGATATTACTATTACCCTAACACATGTCCTAATTCTATTGGACAAGTGTAATTCGACCAAAAACAAGCTTAGGAATAAAATATGACCATTTAGGCCCACTTGGATTAGATTAGGACATTTATTATTATTTAATTCAAAGAAGAGTTAAAAGAGTTAAAATCAAAGATTATTTACTAAAACATTTTTAATATAGGGTTATACATAAGATAAATTAGATTGTAAATATTCATTAGAAAGCTAAAAATCTTTCCTACATAATGGTATTTTATTTGTAATTTTTAGACATCAAATAATTTAATTTATTTATGACACAAATATGATGCACTAATTATCTTATTAATGAAATATTGACATAATTGATGTTATAAACACCAAACTGAATGTAATTTGAGACTTTTTATGAATTACAATAATTTTATAGGTTACTATGATATATTAGTGTTGATGTAATAAACTTGGTTCGAACATATAATTCTGTTATGACTTTCACAAAAATCATATATCAAATAGTGTCAAAATTGACACAAAATAGTTTTTAAATCAAATATTATATTATTAATTGTTATTTTATTCCTAAAAATCTAAGTTTCGGCCAAATGACTTAGATAAGGATATATATATTAATAATAAACAATTTGGGGTTCGTTTGGCATGTTATAGTAAGTGTATTAACCATATAGTGTAAGAAAACAAAAAGCCACGGTAAAAGTTAAATTATTTAACTTAGGGTTAAATCTAATTGATAAGGTTAAAATAATACCCTAAACTTGTCTAAATCCTATTTGATGATAGGATTTCGACCCATCCCCACTTTAGCTTCGAAATAAGACCCTTTGGAACCATTATAAACTGATTTTGACTTTAATATAAAATAATATTTTGAGATATTCCTAAGGTGCCCCTCTCCTCCCTTATAAAAGGGCACCTCCTCCCCCTCCTCCTCACACCAAATTGAGCACTCAAGCTCGGCCAACCCCTGCCATTTTCTCCTCTACACTTCCCTAGAATAATCCTAGAGGTCCTGGTCTTCTTCAAAGACCAATCTTAGTTCCCTAAGTGGAGGATTCAAAGAGGCGTTCCAAAGAAGAGGTAATATCCATTACCGATCTTTTCAATTTCTTTCTTCTTCAACTTCTTCTTCTTTAGTTGTTTCATTATGAAGTAATAACATCAGTATCACTCATATAATGATATGTTATTATAAGTATGAAACAACCCTATTTCACCATCTATCCATCCTACGGAAAATGAAATCACCGCGCGTGCGTACGTACGGAATACCGTCTCCACGCCGTGGTGTAATCTATTTTCCACCACCACCTTACATGGATGGGTATAATGGTGTAAAGAATAACTATACATAGTTATTAAAACATAATATTGATTCTTATATATTGTATAATCCACTCCAATTCAGTTCAACATTTATGGAAATGATATCATCGCTCGTGCGTACGTACGGACTACCGTCTCCACGACGCGATGAGATTCATTCTCCATGTTAACCATTTAAGAATGATTATAAAGTATATATAAGAAATAATAATGAAATATATGACATTATAAAGCTACTGGATTTATGTATATATATATGTATGTCATCTACTTACTTCCATTCAAGACAATAAGGAAAGGAAAACAGCGTTCATGCGTACGTACGGACTACCGTCTCCATGAACGGTGTTTTTCATTTCATTTATCTATCTATTATATATATATATATATATACTGAATATATATGATATATAAATCATATTTTATATTCTTTAAGTAATTAAATCATGATATAAGTAATAATAATTTCAATAACAACAAGTCAAAACACCTACGATAAAAGAAACGATTTTACCCAAAACGCCTCTTTAACATGGAATTTACAAAAGAACGGGTAATATAATGTCATAAGTGAACCATATATATGATATCATAACAATGAATATGATTCTTTAATAAGTCAATGACATTATTTAAACCATTATACAGGAGCTTCGGACACGTACAAAGCAAATCGGACCTAAGGTAAGGGAAATATCACAATCTCATTTTTATCCGAGATTGTTTATTCGTAAGTATTTACTGGGGTGTATTTTATCATCCATATCCATGTTTCATAAATATGTAATATTATTTCCATCCACCTAAAATTGTTTAAATCCATTTTTACCCTTCGGTGAGTTTTTAGTAAAAGAAATGAAAGGAATCTTTTGTCATTTTTCGTACGAGGTACTTTTTGACTTTTCTGAAAAAAGTACGAAGAATGTTTTTTTAACTTATACGGAAAGAATGGATTTTTAAAACATTATTTCCAAGAATATTCCTTTATAAGTTTTCAAGTTTATTTTTAATCAACTTCTTCTAGTTTATAATTGTATGACATGTTAAGAAAAGAAAAGTGTTTTTGAAGAAGAAAGGATATTTTCCTCAAGAATGGAGTTCAAGTGTTTTATCAAAATTATTTTCCATATAAAATAATAAAGTGTTCTGTTTTATCTATATTATTACATTGATTTGATTATGTTGTGATGGAATTATTTTTATGAATTGCTTTATCTTATATGAATTGTTTTATGATGTCATGTTGTTTAAGGATCCCATTTTTATTACATGGGTTATGCAATGATGTATGGTTTATGATTATGTGGCACACATAAGAAAGGATTCATTATAAGATGGGTGGGACCTATATCTCCCTCCAATGCATTGGGTAAAGATTTTATATCTCATGAGATAGACATGTCTGGAATGGTAGGTTATACCGGTTCAGTGAAACAGGACTGAAACGAGGGTTACTCGATTCAGAAAGGGACTTTGTCCACTAAGATAGTCTTGGCAATGAGTCTTGACTAACAAGAAATGATTTTCCATGATTATGTGTGCATGCCACAAAGTTTCAAGTTTTATGTTATGATTATGGGGATCTCATTTTCACTTCTATGATTTATTCCATGTTAAGATATTATGATCTCTTTTGCAGGTTTTTGATTTTCAAAAAGATATGATATGATTTTTATTTCCTTTATTTTCCCTTGCTGAGCATTTGAGCTCATCCTTTTATGTTTTCGTTTCCCCAAGATATAAAGAAAGGTTTTAGGTAAAAAAAAAGAAATATCTTTATGGGAGATGTTGAAGATCTTTCACCACGATTAGAAGATTACGTTCCGAGTTTCCAAAGACACTAAACTATTACGATCCTTGTGTGTGTGTTTTTGTTATGTACTAAGTATTCCGCAAATGTAATGTAATGTCAATGTACGTCAGGCTTCGGGTCTCTACAGGTTATTTATGTACTTTATAAAAAATGAATTCCCTTATTATATTTATCAATTAAATGTTTACAAAATTCAATTGTGAGATGTTTTTTTAGAAATTTTTGTACTATTTATTATAAACTAGTTGTATCTTTCATATCAAATTTCATTGGTTTAATATTTATTTGATAAATTTTTTAAGATAAATCTACATAAAAATATTGAGAAATAGAGGGATTTGAATTTATAATCAAAAACTCCCCTACACTTGTATTATATTATATATTATTACAATATGACATTTGCAATTAGTGGTGTTTTCTATTTCTATTTTTTAAACTCTCAATATGTTTTTAAAAAACAATATATATTTTTTAAGATAAAATATTTTTCCATTTAGACATCAGTGAATTTTAATCCGACCAGGACACCAATATTTTATGGTGCTGATTATGAATAAAGAAAATAATAGAATAATTTTTTTATCATTAATGGTTTAGAAATATTTTTTACTTGAACAAATAATATTAATCGCAAGGAACCAACAAATTTTAACAAAAAAGATAAAGCATAATATCATCTAATTTTTCATGTTCACAATTATTTTTATATTCCATGAAGATAAATATATATGGTTATATTTTATATTATTTAAATGACAAAAAATATACTGAAGATGTTAAGCGTTACAAATTTTTTAAAGTTCAAAGGTTTTTAAAATTAGGAGAACAATGTTGTGTGCAGAATATCAAACATTTTATTTTATACATGGTGATCCATAAACTCATTTGCATCAATGGTTCATGATAATAGTTAATATTTAGAATCTATGGGTGAAAAATATTTTAAAGATGTGAATTTGATAGAAAATATTATTGATACAATGCCTATAGAGTGAGAATACAACATTAAAACCACTAATAATAATAAAAATATTACCAAGATAAGTTTGGATGAATTTATTTGAACTATAATAAATATGATATTATAATAAACATATCCTTATAAAGGAAATTATGGGGTATAATTTCCTTCTATAGGCACAAAGAAAGTCAAATCGATTGAAAAAGTTCTTAAATATTATAACTCAAAGAAGAGAGATAAAAAGGAATAAAAACTCATTTTCTTATAAGAAATTGAGAATAATCTTGTTCATATTTATGAGAGTATTAATTGTATTATTGTAAAGAACAGGTTTTTCTATAAAAATAAAAAATATTAGGAAATAAGTGATAATAATGAAAATTATTATACGATTTGTTATAAACGTAGAAACCAATACATATAAGGTCATATTAACTAATGTTGAAAGATAAGGATAAAAATTCATGTAAGTATTTTAAGAAAAAATTAAATAAATGTTTCAATGAATTATACACTTAGAATTAAATTGGAGGAGACCATTTCTTTTGAAGGTAATCCTAATGAAATGAGTAAAGGTAAAAATTATGGGGTTTTATGATGGAATTCCAAATACAAACTAGTGTTACATGGAAAAGGGATATTCAGAATCTCTCAAAAACATAACATTAAATCTTCACTATCATAAATATGATGGAGAATATAGTACCACGTCATCAGAATAGGTAAGAGTTATTTCATATGACAATTAAGATAATTTACCTAGTTTAGGAGAAGTAATTAAATATTATTATTTTTTAAAAAACATTAAATTTATAAAAAACTATGAATATGATAATGAGTATCCTTACAAATAAAATTCAATAATTTTAAAACATACTTCATAGATATCTAATCTTACATTGGATTTAGTTTTAGAAAAATACAATTCTAGTTCAACTGAAGAAAATAAGAGCCATGTTAAAAAATTAAATTCTTAAATACTTACTGTGATGAAACTTCAAAAAAAAATTATTCATGTAATGAATATTTTCCATACACCTTAAATATAGATGAATTCACTTTGTACTAATTATATAATTGGTTTTAATTTAAAAAAAACATTTTCAATCTAATTATTAATGTTTGAATTTTTTTTTCTTATATTGATAATTCCATAGAGGTGGTTTCTGGAAAAATAAATTCTCATTGAATAAGAAAAATATTTTATATTTGATAGATCATATATTTTTAATGAATTAGGAGTTGTTCAACATAAAAAATTTGGGAATATGTTGGACCAAAGAAATCACAACTTCCAAACTCTTATTGTTTTTATTTCAAGGGGAACATAAGTGCTATAAAAATGAGTTGGATCATTGATTGAGGGTTTTCTATGATATGAATGGATATAGGATATTTTTTTAGGATCATTAAGAGGATTTGATGAATCGTATCATTCAAATTGGAATTGGTTTTTGGGTCATTATTTTATTAACCAATAGGTTTTAGATGTTTTCAATGGTTAATATAGCGTGTTCGAAGGTGGTGAGAACCCTTAGCTAATGCTCTATGATTCACCTTAGTGATGATGGATGAAACAGCTCCAGTACTGCATCCATCGATGTAGGTTGGACATCCAGTTCCGAACTAGAGAGAATGGTCATATTTTGTCTATTCTCTAACCTTGACTATCTTCCTCCTTTCAAAAAAGCTCCAATAAGTCCCAAGGTCACGGATCTCATTGACGATCTTCATAATATTCAGATTTTATCTTCAGTATTTTTGAAAACCACCACTATCATGAACCTTACACTAGGGACTCAGTTTAGACAGAGGAGTCCTTCAGTTGATTCTTTCGATAGGTTCGTCTTAGCCTCTTCAAATCTTTTTGAGAGGGTGAGAGTTCGTTTGTTCAACAACTATCATATCATGATCCGATTTTCTTTCGAGGAGGACCTCATTAGAGAATGGTCGAGGGCCCCCATATTGTTGAAAGCTTTTTGATATTTTTTCATTGGTCTTTGGGATTCCATTTGAAGCGGGATCCGCATTCAACCGTGGTTTGGGTTAGCTTTCCAAATCTACATTTACGATTTCAAAAAACATCCATTATTAGGATGACCTATAATCTGGTCGGTGGATTTCTAGGCTCTGATATTCATAATGAGGTAATGTTTCACCCTGTCAACCCACGAGTTTGTATAGAAGTGGAACCATCCCAAAATTCTTTTGATTATGTCTGGATTTCAATTGGTGAGGAATATAGGTGTAAGAAGCGTGTAATATTTGAAAACTGGGTTGATTTCTACCATACCTATAATAAATTGGGGCACTCCATGGATGCTTGAAATCAGAGATCTATTTTAAAAAGTGGCATGAGAATTGGTATTGACATCTTCTTGGTGTGCAAGAGACAAGCTCATTCAACTATGGTTTGTCACCTAGGTGTCCGGTCCAAGGTAAGGAAGGAGGTTGGCAGCAGGTGTAATGTTCCAAAGGGTCATGATGAGGATGACTCAGGTCAGTCACCAATGGGTATACAGAGGGGATGTCAGGGACATCAAGTGTTCTGAATAATAGAGGAAGAGAATTTCAATAGTTCCCCATTGGACTGCAATATTGACGGGCTTTCTGAAACAGATCAGGTGAAGAAGACCTCAGTTTCTCAGGTTAACACATAGGTCTGTGATGAGTTCTGTAGGATGAAGTTTGACCTGGTTGGAATATCCATTAGTGAGACGGGGGTTGATGGTCTGGTACCACATGAGGCTGATCAAATGGGAAAACAATCAAATTTCGATATAGAGTTTATATTGCATGTGGATAGTGGGAAAGAGGCTGCATCCAAAACTCCTTACACCAAGGTGTTATGGTCAGGCATTAGAGGGGTGTATAAAGGGAGACAAGAGGTTGCTAATGAAGTAGTTCATTCGACCAGAACAAGAAATCATGTGGGTTCAGATTATTTGAACTAGACCCCTATTCTCTTGAGTAACAAATTTGAATATCTTTCCGAGGTTGGTTTGATTTCAGATCCATCCTTCCAGATTCAGGATGACAGGGTATCTTAGAAGGATACAATTGAATGTTATCCCATGCTCTTAGCAGATGGAGAGCTATTCCAGAAAAGTAAGCAGATTCTTAAAAGAATAAAGGAGAGGAAGGATTACTCCTTACAACCTTCGTTGTAGAATCAGTAAGCGAAAAAATAAACAAAAAAAATATTCCCACTGAGATTATGAGCAACCAGAGAACCATGGACTAGGGAATTGAACCTTTTGACTTACTTTTAAAAGATTTGGTTGAGAAGGATCTAATCCTCAATGCAACATAAGAGGAGGCTACTAAAATGATGGAGAGGTCGCTAAGGGTGACTCTTAATGAAGAGAAATACTCCTGGATTGAAAATCATGATCTTATTCTGGTGGGGTGTTTCAATAAAGGCAATATTAACATCGAGGAATAAATTCAGTCCTAGGATCAACCAACTTCTTATTTTGAAATGTGAATTATGGAGGTTCTAGTTACCCATGTTTCTTTTTTTACTGGTAATTATTTTGGTAAACCGACTTTGGTAAGATCAAGTTTCTTTTTAATGAAACTTTTTTAAGCTGATGTTTTGGTGGGTTGTTTTGTGTGGTTTTCTTATTAGGGCTATCTTCACATAGTCCATGTCTCTCTTAGTTTTTATGGTGGTGTTTGGAGCTTCTTTAGATGAGGATTAGAGAAGGAATCCTTCATTGGTGAATATCATTCAGATTTGAATGATTGAGAGGGTATTACTATGCCACCAGTTCCGTGCCCATCCTCCTATACATGAAATAGCTAGCCAGATGTCCTCCTTTGGTGAAGACTTATCGTCAAGGTGCCATTATTGGGGAGGGTCAGCTCTAGTTTCCATGTTTTTCTCTATTATGGTAGTTTTTTGGTTTTAATGTTGGGACATGTGTTTTCTTAGTCTCCCTTAATAGTTTTTTGATAATAAAAAATTAATTTTCAATCAGTAAGTTGAATGGGAGCATTTAGAGATAATAATCAATGAGATATTTACATAATTGGTGATATTGAACCTCTTATAAAAGTATTAATTTAGAATCTTTTTCATATTGTTTAACTTAATAAAAATCTCATAAGTTTAATCTAATTATGTAATAAAGATTATAATGTGATCTTCCTAAATGATAAACATACTATTAAAATCTCAGAATGTAAATTTATTCTTACTATAGATAGTCTTGATAGTGTTTACACATTAAACACATGGGAAATTTTGAACTAACATCTACCATACCTATGTATAGAAGAAGAACCATCTTGGTTAGGTAATTGGATGTTGGGAAACTATAATTTAAATACCTTATCTAAAAATACTATGAATGTACTTGCTATTGGAATTCCAAATCATAGGTTTAATTCTCTTAATGTTTTTTTCTGACTGTCTATATAGTAAGAAAAATAATTAAATATTTAAATCCATTAGTTAAGTGTCATCTTTTAAAGATTTATTGATAGTGCACAAGTATTTATTTGATAAATCAAAAACTAGATGTATTGTATTAAAATACTATATATATTTCTTGGTTGATGACTACACAATATATACATGAGTCTATTTTATTTTTAATATTTTGATTTTTTTTTCTATTTTGAAACCATTTTTCCCCAGGTTATAAATGATAAAAATATATCTTTGGTTGTTATTCATATTAGTCACAGTAGAGATTTAGAAAAATTATATTTTTAAACTTATTATATTAAGAAAGGAATTATTCATAACATTTTAGATCCTAGAAAACGTTAGTAAAATTGTGTTGTTAAATGAAGAAATAGAATTCTATATGAGATTAATTGAACTATCTTTAGTTAGTTTTAAATTTATAAACATTTTATGATGAAGTTATTTGTCATTATTATTGTAATATTAATGTATATTTACTCAAATGTTTCCCTATTAAAATTTTTTATGAGTTGGGGATAATAATATGATCAAAATATTATTAATTTAGAGTTTTTGGATGTAAGGTATTAATTTTGAATAATAAAGAAAATTTACATAAATTTTCTCCAAAAGATGATAATGGAAATTTTATTAGCTATTCCACAATAAGTATTATCATGTTTATAACAAAATAAAAATCGCTATTATTGAAAAAGTTCATGTAAAATTTGATGAAACATATCCTTTTGGTTTCGAACTACCTAAAAGAAAATATTTAAATTATCCTATTAAAACTATGTTTCAACCCTTTTGGAAAATTATTCACATAAAAAGTAAATGATGAAATATTTTTTGATGTCGTACCTCTAGAAGATACCCGAACTTTTGTTGAAGAATAATATTTTAAAAATTGAAGAAATTTGAATATCTTAATAAATCTAGCAACTAATAATATCATTATTTATGTTTACCAATTACTCAAAATTGAATGTTTCTTAAGAAATTAATATGAAAATTGTGAATTCTAATCTCATTTTGAACCTAAAACTACATATGAGTCTTCAAGTGACGAATATTTGGTAACATCAATGTAGGATGAACATAATGAATTCGTGAGGAATAATGTATGAACATTATATGAACATATTTAATATATTTTTTTGATGATAGAAAATTGTTTTGTCTATAATAAATGATATGATAATGGAGTCATAATAATAGGTAAGGGGTGGCTTATTAGCAAGAATTATAATCAACAATAAGCCCTATATTATGCAAAACATTTCACATCAAAAGTAATAATGTGAATGATTTGTATACTTATAGACCGTGAAACATTATAAAATCTTAGTCTAATTCCAATGGATGTAAAGTTTAATTTTTTTAATGGATATGAAAATGAGGTGTTTTTATAGAACAACCACCCAGTTTTGAGAATAACAAATCAATTGATCATATTTTTAAACATAATAAGTCACCAAAGTGACATGAATATTATTCAAGATCCTAGTATGATAGATATACCATATTTTACTTCCAAATTGTTTTGTTAAAGGATATTATGATCAAATGATTTTGATTAATAAATATTTGAATGAAACCTTTATTTTTCAAATTTATGTTTTTAAAATTATATTTTGTTCAACAAAGAAATCCATTTTCAATTCATTTGTGGAACATATGTAATTATGTCTGAAATGAGGTTGATGGGGGAACTAATGTTTTTCCTTTACTTTCAAATTTCTAAAAAACTAGAATGATCTTTTTACCTGAAAAAAAGTATAAAATAGATTTACATAATATTTTTTTTATAAAATTCTAAATGTAAATATACTCATATCACAGCCTATAAAACCATATATCATGTATAATCTTTGATACCAATAGATCAATTGTTTTAGATGAATTATTTTTATTTTGTGATACCCAATATCAAGTATGATGGACTATTTTTTTGTATTCTTCTGTGTGAGATTACATGAAATTACAAAATAATCCCATATTATAGTTTTTAACAAAAAATTTTTTTATATTAAGGGTACTTTACATATTGGGGTTTTCTATTCTTCTTGAAATAATTATAAACTAAAATGAATTTAGATAATGAATTTGGTTACTATAAAATTTATAAGAAAAGAACAATAAATAATTTTCATTTCTAAGAATATTATTTACTTTAATGGTCTTGTTAGAAATAATACTCAATTTCAATTTTCACTAACATAAATGAATATCTAGGATTTGGAAGATGTTATTCTCAGGTGTTGTTGATGTAATGAAATATCACTCATTCGGCATGTTTTTTTAATAAAAATACTATCTTTATTGACAACCCATGTTCCATAACTATATATCAAAAACCCAACACCTCACTTCCACCTAAGAAAATATATATAAGATAACAATTCCTTTGGGATCACATATAAAAAGAATCTTTTATGATAATGTTTATAAAAATACAAGATAAAATTGCTGATATTTTTCTAAAATCCTCCAATTTTTATTGATTTGAATATATTAAACATGATATTGGATTGAATAATTTAATGGGACCATTTATCTACTTCATGATTTACTGACCTTCTTTGAGTAATAAAGTCCATGAGAAATGAGGATAATTTTTTTATTATATTTATCTTTATTAATTTTTTGTTCATTTTTTCTCTTTCTAACTTTATTTATAAAAATCTATGAATTTAGGTATTTAAGAAACTACTGAAGTTACACTGGATTTTTGTTTGTGTGATGTTTTATCAGATATACCCCATCATATAGCTTGTTTTTATATAAAAAAAATTATTTTAATCCCTCATCAAAATTTCTTATGAACATTCTTTAGATTATAAAAATTACGTTATATAGAAGGAACCACTTCATTTTTTTCATAATATTTTTAGTATTTCACTAGAAGAATTGTTATTAAAAATTTTATGAATCTTTATGTTTTATTGGGTAAAAGTATGTAATATATAATGAAAAATATTTATAACAAAAATTATAAGCATTAGAAAATATAAAATATATGATTTCTACAAAAAACCATACATCATCATTATTGGAATACAAAATTTCACTATTTAGATTTTTATTATTTTTTTGAGTTTCTATATTTGAGGAAGTTGAATTGTATATCTCCCTAAACAAATATATAAATGTAGTGGGTCACCACTAATTCACCACCACTAGAATCAGCTAAGATATCTTGTTAGTTTTCTTTTTTATCCTTCTATTTATTTTATTGATGAATCAAATATTTTTCAATTTATACCATTTGATCTTTATGGAGTCCTCAAGTGATTTTTCAATGAGGAAAATTATTATAGATAGATTGATTAAAAGAAATCAGTTCAAAAGGATTGACTTTTTTATGAATTAGTATATACTATTCCATGATTCAGAATCACACTAGGTTTCTAAATATTTATTCAATTTAAGATATATTCCCATAGTAATTGAATTTTATATGACGTTTGTGTTTAATGAGGTATATGGATGGTGGAAAATATTCTTCAAACATTTTTACAAAACATAAAATCTCAACATCATTATTATTAATGATATGGTTGAATTAAACTTTTATGGAGAAGATTTAATTGTATCTGATAGTCTACATGATATAGTTATAACTTATCAGAAGTCTAGAGTAAAGACATCATTATTTTCATATTATGAAAATTTAAGGAATATATCAACCCTATCACTGAAAATAAAGGTTCATATACCTTTATAATTATATCATTATTATTCATATAAATGATTATATGGTATCTTTAAAGGTTCAAGATATCTATGTTCCATTATTTCTTTGAAACATGATAAAATTGAACATAATAAATTTTCTATTTTGAAAAATTGAGTTGATTAATACCAGATTAGTTAAATTGATGTATTGTATTTTAAATTTCACCAATTACATATTAGTTAATGTTATGAAATAATGAAAAATTAACAATTACAAATTATTTTTTAGTGATAAAAACCCTTACTTTGGTGATGAGACTATAGGAATGATAATGATTTTTTTATGCCTTGAACAGTTTCATAGACAAGTCTAAAATATTTGTATCCATTAAAAATTTGATTTACTCAAGAAGAAGGTTCTTGATAAAATTTATAAAATTGATTATTTTTATATATATTCTGAGTTACATATAAATATGAAAAAAATTATATATAGGGGATCCATCTTTGAAATCATAAAGATAAAATAGGAGAAAAAGAAATGTGATTTATGCGTAGGTCTGAATGAAGCTAAGGTGAAAGATTAAAAGAAACAAGTGTTTGATAATATCATATAACTAGAGAGGAAAAAGAAATAGGAAGGAAATGAAAAAGGATTCAAGGTTTATACTATTTTCCTTATGGAAATTGAGTAAGTTCATAATGAGGATAAAATAATTCAAGAAATTCTATTCTAATAATTGTTATTGAGAAATAAAATGAGGCTCTTATATTTTTTGATACCCTTTCTATAAATCTACCAGTTAATTATTAGGGAAAAGCCTAAGTGTATCCTTATTCTAATTCTCATATTCTAGTGTAATTTAATGTTTTGACTCATATAAGGGAAAAAAGAAAAGAAAATTTCCATGGATAATGAATTATGGGTTTCTCAAGCTATTGGAAAAGGTAATGAATATATTAAAAATAAAAATAATTTATAGTAAAGTCTTATCATCCCAAAATACATATTTACTACCTTGGAAGATAAGAATAACTAATAGAGAAGATGTGTTTCAAGAATTAAATAAATTCTTGAATATGGAGAAAAGAATTTTCTATACTTAAACAACTATATCATCTGAATTATAAAAATATGTTTCTTAGAGTTCTTATTAAATTAAATTAATAGATAAAAAATTAAATGATTAAAATGATAAAAAACCAGTTGAAGATCAATCCTATGAAAAGGTAGATGCTATGGACATTTATTAATCATTGAAAAAAAGGAGATGAATCCATAGAGAAAATATTTTCATGAAATTTATTTTAAAATGTTTCGATAGAATCTGTGAACTCTTCTAAAAGTATTAACTTCATATGGATCAAACTAATGATGAATTATATTAATAAATTTTTAAAATGTGTCGACGTAATGTTGGAGTCATTCTTAGTATTTTATCTAGGTATAAATATATTCTGGTTAAAGATGATATCTTAGAAAAACTGAGCTCTATAAAAAACAAACAAGAATCATATTCCAGAATGAAGTTGATTTCAAATATTTTAATATTAAATCCCCCATGATGTTAAAAAATATGAGATGTATTATATAGTGTAAAAACTATATTGAGGGATATATAATGTTTTCTGATGGTAGTGTTAATGTAATTATAAGTGAAATTTAAACTATTTCCAAGTATATTGATAACATTTATGTTGATGTTCGACAATACAAAAGAGCTATCAATGACATAAATTTACCTATCGTAATGAAATATGTGTAACTTTAAATTTAGGGAATTAATATTGAGGTGATGGTGGAAAAGAATGTAAATTTTCATTCAATTATTTAAGAATCAGATAATATATTGGGTAAACATTGGATGATTAATGCAATTAATTAAAATATTTCCTAGAAGGAGTAATAGATCTGTAAAGTCATGGATGATTTGTAATAATAAAAATTAATTTTTTTTATCAAACTAGTTTGAATGATGATATTTTCTTATTTTGTTTGGAAGGATGTATTATTTTCAAACAACCATAACAACATTTTTTCCCTAACATTTCTGGAAAATTATTTTACTCATATATTTCCTTTAAGTGTTATAGGAATCATAATGGGTGGAAATTGAGGATATAATCACATGAAAATTTATGATAACATAAGAAGGGTATAATATACGAAATCTTGAAAAAATATATATTTTAGGAGTAAATATTTAAATATTTATTTTTTGCTCAATTTTTGTGTATTGTGATTCTTAAAAGGTGGATATTATTGAGTCAAAAGTACTTCCACCTTTAACATTGATAAAAACTATTCATTATTTAGTTTTCTATATGATAGTAATTTTTTTCCCAATCTCAAAATATGTTTTGTAGAAAGTTTTATAGATTTACTAAATGGGGAGTATTTTTATTAGTTGAAGATCTGTACGATGTAAAATTGAAAAAACATGTACCTTTTTACATTAGAAGCATGAAGATAAATAATTTTACCAAATAAAGTATTTTTTTTTAAATATATTGAACACTAAATAATTGAAATGGATATATATCTTTATGACCATTATAAAATGTTTTTAATGCTAAACCTTTCATGCGAAGAAGTATTTCGTCCGATTCCATTTTAACTACTCTACGAAAATACATATATTACTAGGGATGTTCATCAATAAATAGTTACACATACTCAAAAAAGAATATTTTCATATATAAAATATAATTTTTCTTATGTGGTGTAAGTATTATTATTTTTCTGAGTGTGCTTCCATTATAAATTCTAGATACTTTTTAAGGCATCACTTTTGAGGTGATCTTTGTAAATAAATTAATATTGTTTGTTGTAATTTATATTATGTATGATCCTCTAGATTGAGGGATGTTAAGGATAGAGAGGTAAAATATTGTATAATCAATTTGATTGAGGGTTCTTAGAGCTAGGGGAAAAATGTTTTTCCAATCATTTTGTTTGAGGGATACTTAGGCTTGGAAGACACACCTTATAATGTGTTAAGTTGTGGACACATGAATTGGATTTAGGAACATCTTTAACATAAATGAAAAAGTGTATAACATTTCTTATAGGGACTCTATAATTTTTCATAAATAAGTTTTAAAACATTAATTAGTTATTTATATTTTTTAATTAGTTTTTGATTTTTTTTATATTTGGGTTTTAAAAAAATTACTCTTTCTAATGAACTGTTTGTAACTCTGACTACAATCTTCATTAGAATGAATTTTATTCTTATGGACATTATCAGATAAATCGCTTTAAATATGTAAAAAAATAATAGGTTTGAATTTTATAAATTACATTTCACACCCATAATATAATACATTATATAATCTTATTATCTTATATATATAAATTTTTTAAAGAGACATCATGACATCATTTATTAGAATTATATAAAAATTCCATGATTTAATCCTTGATTTGTTATTCATAGAATCAAACATACAAATAATTATTATGATTATAACCAATCCATAAAGAGGATTTACACACCTCAAAGTGAAATGGTTGAGGATAAATTGGGTAATTTTATCAAATATTATTTTATATGAGAGGTTCACTATTCTAAATGGTTAGAAAACGTTATCCTTTTTAGAAAAAATGGACACATAAGGGCTTTTATCAACATCTCGAACCTCAATAACTACATGAAAATGGATGGTTTTTGTTTCTAGATTATATAATTTTTTTTAAAATCAAATTTTAAGTTTAAATTACACTATATTATGAATTGTCAATAAAAAACAATCAAACATGGATGAATCTTGAATTTTGGGAAAAGAAAATTTACAGAGATACCCCATTTGTGTATTGTTGTAGAGTGGTTCCCTTTATATTAAATAATGTTTGGGATAACTATCAATAAATAATTATTGAAATATTTAGAACACTTGTTTGGAAATAAATTGGGTGAAATGTGGATGACCTTGTGAAAAAATAATTCATTGATTATGATCATGTTTCCTACCTTGAGACTCTGTTCACCGTGTTTCTGAAACCCAACCTGATGTTGAAACCACTAAAATGTATATTCTAAGTCACTTTCATGAAACATTCTAAATATGAACCCAGTAAGAAGAATATAAATCATTTCGTACACTTTTCTTTTGATCCATACAATATTTGGGATCTTGTTTATATTTAGAAAAGAAGAAAAATATACCATGATTACTCAGAATCCTTGGAAAATAAATAAAAGTAAAATGTATGGTCACCATGATTTTTAATTGGTTTAACCTCTAAGGTAAATAATCTAGTTAAAGTATTATAAACACCATTATGTGTTGGTGTACGTTAGAAAATAATGCATTACAATGATTAAAATAGAATTTTAGACTTTATAACTTACACACTTTTCATAGGTTGATGCTAAAAGATTCAATTACCTAAGGATAATACTTAGTGTAGTAGAAACCATGAGTAGTCCAATAATTTTCACAAAAATTAATTTTTAATAATTTTTACAAATGAATTTGTGTTCTAATGGATTTTATATAAGAACTCTAATAAAAATTAAAAACCATAAAAATGTGAGTTGATATACTTATTGAAATGGTAATTTGTTTGGGATTGTATTACTAGTTTATATGATATCCTTATCTTATATTGATCAACCCTCATACTATAATTTTATATGAGGGAATTGACAATGGATTCTCTCTTATCTAGGATAAGTAGCGAGTGAGAGAATAAAAACAATATTTATCATTAAAAACAAATCCTCCATCCTATAATCGTGTGATCAAAATGTTGTTCTTATTTATAACTCGATAATTTCTAAATAGTTATAATGTCCTCTTGAGTAGTCTAGAAGGATCCATTCCCTCCACACTCAAATAAATAGTCACAAGTTATTTCGCCACAGTACTATACAAATTCCCATAAATATGAATAATATTAAAGAGATGTATAAATGAATTATATCACATAATAAAATTACAATTATTTGAGTATATAATAAACAAAATTAAATTAAATTAAACCTTCCAACATTTTATACCAAGTTAAAATAATAGTAGAAGTATTTACTAGTTATATTCATACAGAAGCATTAGA
This sequence comes from Viscum album, assembly GCA_963277665.1. Lineage (NCBI taxonomy): Eukaryota > Viridiplantae > Streptophyta > Magnoliopsida > Santalales > Viscaceae > Viscum > Viscum album. The sequence continues at coordinate 67,025,101 of OY728139.1, forward strand.
AAAGTTTTCCAGCCCACTATGTAAATGACTAAAATTGATATTTACAGCTTGGTGTTGGGTTATAACCATTGAATAATATAGATACAATATAAAACATGAAAACAAAACAAAATAATCTATAAAAAATAGTACTCTCTCGTCATCGTATTATTTTTTTAATAGATTATCCCATCCTTGATTCTCCAATGTTCCTAAAAACTATGAGGTTCCTTAGATAGATACTTTGTTAATTTTGAATACCTGGCTCAATATTTTTTCTTCCCTTTTAATTATCTCTTCAAAAGATCTATTCCTAAGGTTAGTTAATAACTATTCTAAAATCCACATTGTTTTACACTTTGGATAAGTATTCATATTTGAAGATCTTATCCAAACTTCCTCTGTATTAATGGGATTCACACAGATTAATGATGATCACTACAATTAATATTCCATTGGATATTTTGGAATTTTATTTCTTTATGTGACATTTTATTCTTGATAAAACATGATTTTCACATTGGAAATAACCATACAAGAGTGATATGAGAACGAAGAAATTTTTTACCTATGACGCCCAAATTTTTTTCATATGTAAAACCATTCATAAGTTTTTTATCGTTTATTCATTAAAGAATTATACCATTAAATTAACCATACATAACACAAAATATATTATGTATGATTATATAATATTATATATCCCAGAGAAGGTCCTCTGTCACATCCCATGACATAGTACATCACCCTTACATATTCCTAGGGAGCTTTGAAATGAAACATTCATATTGGGGGTTTCATCACTATGAGAACGGTATGAACATTATTTCTTACTTGGAATATGGTTATGTATTTTACATTTCAATAAATTAACTATTATTTATTAGCTCTCCCATACATATAAGTATTTCCTATAAAAATACTTCTCAATAACTATGTGTATGACCTTATGACTTAGCTGAATGAATCATACATATTGGTTACCACATGCATAAGAGTATTTCACTTATTTCAATACCATTCAACTTCAAAATAAAATTGATGAAAGTTAATTGTTTTTTTTCTAGGATTTTAAAAATTCAGAAATCCTTCAAACATTTATTATCTTACTTTAAGATACTTCTAGATATTATATTTTGATGCGTAATAGAATTAATTCCAGAATCTCAATTTTTTCAAAACATTCTTATAGACTTTCAAAATATCAATTTCAAGGATTATGGATAGTATACCATTCGATTTTTTTCATTAAAATAATAAAAATAATCAAATTGATGATTTTATCTATTTTATGTATTATTCTAAAAATCCATTTAAATATTTCTTTAATTCCAGATAATCCTAAAAATCGAATAGTTAATAAATCATATGGGGAAAATTAACTAAATAATAATAAAGTAAAATTTATTTATTTTAATTATAAATTCTCCCACACATAAACCATGGATTCCACCCCAAGAAAACAATAAAAATATCACCTAGAAAATATTTAAAACACATATCAATTTCTGTCTTATTTATGTTATCTTGTTCAATAAGTATAATCACTATTTCTTTGTTTTCTCACATTTATTTTATCCATGACGTATATTCAATTTATTTCCAATTTTTTATCCTCCTCAAATAATTTATCCTTACCCTCCTTCAAATATCTGTCTCAAAAAATGTGTATAAATTTTAATTAATTATGTTCTCATTTAAAACTCATTTTTGTGTTACCATAAGTTTGATGATTTTTTTAAATATCCATAGAAAGAGTAAAAAACATGTGTTTACCAGAATTAATTTTTATAATTGTTCTATGGATAATAATTTTTTTGGATCTGATGTTAAAAAATTTAGAGCCATAATGACGAGGTTTTAACTTTAAAATTATGAAAAATATATGATATCTTATTTAAAATCAAGAAGGATATCCTACTTAAATCTATTTATCAATGATTGATAATGGTGTCTGAATATTAAAAAATAATTAGATATTAAGGTATGAAATACTATTATATAATTATAAAAAGATAATTTCTATCCATTTAAATTCACAATTATTTTTTTCTCAAGTTTCTCGTTGCTCTAATGTATTGATAATAATTCAAATAAAATTCTAGTTATTAATAAACTAATTGTTTATCTTATGAAATGAGTGTATTAAAAATAATATATTAAATTTTTTTATAATAATTTTATGTAATTTATTTAAATATTTGATATATATTCATTTAATGAGATTCAAAAATAAATGGTATTTTTACATATTTCATTTACATTTAATATAAAAATAAGTGAATTTTTGAAATCCAATATGTTGAGTTTTTTAGGTTAAATCAATTTCTCAAAAATGAAAGTGTCTCAAATATGATAATGGAATTTAGTTTAAGCCCATTAGGTGTTAATAAAAATGACTAAAATAAATAAAAAAATCACAAGAACAATTTGGAATTCCTAAAAACTAAAAAGGTATCCCCTCCCCCACACTTGAATGATGAAGTTTCCTAAATGAATTTTAATATAAATTAGAGTTTAAAGAAGTTTAATATTAGTAATGATGTCAATAAAGTTAACGAATTGTACAACCTAGGGGTTCCTATTAATTATGGGTTAGAGAAGTGGGATCTCCTCCATGATATATTTTTCAGCTCAAATACACTGATTGTGAATGAGTTTTCCTCATTTAACAATCTAAAAAACACCAAATAAATACAGATTATTGATGGTAAATGATCATTCCTATCCCCAAATTTCTTTACCATGAACTATTTTTAGTAATGATGTAAAAATATCACTTTCTTCCTTGGATAAAGTATCTTCTTTGAATAATTTTCCCATGTGTCACTCCTATCATCTCTTTGTAAATGATGGAATTTAAAAATGATTCTCATTTAATATATTCACTTTTTTGAAATTGAATTCTCATTTCTGATATTATTTTTATATATCTATACGAATCTCATTTAATACCCAGCAGGTCTTATGTTCTATCTCTATAGGTAAATGATAGCCTTTCCCAAATACGAACCCCTTTTTGATGATTCCAATTGCGTTTTGTAATCCGTTTTGTAACACACTTGGTGTCTTCCAATACCTGGGTTCAATATTTCCTATATGGAATTAAAATATTTTAATAGATTCATTTAATATATATTTTTGATGATTTATCTTTTTTATCGTTATGTGGATGATTGGGTGTTGATCTTTCATGTAACATCCCAACCTGGGTGACACACATTGGTACCCAAAGATGGTTGGTCACGTGACCTCAATCAAACATTCCCCTATGAAAGAGGCTAGTGAATAGTAATGAGTGTAAAATATTGATCATAGGGAGACTATACTATATTTATTAGAGTAAAAATACTGATATAATAAATAAAAATAATTGATTGATATAACCATAACCAACACAATATTAAAAGTTAAGAAGAATATTTAAATTTAATTTAAAAACTAAAGATTATATTTTCCATAACAAATTACATGTCAAGTGTAAAAATAAAAACCCAAAATTAAAGTAACTAAAACCTCCCAAGTGGTTCCCAAAAAAAGCATGGTTCCCTCATCTATTTTCATTCTCAACTCTCTTTTATAACATAGGCCTCTTTCCCATAACTCATCTTTCAAAACTAATATTTATTTGGTATTGATCATGAATCCCGAGTAGGATGTGAGTACAATTTTGTAGGCCACCACAAATGGAAACTAAAATAATTTTTATTCAATAAATGTGTATACAGTTGTATAAGGAATAAAATTCATGTAATAAAGTAATAAAGTAATCATATTTCATTTTTTAAATTATAATTTATTTAACCACATAAACTCCTAGGTTCTCAAGGACACCCGAAATCTCATTACCTACTCTAGATCATGCTGGAGTCCAAACCATAAAACATAATCAATTCAAAACCACATCACTTAACATTATGTCACGTCCAATTGGATCCATTTTCCGATTCAAACTCATGGGTGTAGAATGTCATGTCTAACATCCCATGTGTATTTGGAGCCTTATTCCCTATCCCACACAATGATTATCATGGTAGGATTTATAAGTAGCAGACCATGTTCCACTCATATTTATCAGTTTATTACTACTAGATTTTGATCCAGTAGACCATGTCCCACACACGTTTATCAGTTTATCACTATGAAATTTTGATGCAGCCAACCATCTGCCGTACACATTTATTAGTATGTCACTCTAGGCATTTGATGTAGAAGAAAACTCCTTACACATGCATATCAAATGAGTGATAATATCACATAAATCAAAGTAGTAAATGTTAATCAACAATAATGCTCATAATACATTTCAAATCATGATATGCCATTTAATTTATCAAAAAATGTCCTGGAAAATACTTTAATCAACGTGAAATAATATGATAAAAACCCGTAATTCAATTTATCTTCATTTAATTACATATTACTTGAATCCATTAATTAACTCAATAATTTATTAATGAATTACCTAAACACACAATTCATTAATTATTTAAAATTTTTGTTCATTCATGACCATAATAAAAAAAATCACTTTAATTTATTATATTCTATAATTATAACAATCTAATAATTAATTAAACAAATAATTTATCCAATTAAACAGCAATACATATTCCCTCAATTAAAGAATAAATTAATTAATCCACATTAGTTATAATGTTATAATAATCCATTAATTGAACAATGACAAAACCACATTAATAAATTTATTTCACATTTCCTTAAATAATTAATTAACCAAACAAATTAATTTGTTTTTGGAAATTTACTTTCTAAACATTCAATAATTTTTACAAATTTACATACATGAAATACAGTTAATAAATTTTGTATTTGAATAATATACCAACTACCTCAAATTGTTGAGAAGAGATCACTCAACGGAAATTCCCTAAATTGAAACGGAATGGGCAAACCCATGATAATGAATGAGATCTTGAATCAAACGCTAGAAACAAGATAAAAATGATCATGTAAAATCAAACCTAGATCTCAATATAATTACAATAGGGGTAAACAGACCTTTAGAGTATGGGTAATATTGAGAGAAGCATTAGAAACCAATTAGGATAATATTCACTTATAAGGAGGGGTACATATATTTGATTTGGGATTTGAATTGTCATGAACGGAGGTCAGTATCCCTTAGAATTCATCTATGAGCCTCAAAAAAGGATAAGTACTATTTGGGGTTGATCTAGGGTTGATTTGGGGTTAATATGGGGTTTGAGGAATATTGATATCTAATTTTCGAGATAATTAAAACTGCTCACACAGATTACCAGACATGGGCACGTGGTTTTTGAAACCGTCCATGTAAATGGTCTGCCTCTTTAGGGGGGGGGGGGTCATAATTACTTTTAAAATAGTTAAATGTTTAGAAAACCCTACACCAGACCTAAAAATACCCTTACTTTTGGTACACACACTTTACTGGGATGGGTCTACTATTTGGGAAAACTGATCGCCAACTTTTCACATCACCTCATCCTTAATCTTTTCTCTAATTTTCAACCAAATGAACCCAAGGTAAAAATAAATGATGATAAAATAATAATAAGGGACAAGGGAACCTATAAAAGTTCTCAAGACATTTTATGAAAAGGTATAGATATTTCATTTTATAATACATTAGATTCTTCTTCGGTAATGATTTCATGCCCCTATTGGAAAAACGTTCACTTTGGTCACTATATACTATTCTTAGGATTCCAATACTATAAAACACATTAGTCCTATAAAATAAAAACCAAAAATAGAATTATTAGTTATAATAAAATTATATTCAACCCATTTTGAAACATTGTACATAGCTAAAAATATAATAGAGTACTCAAATGAAAAGGGAAAGGGTCCCATAAAATCTTGGCCCCATGGATCAAATATTTAGTTAAAAATTATCTCTATTTGGGGAATTTATTTCCTCTATGATATATTTTCATTGAATTGACCTTGGTAACATATGTTAAAAAATATCTCAGTCATTTTAAATAGTGTGGGATAGTATGTTCTAGATTTGATGACATCTCTAGTAGTTTCTAATTTTTAATGTGGTCTCCAAAAAACATTGTATGGATGAAATATGATATAATTGTTTTTTCACATTATTGAAATTATCTTTTAATTATTTTATCATTAAAATATTAAATGATATAGATCATTCCATTTTTTTTGATTTTTTATAGAGTCTAATTTTTTTTTTTGATTTAGATGTGATAGAAAATGAGAAGTTTCAATTAAATTTACCATTTCAGGATACCATGGTGCCTATCCTTCAATAAAAAATGTTTTTTATCCTTAATAAATTCATTAAGTGTATTGTGGTCTATAATTTACGACTCAAATTTATAATGAATAATATTCAAGCGCTTCACCACTTTATTTTTAAAACCACATTTATATATCTTTAGAATAAAATGATTATTGATTATAAATATTTCTCACCAACCATGTTTTCTTTATCCCATATTCATTAGGACCCAAAGAGGTATACTGTCAAAGAAAAAATCAACCTTTGTAATAATAATTTATTATATACATTACTATAAAGAAAAAATGATTAAAAACTACCTTTTAATTGTTATATAAATGTTTGAAGTCTTATCTTTTGTTTTGGAATCTTATAGAATAACATGGTGTCTTTATTTAGTTTTTTGAGAAAACACTAATTGAACAACATGTATTGAAATATGAAACATGCTCGAGTGGATAGTCTCATTTTCATGACTATATGACCAGTAGCATGGTTAGATTAAATTTCAAATAATCGAATGATTTCTAAAAATTATCATTAAAAATGAACCCATAATCTTTAAAAAGTAATCAGGATAGTTGAAAATAAATCATAATAAATTATTTGAATAATCTTTCATAAATTGTTTCATGTACTAAAAATTATCTTATATGTTTCATTCAAGTTAAATATAGTAAATTATTTTGGACATAAATTTCAAATTTATAAATCTCAAAACAATTTTTTGAACATATTGGTACAAGAACAATGCCTCTCACAATCATGAAATTACACTTTTTAATATTTAATACAATAATAATTTTAATATATTTATTAGTACGTTATTAAAATTTTCCAAATATTGATGAAGTAAATTTTTAAACATTGTAAAATATCCATGATAGATATTCCTTAATTATATTTAAAAAATAATTATCTTATATCACTAAAATATATCTATTTCTTAACAAAATTATATGAAATTATTATATAAGAAAATTTACCATATATATATGTAATGGATTTAAATTCATGATCCTGAATTGAATTGGGAACCTTGAAATATGATGAAAATACATTTAAAAAGTTGTGATGTATTGGTTTGAAAATCAAAAAAACATTTGGTCAATAAAGATTTTTTATGATCAACCTTACCTTTTAACCAAATTTAATTTCTATCGATGAAATTTAAACCTTGAAATTTCAGGCTCTGATAGGATTTAGGTTATTTTATTAATCCTTTATAATTGGAAGTCCATGTTTTTTAGGAAACTAAATGAGTTAGGCTAACAAACTACAAATTTGAAATAGGAAAAATAGTTTAATATTTTAGTTAATTTTCAATTTATTTTTTTAAAATTTGAATCATTACTGGATTAAGCCTCATATAGGGTTACATTAAAGGGTTTTGATTAATGTCTTTTATAATGATATGCTGTAAATTGTTTGAAATATCCAATCAATGTGTTTTATATTCTAGAATTTTTCTATCTATTTTTTTCAGAAAAATAATATATAATGTTATTATTGATTAGTAGAGGAAATAATATTAGTAATTATTTAACAATTTAATGCATCAATTAATAATATAACCATTAATTTTATTATAAAATGGTTTAATTTCATATTTGAGTGCTGAATTAAAGGTGAAAAAAGTTTATTTTCCAACCTTTCAATCCCAAACATTCAATAAAATAAATGAAGTATACGGTCTTCAATATAAAACAATAAAGTTTATCTAGAATAAGTAAGGAAATAATGGGTGGTTTTTGAATTAGTTCATGTATTAATGTCTCACCTAATTTGTGCGTCATATTAATGAATTCATTTAACTCCCACGCATTTCAAATAATTACTATTTTGTTAGTTATATATACATATATGATCAACCGAAATGATAATATATATCATTCACATTCCAAACATATTATCGAAAGTATCTATTTCTCTTTCATGATGTATACCAAAACAACATATCCACTTATATTATATACATAGAATAATTAAGGGTTTACTCCCATCAACATCTTCAAGGAAAATAAATGTGAAAGTCATGGATATGTTGTCTAGTTGGACAACCACTCATTTTAGCTTTAGTTTTTCCATATACATGGATGAAAATGTAGAATATATAATTAGGTTAACAAAATATCTAATATGAAAAAATAAATATATGGATGACATGGATCCCTTTGTACAATAAGTAGAAAATGTCTATAGGTTTTGACCTAAAATTGGTTGTTATGGTGTCATGAGGGATGATAAATCTCTCCCCGAGTTTATCTACAAATTTCATATGTTTTTTCCTATAGTTAATTGGTGATATTATTATATTTGTATTTCGTTTTTAGATCTTCATGAAGTGGCATATTTATTCAAACCTTTTAAGACTTTTTTACAATTTCCAATTGTATTTTCTTATTTTGATTCAATGTTATTACACTATTATTGATCGAAATTATACTATAAGGTTTTATTTTTTGATAATATATTTTTATGATGGTGATTTTGAGTTATTCTACCACCTCTTCAGTTTACATTCCTCAACCTCATTGGTCTCCCTTGGTTGTTATGAATCGAGTTTGTAATTAGATTTAAGAATTGAGTGAACCTTTTTATGATTACTAGTTTTTACCACACTCACATTTACCATCATATTTGGAATGGATTGTTCAAGAAAGTAAGCATGAAAATCTAGACATCACATTTAAAAGGATTGCAAACATAAATTTCAATTATATAAATTCATTATTTTAATATTTAATTCCTAAATCTAGTAGGTTTTTCATATGTGGGTTTGAAATTGATAAAGGCTTTTCATATGGTTTAATTTGTAAAAATGGTGTTTGTTATAAGACTTATATACATTTTTTGTTTCTTGAAATGTAATTTTAATGGTAAAATTTACTGATATTGTTTTTAATAGTGTGGAATATAATGTACCAGTGTCTGATAGGATCACTAAGATAGAGAGGAGGTGAAATCCATAATGATTTATGTAGATAATCATCTTCTGGTGATTAGGGTTTTTAAAATTCAACATAGTCTAGATCACTGTTATTATTTTTTAAAAAGTGATATTTCTTCAGTGAATGGGCATTTTAGCATCATTTTACTTGTTCTTACAAAACAATAAATATTTTGGGAGACTTCTTCTAGAATCTCATTGTGTAAATTAATATATTAAATAATATTTTGAATATTCTCATAGGAAAATAATGTTTATAATTACATTATTCTTATATAATTTCCTTCCAGTTATCATATATTTTCTTCTTTAAAACTCATATTATTGAAACAGAAAATTTTCTCCCAAAAAATAGACAAAATAAAATTGTAGAGAAATCATATTTTTTTCCAAAATATTTTTCTGACAAAAAAATGTATTCAATTTATAAAAAACTATGTATATTTCCTTGTTAGTTTAACTTGTAAAATTAATTCCATATTTTTTACATCTAGAAACTCATATTTTATTATATTAAAACTTCTTCCAAAAAATAAAAATTATTGTTCATATATTTTGAAGAATCCTTCCCATATTGAATAAATTTCTATCTTTTTCAAAATTAACATTTCTTCCCTCAAATTTTAGAAATGGAATTATTTGAATGAATTCAACTTCAAAAAATTTATAGAAAGAACTTCCCAGAAATCTTGAAATTCGCCTTTTTAAGTTCCCCTATCAGCAGAACTCATGAATGTTTTTATAGATATATCCTTTCATTTAATCAATATTTTATCTTTATAAAAACATAATAAACTCCATTCAAAAACCATTTTTACCTTCTTCTAGAAACACATTAACTTCACAAGGAAATGTTTCCTTCAGAAAAATATTGAAATAAAAAAAATAAACAAAAATACTTTGTGCATAATGTTTTTTAGTATGTGTTTATTATTAATAACACCATTCAAAAAAGTTAATATTTTTTATCAATTACCTATCCCATTATTTACAAAAAAATGGAAATATATGGTACTTATAATTTTTTTTTCTAAACTAGTTTTCCATATCATTCTTCCAAATTTAAAGAAATTAATTATATCAAATGGTTCTTCGCTAAGCTTGTTTAGTTTATCAAATATAAATCTACATAGTGAGCACAATGTATAAAAAACTAGATATACAAAATATTTTATATTATTTCTATAAAAATAATCACATATAATAATTTTCTCAATGACCCTTAGATATCCTTTTAGGTGCTTTACATTATTATATTATCAATGAAAATGAAAAATACTACACACACTTTAAAAAACACATTATAAAGATTAGGTATAAGATCAAAAACTCCCCATTTATATCGTATGTTCATCAACCAAATACACCACCTTAATTAATAAATTCATCAATATGTGATGATTGTGTGATGGGAATACCTCATGTTCAAGATTTATTTATGTTTTTCATGAGATATTTCCTCTCTGATAGCCTTGAATTAATATAATCTTACCCCTGAAGGGATGCACAAAATTTCTCTATTTAATGGTAGTTTAGAGAAATCGATAAGAATTTATTTTATATTTTTTTTAATTTTGTGTGATTTTAGAAGATCCTTAATTTCTCTCTATGTTTTGTCAAAAATAAAAACAAATTATAGGGAATAAGGAGGAATATCTTTGTGTTTTAGTGAAAACATTCAGGTTGAAAATTTCTTTTCTACATACACTATTTTTTACTTCTAATCTTATCAATATTCATCCCATGAATAGATTTATTAAGTTATTTTCTCACCTTATTCTCTTATACTGGTTTCTCATATTCATTCTTTATTTTATCTATTTCTGTATGCTTCCTATAATTTTTTTTTAGATTTTATAATGCATTAAATTTCCTAAACTGTTAAAAAAATTTCATTCCATTCAAATCATTAAGAATTGCATCATAATGATGAGTCAGTTAATCCTTGTCATTTTGATATAGAAATCCATATATATCAACAAAATAATTTTAAAATATAGAATATAATTTTAATTTGTATATTTTCAATAGATTTATACATAGTTATCTTTTTATGTTATATTAATCCTCATTTATTCAGAGAAACTCCCGTATGGTTTTTACAAATGCCTTGTTATAAACATATTGGATAAGTAATTATATGTGTTGTTATTGAAATCTATGAAATGCCAACAATAACAATTTAATATTTTTATTCTATAAGAATATTAGTTGAGGTACTAATATAGTTCCTATTAAAAAATGTTACCTTTTAAGTTCGTTGTTGTGGTTTTTTTCAAGAATATATAATCTCATTATGAATTAGATGAAATTTTCATTACTTTTCAAAAAATTATGCTTATTATTAGAGGAAAATTTTCAAGATACTTACTTTCATCCTCCAAAGACGTTGAACATACAAATTGTTTTTATTCTACTTCATAAATACTATAAAAATTAAAATTTAGACTCTTTTTTGAATGTTTGATTCCTTGGATGTTTTTGTTGATTTATTAACTTTTTTTAGAGGGTTTAAATATTTATTCAAAATATTTAAGGATTATTCAACTTTCTGAAACATGGATTAATGTTTCCTAATTTTTTTTCATTTGTAATATGTTTCTCATATTGGTTGTTTAATATATTTTCTTATTCAACCAATTAAACATTTCCATATTTAATTTCCACAATATAAAAGCTTTATCATTTAAATAAATTTTACTCTCCAATAAAAACCTTATTGTTCTACATGGATAATATTTAATTTTTGTTCTTTCTTTTTGTATCCTATTCGAATTATGTTTCCGAAACATGCTTCAGTTTTAATTCATGATCAGTACTACCTTCTTTGTAATCATCACTATTTTATGTATCAAAACCCTTTTAAACCTTGTCAAAAATGTTTATATAATTATAAAAATAGACAAATATTAATGAATCAAATTTCTAATTCTCAATTGTTAAATTACATTTATTATTACAGGAATGATTCTTCTTCTTATTCATATCTATTATTTGTTTGGAGGTTATCATTATCCTAACCACATTTAGATTCATTTAATTTCTTCATTTTATAAACATAGAAATTTTTCCCAAAATAATAAAAATTACAATAATTTTATGGATTTAAGTTCATTCCCTTTAAATATCCTTTATTTTACCTTTTTTATAGTAGTGAAAAAAAATTTATTGAGTTATATTCACCTTTATCATCTTCTAAATCCCATATCTCAATAACCTTTTATTCTTCACTTATTCATTCCTCACTGCTTTAAAGGACATCTCCTCCTTGAACTTCTTTTTTAATGATGGATCATTCCTTTTTTAATTTGTGACATGAATTTTTTAAAATTCTATAAGAACTAAATTATATCGTTCTTTTAATGAAAAGATTTTAGGAAAAACTTATTCAGAATGATCATCCTTAAATACTTAACAACAGTTGAATCATCAAGGATGCCATCAAATTGTATAATGCACTTGAAAATTTCATTTACTCATGTGGAGTAATAATTTATAGTTTATTTCTTTCATTGAAATTTATACACACCATAATTTACTAAATTATTCTTTATATACACACATTAAATAATGCTATAGTGATTGGTTATACACCCTAAGAAACCGTGTATACCATCTAGTTGTACACTCGAGCCACAAGAATAGTTTTAGAGTGGATCAAGTATAGAAAGATATTATTCACTAGGTGGTATTACTCAATATATAATTTGGATCAGTTAATCTTTTTTTATTCATTTTAAATATCTGTACAAGATTTCTGGAAAGTAATTGTAGTCAGAAAACTTTTCGAGATCATTGATAATACGAATGACATAAAATTCATTTTTCTAAAACACTTTTTGATTAAGCGAGAACGGAACAAGACAAAAAAATGAGAAAGTGTGTCCAATGGGATCCACCATTGAATACACACGCTATACCAACAGAAAAAAACAAGATAATGTAGTGTGTCCAAGGGAAACCACCATTGTAAACACGAATGTGACTAAGAGAGAACAAAACTCAAGATCCTCTAAGATCCCAAACATCCTCACCAGATCCACCAACACTATACCAATTTTCTGAATAAATCTTCAAACCATCACAAAATGGGGGCACACACGAAGGGAAAGGAAAACATAGTAGAGGAAAATCTTAAAATCACGTTATTAGACCCTAGAAAAAAAGAACCACAAAAAGGAAAATGTTGAAACAGGGAAGACCATTTGAAGAAATTGAAAAATCACAAAGTATTCCTGAAGTCACTGTCACGAACCAAATCTGGTCACCCCCGAAACCAGTGCCAAACCTGGACCGTGACAAGGCCCGAAGGGCGTTCCCGATCCCCACGGGCTGGCACAAGTGCCCGAGTATCATAAAATGAGAATTGGGAACGATTTACCCGAGTTTATAAACTTAAAACAACAAAAGAATCCAATAAAACGAATCTGGATTTTTCAAACCAAACAATCTTTTACATAAATTCAGAACTGAATTACATACTTAAAATAATTCAAAAAGACTATAACAAAGGTACAAAACCAAAATGAAACAGCCCACAAACCCTCATGGCATGGGGCAACTCCCTCAAGCCACCTCCACAAGACTTCACCACCAAGGACCTGCTAGAAACCCGAACCACTGGAACAAAAGAAATTGTACCCAACCTGCGACAAAAAAAATAACCAAGTCTACTTACACCCAAAGGTGTAAGTAGGGTGTGAGCCAATACCCAGTAGGATACCACCACTAAGAGATTCCCTGTGATAAACATTCAAAGACGAAAAGCATGCAAGTTTTCAAAAACATGTAATTTCTAGTTACAATTTCTAAAAGATGCAACTTAAAAAAAACAGTTTTCAAGTGGGCTAATTTAAAGAATCAACACTTTTAAAATAAATTCAAAAGCTACTGAATTTTCAAGCCCAATATACCGTATGCCGACGGTAAGTATAAAGGATCTAATGAGCACAAGAAATAGGAAATAACCCCTAGGCACTAGCTAGCTATGGGTCCCAGGTACCACGTATCTCGGTGAGAGTAACCACAAAAATTATCCGTTCTCATGCACGATCCACTAGTAGGGAACATACCCATAACCTAGTGGTCCCCAATCATAATCATCATAATTTAGTTAGAGTTGTAATTGTCAATCCTGCTAAGTGAAACTGAGGCCAAACCCCACGGATTCACTAGCATACTAGTACACGTCCACCCACCTAGATACCCAGGTTTTCCCTTTGTGCTCAAACAAGTTCAACAAGCCAAGAAATATACTTTTCACATGAGAATATCACTTCCACATCACACATTATCCAAACAGCCGCATGCACATCACACAAGTCAGAAATTTTACATTTCATTAAAATTCATTTTGAAATGAAACTCACACCAAAATAGCCCACAACACTTTTTTTTCATAACATCCACAATCCAACACATCCTTTAACAATTTTATGAAGTCCCTAAAAATATGATAAACATCACATAACAGAACTATTCACATCTAAAATGGTTCATTTGAATGTATAAACAATACAAAATAGTTTTCCAATATGGTTTCACCTCTTACATAAATCATTAAACCACTAAAAACTTTCATGAAACAATCCTAAATAGTGCACCAAAGCTTTTCAAATAAAACCCATTTCAAAACCATATTTCAAGGCCAAGATCACACCAATACAAATTCAAAACAGAATTGGAATCCCCAAAAACATTTATTAAACAACTCCCATGTGTGATACAAACACCTCAACCAATAGTACAAAAGATCCACATGAAACGCACACGTTTTCAAAATCACTTTCAAGAAGTAAAATAAAGTTTTACACCTAAAACCCTTAAAAAACATCTTTAAGACCTAGTGGCACACCAACACCCCACCAAATAATAATTTTCATCCCAAAAAAGATTTATTAAACAAAATTCATATGTTATAAAACAATCCCAAACAATACCCAAAGGGTTGCAAATGAAAACACCAAATTTTAAGCTAGAATGAAACTATAAAAACAAATTCTTTACTAAATCCAACATAAACCGTTCACGCACCACAAACAGCATATTAGGAACATTAATAATAAGTAATTCAAGCAAACTAACTCATCTAGAAATGTTTACACATGGAATCACCTACCTTTTATGACGAAACCCTCAAAATAAGGTGCGTAACATCAACCGCACCAACCCGACACCACAAGGAATATAAATCCAGAACTAGACCACCAAAAATTAACCTAAAAGATACCAAATCAGACCTTAGTATAAAACCCCAACTTCTGGACATGAGGAACTTCAAGAAATAGGAAATAAAACAAAAAGAGGATGGAGGGAACCAAGAAGGAGTTCCCTTACATGAAATATCTTGAAGAACTCGGCCCCAATCCACCCAAATATGAAGCTCCAAGTACCCAAAAATGGTATGGAGGTTCTAAGGAGTAATATTAGGTCATGTGGGAACTGAAATGGGGAAAAGATGATGAAAATTGAAGGAGTTATGAAAGATTCATCTTACTCGTCAAATCTGGTCGATTTGAGAAAGAGTATGATATATTGCCCTACTTTGCGGCTCTCCTGAGCTCCAAAATTGCGAAACCGATAATGGGGGAAATCCACGGGGTATTGTCTTTGAGAGGGAGGTGGAATCACGGGAAAACAGTAAAAAATGAATGAGATATGAAAATTTTAAAAAACAATTTTAAAGCAGGAAATGGGCCTACGGGCAGGCCCATTACCTAAATCAAAAACCCAAATCCATCATGATTTTGGTTTTATATGTGGTCCAAAGGGATATGGTGGTTTTAATATATCAGGTTATTCCAATTGGGAAGTGGAATGGGTTTAAAATAGTGAAAATTGAAGGAGTTATAGAAGAAAAAAAATTAGTGTTTAAATCTGGAATTCGGCTCGCGGTTTGGCCCAAATTTTCAAAACCCACCATTTTCACCAAAATGAGTGATAAACCCCCCCAAAAAAATCAGGAATGGAAATTAAATGAAATATTAATATATAAAAAATTCACGTGTTTGACAATTATCCCCACCATAAAACTTTCCGCCCTCGGAAAGCCACATCAAGGACAAAAAAAAAACACCAAACCCAACCGACAGGCAAAAAAAAATGGACTCATTTTCTAAGCTTTGCCCCCAAAGGCCAAAACCCCTCCAGTGATCAATTAAGGAAGGAATACTCCACAACCAAAACATACACCTCATTACTGAAATTATCAAGCACATTCAGGATTTTTTTTTCTTCGTAAAATAAAACTCCTCAAACACTATCTGAACAAGGCTCAAGAAATTTACCCAAACAAACAAGAACATCGAACAAGGTTACACTTACCTTGATATAACTAAACCATTGGGAAATCTCCAATCCCAACGTTTACTCAAGGAAGATGTTTGTGGTTATATAGCTCTGAACGAGACTTCCCACATCTAATCCAAGACCAAGTACAAAAGTGAGTTACTTGTACAAGGATACACAAATGGGCTCCCCAACCATAAGGGACAACTTAGATTTTTTTTTTCAAGAAAGAATCAAGACACTAACAGGGGAGCCCCAAACAAACTCCCCAGTACAAGGGGTAGAATCCCATTAGCAATTTTCAAAATAATATACATGAGACTCATAGTAGTTCTCCCCACCATAAGAACCATCCATCTTAACTGAACAATATGGGCCGACATAGAAAAACCCCAAAACTTAAAGAGTTGGGACGACAACACGGTTAGCCCGCACAGTTTGGGAAACTCTGTTCTAACCATGTAGATCCTTATACCGACACGGTTTTCTAGGGAATGGTTACTAATAAGAGTTCACTCAACATGTCTAAAAATATCTAAAACCATTCCCCCAAACCCAAAGGGAACCAAAGGGGAAAAGAAAGTCAATGGGAGATAACATGGGGATGAGGCCCGCCACCTCTTTCCACCGAACGTGAACAAAAGAAGAAAGATGACAACAACAAATGTTTAAACTATTCTCTTCTCTCATACTAAGAAAATTTATTTGTTCTAGGTTAAAAACTGCCCTGGGGTTTCCTCTGACTACGTGTCAGCTTCTCTCCGGGACCTATGGCTGGAGCTGGAATGATTGAAGCATCTTCGGCCTCGTAGTTAGGATTTGGAAACCCCCAAATAGAATTTCTTCTTATGATTCTACAAACAACTACACGCAATCCCATATGGGTTCACCCAGACATAACACACTCCAGTACTCACTTTACCCTAACTTTTAAATTCACTGAAATAAGGGTTTATAGGATGCACTCACATCACACCCTGCTTCTTCGGGTGAGAAACAACAGAAATAAAGGACACATATAAACACATTCCTCTAAAATAGAGGATGTCGAGATCTCTCAAAAGGAAAAACCGTTTTGAAAAAAAAAAGACTCACATAATATTGTACAACTTCACCTTCGATGAATTAGGTAGCTTAAGAAACTGAGGTCTCTTTCAACCACCCACGAGCACCCTTACGCAACAAGAGGATCCGAAAAAAAACCAAGAAAGTAAATGGTGTAGAATCATTATAAAAATCTCAAGAAAATATTCCTTACATTG
Source organism: Viscum album (assembly GCA_963277665.1). Lineage (NCBI taxonomy): Eukaryota > Viridiplantae > Streptophyta > Magnoliopsida > Santalales > Viscaceae > Viscum > Viscum album. Next base: position 67,042,829 of record OY728139.1, read on the forward strand.
ATCAACTGGAGTATTTTCCAATGGAAAAACAATCCGCGTTGCACTTCAGTTGTGCACTAAATCTTAATGGGGGCGCACCTTATCCAATGAGAGAACCCAAGGACCCAACTAAGCTGGTCCATTGGTAAAAACATGCAACAAAACATATCCAAACTCACTAATGGAACCATATTAATGGTGTCCCGAAACATATATCATAGAAGACTACTAACCAGACCTTTTACCTACCTTTCCGACCAAACACAAACCCAAAAAAAAACAGTTCGAACAGGAGGGGTTCTTAGACTCAAAACATCCCACAACATCCACATTTTCCAAAAATACACAATATACACCATCCCAAACAATTCATCAAGAAAACATTTTTTTCTTTAAAACCATTTTTGAAAAAAAAACGGTTCAGCGGTGAGCGTATCCACCAATGGTACCCCATGGGCCTCACACATGCATGTTTTTGTGCCACACCAGGCACCCTCCTCATATCCGTCCTGGAACTCATCCAGTCATGCCATCAACCATATATCATCCCATATAACCCCATGCATGTGGTCACTCATGGAAATACCAAAGGTCAATGCACTAATTCTTTCCACTTTTCAAAACCAAAACGGTCAACCAACACATCATTACTATCAAAACCGCTAACCAGGAGGTCGAACCCAAATTACCGCTTAAAAAAAACTTTTCAGAAAGGCACAATCGTTCCAATGAAAACTCAAATTCAAGTTATTTACATCAATTTCAAAACATCTCATCCCATAAAAAAAACATTTTAATAGTTTAGAAAACTTTAATGGGAACACTTTTTCAAAACCAACTTCAATATAGTTTCTGCTTTCAAAAGAGGTGTAAGAACACAATTTTCCATTTCAAAATAATTCTGAATATTCAGTTCCACCATTTCATAAATCAAAAAATTTCATATTTATTTGAAAATAATTTCACGAAAACATTACACTTCCTAAAACCAAGTCACTTTAAAACCAAAGTTCCAAGATTTCAAAACTAAAGAACACCAGACAATGCGAGAGGAAACTAGTTTCAGTGGGTGACTTGGACATATGGTTGGCGGCCATATTCTAATCACTTCACTGTCACAGAGAGTGTTCTAGGGAATATCCCAGGCTCCACTTGGCTTGCCAGACCCTGCGAGCTCATTGAGACCATTAACCCAACTCTCTTTTCATTTCCCCTAATCATCATCAAACCAAGAAAACCAAAAAAACATAGACAAATCCCAACTTCCCCTGGTGACTTGAATCCTGAAATGAGGTGTGGTGATCAAGCACACTACCCATAACCAGAATTACATGTCCCAAAAATCATAACTCTAGACTATCCTGACTATTTCCCAAATAACATGACTCCAATGGAGCGAACCTGCCTTTGATACCATTTTGTCACGAACCAAATCTGGTCACCACCGAAACCAGTGCCAAACCTGGACCGTGACAAGGCCCGAAGGGCGTTCCCGATCCCCACGGGCTGGAACAAGTGCCCGGGTATCATAAAATGAGAATTGGGAACGATTTACCCGAGTTTATAAACTTAAAACAACAAAAAAATCCAATAAAACGAATCTAGATTTTTCAAACCAAACAATCTTTTACATAAATTCAGAACTGAATTACATACTTAAAATAATTCAAAAAGACTATAAAAAAGGTACAAAACAAAAATGAAACAGCCCACGAACCCTCATGGCATGGGGCAACTCCCTCATGCCACCTCCACAAGACTTCACCACCAAGGACCTGCTAGAAACCCGAACCACTGGAACAAAAGAAATTGTACCCAACCTGCGACAAAAAAAATAACCAAGTCTACTTACACCCAAAGGTGTAAGTAGGGTGTGAGCCAATGACCAGTAGGATACCACCACTAAGAGATTCCCTGTGATAAACATTCAAAGACGAAAAGCATGCAAGTTTTCAAAAACATGTAATTTCTAGTTACAATTTCTAAAAGATGCAACTTAAAAAAAACAGTTTTCATGTGGGCTAATTTAAAGAATCAACACTTTTAAAATAAATTCAAAAGCTACTGAATTTTCCAGCCCAATATACCGTATGCCGACGGTAAGTATAAAGGATCTAATGAGCACAAGCAATAGGAAATAACCCCTAGGCACTAGCTAGCTGTGGGTCCCAGGTACCACGTATCTCGGTGAGAGTAACCACAAAAATTATCCGTTCTCGTGCACGATCCACTAGTAGGGAACATACCCATAACCTAGTGGTCCCCAATCATAATCATTATAATTTAGTTAGAGTTGTAAGTGTCAATCCTGCTAAGTGAAACTGAGGCCAAACCCCACGGATTCACTAGCATACTAGTACACGTCCACCCACATAGATACCCAGGTTTTCCCTTTGTGCTCAAACAAGTTCAACAAGCCAAGAAATATACTTTTCACATGAGAATATCACTTCCACATCACACATTATCCAAACATCCCCATGCACATCACACAATTCAGAAATTTTACATTTCATTAAAATTCATTTTGAAATGAAACTCACACCAAAATAGCCCACAACACTTTTTTTTCATAACATCCACAATCCAACACATCCTTTAACAATTTTATGAAGTCCCTAAAAATCTGATAAACATCACATAATAGAACTATTCACATCTAAAATGGTTCATTTGAAAGTATAAACAATCCAAAATAGTTTTCCAATATGGTTTCACCTATTACATAAATCATTAAACCACTAAAAACTTTCATGAAACAATCCTAAATAGTGCACCAAAGCTTTTCAAATAAAACCCATATCAAAACCATATTTCAAGGCCAAGATCACACCAATACAAATTCAAAACAGAATTTGAATCCCCAAAAACATTTATTAAACAACTCCCATGTGTGATACAAACACCTCAACCAATAGTACAAAAGATCCACATGAAACGCACACGTTTTCAAAATCACTTTCAAGAAGTAAAATAAAGTTTTACACCTAAAACCCTTAAAAAACATCTTTAAGACCTAGTGGCACACCAATACCCCACCAAATAATAATTTTCATCCCAAACAAGATTTATTAAACAAAATTCATATGTTATAAAACAATCCCAAACAATACCCAAAGGGTTGCAAATGAAAACACCAAATTTTAAGCTAGAATGAAACTATAAAAACAAATTCTTTACTAAATCCAACATAAACCATTCACGCACCACAAAAATCATATTAGGAACATTAATAATAAGTAATTCAAGCAAACTAACTCATCTAGAAATGTTTACACATGGAATCACCTACCTTTTATGATGAAACCCTCAAAATAAGGTGCGTAACATCAACCGCACCAACCCGGCACCACAAGGAATATAAATCCAGAACTAGACCACCAAAAATTAACCTAAAAGATACCAAATCAGACCTTAGTATAAAACCCCAACTTCTGGACATGAGGAACTTCAAGAAATAGGAAATAAAACAAAAATAGGATGGAGGGAACCAAGAAGGAGTTCCCTTACATGAAATATCTTGAAGAAATCGGCCCCAATCCACCCAAATATGAATCTCCAAGTACCCAAAAATGGTATGGAGGTTCGAAGGAGTAATATTAGGTCATGTGGGAACTGAAATGGGGAAAATATGATGAAAATTGAAGGAGTTATGAAAGATTCATTTTACCTCGTCAAATCTGGTCGATTTGAGAAAGTGTATGATATATTTCCCTACTTCGCGGCTCTCCTGAGCTCCAAAATTGCGAAACCGATAATGGGGGCCATCCACGGGGTATTGTCTTTGAGAGGGAGGTGGAATGACGGGAAAAAAGTAAAAAATGAATGAGATATGAAAATTTAAAAAAAAAGTTTAAAGGAGGAAATGGGCCTACGGGCAGGCCCATTACCTAAATCAAAAACCCAAATCCACCATGATTTTGGATTTATATGTGGTCCAAAGGGATATGGTGGTTTTAATATATCAGGTTATTTCAATTGGGAAGTGGAATGGGTTTAAAATAGTAAAAATAGAAGGAGTTATAGAAGAAACAAAATTATTGTTTAAATCTGGAATTCGGCTCGCGGTTTGGCCCAAATTTTCAAAACCCACCATTTTCACCAAAATGAGTGGTAAACCCCCCCAAAAAAATTAGGAATGGAAATTAAATGAAATATTAATATATAAAAAATTCATGTGTTTGACAGTCACCCTATGCGCCATCCAAATGGCCAAGGAAAAGACATTAACCTTCCTATTTTGACCCTAAAGAAATTTTGAAATGAATCGATGAGGAGGGGATATCGTTGGTACAAAGAATTATTGCATCTTCCACCCACATATGCATACTAACTCGAGAAAACAAACAATTTCCCTAATTTCATATAAAGGAATTTCATTTTCTAGATGATCGTAATATATGTGATTTAATATGATGTTTCCTCTTATGAAACTCATGAATTCAACACCTTTTCTAAAATCCCATGATTTTGTGATTTTGATTATGTGTTTAATAAAATGTGTATGAAAATACATTCACCTCATTCTGTAAATAACTATACTTAAAAATCACATGATTGAGTGTAAATATAATAGAGTTCACTTTTTTAAATTCCCAAATATCATTTAGGTTTAATGATTTATATAATTAAGTAAAAACTATTAATTAATGAATCTATAATTTTGAAAGTGAACACATCATATATATTTCCATTTCTGCCAAAATATAAATTATTATAAATTAAACACGATTTTTTTCCAAAAATATCATCATAAATTCAACATTACTAATTAACATTCTCTACCCATGCTTGAAACCCTATGAATTTTTTTTAAAAATAAAGGGCTGAGCATGAAAGCTCATTAAGCGAAAAAATAGGGAATTCGTTTTTCTTGTGAAAAAACATGAAAAACTATGATGTGTTTTTTATTAAAAGCATACCTCTATACCAATAAAGTTTATAATATTTTATAAAAATACTATTATCTTACTTTCTAAAAATGAAATAATTTCCCAGAAAATTAATGAGCTAGTATGAAAAAGCCATGAAGGTTCTAAGGGACATAATTACCATATCACGATTAAAACATTTCCTTCAAATTGAATAACCATATGGTCAAGTACATCATCCATATAACCCAATTCATTGGATGGATATAATGGGACACCCATCATATAAGCTAAAATGGGTTCACCTATGATATATTTTTGGGTTCAACCCTTCCTAAACAATTTCTGAGAAGCATATAACAGATAAAACTCCTGAAAAATATTTTAAACCCATTTTAAAATCATTTTAGATGTCAATATACTATTTCTTCTCAAAAGCATATTTTCAGTACAATGATATCTTGAAAAAGGGAAATCATGACCTTTTATGGAAAAAATGAAATCGTGTAGAGGAATCAAAACATGAAATAATGGTTACAACAGTAACAAATGAATTTATCATCGCATAAATTAATATATAACATTTCTTTTTTTCTTTTTTTATATAAATTTAATAATATTTTTAAAATATTCCTTTTTAAAAGTGTTGAAATAATGTTAAATAAAATCATTAAAATAGATAATTTATACACATAATGAAGAATAGAATTTCCTTGAAAAAATAGGGGAATTTATAATGGAAACATGGAATTTTTGATTTATCATGATGGTAGTAAATTCAGTTCATATTGTATATTTTAAAAAAACACATTCATTTTTACTTTTAAAAAAATATTTTAAAGAGGAACTTTAATAGAGATTTTTTAAAATAAAGTTCCATACCTTGAATCTAACACATCAAGTACGTTATTTATCATCCAGAATAATTTTTTTATTATTTAATTTACTAATAAACTCTTTAAAGTTTAATATTCCTCTTATATCACTAATTATAATGTTATATACAATAATTTTTTAATATTAATTTCACATAATAGGTTTTGATAATATTGGATATATTAGTCGAAAATGAATTTAATAGGTTGAATATAGCCAAAGAGTTTTTAATTTAATCATCTAAATAATAATAATATTGAAATAATTATCGATTTTTTACATATACTATAATTTTAAATATAAATATTAAATGGAGTTATGAAAAATGAATTCTGTAACAACCATGAAGACAGTATGCCATATGTATGCATGAGTAACATGTCAATTTTTTAAAACATTATAGAATGAAGAGATGTATTATATTATCTTTCAAAAATTATCATAATATATAAAATGTAATATTACAACTTTAATTTAAAAGATATATGTCCTCTATGTGATGTGGGGATGAAAAATGAATTGAATCTCTTTGTGGAGGTTGTAGTCTAAACGTATGCACCTACGCCATTATTATTTTTTAGTGTTAGGTATGGTAACAGGTAAAAGATATATTATATTTTAATAATCCAAAAAATATTTCATTAATATTATAAATAAACATTAATTTTATCATTATAATCTATCCATGAGAGGTAGTGATAGAAAAAAAAATTATATATGTTCAGAAGATGAAAGTCCACCAAACACATGAACGGCGTTTTATTTTCTAATTTGATGGAATAAGTGATGGATAAATGTTATTATATTTAAATAATAAAATATAAATATATAGATTATACTAGTTTTATTACCTTATAACTACAGGATAATATTTGAATGTTGTGGATGAATAAATAAAAGAGAAACACCTGATTAAAAATAATACCACTTTTTTTAACAAACACATTTTTTTAAAACCATAAGGGCACAAAGGTTGCTGTTTTGCCTTAAAAAGTAATGTATAATAAGGTAAGGTATTACACTAATGGGTTCTCCTATGTCTTTTATGAAAAAAATTGTTTTTTTTATAAATAAATTATGAGAAGTGGTTTCATTTTATAAGAGAGGGGATGGGTGCTCTTGGGATTTATCAAAATATTAAATTAATCTCACTTCATTTTTAAATAAAAATTGATCCATGAAGATTTATTTTAACTATATTATGACCATGGGTTAAAATAATATTAAAAAAATATATTTTTGAATATTTTATGTCTCATTTTTTCCAATATTATTTGGGTTATCCCCTCATGAACCCTTAATAGACATACCATTATGATAATGATTTTTTCACATTGCGGGTTAATATATTTACTATAAATGGAGAAAGGCCCATAAATGAACCATAATCTATGTTCAAAACCAATTATGATTCCCTTGGATGAATATAATCTGTAAAAAAAAATTTGTTAATAAAAATGTAATTATTATAATATATTATTAATACCAATTTTCAGAACAATTCATTAAATGGTTTTAAATAAATAAATGTAAAATTAGAAAAAACATATTTTATTAAATATATAACACATGATGATCAGATATATATTTCATGGATCAAACTAATTATATAATTTTTTTTTATTTTTATCATTTTTAATATCATTTATTTGATATTCCATTAATGGAATAATTAATGCCTCAACATTGTGTATATGTTTGAGGTAATTATTTATTTATTAAAAATTAAAAATAAATTAACAAGATGAATAAAAATATTTTAGATTGAAAATTAATATCTATAACTGAATATATAACCTGGTTATCCCCGTTATAGAAAAAATTATTTTTACGAAAAACTTTAGTGTGACATTTTTTAATTTTCTATTAATAAGATATTATAAAATTCATAATCTCAGCCAAATATCCTAAAATTAATATATAACAAAATCATGGATGATTATGGATAAAATGTACTCATAAAATTAACTTAAGACAAGTGTTGTCATTTTATTGTCCTTATAATTTTATCTTTAACTTTAATTACTTGATTCACCCTTTACTGTGAGATGAAAATTACTGAGGTTAATATTCATATTGACCTGAAAATAAAATTTAAATATTTGATACATTTATACCACGTAATTCCAAATATTGAATTAATTTTTCAAAATACAAAACATAGAATTTTATGAATTTAGTTTAAAATTAAACCGAAAACTCGTAAAAAAACAGTTTTTCTAAAAAATTTTATTTTTAAGTATAATTTTTTTTTATAATACAATAAAGTATAAAATTAATTTCAATAAAAAAAATATGATTAATATTAATAGAAATTTATTAAGAAAATTTTATAACTAATAGAAAATTTAATATGTTCTTATAAATATTTTTAAATTAATTTTATTTTCTTAATAAAAAACAGTATTTTTCACTATACATACAAAAATAAAACTTTAAAAAAATTCTAAATAATTCAACATCTAATAATTTGGAAATTACGAATTAAAAAATAAAATTCATCTTGTCATGTAGTGTCCCAAAAAATTATATAATTTTGTTATAATATTCACTCAAAAAAAAAAGAAAAACCATTTTTAAAGGAAACATATTTTTGAAGATTGAAAAAACATTAATAAAAATTATGTGATTTTATTATAATAATTTTATAATAAATTTAAATTTATGAATAAAATCATATTTATTTCAATAGTTAGTTATTATTATTCATACCCACCAAATTGAAGGCTTGGTTATAATTGTCTCATAAAAATAATAGTATTTCATCGTTCATTTATGCTCGAAATTATATATCTTAAATGCTATATAACATAATATTCCCTTTAAAATCATAGGATAATATGTTCTCAACTATATTAAAAAATTTCATCCAAAATATTAAAATTTGGTTTTGGTAACTAGGGTTTTTTACTTTTTGGAATAACGTTACGGAAAACCCACATCGTAAAATGGGTCAATAAAAAATCCTCTATAAAAGAGAGAACGAGAAGTAATAACATCTTATGGAGTAACACATATTATGTTACCACTTATAATTACATAATACATTGGTGAAAAAATGGATATGGAATAAAAAACTATAATCCATGGATTTTTAGTGAGTGATAACGAACATACAGATGATAAATTTAGCTATCTCAAAATTGTAAATCTTTGACGAGTTAAAAAAATTGATTTCTCAGTAATAAAAGTAAATGAATAACACTTTATTTTTAAATGAAATTTTCTTATGTTTGGTTAATTATATAACTTCTTATACTAAGAACTTATGGAAACCAACTTACCAATCAAGAAATATTTTATCTTCTAATCAATTCCCATATCTATATTATCTTCTTCCTATAATCTATCTGTGTTCAAATGGATTGTCATGCCCTAATAATTATAATAAATTTATAAGGGATCAAAGTATCTAGAAAAAAAAATATTAATTTCATCTTTATTCATTAACCAAAAAAATATAGTTAGTATATTGTAAGAAAAGTTATAAATTTAAAAATATCTATATAAATAAAAACTTTTTTTAGCTAAAACATTTAACTACAATAAACAATATTCATGATTGGTTACTCAAAAATACATAAATATCCTCAAAATTACTCAAAAAATATTTTATTCTGATAATTAGACCAAAATATTAGAAGGATTTGATCACATAGTCTTCCAGGATAATTTAAATATTAATCATCCAAAATAACTTCAATCATTCTTAATGTCTCATATAAATAATGTTTTTTCTGAAATCACATAATATCCAAGAATATCTAGTCCTTTATATAAATTACATGAGTTACCATTATCTAATATAAATTCCTATATACATCCAAAATATAATTCAACTATTATGTATTAAATAAAAATACATACTATTTTCTAAATCTTAATTCTACAATGCTCCCCACAAATTTAGTGACCTTATTCTAAAGAACTGTAATCATTGAATCAATATATAAATTTACAATCCAATGGATATCTATATTATAAAAAAACTTCCCAAACTAATCTTATCATATGTATGTCTAGTTACTTAAAAAAATAATAACAATGTCATAGTGGCCGTGAAAACATGTGGGCTAGTGGTTGGTAATGCGACTTGTGGGTTTTTTTTTCTATAAAAATACCTATAACATTAATATAAATTTAATAAATATAATCAAAGAATTACCATAATATATTCAATATTAATGAAATGTTCTAACATAAAAGGTTATCATATAACTTTCTTTTTCCATAAAAAAATGTAAGAGGCCATAACTACCTCAAAATTAAAGATCATATAAACCATAATAGTTGTAAATATATTAGAATTTTGTTCAATGATATATACATATCATTATTCATCAATTAAATTTTTCAAATGATATACTCAGGTGTTATATATACCTCAAAAAATATATAAACTTAATAAAAGTCTCCCAAAGTACTCCCATCATCAAAAGAGTTTTAATTATTTTAAACTTTTTATCAACATTATATCTACCACTAAATTATATATATATAACATAGTCCCTGAAGTCATTAAATATTGTTTATAATACCTTATCAATTATTTTTTATATTACTCCTTAACATTTTTTCCTACAAGTAAAAGTACGAATCATTTACTAAAATTCAACAATTTAAAAGCATAATCCAAGAAATAATACATACCTTTCATATGAAAATTATAGCTTCCTCAAAATCAACTATAATAGAAATTAATATTCCTAAATAGTTATCTGTATGAAATTACTGATCCCATTCATAACAATTCCACTCAGGACATCAATTTTCTCAATTACTATTCTCCCCATATTTAAAACATTCAACTGATACATTTGAAATAACATATTTCCTCTTCATGGAGTTAAATGAATGATTATTTTTTTTCCTTCGCTGATTATTAATTTATGAATATCTTTAATAGATATTAAAAATATCAAAATTATTATAATATGTTTTCTATGGTTCTTATTTCCAAACTCTTAACACATTTCTCATTGAATAAATTAATTTTATGATAACTATCACATGAATATTCACATGGATTTATTTTTATTGTATTTAATGTATTAAAAAACTCTCATATGTTCAGGTTTTTATTCATTACATCTGATAGATGTTTTAGAATAACCACAATAGTTCTCACTACATAACCCACTTGGTTTGTTTACTTGTTCTGAAAAATTCTATATTTTCCTTTAAATCCATTAGTATCTTGGTTCTTTCTATATCAAACCATTTAATAAACCCAAAATGGTTAGTGTGAGAATATAGATAAAATTTTAATATACCATCTTTTAAGGAAGAAAAATCACTAATATATCTTTATCTATGTTATCTCAATCTATTTCTATGTATCTGAAAATAACTATGATTGTCCCTGACATACTAACCATTGTGATTATATAATTCTTTTAACTTATGCTCTAATAACATCCTAACATCGAATATTATGTAAACCTTTATATGATAACAATAGTAAGGAAGAATACTTAAAAATTACATATTCTAATAAGATTAGATTATAATATAAATTCATATTTTTCAAATGGTATAGTGACCCAAGATTAACATAAATATATATTACATAAATATAAGTGAATATTCAATATATTAAAAATGTACATGTCCTAGGACTGTAATAGTTTAGTGCATCTAGAAACATGGAAAACATATTATAACTTGGTGAAAGATATGAAATATTTCCCTAAAACATCTTCCGCTTTAGTATTTCTACTCAAATACAATCCTTATAATATAGGGAATAGAAATATATGGAAGGGGTGATCTCGAATACTTAGTAATTAGAAATTAAGGTAGAATAAGTGCCTAAAATGAACAAAAGGGTATGAGAACATGAGAATATCATCTGATGACTATACCTTGTATATCAAAGATCATAATCCTGAGACATAGAATAAATATTGGCATTTAATAAGACACGAATCATAAGGTAATAGAGAGAATAATACATGAAATAATAATTGATAAATAATATATATAATTTTTGGCATACACATAAAAATAGAAAATATTATTTTAAGGATATCTAACAGGACATTCATAACATGATAGTATTGTGATACAACCTGTGTACTTGATTTGGGTGTGGGATAACAACCCATGTACCCTCTTATTATCTGGGTTGGGATACAACCCATGTACCTTTTTTGTGCTTTGGATAATAACTCGTATAACCTATTATTTGTGGGCATGGTCTAGAACCAGTGTACCCTATCATTTTCATGTTAGGGATAACAGACCATGTACCCCATGATCTCATATAACACTTTTCATTTCCCAATTACTTGGGGGCGGAGATATAGGTTACACCCTTCATATAATTAAATCATACCTATATATGCCACAAGATAATAATACATATATCATAAAATGAGTCATAAAAAAGATAGGATTTATAAACATAAAACCTCGTGAAATGAAATGAGTATTATAAAATTTTCATTAAATCACAAACCATGGAAAATATATTTGTTTTATAAGCATTCCATATAAGTGGGTTTCGTAATCATATAACCCACTAAAGAGAAATACGTTCCATAAACACATTGATTCTGTAAGAGAAATGAGTTTCCTAAATGTCATGCTATTAAAAAAACCCTTTAGAGAAATAATATGACTGAAACCTTATAAAATATACCCATTATGAAATGATTGACACCAATATATTTTATATTAATTGGGATATAATTTTTAAAGACCTTTTAAAAAAAATTCTTGAAGAAAATATCATTTCATCTATGAAAAATTTATTTTTAGAACAAAATATCATTTCAAAAAAAAATCTTTGAAAATAACCTTTAAAAATTATAAAGGAATATTGAATTTTTTTGAAAACCTTCATCCTTGTAAACATGTAATATAATCTTAAAAAAATTAAAACCTTTTATAAAACATGGTTATGAAGGAACACATATTTCCATCCAAAAATGGAAATATAATAATATTTTCAAAAAAAAATTCTTAATTATATTAAGTAACGAACATCGGAAATATTTTAATAAACAAGTTTAGACATCATTAATAACCATATTATTGAAATATTCATGATTCTTCTTGGGATATAGATAATAGGATTTAATCAATGGATGTATAATCACTAATAATACCGATAAACAATGAGAATGTTTCAAAAAAACTCTTACCACTTGGGAGCATTGAATAATACTAACAATGTAGGAAAATTAAATTAAATGAAGCTTAAGATATCATGAAGATAAGGAGATACATGATATAACATGTAAATTGGTAGTGTTTACACCTCTTATATGATTATAAGCTCATATAAAAGCATGTATCTCAAAGAAGGAAAATTAAGACAAAACTACCTTACCAATTTGATAACTATTGACCTGTAAAACCCTATGAAATAGAGGTGATAAAAATTGATATGTAAATACTAATAATGTAACTTATCAAAATTCCCATGGATTTTTTTTATTTATATGTAATTTTTAGGAGACCATAAAATTCGACGGCACATGATTTCGAGGTCTGGAGAACCTGGAAATGAATTTTATACTTTTTTTAAGGTATGTTCAGTAAATGTGCAAGCTAGATTTTCTATATTTTGAACCGTCACTAGGATAAGAATGCTGATGGTACTGTTGAGTTTATAATTCTAGGATTCACCTATAAATGATTTAACTTCGGCTGGTAAGGGCCGAGTGGAAACATTATTTTTTGGAATTTTCAAGAAAAATTGTAAAATAATTTAATAGAATTATTTTATTTTCATTTTAACTTTTGAGTTGTAGATGGTGACCTTGCGGGGAAGTGACAAGGCGAAGAAGATGTACATTAGTGAAGCTCATCAATGTATCATAAAACTCACAACCCAATGATGCTTTAATGGTATGTAACAACGATGTTGTTTCATAAATGAAATAGCGTAACGATGTGACATCACCTCATAATGGGAACACAGCGATGTGATCATATTTATAGATCAACGTACTGGGGAAATATGGATTATAAATTTGGAGAATTATTTAGTGAACATCTGATGAACTTCCACCATAGTGAATAACAATGAACATCGACAGATGATTACCACCTGTGATGCCATTCAAAGATCGGAGCTAGGAAGCGACGTCGACGTCTTATACCCTCGAGGATGAATGTCACGACATAAGATGTTATAAGAGGTAGGGGTTTCTTTTGTTTAAAAATATTCACCATTCTCCATTATTTTAAAATAACAAATGAGGATCAAACCATGAACAGGTTGATCTGCATGTAGCTTATTCATGTAGGAGGGTATCATTGGGAGTTTAATTTTGGGAATGATTTATGTTGGTTTGAACTGAACTCCCCAAAACAACCCGAGTTTTTATCCTTTGATGCGAAGGGCACGTTCGACACAGACGAGGCCCGAGCCCCTCTACATGTTTTTTCCTTGTGATTGGATTTTTTAAATTGATATAATGGTGGATTTGGATCTATCAGAGTGAAGAGGTCTTCTCGTTGAGGCCGTAGGCACCAAAGGGAAAAAATAGGTCAATGGAGTGCATCCGTTGGGTCAGTGGAGAAAAGGTGGATCGCTGGCGAGCCTGGGTGGCAGAAGCCATGACCGTGATGGGCCACAACGCTAGAGTCCCATGACGCCATCATAGCACCACGTGGAGAAGTGTACCGACCATGTGGGAGGACATGAGGGGTTGCGGTCTATTGGCCATACCAATTGAGTAAGTTCCAAAAGGACAATACCATGTCCGGGGAGAAGGGGGACGGCCCGCAACAATGGGTCGGACTAATCAGGTCAGGCCACCGTCTCAGCCCCAAGGCCAAATGGTCCGGACCTGCACCCATTGGGCTTGTTCGGGCCTGGCCTAATGGGCCAGGTTTACCCATGTCGGGTCAGACTCAAGTGGGGTTGGTCCGACCGGGTCAGGATCAACCTAGACCTCTCTTGACCCTATTATGATTAAAGGGTCTTATCTCCTAAAACAGACATCTGTTTGATGAACCACATTTGTCATTGGAACCCTTGGGATGAGGTGGTCCTTTTGAGATACACCACCTGAGTTTTGGATAATGTTGAGGTATGTCCAGGTCGGATCAAACATGAATTCAAACGGGCCATTGGTACTAAAAAACCTATAACATACATTCTTTGCATCTGATTGATGCATCGTCTGTCGTTTTGTAACCTTTATGACATTGAATTCCTTCAGATCACTTATTTTTGGAACTTAGTGGATGATGAGATATGAAAAATATCCTAAGGAACATAATAATGTTTTTTCTTTTGGTTATAGTAAGGAATGCTACTCCATTGATGACTCAAGGACCGGGTATTCCTTACCCCTATGCTACAGTAGATAAGGGACTCCCAAAGTCAAGGGTGTAAGTTCATTTTCTTCTGAGAAGGTTCTTATATCTTTGGAGTCGATAATCGCTTATTGGGATAGGGAACCAGTCCCCCATACTTAACTCACATAGAGTCAGGTATTCCTATACTGGGTATGGTGTGGGTCCTTTATGTTAGGTATAGGCAATTCCCTATTGAACGAGGGTGCAGGTCATCCAAACACAATGCTATGAAAGAGTCGTTACACCCCTTTCATTCCAGGGCACAAGTGCTCTGGCCTGGGGTCGGTACTCCCCTGACGTACTATGGTGAGGGTCCCCCACAACAAATATTTTGACTGAGTCAGTTACTCCACTACCTTATTAGGGCACGATTCATCTAGTCACCAAGTTGTAATCCACTGACGATTCACCGTGTGGGTTCTTTTTACCCCATATTCTTGCAGAGTTGGTACTCCCCTACTATGTCAGGGTGTGGGTCCTCTAGTTAGGGGTCAGTACGTTCCTGATGTACTAGAGAATGGGTCCCCCACATTGAACAAACTACCAGAGTTGTACTCCCCTACCGGGTAGGGTGCGGGTCCTCACATATGGAGTATTACTCCCCCATCTCCGAGTAGTGACAGAGAGAGTATCCTTCATGGGAGTTGGAGATCCCTCGATTGTAGGATATAGTTATGAGGAGCATCCCTCTCCAGTTAATGTAATTGGTACCAAGGTAGAATTTAGTTCTCCCTCGAGAGACTGAAGTGAGGATAAATTCTTACTTGGGCGACTAAGATATTGTCGGTTATACTGCAGCAGTGCAACCCCAACAAAACACAATGTCGAGGAGTGGGCCTATTTACTTGGTTTCTGTTGGTATTGCCTCAGGGGAACGACCGTGAAAATGATACCTCTAGTTCCAGGAAATGGAGGATTTTTTGGAAGAAAATTCCAAATGGAACATGTCCATTCGGATGTACCATTAGTAATTGTTGAGTTTTACCTGATGCAGTACATCTCTCAGATGGCTACCATCAAGGATGGCTAGCTCATTGAGTGGGTACTCCTGATTATTGAGTTAGGCTTTGATCCTTCTTTCGAAATCCTTTTAATGGATATGATTTAAAAGACTTATGTTTTTTTGGTTGAGGAAAGTATATCTGGATGACCTAGGTAAATGTTAGGGCATATACCAGAGTAGGGAAAACGATGAATAATCATTATGGTTTACTTCTTGGTTTTGTATTTTTTGTTTACTTCATGGATTTGGATTTATGGTTTACTTTGTGGTTGTTTTGTGGTGTTTAAATTTTTGGATTTATGAGAGACCATTGAGGGTCTCAGGGTTCCCTACTGAGTACTGAGTTACTCACCCCTTCATGGAAATCCCATGCTTGAGTAGCGTATCTTGCAGACATTCTATGATTCAATAGAGGCGCTGAGGGAGATGGGACCAGTGACCATTATGATGGTTAACTTGGGGGCCTAGGAATAAGAGGGTCCCAGTAGGACCAGACAAATAAGACATACTAATTCGGCTTCTAGTAGCTTCACTACATTAGTGATCATGTGGTATTTTCCACAAATGGCCTTTGATGCTCACTTTTCACCTTACTGTTTCAAGTTCTTTTGTTGGTCTTGTATACTGGCATAGTTTTACCACCCAGTTATTTACATGTTGTTGTACTGTAGTTTGTGATTACATGGTGTTCATCATTCAGCATTATGGATTCAGTTTAAGAGTTCACATGTGTACAGGTATCTAGGAAAATGTTTACCATTTGTAGGTTGACATCTTAGGTGCTAGTCGCCAACCCCTGGACTTTAGAGGTGGGTTGGGGTATGTCACTATATGGGCCTTGGGGGAAGGGTGGTGACAAAGTGGAATCATAGGTGCTAATTTCTACCTCAATTTCCAAGAGTCTATTGTTTTTGTTCTTGAGAAATAGTGTTATGTGTTTCATGTTTATCTTTTAGGTTAGGGACTCCAGTGTTGGGGCGGTGGCCAACATATCCATAATCTAGGATTCCAGATACGTGTTACCTGAATTAGAACATGGAAACATTAGTTGTGGGGAAATTAAGTGATGATGAAACTTGAAGGAATTATTGTATTTTACAATTACTTCTTGAGTAAAATCTCCTGATATTCTCTTAACCGTGGTTCATGTTGACTCATTTCAAGATTCCACCATGAAGATATATAGATAGGATTTCATAGTAGGATTGTAATGATTATCTTCTCCAAGGGGAGGCTTGGGTGAAGGGCACTGATACAGGGGAAATACCTTCATGTGGTTCACCAGTGATGCCACCACCTATCGATCAGCAGTTTCTGCAAGTAGTTTAGGGTGAGGATGTGTGCAGGATAAGTGCACTACATGAGTTTCTAGTGTAGAGACATCCCATGTTTTAGGGAAAGAAAATCCTTAGGTAGATGAGGATTGGATTGAGGTAGTTATGTGTGTTCTCCACCTAGTGAGGACACCGCCTAACCATATAATAGTCATGGTTGCAATCCTTCATCAGGTCCGAGCGAGAATATGGTGGAGTTTGATGATTCAAACTAATTACAAGGAGACCCTTTCATGGATAGACGTTGAGTTCCTCTCCAGAGTGGTGTTCTTTCTGGTGACTTTTCACTCATTACGCATACATGTGATGTTGCACTTAGGGAAAGGCAACATGACTATTTCAGATTACTCAATGAGATTCAAGAAGTATTCTCACTACTCTGTAGATATGGTGTGGGACCCTTACATTATGACCTAGACCTTCGAGCCGAGACTACGCTGGGAAATCATGGATTTGTTGATAACTCTTAGCATTTTGGCGCATGATGGGGTACTGGAATGAGACCTGATAATTGAGAGATTCCTAGCAGAGGAGAAGGTGGATGTGACCTATGATAGTAGTTATGGAGTAGTGGTGTCTAATGAAGCTAGAATATGAGTGGATATGGGATCACAACATTGGATGCATACCCATGCTCGGACACATACGCATGGGTCTGTGGCACAACAATTGTTCCAAGGAGTAGATCAGTCGTAGGAGAGGCTGTAACGCCCCGACCATATATACCCAGAGTCTGTGCATTATTACATAACATTGGAATGATTACAAGAAAGATCAAATCTCGAAAGACCAATTGATTTAGTAGCCTTGGAAACACTAGATATACTCATAAAGTTTTACATTACATCATAAAGTGAAAAACTACTACAACAACATGTTGTCTCCATAGTCCACACTATTATCCCCTCATAATATCCCTGCAGGTCATTCATAATTTACTTCTTCACATACTGGAAGAAATAAAACATAGAAAAGGGGTGATCTCAAATGCCCAGTAAGGATAACAATATAGCAGAAACTTTCATAAATAAGAATAAATATTTAAGGAAGTGTATAACAAAAAAAGCCTTTTAAACTTGAACTTCATCATAGTATAGAAAAAATATAATGAAATAATTCCATTTACTTATTCACATGGATATTCTACTAATCGAATAATCACATGCAATATCAATAACCACTTTCATAATGATGGAATGCATAATGCCAGACTATCATAACCACATAGCCAAGGCCTAATGCCAAGACTACAAATAAGATTTTGTCAAGGCCTTGTTTCAAGACACTAGTTTGTCTCATGAGACCAATCGATGCATCTAGGAGCTATAGCGGGCTCCACCCATCAAATATTAAGTCCAATGCATTCCCATATGAAAAGGTTTAAACATAACATAAAAATTCGTATTAAAACTTGCATACGAAATGTCAATACTTTCACCATAAACTATGAATGGTATAAAAATAGCACATCTATAGTCAAACGTATCACAAAACCTTCAATAAAATATAGAAGTTTTGTATCTTAATAAATCAACTTCAAATAAACGTAAAATCCATCAAAGGATGTTGACATAGATGAAATCAAAACTTTTTTTTAGAGAAATTTCTCTTTATATTTTGAAATCATTTAAGAGTCATATATTTATAATATAAAAAATTTTCTTTGAAAATATTCTTATAATCTTGTAAGTGAAACTTCGACGATTTTATAATGGCGGAAAATAACCGCACCCGCTGTATAAGTTAAAAAAAACATTCTTACCTTAATTCTGTCGAAAAGGTTAAAACGCACCTTGTTTGGAAAATGACGGAAATATCCCTTTATAAAACTCTTATAAAACTCAAACAAGGGTATAAATGACTTTAACCCATATTCTTTTAAATAATAAAAATGTTTTGGAATACATTTTTAAAAAACATGGATGTGGATGATAAAGAGATCCCAGTTGATTATTACATATAAACAACCTTGGATAGTGAAGAGATTGTGAAATAAAACTTACCTTGTACTTTTCCTTGGTTAGGGTAGGTTTACCTCCTGTATAATGGTGAAATAATTGTTATTAAATTATACAAAAATCATATATATTAATATGATATCATATATGATCTTTTAACATTGATTTGTTTAAAATATCTTTGTATTATCGTTGTTTCGGGTGTTAACTTACTCGTTTTATTTTATATATTTTGTTACATAAGCCATATTTGTAATGGATAGGTTGTATATTAATCATATCCAAAATTATATCATGTCCTTAGATACTATTTTTAAATCATCAAATGATAATTATTCTTGAATGGATATGATGGAGAATGAATTTAATCGCGTTCTTGGAGACGGTAGTCCATACATACGCACGAGCGGCAATATCATTCTTTTGATATTAAAATAACATATAATTGGATGGTATATCATATATATACAGAATCATTATCATGTTATATTTATTATTTACATGAGTTACACATCATTATTATACCCATCCAAATAATAATATATTGAATAACAATTACACCACGACGTGGAGACGGTAAGCCGTACGTACACACGTACGGTGAAATGTTATTCAAAGGGTGGATAGAATACATAATATGGCTATAAAATATTTATAATAACATCACAGTATATATATGATACTGGAGTTATTATTTTAGAATGGTAATAACAAAGAAAGAAGAAGTGGAAGAAGAAAGGAACTTGAAAAGGGGTGGTGAAAACATTACCTCTTCTTCGGATTCATCTTTTTGATTTGATCAAAAGGGCTCTATAGGATGGCTTTATGATCCAAATAAGGCCTTTAGGTTGTAGTTAGGGAAGTGGAGAGAGTATTTGGGGAGGGTTGTGCCGAACCAAAAGGCTTTGAAGGTGTGAAGAAATGAGGAGTGCCCTTTTATAAGAGGGGTGAGGGGCACCTTTGGAAAAGCTAGAAATATTAATTTATAATAAATTAATATTCGGTTTCTAATGGCTCCAAAGATTATTTTTTAAGTTTATGGTTGGGATAGGTCGCAAATCATTCAAAAAATAGAATTTAGACAGGTTTGGGTCATTATATTAACCTTATCTTTAAGTATTAACTCTTAGTTAATTAGTTTCACTTTTACAATGTCTCTTTGTATTTTTATATTATATGGTTAATAAACATAACATATACATCTGATTGACAACCAAGTGTTCAATTAATTATACACCTATAATGATATAAGTCTCTTGGCCAAACCTTAGATTTTTATGAATTTAATATCAATTAAGAATATACTATTTCTTTTAAAAACGCTTTTATGTCAATTTTGACACAATTCAATAGTTGATTTTTGTGAAACTCCTAACAGAATGGTTACATCAAAATAAGTTAATTAAATCATTACTAATATGTCATATTAACTTATAAAATTAGTTCAATTCAATAAAAGTCTCAATTTATATTTATTTTGGTATTTATAATATCAATTATTTTAATTTTTCACTATTATGGTAAGTACTGCATCATCATTGTGTCATAAATAAATTAAAGTATTTAATGTCTAAAAATTCTAAATAAAATATCATTATGTAGGAAATATTTTTATCTTTCTAATGAATATTTATAGTCGAAAATATAACATATATAACCCTATGTAAAAATTATTTTTCTAAACGATATATGCTTGTGTCATTTTTGTATTCATTTTAACTTAATTAAAATAAAGTGTCCCTATCACCTACAAGTGGCTCCATGGGGTCCCCAAATCGACCCAAAGATGCCAATGGTCGGACATGTATCCACCAATAAGGTTAGGACACTTTTTAGGGTAATTAAGTTTATTATAATATTATTTTCTAACCCTAATTTACCGGATTTATCATTAACCATGGTAAATAAAATATTTACCGCAGTAATTATTCAAAATGTCTAAAAATAAAAGTTACCTATTTACATAATATGAACATCTGGATTCCAAATATGGAATCCATTTTTACAAATTCAAAACACAGAAGTGGCAGAAATTAATTTAAAATTAATTCCCGTTGTTAAAACAAAAAGCGTGTTTTTAAGAGATAATAACTATCAAAAGATTAACACTTGTTTATGTCCGGTGTAATTGTTCAATTATGTAAAATGACCAAAATTATATTAAATTGTAAAAATATATTCTAAATATACTTTAAAACAACTCAAATTCATAATTTATCAATATAAATTATTTCTATTAAAAAAGTTGTTTTTAATTAATATTTAGTAATTTTCACTAATCATCAAAATATATGTGTTATCCGAAAAGATCCAAAATTTCACCCTAGGCTAAATTCGATATTTCGAATCCAAAAATGAAGTCTATTTTGAAATATAAAATATATATAATTTCAAAAAGTAGGTATTACTATTCATAACGGCTAGTTTGATTGGTTATGGTGTGTCAGAACTATGTGTTGCGAACAACACACGCTATCACATTATTCAAAGAGAAGCGTAGCGTAAAAGCTTGGAGTGTTACATTCTCACCTACTTAAAATAATTCCACCCTCAAAATTTCTAGATTATTATCACATGAAAATACTCGGGTGGTTCTTCATCATAAGTCCCTCGTGTTCCCACGTTACCTCTTCCATCTTATGGTTACTCCACAAAACTTTTACCAGACGCGTCATCCGGTTTCTCAGTACCTATTCTCTCGTATCAAGAATCCTGACGGGCTCTTCACAATAAGACAGATCGGGTTCCAGTTCTAATTCCACATAGGTGAGTTCATGCATTGGGTCAGGCATGTATTTCCTCAATAGAGATACGTGGAACACATCATGAACTTTGGAGAGACATGGCGGCATTGCCAATCGGGAAGCTATATCCCCAATTCGCTGTAGAATTTTGAAAGTTCCGATGTACCTGGGACTAAATTTACCTTTCATACTAAAAAATATGACTCCCTTCCATGGAGATACCTTCAGGAATACATGATCACCAACTTGAAATTCCAAATCCTTCCTTCGATTATCGGCATAGCTCTTCTGCCTACTTTGAGTTGCTTTGATGTGATTTTGGATTACCTTCACCTTTTCCATTATTTCCTGTACCAGTTCTGGACCTAAAAGTTTTTTTTCACCAACGTCATCCCAACAGGTTGGTGTGCGACATCTCTTTCCATATAACGCTTCATATGGTGTTGTCTGAATACTAGAATGGAAGCTATTGTTATAGAAAAATTCTACCAAAGGTAAATATTAATCCCACATACCCTGAAAGTCAAGTGAGCAGGATCTCAACATGTCTTCTAAGGTTTGAATAGTTCGTTCTGATTGTCTATCTATCTGAGGGTGGTAGGCAGTGCTCAAATGAAGTTCAGTATCCAGGTATTTGTGAAGACACTTCTAGAATCATGAATTGAAAAGGGGATCACGACCAGAATCAATCGATAGGGGTACTCCATAAAGTCCCACAACTTCATTAATATATAGAATTGCTAGACGTTCCAGTGGTTGATCTTCTCTTATAGCAAGAAAATGTACTGACTTGGTAAGATGATCAACAATACCCATATTACATCGTTCCTTCTAGGAGTTT
Organism: Viscum album; assembly: GCA_963277665.1. Classification (NCBI taxonomy): domain Eukaryota; kingdom Viridiplantae; phylum Streptophyta; class Magnoliopsida; order Santalales; family Viscaceae; genus Viscum; species Viscum album. The sequence goes on from OY728139.1 coordinate 67,065,753, forward strand.
TTGGTATCCCCATGACAACGTCCATGGTAATATTGTCCCATTTACACTCAGGTATGGGAAGAGGTTGCAATACTCCAGCAGGCTGCTGCCTTCCAGCATTTACTTGTTGACAAACCATACATCTTGAAAAAAAATCAGCAATATCCCTCTTCATGTTGCCCCACAAAAAATGTTCCTTCAAATCTCTATACATTTTGGTGCTTCCAGGATGTATAGAGAAATTGGAATATGAGCATCATCCAGCAATTCCCTTTTTAGATCAGGTATATCGGGAACACAATGTCTCTTCCCTAATTTCAAAATTCCTTCTTCATACACAAAGTCTCTCAATCTCCCATCATTCAGAGCTTTAATCATCTTTTGAAATTCTTCATCATCAGTATAAGAACTCTTAATCATTTCTAGTAAATATGGTTTGACAACCATTTGAAAAATCATTGATTTTTCACCTTCCCTGGTTATTCCCATGTCCATCTTCACTAGATCCATGAAAATTGGATCCCTTTCAATTCTCATATTGTTCAAAACTCCATAGTCTTTTTTGGTCAAAGCATCTGCCACCTTATTTGCCTTCCCCGGGTGGTAGTGTATCGTGAAATAATAATCCATGATTAATTCAAGCCATCTCATTTGCCTCATGTTGAGTTCTTTTTGTAAGAAAATATACTTTAAACTCTTGTGATCAGTATAAATCTCACATTTTTCACCATAGAGGTAGTGCCTCTATATCTTTAAAGAAAAGATCACAGATTCTAACTCGAGATCATGAGTAGGATAGTTGCTCATGAATTTTCAACTGTCTTGATGCATAGGCAATAACCCTATCATTCTGCATAAGAACACAACCAAGTCCTTTCTTCAATGCATCACTATAAATAACGAACCCATCATTCCCCGATGGTAGAGTCAATATAGGAGCATTGACTAATCTTCTCTTCAGTTCTTCTAAACATTCTTCACACACTTTAGTCCAAAAAAATTTAACGCCTTTACCTATGAGCTCCGTTAATGGGTTAGCCAATCGGGCAACATTATGGATGAAATGTCGATAATAACCTGCCAAACCAATAAAACTGCGTACCTCAGTTATACTCGTAGGTGCTAGCCATTCTTGGATTGCCTTGGTCTTAGAAGGATCAATAGAGATTCCATCTTTAGAGATTATTTGGCCAAGAACAGAAATCTCCTGAATCCAGAATTCACACTTGCTAAACTTACCATATAATTCATGTCTTCTCAGAGTCTTCAGGATAATGCGCAAGTTATTTTCATGATCTTTTTAGCTTTTGGAGTATACCAAGAGATCATCAATGAATACCACCACAAATTCATTGAGATATTCCTTGAAAACTCTATTCATCAGATCCATGAATACAGAGGGTGCATTAGTAAATCCAAAAGGCATTACAGTAAACTCGTAATGCCCATACCTGGTTCGAAATGCTATCTTCGAAATGTCTTCCTTCTTTACACACAACTGATGGTATCCAGATCGAAGGTCAATCTTTGAAAAGTATTGAGCTCCATGTAGTTAGTCAAATAAATCATCAATGCGAGGTAGGGGATATTTTTTCTTTATTGTTAGAGCATTTATCTCCCTATAGTCGATACATAATCTCATGGATCCATCATTCTTTTTAACAAAAAGAACAGGGGCTCCCCATGGGGAAACACTAGGGTGAATAAATCCCTTATTACTCAATTCCCCTAGTTGTTTCTTTAGTTCAACTAATTCTATAGTGTCCATTCTATAAGGGGTCTTCGATATAGGCCTTGATCTAGGAATTAAATCAATGGAAAACTCAACTTCTCATTATGGAGGATGCCCAGGTAAATCTTCCAGAAATACATCTACATATTCTTTCACAACAGGTACATCCTCTATTTGATCATTCCTTTCCTCACCCATAGTCATTTCATTTTATTTCTCCCCAATAATTGAATTTAGTTGAGCTACTGGGGGTGGATCTAGATAAGAATTAGGTGGTGACAATTCTTCTCTAAAGAGATGGTGTTCCTTATCATCATCATCAAGAATCGTAACCTCTTTCTTCTTACAATAAATCTTCACATCATAGTCCGAAAGTCAGTCCATACCAAGGATTATATCAAACTCAATCATAGGTATGATGATGAAATCGACAGAAAAAGAACATTTTTGTGCTCTAATGGGGACTGATTCACAAAAATTTGTTGCAATGATACTTCCCTTAGGAGTTTAAACCGACAACTCCCTTGTTAAATCAAATTGGAAATGTTTAATTTTCTTAGCAAACTGGGAAGATATGAAACAATGCGATGATCCAGAATCAAATAATGCATTTTCTAAACATGAGGAAACCATTAAATTACCTGCCACTACGTCTTTCGGAGCTTCTACCTCAGCAGTAGTGATGGCATAAACTTGGCCTTGATCCCTTGGCCTTTTCCAAGGTAAGTTCTCCTGACGCTTAGGACATTCATTTTCATAATGAGCCACCTCCCTACAATTATAACACTAAATATTGGTATCATCCATCTTCCCTTTCCAATCACGAGCTTGGTGGCCTTTTCACCACACATGTAACAGACTCTCGTTCCCTTCAAGCAAGTACCGGGGTGTTTCTTCTCACATTTACCAAATGATGGATATTCAAACTTTCCCTTCTTCTACTTATTTCCATTCCCAGATTGATTAGTAGATCTCTTCTTCTCTTGCTTTGCTTTAAAGTCATAAGACATAGAGAATTCCTTTTCGGTCTTGATAGCACATTAGACTATGCCTTCGTACGATGAGAAGGATTATGAGACTAATGCTTGATGTAGAAATGGTTTTAACCCATCAAAGAAATGATCAATCTTACTTCTTGGGTTATGTATATAATCTCCAGCATAACTTGCTAACCTTGTAAAGTGAGCCTAATAATTATTGACATTCTCATCCTCCTTTTGTCTCAGACTCAGAAATTTCTTTTCCATATCTACTCGATGGTCGTGAGGAAATTATTTTTCTAAAAAAAGATCGTTGAACTCCCTCCATTCCATATTTGATACTTCATCATCTTCCTTTATATTTTGAATCAATGACCACCATTGATCAGCATCTCCAGTGAGGCTATAAACTACCATGATAACTTTTTCCTTTTCACTACTCCCCAAAGCTGGAAATATTTTCTCTAGGGAAAATATGCATTGCTCATCTACTAAGGGATTTGTACTCCCATTGAATGTTTGTGGTTGTTGTCCAATGAAGCGATCTAGCAGTGATCCTCCACGCTGCGGATCAGGGTGCTCTATACGGGTAAGGTTATTATTCATAACCTGAGTGAGTTGTCCCAGTATGGTGATTAGCTGATCGAAACCAGTTGCATCACCAGCTCCACTATAATTATCTTGAGCTGGAGGGTAATCCCTACATTTATTGCGTGTATTGATATGGTTTCCATTTCTTCCAGTAGGCTCCATTTCTAAATAATGGAATAAACTAGATCAGTTTATGAATCAAAATACATAATCCCATACTTATAAAACACTTAACATAAATTGAACTATTTATGGATATAATCCATAATCATAAAAATATTTTCTTTGAGAAAGTATAGACTCATAAACCCTTCATAATGATTTGTAAAAAAAATGAGAGTTATCCTAAGCATATCCCATGGGAGTGTTGTAACCAAGAGTGCATAAAGGCTCATTGTCGTGCACCAGTTCCCGTTCGAGTCTATCTTAAAGTGGTATTTTTGGGTTTTACCCCTAGGTACATCTGTTCCAGAGCCGCCTCTACCTGCTCGTATCCAGACAGGGATGTATTGCTCGGAAAACTCACAAAATCTCTAAAATACCAAAATTCTAGGATGTTCTTCTATATTAATCCGCAAAGTTCATCTTAGGTCTATGTGCTCTAATCAAAGTTTATCTAAATCTATCTTACAAGGTTTGTACTAAACTTCCTCTGATACCAACTGTAACACCTCGTCCTTCGTTACCCAGATTTGGAGCATTGTTACATAACATTGTCATGATCACAAGAAAGATCAAATCTTGAAAGACCGATTGGTTTAGTAGCCTTGGAAACATTAGATATACTCATAAAGTTTTGCATTACATAATAAAGTGAAAAACTACTATAATAACATATTGTCTCCATATTCCACACTATTATCCCCTCATAATATCCCTGCTGGTCATTAATAATTTACTTCTTCACATCATGGGAAAAATAAAACATAGAAAAGGGGTGAGCTCAAATGCCTAGTAAGGATAACAATATAGCGAAAACATTCATAAATAAGAATAAACATTTAAGGCTGTGTATAACTAAAAAAAGCCTTTTAAACTTGAACATCAACATAGTATGGCAAAAATAAAATGAAATAATGCCATTTACTTATTCACATGGATATTCTACTAATCGAATAATCACATGCAATATTAATAACCACTTTCATAATGATGGAATGCATAATGCCAGACTATCATAACCACATAGCCAAGGCCTCATGCCAAGACTACAAATAATATTTTTTCAAGGCCTTATGCCAAGACACTAGTTTGACTCATGAGACCTACCGATGCATCAAGGAGCTATAGCGGGCTCTACCCATCACATTTTAAGTCCAATGCATTCCCATATAAAAAGGTTTAAACATAACATAAACATTCGTATTAAAACTAGCATACGAAATGTCAATACATTCACCATAAACTATAAAAGGTATACAAATAGCATATCCACAGTCAAACATATGACAAAACCTTCAATACAATATAGAAGTTTTGTATCATAATAAATCAACTTCAAATAAGTGTAAAATCCATCAAAGGATGTTGACATAGATGAAATCAAAACTCTTTTTAGAGAAATATCTCTTTCTATTTTGAAATCATTTAAGAGTAATATATTTTTAAAATAAAACATTTTCATTGAAAATATTCTTATAATATTGTAAGGGAAACTTCGACGATTTTATAACGGTGGAAAATAACCGCACCCACCGTATAAGTTAAAAAAACATTCTTACCTTAATTCTGCTGAAAAGGTTAAAAAGCACCTTGTTTGGAAAACGACGGAAAGATTCCTTTATAAAAATCTTATAAACGTCAAAAAAGGGTATAAATGACTTTAACACATATTCATTTAAATAGTAAAATATGTTTTGAAATACATTTTTAAGAAACATGGATGTCGATGATAAAGAGATCCCAATTGATTATTACGTATAAACAACCTCGGATAATGAAGAGATTGTGAAATAACCCTTAACTTGTACTTTTCTTTGGTTGCAGTAGGTTAACCTCCCGTATAATGGTGAAATAATTGTTATTAAATTATACAAGAATCATATACATTAATATGATATTATATATGATCTTTTAACATTGATTTGTTAATAATATCTTAGTATTATCGTTGTTTCGGGTGTTAACTTACTCGCTTTCTTTTATATGTTTTGTTATGTAATCCATGTTTGTAATGAATAGGTTGTATCTTAATCATATCCAGAATTATATCAAGTCCTTAGATACTATTTTTAAATCATCAAATGATAATTATACTTGAATGGATATTATGGAGAACGAATCTCATCGCGTTCGTGGAGACGGTAGTCCGTACGTACGCACGAGCGAAAATATCATTCTTTTGATATTAAAATAATATATAAATGGATGGTATATCATATATAAAGAATCATTATCATGTTATATTTATTATTTACATGAGTTACACATCATTATTATACCGATCCAAATAACAATATATTGAATAACAATTACACCACGATGTGGAGACGGTATGTCGTACGTACGCACGTATGGTGACATGTTATTCAAAGGGTGGATAGAATACTGAATATGGTTGTACCATATTTATAATAACATCAATTTATATATATGATACTGGAGTTATTATTTTCGAATGGTAATAACAAAGAAAGAAGAAGTGGAAGAAAAAAGAAACTTTAAAAGGGGTGGGGAAAACATTACCTCTTCTTCGGGTTCTTTCTTTTGATTTGATCAAAAGGGATCCATAGGATGGATTTATGATCAATAAAAGGCCACTCAGTTGCAGTGAGGGATGTTGAGAGAGTATTTGGGCAGGTTTTGGCCGAACCAAAAGGCTTTTAAGGTGTGAATAAATGAGAAGTAGGAGTGCCCTTTTATAAGAGGGGTGAGGGGCACCTTTGGAAAAGCTAGAAATATTAATTTATAATAAATTCATATTAGGTTTCTAAGGGCTCCAAAGTTGATTATTTAAAATTTAAGGTGGGGATAGGTCGAAAACCATTCAAAAAATAGAATGTATATAGGTTTGGGTCATTATATTAAACTTATCTTTAAGTATTAACTTTGAGTAAATTAGTTTCACTTTTACAACGTCTCTTTGTATTTTTATATTATATACTTAATAAACATACCCTATACATCCAAGAGACCCCCAAGTGGTCCATTAATGATACACCTATCATGATATAAGTCTCTTGGAAGAATCTTATATTTTTATGAATTTAATATCAATTAATAATATAATATTTGTTTTAAAAACTCTTTTATATCAATTTTGACACTATTCAATAGTTGATTTTTGTGAAACTCATAACAGAATTATTACATAAAAAAAAGTTAAATACATCAATACTAATATGTCATATTAACCTATAAAATTAGTTTAATTCAATAAAAGTCTCAAATCATATTTATTTGGGTATTTATAATATCAATTATTTTAATTTTTCACTGTTATGGTAATTACTGCATCATCATTGTGTCATAGATAAATTAAATTATTTAATGTTTAAAAATTATAAATAAAACATCATTATGTAGGAAATAATTTTAGGTTTCTCATGAATATTTATGGTCTAAAATCCAACATATATAACCCTATGTAAAAATTGTTTTTCTAAAAGATATATGCTTGTGTCATTTTTGTATTCATTTTAACTTAATTAAAATAAAGTGTCCCTATCACCTACAGGTGGCTCCATGGGGTCCCCAAATCGACCCAAATATGCCCATGGTCGGACATGTATCCACCAATAAGGTTAGGACACGTTTTAGTTTAATTTAGTATTATTATAATATTATTTTTTAACCCTTATTTACCGGATTTACCCTTAACCATGGTAAATAAAATATTTACCGCAGTAATTATTCATAATTTCTAAAAACAAAAGTTACCTATTTACACAATATGAACAACTTGATTCCAAATATGGAATCCATTTTTACAAATTTAAATCACAGAAGTGGAAGAAATTAATTTAAAATTAATTCCTGTTGTTAAAGCAAAAAACGTGTTTTTAAGATATAATAACTATCAAAAGATTGACACTTGTTTATGTCCGGTTTAATTGTAAAATTATGTACAATGACCAAAATTATATTAAATGGTAAAAATATATTCTAAATATACTTTAAACCCACTCAAATTCATAATTTATCAATATAAATTATTTCGATTAAAAAAGTTGTTTTTAATTAAAATTTAGTAGTTTTCACTATTCATCAAAATATAAGTGTTATCCGAAAAGTTCCAAAATTTTACCCTAGGATAAATTCGATATTCTGAATCAAAAAATGAAGTCTATTTTGAAATATAAAATATATATAATTTCAAAAAGTAGGTATTACTATTTATAACGGCTAGTTTGATTGGTTATGGTGTGTTAGAACTCAGTGTTACATACAACACACGATATCACATTATTCAAAGAGAAGCGTACCATAGAAGCTTGGGGTGTTACAGAGGCTCTGTTACGCTTATCAGGGCTAGGGTCATCTCATTGGTGATTTCCCAAAATGTTGTACTACTGAGAGAGAGCTGGAAGACAAACCTCCTTGGGAGAGACAGTGCTTAGAGCATGGAGTTCCGTATGTTGTCAGGCGATGTAGACGAGCTAGAGTAGTAGTAGTGGGTGGTCCCCGCCAGACATAGGGAGCTAGAGGAAATGGGTGGGGACAGTTGCACGCAGTCATGGCTCATGACCAAAAAGCATAATGAGAAGTTAGAGGTATGACCTGTGTCTTTTACTTTACTATCTTTATAAATAGACATAGGTCCTAGTTGTTCCTTTTTCCACATGTCCTATTCAAGAATTTGAGGTTCCGGTTTTTCTGTGGACTTGACCCTCACACATAGAGACTCTTGATAGAGGGGACACACTGATCACACACATATGCTGATAGTGTGACCTTTCTCTTGGAGGTGATTTTCGCCGTTGGGATCTCATAGTTGTTTCATCGAGAACTTATGACATCATTATTGGTATGTACTAATACCTTTAATTCATGGAAAGATGATATTAATAAAGAGTTTTGGTATATCTACATGGTGGAGAAGGGCTTTCCTTTGTGGAAAAAAGTAAGCCCAACCATTACGTTTTGGACTCTCATAATGATTCCATCTTTAGTAATTCTGTGGTGGTAGAGTTAGGCAACAAGATGTTTTTGCAGTAAGTAACAGTTCCTAACCATCCATACTAAGTAGAGATGCCACAAGTTGGAGTGGTTGTGTTCTTGTTCCATCTTTTAGTGAGGCTAAATGAGGTTCTAGGAAGTGGGACTAGTAAGACCCAAAGTTCGCTTGTGGGAAACCCTGTTTCATTCGTAATTACTACCACACATTAGTGTCAACCTTGAATGAAAAACATTCGTGGGGGGGGGGGGGGGTAGAATAGTGCATCTATGGGAAGATGTGGATAGTGGTGTTCTCTTTATGATATTCGTCAGTTTATCGTGGAGGTGAGTCACTAAACCCATGACTATAAATGAATCATAGTACATAGTGTATTTCCCTCTTGACATAGCTAATGAAAAATATTCTTGTTGAGGCACGATGTTGACCTCGCAAGAGATGAACATGAGACTGGTTGATCTCATTGTTTGTTCATGGAGCATACTTAGAAGCATCATAAAAACCTCTTTCGAGCATGATTCCTCACGTATGTTTGGGTTGTCGATATTAGTGGTAGAAAAGTCTAAGGGTGGGGAGGATGTAACGTCGTAGAATTTTTGTGTAATTGTTTTTATTTATATGGAATTATTATGAGATAGTGAAATTTGAAGGTACGCGATTCAGAGGTTCGAAGAGCCCAAAATGGAATTCTGAACATTTTTTAAGGTACGTTCAGTAAACGAGCAAGCCATATTTTATATTTTTTGAACCAGAACTCAGATTGATAATTTTAGGGCACTGTTGAATTTTGAATGCCATGATTTTCCTAGAAATGGCATAACTTCTGTTAAAAAGGGTTGACCAGAAAAGTTATTTTTCAGAAATTTCGAGAAAAATAATAAAAAAAATTCATAGATTTATTTTATTTTCATTATGAATTTTTAGTGGTGGAAGGTGAAATTGTGGGGAAGAGAAATGGAGGTGACAATGCGCATTGGTGAGGCTTATCAATGGCCTGTTAAAATCGTAGTGTAACAATGCTTTAATGTCACATAACAGCGATGTTGTTTCACAAATGAAACAGTGCAATGACGCGACGTCACATCATAATGGGAATGCTACCATGTGGTTCTATTTATAGATCAACGTGCTGGGAAAATATGGAATACATATTTAAGTGATTTTTTGGAGAACCTATAACAGACATCCACCCTAGTGAATAATGACAAACGCCATCAGATATTCACCAACTACGATGCCTTTTGGAGATCAGAACCAGGAAGCGATGTCGGCATCTTAACCCCTCGAGAAAAAATTCCATGACATCAAAGTCATAAGAGGTAGGGGTTCTTTATTTTTAAATAGATTCCATGTTCATCTTTTGTTTAAAAAAACGGATGTGGCTCAACCCACATACATTTTTTTTTCGAAAATCGCTTCTTCATGCGGGAAGGTAACTTTTGGAGTTAAATTTTTGGAATGATTTATTTTGGTTTGGAATGCACTCCTCGAAACCTCCCTAGTTTTTATCATCTAACGTGGAGGGAACTGGAAGACATGAACAAGGCCTGAGCCCTTCTACATGTTCATTCATTATGATCAGATCATTGAAATTGATGGAAAGGCAAATTCGGATCTATCATAGTGATAAGGGAATCCTGTAGAGGTCATGGGCGCAAATGGTGTAAAAAATAGGCCACTGGAGTGCATCTGGAAGGTTGTGCCAGATGCATTCTGGATAGAGAAGATGCGAACCGCTGGTCTGGCCGGTGTAGAGAGGAGGAGGTGCGCCCTGGTGACATACCTGGGCAGCAGAAGCCATGGGCACGACGGGCCGTAGCACTGGAGTCCCATGGTGCCACCGTGTTTCTACGTGGAGAAGTCAACAAGTCATGTGGGTTGACATGGAATATGTGGCTGGGGGCCCCAGTCATGTGATTTGGTGTCGTGGGATACTATACTACATCCAGGGAGAAGGGGGTTGGCCCACAACTGCAGGCTGTGGTGAGCCTGGCAAGCCAAACAGATCAGGCCAGCTCAGCGGGCCGGTTCAGGCCCATCCAGGCTGTGTCGGCCCATGATGTGTCTGACCCAAGTCAGTCCTAGGTCGGGTCAACCCGGATTAGGCTGGTTAGACTGAGACTAGGTCAGGTCGGGTCGGTCCGACCGGGTTGGACCGGAGCTGGACCAATTTTAACCCAGTTATGCTTACAAGGCTTTATCTCTAAAACCATACATCAATTTTAGAAACCATCAAGGGTGCTGGAAACCTTGTGATGAGGCGGTCCTTTTGAGATACTCCACTTGAATTTGGGAAAAATTTGAAGTATGACTAGGATGGATTGAACCAAAATCCTATTGGTCCCTCAGAACTAATATGCATAAAACATACATGTCAGGCGTCCTATTGAGGAACTATCTGTCATGTTGGAACCCTTATGAGACATCAGTCCATGATGTAACTTCTTTTTGGAACATTATGGTAGTTTTGAAATGAACGATAGTCGAAGAAGAATAGAAAAGTTGTTTTTTATGGTGTGAGTTAGGATGACTACTCCCATAATGACTCAAGGCTCGAGTATTCTTTACTCTTATACTCAGATATATAAGGGACTCCCCGTGTCATGGGAGTGTGTTCATTTTCTTCTGAGAATGTTCTTAAATCATTGTAACAGGTACTCCCCAATTGGACTATGGTGTGGGTCCTCCATACATTACTTATATAGAGTTAGGTACTCCCCTATGGGGTAGGGTGTGGGTCTACAATGTTAAGAGTATGTACTCCACTGTCAACCCTGGGTGCAGGTCCTCCTTACATAATGCTACAACAGAGTCAATAGAGCCCTACCTTGCCAGGGAACGAGTCCTATAACCTTGGGTTAGTACTCCACTAATGTACTAGGGAGTGGGTCCCCCACAGAATAAATTGTGATATAGTCGATTACTCCCCTACTTTACCAGGGCACAGGTACTCCAGTCACTGAGTTGTTCTAGCATGCCTATTCTAGGTGAAAGTTCTATTTTCACCTTGTTCCAGCAGATTCAGTACTCCCATACTGTGCCAGTGTACGAGACCTCTAGCTTGGGGTATGTAATCCCCTAACGTACTTGGGCGTGTGTCCCCCATTGTGAACAAACTACCAGAGTTGTTCTCCATTACTGGGTAGGGTGAAGGTCCACACATATGGAGTAGTACTCCCCCATCTCCATGTAGGGATAGGGAGAGGGTGCTTCGTGGGAGTTGGAGCTCCCACAACAGCACGAAACATTTATGAGGATCATTCCCCTCGAATTGATTTAATCTATACCAAGTTAGATGTTAGTCCACCCTCGACGGACTGAGGTGTGATCCACTTTTTAGTGTAGCCACTGACATATCGTGGGTTAGACTAGTGCAGTGCTACCCCAACTAAACACAGTGTCGAGGAGCAGGCATATTCACTTGGTTTCCCTTGGTCTTTCCTCAGGCGCATAACCATGTCAAAGAGACCACTAATGTCAGGCACTAGAGGTAGTTCTAACATAATGTTCCTGATAGAGCACTTCATTTAGGACGTACCATTATGAATGTTTTTTTTGTACCTGATGGATTACATCTCTCAGAAGGGTGACATAAGGGATAGCCAGCTCATGGAGTGGGTACTTCTGATTCTTTAGTTTTTATTTGATTCTTCTCTATAAATCCTGGTAATGGATTTGAGGTTAGAGCCTTATGTTTTTTTGTGGATGAGATGAGTATATCTTGATGACTTAGACATATGTATGGGAATATACATGAGTAGAGATGACTATGAATAATCTTTGTAGTTTACCTCGTGGTTTTGGATTTGGGGTTTACTTGGTGCCTATTTTGTGGTGTTTTACTTTGTGTATTTACGAGATACCATCCAGGTTATTCGGGTTCCCTATTGAGTATTGAGTTACTCTCTTCTACAAGGGCTTTTCCCGCACGTGTTGTGTATGTAGTAGATATTCGACATTTCGATAGAGGCGCTAAGGTAGACGGGACTGACAGAAATTATGACAATGGGCTTGGTGGCCTAAACTTGGTTGGGCCATGTAGGACTGTGTAGACAAGACATACTACTTTGACTTTTAATTTCTTTAATACTCTAGTGATCATGAGGGATTTTCTGCAAATGCAATTCGGTGAACCATTTTAATCGTACTGTTTATAGTTATTTTCTAGGGCATATATACTTGACCAATTTTACCACTCCATACTTTACATATTTTTTTAACCTTGTTTCTCAATACATAATGTTCACATTTTAGCTTTGTGTATTAGGTTTGTGAGTTCACGTGTGTATAGGTATCCATGGAATTGCCTCACACTTGCAAGTTGTCATCTTCGACACTAGTCGCCAACCCCTATCCTTCAAGACTCTAGCTTGGGATATGTCCAGTTTTGGGCCCCATGAGATAGGTTATAACAAATAAATTTATTTATAATAATCATATAATACATTAATGGGATGTATATAATCCACAAAAAATAAATGGTTGTTAAATATGTCATATGTCTTACATGAATAAATGAAAGATGAGAAAACACTTAATACATGAGTAATTGTTAAATTATGATCCAAATGAATGAAAAACACCAAATAAAGCTTTTAATATAATTAAATTAAGTAAATTAATTATATAACTTGTCATAAGGATGTATATCCACCACAAAAAACAATAGAGTGGTGAACAGGAGATAAATCTCACAGAAATAAAAAGTGAGATAAAATTCCCTTACCTTGAGTCTTGAATATCTTTATACACATTCAAAAATAATTTATAATAAATATAATTTTATTATAAATCAACAATATATTAAAATTATAATATCTAGAAAATATATGTTTTGGTCATTACTATACATTACAAATTTATTAACAACCCCATATTAATTTTATGTTTCAGGTAATTTCCACATATTTTTTTATATAACTTTTATCTTTTTATTATTCATCCCCTAACATAGATCATAATTTAATTATTTAAATAATGTATAAAATGATTTATATCTCATATATATTTTGTATATAAACATTTATATAATATATAAAAGATAGATACAAAAATTGGAATACATTGTTCTTGGAGACAGTAAGTCATATGTATGCATGATCATTGTTTTTGTTTTCTTTTTGTAGTGAAAGAAAGAAACAAAAATAAATGTATGTATATATATTACTACATTACAGAAAAATTTTATGTCATAAATATAATATATTTTCATTAAAATCACCCTTAATATATTCCATGTAATGTGTAAACACTACTAAAAATTTTCGTTTTTGCGCTTGCTAAAGCGGGCGACCGCCATTTGCGGTTGCTAAAGAAGGTATTAGCGACCGCCATTGGCGGCCGCTATTACGAAACTAAAATTCCAGCGTGATTTTTTTCCCACGCGCGCTTCTTCTTCTTTCCCTCCTGATAAATTTAGCCGCTGCAAATGGTCACCGCCGCACGCCGCCCCACGCCGCCGCACGCCGCCGCACGCCACCGCACGCCGCCTCTCTTTATGTCGGACCATGCTTCCCTCATGACCACCGTCTACATTCCTGAACCCTCACCTCGAACTTCCAACGACCTCATCTTCATCACCCAAAGAACGAACCACCCACTTGTCATCGTGTGTCCGCCATGGCTGGCGGGGAAGGTCTGTGTTCTTGCCATATGCCGCGAGACGAGAAGAGACCCGCATGCGCGTGTTCCGTTGATGTGAAAAATTAGCGACCGCCATTGGCGGTCGCTAATGGGATTTACCAACAAAGCTACAGTGACCGCCAAAAGTGGTCACTGGGCGGTCGCTAAAGCCTTTTAGCGGCCGCTTTTGGCGGTCGCTAAAAGTGCTATTTCTAGTAGTGAAATGAATCAGATTATTTTGAATTGGTGGTAGTCCACACTTCCAAAAAAAGTTATCATATATACATAATATAGAAATAATGAAGGTATGTTTTATATAACAAATCTAGAAGAATATATAAATATATATCATAATAAATTATTCTTTCCATCATAGTTTTCACCTGTGGATGTTGGTTAAAGAATAACGAACAATATCTCTTTGTGAGGCTGTAATTCACCGTACACAAGAATGGTAAGTTCATTACTCATTTGATGTATGTGTGTATAAGTGTATCTTGAAGAATTAATATAAAAAGATATCAATATATTATATATATTTATGTTATTATGTAATAATGTTATATTAATAATAATTTAGGCGTGTTTGAAAGAAAATAATGTAATCGATCTTTAGGAGGGTGTTACCTTTTCTTTTGGAAACTCGTTTCCGGTAGCACAAAAGGGATCCTTGGATGGATTTATGCCCAAATGAAGGACTCCAGGATGGAGGGAAATATTTTGTGAGGAATATTTTTTTTAATTCTAATGGTCTTGAGAGGTGTCAAAAATTAGGAAGGGAAAGTGCCTTTTTATTTTGGGGGAGGGATGAGATTCATGTAAATTTTTGAAAAGTGAATTTGAACAATTTTTTCTTGTGAAATGTGGCCCCAAAAATTTACAAAATTAGTGAAAATGTTAAATAGGGTCAACATTGGGTTATCCAATGGACTTTGGATGAATTCTTATAAAATTTTGGTTCTTTATTTTATCGTTTAGTCCTTTAGTAATGTAATTTATCTCTTATTCGCTATAATTAATTTTAATTACTTTCACTAATACTCTTCGCCAAAAAAGAAGTTAATGTTATTTGAAATTATATATTATTCTGATTATAAATATAGAATCTATTTTTTCTAAATTCCAATCATATAATTGGCCGAAATTAATTCAATTTCAATCATGTAGATGTGACAACAAAGAGGGTTTCTAAAGTAAAAATGTTAAATGTTTCGTATAATTTTATATCCAATTTCAAAGTAAAATTGATACTAATGAACAACATTATATGAATGGATTTATAATTTATCTAATTTGAATTTAAAAGCAATAAAAAATTATATTCAAACATATAATTAAATTATATGAAAAAGAAGTTTTGAATAAAAATTCAGTATTATTCACTATTTACTAAAACATTAAAATTCATAGAAAAATAAAACAAATCACCCTAATATAGTTATTATATTCAATTTACAAAAATTAAGTTTATATCTTCAAATAAAAAATATAAAGGTGTAAAAATTGATATTTAAAATGTGTTCTCCATTAAAAGGCAGTAAAATCACAATTTAGAAAAATACTTATTTTTACTCATACAAATAGATTAATTCATACCTTATAACAAAAAAATATTTTTTATTAGTATAAAAAAGTATTTATTTAATATTTAATATATAAATTTTATTAACAAATTTTTCAAAAGTAGTTTATTTAATTTATTGAGCTAAAATTGTGTTTATACTTGGAGAAATAGTTTTCTTAGAAAATTATTCTCTGTATTTTGAAATAGTTTATACATTCACTCTGAAAAAATTGATAACCAACTGATTCATTTTATATTCTTATGTAGATCATATTTTCACAAATTAGTTAATCTTATTCTTAACTGGCACTCCAACAACTAGGTGGTCGCTATAATAAATGTTTAGCAATCATATTACTAGTATATATTAGTTTGGTAAAAACTCGTCCTTGTGTGTAACACATGTTGTAGAAGAGACTCAATATTGTGTGTAATATATGATAAACATAGTGTTTCATCCACCACTAGATAATATAAATGTTGGGTGTAGTGCATGATTAACTGGTTGTTTCATATAACACAAGAAAAACATATGTTTTTAATATAAAAAACTATATCTAGATTTGTGTGAAATGCAAAATATGAAAAATATTAAATTAATTAAAACAATATATATTTCACAAAATATCAGAGTGATACATTCTACCCACCTTAAAATGAATCTCACCCTCAAAATTCACCTCGGTAATAAAATGATTCATAATTAATTTTCCTTTTATAAAAACAATAACCATAAAAATTAATTCTAAAACTTCATTTAGAAAGGGAAAGTTAAAACTATAACAGCTACCCAAAGTAACTCATACATAAGAGAATTTATGTGTAAAGTGAAAATATAGACATGATAGATAAATATAACTATTAAGTTTGAATGAAGAGTGTTAGAAAACATAATCAGGAGAAATTTAACTATTGTAAATCCATTACCAAAAGAGGATTGAAAAAGGACACTCATATCATAAAAAATGACTACAATAGGATAAAATTTTATTTCAAGAAAATTTTTATAAATTTAAAGAATTTTCAGGAGAATATATACATACATGATTCATTATAATATTACTCATTTTTATGCCTTTTTCAATTTCCACTTCATCTTGTATTCCATGAAACGAAGGTGCATTTTTCATTCCTGAGATTTCTAAAGATCATGAAGTCCAATAATATAATGATATGCATTCCTATATATATTTATTAAAAATTATTAGAATAAGTTATCCACTATAAAAAAGCTTCATATAGAAATGTGTCACGTTAATCAATAAAACGTCTTACAAATTATAACATAATCTATTTCTTAAATGGGTACCCATATATACCTTCAAAAATATAATTTACCCTTTATTAATTAAATAAGATCTTTTTTTATACCAAAAACCTTTCCATTTGAAATGTGGGTCTATCCTTGTTCTAATATAATATAAAACACTATTTTATTATGTTGGAATCCATGTAGAGGGAGATAATCCCATGAAATATAACCAAGGTATGAAGAATAATATTTTTATAAATCTTATTAAAACAAAATGCAACATGATATTCCAAACTAAGAATAGAAGGATAAACGTGTTGTAGTTATAATTATTCCCCACATCCATTATGATTGAATTGTATTTCTATTTGTTACATTGTATTTATAGGTTGTTGGTGTTGATCAACATTATTAAAACATTGATTTGGTCACTTTTTAAAAATATTCCCAAACTCCCTAGAATTAAGGAATGGATGTGTTGGAGGTGTACCTTGTGGAGTTCTTTTATTATTCATATCATTATATTACTTTCTAAAATCAGTTCATAAAACAACCACATGACTTCCTTCCTTTACACACATAACAAATTTACTATCACAATTAAGAAAATTCCCTAAATGTTTCTTTCCACACATTGAGAATACATGATATATCATCTAATACTCTATAGAGTTCTTATAATTTACATCTAATTCCATTTTTTCTCTTCCTATCTAAACCACAATGTAGATACACAACTCCAACCTCAATTTCCGACATAATAGTGCATCTAAAAATATCTTCATATCATCCATATTTCTTTATTGATAACACTTTTTAGAAATTGGGTTTTAATCCATTAAATAATCGAGAAAAATTACACTCCAGATGAATGATAATACCTCAGGTTTACATTGAAAGTCTTGTAATTTTTTTATATGTTCTAACTGATTCACCATCATTCTGTTTAAGCGTAAGAAATTTTATCCCCCTATCTCACTCTCTATTTGTTTGAAGAATATTAGGGAAGTAAATACTGAGAAATATCCCATTAAAATCTTCATAATCAATAGAATCATCTTATTCTTGTTACATCATGTTCTTAATAAGGTTCCACCACTGATTTGATTCATCTTCCATATGATAAATAACCAAATTTCCTTTTTCATGATCAAAATAATGAATAATGGAAAATTTATTTTTAGTTTTATTGATAATTTACATAGAAATTGGTGGATTAGTGGAACCAATAAAATAAGGTGTACATTTCATTATGAAGGTCTCAATCGAACATTGTTCCCTACTTTTCCAAATTGTATGTTCAATAAGATTTATATCTAGGGAAGCTGTATGATCATAACAACAATGTTCTCCATTCCAGATCCCATAACCTTTTGTGTCTTAGTATGGATGTCATTGAATACTACATTTCATTAAAAATTAACATTGTTCTTTCATGTTCCATCTATTAACTTAGACTAAAAATCTTATCACGAGAAACACTCTTCGAAACAGAAAACCGCATAATCATAAAAAATTACTTATAATATGCCCAAATAATGGATCATAATTATTTAATCTATTAAACCTAAGGTTTATCCTAGGTTATTAATTTTCATAATCTACATAAATAATTTATTATGGTTCATAATGATTTTGTGAATTCTTAATTAAAATACCCCTGAGATTATCTAACTCTATATACATCAAGGGATATTATCGTGTACTTGGTTGTGTTCGAGTAAGGATCATCACACCGTTATGGAGTTGTTATCCCTAGGTACATCTATATCAGTTACACATCCACTTATAGTATCCGTAAATAGACATATTTATAGGAAACTACTCACACTATCCTTTACTAAAATACAAGGATATTTTCCTATAATTTTACTTATCCTTTGACTTATCCACAGAGACATCCCTAGACATATCCTTATAAATATAATTAGGGATATCACTGACAATTTATCATAAATGTTTTTAAAGTATGACTTAACCATTCCTTTTATTCCAAATATAGTGACCCGTGATTAACATACATGGATCTTACATCAATATAGTTAAATATCCATCATATTATAAATGTACCTACCTGAAGACTAGAATAATATATTCTCTTCGTAAAGAAGGAACAAAATCATGAAAACATGGTGGTAGATATTAAATGTTTCTCAAAAACATAATCCCCATTATTACATATACATATTTATTTTTTATAATCTTGGGAAATGAATCATTAGAAAGGGGTGAGACTGAATGCTCTGTAAGTGTAAATAAAGGAAGTACGAAAGCATAAGATGAATATAAGGTTATGATTACTTGAGAATATCATTTTAAGATCATAAAATTCATATCAAATACTATAATATTAGGACATAGAATAAATAGTTTTAGTTCATAAATGTTAATCATTAAGGAATCAATTAAATAATCGCTGAGAGAAAAACTAAGGAACATGGTATATAATTTTTGGCATACACATAAGCAATGAAAATTATATTTCAAGGATATATACCAAATAATTAATGTCATGTTATTATTGGGATACAAAATATATACATGATACAGGAGTTGGATAACAACCAATGTGACTTATTTTTAGGATTGGGATACAACTTGTTTACCTACTTCAGGATTGGGCCAACAACCCGTGTACCCTATTGTTTTCAGGTTTGGTCTTCAACCCGTGTACCCTATTTTTCTCAGGATTATGATAATAACCCATGAGTCATTTTAAATCATATATCACTTATTATTTTTGAATTAGTTTGGGGGAGATATAGGTCCCACCCATCACATAATGAAATCAGACCTATGTGTGGCACAAAATAATAAAAAAATCATCATATCATGAACCATAAAAAGAGAAAAGTTTCATAAACATAACAAACCATGAAATGAAATTGGTATAACAAAAATTTATGGATATAAAAACCTAGGGAAAATATTTAGGATTCATAATCATTTTATCATAAGAAAAACCATGAAAGGAATAATATTTCACAAGCAAATAATTTGTGAAAGAGAAACATATTCCATTAACACATAACCCGTGAAAAAGAAATGGGTCTCATAAATATCATGAGAAAAAAACACAAAAATTTTGTGAAATAATATGAATGTATCCTTCAATAATATCCACAATAAGGAATGAATAACTCCAGTGAATGCCATATTATATGGGAAATAAATTCAAAATATCATTAAAAAATTATATCCTGAGGAAAATAACATTTCTCATTTGGAAAAAAATATTTTTAGAACACAAAAAGTTTTGAAAACCCTTTTATATTAAAATAAACTTGATACCCTATAAATTAATATTTATTTTTTAAATATTTTTCCATTAAAAATTGGGAAATAATATTTAAAACCCTTTGAATAATTTTTAGAAATCACTATTTTGAAAGAAGTCAAATTTTTGAATGAAAATAGAAATATAGTGGGGTTTTATTAATTATTATTATTATTTATATTATGTTACAAAAAGTGTAAATGTGGTAGTAAATATAGAAATAAATCATAAATAACTATAGGAGAATAATATTAATGAATTTTATTGATATACTAATCATAATATTTCATTAATGGATGCATAATCATAAACAATCCTTATAAATGATAAGAATGTTTAAATAAACTCTTACAACTTGGTTGAATTGAATCATACTACCTATGTCATAAAATGAAATAAAATTAAACTTAAAATACTATTAAGATAATTATATTAGTTATATATCATTATAAATGGTGGTATATAATTCTCTTATAAAAATATAGGTGCTTAGAAAAACATATGTCTCAAAGAAGGCAGTTTTAGACAAAACAACCTTACTAATTTGGTAACAATTAAACCGTAAAAACCATAAAATTAAATTAATAATATATATATGTAAATACAAATAAATTTATTTATATGAATATTATAATAAATTCCTGGTAATTATATACACCACACAAAATTAATGGGTGGTGAATAAGGCATAAGTCTCACAGAAATAAAAGTGAGATGAGAAAACCCTTACTACATGAGTTATTTTTGAATCATAATAATCAAGAAATAATAACACAAATAAAAAAATTTAATATCATTAAATAAATTAAACTAATGATATGACATGTCATAATATATTATATACACCACACAAAAGACGATAGTGGTGAATATGGTATGAATCTCATGAAAATAAAAAGTGAGATGATATTCCCATACCTTATGTCTTGATTTTCTTAAAAATAATTCAAGACTTATATATTATAAATAAAAGTATAATGTAATTTTATAAAATAAAAATATTATTATATGTAACACCATATATGGGTTATTATGACTATATTAACTATTTATTAATAACTAAATATTAATGTGACATTTCATATATCCTTGGATTTGTTTTCATATAAGTTTTTACTTCTTATTATCGATCCTTTTACTTTTTTCATGAATTAATTATTTACAGAATGTAATAAATTATATATATATATATAAAACATATTTTTGGTATATAAATTTGTATAAATATCAAGAAAAATATAGATATATAAAATATAAAATACCATTCATGGAGATGTTATGTCGTACATATACAGAAATACTCTTTCCCTTTTATTGTCAAATTAAAAGAATAAAATGAAATGAAATGTTTATATATATATAAAGTCCTTAAATTATATTTTTTATTTCATAAATGTAGCATTTTTAAATAAAAAACTCTTAATACATTTCATGTAAAGTGTGAAATAATCATATCACTTTGAAGAGGAGATAGTCCACACATCAAAAAATGAAGTCATATTATATTCACAATATGAAAGTAATGGAGAATTGTTTTTTTATAAATATTCCAGCATAATATATATATATATATCATATAAAAAATTAGTGTACATCCTAATTCCTAACCATGAGAGGTGGTAAAAGAAAAATGAACTACATAGTTTTGAGGGGTGGTAGTTCCCCATACACAAGAATGGTAAGTTCATTATCCATTTGAGGGAAGTGTGTTTAAGAATTGGTAAAAAACATAATATAAAAATATATAAGTATATTTATGATACTGAGGTTATTAATTATTCATGTAATTAGAAAAATTGTGGTGGTGGAGTAAGAAAATAAAGGAAATGAGCCAGAGGAAGGGTGTTTTCTCATCTTTGGGTAACTCCATTGGGTTTTCACTAAAGGTATTCTTTGGATGGATTTGCACACAAATGAATGCTTATATGATGGTGGGAGGGATCTCTGGAACTAATTTTACCCTAATATGGAGGAGAAAATTGTCCTCATATCTGTGAATAAGTAGGATGGGTTAAATCCTTTTTATAGTTGAGGAGGATTAAAATTCTTGTAAATTTTTGAAAAGGGAATTTCACCCAAGTTTTTACCAGGTAAAGCTAATAAAAAAATTTAAAAAATAAAATAAAATGGAGTATTGGATTAAAAAACGGAATCCAATGGATTTTGGAAATTATTTTAGGGCATTTTGGAACTTAAGTTAGAGGTTTTGTCATTTATTAAGCTATTTTTTCTCTTAATCGATGTAATTAATTTTAATTACATTCACTATTCACTATTTATAAAACAAATTTTATCTTTTTTTTAAATTATATATTATTATTAATAAAAATATGGAATCAATATTTCAAAATTCTAGTCACATAAGTGGAATAAATTAATTTAAATATACTACCATAGAGGGGATGATAAACCAGGTTCTTAATGTCAAAATGTTCAATTTTTTTTGAAACATTTTGTATCCAATTTCAAATTGAAATTGATATAAATGAAATAAACTCAATTAATTGATGTATTATTGATATAATATAACTTAAAAACTAATCATGTAAAATTAATTTTTATAAATGAAGTTAATTTTATCACAGAAAAATTATAAATGGTTTAAGAGTATTATTTAAAATAGGTTCTCTATTAAATGAATATAAAATTACCATTTAGAAAAATAAAATTTTTTACTCATAAAATTGTATTAATTATTATATTATATATATTAAATCAATTTCATGAGTATCTATAAAATTAAATTAATATATAATATATAAATTTTATTTAAAACACAAATCAAAATTGTTTTTTTAATTTACAAAAATAAAATTGTGTTTGTACATAGAAATGTTTGTTTACAAAAGTAATTTCTTTATTTTTGGAATGTTATTATATTTTTTCCTACCATTGATAAATAAAAGATTTATTTTATATACATGTTTAAGTCCTATTTTTCACAATTTAGTTAATCATATTTGTATCATCCATTCCAATGGATTTGTGGAAGCTTTATCAATATTGTAATAATCATATTAATAATATATTGTATTTCTATAAAAACCAGGAACTGTGTTTAACACGAGTTTTGGAAGGGTATCCATATTGTGTGTAATAAAAGACAAACATAGTTTTCATGTACCTCAAGATAATATAAGGGTTGAATTTAGTGAATTATTAACTTGATATTTCAAAAAACATAATCCATAATTGGTGCTTTAATATAAAAAAAAATAATCAGTGTTGTGTGAAATGAAAAATATCAAAAAATTTAAATCAATTAGAAAAAAATCACAAAATATTAGGGTGTTACAAAGTGTTGTTTTAGGTTTAGGGATTTGGAGAATTATGTCATAACTATTTTATAACAACTCTATAATTAATAAAGTGGAAAATTTTGATCTGTATATATTTTTACTATAATTAAAATTATTAAAAATAAAAGATTATTTAATTTTTACAAAAATACTCACAAATTTAGCACAATTTTTTTCTTTCTTCTTACCCATCCTTAAAAACCAATGAAAATATTATAAAAATGTGGGATGAAAATGAAATCTCAATAATGTACTTATGAATAAGGATGTCTTTTTTCTAGTGAAAAAATATGAGAACAATTTTTTTTTCTTAAAAAATACCTTTATACCTATAAAGGTTATCAAATTTTAAAAAATGATCATTATCTTACATTAATAAAATCAAAAAAAATTGGAGCCTGAATATCGAGAATTAAAGATTCATGTAGGTGAATTGGGAAATCATTAACATATCACTCATACAAATGGAATAACTAAACTATAGACATACATCTATGGGGAACTTAATGCATCAGTGCACTATTTGGGTGCACCCACTGTTTAATCTATAATGAGCTCCCACATTAAATTTAATGGATCTCAAACATTCATAGAAAATATTAACTGACCATATAATGATAAAAACCTTGAAAAAATTATTTATTCCCATTTTCAAATTATTACGGACATAAAAACAACCAATCTCCTTACAAAACAATTTTCAATATCAAAATACCCCGAGATGAAGAATGATGGTCTAAATTTAATGAAAGTAGAAAATAGTGTAGGGGAAGACAAAATTTAAGTAACGGTTATAACGGAGGGAATATTATTTATCTATATATAAATTAAAATTAAAAATTCATTTTTTTCTATTTGTAATGAATATCATACATACCACAAAATGATTTCCTTTTAAAACAATTAATGGAATGATAAAGAAAATAATAAAAATCTAAAAACTATATTAATAGTGAATAAACCATTTTATATGAAAATAATTTTTCATTCCTATAAAATAATCATAAAATTATTTGGATTTCATGATGGTGTTATATTCAGTTCACGCACAGTATGTAAAAATAATACCTTCCTTTTAATTTTTAGAAATGATTTAAAAGAGGATCTTTAAATTTATATTTTACATGAAATTCCCCTAACATGAATCTGAATCATAATGTACATTATATATATAGTAGAATAAAAAAATTAGGTTAATTATTTTCTTTTTGATGAACCATTTAATTGTTATTATTCCTTTTATATCACTTATTTTCATGTTATATACAATTACTTAGTAATTTAAGTCTAGATCAGACATTTTGATAGTATTTGATACATATACATCTAAAATGACTTCATTTTGTTGACTATGGTCAAAGTGATAATAATTTTATCATATGCATAATAATATTCATGAAATATGTATCTCTTTTATAAATAAATTATACTTTTAAATCCATCCATTAAATCTATTTATGAAAAACTAATAATGCTACAATAATGGAGATGGTAGGTCGTACATACACATGGGAAATATTTCCATTTTTCAATGATCATTATGAAAAGAAGGTTAGTATTATATTGTCTTTATAAAATTATAAAAATATAATAAATTCCACAACACTCATTTAAATATATATATATATATATATATATATAATTTTTGTTACTTGGTGGTGAAGAACGAATGAAATTGCTCCGTGGAGTTGTAGTCCACATATATGTATGTGCGCCATTATCATTTTTTAGTGGAATAAATTGTAAGGAGGTAAATGATATATTATCTTTTAATAATGATAAATATTTCATGAATATATAAATTTTTTTCCATCATTATAATCCATCAATGATAGATAGTGACAGAAATCAAATTACTTCTATTCGTGAGGAGGTAGTCTATTATACACTTGAATGATGGTTTTGTTTTACATTTTATAGAAGAGAAGATGTATATAGTTTATGCTATTAACAAAATAAGATATTTTTATTTTTATTTGTATTTTTTAATTAATTTATATTTGTTGAAGAATATTTTAAGGATGTGGATGAAGAAATAAATTAACAATACTTTATAAAAGATGATAACTCATATTCGATCAGCCTCATTTATTAACAGTTAGTGAGAAAAATGGTTACTGGTTTGCCTAAAAAAGTTATATATAATGAAGTGAGGTATTATATTAATGTAATTTGGTAGGTTTTGGAAGAACCAAATGTTTTTTATGAATGAATAAATGATAATAAGTGTATATATTTTATATGTTAATGTAGGTGGACTCTTGGAATTTATCAAAATATTAAATAAATATAAATTAATTTTGAAAAAAATGGATAAAAACTTATTTATTAACAATATATGATAATTATGGATCTATAAAATCTTATAATATAATTTTTGGACTAGTTTAGATCACATTTTTACCCTTATCATTGGGTTTTAACAACTCATTAATCATTTCTAAACATACCATGAAAACATGGATTTTTACACTTCTGAGGTAAATATATTTACTATAAATGGGAAAAAGTATCATAAAAAGACCATGATTGATTTTATAAACCATAAATTAATCAATATTTTGAATCTAATATTTTTTGGTATTTTCTATCATTTAATAAAATTTTATTTAATATAATATATAACTAATGTGATTTTCTAAAACTATCCAATACATTGATTTTAATAACATAAAAAAAAAGTAAATTCAGAACAAAATATTTTAATCAAATATGTTCATGATCTAGATAAATCCCATCAATAACAAATTAATACAAAATTCAAAAATTGGTAGAATAAGTGGGTTTACAAAAGCAAGAGTGAAACACAACACACACCTCCATATCAATAGGAAAAGTTAAAAAGTGCAGTGAAACAAAGGAACATCTTAAGGAAAACTCTATGATTTACCTCTTGGATAGAGCATAAAAACCTGGTTTTCCTCTCAGTAAGTATGAATAACATCCATATGAAGACCATCAAGAGGTTGGAGACAAGGAATCAATGATGGAATTATATTCCCTGGGACTTTCCTGAATAATGTCTTCAAAATTATCATAGTTGTGGTCAAGTTAGATTCGATCAAGATATGTATCCATACATATTGAAAAAAAAATTTGTTAGTTTTAAAATTTTTAATAGTTTATCATTTATTGTAGATCCAATCAAAATATAGTGAAAGGAGACATTAACGAAACCTAGATGGGTATGGAAGATACCAACACCTCCATATGGTTCTGGTGCACCTAATACCATCCCATCCATATCCACATTCATCCATGAGAAGATAGGTGTGACCCATCTAAATGATTTCTTCATCATAGGTTTCTTGTCATTTCCTGGAACAGACAATGTTCTCCAAATAATCCAATCGGAGAGATTGTTATCCATGGAATCATTTTGGATATTAGAGGCTGTCAAAACCACCCTGTAAACAGTATTCAGACGAGCCTTCAAGGATGGCCAATGATTCTCAAAGATGATATTGTTTCCTTTCTTCAAATTAAGGAAAAGTTAATAGACACTACTATGACCATAAGTTTAATATTCTGATCACTATGTAAAGCATTACCAATAAAATTCATGAATCTATCCTGGTAGTCCCATGATATAGTAACACCAAATACAACTTGTAGGTGATTCCATATTATAGAAGAAAACTTACAGGGAAAAAAGTTATAGTGAGAAGTTTCATCATCATGTATACACATGTAGAATACAAAATAACGGTGGATCCCATACTTTTGTTAGAGATTCTGTATATGAAGTAATCATTTCTAGGTACTCCATAGTAGCAGGTAATGTGATAGATAGATGAAGGGAATGTTGAAAGATTTCAACCACAATGGAGTGGGGATGTAACCTTCATAAATTTACCGGTATTACTCCCTAAAAGTAAACTTACCAATAGAATTAGGGGTCCTAGATAGGATGTCACAGTCTGTGATGATGTTACTCTACACCTCTAGCCTCATTTCTGTGAGAAGAAAACCATACATTTTATGATAATGATGAATATAATCAATTTATAGGTTTTACACTAGGGGAGGCACCACCATTCATTCATTTAATGTACGATCAGTCCATCTTGTGGTCTATATATTGATATCAGAACTCTTACATACCATCTATGTTGAGAATTTCATAATTCCTTAATAGGATTATTTAATGGATGGATGGATGTGAAAACAATATACATGTAATTACCATTTTGTATCATTGAGAAAAATATGTGGGTTATAAACTACAAATAAACATCATTGTATGCCAATAAATTTCAACTAAATTTACTTATAATGGCATCATCGAAGATTTTTTGAACATTAATTCCCATACCCTGTAAATTAGTTGGTTTGATACATTGTTTCGAAACTATAATTATGTGTTTCTTTTCATTGATTGATCTAGTCTAAAAATAGTTCCTGATCATTACACGAAGCACATTAATGTGATTATAAGGCCATCTATAAATATGAAATCAATATATGAACACTGAAGTGGTAAAATAATTCAGAAGACAGATTATTCTAGCTTGAGAAATGGGTTTCCCTTTCCTGTTAGACATTTGATAGATAATTCTCGAATAAATTATTTTAAGGTAACTTTTTTAAACCTTTCCTCAAAATATAGTAATCACAATATACATAATGGGAAGGGTATTTTTATTCACTTTATGGTGCTTAGAAATCTTATTCTACTTGGAAATAATCACCCCTTTACGAAATGCAATAAAGGACTTATTATTTCTTATCACCTATCCAAATATTTCTTCAAAATAAGAAAAGATTTTCTTGATTCATGAATATTTACCTTTATAATATTTCATAAATATAAGGATTTTGGAAACCTAAAGAATATTGTAGGGGTAAAAATATCACTTCTAACCTTAATTTTTTTGGTATAATCCAACTTCCTTAATATTATTCATAAAAACACTTATGTAGTCTTCAGCCAAGGCAATGAGAAGTCCATAATGGGGGTCTCCTATTCTGAACCCCTAAATAAACGGAAATATACTCTATGTGACCCATTAATAAGGATTGATAACCTAAAACTATTCATGATGCTATTGGACAACATGATGAAAGACTCAGAGAAATAATTTTTTCTAAGAATCACAAAGATGAAGCACAAATTTATTGTGTTAAAATCCATAGATATTACAAATTTAAGTGAAATTATTCCATTCCTAAATTTTCATTCCACAATGATGAAACACTCTGATGCTGTGAGGGAAAAATTATGAAAAAATATTTTGGGGAAAAATAAAATTCATTGGGGGTTATTAGATCACTATAAATGTGTCTAATCCATAGGGAAATAACATTGTTCATGATTTTTGGGATTTTGTTTCCAATTGAAGCTCTCCTAAAGTCCTTGATATCCAAAAAAAATCCTTTTTTGGATATAAGGGAATTAATCAGGCATTGAAACCATATATAATCAAAGCATGATTGAAGAACTCTCTTATATAATTGATGACCCCATTCCTAAAAATGTCCTAGTAGAACATGAAGAATTTCATAGTAAACCCATCTGGCATAACCAAACATTCAATGGAGGTATTAATATTATATACCATATGTGGTGTGGAATGATCACTTTGTATGAATAAATATCTTCAATGTGTTTTACCACAACATTGTGATTTTGGATCTTTAAGCTATATTAAGACTCATTAACTTCAATAGCAGTAGCACCTCTCGAGTCATCTTCCCTCTATGAAAGCACTACATAAACATTGAATTAATATCATCCTATTGTATCCAATTGAAATTGTATTGATTCCTATCCAATTGTTCTGGAAGAATTAGATGGCCATCAAAGCATGAGGGAGCCTGAATCTCATCTATTGTGGGGAGATAATGGTTTTCACATGCATTTTGAAAATGAAGTAGATGTTGTTAAGTGGGAATAATATTATTTTGAATATTTTAAAACAAATCCATTATTTATTCCTTCAGCATTTGTTTACACATTTTTTTTCTTTCTAGACATAATTGTGGGTAGTATATCTATAGAATCAAGAATCTAAGAATTTGAGAAGACCTACCTACATCAAGAAATAGTAAGATAAGAATTTTTGAACTTGAGGGTGAGGGAAGATGATCTTATCTTACTATTAAAAATATCAACTAAAATTGGGTTTTGATTAGATTAACACTTGAGAAGAATCAGTCGAGATACAATGATCTCATCATTTATATAATCCATTTGAACAAACGTTCTAATTTACTGGCTTTCTTCCCATTGAGAATCTACATGATCCATATATAATCTACTCCCAGAATTGGGAATTCAGTAAAGTGATATTTATGAATACATAAGAGAATTTAAAAGCCTCTAATATATTAAAATTAGAGCAAGTTTTTTGCATATGGTCTGAGAATAGTGTTGAAGTCATCCATGAAAACCTAGATCTTAGTCACCTAAATAGATAAGGTTTCAAGATACATCTATTGTTAACATCTACTGATATAGAAGTTGGATTCTTAAACAAGTGAAAGGGAGATAAAAACACCTTGAATTCCTACATCAACTAAGATAACCTACTAATTCCTGATGTAGGAGTGAAGGAAAACGATTTTTTTCTTGAGAACCCAAAGAGTTTCAGCACCATTGTAATTTAAATTTTGTGAGAAAAAAGAGAATCCATGAGAAGCCCTACTGAAGGAAGACCATTTTTCAAACACAATCTTGGTTTAACTAAAGTAGTGTACCGGGGTTAATTATTCACAATGAAATGCCTACAGGCCTTGACTGTTTGAGAGTTCAAAATCCCTTGAAAATTCCAAAATAGGATCATGATTTATTAAGTAATACTTTTCTTCTAGTGCGAGGACCTTCCTTCCTTGGTATTTCTAACATTTTATTCATGGTAATCCATTTTCCTTTGAATATATATATTTTTTCATTCAAAAAAATGTTAGCTTTCTCAATAGGGTCAGTAGAGGGATCTTAACTATCATCAACCCATAGCATACAATGAAGAGGGGTGAATTTATTAGGTGAGTAATCAATTCCCATGGATGGATCCAAAAGGACTGTACTCTTAGCAGTTTTTTGCATGGGGATGGGAGATATAGGTTCCTCTATCTTCTTGTGAGCCACATCCTCAATATGATAATAATTAGAAGAGATGATCCAAGAGATTCCATGAGCAGTTCTAGTCTGAAGGGATTGCTCTATGATACTGCCATCAGTCAGCCTCCTTACCCCACTGCCTTATTCATACATAAAATATTGTTCAATGTTTTAATTAGATCCCATACCAAAACTCAAAACAATATAATTGGAATTGGATATGGTGTTATGAGACATATATTACTGGCATCCCACGTAATACATCTTTCCAAACTCAAAAATTGACTCAGCCATACCAACTTCATTTTCCTATTACGGCTTGCTGTAAGGAAAGACAATTGGATCACTTCTCTTCTCATATGCGAGGACATAAATAAGTGGATTGTCTTCTATGGAACTATTGAACTAAAATTCACATTCCATATATAGTTGTAACTTTATTCTAGGATTAGTATCATCCCTGATTATTTGGGAATTAGATCAGAAGCTAGGCATTAATCCATTCTCCTTTGTTATAATGTGGGTTTCCAATGCTAGTAGTGTTGGAGACCCTAATATTTCATTCAGATTGAAATGAAACATCCATTTCCATCATCAGCATTTGAGAGTCAATTTTTTAAATATTAAGGGAATTTGCAGACTCAAATTTTTTAAATATTCCAACAATATTATTCAATTCAGGTTCCAATGCAAGAACTTCTTCTGATGTGTTCAAAATCTGAGAAGGAGAATCACCTTCCAAATTCTCACACTAAGGGTCATTTCAAATGGATGAACATACAAGATAATTGTATTTTCATGTATTCCATTTAAATATATCAGTGTCCCACCTATAATATTTTTCATCAAGCCCCTTGATATTGTAAATAATAAATAATTTGGTCATATTTAATTCATAATCTATGTCGCAAAATAAGATCAAGTCCCCAATAAACCTGGGATTCCTTTTGTAAAGGACTTCAATCTTAATACTATCATCCCATTTGGTAACCACCATATCATCCCGCAAAGAGGTCTCCATATACATTTCCACAATATAAGGCCCCGGCCTTAAACCTTACTTAATATTGAATTAAATGAATAATTCACATTGAGGATCTTTTCAAATTTAGAGTTTTAGAGAATTAGGACATAACTATTACATCTCAAGAGATTACAAAGTAGAAACTTTTACTAAGTTTCCATAAAATAAAAACCCTTAAAAAGAAACATGTCCAGTTCCATCTTTTAGGTTGCATGACTTTCCCTTGATCGCATCCTTGACCCTATTCCACGTTAAGTCCTGTGAAAAACATTTCAAAAACTTGGGATGAGCATAAAACGATCAGTAAGGGATACACAAAGAATGAAAACTGTTAGTTTTTCAAACATCACGTAAACCATGTATACTTTATCAATGTAATACCTTCACCTTCATGAATTATTAAAAACTCTTCACTGAATAAAATATCATTACTTAACCTTTTGTAACCAAAGGATTACCATAAAACCCATATAAAGAACACATAACATATAAAGGTAACTTGGGACATAAATATAGTTAAGTGGAATAACCATACGGTCGACTTCCACACATATCAATTAATGGAATAGCCATATGGACAACTTCCACACATACTTAATGGAATAGCCATACGACCAACTTCCATACCCAATGCATTGGAGGTTATAACGTAACCACCCATCTTGGTATTCACGGCACCACCCGTCATATGGTTTATCATGTAACCACCTGTCAAATGTCCAAGTACCATTATAAAATCATAATACATAAAATAAATATAATGGAAAGAAAACATTTCCACACTTTGATCACAATATATCACATAAATATATTGACATAACAAATCCATTATAAAAACCATTTTCAATACCAAAAATACATAAAATAGTATATGGTATTTATTTCATTTTAAAAAAACATTATGTATTGTAGAGGAATCCAAATACCAAATAATACTCGCGGCGGCGGAAAAGGTCGTTGTCACCGTGTACGTTAAAAAAAATTCCTTTTTGTTGTTTAGTAAAAATCTTCATAGAAAAATATTCCTTTTGTATAAAATTAAAATTCAAAGGGGTTTATATGCCATATAAAAGATATTTGTGTATAAAAAAAAAATATGCCTCAATGAAAGGAGATTGAGACGAAGTCCCTTACCTCAGGTCCGACTTGACTCGATCGTTCTTTAACGTCCGAAATAATAAACTTGAGTTAATTTCTGTTTTATTAAGAACCTTTTTCAAGTTAATTATTCCTTTTATATCACTTATTGCCATGTTATAAACGTTAGGTAATCATTTAAGTTAATAATGTTTGTTTTGTCGATATTTGGTTCTTAAGTCGAAAGTGGACTTCTTACAATTACATGTTGTTCGTGTGGTCAAAGGTTCATTATATCCATAATGACATTCCTGATTTGGATATCATATATATCATATATATCTTTCATATACATGTATTTATAATATCACATAATCATTTAGAGTTAAGAAATGAAATGCACCGTTCATGGTGACGGTAAGTCGTACGTACGCATGAATGCTACTTTCATTTCTATATCATATTAATGGAATTAAAACTAAATGAGAGGTATGTATATTTTAATTCCAGAATTATATTAATCATTTAGATGTAAAATACATCATATATATCCATTATATATATGTACTTATAATAGTACATTACATTTGGGGATAAGAAATGA
Organism: Viscum album; assembly: GCA_963277665.1. Lineage (NCBI taxonomy): Eukaryota > Viridiplantae > Streptophyta > Magnoliopsida > Santalales > Viscaceae > Viscum > Viscum album. The sequence continues at coordinate 67,098,933 of OY728139.1, forward strand.
AATGCACCGTTCATGGAGACGGTAAGCCGTACGTACGCATGAACGCTACATTCATTTCTATCTCATAATTTAATGGAAAGAAATAATAATGATATAGAGGTATATTATAATTCTATTATAACATCATATATAATAACTTTAAATCCATTCTTTTTATGTCCCACATATGGCATTAACGAATCACATCACTTTGAGGGGGCGGTAGTTCGCACATCCTAAAATGAAATTATCGTGTTCAACCACAATGGAAACCATAAAGGTATGCCCAAAATGAAAAATACAGAAGCTTAAGGAAATAATAAACATATTATATATCATATATAAATATAGTGTCTTCTTAATGTCCACCTTGAAGGTGTTAAAAGAATGATGAACAATCCTCGTTTCAGGAGGCAGAAATTCGCCATCCACGGAAACAATATGTTCATTAACCATTAGATGTAGGTGTGTGTGAGTGTAGATCGAAATAATATTATAACAACATCCTAGTATATTGAAGATAGTGGATTTGTTACAAAATTAATGAATAAAAATAGTTTAGGGGGTTGGAGAAGCAAAATAAAACAAAACGACTCAAGTGAAGACATTACCTTAAAATCGGGTAAATCCGTTTGGTTTGAGCTCAAAGGCTTCCTTGGGAAGACTTATGCCCAAAGGGAGGCTTCAAGGAGTAATATAGGGATTTTGAGAGGCAAAATGATCATAGATTGGATGATCCAAATGCTTGAGAGGTGTGGGTAAGGTGGTAGAGGTGGGGGCCTTTTATAAGAGGAGAGGAGGGGCACTCTTGGAAAGTAAGGAAATGTTACTTTATTTTCAAATGGTTTTCGGATTTTAATGGCCCCACATTGATGTGTTTCGAGTATAAGGTTATAAGGGTTCGAAATACACCCATACAATAGGTTTTTGACATGTGTAGGTCTTATATTTTACATTATCTTTCCATTTTATTTAAATCGTTAAGTAATGAGGTAATCAGTACATCATCATGGTGTCATAAATAATTTACTTTTTTTAATGACTAAAAATTATAAAAAAATACTATGATTTAGGGAATCTTTTTATATTTCCAATGAATATTTATAGTTAACAATATGACTTGTAAAACCCCATGTACAAATTGGTTTAGTAAAACATTTCATGTTTGTTTCATTTTTTACTTTAACATTAAATAAAAGGCATAAATGTCATTATCATACCCAAGTGGATCCATGGGGTACAAAAAATAGACCCATGGGTTGTCTAGGTCGTCCATAACTCATCCAATAGGGTTAGGAAAAGTGTCAAGATATTTTCAGTTTATTAAAATATCATTTTTCCCTTAAATTACACTAATTACCTTTAATCGCGATTAATAAAACATAAAAGTTACCATTCACGAAAAAATTATTTTAATCCCATTGAACCACATTTTACTTAATAATAAAAATAATTTAAATTTTATTTTTGAGATTCATAACACATAAGTGATAAAGTCCCATTTAAACTTAAAATCAAATTTTGTAACCACCACTTTGCGGTTTCACTATTCATCAAAAATTGAAGTTTTCAGAAAAAACTAAAACATCACCCTAAGCTATATTTGATATTCCGAATTAAAAAATGAAATCCATTTTACAAAATTCAAAAAATATAAGTTTCATTAATTAATATAATAATTAATTTCCACTGTCAAAACAAATAGCGTGTTTTTATGAAACAATAAATATCAAAAGATTTACACCAGTTTAAGTCCAATTTCAAAGTAAAATTAATTCCAACAACCACTATTGGATTAAATGATAAAAATATATTCAAATTGCACTTAAAAACCAACTCAAAAGATTATCTAATCATCTTAATAAATTAGATTAAAAAGAGGTTTTGAATTAAAATACGACATTTTACACTATTCATTAAAAAATGAACTTTATCAGAAAAATACCAAACAATTACACAAACTAATATTTGATGTCATGATTCTAAAGAAGTGTTTTATTTGGTCTAATGGAATGTATAAGAGTGACCAAAACTATATTTAAGGACGGTTCTCCATCAAATGTTGATAAGTGGACCTTTCGTGAAAATTAGAGCATATACGCCTAAAATTGAATTGTTTCCATAGTTTAAGCCTTTATCTTTTATTAGATAAAAGTAAAAACATTTAAAAAAACATATATAATTATATTTTAGTTCTTTCTATCCATTCCCGCCAATACAACGGCTATGTGTTAACTACCATTTAAAATAATATTATTTTATTACTTGTATGCAACGAAAGATTTCAATGAAACTCTTTGTCGCGTATCGGGTACGCTATCGAAGATAGCAACCATTTTAAAGTAAAATTAATATTTAATTCGTAAATATTAATAAATATTAAAATGTTTTATTCATTATTTACCTGGGATGTTACACACAAGTATTCTTGAGAAGTTTCTGATCCTTGGATTATTTTTATGTTTATCAACTCTAATTGTTTTATCAACTGAAGGGGTAATGTCCCTTAGAATTCACGAGTGGAAATAAATCTAATTTATCTTTCATATTCGAATCCAGATATGTTTTTAAGTGTTACTATTATTGATTGGATCAATGTTTCAGACCTAATATTGTATCCTAATAATTATATGTTTCAGTGAGATGGCATCGAAGCTCTGCACACACCACTTCAACACTTGAGAATGGAAAACAATGTGGATTTAACCCTTTCCCATTGTAGTCATTTTGCAGTCCCTGATACCCATATCTCAGAATTTCCATTAAAAATATTATAAAACCAGTATGTCTTCTAACCATATGGAGTTTGGACCCTCAAAATTATCAATAATTTAAAAAGGTTGATCCATTCCTTACCAACATCCTAGTTGGCCGAGACATGTACAACCCAAACTTTCGTAATGATCCCTCTTTGAGAGGGGATACCAAAATCAGAGAAATCTAGATTCATCACTGGTTTGATGAGATCTGTGAATTTTTTCATTTGTGGGAATGACTCTGTAGGTACCTCACCATTTCACACAAAACCATTTTTAGATGCACAGATATGAAAAGGATCCCTGTGCCCTAAAAAATCAAGTTGAGGACAATCCGTCACTTCCATAGATTTGTTTGAAGCATCTTCATTTCTGATTTGTGTGTGGATTCCCTATTCCTATGAGACCCCAATATATTCATTAATTCTATAATGTTATTGGATCAGAAAAGTTATGTCAAACAATGTTATTTTTAATATTTTCAATACCATATATTTACATTAACAATTAATAAAATAATTACCATGTTATAATTGTGTAAATATTTAAGATAAATAATTCTTCATAAAAATAATAAATAAATTACTAATATAAAGATAAATATTTTATTTTTAAAATTAAAAATTTTAACTAAACATATCCCATGGTTATCCCAATTTTAATAACATTATTATTATGAAAAATAGAGTTTGGTATTTTTTACTTTTCCCTAAATAAAATATAATGAATATTATAATATAACCAAAATGGCAAAAAATATTCCATATAGAAGAATCTTGGATGAGTATGGATATAATTGAATCATCCAATAAAACTAAGAAAATTGTTAGTGTTATCATGTCTTCCTTTCTATTATATTTTTAACATTAACTATTCAATTTATCTTTTATCATGTTAGTAAAATAAACAAGGTTATATACCAAAAAAGGAGACTATTTACTAAATTTGGACCTCCGGATTTGAAATATTGAATACATTTTTCAAAATTAAAATCATATAAGTGGAATAAATTAATTTTAAATTAAATAAAAAAAACATAAAGATTTTTTTTATCAAAATAATTTATTTTTATGTAAAAAATTTTAATACTAAATTAAAATATAAAATTCATTCCAGGTACTATAATTTTATTATTTTTAATGAAATGGTATTAATGGAAATTTAAAAAAAATTCCAAAAGGAATTTTATTTTATAAATACTCTTAATGAAAATATTAGTTCAATAACAATCTTTAGTTTTTACCATTCATTGAAATATAAAATTTTTCAAACAATTATATTAAACTAATCCTAAGACAATTTTGACATGAAAATTTCAAAAAAACAAAATTAATTTTTCAAATAAATATTATATCATTTATATAATATTATTTACAATATTCATTCATAAAAAAGGAAAACAATTATTGAATAAAACATATTTTTGGTGAATAAAACTGCTTTACTAGTAATTATGTGAATATTTTCAAATCATTTTTTCAACATCTATATTACATAAAAACATTATATTTATTTTTAAAATAATTTATTATTATCCATACCAACTAAATTAAGGACATTGTTGTAATAGTCACATTTAAATTGTAATGTTTTGATATTTATTTAAGTTCAATGTTGTGGGTCTTGTATGATATTAAACACAAAATTTTCTTTTAAAATATTAGGATATTAAAAATATTTTTTTATATTGAATAATTTTTTTTAATAAAATTAATATTTATCCTAAAACATCCAAGTAAATATCACTAGAATGTATGATTTTAAAAAACATAAATCTATTCTAGAATTTTTCTAAAACATGTTATTCTGATTCAATTATGTTCATTCAGGTTCTAAATTTTTCAAAAAATATAGTTTTATACCCCTTAATGTTTATTAAAATTCTTTTATATGATAGGGGAGTATGAAATTTTGTACTTTTATTTAAATAAACAATAATAAATGACATAATCACATCCATGTGGGAAACAACCATACAACCAAATCATTGATTATTATGGAAAAAATGGACTCATCAAATAAAATTTAGGAATGTTTTAGGGTCAAATTAAATTTCTTATAATTATATTTTAAACTTTAATTACTCAATTTACCCTTTATCTCGAAAAATAAAATTTTAAGGTTATTGTTCATAAAATCTAAAAAAGAGACATATTTACTAAATTTGTACCAACTTATCACTAAAATAGAATAAATTTTTAAAAATTAATGACATTGAGGTGAAAATATTTAGTTTAAAAATACACCGAAAAAAACTAAAAACTGTTTTCTAGAAAAATTCCCATTTAAGTATAAAATATCTTTATATGAAATTCAAGTATATAATTTATTTCAAAAAACATTATTTCATTATTATTAATAAAAATTAATTGATGAATCTTTAAAAATCTTCCAAATATAATTTTATTTTAAACACACTTTAAAAAAAATATAACTTAATAAAAATTAGATGTTTCACAAGTCTTTGAAAAAATAATTTTTTCAAACAACTCTAAAAAAGTCATCTAAAATTAATTTTAACCCGATGGATAAAAAAATAAATGAAATTTTTTAAACTAATATTATAATGTTTTTATAAACTAGTTGTAATATTTAGTCATAAATAGAAAGAAAAGCAATTTTTGATGAAAAAATTTTTTTAACAATAAAATTACTTTACACTTTAAATTATGTGATTATATTGTAAATATTATATAATAAATTTATATTATGTATGAATCCTATAATAATTTCATAAATCATTTATTTTAATTAATACCAACATAATTAAAGGTTAGTTTATAACTGTTACATTGAAATTATAATATTTCATCATTTTCTTAAACTCGGTTTTGCATGTCTTGTATGCTATGAAGCTTATTATTTCCTTTGAAAACATGAACATATTACTCATGCAATGATATTGGATTAGATCACATAAACTCCTTCTACAAATATTTCACCTTGAGAATCCAACTTAGTGTCATCTTAATGTTCGACAATACAAAAATTTAAAGTCCTTCTAGTATTCTTTTAAACATGTTCTTCATATACAATTACAATTATTTTAATTCTAACTTTTACACAAATTAATATTTTTAGAATTTTGGTTTTGAATGTTATTATACATGATACAAGTGCTTCTAGTGGACTCCACCTGATTCTCTTTTATGTAATTTGCACTTGAGGTTGAAGATTCTTCTTCTGATCATGTGAACATTGGCCCCTAGATTTAGCATATGGTTCATAATTTCTATATATTTATAACTATATGATAATTTACATGCAACCTAAAATTATACTGATCAAAATTTTTTGAATTCATGTTATCTTGGATCACTATTCTAATTTCTCTAAATTGTTTTTCTTTAAATGATCGAACAATTTATCATTGTATGGGTGTTTCTTTTGAAATAATATGTGGTTTTGGACATTACTTTAGGAATCTCCATTCCCCAACACATCTAGTAAAAAACTTTAGAATAATCTTCTAGAAAAATGAGGTTTCTTCTTAAATTATTATTTTATAATATTTATATCAATGATTTTTTATTTTTTATTTCCAATACTTGACTCATTAATCTCATTAAATTTATATTAAAAATAATAATACATACGAATTCATATTTTTTCTTCCGAAAACCTTATTCGAGTTAACTAAATATTTTTATAAACCCAACAGCTTCACTTCTATCATTCGGAATTTCCATATTAGTTGAAAAAAGTAAATTCCTATCAAATTTATCATTAAAAAACTCATATTTCATAAATCAAATAACTCAATTTGAAGGCCTCAATTTCTATTTTTTATAATATGAAAATACCATCTCAAAATGAATAAATTTTGAATATTCACAAAAGTTATATTTCTTTCTTCAAAAATTAGAACAAACATTATTAGAATGTATATAAATTGGAAAAAAATTGGAATCCCTTCCTGAACGGAATCATTACCATATGTCTAGATTTATATATCAATTGAACTCATTTATCATTTAAAAAACATAAAAAAATCATTTCAGGAAATATGTTTTCATATTATTATAGAAATCTAATTATCTTAATAAATAAATATTTCCTTCAAATTACTATTAATATATTAACAAAAAATTTAACCAAAAATCATTGGTAAGAAATTTATATTTTAGTTTTACTGGATTGAAAATACATATTAGAATTTGAAAGTGTCTCATAATTTCATTTATCATTATAACATTTCTTATAAGAATAAAAACCACAAACCTTTAGTGGAATGGGATGATATATTTTTTGGATAAAATCTTTCTACCAAAACAATGTTTATTTTTCATGTTCAGACTATAATAATGGTTATTATATAGATCTATCCTAATTATGACACATTATAATAGTGACTCTTATACTAAATTAATGTTTATCTTGTGTTATCTTCTCAATGGGTCATATAGCATCAACTACATACTAGTTTATCAATCCTCCTCATGATGATATATCTAAAAGATTTTATAACCATTCTTTGGTTTATCCTTCCAAATAAATTAGAATGTATATTTATTTTATGTATTGTTATAACTACTCATGGTAGAATTAGTATATAACATACTAGGGTTAATTATTAAATTTTCTCGTGAGGATGTTCACTTTCGAGGCAATGCAATTTGGGAAAAAAATTGAATAAACCCAATTTTCAATTAAAAAGTATCTTTGAATATAGATATAGAAATTATGAGATTTTGATTCATTACATTAGTAGCACAATGATCTATAAGGGTTTTGGTTTAATTTTAAACCATGCTATCATATTCACGGTGAACACAAGAAGTTTAACTTGAGTTTGATATTTAATTTTATTCAATGCCTTATTCAAGATTTATTTTTAATAGTATAATTATAAAGTTTTTCTTAACCTAATAACTAGGTGATAAAACATAGTAAATGATGGAATAAGAAATGTAAATTAATGAATGTCAATTTTTCAGTGCCAACCTAGTAACTAAACTATGTTTTTCCACACTAATCACATAACAATCCAAAAAATAATTTAATTACATAATATTTAATTATATAATTATAGTGGATAATAGTTGTCTCAAAGGCGGGGTAAAAATTAATTTTAACACAATTCTTAAAATGAAGTGGGTCTGTTTGGATTTTTTCAGAAATTTGATAATTTTTTACAATAAAGAAAAGGGAAGTTGATAAAGTGGTATAATAAGTATTTTTTAGGAATTAGATTACCAATTTCTATGCTATTATGATAATAAATTGATTAAAACCCATTCTATAATTCAATAAATGAGTAAAATAATAACCAATTACAGATAATTATTGGGTGGTAATGAGTGTGAGATTCAAATCAGTATTTAACACTGCTGATTGATCCACATTACCATGACAGTGGGATCAACAATAGTTAAAACTAAATTCCTCAATAAATTACCAATCATTTGAACATACTCCAAAAAAGTCCAAAAGGGTCAACTACTCCCCAAACAAGTGTTAGTAACAATTAAATACTATACCAAATAACCAATATGTATTACATCATAGATAGAAAAGCTTATGTTGATGAAGAAAAGAATTATATCACCCAAGGAAATATATAGTAAAGGATGTATAAACTGAAAATAATTATACTCAATTAAACATTCCAACACATTAAACTAAAATCAAATAATACTGGAAAAATTTATTATTTTTATTCAAACTCTTGTATTAGAGAAATGTTCTCTTTTTTAATTATCTTCTCCCTCACTTGATTCATAGATTTTACCCTAAAAATAGAGATTTCTGAGATCCCTACAACATGAATTTTAAATATTTCACTCCAAATTTTATGTCCCTTAAAAATTAAAACATTCAATGTTATCCTTGCAAGGACAACTGGAAACTATATTAAAATCTTCATTCATTCCAACTTTGGTAAATCTCTCACATATAAAGATCATATTATGATTTTTTTTAAATTCATCAGATCTATAGATTTAATATTATCATTATGTCATCAATTTCTTCCAAGTGTTTAAAAATATTTATGACCATATTAAATTTCATTATTTATGAAACATGATATTCATAAACAAAAAATCTCTACAAGAGTGGTATGAAAAGCAAGAAAAAAATATTACGCATGATCCTAAAATGTTTCCCAAATATGAAACAATAAAAAACATCCAATGTTTTCTATATATCAATGATAGATCTCTAAAAAATATTATATATCATTAAATATATTATACCAGAGAGGAAAATATTTCATATCATATGTATGATCCACTCTTTACCTCTACAAAAGAAATATTTTTCCCTTAGGTATTCCTGGGGTGATTTAAATTAATGTTATATATTGGTTGTTTAATCCATTTAGAGAATACATAAGCCTTATATATTTTTTTATCTAAGGATATTAATATTACATATCAGAAAAATGACTCCAATACCTACGTTATAACATACGTTAGGTTCCCACGTTTCATTTTTCTATAGTGGCTATGTGCATCACCTTTATGTATCAGCATAATTTCACTTATGTTTGGAATGTCCCAAGATTAAGGGTATTTAACTTAATGAAATAATATTTTAATTCTTTATAAACTATATATAAGAAAATACTAATTCTTAAAACTTTACTTAATTAAAAGAATCTTATTGTTGTTCATCATCGTACTTCCATAATCTCTATTTCTTATATAAATTGTTCAGCATGTGAAAAGTATGCATGAATTATGGAACCATTATATATTTAAAATTTTAACTTTATATATTACCATATTTTTAAAATTCTTTCTAATTCTATTTCCTTACAATTACACTAATGTATGTTGTACATTGTTAAATATAATGATCTTTTCTAAGTTCATCTAATTTATATCCAAAATTTTATTACCTGCTTCTAAATTTTATCTTATGAAACATACAATAACTCAATATGGAAACCCATTACTTCTAGGTCATTCATATTCACCATAAAATAATCTAAATATTATCAATAACTGACCATTAAATTAATTAGATAAATTAATAAAACCTAATAAATTAATAATTTCATCCACTTTAAACATTATTCTCAAAATATAATGAACTTTTTATTCAATTCAAAAACATTCTATATATCAATTAATTAATATATGTGAGGGAATATAATTAATATATTATTAATAAAATATAATTAATTTATTTTCTCCTTGGATAACTACCATGATTATGTCTTACAACCATTACCTAATTCCATTCTCACTTATTATGAGGTATTCCACTCAAGAATTGTAATATAAGCCATACTATAGTATTATTAGAATCATAAAAACACCATACATGACGAATTGTATCACTGAAACCCCATATCACCATGAACAATGTTTACATCTTCACAAAATTATAAATATTTAAATTATAACTTGTAATAAATTTCCCTCTTATTTATTCTTCTCGAAAGTCCCAATTAAATTTCAGTTATTAGGTTTTCATTTATCCTTTTAAGTAATAACCAATTATAATAATAAAGTGAAGTTATTATTTATAATGGAATTAATTTTTCTCCACTTATTTTTTATATTTATATGTCTTTATATTGAATTATATCTTTTTTTGAATCTAATGGGTTTCAATATTTTTAGTAATTAATAATTTCATAAGTATCCTTGATTCATTAAATATTAAATGTTAAATAAATACCAATAATTCAACCACTAATTCTATAATACACAATATTTTAAAATATTTTAAAATAATAACTCCCCAAATAATCCTAGAGAGTCAGGTTCAATAATCATAATTGATTTAATCTTAATTTTTTATTTTATTCGAAAGAATCACATAAGAACAAAATTTTATTGAATATGAAATATTATTTTATCTATTAGTATTAAATTACAAGAAAACTAAATATCTATATTAATTAACTTTTTTGTTTCTCACATAGATATTAATGTGTTGAGAATATTTCAAATATTTTTTTTACAAAACGATAAATATTTTCTCATGGACGAAGTTTTTTAGTAAACATCAAAAAATTATACCATATATTTATCTTCATTGAGTAGCCTTCGTGAAACTATATCTCATTTATTCATTTATTGTGGAGAATTTTCTATATTTTCTCAAACATATTAAAAACCATGTCTTCTAACTCACACAATAATCAACATTTAGTTGAATGATTTTATATATCACCCCAACTTCATTCTTTTGTAGTTTTTGTCACCTTAGTCAAAATTTACAAACTCAATATATTTTTCATAGAAATTAATAATATTTCATAAATTTATTCAATATAAATATAAAAATATACCAAATAATTTCCAAATAATTTATGTTAAAAATATATTTATGTCATTAAATAAAAAAATAAAAAATTATTATCCCCACATTATCCTCAATCATTATAATAATTTATATTGAAATCCTTATATATTAGAGAAAATATAACATATAAAAATCCATTGATCCTTAAAACTTATTATATTTATCTCTCGCAATTTAACTAATCACTTATACTACTTTTGAAATGTCCATTATTTTATAGTTACAATTTAAAAAATGTTTTCCACTATAAATAAAATAAATTTACAAGGTATTTTGTTGTCATTGCTTCACTGGTTGAGCGCATAACTTATAGAGATTTATTTTATTTTAAATAATGATATAATTTTACAAATATTTTTTTATTTAATAATAATTATAATTTATTATAGAAGTTAATTTATAATAGTTAAATCATCAATTTTATAATATCTACAAACATACATCACTACAATAATTATTTTGTATCCATGATCCTTTATAAAATTTGACCTATAAATTATTTCTCTAAAGAGAAAATTTCTTACCTGTTGAATCCAATAATCAAACAATCAAATAAATTTCATGACATGAAATTTTTAATTCTAATTTCAAGGTAATTGAGGAAAAAAATAAAGGAATAAAATATTATTCAATATAATTCTTCTGTCCAGTTTGCAATAATATATGATTAATCTACCAAAAAAATTATGATCTTGAAAAATATTTAAGTTTGGTAATATATTTACAAGGATAATAAAATTATGGTTTATTATATTTTATTTGAGATACAGATTTTAAATATAAATATATAATATAAATATTATTTGGGATATGGGAGCCATATTTTTTGTTCATATAAAATTCCAATTAAGATTACTATTAACATTGATTTATAACATAGAGTTAAAAAATTCCAAAAAACAAATTTCAACCATTTAATTTTAATTTTAATAAAAAATATACGTAGTTTTCCATTTTAATTACATAAAAAATTATCCCACTGAAACTGTAAGTAATAATTTTATTTGTTATGGTTTCTCTCATCCTCTGATTTTATAATGTTTACATTGATAGTATTTTTTGGATTCAAATATTATTGTGATGGATTGAAACCCTTGTGAGGACCATCATGATTGGGATAAGTCAAAAAAATAATTAATTTTATTATTTATAAATGTTAATCTGTATAAAATATTTTATTTGATATAATACATTTAGTTAAGTAAAAAAACTAAAGATTTCCAACCAATGTATACATTAATATTAATATGTCATTTATATAATTATAAAATAATTCTCTCTAAAAAAAATTTTATTTATTTTCAAATGTGTGCCAAAAAATCTCTATAACCAATAAAAACTTCAATATGTTTAAACTATTTTCCAACCATGAAAACTCTAATATTCTATTACTAAATTTTCAAATTAATTTACATAAAAAATATTTTGAGTCCATGCATGATAATTTAATATGTTATTTTAGTAATATAATTTGTTATATAAAACCTACAGAAATCACTAACCATTAGACATTTTGACACCTATAATTAAATTTTCTTTGTATACTATATTATTATTTTTATTTCATTAATTTTTCAAAATTTTATTTTACTATGAACTTAAAAAAATAGTGGGAAACAATGCAATTATATAAAATTGAATTTTAAATCTAATATAACTCACCTAATTGAAAACATTATTTTTAAAACATAGTGGGAAAACATTATTAAGGGGAAAATAAAAAAAATTTAATAACACCCCATTATAAAATCAGGATGGATATAGAATATTATAAATTTTAATTTATAATTCCATTTATAAAATGTTATACATGGTGTCAATTTTAGGGAATAAATATTTAAAATTATTACATGATACAATTTATTGAATATAAATATCACTATTTTTTAATTTCTATATGATATAAATAATTTTGAAAGGATACTATTTATTTATGTTAATGACTTAATTTTTTCTTATTTTTATCCATTTTTTTTATTTTGACATGTCACTAGCAAGATGTAAAATCTAATTTTAAATAAAAATTTATTATTAAAAAAATACAATGTAAGACTCTTGTTTTCATATTTTGATATAGTTTCACATGGTATTAGATACCCTAATCCATGATGGAATAGTTATCAGTGCCTTCTCCCTGGATGGGGGAGGGGTTATCTCCCTTTCCTCATATTGGACACCTTTTTTGGTTTGGTGTCTTCAAATATTTGGGTATTAGTATTTACAAAAATAAACATTATTTTTAAATTTTCTTGGACTGAAGGTATCACTAATAGTCTCATGTTTGTTCAAATTTCATCCAATAGTTTTTATCCTCCCATAAGAATTATCTAAGAGTTCATCCTCTCTTTCACCAACTTTGGTTCTGATGTTTTTTCATCATCATCCACCCACTGATTTTACTTCATAAACAGAAGAGTAATGATTAGTGGTTGAATAAATGAGCTATTGTTGAACTATTTGATAAAACTATACTCTAATTATATTTGTTGATAAATGTGATCTTGAAGATTATTTCTTTAATGACTAAAGATATTTTTTTTGGTTTTCCTTTCCATTTTATTCAGTGTTATTTTATGTATTATATGATATATGATCATTCTATAAAATTTATCTGGTCTCAAAATTTCATTGCATATTTTCCTTTTGTATTTTTTTTGTTATTCGTATATCAGGAATATTTTTGGTTGTTTTCAATATAATGATTGAAGGATGAATTTCATGAATTATTTGATTATTGAACATATTTGTACATAATTGGTTAACTTTATGCCTAAATCTAATGTGTATTGGATTGATATTTAGAGTGAATATACATATCATTAGTCTATTATTATTGAAAGTGTGTTATATTTTAATCTTAATGTTTATAGAAAAGTGAATCTCAATTAAAACTACTGATGGAATCTCTCTACATTTTTTCAAAAATAGTTTTTTTGAATGTTGTAACTAGTGAAATAGATGAAGATGTTGTAAAGAACGATGATATTGATTACTTGACCATGGATATTTTTTTTGTACATATGAATTATTTTGGATTATTGACTAATTTTGGCATTAAGAGGGAGAATGATTTAATACGACTAGAATAATTGTCTATAGGGAATTGGGTACTATAGAAGCTATGAAATTTATAAAACCATAATCAACACTTTAATTACATATCCTTTAATATTTATTTGACCATAAGGACTCCCTTTTTTCTTGGTGTATTGAAAGATACGATGACTTCACACCCTTCGTACCACACTAAGTTTATTTCACACACACACAAGGAAACAAAAATATCACAAACATTTAATTACAAAATGATAATGTAAAGGAAATACGAGTTCACATTTTTCATACATGTGTCATATTTTCATGCGAGAACTGCTACTAAATTTTCAATTGTAAACCAAGGATATAAAAATCATAATCATTTTTTCCATGTCTGAAAACTAGTTCAATTATAACAATTTACATCTTACTCGGCTTTATATATTTTGATAAAAATACCTCTTAAATACATTATGATCTATCTGGTTATATAGTTCCACATGTTCATGAAATTAACGGATGTCCCAATATTGAACCTGGTGATATCCAATCTCCTGGTATGATCAACAACTAGAAACTTTCACTTGGGAATAGTCCATGTTACCCATATAAAATCTACTTATGTCACTTAAAATTCTAGTCTTTGATGAAAAATATACATAAAATTATTTGAGTGAGTAAAATTGATGTCTGAACTCAAAAGTTCTATAACTTCCATTCATTATCACATGGTCCATTACCAATACCCCATTTGAAGATACAATATTTTGTTAAAATTCTAACACCCAGATATCATAATACCACTACCTGAACCATCAAGAATATGATATCATCATGAATATTTCCATATGGTATATTGAATCTTTACATGAAATAATATTAACACTCCTAAATTATTCACTTATAAAAATACAGGAAGGGATTTATTATGTTCATGAAATGTATGTTCAAATACATAAGAGGTGAAAATTAGATCAAAATATGACATTTTAGTTGATAAAATGTGGAAGGGGAGAATCCCTAAACTGGATAACCAATAATCCTTCCCAGAAATAAGTAATTCATCATATCTCACATTCCCTGAACTATTTTTGTATAATATTACAACATTATTAAAAATGATATTGATTATCAGGTTGATCATGTGGGTGGGTTCATAAGAGAAAAAAATGGATTACTGATCCCCGAATGCTATTATGGATTGGAACACTGTACAAGGGGTTTTTCAGAAACTATATGGGGATAAAAATGGAATTCATTCAAAATATTTCAAAGGGTAAAATAAAGGAATTGTAATTTTTTAAAACTTTGTAACACATAAATAGTGTTTCCATTATGAATTAAAAATCTAAAACCCACATGAATATCTTGAATCTTTATTATATGGGTCTTAATATTATTATATATTCATTTTCACTTCTAATTTATTTTATTCTTCATGTACATTAGACATTGATAGTTTAACAACTTAGTCTTCTGGTAAGGGTGGTTTTGTGGAAATAAAAAATTGACTGATCTTCATTTATTTTGAAAATATTTTTAGGTTGATAAGATTAAATAAAAATTGAATTATCATGGTGAGAGTTTAAAATGTTTCAATAAGGTTACAATTACTATCTATTTTTTAGAATTATACATTATTTAAATATAGATTAAGTGGTGTGTGGAATTTTGAATATAAGGAATAATATTTTTGAGAATCTTTACAATCTAGTTCATAAACCAAAAAACATTATATTATGTGGGATAAAGTAGCACACAGTCTGTTGGTTTATATTAAAATTGAAAGAAAATAAAGAATAATAATTAATTAAAAGAGATTTATATTTATTTATATAACTAAATTTAATCATTGGATCCTTATTATACATGATATATGATGTAGGATATCCATGGGGTGTTGGTTTCTTATATTACTTAAAATGATGGTGAATTGATAATAAAAGATTATATATCCTCTCAGAATTTATTATGTTTATAGATTTGTATATATGATCATGTACACACTTACTTTATAGTGAATTTTAGAATAAAAAAATTATTGATAAAATGGGGAACATAGAGTGATCTGAGGGATTATCCATCTTCTTATATACTCATAATTCAGTAACCAAAGTACACATATTCTTTAGTAAATGTAGATGCATTATTCATCAACATTTTGTAAGGATCATTAGATGTTCTTGGTAAAGTTATAGATTTGGAATAATGTGAAGGAATATTTTCTAAAGAATCATTGAAATGATATACGTGGTTGAATAATTTTTAAGAGGAATTGAAAAGGATGGTGTGTAATTAAAGAATCTTTTGGTTTTTTCTATGATTAATCTAACCAAGTGATTATCAGAAAATGAATATAGGAAAATATGTCTTTACATAAAAAAAATCTAGGAGATATTAGGATATGTAAGAATAACTCATTACACTAATATTGTTATGAATAATCCATAATTTTCCTTTACCTACATTAGATTAATTTCAGATGATTCATTGTAATAGAAGAATAACTATGAATATTTAACGATATGTTATATTATAAACTAAAGATACAATGTTGAATGGGATTAAACCTATAAGATATTATAATACAAAAGTATATTTTGAAACCTACTCATGAAAAAATCTATAAGATTTAGTATAGTGTGAGAATAACATCAAAAGATACGAAAACTCTAAGAACAATTATTTCAGATGTGAAATCTATAAGAAAAGTCCAATTTTTTGGAAGAATAATTTGAATCTATGTATGTGTAAATATGTCCTAATATATGATTATATAATGTTTTTGTATGATTAATTTTTATGAGAAATGAGATATTTTTTGGACTTAAAAATGATATATAAAGAGTATTATATGGAAATACTTGAATCATAAGATTCATTATTTTTTCTTCGTTCATCTAAAAACATAAAGATTCATGGATAACATGATTCCAAACAAATTATCATTGTGCACTAATTTAAAATATTTCACCATAATGATGTAAATTTTACTGAAGTGCGGGTTGAAGTATGTATTGTTAGGTGATGGCATATTATAGTGATATGTCTAGAGAATCTAGTGTAGATATAGATTATTGAGGTCAGTTAAATGACACCAAATTAATTTAGTGCACTTAGTGAGCATGTGTCTCATGGTTTATCCTTTCTAACTTACATTTAGGGGGAATTTAGAGGAATAAATAATTATTGACATTTTAAATGTTCTTCACTATATTATGGAAGGAACCGCATCTGATTTTTTAGATCAAATTTAACAATCACAGGATCAAATAGAAGCCATGAATAAATCTATTTTTATATTACTTTTATTTTAATATATCATATAAATCATCTTATAAAAATAATATGCACATATATATATTATGTGACAAATATCCACAAAAACTATCAATTATTTGATAAAAAATATGTTTTTAATATTTATTATTTCTTAATAAAATGTTATTTATATATTTTTGAAAAATAATATTAATTATACTTATAAATATGGGATTATCAAAAGAAATTCCACATAAAATACAGCTATTATTGGACTAAAATTCTCTAACCCCACATTAAATACAAGACTAAATGAACTAATCATTTTTTGTCTTGTTCTATGAGGGATTTTCCCAATCCATCACGGTATAAACCCTTAAAAACCCAAGGAAATTGAATCTGTTCAAAAAATTCTTATTATAAAGAGAGAATTATAAAAATAATATTATGTAATTAGATGCAGTATCATTCCATAGAATTATTAAATGTCAAACTGCATCCAAATATGAAAAACTATGTTTTCACTTATATAGAAGATTGATTTAATTATTGAAAAAGAATTTTAGATAATTAAAGGAGAAGTCTTGAATATATTTTCAACGGAGTAATTATGAAATTTCTTGATAAATGATAAATCCGTTTATAATTTTTAAATATAGAGATTATAAGACATTAAATTTTTTATTAGTCTAAAAAATAATACAATAAAATTAAAAAAGATAATCTAGAAATTAGAAATCAAAATTTTTGGATAATATTCATATTATGTGTGATGTTTATAAAGGTGAAAAATTAGTTATGAAATAAAATAATAAAGATAATAATTTGCAAGTATGACAATTTAATCAATGTGAGAAAGAGTTAATGAAAACATATAAAACAATTTAATTTTAGTTGTAAAACCATTTTTAAACAACAATGATACATTATAAATAAATCATATGAAATTTAAATATTTAGAGATATCATGGTTTATTGATTATTATTTTATATTGGTAAAAATTTTATCATATTATTAATACATTTTTATCGCAAAAATATTTTTATGAAAACAAAGGGCATAGATTACCACATTAGAATAAATCTTTGTAAAATCTGTGTGTGTTTATTCATTTTAGTTTATATTCATAACATATGGGAGGGTATGAGTTTTTGATGTTGAGTGGATCTTTAACTTTACATTCCATTATCATTAATTTTAAGAAAGCAATAAAACATATTTGACCCTAATTCAACACACACTTCTTTGTGTCATACAACTGGACACCTGGTCACTTTATTATGGTCTAGCCTAACCCTTGATACAATCACATGTGATAAAAATATCAGTATAAAAATTGTGATTGATAATCCCAACTATAAATATCTTCTTATCTTTATAATTGATCAAATAACAAAAGGGTGTGATTCTCAATGATAGGATGTGTAATCGAATAGAGGATGAGTTAAATGGAACCATTTTGCCATGAAACTAGTAGCAATTATGGTAGAAACATTCTAAAATGGTATAATAGGTAGATAAATAAGTTTTAAAGCATTTAATATTCAAAAAATATCGGATGTTGAGTGTATTCTATTTGTTGGTTCATAGTAGTAGCATTGATTTTGTGGTCTATGATTGAAATGATAAGATTCTAGAAAAATCAGTTGAACTAAAAGAATATATTTATAAACTACAGAGAGGGGTCACTTTTTTTGTGGTCACTCTTTTATATTCATTATCCTATATTTGTTTTTAGTAATGTCCTTCTATTTAGATATCTAATAACTTAGAGGTTTTCATTCTTAATCTAATATTTATATTATTCCTCTTATATAGTGAGGTAATTTTTAAACAACACAATACTATGTAATTTTATTTTTTTATTTTTTTGTTTGTTTTCGTGTATATATTCCTATTTATTTATGAGGTGATTTTGTATAGAAACTCTAGAGCTGTATTACAGAGTTCAATTTTATACATCATGATTATTTGGTTTTAGAGGTTTTGAGATTTGTTTTGTTTATAGTTGTTTTATTGAATTGCTTATAGAACATTGTTTTATGAAAAAAATTTATATCTGAGTTTTTTTACAAAATTTTTTGGGGTTAGAAATAGGTTAGATGTTCATAAAATAATTTAGGGTGTCATTATATACATTTCCTAGTAAGAGTATTTGGGTATGTAGTTCTTAATTCCCTTAAAATTTTCAAATTTAGTGGGATTTCATTGATTTTGAAATGATAGTGTTGGAGGAGGATATGTTTTGTCTTATTATGTTTGATGGATTAAATTCTATATTTTAGAAAATAATTGTATATGAAAACTTTTTCTATTGAGAATTGGATTTACCATTTAATGGAGTCAATATGGAATCAATATCAATGACATAATAGTTGAATCTAGATCAAAAAGCACAAGTAATTATTTAGATGTTATTGACCAAAAACATTGTCTTAAACATATTATATGTGAAATTTTATATGAGTTTTTTTTATTATACTTTTAATTATTTATGATAAATAAAATTTCATAAAACAATGTTTCCAATTATATGATTTTTTATGAATAATTATGTCAGAAGAAAGGTTAAAATACGATCATTCCAATTACTTCAATGTGATTCCATGTTATCCTATGTGTATAAGGGTGATTATTTATGGACCAAGGTGGAAATTGATCATCCAGTCATTGTTTCTACACTTATGGTATGCGATTATTACCATTGTGACTAAATTATTTTGTTATATTTTTATTTTTGTTCAAGTACATTAAGGATTTTTTTCTGATAGGGGAAAATAAGAGGAAGGGAACCTAAAATTCCACCAGAAATGAATTTATTGGGTAAGGAAATAAAATCGTATTATATGATCAAGTTATATGTAGGGTTAATAATAGAGAGAGAGGAGTCAAAATAATTCATCCAATCTTTTTTATATATTATCCCACTATATGAATAATGGCTTTTGGTATAAATAAAATAATAATTTAAGGGTTAGTTCCAAAAGGAATAATTTTATATGTTCCTAAAAAAATCCAAATTATATGATAAGATTAGTTTTGTGTTGAGTGTGTTGAGTCATATATTATTTAACCTCCGATTTCCATTCAAACTATGTCTAATAGAGGGTTGATTAGAAACTAAATTTATTGAATATTTTATAGGGTTTACCTAGGGGGATGATGAAAATCCAGAGATTTTGGAAATGGATGATGGTTCCCTCTAATCTTATAATGGATGATTTCTGAATTTTCAAGGGGATTATAATATACTTATATTATATACAAACATGATATCATTACAATCTCTGGATGATGAAAGTTTCTATAATACATATACTATATAGATTACAGGAAGTGTCATGGGGTTCCATGATGGTGTTCAATTGTGTAGTTTTTGGGATATTATCTCTTACCGTGGAATCATAAGTTGAAATGAATTCTAGAAAATCAACATCTATATTATTGAAGTTGTAGAATAATTATTTGGATCACATGGGTGGGAAATGGGGAATATATTGGATATTAATGTTATAATAAAACATTTATGTGTTGAGTAAGGGAAATGTGGAGATTATGTCCCCACGGAGAAATATATATTTGATAACTCTAAATTATTTATATTTTTTAATCTTTTATTTTATAGTTAATGTTTCTTATATTTATAAACATTTTTTGTGTTAATATAATGAATTTACTTATATTTATATTTTGTGTGGTTTCTATAAAGGGGAATAAAAAGAACAAAATTTTCATAGTAAAGGAAACACTTTTGATAAGATTAAAAATTAACTTATCTCATAACCCACACTATAATAGAATCCTTCTGCTATGTGTAAATTAATTGATATCAATCATAACACCAACTAGAGTGTAATCAAGATTAAGATGGACACAACCCTTCATGGGGTTACGTAGGGGTCATATTGTATAGGCAAGACCAGGGAAGGGATTCACTAGTAGGGGCAGTTGTGTGAGAAAAAATGAAACAAAAAATTGATGGGCCTTGAGATAAACTACATAAAAAATAAAATTGAATTCCATATGCATTTTTATGCTGTTGTAGGTTAATAGTTGTCATTTTTCACTTAAAAAACATAAAAAAAGAATAGTGAATATTTCTTTATCTAGAATAATATATTTTTATCCCTGTATTGAATTTGTAGTAATATTGTATCAATGTTTTTTAGGGTTATGAAACTCTTTAAGGATTGAATTAGCCACAAAAAAATAGTTTTTCAACACGAGATCATGTAAATATATGGAGAGAGAAAATGAAATGCAGTGTCCAATATGTTTATGTCGCAATCACTTTGCACATGAAGACTTATCTAATTATCCCTTCACGATAACTAGACCTTAGGGGATGAGTCATGTTATAACCATTTGAATCATTAGGAAATTCAAGGATAATATAGAAACTATTGTGGCTTTGGTATTTGATTTTATATAATTGATTAATACTAAGGAAGAGGATTCATCTATCTAAAGGCATTAATTTAGTTATAGGGTTTTTCTTCATCATTAAGGTTTTAAAATCTGATGTAGCTTTGGATTCTAGTTTTAAGATGTTTTTTCTACAATAATATTTCAATATCAAAAGTTGTTTTGAGAATGATAAAATAGTACTCAAAACATAAAATGAGATTAATTATAATAATGAGGATGATATGGGATTTTAAGGAAAATATTTTCCATGATTTTTATATTTATTTTGACCAAGGTTTCACACCATAACTTTTGAGATTATCCCTACGAGTACCAGGGAAGTATATGTTAGGGAAGATATTTTCCAAAAGATAAGTAAGAAGTGATGTGTTTGAATTTCCCATGATGTAATATAATTCATTTTATTATAAATTATTAATTATGAATTCCAATATTCATAGAATCTCATAGGATTCATTCATGAGAAAATATGACTGAGTATTTGGAGATAGATATGATGCATTTTCCTTTTTTAATAGAGTAAACAATTTAATATTATCTAAGGAAAGAGATCGAATATGCTGGGGATATAGGATCATGAAGGATATTGTTCACCAATGATCTTTATAGATTATGAATTTATTTATCATTGTGTAATTTTGAAATTCATAAATTGGTTATAAATGTAATTTATGCAAATTTTATATCAATTCCTTAATAATTTTAAATTTTATAGTTTCATCATATCTGTTATAGTGTTTATCTCATTAGTGGTTCATGACCTTTCAATCTTGAGTGTCTTAACTCATTTATTTTGATGGAATTAATGAATTAGAATTCATACCATATGTTATTTACATTACAAACCATTTAATTGTATTTATTTATTTAAAGTTTTTGTTTTTGAATAAATCATAAAAAAATCAAGAAATGGTGTAGGGGAGTGATACAGGTGATGCCCCAACATTTCTGTGACAAATATAGAGGTGAATTATCCATGAAATAAGGAAACCTCTTATAACAACGACTGTGTATATGTTTTTTGGAACAAAAATATCAATCAGGTAAACACTCCCATGTCACTCGATCCACGGAAAAATCTAAAGTATAGAAAATAATTTGATGTTCACTCACTAAAGTTATAGAAATATGTGTAAATTTCTCCTACCATGACTTATATATATCATTCATTAGGAGAATCATTATTAAGGTATGAGTAGACCTTGTTTTCAATAAATATAAATTTAATTCCAATAGGATGAATCTTTAAAGGTTCTCTATCATTTTGTGGGTGATCCTTTTCAAACGATAAAGAACATGTAGTTTCACTAACCTTGTTAGAAGAGTTGATTCATGTATGGGGATTCTGCGATTTGAAGTTGAAAAACATGGGTCGTGGATTCTAAAAAATTTTCTATACATGTTATGAGTGTAAATATTGATAATGTTTCATAAAATATACTTTCTTTATGTTGGTATTTTTTTAAAATCTAAGTGTGGGATCTTAACATTGTTCCATTTAATGTGGGTAACATACACACCCTTGTCTAGATTCGAATACTCATTCTACAATTTTCCTAACAGAACTTATGAATGCAATGAGAAATTTCCTATGTGGTGTATTAATCTATGAAAAAAGATATGTAATATATCAACATGATGTTCTAATACTTTTCAAGAATGCTGGTTGAGATTGACATGGATTGATCCCATGTCAATGGTGTGATACTCACAAAGAGGGAAGATAAAACAACATTGTAAATCTAGTATGATGGATCAAATAAGTTATTTAATAAATGGAATATAATTTTTTATGTTTATTTGGATTTTATAAGGATAATTTTATACAATTCATGCAAGATTATGGGATATGATGACTAAAGAAGTCAAAAAAATCTGAGAAATGAAAAAGAAAAAGTATTAGATCATTTTTGTTCTAAATTCCTTGTGATTTGGGGAAGGTCAATAGAGGGCGTTTAAATAGACATAATGAAATACCAACAAGTGATTCCTCCTCACAAGTTGTAATGACTTATTGTTGTTAAGATATACTAGGTAAGGATGGAGATGTGAATATAGATGACATAGATGGAATCTCTCATGCTCATTTTACTGATTAATATTATTCTCTACATTATTCCAACTAACATGGTACTCTAATATTTTACCACACATCATCTAAATTATCACATTATTTTAATATTATTGAGACCCATAGTATCCCCAATTTGGATGAATAAACTCTCAATAATATGTAGTATGATGTATTGATGGATGGAATGTTCACCCTAGTAGATGAAATGTAGGAAGCACACCATAAAGAACATGTGGAAAAGACTAACAATTAGAGCATAGAAAGATTGAATGAACTAAATATATAATGTATAAAGTCTATAATGATATTTCTAATTATAAATGTTTCATAGAATTATCCATTGATATAGGAAATTAAATAAAAAGTGATAATAATATAGGTTTTTTTATTACTAGAAATGTAATAAATTTAGAGGGAACCTTATTGGAATATCTAGAATGGCATCAAAAAAAAAAAATGAATAACATGTTATAACTATTCCACCAGAAAATCTACTATAAGGAGGCCATATGAAATCCCATCACCCGCTTTGGAAACAACTAATAACAAATTTGATCTAATTAACGTAGGACTATGGGTTAATGATACCAAGAATGAAAACCTAAGGAGGTGGTAAAATATTATCCAACATACATATTTCACAACTAGGTTGTAAATAATAGATCATTTGGAAATAAAAAAAATAAAAAAAATAAATGTTGTATTCCATGTGTGCAATAATTATATAATACATTTACATTCCTGAGGCGAAGATCTTCTTATAAGTGAGGAAGATCAATTTTTGGAATTTCCAAGTGCAAGGTTACTCTCCAATGATGATAACCATTGAGAAACTTATAAAAATCAAGAAAATAAGGTTGGTTATATCGATAAATGAGGTTTGAGAATTGGAATAGAGTCAATTGGTCCTCTATTAGACACTATCATGCTCACACAATTTCTATGGGAATGTTATGGAGACATTAATGGTGATAAATCATAACAACATCTATATTCCCCACAATTATAAATATCCAAAAATATATATATTTCAACATTTATGTGTGGAATTTATCTCGACATCTTATTTTTTAATTCCTCTTCCCCCTATTTAAGGAGAATATTCCTTTGTACGTAATTAAACTTGATGTTAGAATGTACAAATGAAAACTGGTTAGTTACATGAGATTTCAATACTATACTAAGGCCAAATAATAATTGATGGTAAACCATTAATTGGACTTCAATCTATTACTTCTACACATGCATTGATAAATAAAATTTTTTGTAGGTACCCATTTTGGGTGCTAGTTTCACATGGGTTAGATAAACCATTAATGGTAAAAGGAAAGAAAACTAGAAATTTTTTTTACCATGTGGATATTAACAGTTTGACTCTTGAGGTCTCAGGCTTAAATCTTCCCAAATATCATTTTGAAAATAATACCATCATTACTATGATTGGTCAAAGATTATTTAGGTCAATTATTCTTTCTTTTTAGTTTATTATTCCATGGATCATGATATATTGATGTAGGAATGTTATTTAAATAGATTAAACTACAATGTTAGGGATGACCACTATAGATTATTACTAGATAACTAAATAGGATATATTTTATCTTAATGTCTTGATTAAACACCTATTTATATGTTAGATTATGAAATCATAGAGGATGAAAAAAAACTCTCATGTTACCTGATTTTGAATCAAATCTAATATATTCTATCCCAATAGAAGATGAAACTTGTATAAAAAAATTATGAATGACTATACCTAAAGGAATAATTTACTAGAAACAAATACAATGTCAAATGGCTCAAACATGAATATTAGAACAATATGATAGTTTATTACCAACACATGTATAGAATTTATTGGAGGGGGGTTAATGAAATCTAGATATGTTAAAGAATCTTCACGTATGAAAACAACTATGAAAATTCCACTGTGGAATATTTAAAAATAATTTACACTATTTACTGGGTGGAAATAACCCCAATATCATTGAAACTATCACATATTGGGTTGATGATCAAAAAAATTAGATGTTAACTACAGTTTCCTCTAAGTATGTGTTGATACTATCTATTTTCACTATAAATCTAGATAGTGTGGCTAGCCCTAGTGGCTTAAAAAATAAATTCATTGTGTCTTTTAATGATATTATACATTCCAAAGTCACAAAAACTATGAAAGAGTTATTAATTTATACCTTAGTTCCACATTGCATGATATCTATTATTATTTCATTAATAAAAAATAAAGAAAACTTAGTTAATATAAAATAATTTTGGCTAGTTAGAATTAAGATTGTTATTCCCAAGATCATTAGCAATATTTTGTTTTGATGTATGGTGGAAATTGTGGAAAATTCCATCACACCAAATATAATTGTTTCCCTCATTGAAGTATTCTAAATTTTCTATTAACTTATTATAAAAACATAAATTACATGAAGAAAAAAGAATCTAAAATGAGGAAATTTTGTCTACAAAATGACATTTTAAAGGCCTTTGATATAATGAATTAGAGCTTCTTCCTAAAAATTATGAAGAATAATATCTTTTACAATATTTTTATTAATCATTTCTCAGTAATTTTTAATTGTCAAAATATCACAAACTTCATTAATTGACCCCCAAGAGTATTCATTGAATTTTCTAAAGGTGTTTGGCCAGGAGAGCCTCTATCAGACCAAATATTATCCAATAATGAGGATTTTTATGTAGTTGTATTTCTGAACAAGAACATATTATATTCTATTAGAAGATAGTGGTTGGAAAATTCTAGTTTTATTCTTCACATATTATATATAATGATGAAATATACATATTTATGATGTCCTTTTTGGGAATAAGGGATTCTATCATGACGATTCTTGATTATTATGAAGATATGTCCAAACAGCCCTTAAGGTCAGACAAGTCATTCATTTTATCTTATAATGAAATCTCTATATGATAAAATAAAGTTATATACACCCCTAGTTGGAATAATTTGTGTATACCCATTTAATATCATTGTGTTCCCTTATTCAATGTGAAACTTTAGAGATAATACCTCAAAAGAATGTCTTCAAGGATTTCATCCCAAATGCCTAGTTATAAAAGTAAGTTTTTGTCAATAGCATGAAGAATATGTTTAGACAACTTTTTGATTATATTGGTGTTCATTAGTTTCATTTTCCATTTTAATATTTCCTAATAACTAGATCAAGTGCCTTCAATGTATGATCAGTAATTTGTTTTGGATGAGATGTGTTCTATAGAAGAAACAAATCTTTGTTTCCTGGAAATAAGTGAAACAAATTATATTATCTTGGGTTAAAGTTGAATCAAATTCCTCAAGAATTTTTTTTAATCCCTCTTTGAAAAATTCACATGAAATATCTTGACATCCCAGGAGGAAGATCTGGTGTTTCTTAATGAAAGCATCACCTCATGCCTTAAAAATAGTTTAGTCTTTTTGATAAAATCAACCATTTAGAAGAAATTTAGAACACATAATATGATCATATGAACTCTTTTAAGATGATTATTTGTATGAAATTCACAATGATCTATTAAAAAACCCTTTGTATTGATATATCTTTAATAGAATTTGTCATTATGCTTTAAAATGCATAGTTTCTGTGAATCAAAAATATGGGTTGGGAACTCTTTAAGTTGTATGATATTATTCCCAATAATTTAATTACAGATATATAATGGTATATTTATGTGGAAAAGGACATCTATAATTTTTACTCTATACAACAAAGTGTAGTTAAACATTATATATTATTACAAAATCAAATGTTAGAATCTTTTTAATTTACCCTCTAGGATATTTAAATTCAGAAGTAAATTTATCCCTCCAATAAGAACACTACTTATATAAATGTTCAAGAGGGGGATAATGCTACTATATACTGAACTACAAATATCTAGATTTGATCTATCATTTGCCTTCCATTTTTACATGTGGTAAGTGGAGATCTAGAACAATCTATTTTTTCTGTGAGTTTATGTAAAACCTATTAGAATTCATTCATTTTGTGTTTGGCATGGATCTATCTATAGGTATAATTTTTTAAATATATTTTTTCTATCATAAAATAAAATTGAAAAATAAGTATATAATATATTTTAGTTACACCATACTCTGTTATGGATATCAGTTGGAAGGATAGAACAAAATGGACAATGACAACTAGCCCTACATTGCTTATGAATACTTCATTACCATTTGTATATATAGGAATTTGGCCTTACAAATCCAAACCCTTTTGATGAAAATATTGATTTTTTAAAATTATTACAAGTTATTGGTGTTCCTAAAAGGACAAAAAAATCATTGGTGATGATTCTCATGAATTTGATCCCACTAATCCCAAATTGGATGAATGTGAATGTTTATAGTGTAACTTCTGGTTCCCTATGAACTTCATGGTGTGGATGTGTCCTCCAAATATATGGTAGAATTTCAAGGTATTATTTCAATACTATAATAGTAAAAAAAAATGATGCATAACTATGGGTGATTATTTAGGAGGTAAAGTATGATGTCTACAATAGATGGAATGATCATTGGATTGATTCAAAATCAACCCTTTCTATTGAGACCTTGAAGAACATAGAGTTTAACAATGTAAAAGATGAACTAGAAAAAAAGTGATTGAGAAGACCCTCTCAATGTAGTCATTTTCTATTTAGTCCTTCAACTCATACCCAGTGGAATAAGGAGTGTGGGGTGTGGTTCAAACTTTTATATATAACTATTCCATGTAATTTAATCATTTTAGATTTATAATTTTTATTCCTATGACTAGGCTAACCCAAATCGTGAAAATAGATTATAATTAATCAAAACCACATCCTGTAATCACCTTATGGGAGTGCAGTATATTAGAGGAAGAACCCAAATGTTATATATGTGAGTATATGAGAAAAAGTTGACTTTGACTCCACCTTCAACATTGAGTTAAATCCTAAATCATATATATCTTTCAGGGTTATCTAAAACAAAATGATCTACTATTCTATTTCGTTTTAGTAATTTCCAAATTAGGGGATCTAATCATTTCAATAATTCACGCAACTAATTATCGAATTAATCACATGACTAGACTGTGGTCATCTTTAATAAAAAACTATTCTTTTGTAATTGATTCCCCACTATCTTATCCCAAATAACTTTTGAACTCATTAATTCTAAATTATATAATGTTGTTTGACATAAATTAATGTAGTTTACATTAAATGTTTTGTGAAATGATTGTGATGATTTAATTGTTAGATTGAATATCATAATTGGGATAATTGTTTCCACATGGGATTGACCCCGTTCTTTCAGTATACTATTAATTTAGGGCTAGTGTTAGTGTGGTAAAAACATAAATTCTAATCTTGTATTCTAAATGTAATTAACAATGCCACAAGGATAGTAAATGGTGTCCTTTAATATGGAATTCAAAATAAATAATAATTGGTATTTAGAAAATTTTAATACGAATTTTTGAGGGAAAACCATAGTTCATTTACATAGGGAGTCAATATATTATTATACCTTTATAGTAAATTTATCATGGAATGTTTAGGTTTTCATTCATTAGAACAAGTCCATGTTTTTTGGATTCTTCATTGGAATCATATCAATAGTGGAATAAGAGGCCATAATTATACTCAAATTATTGATGTCATATAATGGGTGACAATAAAGAAGTATAGTGTTTTAGAGTTTTTTTATAGAAAATACATATTTTCCAATAATAAAATGAAAGGAAAATAAAGGTTGAATGATTTTCTTAAGAACATTTTTTTAGAAGGATTGTGGATAAATCCCACCTATGATTCATTGAAATTATTCCCTATTTTCATGTATTATCCTGAGACAGGCAAAAGATGGTGGAAAAGCCCCTAGTTCATATTTTTTTAGGGTATAGTGCTAATGAATTTCATTTCTAACTCTTAGATAATGAATTATTAAAGGTATTCATATTTTAGAATTATCTCTTTAATGAGGGGATTTTATAGAAGGATATTAAAATATTGAATGAATTCATTGAGAATAATGAATGCTTACATGATAATTTTTATATATACAGTAAATTATAAGTTCTAATTGTTTTAGGGATTATGTCTATAATGAATACAATGGACTATCTAAAACCTGATGTGCAAATAGAAGAATAATTTCATCTACATCTCCATGACAAGATGTACTTATGTTCTCAATAGCTATGGAATATTATAGTAAACCATCAAAATTTAATGATTTTAAGTAGTGGTTATAGAAATATAAATACCTTTCTTTTTTCGAGTTAGTATACTAGGGTTTGTAACCTTGTGCAGTGGTTTATATATAACATTTTCTTCTTGGATTATACAGATCGTAGGGAACCTGAGATCCTAGAATAATGAATTTTGTAGTAGATTAATATATTGGGAGTTACTAATGAAGGATGATATAGATTCTTATGAAGTTCCAAGTTCATGAGAGTAAACATAAATTCTAGCTATGAAAATATCCTCATATAAATAATGGTTCTACCAGTTTAACAAAGAAGTGAACAATAATAAATAGAATAAATCAAGGTTTACAGTGATGGTATTTTAATAAATTAATGGTTTGTATTTACAAAATTATATCAACATATTTTAAATACTATAAAATAAATATGGTTTTCATAATTATTATTTGTAGGGTCTTAATATTGATCAGTTAGTTATGAATACAATCTTTCTTCATGACAGAGTTAATATGGAAATATTATTATAGTATTTAAAACATTTATAAATATACTTGGTTTTTATTGTGTGTTACATCAAAAAAACATACGTGGTCTGATATAAAAACCAATGAATTAGAACTAGAATTTTGAAGAGTTGTTTATAGGGAACTCTTTCATCTAGATAAATATAACTAATATATATATAAACATAATGTGTTTTGTGATTTTATATTCATCATAATTATTCTCGTTTTTTATAATTTGATTCTTTTAAATATGGGGAGGGATCCGATAGTAGTTCAAAAGTCATATTTTTTATAATATTTTGGAAAAAATCATAGTTCCATGAAGAGGAAGATGGGTTTCATAATCATAATGGGATAATAGTTAAAAAATATATTTCATATACTGCTAGAGTATATAAATAATGAGGTTGAATAATTCAATTTCTATGAATCTATTTCCATAAAGTCTCCCTTGAATGGTTGTTTTATGTTATCGAAAGAGAAACCATGAAGAAAAAAATATATGATTAATTGTATAGTGTAGGTTCTATATGCATCGATGGCATGATTTTTTTTAATATTTCATGGTTTATATGAGTAAAAACATTGTGTGTCCATTTGGATTCATCAAGAGGTTCAGGTTTAATGTAGGAAAAATTATTAGTAAGAAGTGTGGTGGAATATTTATTTTCTCAAAAGTTTCACCAAAGATTGAATTTATTTTAAAAAATATGATCCATTATTTGGTTTTATAAATTTATAATTTAGAGGTGATGTAGACATATAGAGATGTTCTAGTGGATACTTATCTACTTTTAAATGAAATATTATTTGTTGGAGATCAATAATATGCCTTACAATTACGCTGTCAATAGTGGATGTAGCGTATATAGAAATCATGAATGGTTGGAAAGATATGATCTGATCAAGGGGAAGTAATTGGGTCTCATAAGAATATAATAAAAATTAAAGTTATTTTTTATTTTCTATGGTATAATAATATATTAAAGAATATTATTTTTCATTAAAATACAAATGAAAATTCAACTAAAGTATCACATTGTTCATTTCTTTATAGTGACTAGATTAATGGGGATACCAACATTTTATGGATGTTAGAAATATATAGTCATGTTGATGAAAGAAACAACTTGTGAAATTCATTGAAAATACTATTTCATATGGGTGTTTTATATCCTAATGAATAGTGTATGTTTATAGTGACTATATGTATTGGTGAATCAGGGAAAATATTACTCAAGTGGAATATTATGAGGCTTTTACAAGAATAATAAATATTTTAGTAACGTGACAAAAACATATAGAAGGGGTGATTACGGAAGATATGATGTGATACTAGAAAGAGGAAGGATTCAATTGAAAAATTGTGTCTATAACCTAAATTAAGTGGTATAAGATACTTTTTAGATGAATGGGTGTTGATTAGGGATGATTTTCCAAGCGTGTATTGTTCCCTAGAAGTTTCAAGTTGAGTTAGTTTGATAAATGTGTGGCAGGTGGTTCCCTTGATTAATGCATCCTCATTTAAAATTATCGGATATAAATTGAAACAAATGGATTCATTTATAAATATATGGTATTTTTTTCTTTTATAGGGTTAATATTCTAATGGCGTATTATTTTATTTCTGAGTATATTTCTAGTATTAAGTGTTATTTAAACTCAATGGTCCTCCTTCTTACTCTAGGGGTTACAATATGTCTCCCACAAAGTGGTGTAATTCCTAAACTATGTAATTATATGTGTTCTTGAGACTTTTATATTTTTCATTCTTAGTCATCATTATCCCTTGGAATGTTTCATATGGATACGATGAGGTTTCGTATGTAGAAACTAGATCCCATTTCTATAATTCAGTTAATAACACTACGTGTTTAATGTTGTGGAGGTTATAAACCTGTGTGCCAAATTTCTGGTTTCTGAATTATAGAATTCATATCATAGGGTCCATGGATCATAGGTATTGATATACAACATATGTAGTGGTTTCCATTAAAAACCTATCAAGCATTTATGGACTAATCCAGAAAAATCCCCAATTAGAAAACTGTGAAGTTGATACATTTTCCCATTCCAAGTAAATTTTATAAGCCTTCTCAAAAAAATCACACTCTCTAAATAAAAATATTTAAAAGTATATAAAAAATTTAAATGATAGTAAATGTGGCACCCGAAACACTATCTCTACTATTCTATATTCCCTCATACCCAAAAAACATATTTTTTGTAATCTGACACCTTTCATTTTTTTCATATACAACTCTATAACACATATTGATCAAAAAAGAATAAAAATCCATTTCCATATAAAAATTCCTTATTTTCATCCATATCTAATATATACCACCTCCCCACAATAATATCATATATGTAAGAAATAGGGGTCCAGGAAAGGGGAAAGGCATCTCATCTAATCTGATGAAATCTTGGATATCAAGGGTATACTCGGAATTGATTTATCAAATGTGTGTGGGTTATTCTATACAACTATGGTGGTAGCATGCAGTGATTGATAATTCCATGCGATCCATTTCAACAATAAAAAAATATAAAATGACATAATATGACTAAAAAACTAATTCTCTAATGCCACAACCAACTAGGTATGTATAACACAATTCTCAATAATTACACTTCTATCATCACACCACAAAATAACACCAAATAATGATAAAAAAATGACACACTCACATTATCATAGTTTATTAAATCCCCAAAATCCACTTGAATTTTATTAAACAAGCATTAGTTAATTACATATTATAATCTGATTATTCATTAGTTAATTAAAAATTATACATCCATTGAAAATTTATCACAACCCACTACCAAATTCATCACATAATTTATTCATGTTTGGTTTAGTGAGAAGTTATTATTTATATAATCATATTGAGAAGCATGAAACCGAATAATGTGTCCACTAGGAGTTGAAGAATGAATGAGTGAAAAATATGTAAAATAATTTCCCCCACCCTTCATGTTTAATGTTCATCAAAAGAGATTTTATATTAGTTTATTTTGTAACAAAAAATGTAATGTTACATCACAAGGTATCCACCGACCATTGTAATCACCTAATAAGTAGTGTCACATCTCCATAAAATGTGTGATAGAACCACCTTCACAAGTATTCATGGTGAAATGATATTAGAGAGAGAATTGATTTTAATAAATATCACCAGTGTACACTAATTTAGGATTTAAATTCCATTATTGAGTGATAATTCATTTAATTAAATAGTTTATTAATGTTTAGTAATTCATACATTATGAAAAGGGTAAAATATTTCTTCTTGTACCTATTAATTAATCACACAAATTACTTATGTGTATTTTTAAAACTTTTTTTTAACATTCCCGTTATATACACTTTATCTTATTATGTTTAAAAAACCAAGTAAAATATGAAAATCATCTTAGAGTAACACTTTATATAAAAATTAATCAACATTCCAAAACCTAATATGTGTCATTAGGAAAGATTATAACATTAAAAATAATTATTATTCCTTGAAATACAATTGTATAAAAAATTTATAAGGTGAAAAAATGTTATTTTTAATAACGATAGAAAAATAATGGACATGATCTTCATTAGACACACTCATATCTCCTTATGAACATTTCCAACATAGGACATATCAATATAAATCATATACAGGAAGACATAACACCTTGTTATATGAAATTGAATAAACATAGGTCATTGATCATGTAAATATAATATTCCTTATCTTATAAATTCATATTTTTTTAAAAGAAACTAACTTGATAGAAATAATACATCACTGGTCATTTATCTAAATATTGTATCACAAAACATCACACTAAAATAACCCGAACCAGAAATTTTACCAGTGTTGTCCAATTGAGTGCCCACATTTTATTATTTTTATATAAGATAAAAAAATCATTTATTGGTTAAACTAGTCTTATGACATGACCACTAACATACCCAACCAAACCTAGATTATCTAAAACTCAATGCTAGTGAATGAAAGGTATACAAGTATAATGGTTTACATAAAAAAGTATCTTATAAAACATTAGTAGTGAGGACTATTATGGAGATAAAATAACTAAATATATCAAGGGATGTATTAAATTTCACTTTATATACATTCATCATCCATTCAAAATGAAAACAATTCACTTATTACCTCATGATATTACATTATTTTAGATAAAATATTATACTTACTCTAATATTAACTTATCATCTGAACTATAATAATCCATGATGATCATCTATTAGGGATGAATTATATTTAAACATTGGTGGGTTTTTATCATGCCAATGTTCATGTAATAAAAATAGAACATATGAATGACTGATGAATTTATATTGAATTTATTATAAACCCATTATAAATTTAAATTGAAAACAACCATCAAATATCTCATTTATCTGATACCTAAGCACTTTACATGACCTAATTACTATTAATATGTTAATGTATTTTCCAATTAATCCCTTATATTTTACTCAATGGAAACTAAATTGATCTTTCTATCTCCTCTCCCAATGATTTCTCAAATATTATAGTATTTGTGAAGGATTCTTTTCTATTAGTGAGATCATAGTTATTTATAATGAGAAATTATTCCATTATAATTCACGTAATGTTTTACTTATTCAGACATGTTTGAAACCAACCCATCTTAATTAATGAACTTTTTGATCCAATGAGAATATTATTTAAAATGTAATTTATAAATGCACATAACCTCTATTATTGAGTATACTATGGTGGGATTTTTTGAATTCATAAAATTAGAAACTACACTATTGAGGAAAAACACAAAACTAGATTAAAATTTAATATCAACCTTTTCATGTTCAAGGATAGTGTAATCATAAATCTTTAAAATTATAACTTCCTCACATCCAATGACCTAGAACATATCCTTACTAATTGTCAAGTATTTTACTGTTTTCTTCACATTATTCATGTGACTCTAACTAGGATTTGATAGGTATCACCTTATTCCGCTCAAAGAATAAGTGAAGTTTGTCTAGGTACCACACATGGTATTCATGTTAGATACAATGGTAGAAATATACAAGATACTATTCTTGTGTCTCCTCTCTATCTCTTTATATGGTCATTGGTTCTCTATAAGACTCTAGGAATGCATGAAAATATATGAATTCAGGTATCCAAAATTTATACTTGTGTTGATTTTCCATAAGGCCCAAAGGACATTACTTATTTTTATTGGCTATGTAAAGTGTATTAAACCTGATATTTGGGAATAATTTTACCCTTTAATTAAATATAATATAATGAATTCTTACTAGGATTTCAAATTATTTGTAATACATTGGGCATCTATGTTAACAAAAAAATTTCTAATATTTAAACCAAACAAAATTATTCAAAACAACATTAAATAATGTAAACTAACATAAAAATAATTACCAAAAAATATAACCAACATTATACATTATATGTTCAAATATAAAAGGAACTAAAGTGAAATCAGTGGACTAATGTAGATATAATTAAAAATATAACCCATAGTATTCATATGTGCAACAATGAAAAAACAAATAATTCACAATGAACCTCCTTCAAATCTAAAATCCATGTCCCCCAAGATCATAAAATAGCCTTGAAATACTATCCTCCATAGAAACCACAATTTCATAAACCAAAATAGTTATAATGAGGCTATATATGCAATGAAGTATGTATATAGTTTTTGAGATATATCCCAGTATGCTTACACTATTATTATATTTAATTGATTTTATAAGATAATCTATAAATAGTAGTTGAAATTATTATTTTTTATTTTGTGTTGTTATGTAATGAAAAATTATTATTATTATCATTTTTAAACAATTATGAAGTGCCAAAATATTTTCATAATAATTCAGAAAACCCTTTAATGTAATTAACAATTTTAGTTTTAAATTTTAAGAGATATTATTGAAAACCATGACCCCTAATTATTTTATTTTCACAATAGTATAACTTTTTAAAAAATAATCAAAGTAAATGATACAGTAAACATACTAAAAATAGAACACTAGGGAATTTAAAAAAAATAATGATGAGTGAAAAGGTATAAATAAGACATGTCATAGATGAATTGTATTAGGACTATAGAAGAAAAACAATCACATGGAAACATAATCAAAGTAGATAATAAAATATCCCTCATCCAAAATAAAATAAATAACTAACATGTCATGATAAATATAGAATGACACCCTATATCCTAAAGAGGATATCTTGGATAGACTCGGGCATGGCCATATAAATACTTATGATGATATTCTATAATAGTGACCCCAACATAAACTAACTAGAATTATCAAGAAATAAACTTCAACATTGTTATGAATATTACTAGGGGATACTAGATAGTGTTTAATATTAGTTATTATAAAACCCATAAATAAAATTACAACCTAACTTTCTAATGTATCCCATGCATTTTTATAATGTTAAACCATGTTACATGGATCTATATGAACATATCTTCGAAAAATCATAAAATAAATCACAAAATAAGTTTATACACTATTATCATAAAATAGAAAACACCTAATTGAAATAACACCATACCCATTAATATTTCATCTTTAAATTTATCAAAATTTGAAAATAAAATAACTGGTATTAAATAGTTATAATAAAAAATTATAGAAAATAAAAAATATATATTGTTATCATAACCAACTCATTTTTTAGTTTCAAATATTTTATACCAAATAAAATTCTTTTTAAAATGAATCTTAAATAAATTCATCAATAAAACTTCCTTTTAAATCATAATAAAAATTTCTAAAAATTTAGTAGGATCATAATTTATAACAAAACTCACCAAAGTAGGATATGTATATAGTATGGTGGAAACCCATTTTTACATCAAAACATTTTCAAAATATACCATGATATCCTTATGAATAGGTATCACAGATTCATTGGTGATGCCTTATAATGTTTATAAAACTATAGAAATATACTTTATAAATTAATGAAAAGTCATTAAATTTAAATTAATCCACATAGAAAATAATAAATGATATTTTAAATTTTTTCAAATATGTGGTGTATTGAAAAAGAATTTATGTTGAAAATATACTTTCTCTGTAAAAACAACATTTTATTTCGTAAGTAAAATAATGAAAATGAAAAACATAGTTTATTAAATAATATTTTTATATCATGAAATATTTTTTTAGTAAGAAAATATGTTTGAAACACCATCTACTCAAGGTTTCGTTATATGAATGAAATGGTTTAGAAACACCGCCCTAAATTCAAGAATAGTCATGTTCCTTATTCTAAAAGTGGTATAGTACAGCTCAAATAAGAACACACACACATTTATATAATAATGCACTAAATTTTAGAGTATGTAAATAAATAATTCATCCTCCAATATCTAATTTAGTGTTTAATAATAGAAAGGAAAAAGAGTTAACGAGATTAGTGGAAGAGAGAAGTGAAAGATTCACACATAACCAAAAACAATTTATGCTCATTTTTATCCTTATTTTTTCAAGTTTTTCCTTTTCATTTAAAATAAATATTTTATTTAATATTCCATGGTTTGTGAATGGTTAATAGGAAGCCTGTGGGAACCGTGCATCTTTTTAAAAAAATTTAAATAAGAAATTTTTATTTGCTATTTCATGGGTAAGCTGACTATGCAGCCGAACCATTCATAGTTCCTAAGTATATATGGTAAGGCTCATATAGTCATCATAATTTTTTCTAAAATGTGTATCCAAACTAGTAGGATCCTCCATGTCATTAAAAAGTATAAATCACCATATTTCTCTTCTATAATGTGAACCTTTATATCCATTACCCTTCCTCCCATTTGAATCCCATGTCCCGTGTGCCTCCTCCAATGGTCGTCCCATTAAACATTAATGATTATATGGAATTTATTCATGTTTATAATTGATTTTTTAGGTAATATCCTCTTCCTTACTTTATCAACATTTTTTCTTCCCGTATTATTGTTTTCCTTCCCCAAAAGGGTAATTATTACCTTAGTCTTCACTTATATCAACTCTAAAAGAGGGATTTATTGATTCCTGGGTTCCTATTGATCCTATTAAGAAACCATGAATTTGTTTAGGTTAGTTTAATGAAAACATTATAATAGATACTTTATTAGGTTTTTTCATTATATGTTAGCCTTTGAACATAAAACCATGATTTTTTGGGTGTTTAAAGAGGATTATCTATATCTTGGAAATGAATAAATAATATTTATTACATATTTGATAAGAATAATGTTTTTAATGTAAATTTCATGAATTTATGATAGATTGTTCATGGGACACTAAAGTAATTGTTTTTTTTGAAATTCCATGAACACGTAGCGGTCGAAAAGAAACAAGTTTGGCATGATTAAAAAAACCTCCTACATTTCAAAGTGGTGATTTTTATTCAAATAAATTCTTATAAGGTTTTATATAAAGGTGATAGGAGTTACTAGTTATTTATTAGATAATCTATAAAATTTTTAAAAAATTATAATTTTTTAATTTATATGACTGGGTTTTCAAAATCATTTTATGTAACCTCATTACTAATGAATTCCCAATCGCCTGGTTAGAATCTAACAGAATTAGTCGTCTAAGAAATGTTACCCTAAAAATAATTACCCTTTGTGATTGTGAAATAATGATGAAAAATTATATCATTTTGATGTTATAAGAAAGATTCCAATTTTAGGTGAATTTTGTATTGTTCAATTATATATAAAAAATTGGGGGTTTTCTTTGTGATGGTAGTTTTGATGTGTGGCTGAGACATACTATTTATTGATGTGCTTATAAAATATATGAGAATTGGATTTATCCTAACCATTTATATGTCACGGTAAGTAACATGTAAAAGTTTGGTAAACTTAGGAATAATTTCTCCACTAGTGTATGATCACTACCAGGCTTGTGCAATTTTGTTTGAGTTAACAACGCTTTGGTAGTTACCGCTTGATTAAGCCAGGTTGGGTAATATTTGGATATAGGATATCTTTTAGATATTTGTGGATAGTTCACCCTATATGTTGTTTTGATATGTTTTCATGTCACCATTAATGACCTTAGGTTCCCTTGATACTTGAAATAATTTTTCATTTTATGTTGGTGTAAGTGTTGTATTATATTCTAATTATACATTGATTTTACTAAATTTCAAGAGATTATATATTATCTAATTATATATATTGGTTTCCATTAATTTAAATGTTTTACCTATTCAATGCAATATTATAAATAAATATCTAATTTTGAGAAA
Organism: Viscum album; assembly: GCA_963277665.1. Lineage (NCBI taxonomy): Eukaryota > Viridiplantae > Streptophyta > Magnoliopsida > Santalales > Viscaceae > Viscum > Viscum album. The sequence goes on from OY728139.1 coordinate 67,138,726, forward strand.
ATACTAATTTTGAGGTATGTAAAGATTTTACAAATGAAAATGACTTAATCCTTTTTAAAAAAATGAAAATTTTATTTTCTGAATGTATTTCAAATCAATATGAGTTTACATTATAGTACACTAGGTATGAGGTGGTATCATACTTGGAATTTTATGCTCACTTATATCCCATTATAGTTTAAACTCATTTATTGGCTATTTGGTAAATCATTAATGTATCCCTGGTTTGGGTATAACAGTGCTGTAAATTATTGGTTCTTCACTTATTCATAATGATGATCAGTTGAAGAAATTTTTTAAATTGTTTTGTGATCATATTAAATACATACTATTCAATATTACTACATATTCACCAGGTGTAATATAACAGTATTTCAGAAATAATTACTATGTTCGATATCATGCAAAATATGCAACACTGAGCGAAATCAAACTGTATAATATTATTATTTAACTTTTATAACATATCAATTAAAATTATCATAATGAGAAGAACTAAATATTTTTTTAGATATATATCTAAGGTTCATTTCAATAAAATATACTAACTAATTATTAGTAAATAAGAACTCATTTTTATAGTAATTATATATTATTATTTAAAATATGATTTCTCCAAATATTCATTTTTGTTGGTTTTCGTGAGGGAAATTTAAAATTAATTTTTAAAAATTTCAGAAATTTTATTTTATGAAATAATTATTATTTTTGACATCATTTTATAAAAATCACCTTTGGGTTCAAATTTTTCATATTTTTCTGAAGAGATCATTTTTCATTGATTGTAGAAAAATAATTCTTTTTAAACAATTTTTTATTTTATAGTAGTTAAAAAGTAAAAATCTGATTTTTATAATTTTTATAATTTTTTTGTGTTTTTTATTTAAAATATTACAATTTTGTTTTTCTAAATTAATTTTTTACATTAATTTTAATATAAAACATTTTTTATTTTGAAATGATTTTTTAAATAAAAATAGTTTTTCATTTTTTTCCTGTTGGATACCAAATTAAATTATAAATTTTTTATTTTATAATTTTAAAAGAATTTATTAAAAATTTATAACTAATGGTTTCTATTTTTTAAATAGTTCCCTTTTATTTTTGGTCAATATTAATATTAACCTCAGAAATTTTGTAACCTCGATAAAGGGTAAATCGGGTAATTAAAGGTAAAAATAAATTCAAAAGGATTATACAATTATGCTAGGAATACATTAAATATATTGTTTTATTCCCTTTAATATGTTTTCATCCAAGATTTAGTTATATATAATTTCTCCATTTTGATGTTATATTATCCTTTATAATATTTTATTTATCAAAAACTAAAAAAATATCACAACCCACTTTTTAATAACCACATTTTTAGCCGGGGTTTAACAAGATTATATGTTCACTTATAAATAGTTATTTGTGATTGAAAATTATGATAAGCACCATAGTAAATTATTCTTAGTTTTTAATAAATAAATAGTTAAATTAAGTTCTTATAGAACTCTAGCATATTAATTACTCAATTATTTGAAAAATAATACTAATGATGTATAAAATATGTCAAAAATAAAATATTTAATATTTAATATGATATATGAATTTTATATAGGAATTTGAATTTCTAGATATGGCTTAGAATTGTTTTTTTAATTTTACTATTTTTTTGATGTTATTAACGTTTATGTAATGAATTATTCAAAATTGAATTTAATTATATTTTAAAATAATTAATATTTTATTAAAAGGTAAAAGTCACAAAAATAATAGATTCTCCCAATTGATATGTATATAGTTCATAATATAATCAATGGTCTATTTATGATAAATTAATCCATTTATCGTAACTATATTTTCCATTAATGATTAGAAACCTTGTTGTCATGGTATTTTTGAAAAGGGTTAATAAAGGTTGAAAAATGAAAGAAAAGTGTAAATAAATAGTCACAAATTGTGTATTGTATATTTATAAAGGTAAATTTTCCCTCAATAACTTATAATATAAATAGAGTTTTTTAATGAACACTTTTATATGAAAATGAATTATATATTATTTAATTAAAAGAATGTTACAAAATACCACTCTCATTGTTTTTAACGTATCTTATGTGTCCATCTGTGGGAAAAATATAGTTATGAATGAATATATGTATCTATTTTTAACTTGATGAAATATTTTTAATGATATAAATTTATTTATAATTTCCTTAATTATATAATGAGCATAACTTCTTATGAAATATCGACAAAATATACCTTCAAGTAAAAAAAAATATTAAAACAAATGTTGAAAATTTTAAAATAAATCTAATTTTAGTATTTTAATATGTTTCTTGAATTTTAACGGTTAATATATCATATTAATGTTGGTTTAATGTATTATATTTATTTTAAACTCTGTATTTATGTCCTTTAAGTCAAATTAAGTGAATAATGTCTAAATTTACAATAATGGAATTTTATTAGAGTAATATTTTATTAAAATTCAAAAAATTCATAAAACATTTTACCAAAGGGGTATGGGGATAATTTATGGTACAAATGTCACCCATTTTCCATTTTTAGGCCATTTTAAACCATTAAGATTGTGAATTTATTTATTATAATTTAATCTTTTCAGAAATTCCATGAGTGCCATTCAACCCAAATTATAAAAGGGAACTGCCTCCTCCAATTATTTAAAACACATTTTGAATTATAAAACAAACAAAATAATGAAATTTCACATCTTAAATTCCATGTACACATCCTGTTGGTTTTTATTACTAAAATAACAACTCTAAATTCTATTATAGGATATCTAAATGAGTCGTTTTGAAGGGGAGGTAATCTCCATAACCGATCACTTTATTTTTATAATCTTCTTTATCGCCTATAAATATATATTATTTTTTATAAAATAAAAAAATAATCATCCTAAATATTACAAAGTTTTATTATAATTATTAAAATATCATTATACACCCTATTTACAATAAAATATAATGTTATAGAACCACTAATTAGTATGTATGTCTTACCATCTCCACACAATGATACAATTAACCATTCATCTATATAATTAATGGATAAGTATAATGATGTGTTTAATGTGTATATATGATATTTATGAAACAATTAAACTTCTTTAATAATAATATTGTATTTAAATCTTGAACATTTACACAATTGGTAAATTATAACACTGTTCATGTGTACATATGGACAACAACCTCCATGAAGCGAAGATATAAAATTTTCAATTACATTTTACATGGATTGTAATGAAGAATATAACTATGAATATATATTATAGAGTAATTATCATAGAAAATTTAATAAATATGCACCTTTATTTAATTCTATCCATTTAAAAATGAAAACAACCTTCATGTATACGTATGACACAACGTCTCCATGAATGGTGTAATTATTTATTAAATCAATAACATGTACTGATGACCAAAAATATGTATATAATGAACATATATTATTATTAAATAGTTATTAATATTATTTAGGTTGTGAAATAATGGTTCACACACAAGGAATATAAAAATTGGTCTTAGATACTTATGAAAAATGAAACAGTTAACATGAAGAAATTACAATTTTAATAAAGAATTACTGATTAAAGGGTGTTTTGAACTGTTATAAAAGGAAAATATATGATAATATAAAATTTATATTACTATATTATAGAACAGTAATAAATTTAAATTTATTATAAATTATTTTAGTGAACTTTAATATCACGGAGAACTCTAGGTAAGAAATTTCCATCTGACTTTTATTTCTCCAAGACATATTTCTTATATACCACCTTTTTTCACGGTGTATTGAGTTCCCATTGATTTATATTATGAATATTATCAATCAAATTATAGGATATACATATCAATCTATGTTTATTTATTTCATGTGGATTATGATTAAAATTATACCAAAGTGGTAAATGTTTTATTTTCAACCTCATAAATATTCAAGACTATATAGTTTTATGTCTTTATTAAGAAAATTATTTTAACATTATATTCCATTACCATGTTTTTATTAAAAATATTTAAGGAATTTTTTTTTAATTCCCCAATTAATATATGCAGTTATTTTTACCCATGTTAAACTTTTTACAACAAATATTACCAAAGGAATGTTTTTATCATTTTTTTGAAGGAATTATGTTTTGACATTGTGAATGAAATATCATTTTAAATTATATGACATGAACATATTTTGTAAGAATCAAGAATAATTATTTCATTGAAAATTTACATGTTCCCATGGTTATTTTCAAAGAATGTTTTTTCCTCTTTAATTACAAATCCTTAAAAATAGTAGTGATTTCAAAATAGAAATTTTACTTTTGTCATGAATTATTAAGAATGGTATTTCAAGGTCAATTTTTTATATAATATGAAATTGTTTTAATTTATTTAATATTTTTAGGGATATGATACTATGGAAAAATATTTATTATTTATTTGGATGATTTATTTATATGATGAAAATATAAATATTTATGAATCCCATTTACCTTCCATGGGCTTTGTTATGATAAAATATTTATGAAACACAATTCCATTCATGGATTTTAATAGGATTAATGTTTTATAATTTTATAGATCACATATATATGATTTTAGTGATTTGGGGATGGGAACTATATCTCCCTCAAACCCACTAGCTTAAGTATTATATCTAATGAGATAGTTATGAGAAACATGTCGAATAGCATGATCACTAACGAGGGAAAAGAAAATGTGCATGCTCTATAATGAGAAACTATTTTTGATACCCGATCCAATAATCATGGTTGTTAACGATGATATATGAAATTATTTTTATATATATTGTGGCTCTATACACATTTATCACATTAATACATGGTTCTTGATTAATTGATGAATATTTTTCATTCTTATATTTTATGTCTGGAAATGAGTAATTTTTAGGCCATAAATCATTTTTACAATCTTTTTTATGTTGGGTATGAACTCTATCTATTGTGGTTATGATATTATACCCTTATGGTAGTCTTATGATTTCACCTTTTCATCAATTGATATCTCTTATTCTTACCCTTAACGAGCATCTAATATGGCATTTTCATATTTTTCCTTTTCCCAAGGTCATGAATAATTATTCTATATTTTATTTTACGAAAGGATTCATATGTGAGAAATTTTAGGGGATATTTTATAACATACCTTTAAAAATGAAAACATATATAATATGAGAGATAATAGTGACCATTATTAACTAGTTTTATTTAAGAACCTAATTTAAAAAGGTTTTTACCTAATTATCATATACTCTAAATAGAAAAGTTCTATAGGAATGCATGTGATCCCATATATTGTTTTATTTTCATAAGTGGTTCATGAAAAACATTGGTCACATTCATTGGTATAAAATATAGAAATGTAATACGTATGTTTTTAGAATAGGATCATGGAGTGTTGGCCAGATGCTATTACAGTTAGTATCATATCAAGGATTGGATAAATGTTTATATTAATATGTTTTACTTTGAGGTTATCTTAACAGTTATGGATACCATCATGGGTTTATAATTTTAAGGAATATTATAATTTGAATGTTTTATAAACCCCATTTTAGGAGTATTTGATGAAAGATTAAGGTGACTAAATATATTTTGGGAGAAATTTATTTTTAAGGTATATATTTATTTTTTTCATAACATTTGAAAAAGTAATTTGAAGAATAATTCACTTTCCACTTTTTGGACATTTATTCAATTTTATGTTAAAACATTAAAGTTTCTATGATCATATACATTTAGGTAATTATGGGTTATTAAGAGTTTTGGGGATAAAAAATCAAATGTATGAGATATCATTTAAGGATAAAAAAATTATTTAATTTAGAATATATTAATATTATTTTCATTGAGGATGTTTATCAAATTTTTTGTAATGTTATCATGATTATATTAATAATTTTTATGAAAAAGGACAACCCCTAGGCTTGGTAAAAACTTGTCACAAAAAAGGCTACAATCCCTAAAGCCACAACTGAATGGAAACAATAGTGCATTAACTACCTCTAGAAAATATGATTTCCTAGTTAGTTTGACATTATTTTTTATTATTTAAACTATCTAAGAGAAAATGTTAATTTAATTTAGGGAATATGTGTTTTATTTTACAAATAACTAGGAGATTTAAATTGATTTTTTATTATGTGGTTAATGTTATTTTGGGATGCATAAGTATCAAAGGTAAAAAAATTATTATGTGAATTTATTTGAGTAGAAAAGGTTGAATTACATTTCATAAGAAAAATATTTTTAATTTGGATTTATTATCATTCAGGATATTTATAGAAATTACTATCATATCATGAATATTATATTTTGATGAAAAATGCATTTATAAATTGACACAATAAGTGTAGTTGAAGTTATTTAATGTGTAATGTTATATAAATATTGAAAGACTATCTTGTAAAATTCGTAATGTTATTGGGTTTCAATAATAGAATATAAATATTTTGGGAATTTTAATGATAGTTATTTATTAAATGTTTTTTTTGTAAAATTATGGGTATTACTATTGACTTTTGGAAATTAATATAGTTTTCTTTTATATAAATGTTTAATTATTTTGGAAATTATCTTTTCTAGTCCTATTTTTTTTCAATAAATAAATTAAAAACATAATCTTTATTAGTTTTAGATTATTTGATCCTTTGTACGTTGATTATAGTGCTTCTAGCATTAAAAATAATATTGAATACTCATCTTTTAGTGAAAAAAGATGAGTTTGTGGTGGTGATTGTTTGCAAGATCAAATCTTTTTCGAAAATAAAGTATATTAACTTATTATTTTACTATATATCACAAAACAATACCCTAAATCAAGTAATATAGTATTGAAATAAAAATTTCATCTGTTTAAATTTCATACGAAGTATTTAATAGACTTTTGACCCATCAATGATTTACGATTTTTTGTGGTTATCTTTATCCTCACCATGTCCTCTATCACTCTCTATCTGTCCTTGTAGGTTTTTTTTCTTCCACATCCATGGTTTAACTTGAATCCAATTTTTCTTACATGGAAACTCTTTTATGTTTTATTTTAGACGACCTTCACTCATCCATTACTCTTCTTTAATGTGAATGTTTTATAACCCTTTTTTGAGGTGGGATTTCAAAAAATTTATTTTGAATGGTCAAACCCATAGTTAACAAGAATTATTTTAAATTTGAAGCATTTAATTTATTAAATGGTTATATTTTAATAAGGAATTTTTTTTTTAAAATAATTACTACATTCTAAATGATATAAAATATGCCACATTGAGCGTAATGAAACTGCGAAATATTATTATATGACCGTTATAACCAGGAAACTAAATTGGTGTATATGAATAAGATTGAATAATTTTTTAAATATATATGTAAAGTACCAAATAAAAACAAATATATTAGATTACATTCATTGAAATAATAAAACATTGTTTTCAGTAAATTCATTTTATTATTGAAAAATATGTTTTCTTCAAAAAAGATTTTTTTATTAGTGAATATTAAAATTAATTTATTGAAATGATAATCATTATATTTGAAAAAATTATTTCCATTTTTGAAAAAAATTATATCAAAATTATCTTTAGGTGATATTTTAGTATTTATTAGAATAGATTGGTTTTTCCTTGAGAAATGATAAATTCTGATTTTTATTAAAAAAATATATTTTATTTTTTTGTATTTATATTATAAAATTACAATTTTTATTAATTTTAAAATTTATTTAGATAATTTTTAGTAAATAAATCAATTATTGAATTTTAAATTTATTTTATATTTTAATTAAGTAAAAAAACAATTTATATTTAAGAATGATATTTTTCATAAAAAACTAGTTTTTCATCATGTTTTCCCTATTTGATATTAAATTAAATTCTTAATTTTTTTTCTATATTTTGAAAAATTTATTCCACATTTAGTATAAATTCATTAAAATTCGGTAATTGTGACCGTTTTTTTGTTCAATATGATTAGTCACCTTAGAAATTTTGATCCACAGAAAATTGTAAATTAGGTAATATAATATAAAAATAAAATCATAAGAATTAAAATAATACCCTAAAACATTACTTAATATTATAGGATGACTTCATTTAATTTAAATTCAATTAATTTTATGTTATATATCATTTTTTACCATATTAAAGCGATTATAACCTTTATAACTTTTTAATTTTAAAAATTAAAAACAATGTCACATTTGTTTTTTGTAAATATAATATTTTTACAGTTGGGATAAACTGATTATATTTTCTTTGATAAATATTATTTTGAAATTTAATAGACTAACCTTAATTGTGGAGATTTTTTTTAATTTTTTGGGATGAAATAAGTATGTTGAATGCTTACACAACTCTAACGCACTAATTATTCAATTATTGGAAAAATAAAATAATTGATATAAAAAATATTCAAAAAAATAAAATTTGAGATGATTGATGTTATACATGAGTTTCATTGATTAAAATGAAATTTTATTAATGAATAAAAATATTTTATTTATACTTTTAAATTTTTTATGTTATTTTTGTTAAAGTAATAAATAGTTCCAAAAAATAATATTAACGATATTTTATGATAAATAATATATTATTAAATGATATAACATTCTAAAAAATCATAGATTAGGCATAGTGATTGTGATATAGTTTATAATATCCTAAATTATCTATTTATGGTACATATTTTCATTTAAAGTTTTTTTATTAACCCTCAAATAGTAAAAACCATGTTTCTATGTTAACTTTGAAAAGGGTTATCGAAGGATGAAAACCAAAACAAAAGAGTAAATATATAGTAAAAACATATAAAAGTTTTATTAGATAAAGGGAATTAGACCCTTATCACATTATAATATAAATTTATTTGTTTAATGGACACATGCAAATGAAAATGAATTATATAATATTCAATTCAATAATGGTTTCAAAACATTTCTCTCTTTGTTTTTAATACATATCATACGTTTACTTAAGGAAAAAAAATCTATTTACTAATGAATCTATGTTTTTATTTCAATATTTTAAAAAATAATTTTCATGATATAAATTTATTTTATATTTTAATTAATTATATGGTGACCTAATTTCCTTAGCAACACTAATAAAATATTGTAATTAAATATTTTCAATTATTTCTTTTAAATAAAAATTTGAAAATAGTGTCTAAATTGAAAATAATGAAATGTTTTGGGAATAATATGTTACTAAAAAACATAAAAATCAAAATAATAGTCTATAATTAAAAAATTGACATAATATGGTATAAAATTGAATCGAATATAAAATTTATTTCCTTTTTAACAATTTTTAGTTAGAATAAATTTTTTATAATTAATGTTTGTTGATATTCCAAAAGCACCTGACATTTTTATTATAAAAGAGAATCATGTTATGCACTTTTTTGAACAACATTAAGCCTTATAGATCAACATAACTCTACCAAAATATCTTATCAACTTCCCCAGACACATCATAGACGTTTCTTGGTTCCCAAATGACCAACCCATGATATTTTTAGAGGAGATATAAATAATTTGTTTTGAAGAAGACGTAATCATCCTAATTGATCACTTTCTCTTTCTACTCTTGTCTATATCCCGTAAACCTATGGTTTTTATCCTAAAATAATATATCCAGCATAAAAAATATTATAAAATATTATTTTAACTATGAAAACATCATTATACATACTCTTTCTCATCAAATGATATGTGGAAGTATTTCTCATGCATACATTCAACTTTCCGTCTCCATACAGTTATTCAACTAAATTTTTATGACCATATTTTATAGATGGGTATTATGATAGTTTAAATATTCATATATGTCATTTATGACACCATTATAATTTTGTAACAATAATATTACATCAAACTTTGTACCATCTAAGCCATTGGAAGATGATAACGTTGTATATGCGTATATGTAAGCTACTACCTCTACAAAGAGATGTGGTTTGATTTTAATTTGTACTTTACATGGATGGTTATGAGGAAGGATTTTATTAATATATATGATATATATGATATAATAATGACCCTATATATATGAATTAATATATATCTTTATTTCCTTTTATCCCCTAAGAAATGAAAGTATTGTTCATGTGTACTTACGACTTATCATCTCATTGAATTGGGTAATTCATTTTTATATATCTATATTTTATCCAGGACTATAAATATGTATATAATGAATATATATTATATATAAAATTATTAACATTTTTAATGTGTGATATGTCGTATAAACAACTTTTATTTGTGGTGTATATGTAACACACAATGATTTTGAAAATAATTTTAATATTGAATACAGGAAACAATGAGTCACTAAAAAACACCACATTGATATAACCTAGTTAGTAAAAATAAATTTTCTACCTCTTTGATATGAATTTCAAAAAACTGATATACATGGTTTCATTCAATAAGATATTTTGATTCTGATAAGACAAACTAAATTTTTGGTGAATAATAATACACCCTTATGAAATGTAACATACAATTATGAATAGTAGTTACTAGTAAATCATCCAAAAAATATAAACTTCAGCAATAAATGTATAAATAAAATTTAAAGATGTTATATGTGAAAAGGAAATCATAGTATAAGTATTTGTATTTTTTATCTTATAAATATTTTAATTACAATTTTATCATTAATTTGTCAATTTAAAATGGAAATGTATTTTCATAATTTGAAATCATAATATTTTACATTACAGTCTAATGGTTAGAAGATAATTTTATGGGACCTTTATTAAATTTTTATGGTGTTTCAAAACCAGTTATAGTTTTAGAGTTGTTATTTTGGATTAAATTATGATTTAATATAAAAATAAAATTAAAAATATTTTGAAAATTATTTTCTAAAAATGGATTTTATTTTTTAATTATACTTGCCAAAAATGGTTGGGGTGAAATTTTGTGATTGTTCTAAAAAACTTTATTTTTTTAGGAACAACAAAAATATGGTTTTTAGTTTTTGGTATGTTTGATGAAATCATAACTATGTTATAATTAATATAAAATTATAATCGACTTGTGCACAATAAAATATGATCTGAGGTGTCCCATGAGAAACCTAATGATTTTGAAAAAACCACCAATGAGGTGTCCTTTGAAATTTATAAAAAACTCCCTCCCATTTACAATAAATACCCACTCATTCCATCATTTTCATTCATAAAAATCACATCACCCTAGAATATCTAGTAGTTTTACCTCCCTAGGTTTCCTCTCAAGGTGCCCTGAATCCCCTAAGGTCTCATCGTTTATGTTTTAGGAGTTACTCTATAATGTTAGGTAATCCACCACCCTTATCTTTTTCAAACATTCTTTTTATGTTATTATTTTTATTTTCCATTAGATTATGTTGGGATATGTCATTCCATAATACCTATAATATACATATTATATAATAATATTGAGAGAAACGTTTTTATCTCATCAAAATATTTTATTAATTTTTTTGCAATGTTATTAGGTTGTGGATTTTCATAAAGGATTTCTGAACTTTTCATTTATTTCAAGTTCCATTATTTTCATTCTTCCTTCATATCCAATGTTCATCCAAATTTTATGATAAATACAAAAATAGGCATGTACTGAATTCTTTTTTTCTAATGGAACAATTCTTCATTTTCTCTCCTTTCGCCTTTTTATACAAGAAATGAAGACACCATCCGAGATATGTTAAATTATCACATTCAAGGATGTTTGGTTTTCAATTTCTATTACCATATTTAATTATGGCCATAAATAAATTTTTATGGATGAACTAGACTATAATATATGTATTATAACTTATTTATTATTATGGAATCCTTTTGAACACATGATACTAATTTATAAATCAAAATGAGTTTGTTGTGACAAAGAACCCCCTATTAAGCCAAACAATTATCATTGTTGTTTAAAATAATGATTCATCTTCACTCCATATAAACAAATAAATTTATTAACCATTAAAACATTGGATATTATTAAATAAATTAATACTCATATTCTGTAAAACCTTTCTCAAATTACGTGTTTATCCGTAAATGTATATAAGTAAACCGGTAAATAATACTAAGAAAGAAAACACTCATAAACAATAAAATTGACCCTCTTAAACCAATCATGAACGCCATAAATGATCTTAATAAGACTATAAAATATAAATTACATAACTAAAATCTTTTGGAAATATTAATTAATGAATTTAATTCAGTAATCCATTATAATAAGATATAGTGAGGAACACCATCAGACTTAAGGTAAGGGTTTCTTCATCTCACATCCATTTTTGTTATATAATCCATGTTCACTATTACTACGTATGTATGGTTTGTGTATAATTCTCATTGATGTATAATATCATGAATCTATTTATTTTTATGATATTAAAGGCATCATTTAATGATTATAAATTTTTGGGCATACAATTCAATTGATTACAATGTTTTAAGGGTTTTCTACCTGAACATGTACATTCATTCGGGTTACTCATATTATTTATTTACCTCAGTTAAATACATATTTATTTATATTTACACCCCATATGTTCAATGAGAAAGTCCTATATTTCTGTACATACCAAAATCCTATTTCACTTATAGAGAGTTATATGTTTTAAAATAATATTTTAAAAATTCATCCGAAATGCAAGCCCGATTTAAGGAACTTCTCAAATTTTAACCTACTTTACAGTTCACACTATAGTCTATTTTAATCCAGATTTATCATTCTAAAATCATAATTTTTAACAAGGAAATCTATTAGGTTCATTTATAGCTTTATGAAACCAAGATTTTCTTTCCACTTTAAAATCTCAATAATTAATTCTTTAAACTGCACTAAAATGTTTTAATTCTAAATATACATTAAAAACACTTTTTACTTGATTTAAGATCAGTGGGACATCATTTATGCCTCAAATGTAATCTCAATGAACATAAATTGTTTTCTAGGATAGACATTTTTAAAACCATATTTACGAAAAATACAAATGATTTTCTAAAAGAACTATTCTTTTCAAACTAAAATAAGTTTGTATTACCTCACATTAACATTTATGAGATATAAGACTTGTTCACCAATTATTTATTAAAAGTGGTTTATGTAATAATCCTTGGATTATCATATCAATAGTCTCTTTATTCTCAATATATTCTATGGTATTATTAATTTAATATTGAGACACATTGGAATGTTTAAGGATTATTTTTCCAAGAATTTTTCAATGGTATCATTTAAAATTATATTTATTTATTTCAAAATACATTGATTAATATTTTATTTCATAGAGGTCTATATATTATGAAAAAATATAAAATATATATTTTTAAGTCTTTCTAATTAGTTTGAATGTTTATGTTCTATCCTGATACCATTCACCAATTTACTACAAATGGTTAGTGCTTATATTTTATGTACATGGAATGTTATTTAAATTTAATATGATAGGATTAATATGAATTTATTTGTTGTTTATGGTTATAAAAAACTATAATAGGAATTCATTAGACTTAGTAACTGTCATTTGGGTCCCTCTATAGGACCTCAGTGCATCGGTTGGTCTCATGAGACAAACTAGGTCATAACATTAGGCCTTAACAAAATAGTCAGTTGTGTTTTTAGCACAAGGACTATAAGGTATGGTTATGATTTACTGCATTATTCATTCCATCATTTTGATAATATAATTGATAGTTTTTTATATTATTTAACTAGTACAATACCCATGATTTTTTTTATTATGGAATTATTTATTCAGCTCCTTTTTTTGTTATAATGTGTTCAGGTTTATTTTTAATGGAAGATGTTTTAAGTTATTCACCATGCCTAATGATTATTTTTATGATATCATCCTTTATATTTCTTACCCATACATTGTGTTGGAGATCACAGCTTTCTTATGTTTCATTTTCTTAGGATATGAGGAAATTTATTATGAGTGACTTGTAAGGATAAAATTCTAGATGTGGATGTTCCCAATAAAACATATCTGTTGTATATAATTTCAAATTATAATTTTGAACATATTTATGTATATTTTTTTTTCTAATCTACTAAACCAATCATTAATTTATTATTCATATTCTTTTTTTTATTCCATTGTAATAAAATAAGGCAACATCTCCAGGAAACTGGGGTCAGGTCCTTATAGTATATACAACCAAAAAATTTCAATTATGATTATTATCTTAATAATTATGGTATAAACATATCAACCTAGGTTTATTATTATAATGGGGCTTAGGATTCAAATTATCAAAATGATGTAAGGGTTTTATTTCACAATATTATCAATATTTGAGATTTTTTCTATTTAGGTCTCCATTGGGAGAATTATTTGATCTGTCTCTTCAATATCCATGGTTTTTAAAACAATTTCTGATAAATTTGTAATATTATCTAATGAGTGGATAAAGTAATATCTACCTAGTTTATACTTGTTAAAAAACTGTTTCAAAATGAGTTTTTTTCAATTTTTTTTGAATGAGGTGTCTTTCGAAATTGAGAAATGAATGTTTTTAAGATAATACGTCATGAATACTCTTTCCATCTATTATGAATACTTTTTCAATTGAAGCATAATTTACAAGATCCCAGGGTGATTTTCAATAAAAAATGTTTCATTTATCAATGAAAATATATTTTAAAAGGATTTTATTTTGAAATGTAATGGTTATTTTTTATACTAATTCTTCCAAGTGATATTTTTAAATCTTTTTTCCATCTAATATGATATCCTTTCATTTTATATAATCTTCACCTAGATATTATATTGGGATTTCATTTCTATTCCATCACTAAATTGTTTATATTTTTGATGAATAAATTAAATGTTTTTAAATCCCATTTATTATCAAAGTTTTATGATATGATGAAATATTTTGAATACCCATTTCTTTTCATTGGTTATAACATGATGGTTGTTTTTGAATATTTATGCACATATTTATAATTTAAATTATATGATGGCTAGGAAAAATATCTCCTTGATATGTATTTTTTAAATAATTATATATCCAGATATAATTTTGGGAACCAAGTTAAATTTCTTGACATGTTACAAAAAACAAGTCGATGTGCTTGATCCAAAATGGGAACCAGTTTTTATGCCTGACCTGATGGTCTTGGTAGTTAACATTGACATATTAAATAGTTAATATACTTATGATGGAGCTACCCACATTTATGATGCAAAATCATGGTTCATTATTTAGTTATGGTGATTTATCATTCTTATGTTTTTGGTTTATTGAAATGTTATTATTTTATACAATAACTCATTTTTATGATCTTTCTAAGATTGGGTATGGACATTGTAACCTATATTTGTGATCTTATATTCTTATGGTTCTCTTATTCTTTTATATGATCATCAATTTATATCTGCCTTTCTTACCCAGAATGATCATAGAATCTCTGATTTTCATTTTTTATTATTTACCACGGTCACAAATAATTATGCAAAATTATTTTTTAGAATTTTTTTATGTGTGAGGGATTTTTTATGATATTTTTATGAATTAAAATAGAATTTGAAAAATCCAGTTATAGTGGGATATGATATTGATCATTCTGAATTAGTTGTATATTAAAAAAAGCTGATAAGTATTTTTCCTAATTCAAATAACTGTAAAAATAATAGGACCATGGTTATTTAAGTGATCCAAAACTAAATTTTGAAGCGATATGTTTTGTATAAAAATATTGTGTCACATTTAATAGTATAAAATATATAAATGTAATGTTTCTATTTTTTTATCGGATCTGGCAGTGCAGGTCATAGTCAGTTATAATGGGCCCCGCTACATTGTTGGTAATGTAATTGATTTCAGTTTATCATTACTTATATGTGTGTGATAATTATCATTATTAGGATCTATTTGGATTTCATTTTAATTAATTATTGTCTACTTTTTTTACATTGAAGTTCAATATATGGAATGATTGTATCATATTTTCTGTATGGATTTCCTTAATTTTGTTTTATTTTAATGGTGAAATAGTTCCTAAAAAATTTAATTTTATTCTATAATTTTAGTCTTAGGCCATGGAAATTAGGAACACATATCATGCCATGTATTTGGACAACTTAGGGACCCGGTTTTGGGTAGCGTTGGGTTTTTTGTTAAAAATGTTATAAAATAAAATGTTTCTAGGTGTTACTATGTTATATATGTACCCTTGTTATTTATTATGTGTGATAGATATATGATATTATATTAATATCTAATGTAGTATATTAATGGTTTGATCCAAATAACAACAACCTCGTTATGAAATATAAGTTACTAGGGCTGTTTTGGTTGTCTGGTTCTTGAATTCATGCTCAGTTCTCAAATGTTGTTAATTTTATAAGTATAATTTTGAGTGTTTATATTTTATATTGATAATTTGTGGGATTTTTTATAATTATTATTTACAAATTTTATTTTGGGATTCTATGTAGGGTCTCATTGTTACTATGGATGGTATGAAAATCCTTGCTGACGAATTTGGATAACCCTCTTGTTATTCTAACATGGTTAGAATATGATTCTTCTAACCACAACATGAAACCATTCACTGTTGTATTTATGAATGGATTTTTTATTTTTCTAATTGGTTTATTTATTTTTTTCCTTCTTATTATTGGTTTTCAATGCATTCGAGTGTTTATTATGAAATTTTAACTATATTTCATTCCGTTTTATTTTTTTATTTACAGTAAAAACATCATTTTTTCTCATGACAGAAAGCCATATTTTTTGAAAATAGAGGATTTGATTGAATGCTTATTAACGAAAATGGAGTACGGGTTTATATATGTTTTTACTTTCTAAAAGGGCCTCCATTTTAAATTTTTAAGGATGAATAAATAATTACTTACGAATGATTATTTAGGATGTTATTAAAGGATGATGGTTTGAAAATGTTTTGAAGAAAAAAAGGGTAATTTATATAATAGTTTTCAAATGAATTATATTGTGCTTTAAAAATTAGGGTCATCAAAACTAGAAATAATTATTTTTAAAATATTTTTTTCTGGTAATTTATCAAGATTTGAATTAATTATTTTTTGAAATTTGGGATTGTCCAAAAAATTCATATTTGACTCTATGTGGTTATGGATTGAGAAATTTTTGACCATGTTTTATTTATTTTTTGAGTATTCACCCCACTAATCACTTATGGACTATCAAGAGTGATATAGGTATAATTCACTGCATACAAACCCTCTAATTGATCAACTTATATATTAGTTGATTATTTTTTATGCTCTAATTACAGAGCATAATAGTCTTGAATTTTTATTTCTCAATATGTGAATTTTATTTTAGAGTTCTATAATATGATACCTTATTATATAATTGAGAAAACAAACTATAATGTATATGAGGAGTAATTATGGAACATCTACTTGATCCTCCTACAATTTCATAATTTAGAGTCTCTTACGATTAATTGAATAACCATTATACTAGAAGTTCCAATTTAGAAGTAATAAAAGACTATTATATAAATGAATATACTAAAGGAACTCTCTTGGAAGGGTTTTAAAATGTTTTTCAAGAATTATTACTTTTTCAGGTGGTAAAAGTGTCAAGGTAAATAGAATTATTTTTCCTATAGTAATGAATCTCATTTGAGTTAGAGTATATGAGTCATTTTCCCAAACTCATGAAATTTCTTACTAATGTCTATTTAGATTACTATCTAAAGGCGTGATAGTTTAGAATATGGATTCAACCAGATCACATTTCAGTTTTTCCACTTCTTATCCTAACAACTATAAATAAGTGATGAGGCATAACCTTAAATTAATTACTGGTATAGTAGGTATGTGAAATCAAATTGATTTTCCCCCCATTCCTATAGGCAGTATATTAATCATTATTAGAGAGAAAAAGTATCATGCCCAGTCAAATTAGGTGGGTGTATGTAATAAAAGGACATATTATTTTTCCTTATCATCTTCCCTTAGTATAAGTACCCTCATGTTATATAAATATAATAATATACGGAATTAGAATCCTCCATGTCTGGAAACTTCTAATACTAGTTATAGTTGTATATTTTTAGGACACTTCTATAGGTTATGTAAAGAAGTTTCTCATAAGATAGGTGGATCCACATCTTACCCTTTAGTTGTTAACAATGTTCAAACTAATGAAAATAATGTTAGTGTGTAACAATCTCAGCAATAACACATTGTTTTTTTAGATCTCAATTATTTATTTTCTGAGTTGTGTGTTATTCTATAAGATAGAGATTGTGGATTCTTAAGTACCTGTTACATATAGAATTTTATTTTGGACAATTTCGAATCTTTATAATCTTTATAATGGTCTATTTTTTGTTCCACCAATTTGTCTTAGATATTTTATTTCATTGAAACCCTTGTTTAATTCTAACATTGAAGGTTGAGGGTCAATGTGAGTTCTTAATATGTTATGGAGGACACCATGTAAGTAACTCCCCTTATAAGAGGTATTCTATTTTTATAAATTAATATATGTGATCTAGTATATATTAAGTATAACATATCCTCATCAATCAAATTTTATCATTATGCTTTTCTTGTTATTTTTATAATAGATTTTCTCATAATGGCTCTTGATAAAATTGATTAATCATTGATAGAACCATTTGGTTTTTTCTTTATCTAGTTGATATGTTCCTATTTTTTTGCAACATGACCTAAGGAGTTGAATTTTTTTCTTCATGGGTTATTTATTTTATTGTACATTTACTCAGAGGTATTTTTATCAAAGAAATTTTAGATGACTTATATATCACTTGATTTTCTCATAATGGCTCTCATCCATTATTATTTTACA
The DNA here is from genome assembly GCA_963277665.1 of Viscum album. NCBI lineage: Eukaryota > Viridiplantae > Streptophyta > Magnoliopsida > Santalales > Viscaceae > Viscum > Viscum album. The sequence goes on from OY728139.1 coordinate 67,157,576, forward strand.
TCCATAGTGTAGATATAATGACCCTGGGTTTCATTTTGGGAAATGTTTCCATTAGATATTTATAAATTTATGATTTATTTTGATTTTATAGGGTACCCTTGAATTGATTAAGGTGGATTTGATAAGTTATTAGTAATTTTTTTTTGAATAAATTTGGTTTATTCTTGTTTAATATTTAAAATCTAAAATTATTATTTCTTATAGATTTTTATCATGGTATATGAGAATTTCAAAAATGATGTAAATAATACTTATTAATAGTTTATAACAAATGCTATTATTAAATAAAATTTCATGAAAAGGGAATAGATTTATCCCAAGATTATAATATATAATGTGTATTGAAATTTTATCTATACTAAGAATTTGATAAATTGTTCTATTCTATTCTTTAGAGAAACTCATTAATTCATGAAAACATTTTTATATTTCAATCCTTTTCTATATAGATTTCTCTCTAGGTGATATGTGTTATTGATTCTTTATAGTAGCTATTAAATTATTTTAAAATGTCTGAAATCTTATGAAATTATATGATATGGTTTTGAATGGTGGTTTATATAACTTATTTTATAAATAATGTGCAAAGGCCCAGTTAGACCATTCTAAATGTAGGTGTTTTAGGAATTATATAACTAGAAGAATGTCTATTTGTGGTTGTGAATAGTTTATGAAAATATTTTATAATTTTGACGATATTTGATTGATTCCCCTTCTAAGAGAAGTCTTCTTTATTCTATTATATAAGAGAAAATGGGGTTATGTTGTGATTTTTTTAGAGGTTATATTTAGATATACTGAATTTTGATGTGATTATATTAGTGTTACCTATTCTTAGTGTGTCACCCAAAGATTAATAAATTTTGTGAAATAAATTAATTTTGTTAATGTTATTGATATATGGGTCTAGTTCATCCTATGTAGTGATCATTTAGAGTTTTCAGGTCATCCCATTTTCATTTAGGATCCCATGATACTTATTATTATTTTGGTTATATGTCTGTCTATGTGAGGTGTTATGATCTAAATAAAAATTTATATTAATATGTTTTATTGGAATAATATTAAATAAACTATATAAACCATTTTATATTCATTAAACAATTTATATTATTTAAATTAATGTTAGATAAAATTTTCTAATTTTATTAAAATGCATGTTTTTTGGTAAGTAAATAATTTTCAGATGAAAAATATTAGAAATATATTTAATGCAAATTGAAAAAAAATACTCAAAATATATTTCAAATTATAATGAGAATAATTAATTTTTAAAATTAGTTCATGGGGTACATGAAAGATACCTTCTTTATATTTTCTGGTCACAACTATCAAAATACAAATATTTTTTTTAGCAGTGACGTGATAGTGTATTATTATATCCTGAGTTCATGCTTGATGATTGTGAAAAATATAGGTTTCTAGTTTTTCATGGATATGTTAAAATTTTGATCTTTTTCATTATCTTTTTTTTTGGGATAATTGGTGTCAATAAATATTCAATTATTTTATATTTTCCAGGGGTTTTGTTCAATGGGTTGGTGTGTAATTTATTTCAGTTTATTATCACTTCCATGTGAGATGATTAATGTTGTTATGATTTGCTGGTTTTCTTTTTTATTTTATTATAACTTATTTTTTTGTGTTCCATTTCAATGAATTGATTATCCATACTAAATTTTTCAGATGTATTTCTTTAAAATTATAATTATTTAATAAAAATCAATCCAAATGTTTTTCAATTTATACCTTCATTTTATTGTCCCACCACTTTTGATCTAAAATGTTCTTATGTCCTTGTCCTGGGATATATTAGGGACCCATATCAGGTGTTTCTTAGATTTTTTTGTGAAAAAAATAAAAGATAAGTAAGTATTAATTTGAACAAATCACTTTGATATCATGATATTAGAAAATTAACAGAAATAAAATAGAGGGAGGGGTGTACATAGTTTATCTGAAAGGGTTTCTAAAACCATCTTAAAAATAGTTGGAGAAAAATATTGAATGGGTGAGAAAAACCAAAATTATAATTTTTTTAGGAAAATACACGATTTAGCTAAAAATTTTACAAAATTTTGTATTAAATTATAGAAGAAAATATGATCACTTTTATTATAATGTCATGTAATTCTCAAAACTGATCACAAAAAAATTTCTTTTTGTAAAAATACTCACCACCCTTCTTCCCTATAGTTAAGTATATTTAAATGAAAAATAATCCTTCATATATTTTTGACTGTCACATATGAACATCACAGGTTCTCTTCAATTAGTCAATTATAAAATAATTAACATTAGTAATCAAAATGAGCTTCAAAATTTTCATTTACATCTAAAGATTGATAATTATTTTCATTGGATAATAAAGTTATAAATAATGCATTTATGATGAAACTATAAATCCAATAACACAATAATCGATTATAGCCTCAATAATATTTTTATTTTACTTCATTTAACCACTAGTTAACTAACATATGATTTTATTTATTTTGAAAGTAGCAATAATTATTACCCAAGAAACAATCCTTTTATTCTCACCTATCACTTATTTATTAGAGATATAATAAATTACATAATCAACCATTATAAATACCATCCCAAGGAACTAATATGAATGATCATTAGTTCATAATATCATGGATAAATCTATGTGAACAACCAAAAAGGATGATTTACACTGTATATTTCTAACCTTAAGAGGGATTATACAAATTTTTAGAGGTCCACTACCATTTATAATTCCCTTTATTAATTGACATATAAGATTTGTTTTCCACGAACAAAATATTCTCTTATTAAATGATTATGTGTTGAACCCTCTTGAGGTTTTTATTGTGTTTATTGTCAATATATCAAAAGTGTGATTATTAATGAACTCTTCATCATTTTAAAGACTTGTACTAGTCAAGTGGCACTACTTCTTACAAAAAATTATAGATGTTGGATTTTATAGAGTATGTGAACCACTTGGCTGATCCATGAAGGTAACATACATTAAATCACAATATTAAACCTACTACAAACAACATGTGGGGATTTTTTGGACCACGTTATGAGATATTTGGACATATTTTTAAGAATTTTTTTATTGTTAAAAAGTCTCTATGATTTTTGAGGATTTCCTAGACAAAATTTCTAAATCTAGTATTTTTTTATAATTGGGAATGAAAAATGTATACATTATTTCTTGTGCCTCATGGTCAATCCTGAGTTTATTCATGAAATAACTTTAATTCTACATAATAGGTAAATAATTGCATAGTTAATGAGTTTTCTTGAGAAATATATATGATGAACTTTTAATCATGATCGATTAATAAACTTTAACATGTAGTAAACTATTTGAGTTTTTTTATTTGGTTTATTGGATGTCTATATACAGTAAAAAAGAATGGTTGATTCATATACGGTGAAGGTAAATAATAAGTGAAAAATCATAGGAATTCTATAGACATTGTATGTCTTTAGATATTTGATTTTATGACTCAATATCAATTTAAAAATAAAAAAATATATGTGCATAAGCATTTCTACTTGATGAAAGAATTTTAAAACCATCATATGACTTTCACTAAAAAATTAAGCCTTTATATTTTCAGAAAACCAAAATTTTTACAAAAAATATAAATCATCATCATAATATTTTTCAAATTTAAACCAGTGGTAGTTTCCATTATAAATATTTTACACATAAAAATATGAATATCCACATGATGAAAAATTTATGTTTCCTGAGTGAATATTTTTATAAAGATAGATTTAAATTAGGAAATGGTGTTGATATTTCCTTCATGGATAGAACATCATTGTTATATTTATATCATGATCTAATATGAGATAATTTTATAATTACCTATGGAGAAAATATTGACCTAAATAGAATTCCATGATATATAATGAGATAACATGTCACCATGAATATATAAAGATATCAAGAATACTAATTATTGTGATTTTCTCTGGGAAAATAAATGATCAATTAACATACGGAAATTAAATTTTTTATTTAAAGTAAGAATCCCATGTCTATAGGTTAAATTTAAGTAAGATCATTGAATTGATATTGAATGAGTTTAAATGAGATGATCCATGTCTATAAAAACCATGGGAGGTTTATATAAATAATCATGGAAATAAATTTCACATGATACAGAAAGAAAATAAATATAATGAATTTATGAAAGTTAGTGTTGGTAATTTAAAGATATAAGAATTGATTTATTGTAGTATCCATGATGGTGAAGAAACAATTAGAATAATCACATTGTTTTCTATGAAAGAAGAAGAATATAATCATATAAAGTCCACGTTAAGGATCATTCGCTCATATGAAATCATTCTTGAGATGGATTATTTTATATTATGTTGATATGATATTGTAATTGGTTAGTACCAATAGTTGTATGAGTTCATGTTCATTCACATAACCATGTTTCTTTGAATAATATAAATGGGACTATATACAAGGGTTATTAACCTTCGGACATTGAGGACATTTTCAACCTTATATGAGAGGAACCTCATTAATAAAGTTCTTTTGTCTATCTTATTTCTATAGTGGTGAATAACATAAGGAAGAGGTGTAAAAAAATTATTATGTTATTGATATATAAAATATCTATACAAACTGAACCACCCCTTAATAGTGTGCATCACAAAAAATTTTATCCAAAAATTAGTATTAGAGTCTGTATACTCAATGGTCACCCTCAAGGGCACAAGATGAATAAAAAATATTATAACTATTACATATATTAAAGATAGATTTTAATTTTCCTATGTTTCCTCTGTTAGTTAATTTATTTCCTTCCAAATTAATTCCCCAAACCTTTCATCCAAAATCCACTAGATCCTTTCATGTGTTCCACCCTCTCCATATACAGATTCTACATCCTCTTTTAGATCCCTCTCCACCAATTAATCCCCTCTTCATATCCCCTATCCTATGAACTTTATCTGGATGCATTTACTTTGAATTCTCCACATACATCTCCTTTATTACCATAATCTCAGTTGCATCATACACTTCTCCAAATCCTGACTTTTTACCCTTTGGTTTTGGAAATTTCGTTCTACCTTATTCTCCTCACTACTTTTCATTATAATACCTCATATACCTAAATCGATTATCTATTTTCTGATACCTATTTTAAAGACACATATTCCACCATTCAAACTACAATGTATCCCAATCCTTAGTTTCCCTATGATTTATTTCTCTTGGTATAATTTCATGAGTACATATCCTTAAACACCACTTTTTATTTCCATTTTCAATGGATATTTTATTTCTATTTCTTGTATGATTTTTTATCTAATTTACATTTACTTTTAATTTTTATTTTGATACAGTTTATTTGATTTATCAGTTAATTTTAAACCAATTTCATTTTCTAATTCATCCTACTTTTTGTTACCCCTTACACAAGACTGCTTATATTATAGGTAAAATCAATTGCATAAGTGCTTATTCATCCTACTTTTTGTTACCCCTTACACCACTTTTTATTTCCATTTTCAATGGATATTTTATTTTTATTTTTTAAAATTTACCTACTATAATATTTAAAATTAATTCTTTAATTTTTCATGTGATTTTTTTGTTGGTTATATTTTCTTTTGTCTGTATGATATATCTCAATTTATGTATCCATATTTATGATATCCTATCATCAATGTCATGTTATTATTCATCCTATTAAAAGGATTTAAAATTTTCCTACCATTGTTTAAGTAATGTGATTTTTATATTTATTGAAAATACAATCCTTTATATGGCTTCTTCTTCAAATATCATTTATGTTTTTTATGGTTTCATGATTATTTCACTCTTTTTTTGAATATGAAATTATTAATTTATATTTTTAGTGTTTTTATTTTTTTCTACATATTAATGGTCATAAATCAAAGATTTATATTTCTTTCAGGGGGTCACCTCATGTACATTAATTTCTATAAAATTAGTTTCTCTTGTTTACCATTATAGTAAAATTGTTGACCTACTTCACATCACCACACAGATATCAAGATACTATTTTCAGTTCATAACTAGTTTTTAAAAATTAAACGTACATATCTAGTTTCACATTAATCTATGTTTAATAATTTTTACCAAATCTTTTATCTAACATATTTCTCAAGTACAATAATTTTTTAATACAAATTTTTCAATTTTTAAAAAGATATCATATATGACATAATTGTCAATATGTGATGGATCAATTTTCATAATGACTCTTTTATTTAAGTCGACTTATATGATTTCTTAAGTTCATATATTTATAATCAACTTTTTTTCTTTATACAGGGTTTCTTTATCCATTTATTTTCTCATTACTTCTCTTTTTTACCTTTGTTTTGAATTTTCATTTTTCTAGGGTTTATTAGATCTTTCATTGATTTTTCATCAAGTTTCATTATCTATTTCATTAAAAAGTTCAGTAAACACTTTCACTAATACACTTATATTATAGGTAAATTGTTTGCGTAAGTTTGGATGTATAACTTACTCTTTATAATGGGGGAATCTCTTGTTTAGCTGATGATAATCCATCTTCCAACATCATCGATATTAATGATATTGAAATTGGGATGTCCATTTACATTAAAACATAAAATTAATATGTTTACTTGTGTAATCAAATAAAAAGTTTGTATTATTACAATGTCATTAATTGGTTTTTTGTTTCATGTTAACTTTTATTAACAATAGTATAGTAAATGGTTTAGTTATGTGACTTAGAAGATGGTTGGGTGGGTGGAATTATAGAAAATTCGAGTAGTTCGATCATATATCAATGATAAATTTATCTTTATTATAACTTTTTCTATCATAATAATTAGTGCTATCGAATGTTTATTCAATTCATTTTGTATTTCCTTTTATTTAATTCGTTCTAAAATTATTAAATTTATGAAATTTATATTTTTTTGAATTAATTCTTAAAATTATTCATTTATAAACATTATTATTCATTATATTTACAATTTTTTTATACTTATATGGTATTTTATTATGTGAAAATTTTATTTTGGATATAAAAGAATATTTTATATCCTATAACAATTATAAGATTCTTATTTTATTAAAAACTAATGAGAATATCCCCATGCATTCAATATAATATGAAAATATCTCTGTTTATCAACCATTTATTAACCAAAAGGAGTTGCTGGCAAAGTGTTTCAATGGTTAGGGTTGTGATGAATTTATAATTTCAATTATAGATCCAGATTTATTTAGAATTAGATACTCATTACCATTTTACAATTATTTATAATATAATTTGGTTTCATGCTTGTTTTTTTAATGATTTCTCTATAGGGGATGAATATCGAGATTATATGATGTTGTTTCTTCTTCCATCATCAACAACATTGAAAATGGTAAAATTACAATATCAATTTATTTGAAAAAATAAAATTAATGTCTTTATTTTTTTCATCAATTGGTATTGTTATCTTTTCATTTATTTGATTTATGATTTCTTGTCAAGAATCATTGACAATACTATGGGAAAAATAGTGATTTGACTTAGAAGAGAGATGGGTGGGGGGAATTGTAGGAAAAGTTCATAGTTTGAAAACTTTTAAATTTTAAATTTAAATATATTTTAATTTTTTCCATCATAATCCTAAAAATTAATAACAGTATATTTTATTATTTTAATGTTTCCTTTTTCCAATTCATTTTTAATTTATTTCTTTTATGAAATCTATATATTTCTAGTTTAATTATTCCAATAGCGCATTTATAATCATAACTTTTCAATATTTTTTTCATATATACCTATAATGTATTTCATCACATGTACATTTTCTTTTTTATATACTAGAATAATTTGTTTCTAATATTAATTTTTAGATTCTTATTTAATTAATCAAAAATATGAATTTACACATGTTCTCAATAAAATGTCAAGATTAATTTTTTACCAACTATTTTCTTACTAGAAAGGGATTATAGAAATATGTAATAATAGGGAGAGATGTGATGAAATTCTCATTTCCAGAACAGATCGTGCTTTATTTAGAATTAGATACTCATACACAATAACCAAATTTCTAGACTATGATGTCATTTCATGTTTGGTAATTTAATTATTTCTCTGTAGGGGAGGAATCTCTATTTTATCTGATTATACCTCATCGTCAAACATCAACAATTTGAAAAATCAAAAATTGCTACATCCATTTATTTAAAACAATAAAATTAATATCTTAACTATTCTCACTAATTATATAATTATTATAGTTATCAATTTTTTAATATGATTCATAATTTTAGGTCAGTCATCACTAGAAATTTTATTGCAAACAATTTTTTGATGTAATATAGAATAGGGATGGGTGGGGGGAAGTTTTCAAAAGTTGTGTTACTAGAAATTTTTTATATTTTAAATTTATATTTATTTTAATAGTTTCATCAAAATCATAAAAATATTCAAAATTCTATTCGATTTAGTTAATGATTAAATTTTTTGAATACGTTTTCATTTTATTTCATTTATTAAATCTATAATATTTATAATAAAATTGTAATGTTATTAATTTATATGATTTTTTTTAATTTTTTAATTTTATTATATACTAATACTTTATTTTTTTGAGTACACCTTTTTTTTGTATATACTAGAATATTATGTTTCCTATAGTAATATTTTTTCTTGTCTTATTAAACACCATTGATAGCAGCTCCATGTATTCAATAAAATGTGTAGATTAATTTTTTTCAACACTTTGTTAACTAGAACGAGATTCTAGGAATCAGTCATGATAGATATGTGTACCCATGGATGTGATTTTCCCTCTAAAAGTTTAGTTATTATTTTTTATATTCTTGATACTGTGTCTCAATTAGTATTACCTAACTAAATTTTTATAATGAAAAAAATTATTTAAATATTAAATGTCTTGAATGATATGAATTGGTTGTGAATTGAATTAATACATTAAGTAAATAATTGAAATATTTTGATTCTAAATTCTCTTCTTCGATTATTATTTTTTTATGATTTTTTTGTTATAATTATTTTTCATTTTTAATTTTCATGAATTTTTCTTGTGACTAAGGAGAGTAGAAATTTTTTTAAATTTTATTATTCTAATTAAGAGAATCCCAAAATCCTTTTGAGAATGACATTAATATGTGTGTTCTATTCATTGTTTTTATTCCTCTATCTATCAAAACATTACAATAGTGTGGCACTAAAGTTTCTCTTCGCTTATGATTGTTTTAGTGGAATACCTATTACCTCTTTGTGGCTTCCCAACCATGAATATTTAGACAACACCCCCAAAAATCCAAAAACTGTCCGTTCCTCCACATATTTTTTTCTCTTTTAAAAAGAATTTAATATTATTTTATCACTTAACATAAAGATTTACTATTTTGATTTTCTAATGATTTTGTTTCTATTATTAAAATAAATATATTTTTCCCTTAAAAAATTACAACATCAATATTAATTGTTTAGACATTATTTATTTACCTAATTTTTTAGTGTTCACAATACTTTTTTCCACCAAACCAAAACATATTTTTTTTTATGAAAGTATAAATGAATTTATTCAATAAATAGTGTATAAATCAATATATTACATTATCTCCAATCCATTTTATGTACTATTGAATATTGAGTTTGATAAATTCTTTTCATTACATTCATAATGTAAAATATGTTTTTATTACAAATTATATTATATATTTTATCATGTAATTATGTATACAAGTTTATTTAAACACTATGTAAATTTAATAAAATGATAAATGACATAAATATGAAATCTATATCATGTTCTAGAGAAGAAATGTTCTATAAGAGATTACTTAGACAACAATTAGAAACAAATCCACTTATGCATTTATCCTCAGTTAATGGTTTTCTGTAATTAATGAATCATTTACTATATTTATTTATTTTATTCACTCAATTTCAGGTTTAACATCTCCTATAATTTTTTTGATCTCAAATACAAGAATATATTATACTCATTACCTCAAACATTTTTAAGATATCATAAGATGAAAAGACAATCTAAAACACAATTTTCATCTATATATTACAATGGTTCATTCAATATAAATTTAGTAGACCAATTATTTTTATTTCATCATGCCATTCAATTTACCACAAATTCTATACATTGTTCTTCTCTTTTACTGATAGTGGATAAAAATGTGATAATTTTTCATGTAAAGATAGATACCATGTTACAATATGGTATTTCAATTTGTATGTACGATGTCACTATATTATAATGAATGATTTTCTTTATATATATGAATATTATGTACTCCTTGAATGTTAATTCATAATCAATGCTATCTTCGAGGAATGATGCTGATATAGTCACAAATTCATCACATACATCATTTTCATAATAAATGAAACTCCTTCATGTATGTAAGTCTATCTCCTTTTGTTCAATAGTATTTCATATACATTCCAACTTTTATAATTATTTTCAATGGTAATGTTAGTGGATGTTTCAATTCAATTTCAAGGCCAAGTATAATACATATTTGAATAAAAATATCACAACTTACTTATACATATATGAATTGTATAGTATAAATTATTATTGTAATATTTATGTAGCACTAAGGAAAATATTCTAATATATATGAATATTCTTTCTAAATTTTAAATGTTTAATTTTCAATGAACAATATAACATTAGAAATAAATGTAATAAGAAATTATGTCATAAAGAATACAATACATTGTACACGTTTGCCCACATAATACTTTTTTTTAAAATTTAACTATTCAATTTATTTTTTATTATTAAAAAAATACATACTACTTACCATTAATGTAACATGGGTATCTGTTGAAAATTTACTCTTACAAAAACTACAGAACACACGGATTCGTTAAATAACTATAACCATCTCGTTACTACAAAAAAGTAAGTGTTTTTTTGATATTATTATTAATTTTTTATTAATGTCATATAATATATTTCTTTTATTACTTTTTATATTAAGATATTGGTGACCCTGTTAACATCTTCCATTTTTTGGTGAAAAATTATGGTTTCAAAAGTGAAATAAGAAATATAGTAACAAACACAAACAATATTTCATGTTATGCTGATCATTAAGAAATATTGTGTTAGACATAATTCCTTCATGTAGAAAATACATTTGAGAATTGGTTTTCAACTATACCTCTAACCTGGAAATAAAATTCCAAGGGAAAATTCATATTTATAATGCAGATTATTTGAAGCAATTTTTTATTCCTATACAGTTTTTGTGATGAAAAGATAATTCTTTAAAAACATTTCATTTAAAGAGTATAATATTTTTATAGAGTATTGTTTTTATAATAGAGGATATCAGGCTTAATATTGGAAATGGGACTCAAAATTCATTAAATTAACACAACTGAATTAGTAGATTATAGAGTGTATCTTTTATATCATAATATCATTCATTTCATAAGTTAATATTCATTAATTTTTATTTACATTATTTATTTTTATACTATATATTATGGTGTTTGTATTATATATATTGGGGACATGGTTGTTATATTATTAATTATTTTTAGGCCATTGGACTACATCATTGTTATGTTCCATCCTAATTATGTGAAAATGATATATATATATATATATATATATATATATATTAAGGAAAAAATTATTTTTCTTATTTTCTATGTTTTTTCTTATATTTATTATTTTTTTGTAGTTATTTATGAATGATGAAGTTGATATACCATTATATAGCCATTGAAAATCAATAGATATATATATATATTTATGTTTTAGATTTATGCAACCTCTATAGATTGATTGGCCACTACCTAATGTGAAGCATTTATTTTAGGCATCTGCCAATACCACAAATGTAAAGGGAAATATATTCTTTGTTAGTTTTTCTAATTTTTTATATTCTTGTAGATTATTTTAGGTTTAATTTATTTTCTTTTCATATTAGGAATGTACTTAAATATAGAATGAAAAAGAGACTCTATTATGGGTAATTTTCTACCATGTTAAAATTTCATAGGTCTTTAATTTCCCTTTTCACTAGGTTTATCATGGTTTATGTATCATATTTTATATAATTTAAAAATATTTAAGATTTCCTAAAATTATATTTTCATACATGTTCAATTTCACTAGAGTGTATGTTTAAATTGAGAATCATTGCAGCACCAACTTATTACATGGTAATGCCTCATTACAAAAGGCTATACATAATAGTATATTAGAGATCATTGAAATGGTTTTATTAGATTTTTACAGAAGTATCATATTTTTAATGTGAAATCCAGATACTATAATCATTCACTCTTGTAAGATTTTTCTAGAAAATATAAGAGATATTTTAATTTAGTCATTCAGCATTATTCAATCCTTGAGGTTGGGGTGCTATTCTCATCCATTTTCTTCATCATTTTAATTTCAAACACAATGATTTGATACTTCTAGTAGTGTTGTAAAACATGGGAAATAAAAGTTTTACCCAATTTAATTACAAGATGAATTTGATACCTGTGGTCTAATATTCACTTTGTGGGGGGGCTACATTAGTATGTTCATATAATTTTAATAGGAGGTATGTGGTTTTAGTAAAAAATTAATGTGTGTCTCAATTAATGGAAACATTGATATTTATACTTTATATATTTCAATTTTAATAATATAATTATTATATAACTTTTTTACATATTTAGTGGGTCATAAATTTTTTACGGTAATGTTTGGTACTCTTTTTTGGTAATTTTTAAAATGTCTAAATATTTTAATATATCTTTATATGAATTTTATAACAATAACATCTATTTTTTCTCTTTATTTATAGTATGATTAATGTACCTTTTTTACAATTATTTCGAATTTGCATGTTAAAATTTATGTTATCTAATTTTATGATTATTTTTTAGTTTTTGTAATTATAGGTATGTGGAAGGAAACTATATTTTAAGGAAAGTAAAGTCAATTTAAGATATCATCTAGTTTGATACTCCTCTTGAGGTCATGGGTTCAATTTCCTCTATATATTTTATGTATCCAACAATTTCTTCAATGCATAAATATAATTTAACAATAGAGTAAGGGATTGTTTGGTGTTTTTCCTTTTGGTTTTATATTTCTATTTCTAGAGGTGTAAATATATAATATAATAATTCAAGGTTAAACTTCTCTATGATTATTTTCATGTACTTGGAAAAGAGGTCTTTCATGTCTTTCCATTATGTGTTAACCCATTGGTAAAGGGAAATTATTTGAAAATTTTTCTCATAATATATTAAACTATATATATATATATACACACTAATGTTCCAACTTCTTCAAAACATGTCATTGACCTTTTCCCTCATAATATGAGGAAGTATAAGATGAATAAATTAAAAAGTTTTAATAATATAGTATGCTATACCAGACATAGATTTATTTGGTTATGTTGTGAAATACACATTTTATTAAATATATCATAAAACATTACATCATTTATTTATGTAAAAAATGGAATCTTCCCTTTTTAGAGATTATAAAAACAAATTTGAAATAATATCATTTTTACCTGCAACTGAGATTTTTTTGAATGGTATAATCTGTTCAACTAGTTTATTGATGAAGCCTCATGTTTATGTGATGCTTCTTTGGATTATTCTACATCAAAAATATATGTGTAAAATATTTTTGCTAATGATTTTATATTCATTTCATAGTTTCTGTTAAACTCAACATTCAAAATAATTTTCTATTTATTTGTGTTTTATAACTCAATTTTCAAGTGTTTTATAGGTGTGTAGATGACATTTTATCAATGCATGTATTGGTTTTTTTCCTTTAAGGTCATAAATTTTCCTAGATATGGTAATTTAATTCTTCTATTATAAATAAACATGGAATTATATCACCATGTGGTTGTTTGGTTAGAGTAATAGTTAATAAAAAAGGTATTCTGATGTATGATGGAAATAAGTTTCATTAACATAAAGATTGAATGACTATTTACATACTATATTTGTGGAATGATTTTTTACGCAATTAAATATATATTTACAATTCCCAATTAATCCTCATTATGGTACTTAACCAAAATGTTTATCATTGAAAATGATGATAATAACAATAATTCTCTATAATCAAGTTTATATAAAAAGAAGTAGACAAAGGTTAAGGGATATGAATCCTATAATTCCACTTAGAAGAAACATGTAAAAATTAAAAAGATAAAAATAGTAAAAATCATAAATCTATAAAATAACCAATAATATTTAGAACACATTGTTACACATGAGGAAGAATTTATTAATGTATTTTCTAGAGAAAATATGTTTTTTAACACATGTTTTTTGTTTGAAGTTACTCTAGATGCCTCCCCTATGGTAAAGAATATGATGTGGATCCTACTTGATAATTTTAATGTAAATATTATAGATATTTTATATAGACTTATTGATGAATCAACCATTGATTAAATCAATAGTACACTCATCAAAAAAGAAATGTTATGAGGAATGACACTTAACAAAAGGAAATGTAAATTTTTTAAATCCTTCAAACATATAATTACTGAAGAGAATCATGAATACTAAAATAAATAATAAAACATGTAATATTAAGAAAAAAATATGTATTCTATGTCAAAAAACATTACAATATGTGGAAGATGTAATTATAGAGGTAAGGTACTCTATAAAAGTTTATGTTATTAAATTCATAGCTATTTCTATAATAACTTGGTTATAAAAATTGATATATAAAATGATTATGAGTAATCTTTTAGAAAAACCACTATTATGGATCTCACATTTTCTCAACTAAAACAAAAAAAACAAGTATTCAAATCATTAATTCAGAAGAAATTTTCTTGCAGTTAAAGAGAGAGTGTCCTACAATGATGGTAGTGGTGATAAAGAAAATTATAGAGATATATGTAAAAAATGTCTCATGGTAAAATACAATTGATAGGTTAAACCATTAGAAAATTAATCTCAATACAATGGTGAGTATGAATAGGAGGGTGTGGAGACATCGAAAGAATGCACCATGAAAATATAGGTCAAGATGCTTTTAAAATAAATTGAATGCTTAAGAGAAATTTTTCTTCATAAAAACAAAAATTGTAAAATTTTGGATTAAAATACAATCCAATAAATGAAATTGATATATTGATCCCAGATATTGCAAAAACATGGAATAATCAATCAACAAATGACTTCATTTGTTATTTTAGTGGTGGAAATCATTGATAAACCTGGAAGGCAGAATGATAAAACCAAGAAGAGGGGTGATAAAATAAAATTAAACCTGTAGTAGAAAACTAGATTACATGTATATTTTTTGAATAAAACTACACAATGTTTCAAATAAAATAAATATGAAAGACATGGAAATTGAAGAACAATAGGATTTCAAGTGAAAGGGGAAACAAATTCTACAAAGGAAATATAAGATAAGATTTATTATAGAAAACCTATATGTTCCAATGAAGGTCTCCAATATAATATAATATTTGAATCAATAAATTTATTAAAATATACTTAATTATTCATGTGTATTTAAGTAATATATTCAAAAATGTAACTCATTTATATAATGAAAATTGAGCAATGAATACCTCTATTCAACAATAGAATCTATAGGGTTACTACTTGTGATGGGTAAATTTTTACCATGATTCCTATAAATTATGGTACAATATATCTCTCATTGGACTAAAAAGATAAAAGGAATGGTGGAGAGTCAATAAGAAGTGGCGAGAAATCATCTAATGAATCAACGTTCATAATTGAATGTAAATGTGAGAAACAATTTTGAATACTCAAAGTAGGTGTGTAGAAGGTGTGATCAAGAAGTAGATACATTAGGTTTTTATGTTTCATTCATTACCACTATGTTGAATCTATGGAAGAGTCTTGAGAATGATCATAATCAATGTTAGATTTGTAAATAAGAATATGTTATTTATATATAATTTCTATATTTCAAATACGAAAAAGAATAGTTCATAGAGAATGGATTCTCCAATTAAATGATAAGAGATCTAAAAAACATGACAAATATTTAGAATTATGAATAGTGATTTTTCTTATCAAGAAATTTTAGATCTCAAAAGATAATAGTTGATAGAACAATCAATATTGGTAAAAATAAAATTAGTTTGGATAATGTATTGTTTGTTAATGAACTACAGTATAATTTTTAGGTGTATTAAGTATATGTGACGATTTATATAAGGTTATTTTCAAAAAAATAGACTAATAATAAAGAAATGAAATACCTGACGATATTTACAAGGCATTTGAAAAACCTATGAAAAATCTTGAAATATGGAGAAGGAAATATAGGTTGTTACAATAGTCATTATTCATAAAATGAGTTGTGAAACAAAAGGCTTTGTCAATGTGGTAAAATGAATAGGAATAATTTAATTATCATAAATATAATGGGTGTTTTACCACTATTAAAATAGGGAACTTATACTATCCTTAAAACATGTAAAAGGGGAACATAGTGAATAATACCCCAATAAAGAGGAGAAATCCATAGATAAAAACCTCTTATGATAATTTATTTTAATGTTTGTGGTCCAGTTAAGGAGTTTTAAACAAGTTGAAAAATATATGTATCAATTTCATGTATTCTTTCACCTGAATAATATATATGATATTTATGAAACATAAATCATTATCCCCAAACATATTAAATTTTTGTAGAGGACTATAATGGAAACAAAATTATATTAAATTGAAGAGTCTGCAGTCAAAAAAGGATGTGAATACACAAACATTTGGTTCACTAAATATTTACCTATGATTGGGATAAAATAAGAATTATGATCCTCCTATACACCTTGGTAAAATTGGGTGATTGATGGAAATAATATGAGTGGATAGAACCATTTTGAAAGGGCATGATGCCTCAATATATTATTGGTTGTAATGCATCAGAATATCAAGAAAATTTAAAAATAGAATCCAAATGATATAAAATATAAATAATTCTATCTATGATATTTTTTTAATAATATGTTGAAAGTTAAATTTTTTCAAGAATTTAGAAGTCTACATTCGATCAATAAGTTAGACACAAGTGAAGGATAGTTTAACGAAAATGATGATTTTTAAATCTTCTTAGGGTATTCCTTATATAGAAGATCTTATAGGTATTGTAACAAGTGTTACAAATGAAATTTTGAAATTCATGATATATTGGTTTTTAAAGATTGTGAAATAATTAAGAATTTGTTTTATAATAGATGATGATTATGTTAATATTTCTAAATCTATTGAAGAATAAGATGAAAATTTACAGAATAATAAAAATGATGCAGATTTAAAACTGTCTAATGATGTCGATGAAGAAAAAAAAGATCAAAGGTTGGTAATGTAATGATGAAAAACATGTTTATTTAGATATTATTACCAACAGTCATAATTGAGGTGTATATAAATGAAGGTAGATTGTGGAATCATGTTTTACTAGTTTCCTCTCAAAATTTAAACCTTAAATAGGTGAACAAGAATTGCTATGTTAGAAGTTGGTTTGGGAAATGAATTAGGTGCATGAATAAATGAAACATAATTTTAAATAAAACCTTATTCCAGTATCCGATGAAAATAATATAGTTTTTGAACAATTTATCTTCAAAAAATAGATCAAAATAATGGTGAAGTGGATATAAATAAATATAGAATGGTATGAAAGAGATAATCACAAATCGAAGAGGTTGGCCCTAATGATACATTTTATATAGTTGTAATTCATATTTCCATAAAAATATTCCTTACAGTAGAACCATATATATTTTATAAAATATTTCAAATGGATAGTAAATTATCTTTCTTGAATGGATGTATTGATTAATAAATTTACACATAAGGAAGTTGTTCTTATATTATATTTCAATGGGAGTAAAATGTGTATGTTAAATAAGAATCATTATGGGCTAAATCAATCTCCAACTTCATAACACTTCACATTATTTTAATACCTAAATGGTATTTCATTTTTAAAAGGGGGTGGAAAATAAATTTTCAATAAGGATGACCAATACTACAACACTCTTTGTGATTGTGTCATTTGATAACATAATATTTTCCAATAGTGAAAAAATCAATGTGGGGTAGTCCTCCAGATGTAACACCCTAACTTCTGTAACCTAGCGAAAGTGTTAACTATACTAATTTGGTACAAGATACATGGGATCACAATATATAGAATAAATTATATTTTTATTATTGTAATACATGATATATACTTGATTCCAATAATTAATTTTAATTATAAAATCATACTATAAGAATAAATTCATGTGTCCTAGATGATGATTCATAGTATAATTTTTTATATTCTAGAGAATGGAAAACATACAAAGAGTGGTCTTAGATTCTTAGTAATGTTTTATACAATGGAATCTACCTTTAGTAAATAACTTATATTAAAAAAGAAGGAGTTTTTAATCAAAAAAATTATAATTCAATCAATAACATTAATTCAATAGACTTTCATGAATAATATAAACATACTAATCAAATGTATGATTGATTCTAAATTATCAACAATGGAAATTCATAAATCTAGAAAATTAGGTTTTTTTTCAATCATGGATTTGACCTTGTTATCATGGATCTTACAAGAAAGGATTTTACCAAGGTATCATTATTCATAAATGGGTTGGTGTAAACTAGATACCCATAAAATATGGAAGTCTTGTAACACACCATAGTTTAGGTAAATTAGAATATTATTTTTTATTGAAGATATATAATACTTTGGTTGAGTTTTAGGAGTTTTTTAAGTGGTTTATATTTTTAATGGATTGAGAATCTTTTGGTGAAATATGAACATAATCTGGGTGACTATATTAGAGGTTGTGGGATTCACTTGTTTGGTGAACTGTTTGGCCAAACTATGTGAGTGCCTAAGAGAAATTGTACTAATTGGGGAGTTTTGGATAGTAGTATGAATACAATTTTTCATTGATTTTCAAAACATGTGGAATAACCATATGACTTCTTGGTCAATTTCGAATAACCTATAAATTTTTTTTCATACAGATTCAAAAATCATATAGAACAACTTTATAAATATCTATTTTAGATACACAAACATTTTCATGGTTTGAATACTATTTTTGAAATTATGTGGTCGAACCATGTGATGTGCATTTAATCCTTCCAAAATTGCATTTTTACTCGGGTTTTACAACCTAAAACACTAATTTCCATCTTATCATCCTAGTCTATTGAACTCCCCTCCTTTATTAATCGTCCTTATTGATTAACATGGATATATAATATGGTAGTTTTTGAATGAATGTTCCATGGATCTTCAAAATAAATACTAAGTCCCTATTTTATATCATTATTTTATATCATCTCATATTCACTCACATATAAAATTAGTTATAATCCATTAAAGATATATAATTGATTTATTTTTTTATGTGATCATGATTGGATTTATTTAATTAAATAGGTTTCATGGGTGGATATATTTTTTTGTGTCGTTCATTGTTTTATTTATACATTGTGAAGTTGGTAACCCCTCACTAATTTCATTCATGGAAAAGGTTTTTAAAATTAATGATTTCTTTGAGAACATGTAATGTGTGATTGGAAAGAGTTCAAGAAATATTATTTATATGAATATTATTGTTTTTTACATGGGGTTGGTGTTAATGTGGAATATTGGGTTCCATCTTGTGATTACATAGTGATGGTTCTGTTCCCTACTCAAGAGTATTGGGAATTTCATTGGGAATGTATGGGTATGTGAGTGGGGGAATAATGATGCCAAGTAGAAAGAAAGATTGAATGAAAGATCCAGTTAAATTGTAATATATAAATTATTTTTATGATGATAAACTATTTTGATTTACTTAGCCACTTTTTTATATTAATGGGAGCTAAAACTGATATTTTGTAGTGGCATGTATTGGGATGTGTGTGGGCATTACCTATATAGTTTTATAGTCACCCCAATGTTTGTGAACTATAGTGGATTTCAAGATGCAATTTACTGTGATGTATGTAAAGTCTATGGGTCATAATTCTCCAGTGATTCATCATGTTGTAGTGGTCTTGAAAATTTGAGTTAGAACGTGGATTATTTATGGGGTGATGTATGTGATGGTTCCAATATTGAGTTGTAGAGTTATTTTTTAGGTTCTTATATCAATGTTATGATTTTTTATTCCATATACTAATTTAATATTTCTTTCTAGTTTTTATGTTTTTTATTACTTTACATGTTTTATATAAATCCAATTCTTATTTTTACATCTTGTGCAGGTTGTTCTAGTCTAATGGAAAATAATCCATCAATGATCTTGCATTTTCTTTTCAATATTTATTTCTTTGGTTTAATAGGGATATTACATAAGGTTGGTAAGACAATATATACTTCCAAATATAATGGGTGAGGTTGTGGGATATTACAGATGTTATTTATCTTGGATTGTAAAATCGCTAACCTGGAAGAAAATAACCAGTGCCCCGAGCTGGGTCATCACATAACCTCAAGTATGCCACCCCATGCACAAGAGGTTTCCAACTAGGAATGAGGGTCATGAAAAAAACATGTGGAGTCTATACCCTTTTTTATAAATGTGATACACAATATATAATAATGTTAATTAAAGGAGACAATAAACCACAAACCATTACATGCATTACCAAGAGTTTACCAAAATAGGTATATAACAGAAAGAATTAATAAATATTTAATGTAACACTAACAGTGCTAAATGTAAGGGTGACCCAAAAAAGGCTATTGTAATCATCCCAAAAAAATTTCTAGACTCTATGTCTAGATCCTAATACTTTCATATCCCAAGCCCATATCAATTCCCTATTATATGTACCATTCTTTTCATCAAACATCAAATAATTAAATATAATCAGGTCCAAAAAAGCATCCTGAAAAGGGTTTGAGTAAAACATAGTAGGCCACCACAATTGGTGTTTACAAAATATATATTCAAAATATATATTGCATGAGAAAACTGAAAAATGAAAACATAATGAAATAAAACTCAGGTTTCCTTAGTTAATAATATTCACATTACTGATTTACTTCATAGATACCATTTTACCCATTTTCCTTATCATACCTTATCCCATTTTTCATATTCATCAATTTCTATACATTAACACATTTCAAAAGGTTTATCATTTGAAATAAATTAACACATTTACACAATTCCATTACAAACTCATAAGTAATTTGATACGTTTTTTATTCGATCTAACTTTTTTTCTCAATTTTACAAACAATTTCTTAATAAATTTACAAAAACTAGAAAAACATATCATTATTTTCCCATTATAATTCTAATCAATATATAAACACATTTTAATGAGATATATTTCAATAAAATTTAATTTTAGGCTTAACATTACAATTTTCCATGTTCGGTAATATTAGGACAACCTATAGTTAGACCAAAATGGTATAATCAATCTCATTTAATCCCATGGGAATTCTAAGGGGTCTAAGTCATCATTTAGAAAACCATTTTACTAAATCATAAAAAATTAATCAAATGCACATCAAGAGGGATGAAATATCACAACCGAACATGGACAAATTTACAATAAAACTATGAGATATAACTTGTGGACCACCAACCTTGAATGGATAGACCAATGGTCACCTAACACAAGTCATTAATTCATATTCAAGATGCCCTCATTGAATCCCTAACCTAATATGCACTGGAAAAATATAGGTATTGGGCATCAGAGGTAGATTATGAATAAATCTACACATAGAAATCTATAAAGGAGAACCAAGAGGAGTGTTAGACTCACCCGGATCTTTTATCAACAACCAAAGACACTCTAAATAGATTATAATCAAAGGAGATCAATAAATCGGAATTATTGGGTATTTTGGGTCATCACTAGGGATAGAGGAGGAAGAATTATGAATAAAACCATTTGAGGAATGTAAACTACCTAGCACAAAAAATAATTTCTCATTTTTTTAATGGAGCACACAATTTGGCTGTACAATTTTTTAAACCAAATGCCAACCCAGAGAAAATATTTATCTGAGAGTGGTGAAGTCACATTATTACTTTTCGATTCTGTAAGGTTTGAAAAAACATTCACCAATAGTGAATAATTCTTATGTCAACAATTGATGTTTTTATCTTTACCCCTTTGCATGATTTTTTTTGCCTGCACCCCTTCCTCCTGGATATCATGGTTTTGGGGTACAGTTTCCTCAACCCATATGCCAATCATGAATCATGCACTGGATGACCATTTTCCTCTTACATTTTTGTTCTGAACACCTAGAAAACCTCAAGCCTCCTCATACAACTGATAAATTTTACATTAACAAAAGATAACAAAATTAAACCAAAACTAAAAAAAGATATGCCTCATGAATTCTAGGATCTTACAACCTCCACACCTTTAACGGGTCATCCTCAAGCCACACATTCCAGCATCACTGAGTTTAAGAAGTAATGATATTGGGCTACTGAGCCCATATATTTGACTCCCTCTCCCTGGTTTGTTCCTACCCAATATCATGATACCATAAAACTCAAACCAAGGCCATAGTCTGCCCTTGTAAAACATTCTCACATTTATTAAAAATAAAAAAAGGATTCTTATCAAAGGGTGTATTAGCCTCAAGCTTGACATCCTCAACATCAATATTATGAGATGGTTCTAGGTGATACTTCCAATGTTTTGACACATGAAAAAAATAACGCATACCACTATACAACTCCAGAGGAACCAATCAATATGTCACTAGTGAAATCCTCTCTATAATCTCAAATAGTTTAATGTTCCAGGATGCCAACTTGGTATTATTTCGAATCCAAAAGTTACCCAACCATGGTGACACCTTAAGAAACGCACGATCACCCACCAAAAAATCAAGAGGTCTATGACACCAATCCGAATTTGAAATCTTCCAACACTAATCCATTTCCAAATGATTTCATGTAATAAAAACTTGTTTTGATGTTATCATTCACAAGAATCAGTCCGAACAATTCTGATTCCCCAGTTTCCATCAAACATAATGGTGACCTGTACGATCTACCAGAGAGTTCCTCACATAGTTACATCAAAATCATTGCTTAATAATTTCTGTTGATGGAAACCTCAAATAGTTCTAGTTTGTTCTTTCATAACCCACAAAATTTTTGGAAACAATCTCTCAAAATATCCTCTATAGATTTAATAGTACACTTTTACTGCCCGTCCACCTGTGGGTGAAAGGTCATACTCAAAGAAACTTGGGTACCAAGCGTCCTCTAAAATCTCTCATAGAAGCGCTACGTGAAGTGTATATCATGATCCAAAAATAGAGATCACATTACCCAATACAATTTCTATACATTTCTGACCTACAACTCATCCAATTGATCAATCTTAAAGGTATATCGAATTGTAATAAAATGTTAATCATTGTTTAACCAATCCAAAAATACCCAATTTTCATCATTCTTTCATGTAATGCTAAGACGACCCCAAAAAATTCTTTTGTCACATCATCCCAGTTATAATATAGAATTGGAATTTTTTTCAACTAACCAATTAGCTGCTGATGCTCAACCTTCACCTTCT
Organism: Viscum album; assembly: GCA_963277665.1. Lineage (NCBI taxonomy): Eukaryota > Viridiplantae > Streptophyta > Magnoliopsida > Santalales > Viscaceae > Viscum > Viscum album. The sequence goes on from OY728139.1 coordinate 67,181,155, forward strand.
AGAAAGTCAAGGCATCACACTAGAAAAACAAAGACATCTTACTTCATCCATATCCACCAATACTGCCTATGAAGTTCATGCTACATTTTTTTCAAAATAAGATTTAATTCAGAATTCAATGTATGAATCTCACACATCAACTATTTATGAATACACGTGGGAACAACAACACAACCATGAAAATAAAATATCATATCATCGCCAATTGTCCAATTAGAAGGCGAATCCCCAACATTAAGAGTTTCCCTAAAGGATAAACATTCCAGATCCTCATATATCCTTTACATAGTCCAGCTAAAAAGTTTGGACTCAACTTACCAGGATGCAAGGTTCATCTATCCATGGCCCTCCAACATTTCAATATGTATCTCAACAAATAACACCACCATCTTCCAATTTGAACATGATTCAAGAACTTCTTGATTTTGTGTCTATCTGTTCAAATGTTCCATAAAACTATTTCCATTTTCAGGGGTGTAAACCTTATAAAAGATAAAGGATTTCATTTTCTTCATACATCTTCACTGTAAAATATTCTAATCACACCATGAGAAGATTTAACTCTTGATTTTATGATTGACATACACCATAAACTATTCCCCGAAAATGTAATTCCACCAATATTTTAAGGCATTGACAACTGTATCCAATTCAAGATGATGTGTAGAATAATTTATTCCATGAGGTTTAAGATTTTCTGTCCCATTTGATTAATCAAAATTCTTATACATCAACACTTCCATGATCCTGACACTGGATGCATCACATACAATGTATACTCTGTACCCGATTTGGGTAGAATCAAAATTGGTGTAGTAGTTAGATGCTTATTTAAATCATGGATGAAATTATCACATGCCTCAGAACATCGAAAATTTATTTGATTTTCTGTTAATTCCAAAATAAGTGCAACAAAATGGTAAAATTCATTGATGAGCTATCAATAATAGATTATGAAGGCCAAAAAACTCTGGACATCATAAACATTATTGGACTGCTCAAAAAACACAACATATTGAACTTTATCTAGTTCCACAAATATACCTTACTATGATATAATGTGACCCATGAAATGCAAACTTTTAATCTATAAATGACATTCAGATGACATTCCATATATACTAATCCCCCTTATTATACTCAAAATGATGTCAAGATGTTTGTCATGATCTTCTAGGGTTATAGAGTACACAAAGATGTCATAAAAAAATATAACTATGAACTAAACAGTGAAGTGTTAAAATATTTTGTTCGCTGGGGACACAAAAACTTTTGGTAGATTTATTAATCACAAAAAACTCATACAACCCATACATGCTCTTAAAGGAAGTAACAAACATATCAGAATCTCTCACCCTTAACCGGTGGTGTCCTGATCTCAATTTATTCTCGGAGAAAATTGGAGAACCTATTAGATGCTCAATGATATCATCGATTTTAGGAATAAGATATTAGTTCTTAACCATAATCTAATTTAGAATCATATAATCAACAAATAGTCGAAAGGATCCATAATATTTTATAGAAAATAATACATGAGATCCCCAAAAGGTGGTCGGTGGAACTACCATGCATGTGCCCATACCGGCCACATTGAGAGAAAAATACATGGTCACCACGCTAAGAGACTCATCCAATATTCTAAATAATTTTCACACTTTTATGTAATGATGATTTCTAAAAAGAAGCTCTATAACCTTGGACTTCGGACCACTAGTCCATCTAATTAGAACCACATATCCACCAACTTAATCCAAACTCAATTTTTCTTCTAAAATGATGGTATAATCTACCACATCTGAAAATGTATTCAAATGAAAGACGTTCCCCTAGGACTTAATATAATGTATATGCCCATCCTGAAAATTTCTATCAATAGAGGATTCATCTATAATAAATTATGGGACAACGTGTTGCAAGACTGTATAGTGGCCTATGTAATCCATCCCTGATATTATTCCCTACATGATCCTCATAACCTCCACATACTTCTCCTATGTCATAGTATCAAGACAAAAGTATTCATAAAATGTAACCTAAATGTCCTTTCATAAAATAAAATCATCTTACTATGTCTGAACAAAAATATCCCACAAGCTCTTCTCTGTTTCCCATAACATATATGCAACCAAATTTAACCTCTTCCTTACAAGAGTCTCCTTGTGATCCAAAAATTTATATATGGAATCTATCCAAAACATTATATCCTTAATTCCACCCTCTATGGAAAACGTTGGTGGGTGTTGAAACTAAAAATAATTTGTCATATTGAATGTACTCAACATAGCCTGCACTAGGTCCCATTCAATCATCTATATAAAACAAGTTAAGTTCTCAAATAATTTCTATTCCCCCTATTACCCTAAATGATAAGGATTTCCTTCCCCACTTTTAGAGGATCATTCTCAGTGATTTAATAATTTATACCAACTAGCATATGCCATCATAGTGTCATATTTCTATAATTCCAAGCACGAGTCTTTCAACACAAGATAGAAAGCTGTCACAATCTACCTAAAAAAAGTATCTTTATTGGCCATAAACAACTCATTTCTTACACACTATTCCCACATGCATCTTTACATGTGAAATTCTATCCTCAACCATCCCTATCGAGGGTCATGGATAATATGTATTAAGAAAACACACATAGTCACACGTCACCCCTTAGACAACTTTTAAGAACCATTTCCACACTCAGAAAAAAAATCTTTCCCCTTAGAAAAATTCTCCATTTCCCAAATTTATACTACCAATATGTTAACTCATTCATATCCTCTATTAAGAACAATTATTTAACCATTAATTTACATTAATTACATTTTACCCACATTCATAAATTTTCCCGACACAATTTTCGTAAAACGTTTAATGAAAGTAAAACATATTCTACCCTTTAGGTCCCACACACCCATCCCACATGTTCCTATAAAGATGCATTACATTTTGATCCCTAGGTACCTATTATGATTCATTAATGCACTATATTGTTCAATTCCATTCATGAAAAAAATATCATAAAACATTCACATCACACAAAAATTCATCATCCAATGCTAAAATATCACTAAATCATAATAGTAAACACCCAGAACCACAATATCACCCTAGATACATGGGTCTTCCCTCATAAATGGGTCATATGCTCTTAATAATGAGCACATTACCAATTTTTGACACATCCTAATGTCACATCTATCATCAAAAAAAATATTTCATGGAAATGAACTACTCTGATACAAATTTGAAACGTCACCTACCTAGAATCAACTAAGTGGTTCCTCGATATAGAATACTATATAACCCCATGCACATGTCCCCATATGCCAAATGCATCCTTCTAGCAGTAGTGGTCTATAGGAACATATGGTGAGGCTATAACCTTTTTATCAGTGTAATCCACATCAATAGATAATGAGAAATAAAGGAAATAATAAATAATGTACTAGAACATGCATTAAAAATTGTTTCCAAAATTGGGTAAAAAGAACAACCAAACAATAAATATTCCATTTCAGGATAATCATTCCAAAATATAGGGAAAATCAAAATAAATTCTAAGGGAAGAATCTACAAAATGGGTATCGACTCTAAGTCTAGATCCTCATCCATGTACATCCCAAACCCAACTCAATTACCTAAAATATAGATTTTCCCCTTGTCCTAACCAGCAACCAAGAAATATTCTTGGGTACCCAAAAGTGGAATGTGTTGTGTATGAGTAAAACACAGTAGTCAACCACAAATAGTGTCTAAAAATATCATGTCTAAACAGATAATGGATGAAAAATATAAATAAATGACGATGTAAAAAAATAAAAATCAGGTTCCATTAGTTCAAAATATTCACTATAACCTTTTTAATCACTTAATACCTATTTATCACTTATTATATGGTTTGGGAATTTATATAATTCACACAACCACCTAGGATGGTCCATTAATATTTGTAAAAAATTAAGTGAAGTTCCATATCACCCCAGGGATAAACATATCATTAACCAATGTATTACACTTATCATAGAGCCATAGTCAAGGTAGTTTCATCAAATGAAATAATTAGGGGCATATAACCTCAGTCCACATCCCTAAATATTCATTTTGGGGGAGTGGTGTTTGAGTCTCATTATAACCCAACCCATAATTGTAGATCCTCATGTCAAATACCACAGAACAAATAGGATTTGTTCAAATTCGCCTTTATACATTATCCACTTATAGAAAATCATAAAACAATGTGAAACAATACATATAAAATTTAAATTTCACATTTTATTTAATACATTAATCTTAATCAAACCTTAACCCATTAACACATTTACCATTAACTTAACATATCCCATTTATCACATTTCCATTTTTATAACTTAAACCATTTATAATATTAAAAAATTTCCAAACATTAACACAATTCATAGGGTTCATCAATTCACATGTGTTATCACATATATGAAATTCCATTTCAAACTCATAAGTTATACACATTCAATTGATTCCATAGAACCATTTCCACATTTTACCAAGACAACCCCTATGCAATTTCCAACAACTTGACATAATATACATTAATACCTCTTTATAATTTTAACCATCATATAATTTTTTTCCATGATATCTATTTTAATACTAGTGATCTTTAGGATTAAAGAAGTAATTTTCAATGTTTGAGAATATTAGAAGACCCATGGGTGGCCCTAAATAGTATAGTCAATCTCATTGCTTCCCATGGGGATATTAAGGGGAATAATTCATCATTTATTCATTTATTTTCCCAAACTATACTAAATTAATCAAATAAACATTATTAGGGAAGAAATATCCCAACCACATACGAAACAATTGTCAATAATACTATGGACATTGCTTGTAGACCACCTACCTTGAATCTATAGATGTACACTTCATTAACCTTTTCCATAGATCCAAATTCAATCTGCCATTAGATCAGCAACCTAGGATCCACTAGAAAAAATGCCTTTTAAGGATTTGTAAGAAGAATAAAATCAAAAAACCCTAATCTAGAAATGAGAGGAAATTGGAGTGTTAGAATTACTTTGAGCATTGATCGGAAAACAAAAACACTCTAAGTATACAATAATCAAGGAATATTGAACATTGGGAGGTCTTGGCCATTATGGGTAATCACTATGTTTGGGAGAGGTGGAATGAGGGATAAAATCATCAAGGTACATATACTTATGTGGGGGTAGATGTTTTACTTTTTTTAATAGATTTCATGGTATGGATGCACGGTTTTCCAAAAATGTTTGTGAACTGTGCACATGTCACTGTCCATGAGGAGTGATGTCAAATAGTCACATGGGGATTATATATGGTTTGAAACCCCATGTTTTAAATGTATGGAATGAATCTATCCATTTCAATGTGGTTTGGATTTCTCCTGGCATGATATTGTTTAACGATACACCACCTCCTCTTGGAGAGCATGGTTTGGGATTATGTATCCATAAATCATGCGCCAACCATGCAACATGCAGTGGATATATATTTTCATCATTAATTTATATACCTAACCCCTTGAAAACCCATTTTACTCATCGTACACTTTATATAAATTCTATTAAAAAACTATGAAATTTCTTCAAAAAATTAAATGGAGACCTACCTCCATAAATTCTAGGATTTCACATGGTTGGTCTAGAATATTTTGATCATATTAAAAATATTAGAATTCCAAGTGTTTAACTATATAACATAAGAAAATATATCTAACCTTTTTATGATGAACATCAATTTACTTATGTGGTGAGAGTAAAAAAGTGTACTCAAACACATATAAGAGTGTTGTTTTCTCAGAATCCTGGGTTTAGGAAATGGTGATAGATTATCATGACTTAGTAACATGAATACCAATGAAGAAAATGTTATTCATAACGTGTTTAACTATTTTTTAAATTTAGAATGGTGATCATGAATTTCTGATGATTTGTAAGTATAGGGAGTTATTTTATATTTTTTGAGTTCATTATAGGTTTTATTATTCAATTAATTGAATGATACAAGTTGAAAGACTAGTGAACCCACATCAAAAAAATAATAATATCATTCAAGATAAAGTATAAGTAAATAAATATTTCATCCAAATCCTACTTCAATTATTTCATATCATGGATATGGGAAATATAAATCCACATCTACATCATAAAAATTTATCCATTGTCCTTCAAAAAAGAATACACTAGTATTTTGAGGAGATTGATATTTAGGAAATCTAGAAGAATATCTAGGTTAGATAAATTGAATTATTTATTTTTGGAGAACCCTAAAGTAAATTAGTGAGATTATAGTGTTTAATATAATAGCTAATATTTCTAGGTAGTGGTGGGATATTATTGTCCAAATTATGCAGGACTATGTCTTGGAAAGGGAAAACATTGAGGATTTATTTACTGAATAATTTTATCCCTACCCCTTGAAGATCATAAGGGTTAATTTTCCTGAATCTTATGTAGGAAAATCCATTTGTGAATTAGTTTGATGCTAAGTCAAGTAGGATGGTATATTTTTCATGTGAATTTTTCACTTCTAAGTAGTTTTTGTTTTGGAATGATAAGGTTGGGAAATTTCCTTACATAGGTTCCTAGTTTTTTTCATTGGTAAATAGTGATGACTAATAAGAAGACATAACATTATATGATTTATTGGGAACCAAAATTGGGGGATACATAACTATTTATAGTTTTATTAGTGGGATCTCAAAAATAGGGAATAAAATGATTAGGTATTATTATTATCATGTGAGAAAGGAATTGGGGGACTTTTCAGTTGGGTTATTATCAATTTTAACAGACCATTATAATCAAACATAATATTATCACTGTGGGTATATAGAGTATATCAATAAGTAATTCATCAATCATTTGTGGGAATGTAAAACCTATGGAATATTTCAACATTTTAAATCTTATTTTATGAAGACATTGAGGATGAATGATGATGATAGATGAAAAATCTTCTAGGATATCTATGCTCATACATATTAAGATATATTTAATGTTAATCTCTCCTACAACCAAGTACACCATGGTGACTCTCATGCCACATTAACTCCTATAATGTAATCACATCTACAATTGAGAAATATATAATTGTAATAAATACCTTGTAATCATTTGTATGGTGTAAGGAAGATGATCATGTAATATCAATATGCTTATTAAATGGTGCATGGTATGATTGACTTTAATGCCCAAAAAATGAAAGTTTTTTTGACACAGTTCCATCCCAAATGTTTATTTATGATAGTTTTATGGATCATATGTGACTTATAGTTGAAATGATTCCTCATTTATTGAAACAATAAACACATATTTCCCAATGAGAGCATCAAACCTTCAAATGAATATTGGTTTATATATCAATATGTGAGGTTGGCTTTTTGGGAGATTTTATATTTTCAAGATGGAAATATATGAACTAATTTTGGTAATATATTGGTTGAAATACTTCATAGAACATATCAATTGTTATGCTCGATAGTTTAGTCTCACATCCTCAAATGGGGTCTAATATCTCTTTAAATCGAATTAATATGTGAAAAAGTAGAATTGTACCATTATAAAGGTTTTTTCGGACTATCTATTATCAGTTGGTAGTAGTTAATTTGGAAAATTTCAATATTGTTAGAAATAAATATTTTCCAACAATCATGGATCTATTCATCATTGTTTTTTCAGAACATTTCACTAGGTTTCTACATAAAAGATAAGTGAAATTTATGATTGATCCAATGCTGGGGACCAATATGTATAATTTCTATATTATAGTGTGGAATTAATGGATTCAAAGAAACTTAATTTTTTTCTAGATGTTTTCTAAATAAAAATAATAATTTAAAATATTCCATCTCTTGGGAGAATAATTGTTATAATTTTTTGTGGAAGAAAACTAATATAACTCTTTATAAATCAAAATATTATCATAATATAAACCATGTTATGATAAAAATCAATATCTACATCCTTGAATCAATGACTTGTTTGACCTATTTAGAGGATGCAAAAGGGTTCCTGAAGTGTGATTTGTGATATGAGCATCACTAATTTGTTAGTCCAAAAGGTGGATATTAAAAATAAAACGTGTCATATTCATTATGGTTATTATGCCTATGTTGTTATACCCATTGTCCTTATGAGTGAAATAATAGTGTTTATTGTACTGATGTATCAAATAATTAAGCGGTATCTTGACTCCATTGTACTATTTTCATCAATGATATTCTAGTATATTCCTGGAATAAAGTTGATCGTGAACAATACTTGGGAATAATATTGGGTATCTTTTAGGAATATCTCTCTTATTATATGCTTCAAAAGTGTTATTTCTATATATATGAGGTATATATCATTATCTTTATCAACTCTAATAGTAAAGTCTTAATAGATCACAAAAAGTTATCATATGTTATCTTTTAGAAACTAACTAATAAATAATTTGAGATATCCAATTTCATTATCTTATTATTGTATTACAGACATTTTTTCATGACTTTTCATGAATTGATTCTCTGATGAATGATCATAAAAGAAAATGATTTCTTGGTGAAGGGAACCAATAGTGCAAACAATTTTTTTAAGAGATTAATGTTTCAATTTCATCAAGGTATACCCTTACATTTTAAGAGTTATGAGAAGGCAAAGTGGACTATTGTGATGTATCATGATCATGTTTTTTATGTGTTCTCATATAAGGATAAATTTTTGTGTTTATTTGTGACATGAATTTTCTGGGTACATGACAATAATTAACCATCACATTATTTGAAATTTCATATGGTATTTAATTTATTTAAAACACTGAATCATTATATCTTTAGTGAGATGATCATAATGTTTAGAGATCATAAAATATTGAAAATATCTTCTCACAGGAAAGGTGGAATCTAAGGAAGTGAATATGGATTGACTAACTTTAGAGGTTTGAATTTTATTTTATGTACACATTAGAAAAAATAAATTCCATAGTTGATTCAGTTAAGAGAAATTTATACTGTCAGTATTCTAAAGAGGGTTTGAATCAAAGGAAGATAATGAAATTCATAACCAATATTCATTTTGATTGTGTTGATAAAGTTGATTTTTCATCTTTATTTCTAATTTCTCCTGTTACTTATTTGATTTATCGGGTTAATGATGCTCTGAAATCTAATCTAGAATGTATAAACGTGAAGTTAAAACTCAATGGATGGAATAGCATTGAGGGATGGACACTATATGTGGGAACATTTCATTTTTTTTGGATATCGGAAAGTAGTTATTATTACATATAATGTACAACATTTTCCCCCTAGATCTAATTGACATGGGTTACACATTAAATAATTTAGAATATGTTTTTGGATATGGGAACACATTTTTTGTGGTATTCCATTAAAAGGATGGTTGTGATGTTTTTGTTGAGGTGCCTCATCTATAACCCTGTCAAGGTGAATCACCATAAGATATATGGTATGTTTCAATGCATACATATAACTATAAGTAAATTGGATTAGATAACTATGGATTTTATTACATGTCTTATAATAATAGTTTTCAGACATGTGACCTTACAGTTAATTTTTTATTGGCTGAAAAATTCATCCCACTTTGTCCAAATTCAGGAATTCAAAACAGTGGATCACTTTTCAAAATTTTACAATTAGAAAGTTATAAATATTTATAGACTTCTAGTTTCAATTGTGTCTAAATGGGACCCTATGTTTAAATCCCTATTTTTGAAAACATTGTATGAATCCCTTATTACCTAGTTGACTATTGTCATTACTTATCATCCTGAAATAGGTTTCCAGTCCAAATGGATGATCCATACATCAAAATATATGATTAAATATTTCATTATGGATTATTGTATTCCCATTGGATGATCATATATCTTTAACGGTATTTTCATAAAATAAGAATGATCATGACTTGATATATATATTTCACTTTTTTAAGAATTATATGCATTCCAATATGATTCTTCACTTTTTTTGGTGGGAACATGTGATACCTCACATATCAGGGATGTCCTTGTGCATAAAATAAATAATGAATAGTCATATGAATAGAAAAATAATTTTGACAACTAATATTCATCAAAAATCATATGAATATATTCATTCATCATTGTTATCATTTTATGTCACTGATAATATTTTCTTGAGAGTATATCTAAGGTGATGGAATAATCATTGAAATAATCAAGGTAAATTGTATTCTTGGTATATTGGCCATTTTGATATATAATAATGAATTGGGCATGTGAATTATTGGTTAAATTTACCAATTGGAATTATCTTTATACACATTTTTTTAATGTATCACAATTGACTAATTTATAGCTTCATGAAGACCATTTTATCAGAAAATACTATGTTCTTCTCAAGACAGATGACACAAGGAGTGATAGGGTGATAGAAAATGTTGATTGAAAATATATGTAGTTACATGGAAAGTGGTTTAGTTTGGTATAAGTCTTATAATAGTGTGATCAGATTTCATAAGTGACATTGGAATAATAATAATTTACATGGGGAAGATGGACAACATGTTTTTGAAGAAAAAAACCTATCCAACATTCCAAGGATGAAAAGACCAATGGTGGGGGAAACCTAACACCCCCAATTAATGTTCTTTTCCATATTATTATTTATTTTGATGTGGAATAATAATTAGGTTGACTTTTAGATGTGTATAGATTTTTTGGAGTGTTTTGGAAGATATTGTAAGGGTACAAGATCTGTGCATGGTTTGGAAAAATCACGCATTGTCTCCTAAAAATCATGAAAGTGGATTTATGATTCACTGAGAAGATTCATATTTGACAAAAATATTCACCAAATAGTATTGTTTCTATGTATATATTGTTTTTACTTGGTAGTTTTGTAATGTAGAATCCATTCTATTTGTGTATGGTTTTCCAAACCATGGGACACGGCCATGAGGATTTTTATCAGATGTATAGTAGAACATGAATAGTTAGTGCATGGTTTTAGTACTATATGGAAAAACCAGGACGATATATTGTTTATAGATAATAGAATGAATATAATTGGAACAGAATTTGTTAAATCATGTAGCATAACCATGAAATGTGCATTAAACGCACCAAATATTAGACTTGAACTCAAATTTACACCATACAACTCTCATTTCCCTCCAATTCTCCGAAGACATTGAACTCATATCCTCCCATAACAATCCATGTAGACACCCTTTGATTTTAATGGGGAATTAGATGAATAAAATGCATTAGATACTATAATCAACCATATGTCCTCATTATATCCCTTTTTTCTTTAATATTCTCATATTCTCTCACCAAAAAATGTAGATGTAATTTTTTTTAATATATATATAAGTATATAGTGTTTTTATGAGATTAGAATTTTACCAATTAAAGGGAATTAATTTCAATACTAGATCTATGGGTTTAATGTAATGAAAATTGTATTCTTCAAGAATTGTGTGATATGACTCTTTCTTCTAATTACATTTTTTTTTGAACTTGATGTAAATTTTTTTAAATCACTCTATTTTTCAGTTTGGCAAAAAATTCATTGCTTAATACCTAAATACTTATTTTTGAAATGTTTTACATCAGGTATTTGATAAATTTATTGAAAGAAAAAGCTTTTCAAAATAATAGATTATAATTTAGAACTAGTAATGTTTGGTTAACACAAATTGAAGAAATTTTATTTTTTGTAACCCATTTGGTTTTGACATGGGGCTGATGAAAATGTATAACATGGAATTTTAAAAGTTTATGACATATTTATGGGATTAGTCACCATTTATGAGTATTGGGGCTACCATTGGGCATACGTAGGAGTTTATGTCATGAATTAATGGTTCCAAATGAAAACAATGAATGAATAATTGTTTTAGGTAAATTTTTATTCACTAGGTTTTTTTTACGGTAAAATATTTTGAAGCACCTGGGTAAATTTATGATCAATAAGAGTGGGGGGGGTGAATCCACAATCACTTTTCTTTAATAAGAATGTTTCTTAACGTTGAAAGGAATATTTTCCTAACCTCTAAAACTAAGCTGAGTTAAGATGCATGAAAATATAAATATCATCCTCACCATTCATATAAAAAATATAAATAAGTATCATTGAACAAAATTTTAATGTTTTAGTATTATGACTTACTAGTTTCCATATTGGTTATCCCCCACCCCAACATGGATTATTTTTCTAACTTCTTTTTGGAATAATAATCCATAGACAACAAAAACTTCTACCACCTAGTATTCATTTCTCTAGCTAACCTTTATTCTACACCCATCAATTAGATTAAATTACAAAGATGGTTATAACCCAAAATGTCCCAGTAGTAACAAAATTGACCACAAATGGTTCATCCCCCAGCCATAAGCCTCCTTAAATTTTTTTTATTTATTTAGTTAAAATATATTTCATTCTTTTTTTCAGATCCACATATAAAATATGTAATCATTCAGATTATCTTTTCCCATTAGAAAATTGGATAAACATTAACTATGTGAAATCTTCAAGATCATCCAAAAATTCAATTATAATCCCTTTGGCCTTATAACTTCATCTTGATCTTTGAAATAATTGGATATTCTCAATATTAAACATTATTGAACTTTTTTGGAATGATTTAATTGCATCATCTATTTGATTGAATCCGTATAGTATAACCTCCAGAAATGGGTCTACACATGACATGTTTCAACGTAAATCTATTCTCCTCACTATACATCAGTTAAACATGATCTGTTCAGAGAAACATTACCCAATAAACCAATTTTATGCTTCATTATATCATGAATCATTTTAGTGCTAGTATTATTTCATTAACTATATAGAAACAATGACCAGAAAGTCACACACTACCCGCTCTTCATCAAACTATTCTAGGTTTGATAAAGATTATTCCTTGATCAATAAAACTCGATCCAATATAAATCACATTAAACTAAGCTCTAATAAAATTTGTAACAATAGATTTGCTTTATCTGTGAATTATGGAACTCAATTGGATACACCACATTCAATCAAGTTGCAACTTGATTGGAAACTAACTAAAAAAATTACACAACATATTAACTCATAAAATTTTGAATAGACTTTAAAATCAGTGTTTATAAAGATATAAAAATTTACTTAACCACAAAAAATATAAACCATTAAATGACCCATGTAGAATTATCATTATTATGGACCATAAAACTCTTTATAAAGGTCTTTAGATCTCACCTATCAGATGAATCAACTCCAGATTCTACCGTCTGATGGGTTCATACACATTGATTATCTAATAGAACTCCATTTTGTTTCCCTTAGTTAAGAAGATATTTGAAGATATACGCATCAGATGTTGTTCTAATGACATATCATATCTTTATCTAGTAAATATCCCTATACTACTCTTTAACCGATGTTATTTAGGTACAGTCTCTGAACTAGAACTCAACAAGATTATATTTGACCATTAAACATTATAAAATATTCGATGTACATCATTATAGGATTTTATGTCTGAGGAAATCATATAATTTTGTCTGATGTTCTTCATTTTAATTATACTCACCATTATCCCTAACATTGCACACCCTTATAAATTTGAAGTGCATCCAAATTTATTCTTATAATGACATCACCAATATCCATCCATTATATATTTTGATTGTATTTCTGATTAATATTACTCAACCATGGTATAATCATATATTTCCCCATCTTGTTATATACTTATATTTCTTCGGGCTGAAGCATCATCAATATAACCTCCATTCAGTGATTATTTTTACTCTCATATTCTCTATTTGATGCCTCTTTATACCTTTTATTGAACTGATAAAATTTTATTTTTATTCTCTATATGATTTTTCAACATCTATTCTACTGATGTTAAAACTATTTACATCTATATGGAAGAAATTTTAGGGTAGCGCCATATTTATTAAAAAATAAAAATAGATAACCCTTTTGAGTTGGGGAAGGGAAAAACCATTACATGCACAATCGCCAAAGACATAAATCCTTATGTTGAACATAGTTCTTAATAATAAAACTAAGAAAAAAAATTCAAGATGGCCATGATAGACCCATAAATAATCCATGGTCAAACCCAGATGATGATCCATCCTTTCGCACAACAAAGTTCACCATCTGCCTGAGGCCAAACCACGTTGAAGCCGCCTGTCCAAACTACAACAAGAAGAACCACGTTACCAAAGGTCCATCATGTCATCATGACCTCTAAGGAAAGAAAGAACAAAAAACGCTAGATCTGTTCAGATAGAACAGATTTGAACCACAGAGCCGATCGAGACGACCGAACACCATCGAGGCTAACCCCTACCAAAATGAGGCCGATGCATTAATTTATCACCATAGAACTCACAGATCCACAAAATACAGCCGCAAACCATAGAATAGTGTGACACAAAGTCCCCCAACTTCATTCCAGTAAAACCTAGCCTCTATCCCACATCCATCAACCCACAGACTAGTCACAGATCTGAGAAGACACCTTCCGACCAACACAACTCGTGTCTGAATCCACAACCGTCACACCCATCACTTACCACCAAAACCCACAACTTCTCGTTGGTCTCCTCAGAAGCAAAGATCTATTTTTTATTTACAATTATATATAATAAAATTTAAAAATGGAATACATATATCTCTCCATATGATCGCATTATCATGCTATCATTTCTTCAATAATCTTGTTCATGATTAAGATATCTTCAACAATATTACTTCATAAAACCACAGTGTGATCTCCATGACATTGAATTCCTCTTATTATAATTTTTTACATATCCCTATTATTCTTATCTCTTGTAATAACTGATACTATCTATTCTTGGATCATGATATAATTCACGATGTTAATAACACTAAGAACAACACCACTTTTCTGACTTAGTATGTAAGGATTCCTAAAATAGTTATGTAAACATTTTTCTTTTCATAATGATTAATTATAAATATATAGTAACATCTATTATCTAATTTTTTTGAACATTATTATGTAAATTACACTATATAAACCATTATATATTTTGAATGAAAAGATGCGGAACTAACTTTTGAACAAAAATGTCCCCCATTGTGTTTCATTTCAATGTCCACTAAAGACATAAAATATCATCAATGTAAATATGTATGCTCAATAATTTCTCTTCATATGATGTTTTCATTTTCATTCATTCAAAATTATATTTCTCCCCTTATTTTAAATCAAATGAAAAGTGTAACATATGGATCATCTCATCTCAATATCTTCATCTAAGAAACATTAAACAATTCATTAGGAGAAAAGTAATATCACCTGACTTTCAGTTCAAATTGTCTTTTACTAAATATCTATAATTCTACAAGGGTGAACTCAGTGTGGAAAACAAGAGTGTATAATAATGGTGATGAATAATTTATATAAAATTTATTTTATGTAATACTTTCCTCAATATTCTTCTAATATCATTTTATCAAGTGAAATCTATGTATTTTTTTATGAAGAATATGGACCCATATTAACAAAAATATCAAATTAGTTCACATTTATAAAAAAACATTCAAAACTATATCATATTTCCTAAAGTAATTTCATTATATTTAATAGAATTATTATACTCATGATTTATCTTCATATTTGGTCCCCCACAAGGGTGACACTCTATTACTCATCATGATGAAAACAATAGCCAAAAATGAAAATCTCTTCTTTCTGTAAAACATCTACAACTCTTTGATAACATCCTCAGTTATACACCTTGAATTCCATTTAATATAGTACAAATATGTATGTATAATGAGAATAATGTTGAAATTTAGTATTCTTTTGAAATAACATTTAGACTGATAATATTCTCTCAGTCAAAACATCTTCATATTATTTTTATATTTGGAAATAGATTTGATTTCTTTGATGTGATAAGAATCTAGAGATTTAGTAATTGATTTATTCTCATATTTAAAATCATTGGATGAAGCTATCATCTCTTACTAAGCTTTAGTAACTTATCTTTTACCATGAATTTGTACCATCCTTTCCATTCTTTCTTAATAGGTTGGTAAGATAGTAATACAATTTTTATAACCTCTATATCATGATTATTCCTCTTTCCTCTATTAAGAATATTTAAATTTATATATTTTGATCAATTGTTGTCAAATTTTTCATTCATTTTCCATAACCTGTCTTATCCCTTGTTATTCAGAATATTTGTTTTCATTCACTATACATTCCATGACCAATTTTATGGCTAAATAACTAAGACATCTTTCTTTATCTACTCAGAATTTAAACCATTATCATATTTCCAAAACTTATTTTTTCTCTCATCTTTATTAATATTCAGATTTGGTTCTCAGGATGATTTATAAATCATCTCTTTATGAATATACATTTATTCACCATCACACATTTTTTAAATATTATTCTTTATTTATCATGTTAGATCCTTTTATTCATACCACTATTTTGGTAAAGGAATAATGTACTAACTTTATTATTAACTATTAACTAAAATTTCACAACACCATTTGTTAACTTTAAGTCCTGATCCTTTTGAAAAATATTAGTACTACTATGTTGTATTTTTTTGTTTCATTATGAACTGTGGGAGACTTTGTTGTGGGATATAAATCCTATGTAAATTCCACAATTTATGAGTAGAATGTGATTTCTCATAGATCATAAATTTTTCTCCTAAATTATTAATAGAATAAAATATAAATTGGGATTATTTAGGGTAAGAAACAACATACCTTTATGGATCTCTCCCTTCCCCAATTTTAGAAGATTCACCTATATCCTCAACTAATTGGATAAAGTCGTCTCTCATATTTCTAAACTCACTTTGTTATGAAAGAAATATTTATATAATAATTTTTTATTTTCTCAATTATCTCAAAAGCAATATCATATACTCAGCATTTTAATATCTTCATTTCATTCTGGAGTTTTGTGTGTTGCTTAAGTGAATCTTCCAAATTTTCTTTGAGAGTATACCCAAAATATGTTATCTCCTCATGGTCATTATCATTTTATGAAGAATAATTTAATATTATTATATTAGATAAATATTTTATATAATAATTGGGCTTTTTTCCAAATAAATAATCATCATTCTCTCTTATCCTCAATTAACGTTTCTTCTTTTTTCATGGAAAAGTATACTTATGATTATTACACTTTTGTTTTCCAAACATATTATCATCTTTTTCTAACTAATAATATTCATGATTACATTTAAAAAAATATCCAAAAAAATGGAATTGATGATTATATTTCCAATATTAAAATAAAATTACACCTTTCCCATTTATTCTCATTTTTTATCTTTTATAAAGAAGAGAAAATATTTTTTTGTGAAGGTATCATCATCATACTCTTCAAATAAATCATCGAATTCCTCGTTAACTAATTTATCTCTATGATTAATTATTAACAAAGAATAAAAATATATTTATTTTATAGAATTATTCTTTATGACTACATTTTCACAATACTTATGCGATAATATAATATTTATTATAATAAAAAAATAAATATTCTCGATATTATAAATATGAAATATTAATAAAAAAATATCTTGATCTAATCTCATTAGTTTTTTAATGATTAAGGAATATTTTGTATCATCATCAAAATATCTCATATTGTTAAAAATATCACTTATTATTTATATATTTTTATTAATAAATGCTTCGTAATCTATATTAATATCTTCAAGAATTGTTCTACATGTTTGTAGATTAGATTTTTTAACTTTATTAATTCATTAAATGTTATTTCTTAGCTCATTCCTCATTTGGATATCCATTGGAGACCCTTTAATCATTTTATGAAATCTCTTTATAAGATCCATCAACATGTAATTATAATATTTTCCATAAACATAATAATTTCTGTTATCTATCATAGAAACTTCAAAAAAATGAGGAAATATCATGGATGTATCTTCATAAACATTATGGATAAGATATGTAAGAGAGTGTAACATAATATTCTTCTAGCGGTGGTCATTTCTTCTATTAAACATATCATCAACCCTGATAATTAATGAATTTAAAATATCTATCCTCATTATATGTATCATTTTAAGAGAACTTCATATTATACTAATGGATTTTACTAGATCAATTTAGCATTACTGTGGGTGAATCATTGACCAATTTTCTTTTTTAGAAAAATTTCACAACATTGTAAGGAAAATTTTCATAATCATAAAAACCTATTAGATTTATATTCCACTAAAATATATATATCAACATCAATACTTCTATTATTAAAATATAAAGAGAGATATTAGATGATATTTACAAGGTTTTTTATCATGGAATACTCCTAGACATGTTGGAACCCCCCAAGGGTTATTTTACTAATTTATTTTAGGAATACAAAGGAATAGGTGAAAATCGGTTCTACACCCCAAAAATAATTCCAATGGTAACCATGGTTATATCCATAATAATCATCCCCTATATCATATTTAGTTATACCCCCACCTATTTTAATCGTAACCTTTTTCTTCATAAATGGTTATACCCTACCATCTATGAGCCTTTTTTTTATAAACATCCATACCCTTATTGATATGCTCATTCTTTTATCCTTTCCAATTCATTTAAGAATGATCTTATTCTTATTCTTATTCATATCACCATTCTTCATAAAAAAACCATACCACCTTTACATTTGTAAAATCACCAGAATATTAAAAAATTCATATATGTTTCTATTATCCTTGAAATTTACTCTATATGGTAGGAAGAAATAAAGATTCTAAAACTCTACTTTTTTAGAACCTATCTGGAAAGCATCCATAATAGCATCTGTATGACAAAATCCATTTAGTATACCCTCCATATGATGGGTATCTATTCAATAGATCTCCATTCAATGCTACCCAACTCACTCCACATCAGTTCAACATGACCTATTCAAAGTTACGTCATATTAGGACTCAATATTATGATTTTATTTATAATAAAAAAAGTTTGGTATGATGAAACATCTTCAAACATATAGGAAATATGATTGGAAAATGATACCTGACTCTATCTTGGTCAGATGATTCTCTGTTTGGTTTCAATTCATCTCAATCTGAGGGAACCCAGTCTGATGGAACACTTCTTCAACTATGTTGGGACTCAATTAGTACCTCTCATTGTGCTTCATCTTTGATGGATGAATCATGATATGATGCTTCTTCTTTAATCATCTTGGTATTTGGTTTGAAAATCATGAAAAAGATTATTTAACATATATTATACTCTACACATGAATAGTTTACAACATTTTACCATATTATCACCCCATTTTTATAATTTTTCTTTTTTTAAAACGTGTGAACTAAAAAATAATTTACCACCCTATTGAAATCGAAATTTCATCTCTTATTCTCAATTAAATTTCACAGGTCGCTTATCAACTTTTTAAAAAAATTCTCAAGCCCATTTGATGTTTCTTGAAATATCCCCATTTATTAAAAAATACATAAGCATAGTGTTATGAAATAACTATAAACATAAATAATTCTAATAAGATTGGAAATAGAAAACTATATTATTAGCATATCCATTTTTAAGGAATTTTCAAACTATTTGTACAACATCGTCAAAGTATTATGTTAAAAAAACACTATATTTCTCTTTTTGATGGGATTAGAGAATTTAATTATCCAATATACTTATCTTTATGTTCTCTTTGACAATATATTTTTGTTTGATTTACATAGAACATGTTTTTATGATAATATATCATATCTTTATCTTCGATATTTTTATTCTACTATATGAAAGGTTACCTGTATATGTATTGTAACACCCCAGGTAAATAAAGAATAGAAATTTTCATATTTATCCATATTTGTGAATAAAATATTAATATGACTTTAAAGGGGACGCTATGCTCGATGGTGTACCCAACACGCAACAACGAGTTTCTTGGGAATCTTACGTTGCACTCTAATAATAAAATAATATTATTTTAAATGGTAGTTAACATGTAGCCGTTGTATTGGCGGGAATGGATAGAAATAACTAAAATATGATTATATATGTACTTAAATATTTTTACATTTACCCAATAAAAGATAAAGGCTTAAAATACGGAAAGAGTTCAATTTTAGGCATATATACTCTAATTTTCACTAAAGGTTCACTTATCACCTTTTAATGGTGAACCGTCATTAAATATAGTTTTGATCACTCTTATATATTATTTTGGACCAAATAAAACTCTTATTAAGAATTGGGACATCAAAATTTACTTTGTGTGAATTTTTGGTATTTTTCTGACAAGGTTCATTTTTTTTATAAATAGTGAAAAATACTGCATTTTACATCAAAACTGCTTTTTAATCTAATTTATTTATATGATTATATTGGTCTTAATGTGTAATATGAATACATTTTTACCATTAAATCCAATAGTGGTCGTTGGAATTAATTTCACTTTGAAATCAGACTTAAACTAGTGTCAATCTTTTGATACTTATTGTTTTATAAAAACACGCTATTTGCTCTGACAGCGGGAATTAATTATTGAATTAATTAATGTGACTTATATGATTTGAATTTTGTAAAATGGACTTCATTTTTGAATTCGGAATATCAAATATAGCTTAGGGTGAATTTTTGGTAATTTTCTGAAAAACTTCAATTTTTGATGAATAGTGAAACCACTAAGTGGTAATCAAGCAAACTGATTTTTCAGTTAAATGAAATTTTACCACTAATGTGTATTGAATTTTGAAAATCCGACATACATGGTTTTCATTAAGAAGTAAAATGTGGTTCAATGAGATTATAATAATTTTTTGGTGAATAGTAACTCATTAAGTTCTTAATCACGATTAGTGGTAATTAGGGTAGTTTAAGGTATAAATAATGCATTAATAATATAAAATGATCTAGACACATGTCCCAAACTTATTGGTTGTGTCATGGCCGACCAAGACAATCCATGAGTCAACTTGGGGACCCCATGGATCCACTTTTGTTGGGAAATGACATAAATTACTTTTTATTTAATGTTAAAGTGAAAATGACACAAACATAATATTTTTTTCGAAAAGAATTTTTAAGTGGGGTTATACAAGTCCAAATTTTGATTATAAATAGTCATTGGAAATATAAAAAGATTTTCTACATCATAGTAATTTTTTTATAATTTTTAGACATTAAATAAATTAAATTATTAATGACATAATAATGATGCAGTGATGACATCATTATTTAACGATTAAAATAAAATGGAAAGATAATGTAAAATCTATAAACTACACATGTACAAAACCAATTGGATGAATGGATTTCGATGCCTTATCACCTTATCCAATAATTATATCAATGTGGGACCTTTTGAAACCGAAACACATTTTCAAATAAAGTAATATTTCTTACTTTCCAAAAGTGAACCTCCTCTCCTCTTATAAAAGGCCCCCACCTCTACCTCATTTCACACACTCTTCAAGCCTTTGGCTCGGCCAACCCCTGCCCATTTGCTCTCTCCACATCCCTCTCCTAATCCTAGATGATTACCTTTGGTCATAATCCTTTCAAAGGAAGCCTTTAGGCTCAACTCAAAAGGAGCTACACTTTTAAAGGTAATTCATTCTCTCATGTTCATTTGTTTTATTTTTCTTCTCCAACCCCATAAACTCTTTTTATTTACTTCTTTTGTAACAACACCAGTATCTTCAATATACTAGGATGTTGTTATAAGATTTATTTGAGCTACACTCTCACACAACTACATCAAATGGTTAAAGAACATAAGGTTTCCGTGGATGGCGAAATTCTGCCTCCCGAAACGATGATTGTTCAACACTCATTTAACACCTTCAAAGGTGGCCATTATGATGTCACTATTTTTATATATGATATATAATATGTTTATGTTTTCATTAAGCTTCTGTTTTTTTTCATTTTGGGCATACCTTTATGGTTTCCATTATGGGTAAAACACGATATCTTCATTTTAGGAAGTGCGGACTACCGCCCCCTAAAAGTGATTTGATTCGTTAATACCATATGTGGGATGTGTAAAGGATAAAGTTAATGATATTATATATGTTATTATACTTTAATTATAATATAATCTTATATCATTATTATTCCATTCCAGAAAATATGAAATACAAATGGAAGTAGCGTTCATGCGTACGTACGGCTTACCGTCTCCATGAACGGTGCATTTCATTTCTTACCTCTAAATGTGATGTAATATTATAAATGAATGTATGTACTGGATATATATGACATATATGATATCTAAATCATGAATACCATTCTGGAAATAATGAACCTTTGACCAAATTAACAACATGTAAGTATAAGAAGTCTATTTTCGACTTAAGAACCAAATATCGGTAAAACAAATATTATTAACTTAAATGATTACATAATGATTATGACATGGTAATAAGTGGTATAAAAGTACTAATGAACTTGAAAAAGGTTATTAAGGAATTAGAAATTAACTCAAGTTTATTATTCAGGAGATTAAAGAACGATCGAGTCAAGTCGGACCCGAGGTAAGGGATCCTACTCCTCTCTTTCGTTTTAAGTACACACTTTTATGTCATTATTTTTAAATCTCATCTTTCTTATTATTGGGATGATATTTTATATTACACTTACTGTAATTTTTATGTTCATGTGATGAGAGACCCTATTCTCTCTCATCAAACCATTTTGGAAGTTTTGAGTGGCGCCGTTAGGCTGCCGAACTTTCGTAAGAGATCTAACCTCTCTTTCTTTTTACGTACTCCCCTTTATGTCGCTTCTTTTAATCCCCTCTTTGTAATGTTGGGGGATGTTCCTTTATATTACTCTTGCTGTAAATTTTATTTTAATGTGATGAGATACCCCATTTGATCTCATCAATCCATATTCGGATGTTTTATGTGGCGCCGTTAGGCTGCCGAGTTTTCGTAAGGGATTTTCATCTCACTTTTATTCTCATGAGATTTATGCTACATTTGCCAAAAATTCCATTGAGTCATGTATGTAATGCCCATTATTCTACTCTTTGTGTAATATACTTTCGTTTATGAGTATTTACATCAATGATCTATTGTCCTTCTTTAATGGGGTGTATGTTTTGAAAGATACCCAAGTCGGTAAGGGAACCATTCACCCTCCTTTTTTTTAAAAGACTTCTTTTGTTGGGTCTTTTAATTTACATATTGTTATGTTGGGATATGTTCTCATATATCCTTATTGATGTAAATTTTATGTCCAAGTGATGAGATACACTTTTTATCTCTCATCAACTCATTTTGATGTGATGCCATTAGGCTGTCAAGGGATCTTTTTAACCCAATTTCGATTTCTTTGGGTTCAACTTGTAGTCATTGAATATGTCATCCATTGAATATGTGTGAATGAACTTTTATTGTTTTACACTTAATATCCACTTATATTGGGTGTATTTATATTTTTCACACATATTTTTGAGATTGATTTGTCCTTAATTTAAGGATACCTTCTTTATAAGGGATTTCATCACATTTGACATTTCTATTGAGGGTTCATTGTTGTTATGCACCAATTCACTCTTATATGGTGTATATACTGTCCGTTGGAGTATTATATCATGAATCCATTTATTCTCATGATATTATAAAGTTCTGACTAAATGTTATTCCTCAATTATTGTATTCAAGTGTCTCTAATTTTGGTAAAACCCCTTTAACCAAAATATCGTTTTAAATGTTTTAATTATTTGTTCTTATTAATATCCATGTTTTCAAAATGGTTTTAAGGATTTATTTATATGGATATTAATGGTTTAAAATTTTAAGCTTCAAGGTGGTATGGGACACTTTGATTCAAAAATCTTTTTATTAAATGTTTTAAATGGTTTTGGAAATGTTTTCTTTTTATATGGATTCATTGTTTCAAAATACTAAAATGTTATGTTTTGATTGAAATGTGGAAATGTTTTGTTTCCTTTATGAATATTTTATGTGATACGTGTATGTTATGGTTCTTGGGAATTGTTATGAAAACGGGTGGTTCCATGATAAACTAAGGGCGGGTGAGCCTGTTATAGCTCTCCAATGCATTGGGTAACGCGAAGGAGTGAAACGTTAAGGTTTCTCCGAAGAGATTTAGGGAATATACTGTGATGGGTATTCCAAACGTAACCAAGAGGGTTACTCCCTATGTAAGAATGTTATGAATGCCTCAAGTTACCTTTATGTCTTATGATTTCTATGATTTATTCATGATTTGATGAGGTAGGTTAAAGTGCCTATGTTATATGGGTAAATTATGATTTCATTCTTGTGTATATATGAACTCATGTTTCCTTTCCATATTTTTATATCCCTTACTGAGCTTTTTATGCTCATCCCAAGTTTTTGAAATGTTTTTTCAGGTCAAGGGAAAGGTACATGATAAGATGATAGAGTCAAGGATGTGTTAAGAAAGATTCCATGTTTTATTTTCAATATGTTTCCGTTGATGGGAAGAATGGATACTATATTTTATGTAACCACTTTGTTTAAATGTGGAATGTAATGCAAGTTTCATGAACTAATTCTCTAAAACTCTAAACCTGAAAAGATCCTCAATGTGTAATCTTGTAATAACTCAAGATTAAGTAAGTTTTAAGGCTGGGGCCTTATAGTTGGTATCAGAGGTCGGTTTAGATAACTTTAGAGGTTAGGGTATTCTTTAAGCATAAGTGACAATTACCATAATGGTTAGGATTTCAGAAAGAGTCCTAGTTTTAGATAAAGTGAATGAGTAAGTTTATCTTAGTGTTTACCTTCTTCATTAGTACATGATGATTTTGTTGATATACTCACACTAACATTTCTGTTTTTAGTGAATGGATGGATCTAGCAGGCACCAAAGTGACAATTGGTTTGAAGGAAACTGTGGTGGTTCTCTGATTAAAAGACTCGATGAAATGGGGTATTCCATGAGGAATCTCATGGCTGTTCTAAACCAACTATCAAGGATTCATGATCAACCACTTCAACCTTGGTGAGTTCTCTAATGCATCATGTACGAGATGGCCAACTCGATGTAGAAATTTAGGTAATAATTATTAAGGTAACCATTAGGGTTTATATGATCCTGACTTTTGAGGTAATTATGGGTTATTATATGTTATGATGGAAAATGAAAGGAATGAGATAAACTTGAGGTTAAAATATGTTATGATCATCTTTGAAGATTTTATCTCATTTCGGGGATTGTTTTAAGAATTATATAGTTTTGGAAAAAGGACAACACGCAGACCGTGTGACTACCCGTTGCATCGGACAAAGCTGCGGGAATCGAACCCACAACCAAAGTGCGACTGTTATTTATTGCCTACCAATGGACTACGTGAAGTACCTGTTTAGTTTGACCGATTCTTTTTAGTTATATGATTTTATGAATTAAGAGTAAGTTGATTTTGGAGGATATGTGATTAGGATAATTACATTTCAATGTGAGGCTTTAGGAGCAGCTGATGTTGTTTGGAGATAAATGTTACGATTTAACTTGGAAGACTATGTGACTAAATCCTTCAAATATTTGGGTTTCAATCTTAGTTTGGTTTACTTTGAAGAATTTTATGGACAAATGGTCCTCGTTGAACTTTGGGTTTTGTTGGACAAAATTTGGAGATTAAGAATAGATTTTCTTTTTATAAGGGGTTATCCTTTTCTGGATTATCTGACCTTGTAATAACCTTTTTGGTTTTGGTTTTGGTTAAAGTCTAAAGACATAGGATGTATATAGTTCTCTTTTGTGGATTAGGTGATTTTCTAAAAGTTTATTATAGTACTCTTAATGTGAACAAGTCTTCCTAAATACTCGCCTTCAGGAGAAAATATGTGTTTGTGTAAGGAATCTAATAAAAGTTGAAAGTCAATATGATAAGTGATTATGTTTCATTATGAATAAATTCCTCAATAAAAAGTAACTTAAAACAAAAATGTTGTCTATTAACTTTTCCTACTGGGGAATCGAATACCGTTTAACCCATCACAAGTTTGTGATTTTCTCGTGGTTAACTTTCTCCTAAACATGTTTTCTGTCACTCTCCATCAGAACATGACCCTATGTTTTCTCCTACATGTCCATATTTTCATACTTGGAATCCTAGTATGGGTTAACTCGGGTGACCTCTGTGCTTATCTTTCTTTATTTTAAAGTGATTTTTTTACCGACTCTTGTTCCGATGTGGGACGTTCAAGGATGTTTCCAAGCGCAATTTTAAAATTGCGAGGACGCAATTCCCAAAAGGGGGGAAGGATGTAACACCCCAGGTAAATAAAGAATAGAAATTTTCATATTTATCCATATTTGTGAATAAAATATTAATATGACTTTAATGGGGACGCTATGCTCGATGGCGTACCCAACACGCAACAACGAGTTTCTTGGGAATCTTACGTTGCACTCTAATAATAAAATAATATTATTTTAAATGGTAGTTAACATGTAGCCGTTGTATTGGCGGGAATGGATAGAAATAACTAAAATATGATTATATATGTACTTAAATATTTTTACATTTACCCAATAAAAGATAAAGGCTTAAAATACGGAAAGAGTTCAATTTTAGGCATATATACTCTAATTTTCACTAAAGGTTCACTTATCACCTTTTAATGGTGAACCGTCATTAAATATAGTTTTGATCACTCTTATACATTATTTTGGACCAAATAAAACTCTTATTAAGAATTGGGACATCAAAATTTACTTTGTGTGAATTTTTGGTATTTTTCTGACAAGGTTCATTTTTTTATAAATAGTGAAAAATACTGCATTTTACATCAAAAATGCTTTTTAATCTAATTTATTTATATGATTAGATTGGTATTAATGTGTAATATGAATATATTTTTACCATTAAATCCAATAGTGGTCGTTGGAATTAATTTCACTTTGAAATCAGACTTAAACTACTGTCAATCTTTTGATACTTATTGTTTTATAAAAACACACTATTTGCTCTGACAACGGGAATTAATTATTGAATTAATTAATGTGACTTATATGATTTGAATTTTGTAAAATGGACTTCATTTTTGAATTCGGAATATCAAATATAGCTTAGGGTGAATTTTTGGTAATTTTCTGAAAAACTTCAATTTTTGATGAATAGTGAAACCACTAAGTGGTAATCAAGCAAACTGATTTTTCAGTTAAATGAAATTTTACCACTAATGTGTATTGAATTTTGAAAATCCGACATACATGGTTTTCATTAAGAAGTAAAATGTGGTTCAATGAGATTATAATAATTTTTTGGTGAATAGTAACTCATTAAGTTCTTAATCACGATTAGTGGTAATTAGGGTAGTTTAAGGTATAAATAATGCTTTAATAATATAAAATGACCTAGACACATGTCCCAAACTTATTGGTTGTGTCATGGCCGACAAAGACAAGCCATGAGTCAACTTGGGGACCCCATGGATCCACTTTTGTTGGGAAATGACATAAATTACTTTTTATTTAATGTTAAAGTTAAAATGACACAAACATAATATGTTTTGCGAAAACAATTTTTAAGTGGGGTTATACAAGTCCAAATTTTGATTATAAATAGTCATTGGAAATATAAAAATATTTCCTACATCATAGTAATTTTTTTATAATTTTTAGACATTAAATAAATTAAATTATGTATGACATCATAATGATGCAGTGATGACATCATTATTTAACGATTAAAATAAAATGGAAAGATAATGTAAAATCTATAAACTACACATGTCCAAAACCAATTGGATGAATGGATTTCGATGCCTTATCACCTTATCCAATAATTACATCAATGTGGGACCTTTTGAAACCGAAACACATTTTCAAATAAAGTAATATTTCTTACTTTCCAAAAGTGCCCCTCCTCTCCTCTTGTAAAAGGCCCCCACCTCTACCTCATTTCACACACTCTTCAAGCCTTTGGCTCGGCCAAACCCTGCCCATTTGCTCTCTCCACATCCCTCTCCTCATCCTAGATGATTACATTTGGGCAGAATCCTTTCAAAGGAAGCCTTTAGGCTCAACTCAAAAGGAGTTACACTTTTAAAGGTAATTCATTCTATCATGTTCATTTGTTTTATTTTTCTTCTCCAACCCCATAAACTCTTTTTATTTACTTCTTTTGTAACAAAACCAGTATCTTCAATATACTAGGATGTTGTTATAAGATTTATTTGAGCTACACTCTCACACAACTACATCAAATGGTTAAAGAACATAAGGTTTCCGTGGATGGCGAAATTCTGCCTCCCGAAACGATGATTGTTCAACACTCATTTAACACCTTCAAAGGTGGCCATTATGATGTCACTATTTTTATATATGATATATAATATGTTTATGTTTTCCTTAAGCTTCTGTTTTTTTCATTTTGGGCATACCTTTATGGTTTCCATTATGGGTAAAACACGATATCTTCATTTTAGGAAGTGCGGACTACCGCCCCCTAAAAGTGAGTTGATTCGTTAATACCATATGTGGGATGTGTAAAGGATAAAGTTAATGATATTATATATGTTATTATACTGGAATTATAATATAATCTTATATCATTATGATTCCATTCCAGAAAATATGAAATATAAATGGAAGTAGCGTTCATGCGTACGTACGGCTTACCGTCTCCATGAACGGTGCATTTCATTTCTTACCTCTAAATGTGATGTAATATTATAAATGAATGTATGTACTGGATATATATGACATATATAATATCTACATCATGAATACCATTCTGGACATAATGAACCTTTGACCAAATTAACAACATGTAAGTATAAGAAGTCTATTTTCGACTTAAGAACCAAATATCGGTAAAACAAATATTATTAACTTAAATGATTACATAATGTTTATGACATGGTAATAAGTGGTATAAAAGTACTAATGAACTTGAAAAAGGTTCTTAAGGAATTAGAAATTAACTCAAGTTTATTATTCAGGAGATTAAAGAACGATCGAGTCAAGTCGGACCCGAGGTAAGGGATCCTACTCCTCTCTTTCGTTTTAAGTACACACTTTTATGTCATTCTTTTTAAATCTCATCTTTCTTGTTATTGGGATGATATTTTATATTACACTTACTGTAATTTTTATGTTCATGTGATGAGAGACCCTATTCTCTCTCATCAAACCATTTTGGAAGTTTTGAGTGGCGCCGTTAGGCTGCCGAACTTTCGTAAGAGATCTAACCTCTCTTTCTTTTTACGTACTCCCCTTTATGTCACTTCTTTTAATCCCCTCTTTGTAATGTTGGGGGATGTTCCTTTATATTAATCTTGATGTAAATTTTATTGTAATGTGATGAGATACCCCATTTGATCTCATCAATCCATATTCGGAAGTTTTATGTGGCGCCGTTAGGCTGCCGAGTTTTCGTAAGGGATTTTCATCTCACTTTTATTCTCATGAGATTTATGCTACATTTGCCACAAATTCCATTGAGTCATGTATGTACTGCCCATTATTCTACTATTTGTGTAATATAATTTCGTTTATGAGTATTTACATCAATAATCTATTGTCCTTCTTTAATGGGGTGTATGTTTTGAAAGATACCCAAGTCGGTAAGGGAACCTTTCACCCTCCTCTTTTTTTTAAAAGACTTCTTTTGTTGGGTCTTTTAATTTACATATTGTTATGTTGGGATATGTTCTCATATATCCTTATTGATGTAAATTTTATGTCCAAGTGATGAGATACACTTTTTATCTCCCATCAACTCATTTTGATGTGATTCCATTAGGCTGTCAAGGGATCTTTTTAACCCAATTTCGATTTCTTTGGGTTCAACTTGTAGTCATTGAATATGTCATCCATTGAATATGTGTGAATGAAATTTTATTGTTTTACACTTAATATCCACTTATATTGGGTGTATTTATATTTTTCACACATATTTTTGAGATTGATTTGTCCTTAATTTAAGGATACCTTCTTTATAAGGGATTTCATCACATTTGACATTTCTATTGAGGGTTCATTGTTGTTATGAACCAATTCACTCTTATATGGTGTTTATACTGTCCGTTGGAGTATTATATCATGAATCCATTTATTCTCATGATATTATAAAGTTCTGACTAAATGTTATTCCTCAATTATTGTATTCAAGTGTCTCTAATTTTTGTAAAACCCCTTTAACCAAAATATCGTTTTAAATGTTTTAATTATTTGTTCTTATTAATATCCATGTTTTCAAAATGGTTTTAAGGATTTATTTATATGGATATTAATGGTTTAAAATTTTAATCTTCAAGGTGGTATGGGACAATTTGATTCAAAAATCTTTTTATTAAATGTTTTAAATGGTTTTGGAAATGTTTTCTTTTTATATGGATTCATTACTTCAAAATACTAAAATGTTATGTTGTGATTGAAATGTGGAAATGTTTTGTTTCCTTTATGAATATTTTATGTGATACGTGTATGTTATGGTTCTTGGGCATTGTTATGAAAACGGGTGGTTCCGTGATAAACTAAGGGCGGGTGAGCCCGTTATAGCTCTCCAATGCATTGGGTAACGCGAAGGAGTGAAACGTTAAGGTTTCTCCGAAGAGATTTAGGGAATATACTGTGATGGGTATTCCAAACGTAACCAAGAGGGTTACTCCCTATGTAAGAATGTTATGAATGCCTCAAGTTACCTTTATGTCTTATGATTTCTATGATTTATTCATGATTTGATGAGGTAGGTTAAAATGCCTATGTTATATGGGTAAATTATGATTTCATTCTTGTGTATATATGAACTCATGTTTCCTTTCCATATTTTTATATCCCTTACTGAGCTTTTTATGCTCATCCCAAGTTTTTGAAATGCTTTTTCAGGTCAAGGGAAAGGTACATGATAAGATGATAGAGTCAAGGATGTGTTAAGAAAGGTTCCATGTTTTATTTTCAATATGTTTCCGTTGATGGGAAGAATGGATACTATCTTTTATGTAACCACTTTGTTTAAATGTGGAATGTAATGCAAGTTTCATGAAATAATTCTCTAAAACTCTAAACCTGAAAAGATCCTCAATGTGTAATCTTGTAATAACTCAAGATTAAGTAAGTTTTAAGGCTGGGGCCTTATATGTATCATATGAAATATGACCCAAAAATCCTTTGTCCAATCATAATGCCTTATAAATTTGTCTAATATTTCTTTATTGGATCATCCATTTAATGACATTCTATACCTTAATATTGTGTTAATCAATTTTATACCACTCAAATTCATTTCAAAATTTGTATAGATTTATCTATTTGAAGTGTCTACACATTTCACTATTCGATGTCATAAAAATTTCAATATATATGATATATTGAGTCCCTTAAAAATGAATCATCTTCTATAATTACTGCTACACAGGATTCCCCATCATGTTCTCAATTTGAATTTCCTCTAGATGAAAGTATAAAAAATGAATCCTTTATTTATTGAAATATGTACTCTCTCAATCCCTATCAACTCCTCATCATTACTTTAACCTATCAGAAGATCACTAACTTCTCTATCCAATAATTATATATCTAGACTCTTGAATATCAACTGTTTTACAGTAGTATAATAGATTTTCATAACACACAATATAAAAATTTATCTTCTCGCCACATTGTCATGATATCCTCCATCTGATCTTATTTTGTCTGATCAATATAGAATCATATTTCAAAATTCATTCATCCATAATATCATATCCATGAGTCAAACATCCACTTATTCTATTTATTTATATCTCACCCTTTGTCCTTCTAACATTATAAAATTTCATAAAATCTCTTCTTAGATCATGTTTAACTACATATTGTTAAGAACATTAAGAACATGGAAACATTATCTATATTTGTAAGGTTAGTTTCCTAAAATATTTATGTAAACATTCATACTTTCCATATGTAAGGTTACTCAAACGATAGAAAAAACAAATATTTTATCACCATTTTCCAATGTTTTTGAGTAACTTTGTCAATAAAAATATATTTATGTATTGATAATAGATAAAACCAAACTCACTCTGGAGATACATGTTTTAATACATTCCTCCCCAATTTTATATAAATTTTAGCCAAATTCTTTATTTCCCTATTAGTGTCTATTTGTAAGTATTTTTTGATTACATTATATTATTATACTCACAAAAAACTTGGGTTGTTTGGTGTGTTTAATGATGTTCCATACCGAGATACAGAAAAAGGTATGATGGCAAACATCATTAGTGATCCATCATGATTGAGTGGGATTGGGACATAAATATTTATCATGGATATTATTTCAAGTGAGGGTTTTTTGATACCACCTCACTTTTATTTTGTCTTATTTTCTTTTTTCATGTTAGTATTCTAGACATTATTTTTGTTTCCTACTCTAATATTCCTTTCTAGTTATGAGATTTTTGGTTTTACCATACATGAATCATATAATAATATTTTTCTCTATTTCATCTTCTACAAGAAGATCTATAATAATATAAGATCATCCCTAAATGATCTTTTATCCACTTAGAACTTTCTTCTAACATTATTTTTCATCAGGATGTCAACTAAAATTAGTAACACCAAAACCACATCCAAATCCAATGAGTGTGGGGTGGGATATTATAATGCCTGATATTTTGTATCTTGAGATCCATCAATCTGTAAACAAACTTTCTATAGCTGATCCCCATTTTTCACTCTAACAAAATATTCATTTCTCATATATCGAATGATCAATAAAATTTATTAACAAAACACATTATAAATCAACATTTATCCACATTGAATCATGAATAAAAATATTTCACTAGAAATGAAATAACATTATTCCTTCAACTAATACTATATATATTTGGTATATAGTTGAAATATCTTCAAATTAATAAAGATGATATTGAATTAATCCATTATTCATAACATATGATTATGAAATAAAAAATAATAATTTCCAATTAATAATAGAGAGTGACATGGAACATGTCCACATGAAAGTGAATGTTATCAAACAAATGTATCATCCATTGTCATTAAAGGGTCAAAAGAGACCATTTATTAATAAAAAATGAATATTTTTTAGTAAGACTAAGCCTTTAGAAATTAAATTGGAATAAAAATATTATATATAACATCCTTATAACTTTTTATAAGTAAGAAGATATACCCAACATTCAAATTTATTTTCATTCATTTAATAAAATAATACATATTTGTTTTGATTAAATTTTAAATAAAAATTCCCATCATATTGGGAAAAATAAATTAATTGAAAATTACAATGGTAACATTTAAATTATGTTTAAATAAATTAAAAGGTTAGGAAATTGGAAAATTATTTTCTTATGGTAAATGAAAAAAATGGGTTTTGCACACATTTAGTATAAATTGAAAATGTAACTATTTTAGAAAAAATAGGAAATTCCCTTAAATAATTTGTGAATAATGTCTAATATAGTTTAAAATGAATTCAAATAATCATTAATATTTAAGGGATAACATTCTATAAACAGTTAAATAACTTTTAAATTGATGGAAAAGTGTTGGAAGTAAAACAGTAAATGGAATATTTTATATGAAAGTGCAAAACATGTAACATACTTGTTAATTATTGACCAAAAGAGAAAAGAAATAGAATATAAATATGAAAAACATTAAAAACCATGATTTCTATTAGAAAACAATTATCAATAAAATATATGACACAACACAACAATTTTAAAGAAATTATTAATAATTATTATTTTATAACTATTTTAACCAAGCCACTGATCTTGAAGATATGAATATGATTAACTATATTTTGAAATATATAGAAATTAACTTCTAATTAAAAATATATTTATCAATTTTTAATATATAACAACTAAATTCTTATAACTAATTATATCCTACAAAAATACATTTTCTTCAAAAAGTTATTTTTCATGATTTTTTTAGAAAATAATATAAATGATTTTTCCACTTTTATAATTTCTATTTTAAAAAAATTGCCTAAATTTCTTATTGAAAATTTTAAAAATTATACTATATTGAAATTTTTGTTTTTATTTTGAAAAGGTTGTATTTTCAATGAACTATTGAAAATATAAATATTTAATGGAACTTGTATTTTATAGTCAAGAGTTCACAATGTAAAATTCTATTTTAAGATTGTTTCAATGAAAATTTAGTCATATAATATTATGAATAATAAAATGAAGTTCATTATAATATATTTTATGTTTTATTTTGGTATATAATAATTTTTATTATTAAAAATACATTTTTGCAAAATAAATTGTTATTCATTTCATTTTATATTTTAATCTTAAATCGATTTTTAAAAATTATAGGAATTGAATTGTGGAAAATAGATTAAAAAATTATAATGTGGAGGTAAATATTTTTTAAATATTACACTTTTATTTTTAGGCATCATCACAACGCGTCCCCATGGACATGTACCGTGACAAACCACAATCTTGTATCCCAAAGGCCCGAGTTGGTGACAAGCGTCAATGGTGTCATCCTACATGTGGGAGTCATTTTACTATGTACTGGAATTCATGGAAACACAACAATGACCAAAATATGGATAATTAAATATGCATTCATTAAAAAACCACTAAGTAAAAGTACAAACTATTTTCCAAATGGGCCAAAATACAATCCCAAACAAAGATAAACTGAAAAATAGGAATGTAAAAGGAAAACTATGATACAACATCCACTAGAAATCCCACCATATGGGTATGTGAAGAGTAGCTACTGGAAGCCATAGAAGTATGCCCTGCCTACCTGGTCTCACATGGCACCACTGGGTCCTGGGCCACCATGTCCTCCATCAAGGCTGTAGTCATCCTCACCAGAAAAAACACGTGTGGGTGAAGCCCATGCATGGGTGAGTAACAATATACTCATTAGGGATCCAAAAAAACAAGTAAAGTCCATAAAGAAATCCACAAACAACCAACAAAGCATGATCACAAATCATGATTTATAAGCATGATAGCTCACACCCAGTATATTCTATAGTAGGAAAGTAGACTCATTAGATAGATCATGAAACACCATGGGATGATAGAGATCTCATACTCAATGAGTATAGTGGGCCTTCTAAGAAGCACCAAAGATGCTTCTCAATAACCATAGACTGTTATGGTACTCATCCCTGATGAGTACCGTGGGTCTGCTGGTACTACAGAGGCTACTCCTCAACATGGGCATGTCGGGTCACGTAAAATCTTCTTCTCACCTTGGCCATACTGATGTACTCCTCCTATTGAGTACCGTGTGTCTGCTGGGTCACATAGAAGCCACTCCCAACCATCGGCCTAATGGGTCACATATGAGCCGCTTCCCTTTGGGTAATAGTATTTGATCCACACAGGGTCACTTGTCAGCTGTATTTAGATCTATGCCCACTGTATGGTTTCAGGACGTGGTGTACTTCATTCTGGAAGAACCTCTTCTCAATCCATTCGTCGAATTTCCTCACCCATAATGTTTTCCATAGAGTATTCCAAAATATTCTCCTAATCACAAGTGTTCCAACACTATGAATGACTCGTAAATCAGACCCTCAGTTTGAAAGATAATGATGTTTTTTTCCAAATGGGCCTATTGGGTCAAGGACCAGTCCAACCCGGTCAGACCGACCCGACTCAGACCCGGTCTGTTGGGCCTCAGATGCATCCCGTTCCTATAGGGAGGGTTTGGCCCAATATGGGCAAGTACGATGGGTCTACCGGCACCCTACATAGTTGTTATGTCCAGGACTCGGCTGGAAGACACTTCTAGCACCCCTTCTCCCCGCGGGTCATCCACAGGGCTAGCGCCTCTTCCTCGGTTGATTGATTGTTGCCTTGCTACTAGATGGTTAACCAATCCAGCCAGTCGGAATTTTCGCATGCAGATAGGAGACTGTGTGCCCCCAGGAACTGCGGCTCGTGGCTACGGGCTGCGTCCATATCCCCAGCCGCTGACCTAGCCGGTGACTCCTCCTACTTAGTCGCAACACGAGAAGTTAGTGGAAGTCACCTCTGGTTCAGTGGTGTTGCATGAAACCACCATCCCATGACTTCTGCCATGTGTCACTGCCATGGGATACCTCCAAGGGTCTATGGGGTGCCTGAGGGTCCTTTTGTAGACCATCAAGTCTATGATGGCGGACTGTTCTTCATGCCGCATGTGCATCTAGCCTTCCTGGTGTGTCACCATCCATACAAAGGACTTGAATTATCCTTTCGTCAAATTTTAATGCTTGATCATGTAGAATGAACTAGGAAAGGTGATTTGGCATTTTTTGGTGTTGGCCCATTCCCTAAGTATTAGAATTTCAAAATAGGGGGAGTTTGGGATTGATGTTCAATAAAATAATATTTAATCCTGGTACAAGAACCCCAAGAAAATGGCACCCTTCCCACATTGGTGAGTGATCTGTGGGTCATCCTTTTTGTGGGATGACCCAAATTCATCACTTTATAATAAAGAATACACAAAAGGCCTATTCAATAAAAAACCCTACCTTGATTGACATTTTTTATAGCGTGTTCCATCTGTGGGGATTTATGTTCAGAATAAACCTATCATCATTCATCTCTTTCTGATTCCGTTCTTCGTTGATGATTCGAGAGGTTAATAGGTGTTCGATGTTCATCATAGGAGATATTTCTTGGAAAAAGTTCGTCAGTGGATTTCCAAGTTATTATTATCATCTCTCCAATACAATAACCTATTAAAAAGAAAACATTTCATAACATTTATATTATATTGTGTCATCATGTCGTTATTCTATTTCATTTATGAAATATCATATCTGTTATGCCCTCTTTTCGATCCACTAAGGAGCTTCCATTAATGCACCTCATTTTCACCCTACAATTCCATTATCTACTCTCCCAACTGTTTTCAAATACAAAATAATATATATTATAAGGTATTTTATTTTTTTCTAAAAAGTCTAAAATTATAATTTTTGTCCAATCCTTTCTGGTTGAAGATAGGTACTTTCAAATAAAATACCGACATTCCGAGTTCAACGACAACCTCATATTTTTTATCTAAGAACTAGTTTAGAAGTTAAAAAATCCACATTCTAATTTAGTTAAATGAACATAAAAAAAGTTAAAAATTCTATCCCGAGCTCATCGAGCCTCAAAATAAAGTTCCATCAGAGTGTCTAATCTCGAAATAATTCCATATATTTCAATAAAATTTACATGGAAATTCTATGATATTATATTCTACCTACCTTAGGGCTCTTTGTCCTCAAAAGCCAAAAAAATGGATAACCAAACAAATGGAGGTACTGAGCAAGAATATGAACCTCCCACTCCCATGTGATTTCTTGCAGGATCCCATGCTACCACTGAACATACACCAGAGGAATCGATCATCCACGAAGGTCCCACACTTATAGATCCTCTATCTCCACAAAGAACTCCACAAATTTTTCCCTATCATTGATGTCTGTCTTCCCCTAGTTGATGACATGTGATGGGTCATGCACATACCACATCAACTGCGACACGTGAAAACAACCATGAAATCGATGCATCTGTGGAGGAAGAACTATGTGGTAAACCACCTCGTCAACTCTGTTGAGGATCTGTAAAAGTCTGATGAAACTCAGATATAACTTTCCACCACGAAAAAATCACTGCAATCCCCATCTTGATGAGACCCGAAAGAAAACCTGGTCTCTCTCATCAAACTCAAACAGAATCTGCCTCAAGACAACATATGATTTTTTTATTCTCTGTGCATCCTCACCCACTCATGGATGATCTGAATGTTTTTAGTGGTAGCCCATACCAACTCTGGACCCATCAGTGCTGAGTCCCCTGGGTCTTTCCATCATAGAGGTGATCTGCATGGCCACATCTATAAGGCCTCAAGTGCTGCCAGGCCAATGGTAAAGTGATAGCAGTTATTGTATGAAAACTCCAATAGTGGTAGGTGGTCCTCCCAACTATGATCAAAATCATGGACACAAGCATGAATAATTTCTTCCATGGTCCGTATGGTCCGCTCTATCTGACCATCTTTCTAGGGGTGAAAAGTGTTTCTCAAGCACAGTTGAGTCCCAAACGCCTCCTTCAATCCCTTACAAAACCTGTATTTAAAGCATTCATCACTATATGAGATGATCTTTGAAGACACACCGTGTATATGTACAATCTCATGGGTGTAAAGTTGTCCCAATCCCTCAATTGATCCCTGCTCTCGGATGGGTGGGATATGAGACATCTTGGTGGGTCAGTCCATGGTCACCCAGATATAATCTTGACCCCTAGATGTCTGTGGTAATCTAGTCATGATGTCCATTATGATACCATCTCATTTCCACTTTGGTACCTCAAGTGGTTGTGCCAATTCTTCTGGAACCTAGTGCTCAGGATTCACTTTTTGACAAGTGAGGCCTCTTGAAAAAAACTTTTCCACTAGTTTCATCATCCTTATCCACTGGTACTGACATTAGAGGTAATGGAACATATTTAACACAAAACGAAGTACTACCTTAGGGGATGTATGTAAATCTCTCAACACCTCCTCCTGCAACATCATTGGTATTACAATGCATCCTCTGAAAAGGATGATGTGCTCCAAACCTATCGAAAATCCATCAGGATCCTTTCCTGAGTATAGTTAATCCCATTGGTCCTCAAAGTCAACATAAACAAGTTGTGACACCCTAACACAATGTAAGATTTAGGGAGTAACAATCATTGACTAATTGTACGCTGCTCCATCATCATCGACAAATTATATCTGCATCGCAGTTAGTTACTCTATCACTTCAGTCAACAGCTGTATACCAAACCACCTACTGAACACATCTTCCACTATGTTTCCCTTCCCAGGAGTATAGACTATCATAAAGTCATAGTACTCAAGGAACTATAGTCATCACCACTATCTCATGTTCAGGTCCTTCTATGAGAAGATATACCTGAGTCCTTTATGGTGGGAGTAGACAATAAATTGTTCACCCATTAAGTGGTTCTGCACATCTTCAAGGAAAAGACCACTACATCAGGACACAACTGAGTCGGGTCACTGATGCATCGTAGAATATTACATAACTGACTCCCTATTTTGATATTCTTAAGATGGGGCACTCGTTAGTCTCTGCCGCAGCTCCCGGAAACAATGTTGGAACATCCCATTCCACTAAAAGGATTATCCCTTCCATGTTAAGGATGATAAAGGCGTGGATACATTGGAAAATATGGGAAAGAACCTATAAACGTACTTGGATAACCCCCAAGATACTCTGTACCCCAATCACGCTTATGGGTGGCTTCCAAGAAAGCATTGAATCAATGTTCGCCGAATACACTAAAACTGCATCCTCTAAAATGACATGTCCCAAAAAGTGGATCACCTGACTCTAGAACTGGTAGTTCAAGAGATTACCATAATGATGGTGCCTTTGGAGTGTGTACAAGACTATCTGATTTTGTGTAGTGTTTTCCTCCACCAATGCCTAGTATACCAAGATTACATCAATTAAGATCACCATGAAGAGATCAAGGAATGGTTGGAAGATACTATTCATGAGTCCCATGAAAGCTAATGGGGAATTGGTCATGCCGAAAGGCATCACAAAAAACCCATAGTGCCCATACCAGCATCTAAAGACTATCTTTAGTATGTCCTCATCTCTTACCTGAAGCTCATGATAGCCTCATGTGGGATATATCTTCAAGAACCACGTCGCACCATTTAAGTGATCGAAGATGTCATCAATTCTCATCAGTGGATACTTTTTCTTCACGGTAACCTAGTTTAG
Organism: Viscum album; assembly: GCA_963277665.1. Lineage (NCBI taxonomy): Eukaryota > Viridiplantae > Streptophyta > Magnoliopsida > Santalales > Viscaceae > Viscum > Viscum album. Next base: position 67,220,898 of record OY728139.1, read on the forward strand.
GCACTGGAACTCCCTTTATAGACTCGTGATACTATCTGAATTCTTAGTCAATAACACTAGGGATTCCCATGTTAAAACATAGGGCATCACAAAAAACTTCTCATGAAATTAATCTAACTATATCCTCAATTCAAGATGCTCTGTGGGATCCATCTGATATGCTTGTGTGGATATAGGTTCCATCCTGAGGTACAGATTGATGTAGAATTCTGTCTCTCTACGAAGAGGTAGTCCCAAAACATTATTAATAAATACATCGTCATACTCATCAACAACTACAGGAATGGTTGGAATCCTCTTGTCCAACGCTTCTAGAGTGAGGCTAGCTGACTGGTGAGTGATTGGTTTCAACCTCCTCCAAATGTTTTGTTCTGTGCTACAAAAGATCCCTTCTCGTCGGTGAGGTAAAATCAGGTTCCATCATTGCGGACACACCACACATTGTGCCTAATACAGTTGATATGATCATAGACTATAGATAGCCATTCCATTCCCAAGATCATGTGTCAAGGCCCTGACTCCACTAATAGTAGATCCCAGCTAAATCTCTCACCTTCTAGAGTGAGCCCACACTACAGACACAAGGTTTTAATCATAGAATCCCATCCTATAGGAGTCATTATTGATAGGAATAGAACCAAAAACTCCACTAGAATCTCAAATCCTTGAATATGGTCCATGACAAGGAAAAAGTGACATGAACCTATTTCTATAAAAACTGATGCTAATGGAGAGAATACATTGATCATACCTCAAATAATATCTGGAGTGTCATGGTCGTAGGCCTCTATCACCTGAAGAGGGCCTCACCCCTATCTTCTAGCTCCCTAATCCCATTTTTGACCACCTAAGGGTGGTGGGGGTAGCACATCGAACATTATTCCACCACCTTCTGCTCGACCTTCTCTGTTTCCACATCCACCATCCTGCGGACCTCCTTGCTCGAACCTCTGCATCTGCCTTGGCGGTCCCATGATTGTCTGCTAATCAGCTGTGTGGTGGGTCTGGAAGTCATGAGCCATGTGTCCCTACCCACCGCACTTGAAGCATTGCCTGGTTACCCGCTGAATCCATTTTCTCAGGGATCCTCACACTACAGACCCTGATTCATCGGGTTGGCCCCTAATAGTCCTGACCCACTTGGGCCCCCTTGTATGCTACCTACTACTAACAACTAAAGCCTCTTACGCTTGGTGTCTGCGAGGGGATCCGGTTGTCTGTACCAACACTGCTAAGAAGAACTCCACATGAAGGGCTCTCTCCAACACTCCATCTTGAGTGGGGATTCATAGAGATACAATGGTTGTCTGGATCTCCCATCTGAGTCCATGATCAAAGTTCAAAGATCTGAATAAAGGGTACCACACCATTTCTGTGGTGTAGCGAGATGGTCTGTAAGCCTCAAAGAGTATCATCTACTGACTTGCTGCCCTTCTGCAGGTGAAGAACCTCTTAAATTAACACAGAGCACAATTTCAATGGAAAAAACTCCTCTCGGAAACGTCCATCATAGTATATCAAGGTGAGGGTCACCTCATCATGCATCTGGATGGTCAAGCTCCACCATCTCCCTACTGAGACTTGCAGAATGCTCACGGCCAAGATATTTGTATGGTTATGCAGTGTCATCACTATGTAGAATACCAGTGTCACTAACTCTAACCAGTCCTCAACGACCTAAGGATATGTCACTCCCCTGAACATGGGAGGTCTCCATCTCTAAAACTAGTGAAAGACACAGAGTTTTCATACGTCCTCTACCAGTAATGCTGATAGTAACTGCTAATAAATAGATGGTGGATACACTGGTGCACCACCAAGTAGGGACATCTCTATAACTGGTCCCTAATCCTATGCATCATCGCTAGGCGGGCTGTCCACAATGTCGAGTATCAGAAACCTAGCAGGCCAGCTGCTTTAAGGCATCCTGAAATTTATCAAAATGGATGACAAAAAGATGATTATACCTGGGGAGATGAATTTAATTCAAGAAAATCATAAGGTGACACTTATAAAACTAGCATTTTCATGTATACAGATAAAAATCAGAATTCAAGGTCACAATGTTTGGATATGTCACCCATCGCGCCATCACTATACTCTAGGAATTGGAAGGTCAAACTCAAAAAAATTATCACTGTTTCCGAATGACAAAACAAAAGACTCTTAGTCTTTGAAGTAGAACCACCACCTCTGATAAAAAAATATCGTGAACCTTCTCCCAGGGCCCATGTCATGACCTAACCCAAGACTGCCTCCCGAAGACCAGGGGTTAGCAACTAGTGGCGAAGGTGTCATCCTGTAAGTGGAAGGCATTTTCCTAAGTAGTTGTACACACACAAACAAAAAATACCCAAAGCTAGAAAAGTATACATGCATGATACTAAACCACTTCTGAGTAAATGGACAAACTATAGGTCAAATGGTCTTGAATACAAACCCTCTTACAAAGTAAATGGATTAAAAAACTCCATGTGTATGTATGGTCTACCGTCTCCATGAATAGTGCAATTCATTTTTCTTTCTCTAAAATTAATGGTTTACTATAAATGTTTATATAATGAATATTTATGATATTTATATCATTATAAATATTTTGATGATTATTGAATGAAGATAAATATATTAGGTCCAAAATAACAGAATAGGAATTATCAGAAAAAACAAGATAGGAAACACAAGGAAATGATGATTTTAATATAGATATATTAATAAAGTAGTGATAAAATGCTATAATAAGATAATATATCATTTTAGAAGTGTGTAAATGATTTTGTAATAGGATTATAATATATTTAAATATATCTCTTAGGATTTTAGAGTGATTTTGATGAATGTGGATCTTTAGGTAAGGGTTTATCATATCTAGTTTTCTTCTTTGGGACATATGCTATGTTATGAACCTATATTATATTAGGAGGTGTATATACATAAATTTGGATATTTTATATCAGGAATTTACTTATTTTGATGATATTTAATGAATCAATTAAATTCATTATTTAATGGGGTTTAACATTCAAATGTAATAAAATGATTTGAACTGGATTTTATTATTTATTTCTGAATGAGGTACTTTTTGAATTTCTTTCAAAATTATGAAATCAATGATTTATTTTAACTTATAATTCATGGATTCAATTTACGTCTATCATGAAAACTATATGTTATGATGGTTCCTTAACTATTTTTCACAGTACTTTTCAATGAAAATATTTTCCATTATTATTGTGATATTTTTATACTTTTAATAATTGATTTCAACATTTAAAGTGCATTTTCCCAAAGAAATAACCCTCCTGATATTTTAACAGAATTTTTTAACTTTTATTACATCCTCTGATGTTATATAAGATTTAATAGGGATATGATCCAATGAAACCATCATTATTATATACCAATATGGTTTATTATTTTGATAGAAACATGTTTATGAAACCTATAATTTTCCATTGTTTATACTATGATGAATTAATGAAATGTTTATTAAACCATTTCTTTTACATTGATCATGCATTGAAGAAATTTTTATAAAATACATTTATTTTTTATGTTTAATGATATTATGAATGTTTTGTGATTGTGCGACACAAATAAGAATGATTTTCAATATGTTATGGGTGGGAATGGAAATATATATTTCAATAAAACATTGTGTAAATATAGATATCCCATAAGATAAAGAATACTTCAATAGGGAGTGAACATATATTATTTAGGGACTCGTTCTACTATAATAGTTTTGGGAGTGAACCTTAACTACTATAATGGAATGGGTGGTAGACCCAATCCACTATAACATTCTTTGAAATGGTCCTTGACTACTACAAAAATGATTTTTTATTACTATGTTAATTCAAAAAATCAATATATTGTACCAATGTTTCTCTCTCATGGAATATGTTCTTTGATTCCTTTGTGATTAATGATTTATGTAATGTCACATTTTATGTCATGAATCAAGATTATGATATTTGATAAAAAACTAATGATTTTAAAATGTTTGTATCATTTTCTCAAACCCATATTCTCTTGATATATCTACGTGATCATTGATGTCTCACTTATTCCCCTTAGTGGGCATATGAGAGAACCCTTTCTGAAATTTCCTCTCACCATGTTATGAATATCAGTTTTTACGTATGAAATTTCCAACAAGGATTATTATTATAAAGAGAATTCAAGGAGATGAAGTATTACTCTTATAAATAATTTATTTACATGTCCATGTTTCTAAAGACACTAAAACATTATAGTTATGGATTGTATTTCAATGTTAAATGTTGAATATTCATCTAAAAAGATGGTATTTTTATGTTTGAAAAGCTTGAGTGTCTATAGTTAGTATCATTGTGGGGTTTAGTTATTATTTGGTGATTTTGATTAAAAAACACTGATGAAAACCCTAGGGACAAGTCTATGTATAATATAATATCGTAATTTTTTGTTATGGAAGAGATTGAATGGTTTTTAAAGAAATATATCCTTGTATAGATACTGTAAGTAGAAGTGGTTTTAGAATAGATGAATATTGGGGTAATAACCCCCCAAAATGGTTTCTTGTGTATATAGAAGCCATTATTCTAGTGAACAGTGACTATGCCTTTACAATGCGCTTATTATGAAAGTCACAAAAGATATTATTGGGTTAATTCATATTTTATATATAAAACCACATGAAATGTTTTTTCAAATTAAGATCATGGATGACCTTGTTAAAACCTAAGGTATCATAGATAGAAAATAACATGTCATGATTTAGACATCTGATAAATAATTTTTCATTATTATTTTTTCACCATATTTATTATTCACACTAAACCTTTTGGTTTTATTATATTTCTAGAACCCAGAGTACACATTTTAATATAAATTGTAACAAAATATGGAATTATTCTCTTTATGGGAAACTAAATGAAATAGAAACATGACAAAAACAACATTGTGATTATTCATAATTACATATATCATTATATGATTAATAATATCAACATGGGTGATTTATTGGAACGAATAATAAGAGAAAAATGGAGTTTCATTAAGTCCATGGAAAAAAATATTTAGTTTCCAACATGTCATTTATATTGGAACAAGTACTTAGGGGATTGTATTAATGTAATGAGAAGATGTTTTATATCTGAATTCTAAGAGAATAGAGAATGTAATTGTTGAGGGGAAATGAAGTGATAAATTTATGGTAATTAAGTTTATCATATGGTGCCATTTCTAGTACATTGTCAAAAATAGAGGGAACATGGTAATTATATGAGTCAATACCCAACTATATGGATTAATTAATAAAATAGGGAAGGAACTATGTTATTAAAATCACTAATGTAAAAGTATTGAAGTGTTTATGTATAATTATTTGAAAACTTTGTTTAAAAATTTAATAGTAAGTATATTATAGTCAAGATAGTCTTGAAACATCTAGGGATTGTTCTATAATAGTTTTTCATTAAGGATTTGAAAACATATAATGAATGATACTAATAACCACGAACTGTGATTTAGTGGTATTTTTATAATGTTTTGTTGGTATAAAGAGATGGGTAAAATTGATAATGTAAATTGGATCATGTTAGTGACTAGGAAATTGGATAGTGATTTTATGAAAAAGATATTTAAGACATATTTGAGGAAGATATTAAATTATCTATTATTTTATTTGAGGTGTAATGATTTTTTTAATTTTTGGAATCATATATAAATATATATATTAATGTGAGTTTATCTTAAGAGATATGGATAACATCATGTATTAACAAGTTTAAGGTTAATCATATGTGCAATGGAATACATAACCCTTTGAGGCTTAATATGATGATATTTTAATATGATTTGAGATATTTACTAGGATTTATGATGAATATTATATTTAGTTTTAATTTAAAAAAAATTTAGTTTATGATTTGATGTTATATAAATTATTATATATTGTATAGTAGGATATAGATAATTTTTAATGTTGATATTTTATTCATTAATAATGAAATATTATTTTAGATATTTTTTTTCAAGATATGTATTACCTTTCAAGATAATATCTATATTTAATTCATGATATTTGTGTATATTTCACTAAATTATAAGATTTATGATGGTTAATAATTATTTTTTGGGAGGTTTTACATTGGTTCGAGGTATATATAACCCTCAGGTTTAACATGAGGCTTAACATGAAATATTAATTATAATGAATGAAATTTAATTTTTTGTATATTAGATGAAAGGTATGAGATCGCATTTTAATTGAAAATTCTCTAATGTAGTGGGTATTGAGTAAGTAGGGTTATTTATGAAATAAACTATGTAAAACCATTATAGTTATTGTTGAAAATTTGGATATAAACATATTATTTCAAGGTTTCAACATTTTTGGAATTATATTATCCCATGTTATCTTTTTTGGTTTTTTTTTAATTTCTAGATATATTATTAATGAATTTTCATTATTTTTTAGACCTTATAACCCATTATAATTTTCTCATTATGCTTCCGAAATGAAAAATTTGTCATTAATACTCATGATTTAGAGAAAATATGATATTTTGGCGGAAATTGGTTATTGGATGAAGTTATTCTTATAAATTCATTATATTTACTTATGATATTATTCTATATTGAATATAAATTCCTATACTCAAGGATAAGGATATTTGAATGGTGAGCTTGGCCTATATGCTAGAATAATGGTGGAAGTTAATCTGGCCACTGAACCTCCACTTTGTATTGGTTTTAATGCTCCTGACCATAAAACTGAACTTAGAATAGAATAAGAAAAGAAACCACCCTTTTGTGAGGTATGCAAACTAGTTGGACATAACCTCTCAAATTGTAGAGTGGTTAGAAAACAAATGGAACCCCCAATCTCTAATGACTGGAAGGTTGTCAATTATGGTAAAATAGGGCAATCCAACTTGGATAAACCTGATCTACCCAAAAAGACACAAAATACTGGGATCAAAAAATCCGATGTTCCTGCATCTCTAGAGGGTAAAACATGGGGGGAACTAGTTGATGAAGAAAAGCCTTTACAAAAACCTGAAATCATTGACACTGGAAAAAGTATTTTAGTTGCAGAAGGTATAGATAATCATGCCTCTACCTCTGGTACAGCTAACCTACAGGTTTCTAATGATTTAGAGTGTCCTTCTTTGGTTCCTTTGGAGCTGAAAGACCTCGCTGCTGCTGACATGGTTCCACATGATGTCATGGAAATAGCACCAAAAGAAGGTCTCTCTCTTGACCCTTGTCTGCCTGTTTTGATTAATAATGCTGTGACTCTTGTTAGTGCTGCTGAGAATGGTGCTCACAACACTGCACACACTGAAGTCTAGCCGTTTGCAAGTGCCAGCAAAGGAGATTCCACTACTGTCATGGTCCACAAAAATTCTGCTATGACCCTTCCAACACCTACTATTCTTCTTTCCAACACTGCTGAAATTATCCCTCCTATTTCGTCTGAAAATCCTGCAAATGCTGCCCCCCTTGGCACTGTTTGCACCATAGCCACTGCATCTTCAACCACTGCTCCTTCTACTCTCACTTTAAGCCAGGAACAACACTCACCAAGAACAGAGGACCTGGAAAAGTCCCTGCCCTTAGTCCAACTGCCTGTTCTTATTTCTGAACAAGGCCATCCCCTGGACAGCTCTTCTCATGCTACTCCAGTTTCTGACCACAATTCCAAACAAAAACCTCATATCACACCTATGGTCACTCGTGCCCAAGGGAAGAAAGGTTCTGGAAAATCTAAAAAAAAGAAGGGTGCTAACCCAAAACATAAATAATGATGAATTTTCTCTTCTGGAATTGCCAAGGTTTGGCCAATAACGATACTTATACAACTCTTAAGAGATTTATAAGCACTCATAAGCCTCATCTCTTTGCTATCTCTGAACCTAAAGTCAACTATAAGACGAACTTCATGAGATTTGGTTCCCTTAATTATTGTTTTCTAAGCTCCTGTAAAAATACTTCTCAAACTGACTCTATGTGGTTTTTTTATCACAATTCTCTTCAAAATATCAACATTTTTAAAATCACTGACCAGCAACTCACATGCGATTTCTTATGGAATAGTCGTCATACTTATTGGACCATGGTTTATGCTAATAATAGGTATCAAGAAAGAAGAACTCTATGGCAGGACCTTCTTGATATGGCTCCCTCCATCCATGACCCTTGGGTTGTGATGGGAGATTTTAATGCCATTCTTAATTCGGGTGAGAAAATAGGTCCCTCTCACCTCTCTATATCCTCTAGGGAATTCAGATCTACTATCGAAGACTGTGACCTCATTGAAGTAAATCTTACTGGTGCCAAATATACTTGGTACAGAAAGCATTATAATAAAACGGTTGCTAGTAAGCTTGACAGGGCTTTTGTCAACATGAAGGCTCTTGATACTTGGGATTGCATCTCCAGTACTACTCTACCTCGTCTCAACTCTGACCATCACCCCATCCTCCTCAGTTTCAGTATGAATAGTCGCAAGCTTGCCCTTCCTTTTAAATTTAATAATGCTTGGTCTTCTACACCCGACTGTGTCTCCTTTATTCATAACACATGGACCTCCATGAATTACCACAAGGATTCCTTTGCCTGTATGTACAAATTGAAAACCTTAAAGCAGGCCCTGAAAGGATGGTGTTAAACTGCTAGCTCTCAAATTGACCTTGATATTTCCTCTCTTGAAGAGGAGCTACACCGGGTCCAAACCCAAAGTACCTCATCTGATTTTAATATGGACCCTCAATTAGAAGCTAATCTCTCTCTCAAACTAAATGATTTGCTTACCCTCAAAGAAAACATCTGCAAGCAAATTTTTAAGACTAAATGGCTCACTGATGGCGATCGCAATACTAAATTTTATAACTCCATTCAAAGAGTCAGAAAGGCTAACCTCCCTCTCTCTAAGCTTACTTATCAAGACTTGATCCTTGACTCTAAAGAGGCAATAGCGGATCATGTCATCTCGTACTTTCATAATATTTTTAATGGTACGAAGACTAGTGCTGATCTCAGATCTGGCATTATTCCATCCTTGGTTAATGAAAGGGAAAATGAATCTCTCCTATGTACTCCTTTAGATCATGAAATTAAAAATACTGTCTTTGGTCTGAATCCAGACAGCGCGCCCGGACCGGATGGGTTCAGTAATGGTTTCTTTCAAAAACACTGGGATATTATCCACAATGATGTTTGTAACACTGTTAAGAATTTCTTTATACATGGTTCGCTTCCTCATGGAATAAATGCCCAATTCCTAACTTTAATTCCCAAGGTTGAAAATGCCTCGGAGATCCATCAATTCAGACCAATTGCCATGCTCAATACTCTCTATAAAATCATTACTAAAATAATTGCGAACAGACTTATGCCTATTTGCAACAAAATTGTCTCGTGGAATCAATTCGGTTTTATTAAGGGTAGGTCCATCCAGGATTGTATTTGCCTTGCCTCCGAATGTACTAATTGTCTTAACAAAAGTTCTAGAGGGGGATGTGTGGCCATCAAACTTGATATCAGGAAGGATTTTGACACCGTTGACTGGAACTTTATTTTCAATGTACTCTCGTCTTTTGGCTTTCATGATGCTTTCATCTTAAAGATTAAAACTTTATTTAACTCAGCTTTTATTTCTGTTCTGATCAATGGTTCCCCTAGAGGCTTCTTCAGATGTTCTAAGGGTGTCAGACAAGGTGACCCTCTCTCCGCTATCCTTTTTGTTATCGCTGAAGACTACTTAAGTAGACTCCTCATTCACCTGGTTGATCAAGGAAAGCTCAGACCTATTCAAGCTACCAGGAATCTCAATACACCTACTCACCTTTTCTATGCTGATGATATTATCCTTTTTCTCAAAGGTGATCAGAAAAATATACATGTTCTAAAACAAGCCCTTAATCGTTATGAAGAGGTTTCTGGTCAAGAGATTTCCTGGGATAAATCTTATATTTTCTTTGGCAAAAGCTTCCCTGTTAGAAGAAAACCTAGCATCACTGTTTCTCTTGGTATCAAAGAGGGCCTCCTCCCTTTCAATTATTTAGGCGTCCCTCTATTTTGGGGTCGTCCTAAAGCCTGCTATTTCACCAACATTACTAATCAAATTATTAAACATCTCTCCACTTGGAAAGGGAAATTACTCTCCATGGCCGGCAGGATATGTCTGGTCAAATCAACCATTGTTTCCAAAATGGTCTACTCGCTCATGATCTACAATTGGCCTTCCGACATTTTTAAAAAGATTAATACCTATATCAAAAATTTTATTTGGACAGGGAGCACTTTAGAAAGGAAGCTTGTCACTATTCCTTAGAATTCTTGTTGTAAACCTCTTGATAAAGGCGGCATTGGTATAAAAAATTTAAAGCTTTTCAATAATGCTCTCCAATCCTGCCTTACTTGGCGCATCTTTAATGGTTCCTCTAAAGCTTCGGAGTTCTTGAAGCATAGGTTTTTTCCTAAACTCGTAAAAGGGAATTTTTGTTACATCAACACCTCGATCTGGCCCGCCATCAGAGACTCGTATCACTCTATCATGAAGAATTCTAGATGGATGGTCAGTGCGGACTCTTCTATTAATTTTTGGTGTGACAATTGGCGCGGTAACCCCTTGATTTCCTTGCTTTCTATGAATACCTCTCCTGGAGATACTAGTCTTTCTATAAAGGAAGTCCTGCGATCCCATCGTCACACCCTCCCAGATAATATTGCTCAGATCATTGATAATCATCCTTTCTCCCCTGGCGGCGATTTTCTGGTGTGGGAACCTGCTCCAAATGGCATCCTCGATTCTAGAACCTTCTATAATCACTGCTTCTCTCGAGAGGATCCCAATTATCAATGGATGAGTTTTTTTAATAAGCCTTGGATAAAACCTTCTAGACTCAACCTCATTTGGCGTTTAGCTCACAATAGAATTCCCACTGATGCTTGTCTTCAAATCTTTAGCATTCAACATTGCTTTAAATGTCGCATGTGTAATCAACATAGGGAGGATGCCAACCATCTCTTTTTGTCCTGTGCGATAGCCTCTGCTTTATGGAAATATGTTCTGGATCTCTTTAATTGCAGATGGCCAACTTTTGATTCTAGTTGTATGTTTCTTAAATATTGCATCAGATATGATGCCTCTTTGTAGATAAAGAATATCTTCCTTGCAGCAGTAGCGGAGCTCCTGCATGTGATCTGGTACGCCCGTAATGATTTTATTCATAACAACCACTCTTTTAGTCTCAATGCAGGTAAAGCTCGGATCCTTATTGCGATTCATGAAGCCGCTTCAATCCAAAAAGCTTCTTGCAACAACTCGGCTAACGATTTAGTTATTCTTCGCCGCCTCGGTGTCCCGGGCATCTATCCAAAACCCAAGCGTTTCTTTGAAGTTTTCTGGCAAGCACCGATGTCAGGATGGATTAAAGTGAACGTTGACGGCGCTTCCAAAGGCAACCCTGGTCCTGCTAGTTGTGGTGCCATCTTCAGAGACTCATCTGGTCACTGTCAAGGCTGTTTTTACGCTGGCTGTGGTCTTTCTTCTTCGCTCGAGGCTGAGATGCTTGGTGTCATCCATGCTGTTGATTTTGCCATTCAAAGAGGCTGGAGAAAGCTCTGGATTGAAAGTGACTCCACAACCATCGTTCAGGCCATATGGAACGGCGACACTCATCTTGCTTGGCCGCTTACCACTCTCTGGATGAAGTGTCTGAACTCGCTTCACGGGCTAGATTATATTGCTACTCATGCTTACCGTGAAGCGAATTCTATTGCTGATGCTCTCGCCAACAAAGGTATTCAGCAGAGCATGACTTGGCTTGACAATCTTCCAGCTGACTTATTGCCTCTCTTTGAGAGAGACTGTAACAAAATCCCATCTTTCCGAACTTTGTAATCCTCTTGCTTTCTTATATATCTTGTGCTTTGGTCTTTTGACCGAAGCATTACCTTTAAAAAAAAAATTATTTCCAATGATAAAAAATATTTTTTAATTAAAGAAACCTTTTTGATATAAAAATGTGATATGTATATTAGAATTAAATTTTAATAATTAGTAAATATTTTTGAATAAGAAATTAAAAATATACTATTTTATTAGAAACTATATTTTTAATTAAATCCATTATAAAAACCCATTTTGGTTTAAAATGGTATGGAAGTAAAATTATTCCTATTATATTTTTATTAAATAAATTTAGTTTATTAGAAAACATTTTATGGTGGTATTCTGAATAAAATAATTTTATACACAAAAAAATACATTTGATGAAAAAAATATAATTCTTTCTATATTAAATTTTTTACTTTTAATTTCTACCACTTATAAAATTTGAATTGTAAAAAATTCCATCCATATATAGAATTATGAGGTCAAATTTTTTTAAACATATCCCTATTACTTTTAAACATTATAAATTGTAGTCTTGGTAGAATTAATCACCTCAAGAAAAGATAAATTGGGTTAACATAGGTAAAAGAAATAAGATCACCATGTTTTGATTAATTCTTATTGGATGAATTTACATTGACCCACGTCACCTTAATCTTTTAAATTATATTTTAAGGGAGAGTATCCCCATAAAATGATAGATATAATATTTATATCAAAGAAAAATAAAAAATATCACTTCTTTATTTTTAATATATAATATATTTCGACATGAGGATAAGATATGATCTGAATTAATATTCATGGTTATTTTTAGAAAAATTAAATTATTTTCATGTTGGTAATTAATTTTAAAGTTTTAATGATTATATAATTACCTTAAATTTATACGCAGTGTTTGAAAAAATAATTCATCAATTAAGATGAAAATAAAAAAAAAATATTTCACAAATAATAAAATTAATATATTTGATTTATATTTAATGTTACATGAATTTTATAGATTACTATAACATATTACTAATGTATTAATATATTATATTGAAATTTATACATTTTATTCGATCGAACATTGTCTTTTTTTTTATTATAGCAGAAGTGGTCCTCCGCCCAAATACAAGGAATGTCAAGGGGGTCTAAAATGATGTAACCTGAGAGCACCCCGCTACACAATATTCTTACACTCCCGAGGAAAAAATACCAAACAAGAGAACAACATCAACGGTTTTTCCAGACTATTTCCATGCGAAAGAGAATCCGCCAAAAAATTTTCCACCCTTTGACATGTCGAACCGAGCATCCAAAGCTGAGTTCCACAACACAACTGCGAACCAAATACGATAAGTGCCAATTAGGATCAATTAGTTCGTTTACAGCTTAGACAACAGTTTAGAATCTGATTCAACCCTGAAATCCTCAATTCCAGGTCCTTGCAAAGCTTAATACCTGTTTGGATCGCCTTTAAATCTGTAGCCAGCAAACTCCTCGGGCCTTAGAAACAACTTAAGGCGAACAAAAATGATCCATACTCATCCCGCAACAGACTTCCCCCACGCATCTGGCCATTCATAAATGATCCATCCACAATTAGTTTATATCTGAGAAGTGGTGGACTTTATTTAATCCAGCTTCCCTGAGATCTAATCGACTTCTTTGTCCCATTAAGTAGCCTGCCTATTATATATGATTGTTGTCTACCTTTCACCATCAAACCTAGCTCATGCACAATTCCCTTCATTATGACCTGAAAAAACACAACTGATGGTCTCACCTATCTCCTTGCCTTATTCTGAGCCTCCCACAGTGTCTAGAACATCGCAAGAACGATGATGTTGTGGATCTTGACATCCATTTATAGATTCCCTACTCTTTAGAACCAAAAAACCATGAACTCTTGTATGGAACAGAAGGAAGGATTGATGTATCCCCAGCTGCTCATGTTGGACCAAAGACTTTTGGCCCATTCACATTGGATAAAAAGGTTTTACATCATCTCCGACAGTGGGTTAGAACAACAGTAGTAGCGTGAGGCCATGAGGATCCCTCTCCTTTGAATATTATCCTCTGTTCGAATACCAAAGTTATGGGCTCTCCATTCTAGGAAATTCACCTTTTTCGGAGGCTCTTTTGCACCATAACTGATTAGCACACTCATCACGAGCCCCTCTATGCTAAAGGAGAGTCCTGTAATCATGCTCATTGAAATATCCTAAACCGGAACCTGTAAAACAAACCTAATCCTCCTCCTCATTAAATTCAAACTCCCTGAAGAGAACCATTTTCTCCCCATTTCGAATGGAATCCATAAGTCTGGGAAAACCCAAAGCCTCCTTAACCGTCATATATGGCACATGACAGAATGGAAAAACCAACATCTCACCAACCCTTTTTTCATGCCAAAGGGTGATCTCACCCTTCCCCTCACCCATCATGTGTGGTACTAAAGAATCTCTAGAGGATGCAGCACTGTTTTCCCCAGACTGGAATGTTTCAGCATGTTCCACTCCTCCCAGTGTTGTCTGTATTTGTTTCTGATAACATAGGCCTACAATGATTCACCAACAATAAAATCCCATTCCATACGAGCCTGCATAGGCTGTATTGTTAAGGACATATCCCTGATACCAACTCATCGTTATTCGATAGGCTTTCGCAGAAGATTCCATGCAGCCCAATGGGTCATTCCCGTGGAATTGGCATCCCCTAGAAAACAGTTCATAACTTTCTCAATCAATGAAATAGTACCTTTGGGAGGGGAAATAACGGACATTACATGCATTGTAATTGAAGACAACATACTATTTATCAATTAAACCTAACCTCTGAAAGAGAGAAATATGTTCTTCCAACATAGAAGCCTCCCTAACATTCTATTAATGAGATCCTCAAAGAAATATTTTTTAACCCGCCCCTTAGCAATAGGTGCCCTAAGATAGATCATTGTAAATTACTTCCTCTATATTCCTAAAATATTTTGTATGTTCCGAGCTCATTTTATTGAGAATTTATCTAAAAGGAAAACAATGCTATTCCTCCTATTGATACATTGTCCACTTAAGTGACCATATACCTCCATTTATACATTGTATTGATGTCTTGAAATTAGAATTCAATTAATAGTTTTAAAATAAAATTAATTATTTTTTATAAGAATAATATTTTATTATATTATTTAATTATCATAAAAACCTAGAAAGTAGACAAGTGGATAATATGAATTCTAAAATTTTAGACATGTTAAATTTATTATCTAATATTCACATTATATGTAAAATTTTAACTCGTTATGAATGAAAAATTCCTTTCCAGGGTCAAATTTAAAATCGGTTAACTGAGGGGTTAAAACAAAAGATAAGGTATAAAGACACATAAAATTATTAAAATTATATTGGTTTATGTTATTTAAACAAAATACTATATTATATTCAATTTTCATTTTTTAGTAATTATTTAAATATATAATGATTTTATTGTATCTAAATATTTTAATAAATTCCAAGAGTTCACCTCCCTTCACTAAAAAAAGGAACCCACCTATCGGTGTACAACACATTGTTCCTTATAGCTTTCCTAAAAGGTAAAATATTACCTAATAAAACCCCATATCATGTAATTATAGGATATCATATTCATAAAATGAAATTCCAAGGGTCCCTAATAGGAGATTTAAATGAGGACTAACAAAGAAGTGGTAATCATCTTACCCGAACTCTTTAAATTTTAATATTTTTCTAATTCCTCTATTTTTCTGATATTATTCCTAAAATTACAAACTATGTATCAAATATATAATAATTTTTTTATAATTATTTAACCACTTTTATTTACTGTCTTTTCCATCAAATGTGAATTGAATGTATCACACGTGCCTAAGTAAAACATACCGTATGCACATTGTGATCCAATTCATTTTCCATCCAAATAATTCATCAAGAGTCATTATTATGGGTTTTATGGTTATATATTATAAAATTAGTCTTTAAAAAATAATATAATATCTCATTTCTTTCACTTGAGGTTTTTGTAAAATGATAACATCACCCATGTGTACATGTCGGATCCCACCTCCACAAAGTGATGCAATTTATTTTTCATTAAATGTTTACATGGACGATAATAAGTATATATTTAACAAATATATTATATATATATATATCTTAAGGATTATATAAGTATAAATTATTATTTACCATTCATTAGTTGAATCCTTTGAAAATTGAAAATAGTGTTCATGTGTACATACAGTCTACCGTCTCCATGAAAAGTGTAATTGTTTTCTATCTCTAACATTTATGGATGAATATCAATATGTGTATAATTAATAGATAAAATATTTATATAATGATTAAAATTATAGATATTATGGAACCATGATCCTCATATAAGTAATATAACTACCTAATGAAAATTATCAGAAGTAATGAAACTGTTTGGACTCTGAAAAGATGATTATTAAAAAGTGTTTTTAATAAGTGTGATTTAAAATTTTATTAAGAACCATATATGAAATTATAATTGGGTAATAGATTATATTATATTGTTATAATAAATTTACATTTATTATATATTATTTTATAGCTCATTCAAATCTAATGTAACTTGACGTAAGGGTTTATCATGACAAATTATCATCTATAGGGAATATGTTATCTTATGAACCTAGATTATTTTATGTTGTGTGTATACCAAAATATTTTAATATTTTGTCATTAATATATTTATATTTGTGATACTCATTGTTTCATTTTATGTTTTTCTTTCATGGGGTTTTAGATTAAAAATTTTCAAAATCATTATGGGTTTTATGTTACTATCCTATTTTTATCATGATAGTTTATGATTAAGTTACTAATAATGAAATATTATAATAAAAAACTCATGAAACTCAGTAATTTTATTCTAATATAGATATTTCTATATAATAAATTGTCTTTTAATTATCCCCACTCTATGTACTCAATAGATTGAAATTAATGTTTGAATGGAAACTTGCATTATTTCTATCTTCAGTCGAAAAGCCTTTTTCTAACATATCAATTTTCTTAAAAAATGATTCCATGAATGTTTTTAATATTATTAAATTATTTTTAAATATAAATTTTACCTATGAATAACTTTATATAATTTTTTTAAAAATAAATCTTCTTATTTTTATTTTAACAAGGGACTTTTTTACTTTTTTCAAAACTAAGAATTGAATGAGTATTTTAAACTTATACAATAGAAAAAACATTCCCCACCAGCATGGCCTCTATTTTATTTGAATATTAATTTATTAAATTTCTATAGAATAATAAAATAATTTTTTCCCTTAATATTTGGGAATTTTTTATATTTTAAATAATTGATTTCAAATTCAAAGGGGTATTTTCAAGTAGAAATATTCTATGTGATCTTTTAAAGTATTTTTTCACATAAGATTATTTCCTATAATGATACTAAATATTTTCCATGGATATGATAAAATTTTATTAGGCATATTATTTCTAAATAGTATCTCTGTTTATGATGAACATATTTTTATGAAACTAATTTTTCCATGGGTTATACAATTATGAATTGCAGAACATTTTATGAAACCCATTACTTTTCCATGAGTTCTGATTAAATAAAATATTAATGAAACATATTTTTCTATAATTTTATATGATAAGATTAATTTTTTATGATATTTTGACACACATATGTATGATTTTAATTTTGTGACAGTTCGGACAATAATTATATAACTACTTAATGTGTTGGGTAAATATACAGATATCATTAGATAAACCAGAATGGACTGAAGAGTGACCCCAGTTCAATATGGTATTCTGGAAACTATGTTTGCATTAGGAGTAAAACATGAATATTACAATGGATTAGGGAGTGAACCTGAACCCCTGATAGTTTTTAAGTGAACATTGACTACAAAGTGCATACCAAAAAATATATTTCATTTTCCTATGTAATGTTTTCAAGGATTCTGTTCTATGATTCCTTTATGATTAATATCTTATGAATTTCCATAGGGTTTTACAAGACATTTAATTAAGATATTTTATAATAAAGGAATCGTTTAAAAATTTTAAGATAATTATCTCATAAAATTATACTTTTGTTATATTTATCTAATAATTAATGTCTCAAATTTTTAAACCTTACATAAAATATGAGCACTCCCTTTATTATGTTTTAATTTTTCAGGTTATGTAGAAAAGCATTACATATATAATTTATATTAAATGATATATTTATGAAGAAATTAATTGGTTATGAATTAGAACTCTTATGAACATGTTATATATGTGTCAACGATTCTAAAGACACTAAACCTTTATGGTTTTGGTTAATATCATAATGTTATATAATTAATATTAATATAAAAATATGAAATATTTATCCAGAAAAATACCAGGGTTTTACAGATCACATAAATAACTAGAGGATAATAAAATATATCATTTTAAATATATTGGGACTAAAAAATATTCTTAATGGAATCTCAACATATAAAAACCCTAAAATAAATATTTATTGTAATATATATCTGTTGTGTTGGGTCTCTACTAAGTCATACATATTTGGTTTTGCTGTATAATAAATTTAAATTTGATAAATAATTTATGAACAAAATTTATTATATATATTACTTTTTAAAATATATTCTTTTAATCCTTTAAAATTAATTAATTTAATAGTTCTTTCTTACGATGACCATTTAAGGTTGTCCGATCAAATTATCCAAAGTTACTTCAGTATAGTGGTCATGGTTAATGGAATATGAAAATTTTCCATCATGTAAAACAAGACTAAAATGTCATGAATAATTTTTTTATTCATTGTATAAATTTTTTTTGATCAATAATTCCTAGTGTAAATAGAAAAACGAATCACATCACTACATTGATGTGGTGGTCCATACATAAGCACAAGCGATGTTATAATTAATTCATAAAAGTATAGTTAGAAAGATATATGATACATTAATTTTCCAAATATCATATTTACTTCATAATAATAATCTATATTCATTAATTATGTCTTCAAAACTATCCATGTAATATTACGATGAAAATATAATTACACCGCTATGTAGATATGATATGTCCTATTTATACACAAGTGATGGTTTTGTATTCCATTGGGAAGAAAATAGATTAAATATGGTAATATTATTAGAGTTATAGTAACAATTTAGTATATTTATGAAATTTTACTACATCTATTATAATGGATAAAATATATTTTCAGGAATTAGAATACAAAATAAACATTGAATGAGTCTGGTAAGATGATTACATCTCCTTTGAAAGGCATGATGTGGATTACCATTTATTCCTTCTAGGTTAGTATTTTTATGGTACTAGATTATATATGTCATTAATAGTATGTATTGAAATAAATTTGGGTAGGTATTGGTAATGAAAATTATATTATGATGTGTGAAAACACAGGATAAGTGGTTTTCTTTTATAAGTGTGTGTAGTAGAAATCTTGAAATTATTGAGGGTTTTATAATAGAAAAATGTATTATTAAACAAATAGTAGAACAAAGGAATGTAAAATTAATAAATAAAATGTTATGGTAATGACTAAAAATAAAACAATTACATTAATACATGTTTTGGAGACATTTTAAGCCTTGTCTCCTAGTTTAGTCCTTCTATACCAAATTTAACCTTAACTGTGATAACATACAATTTTATAATTAGAAGTTATTTATTTAACAAAAACTAAAAATAGTATTAAAGATATAATTTAATTTATAATTCAAAATATGGAACCCATTTTATTAGATGAAAAATTGATAGGTATTATAAATTATTTGTATATATGTTTACAAAACCCATGATAACATTTTTTTGGAAGATACTAGATTTTAGTGTAAAATTAAATGTACATTGAAATCAAGTAAAAAGGTTATTTTCATGAATTTATTTTTTATTTAATAATTGAAGGATATTTTAATACTACTAGATCAATCCAAAAACATATTTAACCTTAAAAACAGACCATTAAATTTAAATACCATAAACTTGTTTCTAAATTGAATAAATGTTATTTATTTTCAGAAAATTCATTTGTTGGCTTCCAAATTAAAAAATAAATTTTGAAATATATTATTGAATTCTTCAAATAAATATTTATTCGAAAAAAATGTTTTATAATTTATCATTTTAAGAATAAATTATAATAATTTTAAAAAATCAAAATATTTTGAAAATTCGGCATTATTACTATTCATTCAAAAATCAACTACAACAAAAAATATCACTAATTCATTCAAAGATAATGTTTACATAATGAATTGAAAAATGTAATTAATTTCAAAAAAATAAATTCAAATAATTTTTAAATTTACTTTTTAATCTCATTTTGAATAAATTTATATGAATTATACTATTTTTTATTTTGAAAGAAATGTTTCCATCAGATAATTGAATCTATGACTTTAAATTCATCCCTCTTTCAGAAAACATAATTCTAAAAACTTTTGTAATGTCACCTAAAAAATAGAATTGGGTAGTTTTTCATTGAAACTGATTTTGTGTCTTATTTATACTCTTCTATTTTAGGATTTCCCCAAAATACCTTCAGTAATCCAGTCATTTGTTTCAATATCATCTTTTTCCTTGTCTCAATGCTCGTAGGATTTAGTTTCCATTTATTTATGAAAACCATAATAGTCCTCAAAAAGTATTCCCTCTATAACATATAATATAAAATTTTATATTGAAAAACCTTCTATTGATTTCCAGGAAATCTACATTATAGGATTTGAACATCCTTAATATGATCTTGAATAGTTATTACTCTCAAGGTTGTATCTTAAAAATTTTAAGATCCTAATAGATTAATTTGACCAAATTCATCCCAACAAGTTGGTTTATGAAATATTTTCTCACATAATTATTTATATGGTCTAATTTTAATTATTTAATGGAAGATATTGACAAATTTATATTGTACAAAAGGCAATTAAGGATACTACATACCATGAATGTCAAGTGAGAAGCACCTCAAAATAGAGGATTCTTATTGTATTATCCCTTTGGTATATCTATATATTTGATGACGATAAGTGGTGATCAATAATATATTTGTGTCTAGATCCTTCCAAAGACACTTCCAAAATCATTAGGTAAACCCTAGGCCATTATAAAATACAACTGAATTAGGTTCACCGTGACATCTCAATAAAACATAATATATAATCATGTAAGGAACAAATAGGTAGATATTGCATTATATTGATGAAATGTGAGGTATTGGTAAGGTGATCAACAATAACCTTGAGGGAAACATTATTTATATAAGACATTAAAAATTTAGTGATATATTCCTTTGTAATATCATCACATTTCCACAAAAGAGTTAGTAGAGACTTAATGAATTCTTTAGTAATTTTTTTACAAAACATTACCTATTGAAAATATAATAATATTGAGATATATAAAGTAATTTCTAATTTCAGATTTTAACACCAAAATTTTCCTACAAATAGTAACAAATTTTGTTACTACTAATGTGTATTTAAAAATTTAAACAAATATCTGTATCTGATAATTATCCTTTTATCTAAGGTAGGGATTAGACACAAAATATATTTTGAAATTTCAATGCAACATCATCACATTTGATGTATAACAACATCTCATTATTCAAGACATTTAGAATCTTTTAAATTTTAACATAATTAAGTCAGGAACCTTTTGTTTTCTAAAATTATAATTATTTATAAATAATTTGGAATAGATGTAATTTTTCACTTTACTTAATGATTCCCATATCAAACATTAGTATATTTATGTATATAGGATCTTTTTCAAACAGAAATTTAATAAAAATTCAATGATCTTTCCTACTCAATGAACTAGCCACATTATTTTTCTTCAATGGGTTTTTTTTGTATTGAGATATCATAAAATTTAAGTATATATATATATTTGATTTTTGCAGTGTTGATATTTTTCTATCAAAATATGAATTCTATGATTTCTTTATCCGAATATATTTCACATTTTTCCTCAAAATGGTACTATCTCTATATATTTAATGAAAATATTATAGATTAAAATTTTACGGCTTAGGTTGGATAATTTTACTCGTGAATCATTAACTTCATAGATGCATAATAAATAGATATATCATTCAATAAAAGGAATCATCAATGTATATTCATGGATTCATCATTATATACCACAAATATGCTCTTTAAAGATCTTCATGCCAATATCATTGCATTAACTAATCTCCCCTTTAATTCTTCAAAACGTTATTTAGAATCTTCTGACCATATGAAAATAACACCTTTAGATGTACAGATGGATAAATTGTATAATAATCATTTCTTAAGTAATCATCAATAGTAACCCAACAATCTTGTTAAATATGTTCCGTATTAAAATCCAATGGTGTTTTAAATTCAATCATTACCTTTGTATTGAAATGATTAAATAATTAAAATCATTATATGAAATATTTTTTATTTCATAACCACTAGATGATACATTGTATTTGTTATGACCCTTTGTGAGAAGTTCCAGTCAAATCCAAAATAATCACATATGATTAATGAAAATATGATCTTAAAATAAATCTGAAATACATTCATCTAAGGAATTATATACAAAAATATAGGTGAGTTAACTCTAAGAGTCTTTTCATATGCTAACCTGGAAAGAGCTATTGATAGTAGGAGGTCTTTATTTTTCTAAGAATTTTTTATTATAAAATTTTGTATTTTTTTGAATTATATGAGGAAAAATTAGTTATATAGAGAGAAACCTAGTGTGGTTATCTAGCTAAATCAATGGATTCTATAGTAATGATGTGGATAAAAAATATGAAATTTAGGTGTTGAGACTAATTATTCTCTAGTTTAAGCATGTGATGAGATTTTTTTCTATAGGGGATATTGATGATTTAAAAAATTTTAATTGTTTTAAGAAGTTTATTGAGTAATAAAATAAGGATATATATTTTAACTATTTTAAATTTTCTCACTATAAAATGTCCAATAATTTTTTTGACTTGATTTGCGGTAATTTTTATAACAACATTAATGATTTATTTTACCCCCCATGTTTTATAAAAATATATAGATCCTATTGAATTATAGATGATTGATTTATGCATCTTTACTTGGAGTTATTTAGTGGCTTACCCAATCTTTAATTTACTTTGGTTTCATGGTCAATAAGGCATAGAGAAGTTAGTGGATTGGAAAAAAACATATTGTGACCCGGGCTTATTATACATGGATATTACATCTTATTAGCTGAATATTTAATACATTATACAAACAATTTCCTAAGGATCGTAATGTTTTAGTTCCTTTGAAAACATAAAACATAATATTCTTAATTCATAAAATATCTCGATTTATCCATTTAATATCATTCCATTTGTTAATCATACTTAAAAAACATTCTTCATAATAATGGTAATGGTATTATAAGAGAGAGTGATCTTATATGAGAGAAATAAATTATTATTTTTTTCAAAATAGAAAATGTAACTACATGCTCCCTAAACGGATAGTGAAGAAAAGGTAATCAAAAAATCAAGGAGGATGAAAATAGTGGAGACCATGTGAATCCCCTATAACTAAAATCATACATTTGGGGAGAAGGAACCCATGGTAGAATGAATACCCATGTAATAATGAGTAGTAGTAAAAACAATGAAGAAAAGAAATCAACAACTTTATTCCCATTTTCTCCATGTATAACGAACCTCCATGGGACTAGATTTGAGTACCTAATATTTCTACATCAGATAAATAATTAACCATGTAATGGTTCCCCATCCAAGACATGCATTTTGAATTGTCGAGCAATATGTTTCAATTGCTGCTAGCCCAATGCTACCTCCATTGCAGAGTGGTAGTCATGTGAGCATTGCATGAGCCTCGTCCTAAAGAGGGTACCCATTACCCAGAGAAAAAAATAAGAGAAATAATAAAATGATCATAGGGGTATGAAATCATGAAAATAATATAATAACCTCATACCCTATATATCAAATGTCATAATATTGAGTCCTGAAAAAATATTGATATCTCATAAGACATGAATCGTTTGGAAATCAATGGAAATGAGTTATAAGAGGATAAAATTAGCATAAGAAATATATTTACAGTACACATATTTGATAATCATAATATGAACACGTATAAATAAATACATGTTTACTGGTTTCAGTATGTATATGAAATAAGGCCTATATATAAACTTATGATATTACAACTAGGTCCCTGCATAAAAGTATGAACCTGATAGACAGGTAAACACATAACATTTTGAACATGTATTCATGTTTATGAGTAAAATAATGAACATGTTATCAGTTTTATACATAAATTTGTTGAAATTTAATGAGGCCCATACATAACATTGTGACCATGTATTCAGGTTCACATAAAACATATATACCCATGAGTTATCCATCATTTCTCAATGCAATGGAGGGAGATATAGGTACCACCAATCACATAATGAAATTCATACATATTTATTCAAAAATATAATAAAACAATCATCATATCATAACCAATGAAATTAAATGGGTCTCATAAACATTTCTTCATATCATAGCCTGTGGAAAAAATAGGTTTCCTAATAATTTCATCACAGCGTAACCTATGGAAAAATAAGTAGGTATCATCATAATTTTGTTAGGATATAATCAATGGATGGAAAATGAGATTCATAAATGTCATGCCCCCATAAAAATTAACTTTAAGAGAAAGAATAATAATGGTATCATTAGGTCATATTCCTAGTAAGCTATAGTTAAAATCAATGGATGTTAGCTTATATGAAAACCTATTTTTAACCACTATTTAAAACATATCTTTAGAAATATATTCTTAATCGTTTGAAAAAATAATTTTAAAACATATAATATTTATTAAAACACTTTATTTTAAAATAATCAACAATTTTTATATTTTAATATTTTAAAAAATATTTCATGATTATGGGAATTGTTTTCACACTGTACATGTTATAAAAATATCCCTTTCATATTTTTAGTAAAATACATTAAAGGATTGATTGGAAAATGACACGAGAATTAGTTTCAAAAGAATTTAAATAACAAACATGGGTAAAACTTAATTTTAAAAATAATTGGATATTAATAAAACATTTTGGAAAACATTTTCATAAAAATAATTCTTGATTAATTAAACTAGAATAGAGTGTTAAAATGGTACTAATAATTTAAAATTTCATAAATAAAAAGTGTATAATAAAACTCATGAGATTTATTAAGAGGTAGATCATAAATGTTTATCATTAGAGACTTAATCATGAATAATCCCGATAAACAATGAGATAGTATTGTAAAACCATTAGCACTTAGTGACTTTAAATCATAAGACCCATGAATGGATAAAAACAAACTAATCATAAAATAAAATATTAATAAACAAATTCATTATATTACATGTTATAGGTATTACATATTCACCATATAAATAAAAATACGTGAAAAACAAGACACAAGTCTCAAAGAAAGAACATTAAGACAAAAATCCCGACCACATTAGTAAAATATTTAATCATTGTACCCAATAAAGAAATAAATAAAATGACAACTTTTAGATCATGAAAATAATGGTATTGATGATATAAAGGGTAAAATTTTAGTATATACCGTACATAAAATAGACAAGTGGTGAATTTTCGTACATCCTCATGAAATAACATAGAGATCAGAAATCCATTACCATAAGTCTTAACATAATTAAAAATCATTAAAAACTCTATTATAATAAATATTATATATATATAGACTATTGATGAACCATAATTATATATATCATAACATATATTACTTAATAATTTCATTTAATGTAATATTTTTTAACAATCACTTATTAAAGTCAGGTTTTTTGTAATAAGTGATTTTAATTTCATACATGTATTAATTTGGTTCTATGAAGAATTATTAGTTCTCAGCATTCCAAATCTAAAGATTAGTAAAAGTTTTGAAACAAACCTACTGATTCAAAACATATTTAAACACGTGCTAAAATTAACTATCAAAGTTCGGTTTATCGTAATGTCAGAAATACATAACATATTAAAATATAGGATTAAAATCATATAGAATAAAACAAGAGGTTTAGTCTCAAGAAGAGACTTATTCCTCTCCACTTAGTGACCACCTACTTCCATATAGCTTATATTATTAAACTTGTGATCCACACCCTGTATTAGGGTTCACAACATCACGCAAACTATCTAGGTCACACTTGACCTCTACCACATTTATTCGTGGGAAATACAAATAAGCAGATCTCGTAGGATCTCTTCCACAGTTCTACATAGGATACATGTGTAATAAGATATTGAGAGTGAGGGTATTTTTTTTGTCATGAAGTTTAGCTCAGAAGATAATGTACATGATACAGAACAGATATAAACAGTACTCAAATAGTAACTAAAAGATCACAATAGAGTTTAAAAAGGAATAGTGGAGTTTAGAAATATCTATGTGATGTGCAGTAGAGCTCTGGGCTCATTGGATGTAGAGAAAAATAAATTCTAGTCCACTTCTGGAATTTGTATTCAGAATAGAGTATCGTAGTTTTAGTTGTCTAGCTTCTAATTGTGATAAAGGTTCTGCTCTTTAATGTCTTTGTATACTGTGAGCTTCAGCAAAATGTTGGTTGTTAGAGACATCTTGGATTCTCAAGATTTGCGTTCCCCTGATTTCATATTCTCAAAATCTCTATTTCAGTGTGTTCTTAAAGCTCTATGTGTATCCGTATATCTTTGTTTCTCCTTCTATTTTAATCTCTGATTGAAATCCTTTTATACTTCAAGGTCTACTAGGAATTAATATCTTCTCACACAAATGTACCTCATAATATTTATGGATATCCCTACGGACAACATTAAATAATGTCTTAAAAATTCATTCTTCTAAATATAGAAGTTAGAAATAAATTTGAATTAATAAAATCGAAATAGATATTTATAACTATCGGTGAGTCATCTTCGGTACATTCTCATCAGTTTGGTAACATCGGTCTTTCAACATCGGTGTGTTGAATGCATTGTGTCGACTTCAGTCTATCAACTTCTATCTGTCAACTTCGGTGTGTCATTTTCGATGTTTTAAACATCGGTGTGTCATCTTCAGTGTGTCGACTTCGGTGAGTCGACTTCGGTGTGTCGACTTCGGGATGTCATATTCTGTGTGTTGACTTCGGTGTGTTGACTTTGTTGTGTCTTCTTTGGTGTGTCAAATTTTGTGTGTCAACATCAATGTGTCATCTTCAGTGTGTCTTCTTTGGTGTGTTAACTTCAGTGTGTCATCTTCGGTGTGTCGACTTCGATGTGTCATCTTTGGTGTGTCGACCTCGATGTGTCTTCTCCACTATGTCGACTTCGGGGTGTCAACTTCGGTCTGTCAACTTCAGTCTGTCAA
This sequence comes from Viscum album, assembly GCA_963277665.1. Classification (NCBI taxonomy): domain Eukaryota; kingdom Viridiplantae; phylum Streptophyta; class Magnoliopsida; order Santalales; family Viscaceae; genus Viscum; species Viscum album. The sequence goes on from OY728139.1 coordinate 67,248,217, forward strand.
ACATACCATCGCTGCCAGGGAATCTAAAAAAGGTTACTATGTATGTGTCTTACAATAATCATTAAAATGCTAACTGTTATCCAAATATACATGTATAAATTCCCTGGTAAACATATTGATTTAGCAATATAGGCTATCGACTTATTTAAATATAATTTTCTCGTATGACAAAATTGATTTAATTAGAGATATTAAATTGGCATGAAAAAATAGGATCTGTATATTTACATTATTTGTGATTATTAAATCTACATTATCATATAGGGTCCAACAATCGCCCCCTTTTTGATAATCACAAATTATGGCATACATGGAAAAATATATAGAATAAAGATATCTTGACATACCATGTTGCACTGAATGTAATTTTTCGATATGACTAAAGACTGTCCTTGTTTGAATTTTTAAAGTAATTCCCCCCCTCAATAAATGGTTTAAGGTGAGTACATGCCATGTATCCTAAACCATAAAATCTCCCCCTGACAAATAATGTATTCCTTATTTGAATGTATTCATTCTTTTCTATACCTTTTGGGATTAGTAAAAAAAGAGAGAAAGAAGAGAAAAAGGAACAATAAGGAAAAATAACATAAAATAAATACACCATAAATATTTTAATAAAGGGGTATAAAAGTACAAGAAAAACAATAAGACTCAATCCCTATAAAAAAACAATCCATCACTAAGGGTTTGGTTGTTGTGGATATTTTACTTTGTCAAAAATATCCAGGGGAGAAGGAGAAGGTTTGGGTGTGGAAAAGTGAAGAGGTGGTCTAATGATAACACCAGGTAGGGAAACACCTATAAGAACAGTAGCTGCAAAGGTTGGCCACATTTCTGACAACACTCAACTTGGAGTTTTCTATGCGATGATCGGTTGATTCTGGGAAGGGGAATGAAAGACAAACATTGGAGCAGGAGGTCGAGAGGCAGTACCAATTAATGCAGATGGAGGGACCACAATAGCCTCGTCCTGAACATGTAGATAAGGTTTGAGTAGGTTGATGAAGTCATTAATGATTTCACCACCACATTTCATCGTCTTCACGAAGTCATTCTTATTTTCCATTAATTTACTACGTAAAGGTGTAAAATTCTTCAATTTAAGGACCTTATTCATGAATGCTTCTGTGACTAGAGGAATTCAATGATTTTCTACAAGAAACATGATGTTATTGATGAGATTTTTCATGGTATAAATCTTAGTGAAATACTTATCTACCTTTTCCTAATTCTCTTTCTAAGCTACAAAGGATTCATTTGTGCACTGTCTGACCATATTGTATACAAGATCTGTATTTCAATGTATTTTTTCAAGGGTTTCTTTGTCTAAAACACTCTGATGTTTTGGAAGTTCCTCTCTCATTACAACCAATAGAGACTCCAAATCACCAACATCACTTTTCCTACTCCTAGAACTGGATGGGCCAGTTAACATTTTCCCTAGATCTTCTTTCAACTTCTTCAGGTCCACACTGAGTAGATGAGTTACCAAGTTCCCAAGAACTTCCAAAAAACCACTAAAAGAGGTCTTTAAGTCAGAGGTTAACGAATCCTCCTCATTTCCCATATTTCATACTTCTTCTCTCAGCAATGTATTGTGTCTAATAATGGTTTCTGTTGTGGTAATGATATTTATCTAAATCTTCTAGAGCACTATTCTTGAAATATTTACTACATCAGCATCTGAGATACCTATAGAGGTGGAGGATCAAATTAAGGATCAAACTGAGGCTATCATAGACTCACAAATATAATTTTTAAATTTTTACAAATCATCCTTTGTGACATAGTCATTGGGAACTACCTATGCTATTAGTTCTACTGTTGGTGTTGAAACTAGTGGAACAGGTGCAATAGGTTCTGGTTTAGCTTGGACTTCTAGAACAAGAGGAGAAGCAACCCTTTACTCATCCAAGACATACTATAAACCAAAAATAATGTATACAAGATCATTATTCCACACTCTAGTACAGGTCCAGTCTCTTGCTTATACAATATCAATTCTGATCTTCCTTCATTGAGGCTCAGGAACAACATCATCTTCATAAACTTATTCATCCTAGTCTCTATACATATCAACTTGTCATGGAATAGGAACCAACCAAACATCAGCTTCTACTTGCGCTCTAGCATCTGCAACTTCAAGAGGCACTTCCTCAATTTGAGGCACTGGAACCACATCTCCTTCCTATTGACCAGTAGGCATAAGTTCATTCAATTTTTTTAATGATATCTTTATTTCATCTTTAGGAAGTGGGGATATGTCCTCATGTTCAGCATCTCAATGACCAACAACTTGTTGTTCTACATGCTCAATACCATCACCAGCTCCATGTACAGATTCCTCACTAGATCTGTCAACCACTTGTTGTCCCATTTTTAGAGAGTCACTTAAATGATCATCATTTCCTCCATTATCACCATCATCATCATCATCATCATCATAATCTGATTCCTCATCTGATTTAAAAACATAGCCTTCAACTCCTGTAATTTCAGTTTCTTCCTCATCCTCATCACCTAATAAATATTCTCTTGAGGGAAAGTCCAATGGTGGACTAGCAGGTCCATAACACTTGTTTTTTGGACTTTCATAAATATCAAGATCACGCCAATAGTCAAAAGGACATCCTTCTTCCCTCAGTAGTTCGAGCTCAGCTACCTCATCAGAATAAACTAGAACCACATCTGGTTGGAGACCTAGATCAAGTAGATCCTTTGGTCTCGAAGGGTAGTAAACTGGATTGAAATACTCATATATTTTTTCATCATCTCCTACTCAAAATCTCTTCTATGGGATAAAGAATATTTTTATCCATTTACAAATGTCTTTTTGAATACAAAAACCACTACAGGAACTTATCACTTCATCTCCACCTTCTACAGAACCTACCCCTTTCAACATGGTAGAAATCAATCTTGGATAGTACATGCAGGTTTCCTTCTTGGAAGGTGTAATAAAATCAATGATATGAACCATAATATACCAAGAAAGATTCACTTCTATTCCATGTTTGAACAAAAAGTTCAAGAAAACATTTGGATACTTCACATCAGAGAAATCACCATTCCTTGTGCAGATTTGATGTTGTATTAACATAAAAAGTAGTCTTACTTCTCCTTCAAATTCATTTGCAACAGTCCTACTGGATTCTCCATTTCCAGTCACCTCCTTTAGAGAATCTTAATAAGAGATCAAATTAGAGGAAGGTGGAATATTACCAGGTTAGTCAACATAAACACCTTCACGAGGCATCTCTATGCATTTAGCACATTCCTTAGATGAGAAATCTATCTCCTTTCCCTTTAACACCGACTTCATCTCTTCTACCTCAGCTTCATCCATAGATATCCTAAAATTTTGATAGAACTCATGCAACAGATAGAAATAATAAGGTCTTTAATTGTTGGAAAACCAGCTGAGCCATCCTTGAAATCATCGTAATGTTAACAAAAAACATATGCTTGACAAAAGCCACTCAGAAGACAGCTATTTTTCCACCATAACCACTCTTCTTTCCAATCTTGATTTTTCAGTCCCATTGGAGTCACCATTCCGACGATTAAATAATGATATTTTCTAGGTAATTCCATTCCACGCTCAGACCTCACCATGATAGGGCTTCAGATTCCATCAATGTTGAGAGCTCGAGAGTCGAGAGGGAGTGTGTCACAACCCGTCCTCGGGGCCCGTGTCGTGACTACCCCATGCCCGCCTTCCATAGGCCAGGGGCTGGCGACTAGCACCAAAGGCTTAAATCCTAATAACTTGGAAGGAATTTCCTTTATAAAAGTAAACAAAACACCACAGAGTACAAGCGGAAGTAAAACACTAAGTACAAAGAGAAGTGCTGAAAGGTAAATGGGCCAGAATACAAACACAAATGAAAGTACAACTACAGCTGAACAAAGTACAATAGAAAAAGACAATAGCTGGAAGGACGGAAGTGGCTCGTGGGTCGTCCTCATCGGATCCTACCTGAAGGGTAGGTACAGATGGCGCAGACCCTAGATCATCCACCATGGATCCTACCTGAAGGGTAGGTACATATAGCCTCCACAACTTCCCACAACAAAAATTCCCAACCCACAAAGAAAACGTGCGCAGATCAACTAGATAATAAGTTGATCCGTGTTTCCTTGTTTTCTTTAGAATGAATGGAACGAGGGAATAAAATCAATCTTAAATCATACATCCCAACCTCAAGAATTGTCGTCGAACGTGAGTTCGTCGTGAAAGAAAAGGATCATCGTGGAAGAAACGTCATTTACGTCACGGTACACGGCGTCACATCGTCGATCTCCAAGGGTTTGATGTTCTTCGTCGGAGGTCAGAGCGTTCTTCGCGTTCTTCGCGTTCTTCACGTTCTTCGTCGAAGAAGAACACTTTCCTCCAAATCCTCTCTACGCCACAAGTTCCAACAGAAATAAAATAAGAGTTATCTTATTTTATTAACGCCCATGACACGTTTGAATTTCAAATGAAAAGAAACGAATAATTAATTCAATGAATTAATTGTAACAATTTAACCGCCCAATTTAATGAGGCGTTTCTTAACTAGAAAAACACACGGTTGACTTTCATTAAAGAGGGTTTTCGCGGGTGTGTTACTTATAAGGAAGGAAACGGTGGGGCTCATGTGGGCCCCGCCTCACAAATATCCTACCAAGTTGTTAGGATATTTTGGGTTCCACCAAATCCGCTTAACTTAGCTTAAGTGGCTTTTAAGTGGATTTAAGTGAAATAAAATAAAGTTGTCACACCACTTTATTTTATTTCTTAACTTAACCCCAAAAATTAAAAACTACACCCGAGAAAGCGCAACTCCGGAAAAGGCGTTTTTTAAGAAAATACCGGCGCTGCGATTCCATCAGTGCACTCGGAATTAGATTCCGAGCACCGGTTCAAATGTTAGAAAAACCCGCTCGTTCATTCACTGAATGTACCTGAGCTAAACTTCAGAAATTGATTTCGGGCACTCCGGGTCTAGAAATCAGGAGCCGTCAGAAACAGAGTTCTAGTAAAATTCCAAAGAAAATTATGAAGAAAATTTCCTTGAAATTCCCGGGTCTTAAAATTACTCCCACATCAGGGCTTTACATCCCCGTAAAGCTTCAACACAAACTTGGGTCACAAAAGAGGTACAGAGCATGCATCTGAGCCTTCCTCTCCCATGTGCTCACTTGGAGGTTCCCGTAATACCAATGAAAGTGCACCCGAGGAATCTATCATCCTCGTAGGATCCACTCTTGTCGATCCTCGATCCCCACTAGAACCTCCATGAAAGACACCCCATCACCACCGTCCAGCTCCCCATGGTCGATGATATGCAAAGGGTCGAGCACGTATCTCCTCAGTTGAGATACGTGGAAGTCTTCGTGCACCTGGTTCAACTGAGGTGGATGAGTCAAGCGGTAAACCACACCGCCTACCCAGCTGAGGACTTAAGAAGGTCCACTGAACCTCGGAGATAACTTTCCACCTTGGTCACATCTCCTTAAACCTCATCGAGGTGACACCCGTATAAGGATGTGATCTTCATCCTCGAACTCCAGAGGTCTCCAACTCTTGTTTAGAACTGGAACTCAAAACGACTGCTGCAACGAGGGTAAGGTTGACCGACTCAAGAATGATCGGTCGCACCCTCCAGTGCATGAGTTAGCCTGTGCTGCCCGGGGTTTCTTTTTTTTCACCGACGAAGGAAAACCCATTCCGACGTCGTAGTTAAATCACAACCTTTTTTCCTAATACCTTCAATTTGTGTATGAACTGTGATTGGCCAGTCCATACTCAAACCAACGTCGTAAGGCCTCGACGCTGCCACCAAGAGATTTCAACCGAATCTCTCACCTCGAGGGTCTGACCACACTGTCGGTGTAAGTGTGATTATTGAGTCTTCTCTCAAGGTATATCCAGACGTGAGGGTCAAGTCTACGGCTTACCGGAAACTCTAGGTCTGGGACAAGATTTTTGGAAGGAATGATTCGTATCATCACCTGTTACTACGGCAGCTAGTAGTGGACATAGACGGTCCATTGAATCATTTTTAGAGCCATTGGGTCACACTCCTTGACCGCATGTAGCCGCACTCTTCCTCCGCCCTCCAGCTCCTTGAGCCTGGTGGGGATAACTAAGGCGGGTGGTTGTAGCATGTTAAGATGTTCACCACCTCATGCTGATCTTCTAGCTCTGCGTCCACGTCTGCTGCTTCGCAGACTCATCAATCCTTAAAGCTTCCACTTCTTGAAACATTTAACATGCCCGAGTCTCTAAGACTGGTGATAGTTTCCTGTTTCTTACTGCACCGTACAGTCTTTATCCGCTCCTGGATGACCTGCACCTTCTTTGCCTATGATCTGAAAGAGCTGCTAAAAATTTCTCCTTTGCCGAAAAGAGAAACTCGGTCTCATACCCTGGATGAACCACGCCCATTGCCTAATATAGTCAATCCTGACATGAGTGATGCTTTCATGACATGGATGACATCGTAAGTCCTCGACGTAACTACCAAGAGATCCAACTGTCACTTTCGCCTCCAAGGGTCGAGTCACACTGTCGGAATCAGTGTGAGGTCACTGGGTCTCCTCTAGTAGAAATCTCAAAAGTGAGGGTCAAGTCAACAGTCTTAACCAGGACCACTCAGTATCAACAAAACAAAAAGGACAGGAAAGAAAACATCACAGAGATAAGTGTCTTTTTATTATTGCATCTCATAGTACAAAGACACGAATACAACAGCAACATGGAACTAGAAGTAGAAGGGATGTATCCACTAGTTCCTCTCCTTTCCACCTGCTCCCGGAGCTCTACTGCCTTGTCCACTGCTCTGCTGTTTCTCAAGCACCAGCCACTGCTTCTGTCTTGGTGGATCCTCGAACACCTGCTGATCAACTGTGCGGGGGGTTGTATAGTCACGTGCCAGGTGACCCTTCCTACCACAGGAGAAACAATGTCCGTTTCTGGCACGCCTAGATCTAACCCCACCCCGGGTGCCACACACCACAGATCCTAAAACCCGAGATCTCCCAACTGCTTTTCTGGTCCTCCTGGTCCTCTGTATCATCTGTCTACTCCCACAGATGACTTGGCTACTGATCGAAAACCCTGCGGCAAAGGTAGAAGATCCTATACACGCTCGGGGTGTAGAGCTACCGGCACAAACTCCACCCTGAATAATGTCTCGAAGTTTTCCCATATGAAGGCCATCCCGTTGCAAAACTGGAACAAGTGGCTCCACCACCTGCCTGCTGCTGCCTGAAGAAGGCTGGCAGCAAAGATCACTATGAAGTCTGCTGGCGTCCCCACTAGCCTGAGGACTCCCACCACAACCTCCATCCAATCCTCAGCCGCCTGCGGGTCCATCTCTCCCCTGAACCTGGGTGGCCTCTGGTGCTAGAACTCATGCTGTGAACTCAAGCGACGTGCAACCTCTACTGTTGGGGCTGGTGGAATCGATGGCCCAATGGGTAGTAGTACCACTAGTGCCTCCGCTGGTGCCTCAACGAGAATAGATCCCTGTACTGGGGCCATGTCGCTCGGCGGGCTGTCAGTACGAACAACTCTCGGGGCTCTAGCTGGTCGTCCGCGGGGAGGAATCCTGAAAGAAACAACATGACACTGTCAAACGATTATACCTGGTGAGATGACCTGGTTTGAGCTGACAATTAAAAACTTATGGAAACACACACGCAATCAGTGTTTTCGTGCACAAAGTCGGAAATCAGTTGTCAAGGTCCGGTGTATGGATACGTCGGCCGCCCACACCAACACTGGACTCCCTGAACAGAAAAACACACTTGGTACTCTTAACAATATTGCTTCACAGAAAAAAAAATATCAGAGTTATAAGTTCTACGGTAGAACCGACTTCTCTGATACCAATTTGTCACGACCTGTCCCTGGGGCCCGTGTCATGACTACCCCAAGCCCGCCTTCCATAGACCAGGGGCTGGCGACTAGCACCAAAGTCGTAAATCCCGATAACAGGGAAGGCATTGCCTTTATAAACGTAAAAAAAACACCATAGAGTACAAGCGGAAGTAAAACACAAAGTACAAAGAGAAGTGCTGAAAGGTAAATGGTCCAGAATACAAACTCAAATGAATGTACATCTACAGCTGAACAAAGTACAATAGAAAAAGTCAACAGCTAGAAGGACGGAAGCAGCTCTTGGGTTGTCCTCCTCGGATCCTACCTGAAGGGTAGGTACAGATGGCACGGCTCCTGGATCGTCCACCATGGATCATACCTAAAGGGTAGGTACAGATAGCCTCCAAAACAACCCGCAAAAAAATTCCCAACCCGCAAGGAAAACGTGCGCGGATCAACTAGATAATAAGTTGATCCGTGTTTCCTTGTTTTCCTTAGAATGAAATAAATGGGGGAATAAAATCATTCTTAAATCATAAAATCCCTACCTCAAGCGTTGTCGTCGAATGCGGGTTCGTCGCGGAAGAAAAGGATCATCGTGGAAGAAACTTCGTTGACGTCGTGGTACACACCGTCGCATCATCGATATCTGAGGGTTTGGAGTTCTTCATCAGAGTTCAGAGTGTTCTTCGCGTTCTTCGCATTCTTCATCGAAGAAGAACGCTTTCCTCCAAATCCTCTACATGCCACATGTTCTAACAGAAATAAAATAAGAGTTATCTTATTTTATTAATGCACATGACACGTTTGAATTTCAAAATAAAAGAAACGAACAATTAATTCAATGAATTAATTGTAACGATTTAACCGCCCAATTTAATGAGGTGTTTCGTAACCAGAAAAATGCACGGTTAAATTTCATTAAAGCGGGTTTTCGTGGGTGCATTACTTTGAAGGAAAGAAACGGTGGGGATCATGTGGGCCACACATCACAAATATCCTACCATGTGGGTAGGATATTTTCGGTTCCACCCTATCCGCTTAACTTAGCTTAAGTGGCTTTTAAGTGACTTTATGTGAAATAAAATAAAGTTGTCACACCACTTTAATTTATTTCTTAACTTAACCCCAAAAATTAAAAACTACACCTAAGCAAATGCAACTCAAGAAAAGGCATTTCTAAGAAAATATCAGCTCTGCGATTCCATCGGTGCCCTCGGAATTCGATTATGAGCACCGATTCAAAAGTTAGAAAAACCCGCTCGTTCGTTCACTGAACGTACCCAAGAGAAACTTCTAAAATGGATTCTGGGCACCCTGGGTCTTGGAATCAGGCTTCGTCAGAAACTACGTTCTTGTAAAATTCCAAATAAAATTAAGAAAAAAATTTCCTTGAAATTTCCAGGTCTTGACAGAGTGTGAAAAAAGGTAGAAGGATTTTTGGCAGAGGGGAAGGTGAAAGATCAGGATGGATTGAACCTAATATATCATTTAGGGATTGTAAATCGTAATTCATGAAAATTTAAATGCAATAAAAATAAAAATTGAAAACATCATAGTTTAATTTTAAAATAGACTGAATTACAGAACAATCCTTAAATACATCGGTGTCAACAATTTATTTTATGGATCAATTTAATAAGATCTATTTCATGAAAATATGTTTCCAGAGATCAGTTTCAAGGATCTGTTCCATGAGATTGGTTTGACAAGATTGGATTAATGAGATCAGTTTCAAGGATCGGATTGACAAGATCAGTTTCATGAGATCAGTTTCAAGGATTGGTTTCATGAGATCATTTTCAAGGATATGTTTCATGATATCAGTTTCAAGGAATAGTTTCATGAGATCAGTTTCATGGACTGCTTTCCTGAGATTGGTTTTAAGGATCGGTTTCACGAGATTGGTTTCAAGGATCGGTTTGACTACATTGGATTCAAGGATTACTTTTACAAGATCGGTTTCATGATATCAGTGTCAAGGATCAGTTTCATGAGATCAGTTTTGAGGATCGGTTTCATTAGATCGGTTTCAAGGATCAGTTTCGATGATCGACTTCATGAGATCTATTTCAATGATCAGTTTCATGATATCGGTTTCAAGGATCGCTTTCAGGAGATCTGTTTCAAGGATCAGTTTGACAAATATTATTTTCATGAGATCAGTTTCAAGGATCAGTTTCATGAGTTCAGTTTCAAGGATTTGTTTGACAAGATCAGTTTCATGAGATCTATTTCATGGATTGGATTCATGAGATAGGTTTCAAGGATCGGTTTCATGAGATCAGTTTCAAGGATCAGTTTCCTGAGATCGTTTTCAAGGATCAATTTCATGAGATATGTTTCAAGGATTATTTTGAAAAGATCGATATCATGAGATACGTTACATGAGATCAGTTTCATGGTTCATTTACTCATTTATCATTCCTTTTTCATGTCTGATGTAACCTCTTCTCTCAAAATTTAAGGGTTATAGAATATATTATAAATCTGATGATTAGTCCCAATAAAATCAAGAGTTATATCAACTTTTTTTATAATGATCCCTCAAAAAGTAATGTATAACATCAATATTCTTTTTTCTAGAGTGGGTGATTAGATTTTTAGAAATTTTAATAGCACTTTTAATGTCATAGTTTATGGGGATACGTCTGAAATAAAATCCATAGTCTAATAAGGTGTGTTTCATCCACAAAATTTTTTCATAACAACTCCCCAGAGCAATGTATTCTACTTCAGCGCTTGCTAATGCAACCAAAATTTTCTTTCTACTACACCAATATATCAATGACTTTCCCAAAAAGTGAAATGTTCTAGAGGTAATATTTCTATCTATGTTACATCCACAAAAATCAGCATCAGGATAGCTAACTAAATCAAAAAAAAATTACATTAGGATGGAAAAATTTTAAATTAGTTGTATATTTGATGTATTTGAAATTTGTTTAACATAATTTAAATGTGATTCTTTTGTGTTTTCTCGACATCTCACACAGATACACACACTGAACATAATATCTGGCCTATTAAAAGTTAAGTACAAAAAACTCCTTATCATTCCTCTGTAAGCTGTTTGATCAACTGTTTTTTCATTTTCATCAAGATCTAACATACTTGTAGAACTCATAAGAGTTTCACTGCTCTTAATTCTATCATATACATATCTTTTCAAAATATCTTATTTGTACGTACATTGATTTAATATTATTCTGTATTTATTTTAAAATATTTTACATCTAAAAAATATATTTAAGTTCACCCATTTAACATATCTCAAACTCACTTTGAATTATGTTTAAAAAATTATTACATTAATAATTTTTAGAAGATCCAAATATAATATCATCTACATATATTTGGGATATTAATCCTTGTTTCAAAGTTATTTTTATTAATAAAGTAGGATCTGTGAGTCCTTCTGTAAAACCTTCAAAATAATAAAAGTACTTAACCTTTCATACCAAGATCTTGGAGCTTGTTTCAAACAATAAAAATCTTTTGATAATTTTAACAAATGATTTGGAAAAAGTGGATTAGTAAAACATGGGGGGTTGTTCAAAAAAAAACATCCTCAGTTATATAACCATTCAGTAATGCACTTTTTACATGCATTTGATAATGTTTCAAATTCAAGTGTGCTGTATGTGAAAGTGAGATCCTAATTGCCAAATGTCTAGCTACTAGTGCAAAAGTATCTTCATAAACAATTCACAATTCATGATAATTTCCGTGTGCATCTAATATTGCATTATTTCTAACTATATTTCTAACTTCATCTACCTTATTTCTAAACACCCATTTTATTCAAATGCTCAAATTATTCTTATCTCTATATACAAGTTTCCAAACAATTCTTATTTTAAATTGATTAAGTTATTCTTGGATGGAAATTACCCAAAATGTATCATTGATTACAACATCGATTTTTTAGGTTCAAGTTGTGACAAAAAGGCTTGATGTTCAGCCATGTTTCTCAAGGAAGACCTGGTTTTTGTTCCTCTATCTAAATCTCCAACCACAACATCTAAGCGATGATTGTTATGGGTTGTAATTTTTCTAGAGAAAATGGGACTTGATATTTCAGGTTGGTCAGGTTAATCTGGTTCAGTACAGTTAGGATGTTGAGAATTTAAAGAACAATAAGTTTCCATATATTCATTTATATACTGATTTTTGGTTCTATTTCTTATGTTATGATTGGACATATCCTCTTTAATATTTTCTAGTGAGGTCTAGGGCTCCTTAGGAACTGCTTCATCAAAATTGATGTGTATAGATTCCTACACATATTTGTATTTTTTATTAATGACTCTATGTACCTTTCTTTATGTAGAATATCCAAGAAATATTCCTTCATCACTTTTTGGAAGTAAATTTATCTTATTTATCTTTAGTATTCAGAATATAAACTTTACATCCAAATACATTAAAAAACCTACTTTGGGTTTCATATTATTCCACAAATCATAAAAAGTTTTCTTGATAATGGGTCCAATGAAGACTCTGTTTATTATATAGCAGGATGTATTAACAGCATTGAGCCAGAAATTAATGGGTAAATCATATTCATTAAGCATATTCCAAGAAATTTCTTGTAATGTTATATTTCTTCTTTCTACAACATCATTCTTTTGAGGGGTCCTTAGTGCATAGAAGTTATGATTATAGACATTTTCTGAGCAAAAATCATCAAAATATTTACTTTGAAAGTCACGAACATGATCTCTTCTTATAGATTTAATCATAAGTCCACTAAGATTTTCTATAGTCTTATCATACTTGGTAAAGAATGAACATGATTCACTTTTATGAACCAAGAAAAGGTCCGGGTATACCTAGATAAATCATCTACAAGAACATAAACCCTATGATTCCCATTTAGACATGAAACTCTTGATGGTCCAAACAAGTCCATGAGAACCAGCTCGAGAGGTTTTGAAGTAGTTACTTCATTCTTTGGTTTGAAATAGATTTTTTTTTGCATTCATTTTTGATAAAGATTACATACTTTGTTGGTTGGAAACTCAAATTTGGGTAGGTATCTAACTAAGACTTTTCTAGTTAACATCTTAAGGGAATGTATATTACAATTTCATAGTCTTCTATGACAGATCAAGGGATCTTAGTGAAATCCATTTAGCCAAGAGACATTCTTTGAGGCTAGTGTGTCTAGATTTATAGCATATACATTATCATTTCTAAAAGTAGTAAATACAAAATTAGTCTTAGCATCAAAAACATGGCCTGAATCATTTTGAATTTAACATTAAATCCATCATCACACAGTTGATATATGCTGAGATGGTTAACCTTTAGTCCATCAACTTATAGTTGTTTAGAAATTGAAATGGAGTTAGGGTTACCAATCTGGCCTAGATCGATGATTTTTCATTTACCATTTTCATCAAATGTGAAATGTCCTCCATCAATCTTGATAATACATTTAATGTTTGAAAACATCCATTTAATATATCTTTAACACCCACTGTCAAAGTACTGCATCGTTTTACAGGAGCTCTTTAGGGATTTTACCTATAAAACAGTTTAACCAGGAAATGACTTTGGTACCCATATTTTCCTGGGATCACATGCATTAGTAATATAAGCTTTAGGAACCTACAACTATCTTATGGGATTCCTATATTGAGAATATAGAGTGTTTGAAAAATAACCTCTATTTAGTCCTGAATAATTTTATATAGTAAAATAATTTGTGGAACTGGAATTTCTCGTACAATTCTGGTTTTTTTAAAAAGTAGTAGATTTTTTATATTTGGCTTAGAAATATGATTTGGATAAATTCCTTTTACCTGGTTGATATCCTATCACACAGTATACTTAGGAGCTATTTGATAACCATGAATTTGAGTAATATTATTTTTTTCATTAGTAAATTATTATAAGTCCTTCTTCAATTGTTCATTAGACATTTTTAAGTCATTTTTCTCTTTAAAAAGTTGAGAATTTTTCTCATTTTCAGTTGTAAGTTAAGATCTAGCAGTCACAGTAAGAGTATTATATTTCTTCAATGGTTTATATTTATCTTTCAATTCATTACAGGTTTCCTCTAACATGTTCCAATACTCTAATTGTTCATCATTTATTATATTTTCTGACTCACTTTCAGAATAATAAGAATTTTGTGCAGGAAAGTCTAAGGTTACCTCAGTTGTGTTTGTCATGAAACACATATTTTCTATATGATCTGTCTCATTCTGAGAAGAGCTAGATTCCATTGAGGTATTCTCGGAGGCACTCCAGGTGGCCTTCATTGCTTTCTTATAACTTATATCCTTCTATTCATACCTTTTCTTGTATTTTATCATTCGGAAGTCAGCCTTGACATTTCCTTTCCTTTTAAATTCCTAACAGATTATCTCTTCTGATTTATAATTTTTTTTCAATCCCTTTTCCAATTGCCCTTATTTTCATACTTTGCTTTGTAACTGGGTTTTTTGAAGAAATTATTTTTTCTATAGAATTTATTTAATCGTCTTGCCAACTGGGCTATTTATTCACCCGTATCTGAAGTCACTTCATGACTACATGAGATTTCAATTGTTGCTTGAACTTTCTCTTTATCTTTACTTTTCGATGTAGTTTTATTTAAAGATAATGAATTTCGATTTGGTTCATCCTATTCTTGATTTAGCTTCAATTATTCTTCATACATCATTAATTTTCCAATCAATTCCTTTACTATCATCTTATCAATATCATAAGATTCTCTAATAGACACATACATTCCACACCATCATTCTTTTAGGCATCGTAGAATCCGCATGATTTCCTCTTTTTCAGTTACTTCTCTTCCTAAAGAAATCATGGTATTCACAATTTCATTGAACCTGAGATACATATCATAAATTAACTCATCGGGATTCATTCTAAAGTTATTGTATTTGATAGTGTAAGTATTAAATAACATTTACATAACATTATATGTTCCTTCATGAAAAACAGAAAGAGTATCACAAATTTCACCTGTAGTTTCAGGTATTGTATAGTTACATTCAATTGCAGTCTAGATTTGGAATCGCATAATTTCTAGAAGTATTTCAATTTTAATATTCTACTGAGAATAGTCAGTTTAATTAAATAAAGGTGGTCGATTGGTAGTAGCCCCTTTTAACATATTTTCCATGATAAAGGTTTGAAAAGAATATAAAAGGGTGAAAAATTAGAAATTAAAATAAATTTGAAGATATTTGAAATAAAACAATAATCACAGTTTCGACGATTTGAAAAACTAATAGTAACATTCAAAACACCTTTGATACCAAATTTTGGTTGGAGTAGATGAGTCAAGAGGGGGGTTAATTGAGTATCTATAAAAATTTCTGTTAAAAAAAGATCTTTAGAAAATAATATCCCCCTATAAAAATAAACACAAAGTTAGTTTGTAGGGAATTTATAAAAGTCTTGAAGGTTGAATTTGGTTCTCTAGAGATTGATTAGTTCTCTGATTTCCAAATCTAACGATTTGTAAAACTTTTGAAGCAAACCAACTGATTAAAAATAGATTTAAAAACTTTCTAAACAACCTATCAAAGATCATTTTATCGTACTGCTAGAAATACATAATAGATAAAAATATAAGATAAATATGATAGTGTATAAAACAAGAGGTTTAGTCTCAAGTAGAGACTTACTCCTCTCCACTTGCTGAACAACTACCACCAAGAAGTTTATATTAATAATATTGTTGTCCACAACCCGGATCGGGGGTCACAATAGCACACATGTTGTCCAGGACACACTTTTCCTCTACCACTCTTATTCATGGGAAAAAATAATAAAAATATACCACCTGATCTCTTACATAGTTCTATGTGGGATATAAGTGTAATAAGTGACTGAGAGTGAGGTTATTTTGTTATCCACCGGTTTAGCTCAAGAGACTGTGTGTGTGATAAAAAATATATATACACACTGCTCAAATAGTAACTACAAGATCACAACAATGTTTAATAAGGAATATTGGAGCTTATAAATCTATTTTTGATGTGCAGTATAGCTCTAGACTCATTGGATATAGAGAAAATGAAATTCAATTCCTCTTCTAGAAGTTGGATTCAGAATAGAGTATCGTTGTTTTAGTAGTCTAGCTTCCAAGTGTGAAAAAGGTTATTCTCTTTAATATATCGGTGTACTATGAGCTTCAGTAGAGTTTTTCTTGTTGGAAACATCTTGTGATCTCAAGATTTGAGTTCCTCTATTTTTGTATTCTCATAGTCTCTATTTCAGGGTGTTCTTCAAGCTCTATGTGTATCCATATATATCAGTGTCTCCTTCTGTTTGGAGCTCTGAATGAATTAATTTTATAGTTCAAGGTCTACTAGGAATAAAGATCTACGAACATTCATGTACCTCCTATAGTCTATGGATAGTCTAATAGAAAACATTAAATAATGTCAGAAACATTAATTTTTCCAAATATGACCATTGAAAAGAAATTTGAATTAATAAAATTGAAACAATTATTTATGATTATTGGTGAGTCATCTTCGGTGTGTTGTCTTCAGTTTGGTAACATCATTCTATCAACTTCGGCGTGAAACCTTCAGTGTGTCAACTTCAGTCTGTCATCCTATGTCAGTCAAATTCAGTGTGTCATATTCGGTGTGTCGAACATTGGTGTGTCATATTCGGTGTGTCGACTTCGGTGTGTTGACTTCAGTGTTTCATCTTCAGTGTGTCAACATTCGTGTGTCATCTTCGATGTGTCGAATTCGGTGTGTCCTCTTCGATGTGTCAAAATTGGTGAGTCGACTTCAGTGTGTCAAATTCTGGGTGACATCTTCATTGTATCTACTTCAGTGTGTCGACTTCAGTGTGTCATCTTCAGTGTGCCGACTTCAGTGTGTCATCTTTGGTGTGTTGACTTCTTTGTGTTATCTTCACAGTGTTGAATTTGGTGTGTCGACTTTGGCCTGTCAACTTCGGTCTATAAAACATATCACTGGTGCGAGGGAATCTAACAATGTTTATGAAGTATTTGTCTTACAAGAATCATTATAAGGATAAGTGTTATCCAGAAATAAATGTATAATTGCACAGGTAAACATATAGATTCATGAATATTGGTTATTTAGTTATTTAAGTATATTTTTCTATATGACCTAATTTATTTACTTAGAGATATTAAAATGGCATGAAAGTATAGAATCTGTATATTGACATTATTTTTTATTATTAAAAATACATTATCAGAGAGGGTACAACAGTTATTTATAAAACTCTTACATTGAACCCGGTTATATAAAATATATAGTAATAATCATGAAATAATTATCCAATTTTTATATCAGTAATACTTTTAATAAAAATCATGATATATGGTTATAAAAAATGAATACATTACAGTCACGAAGATAATAGGTCGCATGTACACTTGAGTAACATTTCCATTCATAAATAATCAATATTGAAAGAAAATATGTATTGTATTATATTTTAACAATAATAATAATTTCATAAATACCATGTTATATACTTATATATATCATCCATGTGGTGCAATGATGAAAAGATAGATTCACATCACTTTGTGAAGGAGCTGGTCCACACATATATGAACGATGTTATCATCTTATAGTGAGTGAAAAGATAATAAATAAAATGATATATTAAATTTTTAGAATTATAAATATTTCATTAATATCATAATAATTTAATGTATGTTAGATATATTTATCCTTATATTCATCCATGTAATGTGAAAGGGGAAAAATAAATCACATCGATTCGCAAGGTGGTGGTCCACTGAAAACATGTGAAACATTATCATTTCCCATGTGGAATTGAAAGGAGAAATTTATATATGATATAATCAATACATAAGTATATGTAGGTCATAAATATCATATATATACTTAATATCCATCATAATTTATAATTTTGATAGTTGGTAATGGAAAATTAAATGAAATCAATTCATAAGGTGATAGTCTGCCACACACACAAACAATGATTTCATAAACCATTTTATGGAAGTGGATATGGTTACTGGTAATGAATTTAAAAAATATAAATATTATTATATGTAGGACATTGAGATTATTATATCATAATTTTACAATAATATTAGAAGCATGTGGAAGAATAAATAAATCAAAAACACTTATTGATGAATGTTACCTCTTGTTCGGATTTTGTAACACCCCCAACATCCACAATATGTTTTCCTTTGAATAATTAAATAGCTTGCATTGTATGCAACATGGAGTTTTAACACACCACGCCTAGTCAAACTAGCTATTATAAATAGTAATACCCACATTTTGAAATTTTATAAGTTTTATCTTTCTAAATGGACATCATTTTTGGATTCGGAATATCAAATTTAGCTTTGAGTGATTTTTTGGTATTTTTCTATAAACTTTCGTTTTTTGATTAATAGTGAAAAACACTACGTTATTGGTTAAAACAGACATTTTATTTATATAATTATTTATTTTATTTAAATTTATTTTTGGCCAAAATAGATAAATAATACCTATATATGTTCAATGTAATTTGTTAGATTCATTTTATAATAAATTTAGATATATAAAAATTTTATTGATCTTTTTACCGTCATTACCCACTTCATAAAAGCATTTGAAAATTTGCATAAAAAATAATTTAACCACTACTGAGAGTTGAATTTTAAAAATCCAAGAGACATGGTAATATTATTATGTAAAATTTGGTTTAATAATATGAAAATAATTTTTGGTGAATAGTAACTTTGGACATTTATTTATCACGGTTAAATGAAAATAGGGTAATTAAGGGTAAAAATGATATCATAATTATCCTAACACATGTCCTAATTCTATTGAATAAGTATAATTCGACCAAAAACAACCATAGGTATATAATATTATCCCCTTTGGTCCACTTTGGTAAGATTATGACATTTATTATTATTTTATTTAAAGAGGAGTTAAAAGAGTTAAAATCAATGTCTAATAATTAAACCATTTTTAATATAGGGTATTACATTAGACAAATTAGACTATAAATATTCATTATAAAGATAATAATATTTCAATCATAAATGTATTTTATTTATAAATTTTAGAGATTAAATACTAAAATTTATTTATGACAAAATAATGATGTAGTAATTACCTTATTAATGAATGATTAAAATAATTGAAATTATAAATATCCAAATAAATATAATTTCAAACTTTTAATGAATTAAACTAATTTTATATGATAATATGATATGTTAGGGTTGATTAAATAATTTTTAGATGAATTTTTTTTGTTATTTATTAAAAAAACAAAATACCAAATAGTGTCAAAATTGACATAAAAGTGTTTTTAAAATAAATATTATATTATTAATTTATATAATATTCCTTAAAATATAATATTTGGAAAAATTACTTAGATAATTTTATATATATTAATAATTATCCACTTGTGGTTCGCTTGGATGTTTATGATGTGTTTAGTAACCATATAATAAAAAAATACAAGGAGACATGGTAAATAACAAACTATTTAATTAAGTGTTAAATCTAAAAGATAAGGTTAATATGGTGACCTAAACCTGTCTAAACACTATTAGTGGTAATTTTTTTGACACATCCCCACCTTATCTTATAAATAAATTTTTTTTGTGCCATAATAATCCAAAAATTATTTTATTATAAAATAATATTTCAATCTTTTCCAAAAGTGACCCTCACCTCTCTTATAAAAGGGAACTTACCCTTCTCTTAATTTCACACCTCCAAAGTGTTTTTCTTGGACAACCCCTACCCAAATATCATCTAAACTGACCTAAATGCATCTTATTGGCCTTCCTTTATTCAGAAACAGAACCTAAGGTTCTCTTTTGATCAAATCAATAGGCAGAACCTAGAAAAGAGGCAAATATTTCATCACCTCTTTCAAGTTCATTTATTCTTTCACATCCTATTTCATTTTTGTTTCCATTATAAAATATTAAATCTAGTATTTTATATATACTGTAATGTTTTTATAATAATTGTATAATGATATTCATTATTCTATCCATCCTATAAATGAAAATGTTACCATACATGCGTACATACGAATTATCATCTCCACTTTGTGGTGTAGTTGTTATTCAAACACTTCATCATTTGGATGGATATAATAATGACTATAAATGATTTAAATAAAATATATTACATGATAATTATTCTTTATATATGATATAACATCCAATTATATAAAATTTTAATATCAAAATAATGGTATCGTCACTTGTGCGTACAAACAAATTATTGTCACCAAGAACGTGATGAGATTCATTCCCCATCATATTCATTCAAGAGAAATATTCATTTGTTTATTAAAAATAGTTATTAATGACTTAATATCTTTATAAATATGAATAAGATACATCCTATCCATGTGAAACATTACTTATGTATCCAAGCATATAAAAGAAAATGAATCCGTTAACACCCGAAATGATGATACTACTGAAATGTCATTAACAAAGCTATATTAGAAGATCAAATATGATATCATATTAATGTATATGGTTCTTGAATAAATTAATAAAAATTATTTCACCATTATACACGAGGATAAACTACCCTCGACCATGGAAAAGTACAACTTAAGGGTTAATTTAATAATCACTTTATTATCTAAGGTTGTTTTTACGTATGTATCTACTGGGAAATCTTTATCATCCGCATCTATGTTTATTTAAAATGTATTTCAAAATAATTTTAATATTTAATATTAAATGGGTTAATTTTATTTATACCCTTATTTGTCATTATCTATTTTTAAAGAAATATTTCCATCATTTTCCAAACAAGGTACTTTATGACCTTTTTGACAAAATTAAGGTAAGAATAATTTTTTATCTTATACCACATGTGCAGATATTTTCCACTGTTATAACATTGTCAAAGCTTATCTTAAAATATAATAATTATATTTTCAAAATAATTATTTTATTTTATAACAAAATGAATTTTAAATGATTTCAAAATAGAAAGAGATATTACTCTATATATGTGTTTGATTTCATCTATGTCAACATACTTTGGTGGATTTTAAACTTATTTGAAGTTAATTTATTATGATACAAAAAATCCATATTGTATTGAAGGTTTTGTGATATGTTTAACTATGGATGTGTTATTTTTACACCATTAATTTTTTATGGATAAATTATTGACATTACATTTGCTAGTTTTAATACAAAGGTTTATTTTAAGTTTAAACCTTTTCATATGAGGAATTCGTTGGAATTTTTATGTGATAGGTTGTTCTAGCTATAGCTCCGCGATGCATCGGTAGGTCTCATTAGAGAAACCAGTGTCTTGGAACAAGGCCTTTACAGAATCGTATTTGTAGTCTTCAAACAAGTCCTTGACTATGTGGTTATGAAGTTTGGAATTTTTCATTCCATCATTATGAAAGTGGCTGTTGATATTGCATGTGATTATTGGACTTGGAGAACATCCATGTGAATAAGTAAATAGAATTATTTTATTTAAACTTTTCCATATTAAAATGAATATCAAGATTAAAAAGATTTGTTTAGTCTTATACATTTCCTTAAATGTTTATACTTATTTATAAAAGTTTTATCTATATTTTTATCCTTTATAAGAATCTGATATCACACTTTTCTATTTTATTTTTTTTCATAGGATGTGAAGAAGTATATTATGACTAACCTCCAGGGATAGTAGAAGAGATATGAGTGTGGTTTATGGAGAATATGTTGTTTTAGTTTTTCATTTTAAAATGTAATGTAAAATATATTAATGTTTATAGTATTTCTAAGGCTACTAAACTTATCTGTCTTTCAAGACATGAATTTTTTTGATTATGCCAATGATATATTATAATGGTCCAACTCTGGGTATCTAGGTTTAGGGCATTAGAGTTGCTATCAGAGGATGTTTAGTACAAACCTTTGAAGAAAGATTTAGAAAAAATCTAATTAGAGAACATTACCCTAAAATATACATTGACGAGTAGTATATAAGATCTTCATAAAATTTTTGTATGGTAGAGATTGTGTGAGTTTTCCAAGTAGTACATCCCTGTCTAGATAGGAGCAGGTAGAGGCGGCTCTGGCATAGATGTACCTAGGGTTAAAACAGGAAAACACTGCTTTGATCTAGACTCGAACATGAACTGGTGCATGATAGTGAGCCTTTCTGCACTCTTGGATACGACACTCCCGGGAGATATGCTTAGGATAATTTTCATTTTCATTACAAACCATTATGAAGGATTTATGAGTATATAAATCATCAAAGAAATATTTTTTATGATTATGGATTATATCCATAAACTATTCAATTTATGTTAACTATATTACAAGTTTGGAATTATGTATTGTGATTCATAAACTAATCTAGTGTATGTCATTGTTTAGAAATGGTGATTAGTGGAAGGAATGGAAACCATATCGATGAACGTAATCCATGTAGGGATTTACCTCAAACTCAAGATTATTATAGTGGAATTGGTGAATCAAATAGTGCTGATCCTATTATCCCCATACAGGGAAAAATCACTCAGGTTATGAATAATATCCTTACCCATTTGGAGCACCCTGATCCATTACGCATAGGATCAATGTTATAACGCATCATGACGCAACAACCACCAAAATTTAATGGGATTAAAAATCCATTAGTATCTAAGGAAAGGAAAAATTCCATGGAGAAAATATTTCATTATTTTGAGAGAAACTAATGGGAAAAAGTTTCCATTGTATTTTATCGCCTCCCAGGAGATGCAGATCAATGGTGGTCATCAATCAAATACACAAAGGATGATGAAAAATTATTGAACATCGAATTAAGGGAGTTTATAGAGATTATCTTGGAAAAATACTTTCCTCATGACCGTTGAGTGAATATGGAAAGACAATTTCTGAGTCTAAGGAAATATGAGGATGATAATGTCGCAAAGTATGAGGATAAAATGACATGGTTATCAAGGCATGTTATATATTATATACACAAACCAAGAAGTAAGATTGATCACTTCTTTGATGGGTTAATTCCATTTATCTATCGAGCATTAGTCTCACAATCATTCACAACATACAATGATATTGTCTCATGTGTTATCAAGATAGAAAAATAATTCTCTTAGTCTTATGACTTTAAAGAAAATAAAGTGAACAAGAGATCTACTGGAAAATCTAGAAATTGAAATAAGTGGATGAAGGGAAAAGATGAATATCCATCCTGCAGCAAATGGGGGAAGAAACACCCTAGTACTTTCCTGAAGGAATGGGAGTATGTTACAAGTGTGGTGAAAATGCCACCAAGATCGTGATTGGAAGGGGAAGAAAGAAGCTATCAATGTTGAATGCAACAATTTCAGAGAATGGGGGAATTATGAAAATTAATGTACCAAGATCCATGGAAATATATATCAGAAAAGGCCACTGGATCATTTCAAAGCTTATTTTATCTGTACTGGTGTGGTTGAAACTCCGAAAGATGTGGTGGAAAGTAATTGAATTGTTTCTTCAAGTTTAGAAAATGGTTTATTTGATTCTTGATCATCGCATTGCTTCATATCTTCCCAGTTTTCCATGAAAATTAGATATTCCCAATTTGATTTAACAAGGGAGTTGTCAGTCAAAATATTTAAGGGATGTATCATTACAACAATGTTTTGTGAATCAGTTTCTATTAGGGAATATAAATGTTCTTTATCTTCTGATATCATAGACATACCCATGATTGAATTTTATATAATTCTTGGTATGGATTTTCTTTCACACCATGATGGAAAAATTTATCATAAAGGAAAGAGGATAAAATTGTTGATAATGATAAGGAGTACCTTATCTTTTGAGAAGAAACGTCACCACCTAATTCGTATCTCGATCCACCCCCAGTATCTCAAATAAATTCAATTATTGGGGAGAAAGAGAATGAAATAACTATAGGTGAGGAAAGGAATGTTCAAATAGAGGATGTACCTATTGTACAAGAATAATTTGATGTGTTTCCAGAGGATTTACCTAAACATCCTCCAGAATGAGAAATTGAGTTTTCCATGGACTTCATTCCTAGTTCAAGGCCCATATCAAATAACCCTTATAAAATGACCATTTTGGAATTAGTGTAACTAAAGAAACAACGAGAGGAATTGAGTAATAAGGGATTTATTCTCCCAAGTGTTTATCCATGGGGAGCACATGCCCTTTTTGTTACGAAGAAATATGGATCAATGATGTTGTGCTTTGACTACAGAGAGATCAATGATATAACAATAAATAATAAGTATCCCCTAATATGCATTGATGATTAATTAGACCAACATCATGAAGCTTAATATTTTTAAAAGATTGACCTACAATCTGGATATCATAAATTGTCTATAAATAAGGAAGACATTCTGAAAAAAATCATTTTGAACTGGGTACAGGAATTATGAGTTTACAGTAATTCCTTTTGGGAAGACTAATGTACCCCATGTTTTCAAGGATCTAATGGATATAGTTTTTATGGAATATCCTGAGGACTTTTTAGTGGTATTTATTGATGATATCCTAGTATACTCCAAAACCTATGAAGATCATGATATTCACTTACGCACCATTCTGAAAACCCTAAGAGAAAATGAATTATAAGGGATGTTTATCAAGTGTGAATTCTAGCATCATGAGATTTCTTTTCATGGCCATATTGTCTTTAAGGATGGAATCTCTATTGATCCTTCTAAGATAAAAGAAATCCAAGAATGGCCAGTACCGATGAGTATAACTGAGGTAGGCAAATTTATTGGTTTAGCAGGTTATTATCAGCATTTTTTCCACAATTGTTTTTAATTGGCTTACCCATTAACCACACTCACACGTAATGGGGTTAAATTTGTTTAGAAAAAATAGTGTGAAGAATGTTTTGAAGAACTGGAGAGAAGATTAGTCAATGATCCTATCTTGACTCTACCATCAAGGAATGATGAGTTTTTTATTTGTAGTGATGCATAAAAGAAAGGACCTGAACTTCTAGAAAGACTATATATTAATGAAGTAGTAAGACTTAATGGAGAACCCTAATCGATTGTTTCTGACCGTGATCCCCATTTTACATCATTATTCTAGAAATTCTTCAAAAATCCTTCGATACTGAACTTTGTTTGAGAATGACCTACCACCCTCATACAAATAGACAATCATAAAAGACTATTCAATCCTTATAAGACATGTTGGGACCTTTCTCACTTTACATTCTAGGTACGTTGAATCAATTTCCTATAAATATATCTTCCATTCAAGAATTCAGATGGCACCATATAAAGAGTTATATTGAAAGATATGTCGTATGCCAACTTGTTGGTTTTATGTTGGTGAAAGAATACTCGTAGGCCCAGAAAATGTTGAGGAAATGATGGAAAAGGTGAAGGTAATCTAAACCCACATCAAAGAATCTCCATGTAGGCAGAAGAGCTATGCTGATAACTAAAGGAAGGATATTAAATTTTAGGTAGGAGATCATGTTTTCATGAAGGTATCTCCATGGAAGGGAATTATAAGATTCGGTAAGAAGTGTAAATTGAGTCCCATGTACAGTGTACCTTTCAAAAATCTACAATGAATTTGGATTGTAGCTTACCATTTTTCAATGCAGTCGAGTCTTTTCAATGTTCATGATGTGTTCCGTTTATCACTATTGAGAATATACCTACCTGAACCAGCACATGTTCTCATCTATGAGGTATTAGAACTGCAAATCGATCTGTCTTATTGCGAAGAGCCTGTCAAGATTCTTGATACAAGAGATCAAGTGTTTAGAAATTGGACTACTCGTCTATTAAAAGTTCTATGGAGAAACCATAGGATGGAAGAGGCAACGTGTCAACCAGATGATCTTATTATGAAGAAACACCTATATCTTTTTATGAAGTAATATTCTTAAAATTTTGAGGATGAAATTATTTGAAGGAGGGGAAGTTGTAACACCGAAAACTTCCCCTGTAAGTTTCGCTTTGAATAATGCTATAGCATGTGTTGTACGCAACATCGAGTTTTAACACACCACAACCAATCAAACTAGCTGTTATAAATTGTAATACCCACTTTTTTAAATGTGATAAATTTTAAATTTCAAAACGGACTACATTTTTGGATTCGGAATATCAAATTTATGCTTGGGTGATTTTTTGGTATTTTTCGGTAATCTTTAAATTTTTGATAAATAGTGAAAACCATTGCGTTATTGGTTAAAACTGACTTTTTATTTATAAAATTATTTATTTTATTTAAGTTTATTTTAGGTCAAAATAGATACATAATACAATGTAATTCACTGGATTCATTTTATAATATGTTTAGATATATAAAAATATTATTGAACTTTTAACCATCTTTTACCCACCTCCTAAGAGCATTTGAAAATTTGCATAAAACATAATTTTACTACTTCTATGAGTTGAATATCAAAATACCAGGAGACACAGTTAGGATCAGAAACTAAAATATGGTTCAGTAAGATGAAAATAATTTTTAGCGAATAGTATCTTTTGACTTTTTTACCACGGTTAAATGTAAATTGGGTAATTAAAGGAAAAATGATATCATAATTACCCAAAAACATGTCATAATTATATTGGATAAGTATAAATAGACCAACTAAAACATTAGGAATAAAATATGATCCTCTTTGGTCCACTTGAATTAGATTTGGACATTTATAATTATTTTATTTAAAGAACATTAAAAAGAGTTAAAATCAATGTTTAATAACTAAACCATTATTAATTTAGGGTTATACATAATATAAATTCGACTATAAATATTACCTAAAAGCCAAAAATATTTCCTACATAATGGTATCTTATTTATTATTTTTAGACATTATATAATTAAATTTAATTATGACACAATTATGATGCAGCAATTAACTTATTAATGAATGATTAAAATAATTAATATTACAAATATCCAAATAAATCTAATTTGAGACTTGTAATTAATTGAACAAGTTTTTGATTTTAATATGAAATTTTAGGGTTTATTAAATGAATTTTTTCGAAGTAATAATGCTCTTATGAATTTAACAAAAACAAAATACCAAATAGTGTCAAAATTGACGTAAAATAGTTTTTTAAAACAAATATTATATTATTTCATGATATAATATTCATAAAAATCTACGGTTTTGTCAAAATACATAGTTAAGGGTATATATATTAATAATAAAACACTTGGGGTTATCTTGGATATTTATTGTGGGTTTATTAACCATATAATATAAAAATACAAAGAGACACTGTACATGACAAACTATTTAACTAAGAGTTAAATCTAACAAAATAAGGTTAATATAGTGACCTAAACCTATATAAGAAATATTTATTGTGATTTTTTTGAACCATACCCTCCTTAAATTATAAATAAATTATTTTGGAGCGATTAAAAATTGAAAATGAATTTTTTTATAAAATTATATTTCAAGTTATTCCTAAAGTGACCCTCACCTATCTTGTAAAAGGAAACTTCCCCATATCTTAATTTCATACCTCCAAAGCCTTTTTTTATCATCCAAACCCTATCCAAATATTCTATGAAATGTCCCCCCTTTATCCTATATGCCTTCCTTTAGTCAGAAATCCAGCCTATGAATCCCTTTTGATCAAATCAAGAGGAAGATCCTAAAGAAGAGGTAAATATTTCATCACCTTTTTCAAGTTCTTTCTTCCTCATCCACTTCATCTTTATTTGTTGTTTCAATTATAAAATAATAACTTTAGATTCATCTATATAATGTAATGTTATTATAAAAATGGTACCACCATATTCCTTTTTCTATCCACCCTATAAATGACATATTCACCATACGTGTGTATATACGGATTACCATCTCCACATCTTGGTGTAGTTTGTTATTCAAACACTTGATTTTATAGATGGGTATAATAATGAGTAAATATTATTTAAATAAAAAATATAACATGATAATTTTTCTTTATATATGATATACCATCAAATTATATACAATTTCAATATCAAAAGAATGATATTGTCACTCGTGTGTACGTACAAATTACCGTTTACACGAACGCGATGAGATTCATTCCCCATCGTATCCATTCATAACTAAATTTCATTATATGATTAAAAATAATTTTTAAATGCTTAATATCATTCTGAATATGAATAATGAACATCCTATCCGTAACAACAATTACATTCATAACAAATAATATAAAGTAATATGAATCAGTTAACACCTGAAATGATGATACTTCTGAAATATCCATAAAAATGTAAAATTTAGAAGATCAAATCTGATATCATATTATTTTATACGATTCATGAAAAATTTAATAAAAGTGATTTCACCATTATACAAGAGTATAAACTAACCTCTACCAAGGAAAAGTACACGGTAAGGATTAATTTCACAATCTCTTTATTATGTGAGGTTGTTTTTATGTAAGTATCTACTGTGATCTCTTTATCATAAACATCTGTGTTTCTTTAAAATGTATTTGAAATAATTTTTTATATTTAATAGAGAATGGTTTAATGTAATTCATACCATTATTTGACCTTTAATGTTTTTGAAAGGAATATTTTTTCATTTTACAAACAAGGTACTTCATAAACATTTTGACTAAATTATGGTAATAATGTTTTTTAAATTATACATTGGGTATGACTATTTTCTACCGTTATAACATTGTCGAAGCTTCCCATACAAGATTATAAAAATATTTTCAAAACAAATGTTTCCTTTAATAATTATAAGACTTTAAAATTATTTCAAAATAGAAAGAAATATTTATCTAAAAAAAGTATTGATTTCACCTATGTCAACATCCTTTGATGGATTTTATGCTTATTTGAAGTTGATTTATTATGATATAAAACTTCTATATTATATTGATGGTTTTGTGATATGTTTGACTGTGGATGTGTTATTTTTCAACCATTTATGGATTATGGATAAATTATTTACATTTCATATGCTATTTTTAATATGAATGTTTATGTTATGTTTAAACCTTTTTATATGAGGAATGAATTTGACTTAGTAAGTGACGGGCAGAGCCCGCCATAGCACCTCGATGCATTGGTAGGTCTCATGAGACAAAATAGTGTCCTGGTATAAGGCCTAGAAAAAAAATCGTATTTTTATTATTCACACAGGTCCTTGACAATGTGGTTATGAAGTTTGGCGTTATGCATTTCATTATTATGAAAGTGGATGTTGATATTTCATGTGATTATTCGACTATTAGAATATCTATGTGAATAAGAAAATAGAATTATTTCATTTTATTATTTCCATATTATTCTGAATTTCAATTTTAAAAGGTTTTTGTTTTAGTCTTATACTTTGCCTCAAATGATTTTGCTTATTTATGGAAGTTCCCGCTATATTGTTTTCTTTACTGAGCATCTGAGCTTACACATTTTTATGTTGTATTTTTCCCCTGATGCAAAGCAGAATATTATTACTGACCTGCAAGGATAGTCTAAGGGATATGACTATGGACTATGGAGACTATGTTGTTGTTGTTTTACATTTTATAATGTAATATAAACTTATGAATGTATCTAGTATTTTAAAGGATACTAAACTAATTGGACATTTGAGACTTAATCTTTTGTGATCATGCCAATGTTATGTAATAATGCACCGACTCTGGGTAACTAGGGTCGGGGTGTTAAAGGTTTCCTACTTTACTTTTAACCAAAATCCATTCATGGTATGAAATAATTCAAACCTATGGTTTATATGATGATATTTGAGAATTTGGTATGTTATTTGGCCTAGATTTGGATGAAAAATACGATATGAATGTTGTATAAGATAGGAGAGTGGGTTAATTTTTCTATATGGGTGAGAGGACACACTTAGTATTTTTGAAGAAATATGTTCTCCCATGTTTTTTACATGTAAAAAGAATAAACTATAGGAAAATATTGAACATAATATATTTAATGGTAAAACTAAGGCTATACAATAGTTTTCAGACAAGTTTATAGGTCACTTTAACCCTTATTTTTTTAGTTTATGCCCGATAGACCAATTATTAGCTTGACCGTAATTAATTTTCTCTATTTTTACCTATTCATTATAGTAAAAATTAAGTTTACCATATCATCTAACTTAAATTTGACTTATTATTTTAAATATGTAATCCAATTTTACAAATTCTATTCAAAATATTTTCAAATTTAAATTTACTCCCAAAAATGTGATGAAAAATCGTGCTTTTTAAACATTAAATGTTCAAAAGTTTACAATGAATTTATATCAAATAACAATATAAAATTAATTAAAATTAAAAAATTTGATTAATGAATATATAATTGAACTAATTTTAATTTAAAACAAATTTAAAATATAATTTCTCTTTACTTATAAATTAAACAAAAATGTGATTTTTAATAAAAATTCAGAATGCTCTAATATTCACCAAAAAATTAAAATTAGATGATAATTATAAAAAATTATCCCAAATATTTTTTGTTATTATTATTTAATAAATTTATTTAATTTCATGAATTAAATTTTCTAAAATATGAAAAAATTAAATATAAAATAAAACTCCATGAAGTGACTAAATGATGAGTTTTCTAGAAGATTAATTCACGTGTAATATGATTTTATATAAACTCCCTGTATAATAATAATAATTATATGAATATAAATTAAAATTTACGGATATATAATCTCAAAATTTCATTTAACAAAGTTATTATTAGGGATTATATTAAATAATTAAAACATAAAAAGATTATGCAATTTTAGGCAGTTTTCAGAACAACCCACATTTAAACTCAAAAATAACTTTTTAATGTAATCCAATATAAAGTGGATTCAAATGTAATTAAGTGGGATAAATATAAATATAGAATTATAATGTTTCATTAAAAATAACTAGTAATTTCAATTTAATAATTTTTGGAATACATAGGTTAGTTTTATAAATATTAATATTTTTCACTATTCATTGAAAAATAATTATTTTTCGCAAAATTAATATTTTCTAAAAAATGAAATATTTATCCAGTAGAAAATTTAGAGATTTTGATTCCAAAAATTAATTCCATTTTATCAAAAAGGATTCTTAAATCCTTATAAATAAATTATACCATTTTCCTAAATAAATTATTCATTAAGAGAAATATTTTTGATGATTATAACTACCTCAGTAAAAATGATTGTTTATTTAGTAAGAATTTATAAATAAATTTACATGAGTTTAAAATTTATATTTATAGTTAATCATCTTCATAAAAATATTAATAATACCCTACTTAATGGATAGTTTTTATAAAATTATATCATGGTTCACTGAAGCTCAAGGGAACATGACTTGCATGTTATCAAACAAACTCGTAGCTGCTTGTGACATAAGATAAAAAGGGTGTTTCATATAATTTAAAATATATAAAGGATTAAATTCATTTGAAAAGAACATTAAAAATACTAGGGTATTTCATTCTACCCTGTTAAAATTAATTTCTCCCTTGAAATTCATCTCCATTATCAATGGTTTAACAATTGAAAATTCCTTCAAATAAATACTCATCGTAGAAATGAATAAAAAAACATCCCTTAAAATGGAAATTTATAAATAAAAAGGACACCTAAATTAACTCATAACTAGGTTTTAAATTAGGATAACATTGGTTGGAAGTGAATATGCGGATGTGGAAGAAAAGTGTTAATAAATATAGAGAGTGTTAAATATCACCGATCATAAGAAATTTAGAGATATATATAATGTTAAATACCAGAGAACCATGAACCAAAGAGACATAAAAAGGTTATTTACATCATCAAAATTTAAAATAACATGAAAATAATTCAAGTTCCATTAATTAATGTTAAATAATTTTCATGTAATGATATAGTTACTTGATCTTATTCCATTATATAAGAACAATCTTATCCAATGTTCATCATTAACCATTTAAAAAATGGATTTCCACATAACCCTTCCAAAATATTAAAATAAAACAAATTGTAAATAAGTTCACTAAATTTCTCAAAATCAGCTTAATATTAATCCTCCTTATATAATTAAGTGGATCATGATTGTCTCATGCAAAACATGTGAAAAGCTTCATCATGTGTTCTATTGAAATTTGGTTGTATCCCAAATTACCAAATAAAACTATTAAAAAGATAAATGCTTCCTTATTCCTTAAAATGATTACATTATATTTTCCTTGAATTAAAAATTGATGTAAATTCCATCTATGATAGCATAAACCACTTTTTCAAAAAACCATTTGGGAAATCATTAGTATCAAATCTACTTATTAATATTTAATATCTCTTTATCAAAACACCATTATATCAAAATTTGTAACATATTAAGGGTCATATTCCCTTAATCAACATATCTCCTTTCCATTAAATCACTTTTCTAGGTCATGAGTTCCATTTGACATGTTTTTTATCCTTAATGAAAATCTTGCAATAAAAAATCCATATATATTTTAGGATTGATATTTATTAATTCTTGAATTACAATATATAAATTCTTCAATCATCCAACACCCTTCTAAAACCATTTAATAGAAATTATTATATGAATACTTAATCAAACTTTCCAACAAATGAAATATGAATCGTGTATTGAAATTAATTGTCTTAAATTTAATCGTTCTTCTCATGTTCATCATACTAACCACTATTAGAATAGGACATACCTATCATATGTAATTTCTAGTCTCCTTATTATCAGTAATGTAACCATTACACATACAACCATGCTGATTAAATTCATGTGATTTCCCTTTTGGACATAAATTTTTCAAATTCCCATACTTTCCCCGTTTAAAACATTCATCTGTTGAGAATACATTATGGAGACCAATATTCCCATCCATTTTTATAAATTAAATATCCATTTTCCCTCAGAAATTCTTTCATGACCTTACTCTCAACACATAAAACATATCCTTTTTCCTTTGTGACATTACCCCAAGTGATTTCTAACACATTCAAGACATATAGAAAAGAACATATTCATTACTGCATGGAATCCGTGACCCAACCACTCATCAAAATCTATAATTCTCAAATTTGTTTTGTCTAATAGTTATTTAAGGTGAATATTGACAATCATGTTCCATGATAATTGATTAGGCATAATCACAATATCCTTCATTCTAGTATTCAACCCATTTAAATACTCTTCGGAAAATTTTATGTCACATTTAATTATAACCATGTTCCTTATTGTTTTATCCATTGATTAAAACTAAAGGAATTTTGTCAATAAAATTATTTATTATTGGAAACCTCATAATCATTGAAACTCACATACATGATTTATAAATCATGACACATTCATTTTAATCTATAAAATGAATTATTTTTCCAAGGTCATTTATAGTCTTATTCGATTTAAATCCTTTATGATGGTTCATAAAGAGTTTGTGAATTTTCAAATAATATTATTGTGGAGTTTTCACTTGGTGTGTAATGTGGCCCATTGTAATGAATGAAGTTATGATTGAGTTCCAAACAATGTGACCCATTCAGTGATATTTCCCCTGGGTACCTTTTTTCTAGAGACACATATAATTTTAGTATAAAGACATTGATTCCATTTATTCGAAATCACTTGATATATCATTTACCAAAGTTATAATACATTTTAATATACTTCACATCATCCTTATAATTATCTTTATAGATATCCATGGACATCTCCTTATAATATCCCAAAGGATCCCACTTATGTTTTCTGATCCATGTTTCATTGAATAACTAAACCTATCCAATGATACCAACTATAGAGAAGAAAAATTATTATATATAGACATAAAATATTATTAGATTAATATTCAATACATTAATAAATCACACAAATGTGGCCTTTAAAAGATTAGTTGCATTGGAAATTGGGAATAAAAAATATTTAATTCACGAAAGATCTTTAATTTCACCCTTAAAGATATTCTGTATTATTACTCTTATAAATAAACTATTTTCATTACATGGGGAAAGGAATCATATTTCCAGGTTTTCTAAGATTCTCAATAAGTGTAAAGATGAAAAGTAAATAATCATATAAAAATTAGATGGGTATGAGAACATGATAATAACATTTGAAAACCATACCCTCTATATCAAATATCATACTCTTGAGTCCTAGAATAAACATGGACCATTCGTAAGGAATAAATCATAAATAAATCAAAGAGAATTATCCATGATAGAATAACATTATTACAATAAATATATTTTTGGCATACACATTAAATATAAAATTATGAACATGTATAAATAGAGATAGGTTCACTCACTATATTAAGGACATGAAATAAGAACCTCACAAAAACATATTTATATCAAACCATATCCATTAATAACATTATGGACATGAAATATAGGTTCATAGATAACATTATGTACATGTAATTAAGTTCATGCATAACAATTTGAGCATTTTATTAAGTTCATGCATAATATTGTGAATATGAAATCTGGTTCATGAAAAATAATGTGAAAAGGTAATCAGGTTGACTCATATCATATTTACTGATTAATTATACATCATTTCCCAATGTGTTGGAGGGAGATATAGGTCACACCAATAAATTTATTAAAATTATTTATATTTTTGATAAAATATCATTAAAAAATGACCATATCTTAACCCATGAAATAATGAAGTTTTGATAAACATTTTATCATATCATAACCTGTAGAAAATAGTCTAGATTCACTTAAAAAAAATTATTGAGGAAAATAATTTTTTTCATTTAAAAAAAATTGTTAAAACAGAAATAATTTTTAAATAATTTTCCTTTAATGTTTCAATTATATCATATAAAGGGATATTAAAATAAAATAATTTTTTATGATGATGGTATGTTTCTTTCCTTCCATTCACATTAAAATCAATATATCTTTCCAAAAATTGGTCATAAACAATAAGGCATTGTTTTGTAAATTTCTTTGATGATTAATTTTTTAATGATAAAAAATTGTTAAATTGTTTTAAAATCATAGGATAAAAATAAAATATTTTCAAAAATATTTTTTAAAAATATTTGTTTGTAATAAAATGGATTTCTGATTGATGTGAAAAATAATGTAGTATTTTATTAAAAAACTTTTCCAATTAAATTTAATCATAAATGAGAAAGTAATAGTACTATTACTTGTAAATATAATTATAAAATAGTTTATAAAATATGTAAATGGAATTATTTTGAGGTATATGATAATATTTCAACATTTGGGACTTAATCATTAACATTGCTGATAAATGATAATAATGTTACATAAAAGTATTTTCAATTAGTCAAATTAAATAATAATCACCGTGAATGGATAAAATTAATTAAAAATTAAAATATTATTAGAATAAATAAATTAAGATATTATATTTCATATTGTCTTCATATTCACTTCATTAAAGAATATAGCTGCATAATATTACATAATTCTCAAAGAGAGAAAATTCAGAATACAAATTCCCTTACATGTTTAGTAATATTTTGAATCATTATCCCCAATAAAGTATAGAAATAAAATGAAACATTAAATATTATTAAAATAATTGAATTAATGTTATAAAATTTTTATGGGTCAGTATATACACCAAACAAAATAAATTATTGTTGAATTTGTATATGTTTCCAAAAAATTACAGAGAGAATAGAAATCCATTTACATAAGTCTTAAAGTACAAAACACTGATTAAATCATTTTGTATATTAAATATATGTTGATTATAGATATATTACATAACTATATGTATATATAATTCCATATATGATTTACTAATGTCGTTTTTATTACCCATTTATTAACAATTCCACGTAAAAGTCAATTTTTTTAATAAACACTTTTTTTCTTAAATAACATAATTTTTTATTTTTGGTCCTCCTAAATTGATAATAGTATCATCTTATGTAGAATAATAATTATGAAATATTTATCATATTTATAAATCAATCATACATTTAGCAATAATCATAAATGGTTGTTTTGATAAACGAAGTTTCTAATGATCAAGGAGATGGTAGGCTATACATACGCATGAGTAACATTTTAATTTTTCAATGATCAATATAGAAGTAACATAAGAAATATATTATATTTAAATAATGATAATTATTAAAAAAATACCATGTTATTTACTTATGAGTATCTTATATGTGATGAAAATAGATAGTCGCATCATTTTTTCAAGGTGGTAAACCATATATTGAATAATAATAATGAAATATTTTTCATATTTATAAATCAATTATACTTTTAGCCAAAACCATGAATGAATGTTTGGATAAATGAAGTATCTTATGATGATGGAGATGAAATGCTATACATACACATGATTATCATTTCCATTTTTCAATGATCAATATAGAAATAGGGTAAATAATATATTATATTTACATAATGAAAATAATTAAAAAAAATTACAATTTTATTTACATATACATATCATCCATGTGATGAAAATAGATAATCACATCAATTTTTTCATGGTGGTAGTCCACCATACACATGGGTGACACTATTGTATCCCCTATAGAATTGAAAGAATTTTATTTATATAATATAATAAATCCATAAGTATAATTATATTATAAATATTATATTTATATACTTTATATATGTCATCATACCCAATGGTGGGATGTGTTAGTGGAAAAAATAATGTCTTTGGTTCATGTGGCGGTAGTCCACTATGCACATGAACTATGATTTTATAAAAAATTTAATCGAAGTGGATATGGATATAGAAAATGACATAAAAATAATAAAGTTCAATTATATATAATATTATAAGGTTATAATATAATAATCATATAATAATAATTTATGGGTAGGGGGAATAAATAAAACAAAATGCTTCTTGAGGAACATTACTTATTCATCATGTATACTCCTTGGATTTCCACCAAAATCCTTCATTGGTTGAAATTATGTCCATAATAAGGAATATAAAATATGATTATAGAATATGGTATGGTATGAGGTTATTTAGTGTTTGAAAAAATGGTTTGTTTATTTGAATAACTAAGGAGAGGGGTGTCCTTTTTTAATTTGGGGAGAGAGAAAAATTTTTATTCTTGAAAAGAAATATGTGCTCCCACATGTTAGACATATTTAATGGTTAAAAAGGATCCATTATAGATCTTTAGTGGTTTAATAGTATAAATATTTGTATAAAATTGTTTTTATTAATGTTTATAGGTTATTATAATCCTTATCTTTTCAATTAAACCCCTAGTAAACCCATTTTTTTCTTTAACTATTGTAATTAATTTTTACTCTTTTATTAATTTATTTTTTTCAAAATTTATGTATAATTTATTAGATAATAAAAATTATTCTTATTTAAAAAATTCAATCCATTTGTAATAATTCAAATCATAAAATTGTATAATATAATTTTAAATTATCTACACAGGCGTGATGAGAAATCATGTTTTTTAATGAGAAAATGTAAAAACGATTACAATGTTTTTATGTCAATTTTCAATATGAAATTGAATAAAATTATATAAATTGGATTTATGTATATATAATTTAAATAATTTTAAATAAAATCTTGTTAAATATATAATTGTTTCTTTATAAATAAATTAAAATAAAAGGTAGTTTTCAATTAAGTTTCAATATTTTTCTCCATCCATCAAAAAATAAACTATTTTTGAAAATTATCATAACTTCACCACAATATAATTATTACATGATTATTTCAAAAAATAATTGTGTTCTGAAAAAATAATTTTTAAAAGGTGTAATATATTAAATTTAAAACAACACCCCGAGATGTGAGGAAAATTAGTTTATTGAGGAGTGTATTTTTTTAAACACAAGATGAATTTATATTAATTATAGGTATATTGAAAATAATTAAATGAATATGAATTAAAATTTATTTTTATATAGTCTATGAATTTCCCTAAAATTAATTTCTCATTATGTATTATTTTATCTCATTAAAATGGATAAACATTATGCATTTTAAACATATTTAATAACACCTATTTAATCCAAAAAACATACTTGTTCCAAAATAAAATATAAAGTTGTTTAAAATTTATTTAATTTTGATCAATATAATTAAATATTTCTTCTGTTAATTTAAAATAAAATTTTATATTTATGTTACTTAATTGTTGAAAAGAAAAGCCCATTTTTTTGGAAATTGGTATTTTCACAATTCACAGAGATATAAATATTTTCTAAAAAAACAAAAATTTCACCACACGTTAATTTATTTATTACAGTTAAAAAAATGATGTTAATTTAATCAAATAATTTTAAGAAATATCTATAAATAAACGATAATATTTTCTCATAATAATAAAAAAATCATTTTTAAAGAAAACATATATTTTTTAAATATAATTACTCTAGTAAAATTTGATTGATTATTTACTATTTGTCTATAAATACATAATATTGACTAGAAACATTATATACATATTTAATTTAGTATTTAATACAATTAATACTTTCATACTTAATTTTTATCTTATTATAATATTATTTCATTGTTGGGTGAAGATCAGTAGCACGTGTCATGCACGATATCGAAGAAACTCATAGTATTGTGTAAAAAAATATAAACTAGGTACTGTATAAAACTATATAGAAATGATTAAATTCGTTTGAAAAGGGATTTCACAAAAAATCGAGGTGTTATAATTCTAAAAAAGGTTTTTGTGGAACTCTCTTGATGATTTTGTTTTATTTATTTTCAATAAATGTTATGTTTGAATATTAATGAACTTCTTTTCATGTTAAAGACATGAACCAATGATTTTAAAGTGTCTTAAACAATATATTATGGATTTTTAATGCTAATATGTAGGTAAATAATAGAATAATGTAATGAAAGTTCCACCTCTCTTATCACTAAGTTGAGATACTATGAATAGTTTTTAGAGTATTTTTGTTTGATTTTATGAGATGTTATGACATGTTTGTGGGATGAGTTTTTACTGTGAAAAGACCCTACAATGGTTTGAGGATTCCCCAGTTCAGATTCATTAATTTCTTAATTTACCAGATCGAGACATAAAAAATATATAAATGGGTTTTGATGCCTCCATATTAACCCTAAGACCCTCATGAACAAGATTCAAAAGATTATAGTTAGTTAAGAAATTCATGTTACACTTATTGTTCATGCGGTCAATCTATATGGTCACCTGTTAGACGAATTCAATTGAAGTTGTCAAACACATAATTGACCTTCTGAGTTTGTTTATGTGGTCCATTTAATATCGACATGAGGTCAAAAGGAACAATTTTTTTATACATGGGGAAGAAGAATATGGAAAGTAAACTTTTATGACTTTTGGACACATCATATGTATATTTATTTTTGATCATATGACTCCATATCATTTGATTTTATGTAAAAGTGTGATTTTTTAGATAGATAAACAATAATTATCAGGCGTGGAACATTATCCATGCCGATATTAATTTATATTCAAATAAGGAAGAAGACATTGATATAGAGTAAATTCCATGTCACTTAATGAGATACAACAACACCATTCATACATATAAATATCAAGAAAGAATAATATTATAAATTTTATTAGAAACATTAATGAATATAACAATAATAATCCTAATTATTATTGGAATAGAAAATGTTAGTGTATTTTGGATAACCTGAATGAATATATTTGGCTCAATATTCAATGATTTTTAAGGAGATGATAAATTAAACCAAATATTAAAGTAGGCGTCAATAAGTAAACTTGTATTTTTTAACATTATAGCCAGAGAATGAAAATATTTGTAATTTTTGAATTTCAGTGTTGAGAACCTTGATATAGAAGAACTGATATACTACAATTTCTAATGTGGGGAAGAACTATTGAGAATATATGAAAGATATTATTGTGTAAATAATAAAGATAGGATCATCATCTAAAATCATTATGGATTATCATTAACTAAATTTATGTCATTCATGAGAAATAGTTGTTTTTTCTTATTGATGTGAGAAGTTCTAAATGTTAATGATCAAACACATTCTTGAGTTTCAATTGATAATAAAGAAAGGAATATGTGTATGGTGTAATATCCTTTATTCATTGGGAATTTATTCGTCTTTATGGGAGGCTATAATTGTTAATGAAATTTCTATGTCTCTCATATTTCTGCATTAATGATAAAATTTTGGAAGAGGTTCCTAGAAATCATGAGAGTGAAGGGATATAAATACAAAGACATAGTGATTCACATATATCACTATTTTTATAAATCATTATCTGATCCAACACTATTTGAAATTTAAAACAATGAGTCCACATATTATTCTGTTACCATCATTGAAATATATATATATATATATATTAATATATCTTGTTGACCCTATGATACATTAGACACAATTTCACCATTAAAGTGATTTTTTATACAATATGTTCCCTCTAACATGTAAATTTTTTTAGAGAATAATGTTTTTGATGTTTTGAAGTGGAATTGATATGTGAGATGGATTTTGTTTTTTATTCATAAGTCATATTCAATCACACATTATTTAAATTATAATACGTGATGTAAAGGTATAAAGCATGTTTTTTAAGAGGTTCTGAGAATAATAGAATTAAATTTATTACATCAATATTTTAATATATATTTCTAATAGTTAATGTTCTTTAGAGTTCTTAGAAACAGAATAAATATAGATTTGAGTATATCTAGATAAAATTTATGGTATTCTAGAATTTCGTGTATCATAAAATATTACAAAGTTCCAAACTATGTATAAGTCATTATCTAAAAACATATGATTCATTTTTTATATATAGGAAATTTTGGAAAATGTGTTGTGTTTTTATATATGTTATTTTGATCTATTTACATATCATTAGACCTAAATATGTGTAATTTTAGCCGATGTATATGTTTTTTTATCTATTCTATAATTTATTTTCCTTTTTGTATAAGTAAATTGACTATAAGTGAAAATGAATTTTTTGTTGTGTATGATTTATCACAACTCATGTATATGTTGAAAACATAGATAAAATATGTGATTTTAAAATAATTAAAATAAATAAATCATTATAAAAAATAATATCAATTAGGATGAAAGAAATGTTTTTAGATTATGGTTTAGACATAAAAAATGGGTTCTTTGATCATGAAGTTAGTGAATAAGTGGTTGGAAACCAATAATATAAGTTATTAATATGAATATGAATTTCAAATTCAAATATAAACTTTTTGTTTATTCCCATATCTGGGAGATAAAATAGAAATTGTGTCTTACATTAGTATAGTGTACAAGTATAATATTTTTTATCTTATTTATTATATAAAAATCATTTAATAATGTGATTACCATAAATAAATGTCTTTGTTATGAAAATAATAGAAATATAATGTTGGTTTCTATCTATGATCATCACAATAGTGATATATGGTGAAGAAGAATAAAGTCAGGTCACAACCAATATATCAACTAATAAGAAGTTCATGAGATATTTATATTTCTAAGTTACAATTATCATTGGATAAAAGTAATGTATCCCCCAAATATTCAATAAATAATTTCATTTCAATAGAACATTTATCAAGAGATAATAGTGCTTATTTTTCACATATAATTATTTTTTGATATTCATGGATTATCGTACACGTGACTGTGAATATGATGCATCATATGGTCTTATATTATTGTGAATCATACATAGGATTATACATATTGTTTCGACATGATATCCTCATACATTGAGTTTCTTTATTTGTTTTCTTCCTTATTGTGTATAAGATTTGATGTTAGATTTATCACTCTATATAGTGATAGGGGAAGATTTCGTAATAAATAACAAGATAAAATAAAAAAGATATCATACACTTATTCACCCATATACACAATGAATAAATAATTCTTATTTCATGAAGCACCTTAATTATTATCATATTAACATGGTTCTCCGTTGAATATCATGTTGTTTTATATTCACTACCTTGAATAAATTTTTAACTCTGTTGGTATTTGATTTCATCCAAAATTATCTCTCTATATGGTTGATATTATGGTCAGTTATTTTCTAGTTTTAAAATGGAGAACATCAATTCATTGAAAAACGGTTCATTCTAGTTTTTGATGGGAATAATTTATTCATTTGAAATTATCGTATGTAGGAATGATTATTTTCAATTATATTAAATGTTTTTTATTATTCCACAAAATGATTCATTATACATAATAAATCTATGACATTAAAATTAGTGGATATAAAAAATTTATTTAATTATCTTCATGATTAGAATTTCCAACTATTATCCTTATTAGAGAATTACATTACAAAATTCAAGGGAATATCTACATCAAAAGTAATATGGGATAAGATGATAAATATTTATGCAGGATGAATTAAGTAAATAATGAAAAATAATGTTAAGAGATTGATATATGAAGACATAATTATTCAATATTATGGATCAATAGATTACTACATCCAATGATTAAATTATATTGTGATAACTATCAGACATTTTTGTGATTAGTGGGAAGAATCTTTAGATGTATAGAATATACTATGTATATTTTCTGATAGTTTTGACTCAAAAATTTCAACATTATAGGATATAGATATATAACCACATCCTTGATATGATTTTCCAAGAATTATTTTGTTTTATTAGACTTTGAAGAAATGTTTTTAAACAAGAAGATATTGGATAACATGTAAATCCCATTATTTGATTTGAAGAGTGAAAATATTATAAAATGATTAGTTTTGAATGTAGAGGATTCTGTTTATGATGAAGATAATGAAATGGAAATTGAAAATCATATTTATTTCATTTAAATAAGTGTGATAACAGTTAAAGATAAATATCAAGGGGATTCAAGAATAAAGAGTTTTAGCTATAACAGTGTTGGAAATTTTATTGATAAGTGTACAAGGATGAATTAAAATGAAGATGAAGACAATGAAGATTTAAATTTTATTCCAAATATTTACATGAATAAAAAATAATCAAGGTATTATAAAAATTTAAAGTGAAATAATATCTATTTTAGAAGAAATTTTTTTTATCTAATCATTATGGTAGTTGTAGTAATGATGAAGTGAAAGTAGAAATATTTACTAAAAATGTGTTTTTTTATTTTAATGGTAAATGAAAATAGATTCAAAAGTGATGATAAAAATAGTTATGAAAGTGAATATGAAAAAGAGATGTATATTATGTTTAATATATAACAATAAAGTTTCATTTAAAGATCTCTAAATTAGAGTATGATATTATATGTTTGATTAGGGATAATCAATTTTATCAAGGAAGTGAAAATATTTCTATGGTAGATAACATAAAATTGTTGAAGGAGATTTATGATGCAAAGAAGTCCTTTGTTTATCAGAAGAAGCTAAAAATCATGTCTTATGTAAGGATAAAGGAGAATTAAAATAGCTTGATGATGATAAAAAAAGAATTCATATTAGAAGTTACAATAAATATTAATGGAAAAATCATTCCAAATTTCATTTCAAATGTTAGATAATGTTTAATGAAAAATTTGTTTTCTAATTACTAATAAAAAAAATTCTATTATTGAAAATAGGTTTGAAAAATATTTTGAAGAGGATAAGATGATGAATCTCGTAAAGATGAATTTTTTTAGAAAAATATTTGGTTGATTAAAAATATGAACCTTATACAATGAGTATCATTGTTTGTTTATATTCTCATTGTATTTTACTTTTTTAGTGATATAAGTCACTTAAACAGGTGGTGGAGTTTGATTTCATATGACATAATAAAATTAATGAAAATCAATATTTTTTACAGATTCACCCCCCATACACACGCATTGAATCCACAATTCCTATGTTTAGGAACACCAAGAAACTCTCCCATTATCATTTATCCTAAAATTACAATGTTAGCACCACATAAAATTCTTTCAATAAGGGTGATTTAATGAACCAATTACTAACTAAATACAAATATCAATTATAATTTATATAGATATCTCCTAAAACATATTCCTCAAAAAATAATGTTCTTATGGGATAAATTATATT
Source organism: Viscum album (assembly GCA_963277665.1). NCBI lineage: Eukaryota > Viridiplantae > Streptophyta > Magnoliopsida > Santalales > Viscaceae > Viscum > Viscum album. Next base: position 67,292,079 of record OY728139.1, read on the forward strand.
TATGATATAAAAATTAATATTTTCACTAAATATCTTTATTAAATCACTCAAAAAAACCATGAAAAAATTTCCCACACCCCCACCTAGTGAAATATATTCACAATATTAAAATTACCCTTCAAATAAAAAAAATATAATTAAATTGATTTTTTATAAAAAAACAAGGATTCAAATTATAGCCTTGTAATTTATATAATTAAATAAAAATGATACAATAAACATGGAACATCTAATTTTCATTTATTTTAATTCAAACATAGTATAAATATTATATTATTGGAATATGATTCCATCATCAATATATATTTTTAGAATGTTCACCAAACTGAGCCTCATCCTCTATCTAATACTATTTTCTATGCTTTCAAGAGTGTCCCTTATTTCCCTTAAAAACAAAACATATGATGATTTAGAATACTTTTTATTTCTATATTGATTGATGACTATAAATTTAATCTCCATAGATGGTAAAAACTTATATTGGTATGACTACATTACATAATCCATATATTTTAATTTCAAATCAACTTATTTCATTTTTCCATCATAATTCCACCATCATCATATTTGGAACAAATGAAATTTACATAATCTAGATGATTTTTAAAATATTTCCTCTTACATTAAACTATGATTTTCCAATTCAATTTAATAATTCACCCTAAAATTAACACATTAAATCTAATGTCTAGGAAAATACACCTCATGAAAAATTTACCCATTGGAGATTTATTTGCATCTAGTTTACATAAAATGTCACCAACTCAATGAAGTGGCTTTCATTTCTTATCACTATTATCACCCTATTATATACCTTGAAATTGTGTTTCCTTTGGCACATTCACACTCTTAGGGTAAATACATTTAATTAATATGGTATTGTAATATTATCAAGGAAATGATTTGGCCAACTAATCTAGAACATTGAAATACCAACATATGTATTACATCCAATAATAGTAGTCTTATTGAGTTTTAAATTAAAAATCTATGGAATTTTAGATAATTAATTATTTTAACCTTTTAGATCTATTTATTCAACCATAATGAATACATATAATCCAATAAATCATGAGGTTTTTACATTGAAAATTATTGGTCCTGATATAGAAATTGAGGTAAATTCAATTATACTAATTTATTCTGAGTCCAAGAAGAATTTTTTAATGAAACAATAAAACATTTATTCCGTATAAAGAATTATTTTGATATAATTCTAAAAAAATTAAAAAATTATTTTTTTATTTATTTTTTGAGTTGTTGGTGGGGGATTTAATGTCCATTTTGGGAGAATTCATGGGGTGTTAAAACATATTTTCTTTCATAACATCTAGTGGCCCCCACTGATTTATTATTGGCAACCTAGTGGATGTGGAATTTGATGAAATTTATTTTGGTCACCTAGCATGTTCCCAATAACCCTTGAATGGGATTCTGGTGGCCACTATGTACCTGATTGTAGAAAAAGGCATTCGATATGTTTTTTCATTGTTTATTTCAATTTTTATTGATAATTAAACTTAATTTTTTAAATTTCTAAAACAATTATACCCTTCTGACTTCCTTCCCCTATATATATGTTTCAGTATTATAGTACCCCTCCTACTTTGTCTTTATAATAATAATATCCTTTATTTAGGATCGCAATCATGGACCGTTTATCATAGGATGTTTCTATAGGCATGGCCAACACTCTTAATTCAATCTCTATTCTTTGTTTCCTCGTAGTTTAGCCATGTATCATTAGTGACAAGTAATTTCAGGTATTTTAACAAATTTATTAATTTCCAATTGATTGAGGAAGAATTAAATATTGGGTTCCCATAAGAATGACATTGTTGGATCTATATTGGTTGTCCCATACATTCTTGTTGGTATTTACTTGTTTGAAATTCATTTTATGAAATATAAGGAATGATAATATGGTGGTTATACGATAAAAATAATCTAATTTTGTTTCCTTAAATACCAATTATATGATTAGGATTAGGGAAGTCCATTAGTGGTATATGGGAGGGGTGATATGGAACTATTTCTCATGAATGAATATTTTTATATTTCATAGAAAATGAAACAATTAATTTTGGACACATAATTTTCAATTTTCTCAAGAATGAAACCATGGAAAATTATTCAATTTCATATTATATATCTAATTAAAAAATACCTTAAGAATTATTAGTTATATTAGAGGGATAAAATGGTCTTCATTATTGGTGTGGTTGAGTGGCTTGAATGCTTTAAGCCTTATATATAAAATAAATATTGAATTCTACAATTTGGTTTAAAATAATAAATTGTATACACAAATGACCAAATATAATAATAATGGTACCCTATCAACCTATATTTTTTTTCTAACTCATATAATTTTATTGAGTTAGTGATCCATCATCCACCTTTAAGATAATGCCATAGAAGAACCTTATCAAATTTTATATTTCTAATAGTGGTGAACTGTCTACTTGAGGATACATTTTGATGATATATTATCCATCAATTTGGGTAGTCTCAATCGTGAATCAACCATTCGGGGGATGGTACTTGTGTATATTCTCCAGATAACTATTAATTTGGTGGTGCATCATACACTAAGAGTTTGATAACAAAATCCTATCATCCACCTGAAGAGTCAATTATGATGGTGCATCATCTATACATAGTTTATTGAATTGGTAGTGTATCATATATCAATTTTATGTAATGTTATAATACAGTATACCCACGGATGAGTAGTGTTTTTGGATCATCCAATTGAAATTTAAGACTGCTTATTCAGAAGGAGATGTTTCATTCTTTGTTTACATTAGATTTATGATGAAACATTCACTTTGATATATTATGTCAGAGATATATCATTAAAATAGTGATGCTTGATAGTGATAGCAGATTCGTATTAACTATGATACAAGGTGTGATACACCTTTCTTCCTTGAGGATTTATGATGATAAGGGTATATTATAATATTTCAAAACTAAATGAATAAATTATAGTCACACATGGGTTAGATTTTGATTACTCCATGAATTTATATGATATTTATTACTTTACTCTTTAATAAATATATATCAAGAATGCATTTAAATTCATTGGACTTGTTAGGTAAACCATTGGTGTAGGAATATTTATTTTTACTCACACCATGATTATGCATTGTGGTACCCAGGTAGACATCATGATTGATGAATCATGTAAGTGAAAGTCCCCTAATTGTTAGATGGTTGGTCTATGATGCACAATTGGAGTTGGGAGATAGGATTTGGCCATGACATAGGACTAGTTTTGTTTATTTATGATTTTTTTTCATGGAGATGCTATTGTATATGATACCCCTAATAGAGATATTTTGTTTTATATACCTCATATAACGATAATAATAAATAATTTTGAAATATCATAATGTTGATATTTAATTTTTTCTACCATTAATCTATTAAATTTATTCTTATGTTATTATTATATTGTGACGAATGAATGATCATTATTATTCAATTCTGTTTTATGGTTTATTTATTAAGGTTATAGTATCCCAAAATGATTACGTTGACCCTCGCCACTATTTGAAATTATGTGGAATCTACATAGGTGTGATTTAGGTATTTGAAGATTTGTATTGGTTATGATTTATGTTAACTAAGTTAGTGATTTCACATAGTGGTATCAGAGCCAATTGTAAGAACCCATATCATCTTTTCAGGTATGTTTTTCCTTTTCTTGTTGTTTTTTTTTAGAAAAAGAGGAAAATATAAAAATTTAGAAGTACACATTGATTACTTTATGAGTAGACAATGTGTAATTTATGTGTACATGTTGTGTACTTCGTTTCCATAGGAGTCCGTGTGCTGGTCATGTCAAGGCCACAGACAAGGTCGTGTGGGGTATGTGGAGGCTACCTAAAGTGGAGTACGAAAATAGTAAGTACACTCCATGTACTCCAAAGGTACACACCATGTATTTATTTCCTTAAACGCACTGGGTTCACATCTGACAGACAAAACCATCTTATTTTAGGTTCTATTCGATTGAGAGAACTCATACGGGCGCAGATCTTTGATGAACCCCCGAGCCTCTGTCCTCTCTCTGAATCGAACACCGTTGATTATGTTGGAATCACATCGGTGAGTTATCTCTCCTACTCGATCATCGTTTAATGTTTTCTCTTTTTTACACGTTATTGTAGGTTGAATGTTTTAGACATTTTTCTATATCTATGACATTCTAATGAGATTCAAGCCTCGTGATTCAGGTATATAGATCTCCTAACCACGTGGTCGGTGTTTTGTGCCTTTCCGCTAAAAGTCAATGATTATTTTGTTAAATTCCACCAATACCCTTGAACGGGGTATTGTGTGTTTAGAATTTTTAGCCCTATTGTTTTCCTTCTTCACTTATATGCTAGAGTTGAGGATACTGAATGTGAATAGGGTTAATTGTTATTCTTTCGAAATGTTTTTCATGCATGTTTTTCCTATCTGGAACATTGGGTATAGTTTTCCTATTTGGTTTCTGTTTACATTCCATGCCTAGTATTGTAGGATGTTATGAATGTAGTTATAAAGTGCTGATATTCCATAGAATTCTAGCCAAGTAGTTCATGAGGTTTACTTGGCCGTTATGCATGCAACACTTTCTTGACATACACAGGGCTGTGAGAACCTAGTGTATATACCATAGAGAGAATTGACGTTGGGGGCTTCTCCTGAGTGTCTTTATAATTATATTATGTGAGTCCATAGGGGGAATTGACGTTGAGTGCTTCCACATAGTTTCTATGGTTCCTTGATGAGGGACACATAGATAATTGACTTTGAGTGATTCCCTAGAGCGCCTTTACTATGATATGAGACTATATGGGTAATTGACGGTGAGTGCTTCCTCAGAGAGTCTATACATTAGCTGAACCAGAGGGGTGAGACTGTGTGTGCTTCTTAGAGGGTTACACGTAATTCATAGGTGGGTCCATAGGGGATAGGTTGTGGGTACTTCAAAAAGGGTTACCTGTTGTGTTATCTATTTTGATGTTGTATGTTGTGTGGTGTTTTGAATTCTAAAACTAATGATTTTTTAGCGCTTAATGCTTCCTCGTTTTCTGCTTTCAATAATTTTACCTGCCAAATATTTAATGACTGTTAGGCACATATCTCGTGTTGGTTGCCTACTAGGATTTAGTCTCACACCCTATTTGGGACATTCTTTTGGGCCAAAACAGATTATATTGCTACAGGTATAGATAAGGGTAAGTGACTTTCTTCTTCAGGTACTTGTTTACATTGGAGCTGGAGAGAATGAGACCAAGCTGAAGCTTGAGATGCTGAGGAGTTGCTCATCTTTTTTCCTTTTGTACTTCGGTTTAGTAATTTATTCAGTATTGTGACTTGTTTGGCTATTTTCCTAGAAATATATGTATCATTAAACTTTTACATATATTTATGCTCCACTTGTTTCTTTATCATTCTTCTGCTGTTTACTGTTGTTGGATATTTACTTCCTCCGCTATTGTGCATTGTTTACCTCTGCAGTGTACTATACAAATGAGGGTGTAGTTTCCCACTATCACACCCAAGGACCTTACAGCTAGCTGACAACATCTAGTGTTCAGGGAAATGTGCTTGAGGCCATGTGACCAACCGGGTACAGGGCGCCTCTGGGGGGCTTCTGAAACTGGGACATTTCACCAATTGTTTATTTCATATTAATATATTAGATATTTTATTCATAAGATGGGGTATTTTTATAGAATACTAAAAATATTGTTCAAGCGAGTAGCTAAACAAAATATAATGGAAGTCCATGTAACCTTGGATGGAACTTATATTTTTTTTGTTGTTAATTTATAATTATGTTAATTTTATCAAACATGATACATTGTTATATATATTTATTGTTTATGGATTTTTACTCTTGTTATGAGGAGTTAAATTTTGGAGTTTTCATGCATCATTATTGGTTCATGTGGATCAAATTACAATAATTTTATTACATTTGATTTATATTGTTGATTTTATATTGGGTTATTCTATTCAAATATTCAACAATAATAATGTTTTTTTATAAGTTTATATTCTAATTCTACATGACCAGCTCTTAATTTCAAACTAATGATGTAGAAGTATAATGACTATTATATGATCTTATATGAGATTTCACGTGATACCAAATTGGTATGGTTAAGATAATATCAATTCAGGATTTTTTATTCCTTTATATGCTCGTGTGTGTGGATTTACTATGGAGTGGTGTGTGTTTTTTATTTCATACCACCAACTGTGATATCATTACCAATGATTGAATTTTTATGTGAGTAATGAAAATGTAATTATAGATATATTCTATTATAGAGTTATACCACTGAGTGATATGAGGGTTTGCATGAGTATACTCCCCTTGATGGTGGATCAAGATCCACCTTCTCTCCCTCATACTCATGTTTATTAGAATATGATATAGAGTCAACTCCATGTGTTACAACCCATGGAACATGAGGTACCTAGGGTTGTGTCAACCATATGAGACCTCACCCATGAGTTTTAACAATAACATCCACCAATTTTTATGGGAGAGGGTGGACCATGATTTTTTTTGGATAGAGTCTATATAGACAATATTCAATCATACTGACACATACCTTGTGAGTCATGTGTCACTTTCTACCAATATGTTTAAAGGAGTAAAAAAGTGTTGGTGAGATATCATGGTGTAGAAAAACCATTATGTGGTGTTGTTCTGGAAGGACTTTACGTTACTATTTTTTATTATAAATTCCCCAAGCCTACAATGACTAACGAAGGATATGAATCCATAAATATATACAAGGATCATGATTAAAATGGATTATACCACCTATTTTACTAACTTGTTCAGGCTTAAATATGCATTGGTGAGTGGTAAGACTTCTTAGGTCATGAATTTTGAGGATTTCTTATGGTATTCTCTATGGTTATATGTGAATAAATTTCAATTTATATTCCTCTCAGAGTTCACGATTATATGATAATTATGGAGAAAGGTTGTACCTATGATAGATAATCATTATAAAAAACATAATAACTAAGGCTAGAATTAAGTTTATAGGGAGTCAAAAGTAGATGTGTGAGGATTGATACATAGATAGATAGGATAAGTGTAACTAGGGTAGAGGTTTATTATTTCATTTGTGAGGATAGACTTAGTCAATTGTTATAACTGAGTAAAATAGATCCAAATTTATCTTTATTTTGTCTAATACCCAAATGAGTGCCACTCTGACAAGTTAGTGGAGTATCTATAGAGGTATTATTGTATAATAGCATATATATAATTTCATAATGGATGTACTGATCCCTAAGGTTTAGGATAAGGTTCAAGGGTAAAATAACATATTATAAATTGGGGATCCTCCATTTCTTCATGTTTTAGAAGAGTTTTTGTTCCCCATGATATTGGGAACCAGTGCCAGTAAGGTGATTTCCATCGAGTGAGTTAGGAGTTGGGAGTTAGAACTAGGGTTCATGAATGTTTCACAAACTTCGGTAGATGTATAATGTATAGGTAGGGGATCCATCATCAATTCATGGTATAATTATTGTGGAATTATCCTCAAGATCTATTATATTTGATATGAGTTAGAGCTACTCATTCATATTTTCTTATCTCGTGCATGATTTGGGATTTAATATGAAATATATGTATGGGGATTTGTATGTTAATATAAAATTAAGAGATTTACTAATTTTTATCTAGGTAAGTTTGGATAATGTTGTAGAGATTAGCAGATGTAGGAATCTATTATATTTTCTTATGATTGAGATGTGTAGTTTTGATGTGATCATTTTGATTGATTAATTGATTCATTATCATGAAAAAATCAACTAATATCTTATATGATTATATTTTATAACCTTGTAGGATGATATTTATAAAAATATTTCCTAGTGATATTTTCATTCAGCCAGTTTTAGATTCTAACATTAGTTACTTGGAGTGGTTAAGGAATAGTTAGTTAGTGATTCTTTGTGAAATGAGGTGACTTATGTTCTAGTCATTCCTCTAATCATTAGAAAATTTAATGATTTATTTATTTGGTATTTATTATAATTTTTATAGTTTTATATTAAGTTTAAAAACATGTTTATATAGAATATTTAGACCATATTAATTCCAACATATATGATGGTTCTTACAGAGATTCAATAGAATATGTTTCAACTAGAGTATTTTAAGGGAAATGGGTTTATTTAACCAATAATGATTCATTATTGTTCTAACCTACTATCCACCAAGAATATGGAAAATAATTATGATTTTGTGTTTAGTAATTACAGATAAACATAGAGAATGATAAGAACTGATATCATCTTCCTCATATTTATGACATATTAGTTGTTATCAGAAGATCTAAGTTGTTATCCAAGATCAAAATGCCGTTAGTTTATCTCCAAATTCAAGAGGGGAATTTTGGTATATCATGTAGTTATTTAAGAATTATGCATGACCTCTATGAGTATCTTGTGATATTATTTGGGTCTATGGATGTACAAATTTTTTTTTATGGAAATTATTAAGAGGATCTTAATTCCTAATATGGATTTATTCATAGTTGTGATCAGTGATGAAATTTTGGTGTTATTAAAGTTGAGGGAGGACCATTACCACAATCATGATATTTATTTGAGTATATATTGAACCCATAATCTATATATAGTTTTTATAAGTGTTTGTTATAAATCAATAAGTTTTAATTCTGGGAGCATGTGATACCAATGGTAGGCATATTAGTGGACCCAAAGATGATCGAGGTTGTGAATTAATAAGAGTGTCTTAACTAATTTTTTAAGATCAATTTTTTCTGTGTTTGTTTGGTGACAAAGAGTATTTTGTTATAGGATTATCCAATTTTCTTAGTGACTATGATGACTCTATAAAGAAAGTAGTGAAATTAATGTTGTTAAATTCTTATGATAGAAACTTTTAAGAGTTGAAATGAAGACTGTGATCTATTCAAAACCTAATATAACTTATTCAATATAAGGGTTATATTTACAATTAAGATATATGAGGATTATTATTATAGGAAATATAACATAGGTCTACAGAGTAGTCTCTTATAGTAATAAGTAGCTAAATATGTAAGAGCGGAACTGCCCAACACATGATTTTGAGATAAAAATTGTTGTGTATATTGGTATCACTAAATTTTGGGTGAATGGTTAATGGTTTATAAAAATTATAAGATCATATGGTGTCTCATTTACTAGTGGTACTATAACATTCATCAGGAGAGATTGGTCTAGTGAATATAGTCTCTTGATTTCAAGATAATATATACCCCTAGGAAGGGGAATGTCATGCATGAAACACTAAGTAGTAAGAATGAATCTCAGATGGTGTATATTTCGAGTGGTGAGAGGCTAGTGATAAACCACTTAACTAATATTTGTATTTCAATTTAGGAGTATTAGTTAAGGTTTACTCTGTCACCCTTGATTATTTTATCCTTATTTCACAATAGAGCGAAATAGATTCCATTATCTAAATGAGATTATTTGGTGATGTGTTATAATATATATATAGTGGGAAAATTACGTGTCACAATCGAAATATTTATATGGTCACCCCCAATTTTCATAAATTAAATTTAAATAACATTTATAGAAAATATAATACATTATAAAAATAGATTCACATGCACTGTACTATTTTAGTGCCTTTTGGAAACATAGAAACATATAAACTAGTACATAATTGTGATACATTATATCCCACTAGGTTCTTTTTTACTATAACCTTTCTTATACAAAAAAACTAATAAATATCATCATAAACTAGTGAAGGAAACCTAGAAATGAGTGATATTAGATGCTTAGTAAGAGTAAAAACGGTGACATGTAAGCATAATCATAAGCATAAGGGAATGAAAACATGTTCCAGAAAATTGAAGATCATACCCGGTATATCTATGATCATATACATGAATAATGGGATAAATAATTGTCGTTAATAATACATGAATCATGTGGAAATAAAGAACATAATCCATAGAAAAATTACTTACTAATAAAACATTTAATTTTTTGAGACACATAAGCAAGTATAATGATTAAAATAGTATTCGATGAAACACTTCCAAGGTGATATTTTTGGAAAAATTCCTTTACTGAACAAGGTTCACACCCAGTTCTGGCCCTATATTAATGAACTGAGTTCACTCCTCATTCAGCCTTATTTTACATAATTGCATTCACTCATCATTATAACCTAGTATTACTAAACCGGGTTTATTTCTCATTTCATCCCCATAATACTTGATTGTGTTCATCTCTCATTCTATCCTTGTCTATCTCATAATATATAAATCTTTATCAAATACATTAGAAGGAGATATATATACCACCCATATCATAATGAAATCCTAAATACATGTTCCAAAAAATAGTAAACAATCATATCTTGACCCAACAAATTAAATGGCTATCATAAAATTTTAATCATATCATAACATGTGGTAAAATACAGGTTTCATTTTATTATATACATAACCCATGAAAAAAATTGTATTTAATTAACATATAACCCATGAAATGAAATTAATTTCATAAACTTATAACCCATGAAAAAATCGAATTCATTAACATATAACACGTGAAATGAAATGGATTTCATCAATATATAACCCAGGAAAAGAAACGGGTTTCATAAAGACCATGTCATCAAAAACATTTAGAAAAATAAACACTATTATTTGAAAAAAAATTCATTAAATCATAAAATATATTGAAAACCATTTTCTTGAAAATAATCATGAATTATTATAATGAAATACTTAAAACACTATTGGAAAACATTTTCTTTTAAAATATATAATTGGAGTTTGAAATGTTTTTGAAAACTATTTTCCTTAAAAATTTAAAAAAAGTTCTTAAAAACATTTGGAAAGCCATTTATTTGAAATTAATTAAAATGCTTATAATTATGGCTTGAATTCATTTTGAAACCCAATTTCCATAAAACCTATTAAGGATGCTTTAAAACATTTGGAAAAAATTTTCATTGAAAGCTAATAAATGAATATTGTAAATATTTTGAAAACCATATTACATAAAAACTTATGAAATAATATTAAAATCCATTTTAAAAACATTTCCCATGGAAAATACATTGAAAACATATAAATAAATCATGGAAATGTTCTGAAACCCATTTATTTGAAATTAATTTTTTTTTTAAAAATTCGTAAAAATGATCATTTCAAACATGATAAGGAAGATACGTAGAAATGATAATGGGTGAATCTATATATCTCATACAATGTAAGAAGAATATTACGTTTTCATGGTAAAAGGGTAGAAAAATTACTTTTAAAGAAATAGAAAAGAATATTCCTTTGAAAAAAACATTCAAAAACAAGAAGGGAAAAAATTTATTTTAAATATTATAGGATAATATTACAATAATTAGAGAATCTCTTTTTAGGAATCACTGTATTTATGTAACATATATTCCCAACTTAAGAGATGGTAAGGCCAAGATTCCCTAAAAAACATTCATAACTATCTTATGTACCAATTATTTGAATTATTCTACCAACAAAATAATATATATTGAAATAATATAAGATAAAGAAAATCATTATTGTTATTGAGATATGAATCAAAATATTCCATCGAAGGAATCATAATCATTAACACTCTCAAAAAATGACACGATTATTTCAATAAACTCTTATCACATTGTAAATTCATATTACACTCTCTATATAAGAGAATTAAATTACCAAAAGTATAAAATATCATGAAAATAAGTATATTCATGATATGACATGTAAAAGGGAATTATATACACCTCCAAAAATAAACTAGGTGTATCCGTCCTAATGAATGTAAATTGAGACAAAACTATCTTATAGATTTGGTAACATTTGAAACAAAAACCCCATGAAATATAGTTCATAAAATTTATTTTTAAATACTCATAAATTGAAGTATATGTGACATATAATAATTTCATGGGCAGTACATACACCACACAAAATAATTCAGAGATGAATAAGGCATGTATCACACGAAAAAATGTGAGATGACATTTCCCTTACCCTGAGTCTTGAATCTCATCGTACTCATTGAAAAAAAATATAATATATATAAATTTATTATAAATATTTTACATGACCATATTTTTATATCTAATAACATATATGGTTTGATTATGTCTTTATATTACACTCTAATTAATAATCTTATGTTAAGGTTTCACTTCGGGTAATATCCGTGTTATTTATTGTGTGTGTCTTAATTTGTTAAATATTTTGTTCTTATACTTATATAATGATTCCATTATGTAAAAAACTGTATATATATGATTTATATTTAGTATTTTTTTATTATATTAATATATATTATATAGATGTTTGAAAGTAAATACACCGTTTTTGGAGATGGTAAGCCGTACGTTCGCATGAACATTATTTCTTTTTTTTTATCATATTGAATGAAAGAATGAAAATGAAATATTTTTATATATGATTATATGAATATAAAATCATTAGAATATAGTTTTTATTTTTAATATATATATATATATATTATATGTTCACAAAAACAATCATTAATAAATTCCATGCTACGTGTGAATGATTCACATCATTTTGAGGGGTAGTAGATAACACTTCCTCAAACGAAATTAACGTATTCACACCAAATAGGATTTAAAATAATATATTGGATATAGAAGAAATATATAAATATATATATATAATAAATATTATATATGAAATATATAAAAAAAATCATTATAATTTTCACCCTGAGAGGCGGTAAAGGAAAAAAATGAACAATCATTGTTTAGTGTGGTGGTAGTTCACCGTAGACATAAATAACAAGTTCATTACCCATTAGATAGATGTGTGTGTAGGTGGAGGTTAAAACACTATAATAAAATCATAATTGTATATTGAGAATAATTTTTGTTATAAAATCATGGAATAATCTTAGGGAAGGGGTGGATAAAGAAAATAAAAGAAATGATCTTAAGAGAAGACATTACCTCTTAATCAGGTAACACTTTTTGGTTTATGCCAAATGGTTTCCTCGGTTTTATTTCCTTCTAATAAGAGGCCTCAAGTATGAAGGTATGGATGTTGTTAATTTTATGGGGCATGTTTTTCCATAATATAAGTATTTTGTGATGTGTGAATAAGAGGGAGGGTTGGTGACCTTTTATAGGGAATGGGAAAGTCTGATGTGGTATTTTTCAAAAAAAAGTTATGTATACCCATGTGTTTACCTAAAAAAAGTCATACCAAACAATAAAAACTCAATAATAAAAGGTTAATGGATCTATAATTTCTAGAAAATGGGTTTTGGGAATGTTTATAAGTCGTTTTAATGTCTTTAATTTATGGTTTGGTCTCTAGTTATACTTAATTTTACATTAATCGATATAATTAATTTAAAATAAATTTACTAGTATTTTGCGGAGACAACAATGTTGAAATTATTAATAATTATAAATAATTATGATTAAAATATAGAATCAATGTTTTCAAATTATAATCATGTAAATGGCTGATATTTATTCAAAATCAATACCGTATTCGTGTCGATAATGCCGTTTTTAATGTAAAAAGATTCAAAAGTTTGATATGTTTTTATATCCAATTTCAGTGAGATATTGATCAAAATCACCTATATTTTAATAATTCATAAAAATATTATATAATTAATCATTTAAAAAATTTTAAAATATAATTTATCCTTTTAAATAAATTAGATGAAAAATACTATTGAATTAAAATTCAGTATTTTTAAATAATCATTAATAAATAAAACCATAAGGAAAAATACCATAAAATTATCCTTAAGTAATTTTTATGATTTGATTTTAATTTTTCTGTTAATTTTGATATATTAGTTATATAAAAGATACAGAATTTGGATTTAATATTGTTTCCCCATTAAAAAGTGGTAAAGCTTCATTTATTTATATATATATTTTTAAGAATAAAATTGGGTCTATTCTTATATTATATCATTCAAATATATTTGACGATTTTCAATTTTTTTTGAATATATAACATATAAATTTAATTAATATCATTAACTATTTTTAATTAATGTTACATTATAATATAAATCCATTTTTTCACATTAAATAGTCTTTTATAAAATCAGTTCAGTTTATTTCATTTGTTTTATGTATTATTTTCAAATTAATAGGTAACGAATAGATTAATATATATATATATATATTCATAAGTTATTTAATCCTAAATAATTCAGTTTAAGGGACATGTTAAATCTTATTAAATAATAATATTTTAATGATGAATTATTTTTCAGTAACACTCGATCATGCAAGTTACACAATCCATTGTGGCAGTCAGTCTTGAATGTAACATAACTTAACCATTGTTTTCCATATAGATAAGGCTAAAATTTATGTTGCAAGTAGTGCAAAATTAACTTTTTGTTTAATATAACATAATAAAAACATTGTTATTTAATAAAAAATAAAAAAAATTCAATTTTTTATGAAATGAATAATATCGAAAAGATTAAATTAATTTGAAAAATAATAATTCACAAAATATCAGGGTGTTACATTTCACCCCCTTAAAATGAATTTCTCACTAAAAATTCTTCTTGTTAATCAATTTTTTTTAATTTAAAGTTGCTTCCATAGAAATCCCCACCATCAAAATAAATTCTAAAACTTGTTTTAACAAATAAATGTTGGAATCATAAGAGTTACCCAATGTAACTCATAACTAGCTTCCCATATAAGAGAAAACAGATGGGAAGTGAAAAACATGGAAATATAAGATAAATCTAACAATCATGTTCAAATAAAGAGTAATGGATAACTTGTTTAGGAGACTGTTAAAAATCAAAAATTATTTAATATATAATGAATTAAAGGACCATCTGACGCATCAGAAACAAAGGTACTAGGATAACATTTTATCTAAAGATAATTTTTCAAAATATGATAAATATTTTTGAAAAGATATACTTTAAAAAATTTAGGATAATCTCTCCATTTTTTGTTACTTGATACACTTCACCTCTTGCCAAAAATTGAACTTGAATTTTTCATTTTGGAAGCACTAATAGATTATGAGATCAAGGGTAATTCATCCCATATCTCTTCGGTTTCCATCAATGAACAATTTTTAGAGCATGTAATCAAATATGGATGAATCCTTATGTGCTGAGATAATACTTCAAACTCACAATTATCATAAGAAGTTTAAAATAAAATTCTCATAAATTGTTAAACATATAACCCTTATAAATAATGAAAATACAAATAATTATAAATAAAGTAACAAAATAAAATTAGCATTGATCCCTGTATATCAATGTTGTTCTTGGTTTTCAAATTCCAAACATGTGAATACCCTCATCATATATTCTCTTGAATCGTGGTAACAACCTGAATTACCATAAATACTATTGAAAAACATTTATGTATCCTTATAAGATAGGGTGTAAGATATATTCAAAAAATCCAAGACGTTTTAAGTTTCATCCCTGATGATATAGACATTTTTTAACCAATAAATCATCAGTTCTAGTGTAATTAGTGTTATCCAATTTTCATTATACAAATAAATAAACTCTTCATCCAAGATTGTCACAATTTTCTCAACATATTTATCATGTTTATAGTTAACATTCTTTAATCACAACGTCACATTTCCATGAAATCACCATTCATCCAATCATTCTTAACCCAAATTGAAAAATTATACTGAAAATTCATATATGTTTCAGGATTTATATAACATAATCCCTGAATTCTAAACATAAATAGTTTATTCAAAAACATTATTATTAAACCGTTACTAATGATTCATCAAAAAATTCAGTAATACATATTTTCTATAATATGAAATAAGAATCACGACTTAAGGTTCAGAAACCAAAATATAATCATGATTATTATATTTAAAGTACATAATACTAGAAGAAAATCGCAAACCTTCAACATGAAATTTGTGATCTCTTTATCTTCAGAATTATAACCATACCTCATTAAATATACCTTATTATCATTATGATATTTACACTGTAGATATAAATTTTCATAATTCCCATACTTTCAACATCTAAAACATTCAATGTTAATAATGTTCCTCCTTGTTCTCTCCATTTACTAAAACATGAAATCATGGGGTGATAAACACAAATAATATAAGAAACCCACATAATCAAGAAAATAATTACCTATAGAATGTATAAATCATGGAACCTTACATAATCTATGTCACCCTAGATTCATCAAAGGTTATTTATAGACAATATAAATTTAAATCATTCATAATGGTTTGTGAAGAGTTTCTGATTTCCCAAAGAATATCCATAGGGGGTGTCAAAATAGGTGTGCGGCAAGGCCTGTTGTTGGGTACCAGAATACCCTGTGTATGGCCCATAATGACATTAGATAATTGTACCCCCTGGTATATATATTCAAATTATATATCCACTTTTATTATCAAAAAAGGGATGTATTTTTATGAAACCACTAACTCTATCCTTTACCAATAGTTTAGGAAATTTTCTGGTCATTAACTCTTCTTCATACTTATCCTTTGAGACATCCCTAGAAATATCATTAGAAATATACATAGTTACATTAATAATGATTTCTCATACTATCTTACAATGTTTAAATAATCCTTTTCTTTGATACTAACAATATTTACCCTCACATTTTATAAATTTACATTATATAACATTCGTAGAATACATAAAATTTTATACAAATAGATTTCGAATGACCGTACTAGTCTAGTCATGTTGGATACATTGAAATATGAACAATTTTACATAGGATAACTACATTATCCCACATGAGGTTCTTATTGACTATTACCCTTCATAGACACATGAAGAATAATATATATCATTACAATATTGGGGATAAAACATAAAATGGGGTCACCTAAAATTATTAGTATTGGTAAAGAAGGGAGATATGTAAAAATAATCATGAGAATAAGGGTCTCAGAAAATGATTTGGAAAATAAAAGATCATACCTTTCATATAATAGATTATATACATGAATCATGGCATAAAGATCAATAGTTCATAAGTTATAAATCATAAGGAAATAAAGAACATAATCCATGAAATAATAACATAAGAATACAACAAGGAATTTTGGAAGACACATAAGCATGTATAATGATTTCCATAGTAGTCAAGGTATCACTTCTATAGACATATAATGGAAAATAGTTATATATTGAATTGCATTCATACCCCATTCTATCCCTGTAATATTGAACTAAGCCCACTCATTATTCTAGCCCTGTATTACTAAACCAGGATCACTCTTTGTCCAAGTCCTATATTACTAAAATGAGATTATTTCTGGTTCCCGCCCTGTAACAGTAAAATGAGTTCATTTCACATTTTATCCATGTCTATCTAATGAGAAAAAAATTCATTACCAATTAATTGGAGGAAGTTATTGGTCTCAACCATCTCATAATGAAATCATACACACATGTTCTACAAAATCATAAAAAATAAAACGATAACATATGTCATGGAATGGATATCATAATCATGTAATCATATCATAATTTGTGGAAAATATTGGTTTTATATTGTTATAAACATAACCCATGAAAAGAATCATATATCATAAACAAATGACCCATGAAAAGAACTAGATTTAATTAACATATAAACCATGCTAGGAAATATATTTCATAAACATATGACATGATAAACAAAATAGATTTCAAAAACATATAACCCATGGAAAGAAATGGGTTTCACAAATACCATATAATAAGTCAAAACCCATTTAAAGAATTAATATGAAAGGAATATTTAGATTATTACATAGAAAAGCAAGTGTAACATCAACATATGTCATCATATATGGAAAATAAATTTGTATTATATTTCAAAAACATTTTTTGTGGAAAATATCATTCTAAGAATAAAAACGAACTTTAAAATATATAATCTTTTTCAAAAAAATTCTTCTAAAAAATGTTAAAATATTATAAAAAAATTGAAAATCATTTTAAAACTATTTTCTTTGAAAATATATAAATAGAACATGAAATGTTTTTAAAAATGATAATCCATAGAACTTATAAAGGCAGCATGAAAATATTTTTAAAACAATATATTTTAAAATACATCAAAAAATATAAATAAGTCATTAAATAATTTAGAAAAAAATTCTCTTTGAAGACATATAAATGAAATTTTAAAAAATTATGAAAATAATTATACCTAAAAACATATTAAATAAGATTTAAAATATTTTGAAAACCATTTTTCATGAAAACATATAATATAATTGTAAAATCCATAGTAAAAACACATTCCTTGTAATATAATTTGAAAGCATATAAATAAACTATGAAAACATTTATTTTAATTTTTTTATAAAAATATTCTTGATGATTATGATTTTAAACATGTTAAGGAAGATTCATATAAATAAATGTGGGTAAATCTATACATGTCTTATAATGTAAGAATAACATTATTTATACTTTCTAAAAGGTTAAAAAAATGAATTTTCCAAAAAAAGTGAAGAATATTAATTTGAAAACATTGGTAAAAGATAGAAATGGAAATAAAGTATTTTAATGATTATAGGATAATTGTTCAACATATTTGTAATCCCTTTTTAGAAAACATGGTTTGGATAGAACACAAATTTATGGCCTAAGAAAAGATAAGGTTAGGATTTTATAAGAATAGATTTATAACTATATTATGTTTCAAATATTTAAATAATAGTACAATTAAATTAATATATCATTAAATAATAGATTATAAGTAAACTACTGATTATTCTTGAGATGTGGATCATAATATTTCATCAATGGTAGCATAAAAAATTAACAATATTGAAAATGAGGACATTATTTCAATAAACTGATACTAATTGGTGACATGGGATCAGATTATTCATTTATAAAATGGAAATTATATGAATCATAAAAAATCATGAAAATAATTATATTCTATACCTAACATGTAAAATGGAAGTACATACATCTTGAAAATGAATTGAGGTGCATGAGTCTCAAAGAGGGAAAATTGATACAAACTATCATATCGATTCGGAAACTTTTGTAACATGAACGATATAATAGAAAGTTCGTAAAATGGATATTTAAATAATCATAAATTTAATTAAAAGATACATATAATACATTCATGTATAGCACATACACCACACATAATAATTGAGTCATGAATAAGGAATTTTTCTCACATAAATAAAAGGGAGGTGAAATTTCCTTTACCTTGAATCTTGAATCTCTTCGTACTCATTCATACCACATGTCTAATAAATATAAATTTATTATATATAATTTACATAACAATATTATTATATCTAATAGAATATATATTTTTATTATGAAGTTATATTACCCTCTTGTAAACAATCCTCTCTTAATGTTTTAGTTCGTGTAATATCATCCTTATTCTACACATGTGTCTTATTTTGTAATATTTTTAGTTTTTATACATATATCATGATTCCTGAATTTAAAACATCATATAAATATAATTTATATTCATTATAGTTCTTTTATAATATTCTATATAATATATGTGTATGAAATGGAATACACTGTTCCTGGAGATGGTCAGTTGTATGTACACATGAAAGTTATTTCCATTTTTATTGTTGAATTGAAAGAATGAATGAAAATGAAATATATGTATATATGTATATAATAAAATTAAATTATAATGATACTATTGTATATATAATATAATTTCACTAAACCCATACTTTGTAAATTTTATTTAGTTTTTTAATGAATCACATCACTTTGAGGGGAAGTGCTCCACACATACTCAAATGAAATTATAGTATTTACCCAAAATTGATTCAAAATATTTATGTATTGTAAAAGTAATAAATAATATTAAATACATAATAAATATAATATATGAAATCTATAAATACATTATCCATCATATTGTCCACCATGAGAGGTGGTAAATGAAAAATGCACAATCATCGTTTAGTATGATGGTAGTTCACTGTACACATAAACCTTACGTTAGTTACCCATTAGATGGAGGTCTGTGACAGTGTAGGTTTAATAATTATTGTAAAAATATCCCAATATATTTATAATATTTTTGTTGTTATGAAATGATGTCATAAATGGAGTGGAGTTTTTGGAATAGGAAAAATAAAATAAATGGGCTTTAGAGTAGGTGTTGCCTCTCATTCAAGTAGATCCTTTTGGTTTACGCCAAAAGGATTCATTGGTTTTATTTATTACCAATGGAAGTATTAAAATAGTAAGGGTGTTATTTTGAGAAGTTTATTGGAAATATATTTGTTTATCCTATGTGGTTTGAGAGGTGTGATGAAGAGGAAGGGGTGGTGGCCTTTTATAGCGAATGGAAATGACTCAATTGGTGTTATTGAAAAGGTGTTTGTTGTACCCACGTTTTTATCTTAAAAAAGAATTATAAATCCAAAAAAAACTGAATAATGAAGGGTTAATAGATGAATAATATCCATTTAATTGGTGTTGGAAATGTGTCTATGTCATTTCAGGTCAAAAATTTAATGTTTAGTCCATAGTTAAGTTTAATTTTACCTTAGTGGATGTAAATAATTATAATTATATTCACTAATATTTTTAGTAAAAATTAATTCTACGTTATTATACATTATAAAATATTATTTTTCAAAATATGGAATCAACGTTTAATAAATATAAACAAATAATTTCTAGACATTAATTTAAAATTAATCTCGTAGTCAGGTTGATAATATAAGGTTTTAAAGTAAAATAATTCAAAAGTTTTATCTGTTTTAATATCAAATTTTAATGCCAAATTGATCACAATGACCTAAATTGTATTAGATGACAATAATATATATAATTAAAAGTTGAAATTTATTTAATAATATTATAAAACATTATAAATAAATTATACGAAGAAGCATTTTTGAATTAAAATTATGTATTTTTAACTATTCAATAAAAAAATGAAACCTTTTAGAAAAATACCCAAATTATTATAATTTCATTTTTTCTATGTTTCTGTATCAGATATTATGTTTATTTGGTAATATTATTTCGAAAAAATTTCCAAAATTTATATTTAAAATGTGTTCTTCATTAAAAGGCATTAAATCTAATTTTATAAAAATATATGTTTTTATGCACAAAAATGGGTTTGTTCTTATATTATATCTTTACAATCTATAGTATGATTATAAAATATATTTTTTTTCAAAATATAGAATAAAAATATAATAAATATCATCCACTAATATTAACTTATTAAATAATTAATATAAATTGATTTTTTCACAAAAAATAGACTTTTATAAAATCAATCACTTTATATTCATTTGTTTTCTATATTAATTTCTAATTAATAGCTAACCAATGAATTAAACTATATATATATATATTAAAAAATTATTTAATACTATAATAATAAATTTAATATCCATTTTACACAATATAAAACAATAATATTTTAATAATGAATTATTGTTTTGTTACACTTGGTCTTGCGTGTTACACAAGTCATTGAGGAAGTCAGTATTATGTGTGATGTAAGCTAACCTTAGCATTCTGTGTAGAAAAAGTTAAAATTTATATTTTTGTTAGGGAAATATAAATATGATTTAGTGTATAATACCAAATAGATATAGTTATATAATATAAAACAAATTATTTTTAGAGATATGTGAAATGATAAATATAAAAAAGATAAAATTAATTCAAAGAAAATAATTCACAGAACCAAAGGGTGTTAAAAATTTTATTATTAATATGTTGTTAATTTATTTTTTTTAATATTTATATTGTTTTTATAACTCATATGTTTGTTAAATTTAAGGAAAATATTAGGAAACGTTATTTTATATGGTTAGTAAAAACCATGAGGAGCCTTTATAGGCGTGCCTTAAATTATGGTAGACCCATATTGAATGGCTGGAATAAGGTCTCATTAACAAGGTGACCGAAATTTGTGTCGTTCAAGGTGAATCAATATACAGATACATTTTGGCATCAAAACTTGGTAAACTATGTAGAAACAAGGAATTTGACTTAATTTTTTTAAATTACCATCCTAACCATTTTAAAAAGATAATCTTCAAAAAAAATTACCAGCCTTGTTCCCTATACATTATGCACACGCATTAGGGAGGGTGACTATAGATATTCCCCCCACCTCCAATATCCTCTCACTATTAATGAATCTATTAATGTTTATCATTATTTTAGGTCATATCTCCTATGTTATGTCCCATATACCCTCTATTCTCCCATATTTTTTTTATACCCATCTCTTGATACATATCTCAATAATACATTTACTACGGGTATCATTATTGGATTATTATTATGTTTTTCTAATGGTTATATTATGAAATTATATTTTCAATTCCATTTAATCCTGTATTTAAATATTTAGACCACTCACTACTAGTTTTATATACATTTTCCTCATTTTTTGCCTTTAATATTAGAACCATTGATTTCTTGATTATTAAATGTTTCTTAAGGATGTAATAATTTTATTAATTACATTTATTGATTTCATAAGAAATAAATTATAATTTATTTTATAAAATGTTTAGGGTATATATATCTTATATGTTGAATCAAATTCAGTTTTATCAAACTACATACACCCATTTCATACTAAATTGTTCAAACTACCGAACATTGGTATGTTTTGTAAAGTTGAGCATTATGAAATTTTTACTCATGTAAGAATTCATTAATTTTATACTTAATTGTAATACATATAAATATATATTAATATATAGAAACATTGTTTCACATATCCACACAACTATATGAAATTTTTTTCATTCAGGTGATAGTTTCCATATATATAAAGTGCATATGTACGTAAGGTTTAATCAAGGACTAGAAGCATATATTTCATAGTTATAACATATTTTTCTTGTGATATTTCAAAATTGGGATATCTATGTGGTGTTTTGATTAATTAATTTCATTTTCTACAATGGATTATCAATTGTAACTTTAAAAATAATTTTCTATACCCATAACTTTAATTAAATGGACGATCCATAGTGTTTTCGTGAAATTTTGTTCTTAGAGGATTCAAATGTGGATCTTGATCCTTTTATTAGTTCCATATTAAAATGTTATGGGTTGAAGATTTTTTATGATAATGTTTTGTGTAAGTTAAAATTGTTTCATATTTATAGTAAGATGAATGTTCATAGATTATAAATCCTAGATCGAATGGTGTCCATTTCCCTTGATATAGTGGCACCTGATCTAGTTATATAGTGATGTGAACATCTATTAATCCAGGTGTTGTAGAAACTCTAATACACTATAAAATAGTTATAGTTAAATTAATACTAATTGAGTACATCCATAATTAGTGATGTATGTGTTTTATTATCCTATAGTCATGGAAACCTTACTGTGTTTTTCGTATGTTACATGTGTCAAAAATAATAATTTTATAATTTATTTTGGGTACATTCATCCTATAATATTTATTGTATCATAATATTTATTCATTAAGAAATATTTCTGGGAAATTGATGGATCTGTTGACTAGTTAGGAAACCACTCTTATGGTTTTTAGTTCTTCCATCTATAAGAAACAAAATTTAAAATGTGGGCTGAGGTTAATAAAAATCCTCAATCACATAATACATATTTAAAAACATATATCCAATTATACATGAAATATAAAATTTCACAATGTATTGATATCCAGTTGATATATAATACATGATATTGTATGAAACATTTCTCAATAAATTTACTCACTCATTCCCCTAATGTTTTTGGGTTCTATAGTCAATCGGGTAATTTCTTATATTTGGATATATGTCTAAAGTTCTTAAGAAAAGGCATGTTTATTTTATCTTTTTAAAATTCTTTCATAATTTACCTTTGGATTTGTTTATGTTGAATACATTTTTATTGGACTACTATTTATTGATATGATAGTGAAAGATTTTATTTTTCCAGAAGATACTTTTTTGATGGATATCTTCCCATATTGTTACTATTATTAGGTTTTGCCTATGCTCCCCTATTGGAATCCCTTGGTTTTTTTAAATCTAGTTGGGGTTTGAATTTAAGAATATGGTGAATCACTTTACAACTCATGGTTTTTACCACACTCACATTTTAATCTAAATTTGGAATTTTATGTGCTAGAAATTTCCATGGACTTTGGGAAATTATTTCTATAAGTATTTATGACATGAATGTTTACTATATTATATTATTGCTGAACTATTTAATTATTTAATCTAGTTGGTTCTACACATGATTTTTTTTCAACTAGTTGAATATTTTTCATATGGAATCAATCATTGAGATTTTGGTGGTTGGAATACATATTGGTTTTATTTTTTATTGAATGATTATTGTAATGGTAGAGAATTATGATATTTTTTTAAAAGTGAGGTATTTGAACTACCAAGTCTTAGTAGGATAACAAAGAATCTGTGGGGTGATATCACTGATTCTTTTCATATATCCCCAACTTCTAAAGAGTATTATTTTTTAAAATTCAACTTATCTTGCATAATTTCTGGTCTTTAGGTAAAGCGATATTCTTCTGGTGAAAAAAATTTAGAATCATTTGACTTTTTCATAAATAACCTTAAATGGTACGTGATATTCATTCTAGAATATCCATAATCAGTCATCTAGTGTTATACCTTTGGAATAATACTCCAGGAAAAATATATTTATCATTAATTTATTCTTTTAGAATCTAATTTTGGTGAACTTACATTTTATATTTTCATAGATCATTTCATTAAAATAAAAAAATATCTAAAATAAAAAACTAACTATTTTCATCCGGATAGATCAAAAATTTCATCTAAAACTCCTCTTCCAGTAAAATTAATGTCTTAATCTCTTGGATGGCTTTAATTTGATAAATCTACACATTTTCAGGAATTTCAAATCATAAATTTCATTCCATATTTATCCCTCTAGATAATTATACATAAACAACATAAAAACTACTTCTATAAATGTAAAATACAACATCAAATTTTTGGAACACTCATTATAAATTTGAATAACTTTTTATCTTTCATAAAATTAATTATTATTCCAAAAGATATTATAAAAAGAATATTTTGCGTGAATGTGACTTCATAATATTTATGTTAATCCATTCCTTGAAAAATCAACATTTATCTATCCAAATTTCTTTATCAGTTTAACTCATGAATGTCCTACTAAATTTAACCTATAAAAACCTATTTTAAGTTCTCTAAAATATTAAAAAATCCAGTCATAATACAATTTTTTAGTTACTTTTAGAAATAAATTTACTTCTCTATGAATCATTTTCCTCACACAAAAATTATAATTTTTTGTTCGGAATAATACAAAGATGCAGAATATGGGGTTAAATTTTGTATTTTTTATAATTTCGATATATTTTGGATTTTTAATTTCATTTTTGATTTATGAATATATACAAATTTCTATTATATTAGTTATTTGAGTAGTAGATAAATACTAAATAAGAACAAAGTAATTTTTATAGTGGTTCAGGGCATAAATATCCCCTAGTCCACTCCACCAACTCTATATCTGTGAGCTTGGTGATTTTCACTAGACAATGTCCTCTTATCATAATACCTTCAATCCATAGTGAAAAATGTTAAAACCCTTACAATAAGGCTAAACAAATATTTTAGATTAATTTATAGGGAACCAATTTTTCTATATCTTAGTCCGAGAAGCTGATTACCTTCTACAAGTGAGCTAAAGTAGTCGAGACTGCAATAAATCAAATGAGTTTTATTTGATTCAACTAATAGTTTCTAGATCACAGTTATAGGAAAAACTAAAAGAATATTAATATTCTTATTCAAAGATTAATTTATTCCAAGAAAAATTTCCTTGAAGATATTCCAATTGAAAATGATCTTCAATAAAATCATCAACTATTAAATAGGAGAATGATATTGAAATATGTAAATCACCAAAGTGTAGATTCTTTATAAATAATATAGTCACTAAATAATTTATTCTTCGTGGAATTGGTATATTAAAAATGATATTTCATATATACCATCATACAAAAAGAGAATATACTCTTAATATTATATAGAAAACCAAGAGTTCCTTCAGTTGATTAGATCCAATAAATGTACATGATAAATCATGATCAATTAGTTTTAAACAATTCAGGGGATCTATAAGGTCCCTTAGAAATAGGAATGATTTAATCCATTGAATATGTTCCATTAAATCTATCATAAAACATATATATTAAAATATTTATATTTTTTGAGAATTTTATAGAAATCAAGAAAATTATCATTAAATAAAACACCATCAATGTATAGTTAAACATAAGGTTACTTCATGAGATAAAAAATATAAGGATGATAACATGTGTTTTATAAATAAATTTGGTATGATATACTATACAATTATTTCTGTGAATAATGGGTTGCATACTTATGTAGGAATTCTGAACCATACTTTACCGACAATGTAGGGTACACACATGTTGTTTCAAACAAATCATTGCATCTCCATGAAATACATATTTAGAAAAGTGGGATTCCATACAAACATAGTGTTTATAAAATATATACTATAATTATACTTGGAAACATATGGTATGAATAGGGTTTTAATATTTCTTTTAAAAAAATCAGAATAGTATAGTTGTTTAAGTAGAAAATAATATAATCTTCTCAAAAATATTTTCCTGACAAATACATAATTTAATTTCATTATTAAAATAAACAAGTGTATTTGTGGGAATAAAAAAAATATTTGTATTGTATTGTTGAGAAAATAAATTCCCAACAATACCCCCCTTCTTGATGGTAACAAAACACATAAAATAATATGGGGAAAATATAGGATTTGTGAAAACAAATAGAGTAATATATCTAGAAAGATACAAAGATAATGGTTGATGTAAAATAATTTTACATAGTAAAATTAATTTTGTTTCATAGATAATATTTAATTTTTATAGAGTGAATGATGTTCTATTTAACCAATTTTGTATAATTTTTTTTATATCAAGATGAAATTACGTGAAAAAAACAAAGACACATTCAATATATCGCAGAATGGTAAGAGAATATGTTTAAGAGAAAAATAAGACATATGTTCTATGTTGTATAAATGAGAAGAAACAATAATAGTTTTTAATTTTAATGTGAAGAATAATTTTCATAAACAAGTTATTTTTTGATTAACATTGGAATGTTGGATATGAAATGACTAAACATAATAAAGGGATGAAAGTGAAAGGGCTAGTTTAAAAGAGTTGTCTTGCACTGGTGAATCTCGAACAAATTGAAGAACTTCTTCTAATTTGTCTATATGTCATTTAAAAATTTATAAAAGGATTTCATGCAACAATCATACCAGAATATGTGACTCTATTCCCAAAACTAAACTATCTATTATATTAAATTTCAAAAGGACGTCAATATTTTTTTATTTAAATGATCTTGGTTAGATTTTTACTCCACCAATTTAAAGATTGCCCAATTCCTAATTTACATGAAGTTATCATTTCAATAATATACCTTTGATTATCTAACAATAAATTAAATGGTGTGCTATATTCACCAATGTGATTAATTCTTTTCATTCATATCATAAAATAGTAAATTAATTGATTGAAACATTCTAATTAATTATTTTCGATGTTCTATAAGTATTGGATGAGTATCAGAACTCACTAGAACTTTTCCTCAATGATTATAACTAACATCCCAAATAGTTATTTAAATACCAATAATATATCATTGAGACTGATTGATATGGGTTTTTCATAAATTATCTAACATTTCTCATTGAAAAGAATAAAAATATCTAATTGTAATTTAATTTTCACTTATATTGAGACGTTGATCATGTACATCATCAAATTATTCTTTAATAACAGCTTAATTTCTCAAATATTTAAATGTCTTTCTTTTATATTATATCTCATGTTTCAAACATGAGTAATCCTGCTTCCTTTTAAAAAACATGATTACCAGATCTTCTGTCTGACGATTTAAGGATTTAGAAGATTCTTCTTCTTAGTGTGGCGATTTTACTGCTTTTTCCATTACAGCAATATATTTTCAGGTATTCCTCTAACCAGAAGAGAAAGAAATGTTATTAAGAATTTATATCTTCCCTCAAGACATAGAATCTATTTATTCAAGGATAATGTTTTATTAGAAGAAATATTATTATAAACAAAATTCAATGTTTCTAGATACTTAATTATGAATTTTATAATTTCTTTGAGAAATTTCAAGAACATGTTAATTTTTAAGATCTAATTGTGATTACTGTATTTTACTATAATCTTGTTATTACCTAGGAATGAATGTGTTTCCTATAAAACTTTATTGAGTTTCTTCTCCATGTTTGGTAGTCTAAACATTTTTCCTTTTTATATGAAGGTTCTTCTCTATTCCTTAACTGGGTGACAAAATCTTCATTTTCTAATTCTTTAGACTCTACATCATCTTGATCATGTGTATTATATAAAATATTCTATTTAAGGGTAAAATAAACATTCTATATTTTATTATCCAACTTATTAATTTCATATATGAATAGATAATGCTAATTTTATATTTTCATACTCCCCCCTAAGAAACTGGTTCGGATGGTTATCGGTCATCATCAACAATATACGACAATTTTACCTTAATTATACTGAATAATAAATGAATCATTCTTAAATATTGATAATTAAAATTTTTGTTTTGATAAAATACATTTATAACATCAAAATATTTAATCTTATTATTACTATATAAAATAAGGGAAATAATTTTACCCTAAATATTGAAAGATTACCTTTCCTATGTTTGACATTAGTGAGTCATATATCAAAACATATACCTAGGAAATTTGTGTTTGATCATAGTGATAAACAATAGAATTACATACATGTTATGATAAATAATATTTTCCAATTATTAAATTATTTGGAGGATTCTTAACTCGATGAACTTGACCAGTACCTTATGGTGAAACTCAATAACCTTAACAATTATTTTTTGAATTTGGGTGGAGCTAAAGAGAAGTCACATAATATCTTTTCAATTGTGTTCCTAATTTCTTATTGATCGAAGATCAAAATGAATCATTACTTCATGAAGAAATTCTATGTTTTTTTCTATTGATGAAATAAAACATTCATTATCATCTACCCGAGAAGTGATGTTATCCATTGATTACCAAAAACTAAATTAAAAGTTACTATATAACTTTTATTAGTCAAAATAAAAAATAGAATTGTTATTTTCTTCATTAAATTGAAAATCCAAACCTCAAATGATGATTAAATTCATTAACAAGAGATTTTATTGATATAGTAAATCAATGTCAAAATTTTTTCTTAATGAGTATTTTTTAAGGGGACGCACCGACTTTTTATGTGACTTAGATAACCTTTATCTTCTCTCTTTATCATTGATATTTCTTTTATTATAAATGTAGAATGATAATAATCTAGGATTTCAAAGGAAAATGGGGGAACTGGAAGGGAAAAGATCCAAAATATGAGTGTTAGTAAGAGAAATATATCGACGATGTATTTTCTGATCGTTTTGGGTGACGATGTTATATTTTCTCAAACGAGTTTACTCAACATAATAAATATTGGGATTTATTTCAAAAAAATTACTTTTTCAAAATGAAAATAAATTATTATTTTTATTTATTATTTTTAAAATAAATAAAATTCGTAACCAAAGTAAAATAAAAAAATTAATAAATATATTAACAATATAAATTATCCAGCATTTATTTAAAAATACATATTCCAAAATCCCACTTAATAAAAACAAAACATTTTGTAGGAACACGTTTAGTAAAAATATCATCAAGTTTATATTAAATATTTAAAAATTCTAAATATATATCCTTTTTAATAACATGATCTCTTAGAATATAATCACTTATGTTAACATTCTATGTTCTTTAATGACATATTGTATTTTTTGAAATATTAATTTTATTAGGATTATCACATAGAATAGGTATATTATTAAAAATATGTTTATAGTCTAGTCCGGTGTGTTTCATTGAAAACACACATGCATGACAACTCAAAAGAGGTATATATTCTTGTACTAGTATAATATAAAAAAATACCAAAAATACCTCTATAAAACTTGCTTTCAACTAGTTTTCTAGCATTATCCAATCATGTTTTATATTAGTTCATATGGGAGTTTTATAGGTCTTATGTTTTTATAATCTATGATTTTTTAATAAATAAATAATGAATTTTCTCTAATTTAAAACATTTCAATAATATTTTTGATAAAATTTAAATCCATGAATTAAATTTAATTCGCCAATCACACTAATTTAATATTAATTTTATATAAGATTTGTAAAATCATTAACAGACTTTTTATATTTTGGTTCAAAAATAATATCATCATCATAAATTTTCACTTAATAAAATATTAGGCAAAATGGGTTTCTTAAAAAGAGTAAGATCATATAATCCTGCATAAAATCTATTTTCCAATAAAAATGATCTTAATCTTTAATATGAATCATTCTGTTCTTGTTTGAGGAAATAAAGTATTATAGTATGATTAAACACATAATATGGTAGATGAGTGATTTCAAAATAGTTATATGTTCAATACTAACATTCTAAATTGATTATAATTTTATTAATGAAGATTTAATATCCATCTGATATAATTTAAAATTCATATGTGATATATAAGCTTATAGGATTCTGATTTTATCAAATATAACAATAGGTAAAAAGGATTAACCACAGTTAATCCCTTCTTCCATGTTCTATATTTTTATAACTAATATAGAATTATTTTTTGTTAATGATACCTTGATTATCTTATTTATTTGAAAAAACAAATTTTGTACCTACTACATTATAAATGTCTTGTCTATCAAATAATTCAAAAATTTATTTTTTCTAAATTAATTCAGATAATCTTGTATACCAAATAAAAATTTTCATCATTTAACTATTCTTCAATATTCTTATATTCTAGTTGTGACAGAAAGGTAAAAAATTAAGCTAGTTTTCGTATATTGATTATAGTTCTTACTACTTTGTCTATATTTATGGTAATAGTTTTTAGAGGATGACCCTTTAAGGTTCAAGATTTTCTAGGTTGGAAACATTTAGGTTCTGTTATTTCATGTTCTTTTGGACTATAAAAAATTATATTTATTTTAGTTTTGAAATTGTTTTTAGGTGTTTCAAGAATTGTGTTGTCTAAAGAGTCTGTAATTTCTTTTATTTTTTTCATTCATTTTACCAAAAGGGTCACATTTATAAAACTATACATGAACTGATTCTTTAATAGTCCTAGAAATTTTGTTATATACTCTATAGTATTTATAAGTGGTATAATATCTTAGAAATTATCTATCATTAGCATTTGGATTGAACTTACTAAGGTTCTCTTTTGTATTCATGATATATACTTTACATCCAAACACTTTAAAGTACTTTACATTAGATTTTATGTTAATAAAAATTTCATATTGTGTCTTTTTTATAACAGGTATTATTAAAACGCTATTCATGATAAAGAAATATGTATTTATAGCTTCTATACAAATATATTTAATTAGGAAATATTCATTTAACACTGTACTTTCCATTTCATGAATTCTTATATTTCATTTTTTAAGAATTCCATTTTTTTAAGGTTTTCTTGGTTAAGATAATGTGTGTTTAAAACATAAGTTTGAGTAAAAATAATTAAATATGTTATTTTTAAATTCCCCACCCTAAACACTTCTAACTAATATTATTTTTTAATTTTTTGATTTTTTGATTTTTTTTAAAAATCTTTTAAATACTAAATTCTTCAATTTAATGATTTATAAAATAAACCCAACCAAATCGAGAGAAATCATTAAACAATACAAAAACATATAATTTTATAGTCAAACATCCTACCATTTATGGACCAAGAAAATACATATAGATAAGTTCGAGTGGTTTACATGTTGAAATTTGTTAAATTTATTTGAACAATGATTTGTGTTGTTTTAAAATTTTACATACATCACATAATCTATCATTATTAAATTTAACACTAGGAGAATATATAACTAGGTGTTTCTTATATAATTTGTATAATGTAAATATATTACAGTGTCTATGTCTTCTATTCTAGATTCATGACTCATTTTCCTCTACAATTAATCAATTCTCTTTTTATTTGCACAAGGAATCATTATCCAAGGTATAATCATTTCTTGTTCAAGGTAATCTAAATTTAAGGAATTTATCTATGAAAAATAAGAAATACCTGTTAGAGAAAGAATTATAGAAACCATAATCATTGAGTTGAGAAATAATTATTATGTTATGATTTATGCCTTTAACATATTGTGCATTGTAAATTGATATTGACTTTGGTTTTCTAACAAATCCAAAACCAACTATCTCTACTTTAGAAATTTCTCCAATGTTGACTATTCCTCCATCAAATTTAGTATGTTTGTGGAAGTTAGAAGAGTCACCACCAATATGTCTTGATCTTCCACTGTCTATTTACTAATTCCATTTGTGTTCCTGTGGTATTTTTTATGAAAATTTACTTGAACAATAGTTTGTTTTGGTACCCATATTTTCTTGGTTACATCTATGCCAAAAGGAAAAGATATTGAAATCCAGTTATTCCTTCTTTTACCAAAATTTACATTATTTATTCAGAGTTGTTTTTTTAAAAAAAACTTATTAATTCCACATAACTGATGGTTTCGTGAAGAAAATTTGTTAGAATCAGTTCCTTTCATTCACCTATTGAAATAGGTTACATTTCTAAGACATGGGAAAAAAGAATTTTTGAAATTTTTTGAATATTATCCCTTTCTTCTTATTCCATATTTAATCTTATAAACAAATTATTTCCAAGATTCTCATTCACAATTTTGTCCCCTTTCATTAACATATTACATCATTTAAAAATGAGTCTAAATAATTATTCAATTAATTTATTTCTATTTAATTACTCTACAATTTAATTTATATGTATTGATTTTTATTAATTATCTATGTTCTTTTAGCAATTTATCGTTTGCATTTAAAACTTCAATGTGAAATTTTATACATACTTGTTAATTATTACTAGAAAATAATATTTTTATCCAAACACTAGGTAGTTTGAATATAATTTTCTTCTTGAACATCTATTATAATCAGAAAGAGAAGAATAATAGTATTGGAAATCATCTTCTTACATAACCAAAAAGCACATGTTTCCATTCATATTTTTCCCCAGTTTATGAATTAGACTTTGAAGAGATTCTATTTTATCCAAAAATGCTCCAACTAGCCTTTATATCAATTTTTTAGTCAGTCTCATAATCGATGTTCGTCTAATTTTCCTTTTTCATCTTTCTTCTTTATTCTTTTAACTGGGGGAAATCTTGTATGTTATGACCCATTTTATAACATTGAGAGAGTCTTACTTATTTAGATCCTTTATAATCTATATTGAAGTATTTTTTAAATCGTATATTATTCTAAAAGAATTTTATAAAATTTTTGGTTAACTGAGACACATCTATTTTAAAATTTCAGAAACCTATATGTTTTGATATTTTGACATTTTATATTGATTTATTTTAATGATTATTTTATGTTACTTTAAGGGTAGTGTTCTCCCTTTTTACCATCTTATGATATCTACCTCTAGCAGGCTTTTCAGTTTCAAACATCATTAATGTTTCAATAAAGTATATCATTGTAATTTTTTGACTGGTGAAGGTTGTCAAATTACTACAGAAAACCCATGTAACAACCCTAAATTTGAACGTACAAATTTATATTCAATAAAGTATATGAAACACAACACCAAGAGTAAAAAATTGTTATATTATCCTGATACATTATATTATATTTACTATATTAAATAAATATAATATATTCTATATCTTGTAATGAACATAACATCGATTGAGATGTGTTATATGGAATAGATACCTTCCTCAATAGCTTGTGTTATAAATAAGGGAAACCTTCTCTGATATTGTTCACGACTAAGTATCACCATATATCAAGGTTGTATTAAAATAGTATTATTTAATATAATATGATATAACAAGGACGATATGTTAGTGGTTAAAAATAATATTAAATAGCTTCTTAAAATTTATGGTTTATTCAAAGATATAATGAATTAATTTGTTACAAATTAAATATAAATGAATATAAGAAGCAATTGAATATAAAGAGAATATTTTTATCGAAAAATAATTTTACACACAAAATGATATTTTATGATTGTAAATTAAATTAAATAAAACTAGTGATGGATATTAATGTATTATATATTAAAATTTTTAAATTTTTTTTATATCCATCCATTATGTTTGATATATATAATATAAGAATAAAATATATTTTACCCATAAAATTCTATATTTTTATAAAAGAAATTTTACCACCTTTTAATGGAAAACTCATTGTTAATACAGACCTTTTAATTGATTTAATATTTCTAAAAAAATATTATATATTATTTTGATAAATAATAATTTGGTTAGGGTGAATTTCTAATATTATTCTGAAACATTTCATTTTTTAAAGAATTGTAAAATATACTGAATGTTAGATCAAAATTTATTTTTCATCAAATATATTTAAAAGGATAAATTGTATTTCTATAAGGTCATAGATTTAAATTAAATAATTTTCTTATCAATTAAATAAATTTATTTAATTGTAATAAATTTCAATTTGAAATTAATTAAAAAAATAGGAAATTTCTAAATGTTTTACATTAGAAACCCGCATTCCCATCCCACATGAAGGATAACATTTAAATTATGCCCTGCCACTTATATGATTTTAATTTGAAGAAATATATTACATTTTTGGAATCAATATAATTTATAATATATGATAAGAAATAAAATTGACTAAAAGGATTAGTAAAATTAATTATAATTATTTACAATTATTAAGGTAAAAAATTTATCTTAGTAAAGGACTAAACACGTAACTTAAGGGCCCAAATGACCTAGAAACTTGCCCTAAACCCATTTTATGGAAATAAATCATCCATAAAACATCTATTGTTGAGTTTTTTATTAATATTTAAGGTTAAAAGGTGGGTACACATTAATTGTTTTCAAAATATAAAGTGAGTCTTTTCCTCCACTATAAAAGGCCACCATCTGTTCCCATTCCTCAAACCTCACTAAAAAGTTAAGTTTAAAAAATATATTACCATATATCTTTCAAAAATCCATCCCCTCAAATTTTAATCCTCCCTTTTCATTGAATTATTTCCACGTAATCCTTCTATATACAGACCCAAGGAAGTTACATTATAAAGAGGCAATGTCTTCTCACAAGTTCTCAAGTTTCATTTCTATTATCTACAACCTAAAATCTCTTTATTCCATGGTTATATGAAAAAACATAATCCTAAATATACTACGATATTGTTATGTAATGTTTTATACAAACACATACACAAACCTTCATCCAAATGATAACGAATATATTGTTTCTGTGTACGGTCATCTACTGCCTCATGAAACGATGATTGTTAGTTTTTTCCTTACCATCTATCATGATATCCATTATGATAAAAAACTATTTGTATTATATATATATATATTTCATATTTATTATTTAATTATACTTATTTAATCCTTTTGTTATATTCACCTTTAATACTTTCCATTTTACCTTAAATTGATAACATCGTTTGAGGAAGTGTTGACTACCACCCCCTCAAAGTGATGTGATTCATTCAAACTGTACATAGAATATATAAAATTTGTTTAAATTAAAAATATATGAAATAATCAAACCCTATATTATATTAATGTAATAATTACATTTTTGTAAATATAATATACGTATATCATTTTCTTTATTCCCAATTCACACACTTAAAAAGATACAACGTAATACGTGGATGTGTAGACTACCGCATCCTTGGCACAATGTGATTCTATTTTCATCAAAATATTTATATATATAATTATATATGATTAAATAATAGTTTATTTATTACATATTTATCATTATGAAAATATATAATTCCACTAAACTTCATTCTATAATGATCATTGAAAAATGATAACGTTACTCATGAGTACGTGTATCCTATCATATTCATGATCAAAACGTTGATTCATTTTTCAAAACAATATTTAATGATTATTTTAAAAATTATAATTGATATATAAAATAGATAATTATTTCATTATTTATGTTCTTCATATGTTATAGAATGTACCATTTTACCATAGATGATTTACCAAAGTTTTTTTGACATGTATAATATATTTGGCCAAAAAACCTTATGTAAATTAAATTGTTAATGTAGTTTTATAAAAAAAGTAAAAAAAGTTAAATAAGAGTAATTATAAACATGAAAAAGGATATAAATAAGGTATGAAAATAACGTAATTTTATTATACATGACTTTAAAATATTTTTAACCAAAAATAAAAGTCAGGTGTGGGATTCTTGTCTCACTTTT
Organism: Viscum album; assembly: GCA_963277665.1. Classification (NCBI taxonomy): domain Eukaryota; kingdom Viridiplantae; phylum Streptophyta; class Magnoliopsida; order Santalales; family Viscaceae; genus Viscum; species Viscum album. The sequence goes on from OY728139.1 coordinate 67,328,558, forward strand.
CATTTCATAGGATATACAATATTATTGTGCATCTAATTTCATAAATATAGTGTATATAATTCCACATTGACATGTAATATCAGGAATTATATTTTATGTTGTTATTTAAATGTTTCATTTGATGACTAATACTTTTATTTTTTCCAATTCATATGTTACCATTGTCGTAAGGGTATTTCGTCTCAATTTTCTTTTTATTAAGAATTATTTGTTATTATGCACTAATTCCATTTAATCTAGTGTATATAATACCTTTTTCTTATTATATAATGAATTATTTTATTATTATTATATTTTATGTTTCATTTAATGTCATAAATTTATGGATATTATGATTCAAATTCTACAAAGTGGTATGGGAAACATTGTAATTTTTTAAGACTATTCTGCTCAACATTATTGTTAATGGTTATATTCGAAATCTAACTTCATTTTGTGATGGTTATCAATCACATGATATAATAAACTTATGGTAATAATTTTACCATTGGAATTTAATTGAATATACATATTCTCATATATTATATATTCGTATTTCTTAAATCGTATTTTCTTTTAAATACAATATCTTCATTGAATATTATTTAATTATTTTTGGAAATATTGAAAATTATGTATTATCTGATCAATAAATATATTTTTAATGAATATTATTTATTTAAATGGCTATTTATGAGGAATTTATTAAAATAGAAATTATGGTAGTATCCCATACATTATATAGCTCCACGATGCATCGAATGGTTCTCATGAAACCAATTAGTTACATAAATCAGAATAGTTAAAATTATCTAGTGAAAGGCCATGGTGGTATAGGTTTTTATATGCCTCAAACATGATATTCATTAAGAAATAATTACCCTAATTTAATTTTAGTTATTATTTATCAATGAAAGTATTCATCAACATGTCTATGGATACATTTCATTTTTAGTTATTTAGATTGAATGTGCCTCAGTTTCTTACCATTCCAAATTTATTTTTCCTTATATAGTTATTTGAATGGTATGTGATTCCAGTTATTACCTTTAATTATTTTTTATGAACATCCTTATCAAATTTTGACTATATGGTCATTTTGTTAATCTAATCCCCATTACTTAATTATTACTCTCATTGATTCATTATTGCTTCTACAATATTTTTCCCTTACTGAGTATTTGTGAACATCCTTATTCTATTTCATTCCCCAGGAATCCAAGAATAGTTCAATGAATGACATGAAGTGATTTAATATATTAATTATAGTTAATCTAGTTGAAGAAAAAAGATTATTTTGTAATTAATGTATTTATTTATAATACTAGACCCATATATGTATCTGGATTAACAATACTACTAAAATCTCGGTCCCTTTAAATTTTATTCAATGTGATTATTCGAGTTTATTTAGTACTAGTCATCAAATCTGGGGTATATGGGGTTTGGTCGATACAGTTGGTATCAAAGGATTTTTAGTTCCAACCTTGAGAACTAGATTTAGGAAAACATAGGATAGAGAACACAACCCTAACATTGAATTTTAGGATAAGTATAAAAGATAATATTATAATTTAGGTAATGTATTGATTATGTTAGTCTTCTAATATATACATCCCTATCTGGATACTTAAAGAAGATGTGGTTCTGGCACATATTTATATTGGATTAATAACTCTGACATGGTGTTCTGAGCCTAGCATGGAGTAACAAGGTACTCAAAAAAGGGCCTTATTTTGCACATATTTGGACAATACCATTGGATTTATTTAAGACAATACAATTTTTCATTAGAAACCATTATAAAATATTTTAATAAAAATGATAATGGATAAACTAGGTTAAACCTAATGTTTTTTAGATTCACAATATGGTGTCATTATTTATAAATCCAACAAATGATATTATGGATAAACCTTAGACCAATGAAGGACCTATGAGGAAATAAGTGGACTAAGTATTTATTTATTGGGATGTAATTAAAAACATAGTTATAATGATATTTATTGAATAAAAAAATTTCAAGTATGTCCATTATATTTTTAATAAATTATATTAATTTGGTTTTTGAAAAGGAAAACCAATATTCTAGGTGACCACTAATGATGTTCGGCAATGCTACAAGTCTGGATACCATGGTCAAGGAACGATAAGGATTTTAGGCCAACTAATAACCAACATTATCTTCTTTTTAATGTTTCATTTTTAGACAAAAAATTAGACCAAAAAATATTAATGGTGAACTGTTTGTACAATTGTTGAGGATTAGATAATAATCTATTAACTATATTTATTTTAAAATATAGTTAATGACAAATTTTCAGACTTTTCACTCTTTTATGGTCTTTATAATCCTTTGTAAATGTATTTTGGTTGCTTCAAGAATCAAAAATGATTTCTAAATTAATTTGGAAATTGATTTTAGAAAAAAAAAATTTAACATATGGTTTATATAAATATATAAATTACGTATACATATGCAATAAAATAATTCCTTAACATTATAAAAAGTATGTCCAATACTTTTCCAATAAATTGTTTTTGTTGAGTTGATGGATTCTAAATCATTGCAGATTTAATGCTTTGAGTCCCTCAACATTCTACTGACCATTCAATTGTTTTTTATTGATGACCTTAATAACTCCTTATAAATATTTATTCATTTCTTCAATGTATGTATCTCTAAATTCAACAAATGATATCTTACATTGATACATAGTTTTATGTTAGTCCATGTGAACTTTTCACTTCCCATTCTTTATTTTCTACAGGATGTTTTATAAACACTTCTCATAATATGGGATTCCAAAATAGAAAATATCAAAAAATATATCACTAAGATGATGTTTAAATTATGAGGCGACATTTTAATTATGGTTGGGGAGAATGTAACACCCTAAAATTTTAATGTACAACATTTTATTCAAGAGAAAATATAACATAAAACACCAATTTTAAAAAAGGAATATACTAAACTTAGACATTAAAATATATTTACTGTCATAAATTAATATAACATATTCCAAAGATTTTAATGTACACAACACCAATTTATATTACATTTCATGAAAGTGTGAACATAATAAATATCATTCATTACATGAATAAGATAAATTTTATGATATCTTGTATTACACACAAGACTGAGTTTCACCAAATTCCCATTTATTATTAAAATATTATTATGTTTTGTAATATGATATAACCAAGACATTATATTAGTTTTTATGAATATTATAAACTAACTTATTAAAATATATGGTTTATAAAAATATATAATGAAATAATTGGAAACAAATTAATTATAAATTAATACACTAAGAAATTGTATATAATGTAAATATTTTTATGAAAAACTATTTTTATGCTCAAAAAGTTTTTTTCTGATAACATGTAAAATTAATCCTAATTAGTGAGTGATATTAATGTAATATAAATGATATAATCCATCAAATTATTATAACATCCATCTATTAGGTTTGATATACATAATAAAAAATCAAAATCTATTTTACAAATAAAAACATATATTTTTATAAAGGAAAAATTATCACCTTATAATTGAGAAACCATTTGTAATTTAATTTTTTAAACTTTAATTGCTATAATATATTGAAATAAACTCTATATTTTAAATATAAACATAATAATATATTATAGTGATTTTTTGATATTATTCTGAAACATTTATTTTTTTATTAAATAGTTAAAAATTCTGAATTTTAGTTCAATACTAATTTTTCATCAAATTTATTTATAAGGATAAATTATAATTTAAATAAATTTAAAAATTTAGTAAGATAATATTTTTACAAATTATAAAAATTTATGTCATTTTAATCAATTTATCTTTGAAATTTATTATAAAAAGAGAACAAACTTTTGGATGTTTTTACAATAAAACCCTGTATTGCCCTTCCCCCTAAGAGAATAATTTTAAATAAATTTATGCCACTTATATGAGTGGAATATTAGAAAAGGACTCAATATTTGGAATCTTCCTAATTTATAATGAATGCAAAATCTATTTTTTGACAAAAAAAAGATTAATGAATGTAAATAAAATTAAATCCAATTATAAAAGTAAAATTAAGCTCATTGAAGGATTAAACAAATAACTTAAGGACCCAAATAACTTAGAAACTTTTCCAAAAAAATTATGGCCATAATTCCACAATTAAACTTCCAATAGTCGGTTATTGTTTATGAATTTTTTAGGTATAAATGTGGGTACACATAATTTTGTTTCAAAATACCATGTGAGTCCCTTTCCTCCACTATAATGGCCACCACATCTCCCAATTCCTCACACCTATCAAAAAAATCAGTTTTTGGCTAACATATGATCATATATAATTCCAAAATCCCTCCCCTCGACTTTAAAGACTCCCTTTTTTAGAATTCCATCTGAGGTAGCCTTTTAGTACAAACCAAAAGAATCTATCAATTAAGATGTAATGTATTCTCTCAATATCAATAGTTTCATTTCGATTATCTACACATAAAAATATCATTATTCTATGATTATGTGATATAAAAGTATCCATAATATACTAGGATTATTTTATGTAATGGTTTCTATCTAAAAAGACCTGCACCACCATCAAATGGGTAACAAACATATCATTTCTGTGTACGGCGAACAAATGTCTCACGAAATGATATATATTATATTTATTATTTCTTTTTTACTTTTATAATCATTTTATTACACATAATTTTCATAATTTTCATTTTACATAAAATCGATAACATCTTTGAGGAAGTGTGCACTACCCCCACCTCGAAGCAATGTGAATCATTCAGACTATACATGGAATGTATAAAAGATTGGTTACATTAAAAATATGTGAAATAAAAAATATCTATATGATATTAATTACATAATTAAATTTATATTAATATACTCTATATATATATATATCATTTTCTTTATTACCATTTCACACACTTAAAAATTAATGACATCGTTTGTGGATGTGTGGACTACTACCTCCTCGACAAGATGTGATTCTTTTTTCATGAAAATAATTATATATATAATTATATATGATTAAATAATATATTATTTATGATATAATTAACATTTTTAAAGATTCAATGATACTTAACATTTTTCCCTGATGATCATTGAAAAATGAGAACGTTGATAATTCTAACTTACAACCTAAAGACTCTAAAATCATAACATTGATTAATTTCTTATAATCATAATTAATTATTGGTTTTAGAGGTATAATTGATTTATAAATATGGTAATTATTTCATTATTATGATTGTTATGTAGATGTTATATAATGACCTGTTTGACCATAGTTGACATAGTAAAGTTGTTTTTGTCATATAAAACGAATTTGGTCAAAACACATGATTTATGTTTAATTGTTTAAGTAGTTGTATAAAATACAGTAAAAAGTAAAATAAATTTGATGATGAAAATTTCAAAGGTTCTCAAGGAAGTATATATTTAACTTAAGTTTTTTGTACATGACGTTAATGGATGTTCACCCTAAAGGAAACACAAAATAGGGATTGTTGTCTCACTTTTCTTTTCGTGATGAATACCTTCTTATTGTAGACATAATTTAATATATATGGTTTAAATACTACCACATTGATATGTAATATAATGAATTCTATTATATTCATGGTATTTATTTGTTTCATTTAACAATTTCTACTTTTGGTTTTCCCAATTCATATTTTTCCACAATTATAAAGGAATTTCAACTCAATTTTCACTTCATTGAAACTTATATGTTATTATGCACAAACATTTATTTTGTCTATATAATTACTTTTTCTTATTATATCATTAATCCCCTTATTTTATTGATATTATATGTTTCATTTAATGTTATACTTTTTTGGATATTATGATTCAAATGTATTAACATGTTATGGGTTGATATATAACTATATAAATTTAATTTTTTGTTATTTAGATGGGTTGTGTTTTAGTTTCTTACCTGGCCATATTTACTTTTACTTTTATAGTCATCTGAATACCTTTTTCTTTAAGTTATTAATATTCAATATTTTTATGCACTTCCTTCTTGGTTTTTTGATTTCATAGTATGCTTGTTCATCTATTCACCATGACATAATTACTACTCTCATTGATTCATAATTGATTCTACTATCTTATAATTTTTCTAAGTTTTTGAACTCACCATTACATTGTTAAATTCCATATGAATATAAAAAGAATAATATTAAATATATGTATGGATTTACAAGATGGTTTAGAGTTACCCTCAACGACGAAAAAAATAATCATCAATTAGTGTATTCTTTTTTAATATAAGACTCATGTAGGTATTTGGTTTACTAAGACTACTTAAATCTTGGTACTTTGGGATTCTGATTCCCTTTGACCATCCCAATTTATTTAGTAGAAGACACCAGCTCTAGGATATCTGGGGTCGGGTCACTATATCCCATTTCACACTGAGGAAATTGCTCTGAGTACTTTTATTTCTTGATCTGATTGGGTAATTGGATATCCCAAAGTGGGAACATCATTGAAAATTTATATTAATCCCACATCCACTTGGGTGTTAATTTTTTCATCATATATTCTTTAGGAGTAAAATTATTGTTTCTAATTAGAATACCTTAGTCATTTTACATTGTCAATCCATTTATATGAAACAATAATTTTCATACACATTTCATAAGTAGTGGGACATTGAAATAATTGATTTAATTTTTCCAAAATAACTACATAGATAAATGCATTCATTTTTTGAGTTAATTTCATACTCAACATATTTTACAATATTCCATGTTTTTATTTTATCATGAATTTCATAAGGAGTGATAATCTTAAAATACACAATATATTTGAGATTATTCATAAAGATGGTCATACTATATTTAAATCATCCAAGGTTTTCACCATTAAATTATAGAGAACATATCATAGACATTCCTTCTATAGGATCATCTATTATAATATTTATTTATATATACCTTATACTATTGATCTTACAATATATTTATCATCATTATCAAAAAACACTCATTTGATACCAATTGATAAGTCAGAATAATATAAAGATAAAAAATATATTGGGGGGGGGTGAATTGTGATTTTTTTTATTCTTGAAGTATTATAGATTTTAACATTTCATTCAATTTATACAAATATACAAAATTCCCTCCTATAAGTGATTTGAGAAGAAAATAAACAATAAAGAAGAACTAAAATTTTTTGTTGGTTCTGGGAAAAAATATCCCCCAGTACACTCCACAAAAACTATCTCTTGGTGAATGGTGATTTTCACTATAGTAGTTCCTATTTTTACAATACATTTACAACTGAGTTTAGGTGGATGAATCCATTAAAACAATTATAAATAAATCCCTCCAGTTCTTCTTTATGGAACCTGATTGCCCAAAAATTAGTCTGATAAGATGATACTCTCTCATGGTAAATTCCACGAAGCTAAGAATCTAATAAATAAAGAATTTGATTTGATTGAATTACCAGGTTATAGATAACAGTTACAATAGAAAATTATAGAATATAGATCTTATTATTAAATGTAGAATCTCTTCATGAAATAATTTCTTTGAAGAGATCCTGGTTCCAAATGATCTTCAATAATAGTAGTAACCGATAAATAGTTGAATGTTATTAAAATATGTGAATATCAAAATAGTATCTTCTTCAAAAATTATATTTTCACTGAATATTTTTTTTTCACAGTTTTTTATTCTGAAAGATATTTCATAATATAGTCATATAGAAAATAGAAATACTCCTAATATTATATAGAAATATTATATTTCTATCAGTTGATTGGATCTTAAAAAATTGACTGATAGATCAAAATAATTAAAATTTAAATAACTAAATGGAGTAATAACTTCCCTTATAAATAGAAATTATTTACTCCATTGAATGTGTGCCTTTTAATAATTCATAAAACAATGTAATGATATTATTTACTTCTATTGAGACCATATTAAAATCATAAAAGTAATCAATTAATTGATCTTTATCATTGAATAATCAAATATAGGGTTCATTCATTAGATGAAAAAATAGGTAACATTAGGTTTAAAAAATAATGTTGATCATAATTGTATAGTTGTTGTACCATAAGTTTGATTCTATGAATATAGGGTTCCTTAAAAACATAGGGTTTCAAATCAATAATTTTCTGATTGTGTAAGGTATATAATCCATACATGCAATTTAAAACATATGTTACCATATCCATACTATCAGTTTTCAAAAACACAATATTCCTCCCTAACATAGGGCTTTTGATCCATATTATATGCCTATACAAGCAAGCATATAGTATGAATAGTTTTTTAATAATGCTTCTCAAAACACATTGAGAATATTATAATCGGTAAATAATATAATCTTATAATCTTCTCAACAAATATATTCTTGAAAAATACTTAATTTAATTTCATTAGAAAAAACAATGGTACTTCTGGGAATCAAAATCAATAATATTTATAGAGTATTTTTGAGCTAATATATTCCCAAAAAATATTCATGACTAATGAAACCAAAATAATTTAGGCCTCAAATTATACCATTTTTTTATTTTTTCAATTCCATATATCCTTGAAGTTAATATCTATGATTATTTATTTATCCACATAATTTTTAGTCCATTTAAAATGAAAACATATAGTCCTTCTTATATTACTTTTTAAAACCAATTCTCCCTATCTTAATTCCCAATTGATGAGATGAATGATATAAAATGATTATTGGAAAATAGTGGTTAGTTAATCAACTTTATGTCTATATGTGAAAACCCAATGTAAAAAAGATATATTAAACCAAGGGTTTCTATGGTTTCCATAAATATACTCACATATGATACCCTACTCAAGAAGTCTCAATTATTCATTTAAGGGTTGTCTTTAATGATTTCCATTAATGAAAATGGGATTATTTTACATGACTTCATAAAATCATAATAATGTTCATGTAAAAAAATTTACCCATTTATCTCATCATTTTATCAAATAGACACACCGCTATAATTTGTTAATTCTATATTAAATGATGGTTGAATTATTAGAAAACCTAATCTTTAATAGATATTAAAAGTTCTCAGGAGATATTATTACCCATAAATCCTTCTCTTCACATAATATTCCCCTCAATTTATTCACTCATTTACTACAATTCGTAGTATTTTGTTAATTACCATTAGGATTCCCTCTTAGTGTTTTCTTTTTTATGAAATCCATAAACATATCCATAAATTCTCTATCTGTCAGATAAAAATACATAATAATAATAAGGAATAAGTAGGATCATTTTTTTGATTTAGAGAAAACATTTAGGTTGAAATTTATTCCGAACCATGGACATTATTTCCTTCCTATCCGATCATTCTTATTCCTTTCAATAGTTTAAAAATGTTTTTTCTCACCTTCTTTTGTTGGACTGGTTCCCAATAATTATTCATTACATTAACTATTTGATATTTCTATTAACAATTTTACATCATATACTTACTTTCACTTGATATTTACTTAAATTATATTTGAATTTTCATCCATTTCACATCATAAGGAACTTCATCATAAATACTAGTCATGAAATCCTTAAATAATTTACCTTCTAATCCAAACCTATCAAAAACATCATTAAAAATATGCAGAATATTTTTCATGGGTATATCTGATGTTTATTTATTAATTAATAAGTTTCTCTTGAATTTGGTCATCATTTACTAGCAACCCCCCATTAGTTCTTATATATTCCATAATATTGGCATATTGGACAAAATATTGTATGTGTTGGGTCTGAATATTATATAACAAAAACAATAACCATAGAATTATTGTCTTCTTTAAGAATATTTCACGGGGTACTACCATTAAGGTTATTCTAAAAAAATATGACATTCATTATCTATTGTTTTGGAAATTTGATTTTTATGAATATAAAATATCATACTGAATTAAAAGAAATTTTCAGTTCAATTCCAATAGTCATTGTTGTCATGTAAAATTTTGGACTATTCTTTATTTCATCCTTACATGTATTTTAACCTATAGGATAATTAACAAAAATTTATTAATATTAGGAATATAAAATTTTACCTCATTATGAATGACAGTTTCTTTGGAATATTTTGATGGGTTGATTTTAACTCCCAATGATTTTTTCTAAATCAATAATCAATTAGTTTAAGTATAATTCATCAATCAATAAATTTGACTCAATATTTAATAATTGTTTTTCTTTCATATTATGTTTCGCATCATGATCTTCTATGATATTTTCATATTCAACCACATTAATTTGCATAGATTTAATTTCCTCTAAATTTCCAAAATCACTTTAAATCAAATCATTCTTTATATCGATAACCTAATTTTTTTACATTGACAGTTTTTTTTAATTTTTTTAACCCACCCAATAAATGTTTCCAACTCTTTCTTTAGTTACCATTCTATTTTGGTTTTACATTCCCTATAATCATAACTTTTTGATGTATGAATCCCTTTTTTAACCATAGAATGAAAGTTCATCCCATTATCCAAAGGGACACTCAATGATGAATCTATTATCTAATCATTATCATTAAATTCATTATATTCCTAATGTAGTGTTTCTTATTATTCATATCACTTTACTATTTTTGGTGCTTTTCATTATCCTAATAATTTTTTAGATTTTTTTTATCGTTATCTTTTTATAATCAAATAAAATTTATAAAAAAATACGAAAATTTAGAAAAAATTATTATTTGTTTTATTTTTCTTTAACTGTTTTCATAATATATTTTTCTAAAAGTAAATTTTTTTTATTATAGTTATATTGACTTTATATATATTCATAATGATTTTTTTAAATAACCATTTTTTTTAATTTTTTTGTATTATTTTTTCAATGGTTGTATCATCCTTTACCTTATTTTTAAATTCTATAGATATCCTATTTTCATTTGAAGTAACTATGTTATATTGTTCACATATAGAAAAATTATTTCAATCCTAAAATTCAAATATTTTGGGAGTAAACCTATCCAAGAATCCACTTATTAATATTTTAATAATAGAAGAATATTATAGGATGTCTTCAAATCGTCTAATTTGGATAACAGTTTCAATCCAATTGGTGAATTAATCATTTATTGTTTCCTGTTCCACCATATTGATATATTCAAACATTATTATATATATTATGATTGTTTTACTTTACTTTTATATTCATTTTTATGTTGTATTTATGTTTGTCACATGTTTCTTCACTGTTTTGATACCCATAACCTTCATATAAACATTTTAAGGAAAAAAAATTAGAATTACATTTCAAGAATCTACATCAACCTCAAGATTATTATTTTAAAAAAATTTAATTTGTTCACCCTTTACCCTAGGTGGAAAATCAATGGTTATAGTATTTATAATTTCCAGACCAAGTGAAATACGATAGGGAATAATCCTATACTTCTAGTTATGATAGCTCTTTTAGTCAAATATAGGAACTAATCTACAACTAACTAAAATCAAAAAAATTATACATAAAAAATATAAATTAGAAACCTCATATATAATACAAATTATATGACCCAGATCCTTTAGGATCACTGAGAGGTGAATAGAGTGAATAAATGATACCTTTTTATTTTCCTAAAGTTTCTACTTTTTATGAATTTAAATTTATTTGGATGGCCAAAGCCTCAATCCTCTCTTTGTTAATAAATCATACATAGTTCATATGTATGAAAATGTAATACAAAAGAAAAAACGTGAATAATTATAAGGTTTATTATAAAATCCTACTCATTTCCATATTATTTATACAACCCAAAATGGATTCTCCTCTAACTAATATTTTAATTGGTCGTACACAGCAATTCTAGTCTTCATTTGTTTGGAAATAAACCATGACATTTATTAAAAAAAATTGTTATAAAACATATCTTAGAACCCCTTTAGTGATTTTTTATACACCCCAACAACAATACTCTAGTAGAGAGTTGTACAACCCAACCAAAAGATTCAATTCTGAGTTTATCCACTATAGAAAGAGCTTTTTTCAACTATTTTTCCTACATATGAAATTTGGAAGACCCTAGATTTTGCGAGTATTATCCCTGATCATTTTATGCTTTAAAAAGGACATTATAGTAATAAAACATCCTCTCCAACATTGATGATATGGTTCTACATAATAATAATTATTTTAGAACATATTGTTCTTCTCCTTCAACTCTACTTATCATCACCTTTCAATATCTCATTCTCAATATATTATAGTTTTTCATCCCAAAAAAAATCATGTTTTTTACATTTATATCATTAATATTAATTTTCTAGATGAGGGGTAAGTGAAAAAACAAATTTTAACTTCTATCATTCTTAATTCAAGAATTGAATTCATTTTCTAAACTCCAATTATATTGATATTTTGAGTTTATATCCCATTAAATGTTTCATCAAATACATTTAACACATACATATATAATTTATTGAATCACACAATTTCCTTCTATAAATATTTTACTTTGACCATTACACTCATCACCATAAAAAAGTTTAACATTAAAAGATTGTAAATCCCCACTAGCAATAGTTTTTAACATTTTCTTCTAATAGATATACTAATTCCAGTCCATCCTTTTTCACAACTTAATCTTTTGTATAATTTTGTGTTTTGAAAATTATAACTCATTATACATGTTCTCCTAGTGGAATTAATCTGAGACAAATTCATTTAATTCAAACATGAGCCTAAAGATTCTTCCTTAAATTAAATCAACATTAGCTACTAGCTCGGGCCTCTAATTCCTCATTTCGGTAACTTCAAAATATCATGATGCTTTACATAAATAAAAAAATTCTAGTGTGAAATATATTTTTTAAAATTTAATCTCTTTGGGATCACTTTTTTAATTTATCTAAAGTTATGTTCTTCTAATGAGAGAACAATTTATCAATGTGTTAATGTTTTTTCTGATACATTCATTGGTTCTTGAAACTTCTTTTGGAATTCCGCTTCTTTGAGACATCTAATAATAAACCTTTTGAGTCATACTTTTGAAAATTATCATTTCTTATTACATTCTTCATATATAATCTCCATTAAATAAATTTATATTTTCTCCTTTTGGATATAATATCATTAAATGCAATACATTTCTTCTTGAAAACAAAAAAATTCCTTTCTAGGAAAATCCATTATTTTCTTCCAAAAAAGAATATTCAAGTAATCTAAAAAAACACCTAAAAAGATCAACTTCATCTATCCAGAGCTCCCAGTAAGATGAAATCATGAAATTTATTTCCAATTTCTCATTATATAAACTCATATTTTATCATTTCCAAAAATAATTATGAAATCATAAAACTAACATATAATGTAAACGCTTAGTCAACTAGATTCTCTTTTAACCATTCACTAAATTCATCTTTCTTAGTTGAAAAATTAGAAGAATCATCATTAAAATGAATATGAAATAAATTTATTTATTTGAATTCCTTACAAGAAAGATTCACTTTCATGTGTTCATATCTCAATTTCAATTGAACTCATGAAATTCATTCCATATTTCTACATTAAAAAATCTATATTTTCTATTCACAAAAACATAAATAATGATTTTGGACACTCATTTTTCACCCTCGTTGGAAGAATTAATTTTTCATCATCAGGAAACATTTCCTTCAAACCCATATTGAAATATTAACCAAAAATAAATCCAAAATAATCATTCCACAATATTTTGTATTGATTTTACTAGTTTGAAAATATATATTGATATCAGGAAGTGTATTACCATCATTTATTGAGTTGTTTATTTTTTTATATTTATATTCTTCTTTATAAATTTCTATTTTCCCTAATAGATCATTTTGGTCAGTACAATACTTTGTAGAAGAAGAAAAACCACATACCTTAAGTGGATTGAGTTGATATGTTAGTTTGTTGAGATTTCTATACCAAGCTAGATTGGTATATTTTTTCATTATTAGAGACTAATAGTATTGATTAAGTATATCTTACCTCATTATATCATGTTGTACTAGTGGATCTTATACCGAGTAACAATTATTTATATATATATAATCAATGAGCTTTTTAGCATCAATTATATACTATTTGATTAAATATTCTTCCAATTATATTTCAAATATATTTCTAAAAATATGCAATATAATTAAATTTAAAAAACATAGAAATGGTGTTACTATATTTCTTGGTGTAGACATATGGAACATAGATTAGTGAATCTTTTACATTACTCATATGGTCTCACTCATGTGTCTTGTTTTTGGGTATTAATATCTTTATTTATACACATTCTCCTAATATTTTGAAAGAACCAACATGGAAAACTTTTTGGAAGTACATAAATGTCATTGAGTTCACTAGGATAAAATGTGTATATCAATAATTTGGAAGAACCTTCTATAGAAAATGGAAATGATATATATTTTAATTAGCTTTCTGACTAGTTATATTAGCTTATGTATAGAACTAAGTGGGGTGAATTCATTGAAATTCGTTTTTGGATGTTCAATTTCTAGGCCCTGAAATTCAGATTTTTTTTAATAAGTGCAATTTTAATTTTAAAATTATATGTTATAATAGATTTTTTAATTTAGTGAATTTGTTTAATAAAGTGGGGTTCACATAAATTTAAAAGTGTTTCTTATAGATTTTTATTCATGGTATCGTATTCAAAATTATTATAATGAAGTTTGACACATTTTTGATAATTCAATGTTTTCAAATACTTATTGAAAATTTAATTTCAATAGTTTAATTAGAAGGGTCCTCCTAAAATCTGAATGAAGAGAGAAAATATGGTCAATGTTGAAAATAAATATGTAAATTATTGATAGAAAATTTGACACTTTATACCCAGTAATGGAACCATGTTTTAGACACACCAATCAAATGGTGTTGTTTAAAATATTTCAAATACCTAATATTCAATTATTGTATATTTGTGAAAAATGTATCCTTAACAGTGGGGTGAAAACTTATATAATCAAGATTAGTAAAATAAATAGTATTTTTAATGATTTGATTTTACAAAACTATTAATTCATTAAAATAAACAAAATTTTATTTGATAATGTCATTAAATAAGTAACTGGTTTAGGGAATAGATTACCTATTTTGATGCTATTAAGATCATAAATTGATTAACTCATGCTCTAATTAAATCAGTCAGTGATACTATATTCACATCTCTTTCATATAGGGTTTGTAATGAGTGTGAGTTTCAAAGAAGTTTTTATACTACTAATTGAACCCCCTTCCCATGAATGTAGGATCAATATTGGGTTCACTTGAATTACTCAATAAATACCCACTCATGTGAATTACACCAAAGGAGTCCAAAAAGATCCAATACCCCTATACTGAGGTCACTAATTACTAGATAATATGATAAAAATCCAACACACATTATATTATATATAGATACTTTTACAATGAGGTATAAGATAATTATATCACACCATACTAAGTGTAGTGAATAAAATATACACTAATCATAATTGTATTCAATTAAACATCTCGACACATTAAACTAAGATCAAATATACATGGAATAATTTATTATTGATATTAAATATTAAGAAATAGAAAAATATTTTCCTTATAATGGCTCCGATAAAAAAGGATTTATACTTACATGTGTAGCGTTATAACCATAGACGAACTAATATAAATCAAATTTTTTAAAAATCAAAACAGAATACTCCCCAAAAATATGAGTACCCTATTATCTAATTCTATCTTTTCTATTTATCTTACCCATTTATTGATTTATCGATTTTACCATGAATATCTAGTATCCTCACATCCGTACCATAATAATTTTGATTATTTTCCCCAAATTGTTTTATCCAATTAATTAAAACATTGGATGTTATCCTCCTACAGTTTCCTAAAAACTATATTTCAATCCTCATTCATTCCTCGTTTGGTTAAAGATGAACATATGAAGATATATTTCATGTTTTATCAACTTGTAGGGATACATGTATTTTATATTATCACATGTTAAGTAGTTTATTATTAAGGATTTTAAAATATTTATGATGTCATGAAATTTCATTCTCAATACAACATTAATTTGAAGAATGAAAAAAAACTATATGTGAGTGTCTTTAAAATTATGATTTTTTTTTATGTATGATCATTAAAATCTATCAAAGTATAATAAAATATTATATATCCATAGTTTCTTTCATATCAATAATGGGGATCCAAAAAATTATTATATATTTATAAATATATTATACATGATTAGAAAATATTTTTTATTAGGGGGAAGCTATATACATCAAATTTAAAAAAATCATTTACCCTTATATATTCATAGAGATCTCAGAAATAAAGGTCCTTTATTTTTTGTTTCATCCCTATGTAAAAAATTAAAATTTATATATTAATTAAAATATGGTAATAAATATTACATATTAGTAAAATTACTCTAATATACTTGTTATCCCAGGATTAAGGGTCTTTCCATAGAATGTATTATCTTTATGGCTATGTGACGGATATTTATGGAAAAAAATAATTTCTTATGTATGTATTATCCAATTATTAAGGATATTTCACAAATGAAAAATGATTTTAGCTTTTTTTTAAACACATAGTGGATAATACTCATGTTTTAAAACATTAATAAAATTCAAAAACCTTCTGAAAGTTCACTATATAACTTCCATATTCTTCTCTGATTCTATATATTTTTCATCTAGTGAATCATATTCTTGTGATAGGGGACCACTATTTACAGGAAAGTGTTGATTTACGTCTGAAAATAATGTTATAATTATTCCCAATTCAGCTACTTTTAATGTAATCTATGTATGAGGTGTATTGATAATTGTGATGATATTATTCATTTTAATCTTCATTACATCCATAACATTATTTCATACTTCCTAATGATATCTTATTAAACATAATAGATGTCAATATAGACTTTCCTTACATCTTTAACATTCATCTTCACAATTAATTAACAAAATAGAAGGATTATTGACAATATAACATTAAATTTATTATATAAATTAGTAAAACCAAATTAATTAATAATCTCAGTCACTTTAAGCATTATTCTTAAAATACAAGGAAACTTTCCTTTAATTGAAAAAAAATTAAAACTTGAATAATTAAAATTTGTGATGATATAAAATTAATTAAATATTAATAAAATATAATTCATTTATTTTATGAATGAACCACTATTGAGATTTTATGATACACCCATTACCTGACACTCTTATCACTACTAAATAAATATTCCACTAATTTATTGTCACATAGATCACACTATAATATTATTACAGTCCTAAAAACAATAATACAATGAGGTGTATCTCTATAACTCCATATCACTATAAATGTTTTTAAAAATCCATAAATTAATAAATATTAAAATTTTACCATTTAATAAATGGACCTCTTATTTTCTTTTTTGGAAATTTTGAATTAAATTTTAAATATTGATTCATCGTTCTTCCTTTTAAGTACCAAAAATAATATAATAATAGTGAAAAATTGTCATGTCTAAGGAAAATAATTTTTTCCCTTGAATTTATTAATTATTTTTGGGGACCCATATCTTCTTTTTGAGTACACGGTGTTTATTTCTTTGTAATAAATAAAAATACCATATATATTCTTGATTAATTAAGGGAAAGATTTAAAATAAATATCATTATTTTAACAATTATTTTAAACATCTGAAACTATTGTAAATATTCAAGAGAAATCACTTACCAAATATTCGTAGAGTGTAAAATTAAATAACTACAATTGATTTACTCTAAAATTTTCATTTTATGAACATAATCATATAAGTACTAAATTTCCCTGAATATGAATTATAATCTTATCTCACCTAACTAAATATAAGATTAAATAAGCACTATATTGAGTATCATTTTTCACTCTCATGTGCCTCTTGATGTGTTGACCAAATTTAATATCATTTTTATACAACATTAAACTTTATATCAAACATTGTGTTATATTGACTAAACATTACAAAATTATCTCCCATATATATTTTTATTGAGTAATATTCTTGAAACTATCCCTCAAAGATTTTTTTATTCTGTATACTTTTATATATTTTCTTATGAAAGTTACAAACACATGTATTTTAAGAAGTATAACAATTATAATTGAGATGCAATTATTGACATATCACCCCCCATCTATATTCCATTTTTTCTAACATATATCAAACATTCAAATAGCTAAATATATTTTATAAAAATTGATTTTATTTTCATAAAAATATATAACCTAAACATAAAACAGCATAAAATATTTTCCAAATCCTTGTTTCACATAATATATTAATACTATAAACTCAAAACAAATTTAATTATTTAGTACACTATATCCTTTATCATTATCATAAAAAATGATAAAATATTTATAGATTAGAAAACATCTACAACTTAAAAATATTTTATTCCTAACAACTTATTATTCTATCATCATTTAGAAAATCACAACCACTAACAGTGAAATATTAATTATTCTATTGTTAACAATATACATTTATTCTTACACTACTTATACAATAGATTATCAAGAAATTTTTATCATCATTTTTCACTAATTGAACCCATACATTAGGATAATTTTAATTTATCTAGAAATATGATAGAATTTAACATATAGCATTTTATATTAATGTATTCTAATACATTATTAGAGTAATTATTTTTAAAAAGTTATAACTTTAATTTTATCATATCTATAATTTAAGATATCTTAATTTTTTTTATACACAATATATTTGATATTTTCTTCATATCCAATTACATATTCAATTCCATGATTTGTTACGTGTTGAATACAATAATAAAAATATCACACATACTTCATGATTGGAGAATTTTAATTTTATTTTCATGGTATTTGAGTCTAAAAATAATGGTATAAAATAATTTTCAATAATTTATTGAGGTCTATTTCGTAAGGATATTGGATTAATTTACAAATAAATTATAATGATCTTTAAAAACATAGAGCCATGGTATTATATTTATAATGATAATAAAATTATGGGAAATTGTCTCTTATTAAGGATACCCATTAATAATGTCAATATATTCATAAAATATAAGTTGGGATATGGGATCCATCTTTTCTGAGTTCTTCTCAAATTACCCATTACAATTAAATTAATAATTAATTTATAATATAGAGTTCAACAATTCCCAATACAATTTTTCAGCAATTTACTTTGATTTTTTATCTATAACATACATAGTTATTATATTTAATTACATAAAAACATTATCCCATTGAAACTATGAATATTTTATTGATGATTACTTTTATTCACCTATTAAGATATAATATATTTTGGTGATGGATTGAAACCCCTTTAAGGACCATCAAGATTGTGAATTTTCAAAATAATTTATTTATATTATTTTTTATGATATTTATATTTTATTAATTACATCATATAATATAATAAATTTTTTAAAGATAAATAATTAAACATTTTCAATCATTATATACAAATATATTAATTTCTTGTTTAACTAATTATCTAATATTGTTTTTCTAAAAAATTAATTATAATTATTCTCTAATTTGATCCAAAAAATTACATAAACTAATAAAAATGTCCCACATTTTTAAATATTTTTAAAATATGAAATATTTCTCATAAATGAAATAAGATATAAATAATTAACCTAAAAATAATTCAAGGTATAAGAGATAATTTAATAATTTATTTTTTCATCGATTAATTATTAAGAACAATTAATAACACAGACACCATTTAAACGAGTGATTTTATTATTCCAAATTAATTGTTTCACTTGAATGATTAAATATTTTTTATTTTATATCAATATTCCATATTTATTGAAAATTATAACCATAATATTTATTTAAAAACAAATTGAAAATATAAGATAAATATGGATTAATGTATTAGTAAGATAATGAATAGATAAAGTATCACTCACAATGCTTTATATAAATGAAATTCCTAATTATATCATATCATATGTATAATTTTCATGAATCTATAATAAATATTTTATATAAATAAATATCATTCAAGAATGATTAGTTATTATAATTAAATACTTAGGAATAGAATTTGTGTTATAAAACCTATTGAAATCAACACTGTTGTACAATTTTCACACATAAAGTTAAATTTTATTTATATATAATTTTTTCATTTAATTTCATTAATTTTTTTAAAATTTAATTTTCCATCACCTTAAGAAAATAGTAGTGGAAAAACTAGATTATTAAAAAATGTATCTTATATCCAATATAACATACCTCATTAAAAACATTATCCCCATTACTCAATGGGAAAATATTATTAATGGGAAAATTGTGAAATAGTCACAACACCCCATCATAAAGTCATGATATATGCTTAATTAAATTAATTTTATATTAATAATTCCATTTATAAGAAATAATTATTGAAAACACCATTGTGAGTAATCCATTAAAATGAAAACTTGATGTATTTTTCTTGATATCAATATCATAATTGTTTTTAAATATAATCTACAAAAATTGTGATATTATATAATATATTGATATTAAGTATTTCAATTTTTTTTTTGTATTTTATATTTTTTTTACTTTGACACATAATTACCTCTATGTGAAATTTTATTTCTAATAAGAAATTTATGCCATATGAAAAATGAATCTAAATCATCCTCTTTTTTTATTTGGATCCACTTTACCATGGTAATAGATTATCTAATCCATGATAGTGCTTTCATCAACCCCTTATCCATTGATGGGGGAAGGTACATATTATTTCTCATGTTGTACTTTTTATTTTGTTTAGTTTCTTCAAATCATTGGGATATTTTATTTATATAAAACAATCTAATTTTTCTTTTACCTTACTAATAGTTGTCTTATAAGGTCCCATATTTTTTCAAATTTTAACCGATGGTATTAATCGTCCTATTGCAATTATCTAAGGATCCTTTTTTTATTTTAAAAGCCTTAGTGTTGAGGTTTATTCATCATTAGCCACAATTTATTTTCATTAAAAAACTATGAGTACAGATTAATGGTTCAAATAGTAAGATATTCATGGAATCCTAGACACCCATTATCCTCTAATTTCATTTGATGATAATGTTGATATAATGGTGGCTTAATTTAGGTGTTCAAAATCATTGTGTGGTATTTATTTCCATATACATTAATGTGATTTTGTATGTATATGAAAAATTATTTTTCTATGAAATAATTTGGGTTTCAACCTTTGTGGTCACCTTTTCCTCTTCAATTTATTTGTAATATTTAGATATTAGGCCTTTTTTGGTTATTTTATCAATACTAATCGAAGGATAGTGGTCATCATGTATATGATTATGGAAGATAATTTTATGGAATTGGTTCTCTTGATTTATCTTCTTTAAGAGATTTTGACTGAGATTGAGGGTGAATGTGAATATAATCTTCATATTATTTTTTATATATGGTTATTTTTATATTAAATTTTATATAAAAGGGAATCAACTTTCTAAAATTTAATGGGGTTCCATATTTTTAAAAATAAGTCTAATTAAATTTTTTAACTTGAGAAATAAATGAATAGGATATGAAAAAATATTATTTTGATTACATGTGCATAGAATAGTTTTAAAAAACTAGATATTATTTTGGAGAAAAGATTTATTTACTAATTTAGGTAATGATAGAGTTATTAAGACTACAAAAAACCTTTTTGGGAATTGTGTTGTGTAAAATTCTAAAACGTTATCCACTAGAAGCACCAACTAGAGGAAATACTCTATGAAACATTCTTTAATAGATTTACTCCCATGGTCGTGGTGTTCTATAAGATATGAATACTTCACACTAGTCTCGCTAAATAGTGTTGACTTCCAAAAACTCAATAAAATTAAAAACTCAAAGTCACTGAAATAAAAAAATATTGTAACAAATAAAATACGATTACAAAGATAAAAAGTGATTATTATGATCAAGTGACAGAAAAAAATACCTTTTCCATTATAATAAAAAGATATTAAAATTATAATCACCTTCCTCAAGTCATAAAATTAGAACAAAATTAATAATATTCTATCAATAAACACGATTTTTTTTATTGAAAATACCACTTACTTATACAAGGTTACATTTGTTAATCTAGTTTTACTTCCATGTGAAATTCATAGATTCGCCACCATTGAACCTGGTGACAGATGATCCCCAATTGGAATTGATAGCTGAACACTATAACTAGTGAAAAATAAATGTTACGCATATAAAATCCACTAATGACCCTTACATTATAACCATGTTTTCAAAACTTACTCTGGATGATTTTAGTGTATCGAATTTTGAAATTATATGTGTCATAACATCCATTCACTATTATGTAGTCTACTTTTATTACACCATCGAACTATACCATATTCTGGTCACCTTTCAACCCCAGATATCAAACGTTCAAAACCCATAATATGACGAAAAATACATCATAATGAGTATATAGTTATCAAATATTAAATTAGTGCATTAAAAAAATTTATAATCCAAAAATATTATATTATACGGATATAAGAATGGGAATTATTATATTTAATGAATAGGTTTTTTAATCCATTGGATGTGAAAAATTAATCGAAAGACATAATTTATTTGATCAAAATTAAAATGGGTATAATCTCAAGGTGGATCACAATGAATTCCATGTATATATAAGGACTTTTTACTAGATCAATTTCCAATAAATATTTGAGTATTAAAATCTTGTAGTCTTTGAATTGATATTCATTACTGAGTAGATCATGTAACCGAGGTCATAACGAATATATTGTATTATTGATCCAATGATTAAATTATAGATTTAAATTATCTAGAGGGGTTTATTCTTCAATTTGAATTGAATTCCCATTAAAGATCAAAGAAAATAATTTCAAAGGGTAAAAAAGAGGAAAATGGAATTTATTTAATCTATTTTTAGAATTGAATTGTCATTCTTGTATGAATGACTAGACTCAATCACCTTTTCATATCTCAAATCTCTCTTAGATGGTTATCAATTCTCTCTAATCACTTTTTTTCTTAACTGTTCAGTTCATTTTTCGTCTATTGCATGCATAGTTAGTGGAAAACCCTTTTATTTTACTAAAGGTAGTTTAATTGATAGAAAAAATTGAATGAGATTCATTTATTCAATATATATTTTTACGGTTATGATATAAAAGAGAAGGGAATTTTTATTGTGAGTGTTTGAAAAGTCCAGGTCAGGTTTTAATGTATAGATGTTTTTCAAGAGTTATACATTATCCTAATATAGGGAAGGTTATTTGGGGGATTTTCAAAAAAGATCCCATACCATATATTCTTGTCGAGAATATCAACAATCCGATTGATATTAAGAGAAAAGTTTATATACCCAGGGATGAAATATAAAGTATTATGATGATGTATATTAGAAATGAAAGACTACAAAGTCTAATAGTACTAAATGAAACTGACTTTTATTATTTAAAATACAAAAAAAAAATAGACAAGGTCTCTCCTTTTAAAGAGGGATGAAATTATTGAGGACTATAGAATATCCCTTTTCAATATTCATAGAATCAAATATAAAATACCCTCAAACCTTTATAAAGGATATATTAATCAAATGGATTCTATTTTTTGTCTAGTGCATCTTCCATAGAAACCCTTTCTCTCCAGTCATGGGTAGCATGAATCCCCCACTGGAAAAACTTTTTCGATTCATGATAACACACAAAAAATCCCATGGATATCTATCTTTTCCAAGCTGGATCCAAATTATCTTTATGGAATAATTCTAAACTTCCTAAATATGTATATTAGAGATCCTCTAAAGCATAATCCAAGTGGTCATTTCTCCTTCCACTACTTCTATGGAATTACCTAACCTGTAAAGGGAACTTATTCCATGAAAAATAAAACTCTTATTTTCTCTCACCAATGTACCCCTTATACTAATCTATAATTATATGACATATCAATGTTTAGTTCTAGAATTATATTAGGTTACATCCAATAATGAATAATAATAATAATAATTGATTTATATTTATTTTGGGATGACTAGGGTTAAAAATTGGATTGTGTCTTGACATGTTATATGATGTAGCATCACCAAGGGTATTTGATTCTTATTTTTGTTGAAATTATATAGACGTTATAATAAAGGATTATATATCATCATAGATTTTATTGTGTTTATATTATTGGATTCATGATCATGTACCCACTTCTTTTCAAGTGTACTTCTTTTTAAAAACGTGATTTATAAATAAAAAATTTACTTATCATGACTGAAGGAATTATCCTACATCTCCAATATGTACAATAGAGTTATTGAAGAATCTATTTAATATATTATTGTTTATGATTATTTCATAAAATTCTTCATAGGATCACTGGATGTTGCTGAGAATGTTTTTTAGATGAATTAATGTGGAAAAAGTTTTTTTTGATATTCATTGAATTGATTGTAGGTGGTTCAATATGTATTGATATGAATTGAAAATGTGGGAGTAAAATTCTAGACGTTTATTTTCTTTATATTAATATTATATCCAAGATAGGATCAATAAAAAAACTCAAAAATATCTATATATGTATTAGATTAAAATTTTATGATATAATGTTTTGTAATAATAACTCTATAAATTGAAACTATTTTTGTAATAACCAATTCGAAAGTTCCATTGTGTCATCTGTCGTCCCACGTGGCCCATGTCGTGACTACCCCATGCCCGCCATCCATAGGCCAGGGGATGGCGACTAGAACCTAAAGGTGTATTCCCTAATAACAGGAAGGCATTGCCATTATAACCTATAACAGACATAGTCAAGAACAAAGAATGATACGAACACATGTAAACTATATAGTAAAAATAGTGTGTACAATAAGAAAAAGGGACCAGAATACAAGACCAATTAGAAAGTACAAGAAAATTGAAAACTACAAGTTAACTAAAATTTCTCATCTGAACTTCGGCCAAGGATCCTACGTGAAGGGTTGGTACAACTCTCGAATGAACGTCTCTGTGGTATGCCTCTTCTAAAGTCCACCTTATGCTACATCCAGTCCTAGTTCCCTCATCCTGAGTCAATGTTGTCTGTTATCTAGACCAAACACAACAAGGTGCGGGCATAGGCCGTGCAAGGGTGAGTATAACAATACTCAGTAGGGTCCCCAAGACCCTCAAAGGTCTCAAAAAATCCACAAAGGATAAACCACAAAGCATACCATAATAAAAAATAATGAGAACAACATACCACCACACTTTGGTAAATGCCCATACATATACCAAAGTCATCAAGTATACTCATCTCATTCATGAGGAAACACAAGGCCAAACTCATTAGCCCAAAGCTCATATGTTCTACGAAGGAAAGGATACCATGAAGGTGACACCACAAAGTTAAGAACCACAAAGGTAGCACTACATAGAAGAATACCATAAAGGTATCACCACGACCATAAGTACCATAAAGGTAAGTCACACAAAAGAATACCACAAAGGTATCACCACGAATGTAAGTACCACAAAGGTATGCAACTGAAAAATTACAACAAAGGTAAATACTGAGTGAACACAGATATCACATAGGTATGGTAGTAAAGATGATTAGATGTAACTACTAAATAATATTACTTTGTTAAGATGATGACCCATATAGGATCCTAAATCATCGGGCCCATATAGGATCCTAAATCATCAGACCCACGTAGGATCCTAAATCATCAGACCCACATAGGATCCTAAAACAATAGAACCACTTAGGATCATAGAGTAGTCCCATGTGGATTCCTAGAGAAGATCCATGTGGGAAACTCTAACACATACCCACATTGGATCCCAAAGCACAAACCCACATAGGATCCCTTTTTCATTTTACAGCCAGCCACATGGTTCCCTCACAATGGTCGCATGATTATAAGAGGGTACACTTCTCCATACACATGATGATAATCCAAATTCAATGAAGTCCTATGAAGATGTATCCCAAATTACATCCATGTAAAAGGGGTCTCAACACATCAGACAATGCGCCAATCGGATGCCTGGTCTATATGTTATTGACATTTTAGTCTTGAGGGCTAGGATAGATTCATGTTCAATCCAACCCATAGATACCCCAACATTATAAAAAATTCACGTGGGGTATTCCAAAATGACTGTCTCGATCCACGGTTTTTGGGACCGCAGACGGTTCGTCAAACGGACGCTCGTAGCTCATGTTATGACCGAAAGAGAGAAAATGGGTCGAAGGTTGTCTGGGTTCTGTCCGACCCGGCCTGGGCCGACCCGAGTCAGGCCCACCAGGTCTATACCGGCCCACCAGCGTAGCCCACGATGGGTGGCCCACGGTGTGTCGCCCACTGGGCCACCCCCGTTGGGTGGTCAGCGGCTGGACGGACGGTCAGTCCTCGTCCACGCGGCACAGCTGTGTGCTGCGCCATCACCGGTGGCTGGTAGCGAGCCGACCACCCTCACTTAGCTACCGCGACACAAGGTCACAGCTCCTACATGCCCAGTGGCACAAATGTGAGACGCCACTACTTGATGTGGTCAGCCACCCCCAACCACCTCTATTGCTCTGACGTGTCCGACGGGCCGCGACCATTCCTTAGTATCATGGTTGCTCTACTACCGTCATCGCGGCCGGCCGAGGTGCTGGCCACCTCTCTTGAGCCCTTCCAGGGTCATTCCTCGGGTCACTGGGCATGCCACAATGGCCCGTTATTCATTCCATAAACTCTCAAACTTGCCTCTAGATGTCGCCATTGATTCAAGACCATCAAAATCCACAAGGTTTGTGGGGAGGTCGGTATGTGTTCGTTTGGCCCGCCCTCTCCGCATTAGAATGATAGAAATGGACATAGCTGTTATTAATTCGAGAAGGATGACAATATTGGGTGTAGGGGGTATACAAAAAAACCCCTTCCTTGATTTCTCATTGTAAGATGTCATGATTAATAAGATAAAGTCATTGGGGATTGTGACTTCAGTGTTCGTTACTCTCATAAGATGCTTCCGATCTGGGCTCAAGCGTCTGTTCCTCGTTCTTCGTTGAGGGGTTCATCATTGGAGGAATATTTTATCCGATGTTCTTCAGAAACATCCCTTTTCCAATGATTTATCAAGGAAATGAGGATCCATCAAATTAAAATAGATTTATCAATGTTATCCACATTGGCACAATTAAATGTCACAAAAAAAGTTGTCACAATTAATTAATTGATGAGGAAAAATTAATTAAGTGAAGAGTTATAGGTTTTCCCACATTAAGAGGGGTTCAGGTAGTCCCAACCACCATGAATTCAAAATGGGGGTTTTTCTAGTTCGGGTGGTCCCCACAACTGATCATTCAAAAGGGAGGGTTTAAACATAAAATAAAATTTTGTTCTTTATTTTATTTTTATTTCCACGAAAATGCAGAAAACTTTCTTTCACCCTCGTCCTACTACAGTTGAGGTGAATGTCTCATTAAGAGAATATTGGTACTATGAGTTCAACGGTGTCCCCAGATTTCATTTTTGAGCAACACCTCTAAAGATACAAAATCCCACTCACACCTTAACCGAACGTACCAAAAAAACGTTCAGAAATTCATTTTGAGAACACTAAGCCTCAGAACCATGCACCATCAATTTTCACAGACACATAATATTCCCATATAATTAAATAAATTTACAAGTAAAATTTTTCTCTTTACATTTTTCCAACATTATTTCTTTGCACCACAGAAAGCCACATCCTTAAAAATAGGAAAATAAGTTGGGGTACAGATCAAGAATCTGAGCCTCCCACTCCCACGTGCTCTCCAAGAGGTTCCCATGCTACCAACACACACAAACTAAAGGTATCGACCACCCATGAAAGACCCACTCCTGTATATACTCAATATCTTCTAGAACCACCATAAACATCACCGCATCATCGTTATCCAGCTTGCTGTGGCCGATGAAGTTAGATGGGTCATACACAAATCTCGTCATCTGGGATGTGTGGAAAACATTGTTCACCCGATTCAACTGAGGGGGAATTTCTAGGTGGTAACCACCTTTACAACTCTGATGAGGGCCTGGAAGTGTCCGATGAACCCTAGAGATAACTTTTCACCCCGGCAAAATCTCTGAAAACCACATCAAGGTGACTCCCCTAAAAAGGCATGGTCACAAACCTCAAACTCCAGATGTATCAATCTCTTATCTCCATAAGACTTCTTCCTACTCTGTTTAGTTTTTATCCACTTCTGGATGATTTTCACCTTCTCCATTTTAGTTTGTGCCAATCTGGTCCCATGAGTGCTGACACCCTAGGGTCTGTCCAGCAAAATGGTGATCTGCATGGTTGGTCATATAGAGCCTCGAAAGGTTCCATTCCAATGGTGGAGTGATAGATATTGTTTTATTCAATCTCCACCAAGTGAAAGTTATCCTCCCAACTACGACCAATGTCAAGGACACAAGCACGCATCATGTCCTCGAGGGTCATAATGGTCCGCTCAGTCTGGCCATCTGTTTGAGGAAGGAAGGTGGTGCTCAAACAAATATGTGTCCTGAATGCCTCGTGCATCCCCTTCCATAGTCAGGAAGTGAAATGTGCATCACTATTGAAGACAATCATTGAGGGTACACCATGTTGCCGCACAATCTCCTACACATATAATCGTCCCAAGATCTCTACTAAACCCTACTCTCTGATCGGTATGAGGTGGGATGATTTGGCGAGTCGGTTGATGGTCACGTAGAAAGAATCTGACCCCTGGATGTATGTGGATGTCCTATCATGAAGTCCATGGATATCCTATAAAACTTTCTCTCTGGGGCCTCTAAAGTCTAAACTAAGCCTACTAGTGTCTGATGCTCTACCTTCACTTGCTGATAGGTGAGTCACTGAGAGACAAACTCAGCTATTGATTTCTTCATTCCCAGTGACCAGAGTTGTTATCAGAAATCCTGGTACATCTTCACCATGTCTGTATGTACCGCTAGAGAGGATGTGTGTAACAATTTCAATACTTCTTACCAAAGCGACACTGGTACCATGGTACGTCCTCTGAGGAGGATGACGTGCTCTCCACCTTCAGAAACTATATCAGGTGCATGTCCTATGGATATCTGAGCACGTCGTGTATCATAGTCAATTTACCCATTCTACACCTTCCTGACTCATTGAAGAAGTGGGGGATGTGACTGTATGAGACAGAATGAATGATTCTCCATCTTGTTCATCATAGGATATCCAAAAGTGGCCAGCTGCTCCGTCGCCTCACCTAGTATTTGTATACTAGATCTCCGACTGAGTGCATCTGCTACAACGTTCCCCTTCCCAGGAGTATAGACTATCTTAAATTCATTGTCCCAGAGGAACTCAAGCCACATCTCTGTCTTAGGTTCACGCCCTTTTGATAGTCGATATACCTGAGACTCATGTGGTCATAGTAGACTGTAAAACGTTTACCCATCAAGCAATGTCGCCAAATATTCATGGTATGGACCAATGATACTAACTTCAGGTCATGGGTAGCATAGTTTTACTCATGTTGTCTATGCAGTCGAGAACCATATGCAATAAATACTCATTCATAAATTAGGACACATCCGAGCCCGGTCCCTGATGCGGCATAGTAGACTATGTACCCAACGCCCTCCTCCAGAAGCCTAAATATGGGGCACCTGTCATCCTCTTCCCCAGCTCTTGAAAACTCCGCTGGCATCTCTACAACAACACAAAGGGTTTCCCTTTATTCTTCAACCCTGATAAAGTTGCTGCAACTCTAGAGAAATCGGGCACAAATCTCTGGTAGTATCCGGCCAAACCCAAGAAACTTTGTACCTCCGTCACACTCCTGGGTGGATTCCAAGAATGTACCACCGCAATCTTCACTGGATCTATCACAAATCCTGCATCTGAGATGACATGTTATAGAAAGTGAGCCTCTCAGATCTAGAACTGGCACATTAAGAGATTACCATAATGCCAGTGCAATAGGAGTGTGTTCAGAACGATCTGCAAATGATAAGTATGCTCCTCCTCGGTAGCTGAGTAGATCAGAATGTAATTGATGAAGACTACTACAAACCAATAAATTTAGGGCTGAAAGATCCTGTTCATGAGTCCCATGAACACTGATGGAGAATTTTTCATGGTGAATAGCCTGAAAAAAAAAACTCATAATGGTTATACTGACATTTGAAACCCGTCTTCTTTACATCCTCGTCTTGTACTCTGAGATGGTGATAGCCTGATCTGAGGTCTATCTTCGAGAACCATCGTGCTCCCTTCAACTGATCAAAGAGGTCATCAGTCCTCAATAGTGGGTACTTGTTCTTCACGGACACCTACTTCAGGAGCCGATAGTCAACCCAATGTCTCAAGCTCCAATCCACCTTCTTGGTGAACAAAATCGGGGCTTTCCAAGGAGAAACACTAGTTTGGATGAACCCCATACCATGAAAGTCCTCTAGCTGTACCCACTGCTCACGATGCTCCATGGGAGACATTCGATATGCTGGTGTATATATTGGTTCCATCTATGGGTACAAATCAATGTAATATTCCACCTCCATGTGAGGAGGTAGACCCGAAATATCGTCAGGGAATACATCCGCGTGTTGTTCCACCACTACAAGCTAGCTCGGACTCTCCCTATCAACCGCTCCATGGGTAAGGCTAGCCAATGGATGAGTGATTAGCTGCACTCTCTTCAAGTAAGTCCATCTGATGCTACAACAACTCCCTTACTACCTGTGTAGGTAAACCTAGTACCATCATTGTGGACACACCGATCTTTGTGCCTAATATAGTCAATCTGATCTTGGACTTTATATAACTAGTCTATACCCAATATGATGTCATAAGGCCTCAAAGCTGCTACTATAAGATCCCAACCAAAGCTCTTTCCTCCTAGAGTAAGATCACAGTTCTAGACCAAGCGTGTAATCATCAAATCCTCTCTGGTAGGAGTTTCTAGCCATAAGGACTATGCCAACAAGTCCACCAGAATCTCCAAGATCTGAATGAGGGAAGTTGCAAATAATGAATGAATGGAACCTCTGTTTATAAGTATTGTAGCTAAGGTTTACTAGAAACAGATCCTACCTTGTATCATCTTTGTAGCACCATCATCATAGGCCTCATCTACCTAGAGTTGATCTCTCCCCTATCCACCTACTCCATGCAGTCAGGGTGGACCACCTGGTGGTGGTGGCGGTAACACCTCGAATCGTCACCCACTACTGGCCACATGGCCAATTCCTCTACCATGTCTGCCTGCTCTAAGTGGACCTCCACAGTCAAACCACTTTCTCTGCCTGGGCTGTCCTTCGACCGTTTGCTGATCATATGTACGGTAGGTCAGGCAGTCACGAGCCATGTGACCATGCCCACCGCATGCGTAACACTAACAGCTCCTCACATTATTGGCTCTATCTCCGGTGTCCCGCACAACTGAACCTAAATCCTTTGTTCATCCTCCAGTAGGTTTGGTCTTCTTAGACCTCTGTGACATCTTTCAGCTGCCAACTACAGAAGACTCCACTATGTGATGCCCTGTGGTGGATCTCGCTACTGATTACTTCTAATCAAGAAAAATCTTCACTATGAGGGCTCTCTATAACACCCCTCCTGTGTTGGGATGCTTAGAGAAATCATCGAATCCCTCATCTCCTACCTGAGTCCCTTCTCAAATGTCGGGGACCTAAAGAATGGGTCTCACACCATATTAGTGGTGTAGCGTTAGTGGTTAGTGAACCTTGCTCTGTACTGAGCCACAGTCATGATGACCTACTACAGATGAAGAAGCTCTTGTATGCCCACTATGTGAACAGTCGCTGGGAAAAAATCTTCCTGAAACAAGCTGTCAAAGTCTACGCTGAGAAGTATCACCTCATCTTGAACACGGAGTATCAAGCTCCACCATCTACTTGATGCCGTCTGTAGAAGACTAGCAGCAAGGATCACCCTGAGATCAGCTAGTGTCCCTACCAGTCGGATGACTCTCACCACAGCCTCCAATCAATCATTTGCCGCCTGTGGGTCCATCTCACCCCTGAACCTTCGTTCCCACTGGCGCTGGAACTCATGAAACTCTCTCAAGCAGCATGCACCCACTACTATTGGGGGTGGTGGCATCAGTGTCCCAATAAGTAATAGTACTAATGGTGCCTGAGATGGTGCCTCTACTGATAAAGGGATCCTCACTGAGGCCTCATCGCTCGGGGGCCTATCATCGCATAACATACACAGAACGCTAGCTGGTTGTCTATGTTGAGGCTTCATGAAAAGAAACAGGTGTGCCATAGTAAATAAGTTATACCTAGTGATTTGACTCAAAAATATCACAATTGAAACTTTCTAAAACACACCTTAAATCAGTGCATTCATGCACAGAGTTAGAAATCAGAAGTCAGGGTCCTGTTGTATGGAAACGTCGGCTAACGCACCAAAACTGGATTCACTAAACTGATAACCACACTCACTACACTTAACATTTTTTCCATTATAAAGATTAGAGTCAAATGTTCAATGGTAGAACTGACTCCTATGATACCAATGTTTCATGACCCATCCCCTGGGGCCCGTGCTGTGACTACCCGAGGCCCACCTTCTATAGGCCAGGGTTTTGTGACTGGCACCAAAAGGAGTATTCCCTAAACTCGGAATGGCATTGCCTTTATAACCTGTAAACACACACAACCAAGCGCACAACAAGATCCCAACACAAGTAAACTGTATAGAAAAAAGAGTGTGTGTAGTAAGAAAAAGGGACTAGAATACAAGCCCAACTAGAAAGTACAACAAAACTTAAATGTACAAGTAAACTATATTAGCTCTCATGAACTCCTACCATGGATCCTACTAGAAGGGTAGGTAGATCTCTCGAACGATCATCTCTACAGTCCACCTCATCTAATGTCTGCCTCCGTGCTACCACTAGTCCTGGTTCCCTCGTCCTCAGTCAACGTTGTCTATCGTCTGAACCAAACACAACAAGGTGCGGGTGCAGTCCATGAAGGGGTGAGTATAAAGATACGTAGTAGGGTTCTTGAGACCCTCAAATGTCTCAAAAAATCAACAATGGATAAAACAAAAATCTTACCAAAATCCCAAAGAAATAGAACAATAGACAACCCTACTTAGGTTTATGCACATACATATACCTATGTTATCAAGTATACTCATCTAATTCATGAGGAAACACAAGGCCCAACTCATTATCCAAAAGATCATCTGTTCCACGAAGGAAAGGATACCATAAATGTAACACCACAAAGGTAAGAAACACAAAGGTAACACCACGTAGAAGAATACCACAATGGAATCACCATGAAGGTAAGTACCACCAAGGTACGTCACATAGATTAATACAATGAAGGTGTCACCACAAATCTAATTACCCCAAAGGTATGACACACAATGCATTACCAAAATGGTAAAGACTCGGCACACACAGATATAACCTAGGTACGGTAGTAATGATGATTAGATGTAACTACTGAATCATATTACTCTGTTAAGAGGTAAACCCACATATGATCCTAAATCATTAGACCCACGTAGGATCCTAAATCATCAGACCCACATAGGATCCTATTACAATAGACACCATATAATCATAATACAATAGACCCATTTAGGATCCTAGAGTAGTCCCATGTGGATTACTAGAGAGGATCAAAGTTGGAATCTCGAACAGAGACCCACGTAGGATCTCAAAGAACAGACCCACATAAGATCCCTTTCTCATGTTACAGCCTGACATAGGGTTCCCGCACAAAGATCGCTTGATTATAAAAGGGTATGCTCCTCAATACATAGGTAGATACTCCAATAGTCACGAAGTCTTAAGAAAAATTATCCCAAAGGACCGCCGGGTAAAAGGGGTCTTAACTCAATAGAAGGTGTGTCAATCAGATGCCATGTCTGTATGTTATTGGCCTTTTAGTCCCAGGGGCTCGGTTGGATTTGTGTTCAATCCAACCCAGCCATACCCCATATTTATCCAAAACTCATTTGGGGTATAACAAAAGCACTACCTCAATCCAATGTTCCTTGCGCCATAGATGGTTCGTCAAATGGACCCCCGTAGCTGAAGTTATTTCTAAAAGAGCTAAAAGTGGTCAAAGTTGGTCCTGGTCTAGGTTTGGTCGAACCCGGTCAGACTAACCTTGCACGACCCAACCTAGGCCGACCTGAGTCAAGACCTTGGTCCAAAACCACCCATTGGGTGGTCCGCGGGGTGGCCTGTGTCGGGTGGCCCTCTCGTCAGCCTGTTGGGCGGTCCGCGGCTGGCTGGATGGCCAACCCACTTCCACGCGGCACAGTCGCGTGTTGTGCCTTCACCAGCGATAGGAAGCGAGACGTCCGCCCTTGCTTCGCCGCAGTGGCTCAAGGTCACAACTATAGAATTCCTGACGGCATGGACCCACGCCGCTGCCCCATCATGCGGTTGGCTGCTGCTGGACACCGCCCTTGCTCCGTTGTGGCCAACGGTTGGCAACCCTTCTTTGGTGGCGTGGTTGTACCGCCGTCGTCGCCACGGCTATTTAGGGTGCCGACCACTGCACTCGAGCCCTTCTAGAGACGTTCCTTGGTCAGCGGGATTCCCTGGTGGCCCATTCTTCAATCTGTAGACTCCCACACTCAACTCGGGATGTCTCCATTGATTCAAGACTGTAAAAATTCACATTGGTTGGGGGGAGGTCAAGCTGTGTTCGTTTGGCACACCATCTCCACGTTAGAATGATAACAATCAGGATCAATGTTCTTAATTCGAGAGGTATGACAATAACATGGGTATGAGGTATACAAAAACAAAAATCCCTACCTCAATTACTCATTGCAAGATGTCGCAAGGAAGAAGATAAAGTCATTGGGGATAGTGACGTCAGCGTTTGTCGCTCCTGCAAGATGCAACTAATCCAGGCTCATGCATCGATTCCTCATTCTTCATTGGGGGGTTATTCATTAGAGGAAGTGTTTCTACAAAGTTCTTCCCAAGACTCCATTTTCCAACGATTTACCCAAGGAAATGAGGAGCCAACAAATTAAAATAGGTTTATCAATTTAATTCAGGTCAG
Organism: Viscum album; assembly: GCA_963277665.1. Lineage (NCBI taxonomy): Eukaryota > Viridiplantae > Streptophyta > Magnoliopsida > Santalales > Viscaceae > Viscum > Viscum album. The sequence goes on from OY728139.1 coordinate 67,363,633, forward strand.
CACAATTAAAGTTGGTACAATTTAATGGCACAATTAATTAATTAAAGTTGCACAATTAATTAATTGAAGAGATTAATGTTTTCCAACATTAAGAGGGGTTCAAGTGGTCCCCACCACAATGAATTCAAAATGGGGGGTTTCTAGCTCGGGTGGTCACCACCACTGAACATTCAGAAGGGAGGTTTTAAAAATAAAATAAATGTTTTTTAATTATTTTATTTTTATTTAAACAAAAAATATGAAAATAAACATTCACCATCATCCTACTGCAGTCGAGCTTAATGCCTCATTCAAATAATACTGTCACTATGAGTTAAATGGTGTCACAATATTTCAATATCAAGTACCAGTCCAGAAGTAACAAATACTCATATTCACATTTACTGAACGTACCACAAAAATGTTCAGAAATTCATTCCAGGCACACCGGGCCTCGGAATCAGTCGTCGTAAATTTTCACGAACTCATAATTTTCCCCTAAAATTAAAAAAAATACATGGAAAATCTATCTCGTTACACATTGGATTTGTTATACCAATTCTAAATGATTCACTAATATTTTAAAATAAAAATTGAATCATTAAATCTATGTTAGATTAAATACTAAAGATACAATATTTTTTCCTAATAAACTATGAATGTTTTTCTACTATATAAGATTATTTTAAATCTTATAGAAGAATAAATCTATAATATACAGAGTGGTATAAGAATAAATTCTTATGTGACAAAAATTCTATAATAATAACTTATTCTAGAAGTTTCATAAGTAATAAAAAGTTCATGTTTTGGGAGAATAATTTTAATCAATGTTTTCTTAAATTGAATCTAATGTAATATTACAAATAGATTTCATATATATAATATGTTTAAAAATGTAGAGACTCGTATCTTGACGTACATGGACATTTCATTACATTTGTGGAATACTTAGTACATAACAAAAACACACACTAAAGGATCGTAATAGTTTAGTGTCTTTGGAAACTCGGAACGTAATCTTCTAATCGTGGTGAAAGTTCTTCAATATCTCCCATAAAGGTCATCCCTTTTTTCTACCTAAAACCTTTCTTTATATCCTGGGGAAAAGAAAACATAAAAGGGTGAGCTCAAATGCTTAGTAAGGGTAAACAAAGGAAATATCAATCACATAATTTTCATAAGAACATAACATATTTGGAAATCTTAACCTGCAAAAGAGAGCATAATTTCATAACATGGGATAAATCATAGTAGTGAAATGAAATCATAACTTAAAACATTACTCATTGTGGCATACACACATAATCATAGAGAATCATTTCTTGTTAGTCAAGACTCATTGCCAAGACTATCTTAGTGGACAAAGTCCCTTTCTGAATCGAGTAATCCTCGTTTCAGTCCTGTTTCACTGAACCGGTATAACCTACCATTCCAGCCATGTCTATCTCATGAGATATAAAATCTTTACCCAATGCATTGGAGGGAGATATAGGTCCCACCCATCTCTTAATGAATCCTTTCTTATGTGTGCCACAAAATCATAAATCATACATCATTTCATAACCCATGTAATAAAAATGGGATTCTTAAACAACATGACATCATAAAACCATTCATATAAGATAAAGGAATTCATAAACATAATTCCATCACAACATAGTCAAATCAATGTAAAAATATGGATAGAAACAGAACTCTTTATTATCTTAGATGGAAAATAATTTTGATAAAACACTTGAATTGAATTCTTGAGGAAAATATCCTTTCTTCTTCAAAATCAATTTCTTTTCACAAAACATCATGCAACTTTAAAAGAAAGAGATTTTATTGAAAATAGTCATGAAATCTTTTAGAGGAAGCTTCATGAAAATAAGGCTTTATAAAACAGTAGAAATCCGTTCGTGCCATATAAGTTAAAAAAAAACATTCTTCGTACTTTTGTCGGAAAAGTCAAAAAGTACCTCGTACGACAAAAGATTCCTTTCATACATATTACTAAAAACTCACCGAAGGGTAAAAATGGATTTAAACAATTGTAGGTGGATGGAAATAATATTACATTTTGATGAAACATGGATGTGGATGATAAAATACACCCCAGTAAATACTTACGAATAAACAATCTCGGATAAAAATGAGATTGTGATATTTCCCTTACCTTAGGTCCAATTTGCTTTGTACGTGTCCGAAGCTCCTGTATAATGATTTAAATAATGTCATTGACTTATTACAGAATCATATTCATTGTTATGATATCATATATGGTTCACTTATGACATTATATTACCCGTTCTTTTGTAAATTCCATGTTAAAGAAGCGTTTTGGGTAAAATCGTTTCATTTATCGTAGGTGTTTTGACTTGTTGTTCTTGACATCATTATTACTTATATCATGATTTACTTACTTCCAGAATATAAAATATGATTTATATATCATATATATTCAGTATATATATATATATAATAGATAGATAAATAAAATGAAAAACACCGTTCATGGAGACGGTAGTCCGTACGTACGCATGAACACTGTTTTTCTTTCCTTATTGTCTTGAAATGGAAGTAAGTAGATGACATACATATGTATATATATATACATAAATCCAGTAGCTTTATAATGTCATGTATTTCATTATTATTTCTTATATATACATTATAATCATTCTTAAATGGTTAACATGGAGAATGAATCTCATCGCGTCGTGGAGACGGTATTCCGTACGTACGCACGAGCGATGATATCATTTCTATAAATATTGAATTGAATTGGAGTGGATTATAAAATATATCAGAATCATTATGATGTTTTAATAACTATGTATAGTTATTCTTTACACCATTATACCCATCCATGTAAGGTGGTGGTGGAAAATAGATTACACCACGGCGTGGAGACGGTATTCCGTACGTACGCACGCGCGGTGATTTCTTTTTCCGTAGGATGGATAGATGGTGAAATAGGGTTGTTTCGTACTTATAATAACATATCAGTATATGAGTGATACTGATGTTATTACTTCATAATGAAACAACCTAAGAAGAAGAAGTGGAAGAAGAAATAAAGATGAAAGAATTGGTAACGGTAATTACCTCTTCTTTGAAGTGCCTCTTTGAGACCTCCTCTTAGGGCACTAGAATTGGTCTTTGAGGAAGACCAGAACCTCTAGGATGTTGCTAGGGAAGTGGAGAAGGGATTTTGGCAGGGGTTGGCCGAGCTTGAGTGCTCAAATTGGTGTGAGGAGGAGGGGGAGGAGGTGTCCTTTTATAAGGGAGGAGAGGGGCACCTTAGGAATTCTTAAAAATATTAATTTATAATAATATAACCCCACTTAAAAACCTCCAAAAATGACTCATATTCGAAGCTTAGATGAGATAGGGTTGTAATCTCATCAACCAATCAAATTTATACATGTTTGGATCTTATTTTAAACCTTATCAATTAGATTTAACTCTAAGTTAAATAATTTAACTTTTACCGTGTCTTTTTGTTTTCTTTCACTATATGGTTAATACACTTACTATAACATGCCAAACGAACCTCAAATTGTATATTATTAATACATATATCCTTATCTAAGTCATTTGGCCGAACCTTAGATTTTTAGGAATAAAATAACAATTAATAATATAATATTTGATTTAAAAACTATTTTGTGTCAATTTTGACACTATTTGATATATGATTTTTTTGAAAGTCATAACAGAATTATATATTCGAACCAAGTTGATTAAATCAACACTAATATATCATAGTAACCTAGAAAATTAGTGTAATTCATAAAAAGTCTTAAATTACATTTATTTTGGTATTTATATTATCAATTATGTCAATATTTCATTAATAAGATAATTACTGTATCATCTTTGTGTCATAAATAAATTATATTATATGCTGTCTAAAAATTACAAATAAAATACCATCATGTAGGAAATCTTTTTAGCTTTCTAATGAATATTTATAGTCGAAATTAGCTTATGTATAACCCCATATTAAAAATGATTTACTTATTAAACTTTGATTTTAACTATTTTAACCCTTCTTTAAATAAATTAATAATAAATGTCCTAATCTAATCCAAGTGGGCCTAAATGGTCATATTTTATTCCTAAGTTTGTTTTTGGTCGAATTAAACTTGTCCAATAGAATTAGGACATGTGTTAGGGTAATATTAATATCATATTTACCCTTAGTTACCCTATTTACTATTAACCGTGGTAAAAAAAGTAAAAAGTTACTATTCACCAAAAAATTATTTTCATCTCATTGAACCACATTTTAGTCCTTGATATTAACCGTGTCTCTCGGATTTTCGAAATTCCATTCACAGAAGCGGTAAAATTATGTTTTATGCAAAATTCCGTTTTTAACCTACCACTTAGTGGTTTCACTATTCATCAAAAATTGAAAGTTTTCAGAAAAATGCCAAAATTTCATCCTAAGCTATATTTCATATTCCGAATTCAAAAATGAAGTCTATTTTACCAAATTCATAACATAGAAGTTGCATTAATTAATTTTATAATTAAATCCCGCTGTTAAAACAAATAGCATGTTTTTTAAGAAACAAAATCTATCAAAAGATTGACACTTGATTATGTCTGGTTTAAATGTGAAATTACAAACAATGACCAACATTGTATTAAATTGTAAAAATATATTCTAAATATACTTTAAAACCACTCAAATTAATAATTTATCACTATTAATTATTTCGATTAAAAAAGTTGTTTTTAATTATAATTTAGTAATTTTCACTATTCATTAGAATATGAAAGTTATCCGAAAAGTACCAAAATTTCACCTTAGGCTAAATTCGATACTCCGAATCCAAAAATGAATTCAATTTTGAAAAATAAAATTTACAAAATTTCCAAAAAGTGGTTATTACTATTCATAACGGCTAGTTTTAATAATATTTTAATAGCATATCGTTGTTTCGTGAAACTCAGTATTGCGTACTACACACGCTATCGAGGAAGGTCGCGATTGCGTGTAACGGAAGGAAAGTCAAGGATGCGTATTGTGAAAGCTTCTTTTGTTGTAGCGTACAACACAAGACATTAATGAAATTAAAAAGAATATTTTTCATAAAATCTTGGGGCGTTACATTCTACCCCCCTTAAAATGAATTTCGCCCTCGAAATTCGTCGGGGTTATAAATGGTTTACTATTCAAAATTTTCTTTGATAGAAACCCACATCGTAAAAAGGAATACCAAAACATGGCTTTAAAAACTAAAGTATGAAATGTAACGATTACCCAAATATACTAATCACTGGGTTTCCACATAGGTGAAAATATGGATATGGAAGAAAAATCTAACCATCATGTTCTGATGGAGAGTGGTAGAGAACATGGCTATGGAAAAGCCAGTAATCACAAATCCATAGATTTGTGATGATATAAGGTACCATCTGATTCATCAGGTATAAGATCACTAGGAAAACATTTTTGGTTTTCAAGATCATTTCCCTAAAGTTGAAAATTTGCTTAGAATAAATACTTACTTTATTTTGGTAAAATATCACTTTTGTTCGTGCCTTGAACAATTTCTACTTCATCTCTTAAATAAATGAAGTTGAATTTGTTATTCGTGATGTGTTAGCAGATCATGTGATAGAATGACAGGTCATTCCATCTGTCTCAAACAAAAGGTTAGCAAAACTTATATACATAAGTCGATCTATAGTGAGATTAATCATATATGGTTCCTAAAATGGACTTATACTTCATATATCATACTGCTTAATATAATAAAACTAGTTTCTACTAAACAGGGACTTCCTGTAGGTCAGTGGTAGGCGATAAAGGCCAGTCGCACTTCGGTTGTGGGTTCGATTCCCACAGCCTTGTCCGAAGCGATGGGTTGTCGCCCGTCCTGCAGGTTGTCCTTTTTCCAAAACTACTATAACATCCCATCAATAATATCGTCCAACACAATCCATTCCAATCTTTATGCTTATCCATAATACTGCAGTCCACTCTCATAACATAGTGAAAACAATTACCAGAGATTTAATATCATCGTTGATCCCCATATATCATAAGATATGTTTTTTTTGGTCACATTCCAAACATTCAAAGTCCTTAATCATGTATACTCTTGAATACCCATTGAACCTTAGTGAAAACTTGAATGCAGTTAAAAGTTAACACTTTACACATACCAAAATCCTCAAAATTATTTATACTCAAACCATGATATCACTTAGTCCTTATATCAATCATGAGCTCATGAATACTATTAAACATTTCATTTTCTCGTCTTCATTATGCGCATATCATCTTATTTCCAAAAAAAATATCTCAATCACTTTGAATACCACATCAATAAATATTGCAATACTCAATGATACAACATTATTTTGGAATCCCATTACATAAACACTTAATAATTCCACCACATCGTTGTCATATTCAACATTGCCAATAGTGATCGCATGTGATTTCCCTTTGTCCTTTGCCTTCAGTGGTTGCTCATGTTGATCATCACTAACCCTTGGATTAGGGCAATTATTAACATAATGCCCCATTTCCTTGCACTTGAAGCATTGAAGTGTTGGCGGTGCGTTCTCTGCAGTGTTTGCTTTATCATTAGAAACCCTTTTTCCATTACTTCGACACTCAGCTGCTCGATGACCTTCTTTTCCACACTTAAAACATTTTCTAGTCCCTTTTAGACAATCTCCACCATGCTTCTTTCCACACTTTGTGCATAAGGAAACATTCATCTTCTTTTCACCATTATTCTGAGATTTCTCCTTGAACTCCATCTTTCGTTTCTTGTCAAAACCATGAGATGGATATGTAACACCAACTTCCATTTCTACCTTGATAGCACAACACACAATTTCTTCATAGCTACTGAAGTCTCTTATAGCTAATGCCCTTCGAAGACTTGGTTTTAAGCCACTGAAAAATCGATCAACTTTACTTTCAGGTTGGATGATAATTCCAGAAGCATACCTTGCAAGTCTTGTAAAATTTTCTTCATAGGTACCAACAGATTCATCGTCCCTTTGCTTCAGTTCAAGAAACTCTTTCTCCATCTTTGTTCGAAGAATACGAGGGAAGTACTTATTGAAAAATAAGTTCTTGAACTCGTCCCATTCCATAGACTCAATTTCATCCCTTTGCCTTGTATTCTTAATAAGATTCCACCATTGATCAGCATCTCCTTCCAAACGATACACTGCTAGGATGACTTTATCATGTTCAGAACATTGAAGAACTGAAAATATCTTTTCAGTAGTACTAATCCATTGTTCAGCAACTAATGGATCAGTAGACCCACTGAAAGAAGGTGGACGCTGCCTCATGAAGGATTCAACAGAATGTTGCTCCTTCCTTTGCTCGTTTGGAAGTCCTGCATGATTCATAGCTTGAGAAAGTTGTGTGAGCATGGCTACAAGATTTTGCATTCCAGCTCCCATATCGTTTGGTTGCTCAGGGGTACAATCATTGCATTGCCCATCACATTCCGCATTAACACGGTTCCTTCGGGTTCCAGCCATCGTCTAAAACCCCAAAAGAATTGTGTGAGAGGCAAAAATCATGCTAGGGAAAACAACATAATAAAGGGTTAGTACCCTCAATATCTAACATCTTAGGTTAAATTCGAAGATCGTTAGCGTAATTCTAGGACTATAACCTATACGTATACTTAACCTTAGAGACATCCCTAGACATACCTTAGAAATATCTCTAGGGATCTCACTAAAGTTCTCGCATCCTAGTTTCCAAAGGTTGACTAAACCTTTCCTCTGATACCAACTGTAGAGACCCGTATCTTGACGTACATGGACATTTCATTACATTTGCGGAATACTTAGTACATAACAAAAACACACACTAAAGGATCGTAATAGTTTAGTGTCTTTGGAAACTCGGAACGTAATCTTCTAATCGTGGTGAACGTTCTTCAATATCTCCCATAAAGGTCATCCCTTTTTTCTACCTAAAACCTTTCTTTATATCCTGGGGAAAAGAAAACATAAAAGGGTGAGCTCAAATGCTCAGTAAGGGTAAACAAAGGAAATATCAATCACATAATTTTCATAAGAACATAACATATTTGGAAATCTTAACCTGCAAAAGAGAGCATAATTTCATAACATGGGATAAATCATAGTAGTGAAATGAAATCATAACTTAAAACATTACTCATTGTGGCATACACACATAATCATAGAGAATCATTTCTTGTTAGTCAAGACTCATTGCCAAGACTATCTTAGTGGACAAAGTCCCTTTCTGAATCGAGTAATCCTCGTTTCAGTCCTGTTTCACTGAACCGGTATAACCTACCATTCCAGCCATGTCTATCTCATGAGATATAAAATCTTTACCCAATGCATTGGAGGGAGATATAGGTCCCACCCATCTCTTAATGAATCCTTTCTTATGTGTGCCACAAAATCATAAATCATACATCATTTCATAACCCATGTAATAAAAATGGGATTCTTAAACAACATGACATCATAAAACCATTCATATAAGATAAAGGAATTCATAAACATAATTCCATCACAACATAGTCAAATCAATGTAAAAATATGGATAGAAACAGAACTCTTTATTATCTTAGATGGAAAATAATTTTGATAAAACACTTGAATTGAATTCTTGAGGAAAATATCCTTTCTTCTTCAAAATCAATTTCTTTTCACAAAACATCATGCAACTTTAAAAGAAAGAGATTTTATTGAAAATAGTCATGAAATCTTTTAGAGTAAGCTTCATGAAAATAAGGCTTTATAAAACAGTAGAAATCCGTTCGTGCCGTATAAGTTAAAAAAAAACATTCTTCGTACTTTTGTCGGAAAAGTCAAAAAGTACCTCGTACGACAAAAGATTCCTTTCATACATATTACTAAAAACTCACCGAAGGGTAAAAATGGATTTAAACAATTGTAGGTGGATGGAAATAATATTACATTTTGATGAAACATGGATGTGGATGATAAAATACACCCCAGTAAATACTTACGAATAAACAATCTCGGATAAAAATGAGATTGTGATATTTCCCTTACCTTAGGTCCAATTTGCTTTGTACGTGTCCGAAGCTCCTGTATAATGATTTAAATAATGTCATTGACTTATTACAGAATCATATTCATTGTTATGATATCATATATGGTTCACTTATGACATTATATTACCCGTTCTTTTGTAAATTCCATGTTAAAGAAGCGTTTTGGGTAAAATCGTTTCATTTATCGTAGGTGTTTTGACTTGTTGTTCTTGACATCATTATTACTTATATCATGATTTACTTACTTCCAGAATATAAAATATGATTTATATATCATATATATTCAGTATATATATATATATAATAGATAGATAAATAAAATGAAAAACACCGTTCATGGAGACGGTAGTCCGTACGTACGCATGAACGCTGTTTTTCTTTCCTTATTGTCTTGAAATGGAAGTAAGTAGATGACATACATATGTATATATATATACATAAATCCAGTAGCTTTATAATGTCATGTATTTCATTATTATTTCTTATATATACATTATAATCATTCTTAAATGGTTAACATGGAGAATGAATCTCATCGCGTCGTGGAGACGGTATTCCGTACGTACGCACGAGCGATGATATCATTTCTATAAATATTGAATTGGAGTGGAGTGGATTTTAAAATATATCAGAATCATTATGATGTTGTAATAACTATGTATAGTTATTCTTTACACCATTATACCCATCCATGTAAGGTGGTGGTGGAAAATAGATTACACCACGGCGTGGAGACGGTATTCCGTACGTACGCACGCGCGGTGATTTCTTTTTCCGTAGGATGGATAGATGGTGAAATAGGGTTGTTTCGTACTTATAATAACATATCAGTATATGAGTGATACTGATGTTATTACTTCATAATGAAACAACCTAAGAAGAAGAAGTGGAAGAAGAAATAAAGATGAAAGAATTGGTAACGGTAATTACCTCTTCTTTGAAGTGCCTCTTTGAGACCTCCTCTTAGGGCACTAGAATTGGTCTTTGAGGAAGACCAGAACCTCTAGGATGTTGCTAGGGAAGTGGAGAAGGGATTTTGACAGGGGTTGGCCGAGCTTGAGTGCTCAAATTGGTGTGAGGAGGAGGGGGAGGAGGTGTCCTTTTATAAGGGAGGAGAGGGGCACCTTAGGAATTCTTAAAAATATTAATTTATAATAAATATAACCCCACTTAAAAACCTCCAAAAATGACTCATATTCGAAGCTTAGATGAGATAGGGTTGTAATCTCATCAACCAATCAAATTTATACATGTTTGGATCTTATTTTAAACCTTATCAATTAGATTTAACTCTAAGTTAAATAATTTAACTTTTACCGTGTCTTTTTGTTTTCTTTCACTATATGGTTAATACACTTACTATAACATGCCAAACGAACCTCAAATTGTATATTATTAATACATATATCCTTATCTAAGTCATTTGGCCGAACCTTAGATTTTTAGGAATAAAATAACAATTAATAATATAATATTTGATTTAAAAACTATTTTGTGTCAATTTTGACACTATTTGATATATGATTTTTTTGAAAGTCATAACAGAATTATATAGTCAAACCAAGTTGATTAAATCCACACTAATATATCATAGTAACCTAGAAAATTAGTGGAATTCATAAAAAGTCTTAAATTACATTTATTTTGGTATTTATATTATCAATTATGTCAATATTTCATTAATAAGATAATTACTGCATCATCTTTGTGTCATAAATAAATTATATTATATGCTGTCTAAAAATTACAAATAAAATACCATCATGTAGGAAATCTTTTTAGCTTTCTAATGAATATTTATAGTCGAAATTAGCTTATGTATAACCCCATATTAAAAATGATTTACTTATTAAACTTTGATTTTAACTATTTTAACCCTTCTTTAAATAAATTAATAATAAATGTCCTAATCTAATCCAAGTGGGCCTAAATGGTCATATTTTATTCCTAAGTTTGTTTTTGGTCGAATTACACTTGTCCAATAGAATTAGGACATGTGTTAGGGTAATATTAATATCATATTTACCCTTAGTTACCCTATTTACTATTAACCGTGGTAAAAAAAGTAAAAAGTTACTATTCACCAAAAAATTATTTTCATCTCATTGAACCACATTTTAGTCCTTGATATTAACCGTGTCTCTCGGATTTTCGAAATTCCATTCACAGAAGCGGTAAAATTAAGTTTTATGCAAAATTCCGTTTTTAACCTACCACTTAGTGGTTTCACTATTCATCAAAAATTGAAAGTTTTCAGAAAAATGCCAAAATTTCATCCTAAGCTATATTTCATATTCCGAATTCAAAAATGAAGTCTATTTTACCAAATTCATAACATAGAAGTTGCATTAATTAATTTTATAATTAAATCCCGCTGTTAAAACAAATAGCGTGTTTTTTAAGAAACAAAATCTATCAAAAGATTGACACTTGATTATGTCTGGTTTAAATGTGAAATTACAAACAATGACCAACATTGTATTAAATTGTAAAAATATATTCTAAATATACTTTAAAACCACTAAAATTAATAATTTATCACTATTAATTATTTCGATTAAAAAAGTTGTTTTTAATTATAATTTAGTAATTTTCACTATTCATTAGAATATGAAAGTTATCCGAAAAGTACCAAAATTTCACCTTAGGCTAAATTCGATACTCCGAATCCAAAAATGAATTCAATTTTGAAAAATAAAATTTACAAAATTTCCAAAAAGTGGTTATTACTATTCATAACGGCTAGTTTTAATAATATTTTAATAGCATATCGTTGTTTCGTGAAACTCAGTATTGCGTACTACACACGCTATCGAGGAAGGTCGCGATTGCGTGTAACGGAAGGAAAGTCAAGGATGCGTATTGTGAAAGCTTCTTTTGTTGTAGCGTACAACACAAGACATTAATGAAATTAAAAAGAATATTTTTCATAAAATCTTGGGGCGTTACAAAAAATGATACAATCTTTTGGACAGAAAAGATTGTATTTATGAGTATTGTATAAGAAGATATAGATCGTAAGGTTTATTGTTATTATTCATTTATAAAACAACATGAATTTTAAAGGATATCATTACTTCAGATAAGTTATCTTTGTGGTGTAAACTAAAATATTTCACCATAAAGATGAATATTGTGCCACAGTGTGTGTTAAAGTAAAAATTGTGGGATGAAGTCACATTATGGTAAAATGCCTTTAGGATTTGTGGTAGTTTTAAATTATTGTGGTCAATTAAATGACCCCATAATAATTTAGAATTATTAATAGAAATCAATTTCATGCTTCGTGATTTTAATCTTACAATTTTGGGGAATGTGGAGGCAGAAAATGAAAATTCCAGATGTTAAATGTGCTTAAAGAGACTGTGGGAAAAAATCTAGCAGGATGTTTTATATCAACTTTAATTAACATGGGATGAACCACAATCCATGAATAATTTTATTATTTTTAATTTAAATTATATTTCACCATAGAAATGATTATTTTATAAAAAATTGATATATATATATATATGTATATATTCTTTGATGTATATTTATATCAATTAACAATTATTTGATAAAATTAATGTTTTTAATATATATTATTTCATAAATAAAACTGTTTATTTTTTTAATATAATATTAATTATAATTAAAAAATCGGAAGGTTTATTGACCAATACAGATAAAATATGGAAAATATTTGACTCAAAATTCTCTAACCACACATCAAATGTAGTCCTAAATAGATACATAATTTTAGTTTTAGTCTCTATGACCTTATCCCACTCCGCCTTCATTTAACCCATAAAAATCAATAGAAATAGGAATGTTTCATTTCTACCTTATTTGACCTAGATAATGGTGAGAATTATCTCATTTCATTAGAAGTAATATAATTCCATAAGAATATTATATGTGAAACTTTATGACAACATGGGAGGAAAATGTTCTGATTTTTGTGGAAGCTTGATTTAATTATGGAATAATATTTTTTTTAGAATAAAGAGTGAATTATTGAGAATAGTTTATATTAAATAATATTTAAATTTCAAAAGTAAATAAAAACTCTTTTTATAAATATAATATAAGGAGGTTTGAAAAGATTCTATTTTTTACCAGTTTCAAAAATAATAAAATCCAAGTTAATAAATAATATAAAATTTCAAAATTTCAAAATTTGGATAACATTATTTTAATTTTGTATGGGTATAAAAGTGATATATTTGTTAAGAAATAAAATAACAATGATAAATATGTCCTAAAAATAATATTTAATTATAGTGATGAAGGGTTGATCTGAATTTGGAAAACTATTTTTTGAGATAATTTGGGATTATATTTTGTTGTATCAAGAATCAGCTAGAAACTGATGTTTCTAAATGGGGGATATTATATTTATTTTTTATATTTTTAATGGTCAGAAGAAAATATTTTATAAATTTTTGAGGCATCATAGGGAATTAATATGATAATTTCATTTCAGTTGAAACACATTTTTGTATAATGTATTAATCCTGTATAAATAAATTCCGTGAGACTACGATGAGGAAAGATAGTTATGGATTAATGAAAACTCCTTCCCCTTGATAGTCACCTAATCATTTTATTGAATCAATTTTCTCTTAGAATCAATTAGAACAAAATAAAGGTCCTAGATAACCATAGTGTGTCAAATATTTATAAATTCCATGCATGTTCTTTCACCATATTTTATATTCATCACATATGAGAGAAGAATAGTTTTTTTGCTGAGTGTATCTTGAATGTGACATTTCATAAAGGTTAATTTGAAGAAAAATACCAAATAGATTTGACACTAATTCATCCCCCATGTAACTATAATCTAATTGGAAACCTAGGCACTCAAGTAAAGTCTAGATTAGCCCCCCGATATATTGATATTTTTGAAAAATATTTTATATAAGTATCAATACAGGTAGTCTTGAATATAATGAAAATATTCTATGCATAAGAGAAGTGAAAACATCTAAGAGAAGTGATTCTATAATATATGACGTGAAATTGAAGGGGGGAACTATGCAATAGAACTAAAGATTTAGGAACCTATTACTATTAGTGGTTGAAACATTCTAGAAGTTCCCAAGAGGTTGATTGATGAGTTCTCATGAGTGTATCATTCACTAAGAGATATATCTTGAGTGGGTTTTATCTATTTTATGTAAGTATTTTTATTTAGAAATTGGAACTTTTATGTGATCGTATGAATTCAGTGAAACTCATGAAACTAATTGGACACATTTATAAATAGATGAGTGGGGTTACATATATTTGGTTAAAATTATAATGTTATCTTTTTCTATTTTTTAGTCATTTCAAGGTAATTTGATATCATGTAACTCATAGGTTTTCTAAATTAATCCAATTTTTTATGTTTTCCCCATGTAGAGTGGGTAACTCATGAACTAGATAATCCCATTTGTTATTCATTTTTTTATTCTTTCTATATGTTTTCTTTGAAGTTCTCCTATTGTTTTATGAGAAAATTTTTTTATAGTTATTATTGATCCTGATTCTTGTTTTTGATTGATGACAATGTGATTCTTATCATTTTTTTTGGTTTGAGACATTTTTCTCTATTTAGTGGTTTTGTAGAATAGCTTATACAAAGGTATATTATGAAAAAATAATGATACCAGATCTCATTTATAGATTTTATTGTTGTTGTACCATGGTCAAAAGATTGGAGAATTTTCTAGGGTTACATTCAACAAATGGCCTTGTAAGATTGGTTGGGTATATAGTTCTTTATACCATTATAATAATATAATTTATTTGGATTTCCTAGATTCTATAATAGTAGTGTTTGATTAGAATAAGTTTTGTCTTCATTAGTTTGATGGGTTAGATTTTATTTTCTTGAAAATAATGATAGATGGAAATTTGTTCTATATAGAATTAGATAGTTCATTAAAGGGAGTCAAACCAGAAGTGATATCAAAGATATAATAAGAAAATATCTATTAAAAATAACATGGAGTTCATTATATGATGCAGGAATGAAACATGATCATTAACACTTGGTAAGTTACCTCCACATTTGAGTTATTATTACATTTTCAAACGTGTATGAGAAGACAACTACTATAAAATAATGTTTCTCTTTATAAGATTTTTATCATCAAGATCATAGATGAAATGATGTTATAAGACCATTCCACTAAATTCAATGTCATTTAAAGAAATATTAATTCAATTAGGGTGATTTTGTGGTGTACTAGTGTGTGTTTTGATCATCCAATCATTTTTTTTGTTTTATGGGATGTGATGAGTATGATGGATATTAATTATTTTAGTAAGTTAGGATTGGTGTTCCAGGAGAATAAGTATTTTACATCGGTAGAGGGAAATTAAATTAATGAAACCCAAACATAATCCAAAAATGAATTTAGTGCATTTAGTATGAAAGTTATATATCATAAAAAATTTATAAGAAGGATAACTAGTAGAGAGAGGGTATTTGAAGTAATTCAGCCCATCCCAAACCCACATACAACCATTTCAAGAAGAAGGGGTGTGTGCATAATTACAAATATGATTGAATGGGAATTTTCAGAAAGAATCATTTGAGAGGCCCATCAATAAATCTAATTTTATATGATAAAACCAATTTGGCTTTGATTTTCTTATGTAATGGATTATTGACTATATAATATATTTTTATGATATATTTGAAAGGGATTGGTTAATAAACATTGTTCTTGTGAGGTTATTTAGTTTTAAACATGAGGATGATGAAACTATCGATTTTTTGGGAATGGGTGTTAGTTCCCACTAAACATCAAATAGATCATTGCTTGAGTTTCACGGGGTTAGAAATATACCATATATATATATAAGAACCATATATTAATAATAGATATAGATGATGAGAGATTCTATAATATATCGATAGAAGGAATATGGAATGGGATACAGGGTTCCATGATGGTGTACAATGGTGTAAAAGATGAAAAATGATATCCTTGGAGGATTTAGAAGTAGAACTGAATGTCATATAATAAACATATAGATTTGAGAGGTTGGTGTATGATCTTCTTGATCAAATTGGTGATAAAGGGATATGTTCTTGCATATGAACGACATGATAAACAAGGATTTGAGGAGAAAGAGACATGTGGGGAGTGTATCACTAGGAATAAACAGATGTTTGATAAATCTGAATTATATATATTTTTTCATAACTTATTTTATTCATTTCTAATTATTTTTGGATATATTTACATTAGTTTTATTTTATAATAGAAGGCATTTAATTATATTAATATTTTCCATGTTTTAGAGAATGGTGAAGGAAAGGAGCTAAATTTTACAATGAAAAGTAAAACAATTATAGTGAGTTACAATTAATCCCTATCATAGCCTGCAACCCAGGAGTTTCTATTGACCATGCCAGAAGCGCTCAACCATAGTACCTAATAGAGTGTAATCCAGTGTATCATGGGCACAATCCAATATTAGGAAGCATAAGTGTGATATTTGACCAATGGAGAGCATCCATAAAAGGGGTAGTATTATGAAAACCCTATTGAGGAAATAATTGAACTTGAGAAAACCTATGTAATAAGTAAATGGAATTCCAAATGCATTTTTATGTTGGATCGCAATAATAGTAAAATTTTTCACTTAATGAACAAAAAAATGGGCAAAAATGACATTATCCAGACTAAACATCTTTTCTCCTAGGATAGGTATTATATTAATGTTGCAATAGGGTTTTATGATTCACACAACTCTCTGGTGTTTTGAATTCACCCCAACACAAGAGTTGTACATTGTGGGATCATGTGAATGGATGAGGATTGATGTATAAATTTTGTTTCCAATCTATCTATGTCAAACATTATTTACCTAATAAGTGTTCTCAAATAATGTATCCCCCATGACTTCACTATATTTGTTTCCCTCTACAACAATATGAATCATTAAAGAAGTCAACTCTCATATAAACCATGTTGTTCCCAAGTTATTTTATTTTATTTCTAGATAAAAAAGGAAGAATAACATGGTTTTGTAGATAGAAGGTAATTATATTATATGGTTTTTATGAATCATGGATGACATATAAATTTATTTAGATCTAAATTTTAGATATAAGAGATCTATAACACTATAATTTATAAACATCAAAACTAGTTTTTCAATTTGAAAATAAGAAATAAAAAATTTGGATATGATATATGTTAATAATAGAGATGCTATGATATTTTTTGGAAAATATTATCCATGATTTTAATATATCTATTGACCATAGATTCATAGAATAACCATGAATTTTAGCCCACATGTAACCTAGGGAATCCAAATCTAGATATGGTTGTTTCTTGAAAAGATATTTAGGATGAGATGTGTTAGTATTATCTATTCTGTAAAGAAAATAATTTAGTATAAATCATTTAATTTTAATTCCAATATTTCAAGAACCTCATAGAATTATTACTAGAGAATAATTAACCATTTATTTGAAGACCCACATCATGTATTTTCCTGCCCAAAAGTAAATGATTAATAATGGAGTATTTAAGGAAATGGATCATCTATGCAGGAGATGATAGGTCAAGAAGTACATCATTCATTAAGGATCTATATAGATCAAGACTTTATTTTTCATATTTTTACATTGTGTAATTATATAATTTGTATATTTTTTGTCAATTGAAATTAAAGTATGTTTCATTACAATTACCCAATAATTTTTTAGTTAGTAATTACATTCCCTCTGTTATGGTGTTTAGTTCATTTTGGATTTATTTAAATACAATCATTAGTTTCTTGACTCATAGAGGGTGGTGGAACAGATTAATCAGCACTCATTCCCCTTATTCAATAAGTTACTCATATTCTATGAATTTTAATTATTAGTTAATATTTTTAATGAATTAATGTAAACCAAATCAAGAGATGGTTTGGGAGAGGTATATAGTTTATTCCACCAATATTCATGTGAAAACCAATAGGTGAATGATCATGATATAATGATCCTTCTTTTTCAAAGGACCATGTATATTTCATTCTTATAAATGAGATCTTCCATATCTATTCTCCCGAGGAAATTTATCCTAGGAAAAATATATAGTATTATGATGAACAAAATGTTTGATTCACTAATGTTACATTATCATGTTAAAATTTAACATTCTAGAACTAACAAATAAATTTTCCTTGGAGACTCATTAAGAAGGCACTATTTGACTATTTTTTGGATAACTAGGCAGTGCTTACGGAGTGGCTGGATATTTGAATTAACTCCATCATTATGTGGGTAATAATTTCCAAAGGATAATGAAAATGGTTTTTTTCATTCTATGTAATATGATCTGATGGGGGTATGGGTATTTTATAATTGGAAGATGACCTTTATTATACAAGGATTACACCATAGTGTCTTAATATATAATTAGTGCAATAGGATAGATTATAGATTTAAATCTACATTCTTGAGGTTGGTATTTTCTATAATAAATTAGTAGGATGAGAACTATGATCCCAACAATGTTAGTAACAAGAATGCATAAGTGTAAATTCAGATCCTCAAGATGAAATTATTATATTAGAACCCATGAATCATATGGGATGTTACCTTTGTTATGGGTTCCCCTATCAGGATAGATATGAAATATTTTGATTTGATATTAAACTAATTTTAAAGGGTTTAGGTTGAGAATAAAATGGATTGATCCCATCTCATAGAGGTTTACTCCCAACATAGAAAGATATCACAACAATTTAAATAAATTATGAAATTCCCCTAGTATTGTAATGAATTTGATATCTATAACACCTCCAAATGATAAATGGTTAATTGAATAAATGATATGACTCATGTCAATAAGGTGCACCTTCCTTTTTAGGAGCCTACCTTATTAGAACTCCATAGTTAAGTGTGCTTTCCTTAGAGTAGTGATCAGGATGGGTGACCTTGTAGTATTTTTCCTAGGGTTTGTGAGAGTGAGAAAAAAGAACACGATAAAGGATGTTAGTTGTCCTGTGGGGACAGTCATTAGTCAGATAAAAATGTTTTATAACTCTTAAATGGTTACCCTGATCAAAAATATGAGTGCACCGTTGTGTTCAGAATGGCGGGTATAACCTAGGCGCAAAATAAGTATGGTTGGCACGAGCCTCTTGTGAGAAAACCAAAAAAACAACATACTCATAAATAAAATAATAAAATAAATTATTTTATTTTTTAATTTCTTATAACTCACAAACTGTATCACAGATTGAAAATATGATACAACCGCTGAACTTGTGAGGGTATGATTTATATAAACAGATAATAACATTGGTCGTTGGGAGGCACCAGTGAATGATAGATTTTGGCCATCAATAAAATAATTAAGTGAAAATTATATTATTGTAAAATCCATAACATTTAAATGGTAACTCGGATTGGAAATATGAGAGTATATTAGGGTTTTTTGGGGCGTGTTTCACTTTGGATGAGCCTAACCTCGATCGGCCTGGATCATGGGTCACTATTAATAATTTTTCTGAACTTTGTTCATGTACATTCAGTTAACGTGCAAGCGGTGTTATGTTACTTTTGAACTGGTGCTCCGAATTAAAATTCAAGGACACCGTTGAACTCACAATGCCAGTATTATCCTGAGGTGACTTTCACCTCGATCATAGTTGGTCGAGGGTGAATGTTAGTTTTCATGATTTTTGTGGGAATAAAAATTTAATAAATAATGAATTTTTATTTTATTTTCGAAACCTCTCTACATTGGTTATGGAGGTGGGGACCACCCGAACTATAACCCCCCAATTTGAATTCAAAGGTGGGGACCACCCGACCCTTGAACTATCCCTTAATGGGAGATGACTCTTGGACTTCATCCCATTTAATAACGCTGACACAACTCATTTAATTATGACAAGCCTTTGCGCAAATGCAATGCAATCATATTGTGCCAATGCAATGCAATTAAATTCTTCAATTTAATTGCACCAATATAAATTAATTATCTTGACCTTTCAAATGCTATGTAATAGCAACATTGGACTTTAGGATGTTTCTTATTAAATGATCCTTTATAAATTCCATGATCATTACTTACCCTCCCCCCCCCCCTATTATTTATATGAAGCTTGGGGGGAGGAATTGGCATGATTTCACTAAGCGACGGAGGTCAGGTAAAGTGTTGCGATGCCCGAAACATGGAGTATGGAATCGGTTCCGGCGGGTGGTGACGAGCGACCTCGAACCACGAATTGAAGAAAGAGGATCCAACCCCAAGCCTGGATCGGAAGCGCATTGTGGAGACGCCAAATGCCGATATTCTCTGAAGAATTCGTCTTATTCCTCATGAAATTCTCCAATGAACGAAAAGGTAGGGGTTTTGTTTTTATTCGTGTTTTACATTGAATTAATCCTCGTGATCTTCCTACTACTAAAATAATGTAGAGGGAGTGGGCCAATCAAACATGTCTCAATCCCTCTGTCATTAATCATGGTTAGTGTGTTATTAACGATGGAGGAGGATGTCAAATGACACCAGTGGGGATCAGGAATTCTATTCGACAACACAACTGGTTGTGACGAAGGCAATGGCGGGACTGCACCGCGCAATTGATGAGAATAACGACCTTATTCCACGACGATGAAGGAAGGGTGGAAGACTCGCTGTCGGCCACTGGTGAAGGCGTGTTATGGAAGACTGCCGCACCGTAGCCGTCCCCCTGCACCACGACCACCCCACCCCACCATGGGAATGGTCGGACACTGTGGGCTGGGTCGTCCCAAGCCTGGTCGGGCCGGGTCAGTCCGACCAGGTAGGACCAAACATGGACCAGTTTCCACCAATCCCATACTTTTGGCCATAACTTTGGCTTTGAGCATCCTTTTGATGAACCTTCTATGGAAACGGAATCCTTGTAGTGAGATGGTCCTTTTGTTATACCACACTTTGGATTTTGATAAATTTGGGTTATGGTCAGGTTGGATCGAGAACGAATCCAACTGGGCCCTCATGACTAAAAGGCTAATAACTTATAGACCGGGCATCTGATTGACGCACCATCTATTGTGTTGGTACCCCAATTACATGGTGGTACTTTGGGATACTTCTTCATGGGACTTCATGACAGTTGGAGTATCAACCAATGGATTGAGGAGTAGACCCTCTTAGAGACAAGGGAGTTTAGTGCGGGAATCTTGTGTTAGTCTGATGATGTACTAACGATGTACTTGGTTCATTTGTGGGTCTAACAATGTCCTGACGATGTATTAGGATCCTGTGTGGGTCTGACGATGTACGTATGATGTACTATAATCTTGTGTGGGTCTAAAGAAGTAATGACGATGTACAAGGATCATGTGTGGCTCTGACTCATTACTAATGATGTACGGGGATCCTGTTTGGGCCTGGTGACGTACTGACGATTCACTCAAATCCTGTGTGGGTCTGAAAACGTACTGACGATGTACTAGGATCGTGTGTGGGTCTAACGACATACTGAAAATGTACAAGGATCTTATGTGGGTCTGAAGATGTACTGACTATGTACTAGGATCCTCTGAGGGCCTGATTGTGTACGGGGATCTTGTGTGGGTCTGACGATGTACTAGGATCCTGTGTGGGTCTGACAAGGTACTAAGATCCTGCGTGGGTATAACGATGTACTATGATCCCTTATGGGTCTGTTGATGATTTAGGATCTTTTATGGGTGTACCTATTAACAGATTAAGATGAATTAGTAGTTACATTTACTCATCTCTACTATTGTACCTAAGTTATACCTGGTGTGAGCTGAGTCAGTACCTATTTCGTACTTTTCTTCATGGTAATACCTTGGTATTATTCTTCTATGTGGTGTACCAGTGTGTTACTTACCTTACTGGTATTTCTACCATTGTGGAATAGTTGAGATTTTGGATTTTGGGTTGGACCTTGTGTTTCCACATGTTGGAGATGGGTATACTTGATAACTTAGGTATATGCATGAGAATATACCTAAGTAGGTTTGTCAATTGTTTTCATGAATTATTGTTTATCATTTTTTGATTTTGTGAAAACTTGGGGGTCTCGGGGTCATTACTGAGTGTCATTATACTCACCCCTATATAGGCTATGCCTGCACATTTTTGTGTTTAGTGTAGACAACAGACAACATTGATCAAGGCTTAGAGTACCAGGATTAGATAGTTTTGTAAGGTGGAGCATTCGGTGTGTCAGTACACAGAGGATACGGGAAAATGTGGATTATTGAGGTGGCTATATGTACCTAACCTTCAGGTAGGAACCTTAGAGGATGACATAATAACTGCCTTTCTCTTTCTTCAGTTGTATTGTATTTGAGTTGTACTTTTACCTTTACTGTTGAGCTTGTATTTCGGCCGCTCTAACTTTCTGCACACTTTCAGATATAAGGTTTTCCTTTGTTCATATTTGCTGCATGCTTGGTTGGGGTGTTTACTGGTTATAATGGCAATGCCTTCCTGATTTTAGGGGATACACCATTCGGTGCTAGTCGCCAGCCCCCGGCCTATGGAAGGCGGGCTTGGGGTAATCACGGCATGGGCCGCAGGGGGCAGGTCATTATAATATCATTGGTCCTATTGATTTAGAGTGAAAAAGGATCAATTTGTATAATTCAGGGAAGATGATGGTACATGATGATTTCACATGTAAAAATATGCTGAGAAAATGTAATGTGAAAATATTTGATACTTTATGTTCAAAATGATATGTGATTTGGTGAAGATTGATGTTGGGGGTTATAATAAACATAATAACATACCTCCTAGTGCATCAAAAATGGTTTTTGGAAATACACATTGTGGAAAGGATATATTTTATAAGGATGGAGCTCTCAATACATATGATATAAGTGGAAAGTATCATGCTCCTCCAATAGATGGATGTTTTTCTATACGTGATTCCAACAATGATGGTGGTATTGGATAGGACTACATAATAACTAACTTCTCACATAATGTGAATATTATGGATACCCCTAATCACCCTTTTGAGTATGAACACACTCCCAAAAACTTGGAGTATGATAAACTGGTGTATGGAACTTTCACCCAAGTGGGAGAGACATAAAATGTGACCTCTGTATAAGAGTTGGCCAACAACCAACCACTTGAGCAATGCATGGTTAAATAAACTAAGTTAGAAATTTATAATGTTTTTAATTAGTTGATTAATGATATATTTGTTATTGAGGAGTCATTTTAGGTGGGAAATGGAACAAAATTTGACAAGTATGTTGGTATTTTTTTCTAGGCATGGGGGAACATCATGGGGAAATTCACTACAATATGTTGGATTGAATCCTAGGGAAAAAATGAAGAACATTTTATACCAATGTGACTAGGTAAAACTAATACAAAGAGGAAACATGAAATCCTAAATTCCACATAAGAAAAACATAGTAATATATTTACTTTAATCAGTGGAAGACTATTGGTAGCTAATGCTGAGGATGATATCTTTAAATAGGTGGTGGAATCTTATCCTACATACCTAGTTAGCCACTAGGTATTTAATAATAGTTCAGCAGGTAAAAATAATAAGGGAAATAGAAAGGTAGGAATTGGAATTGATGAAATTTTAAATATTATTAATTTCTATTTCAATGAATATATCCACACAAATGTGTCATTATATGATAAATTACATCATTTCATAATTTTGAAGTCATTTGAGATAAACTATGAAAATTCCCTAATTCTATAATCCTATAAAAATTATCTTTTTGGTGTTTTCATCATAATTGTTTTCTACCATGCCTATTATAGAAATTAATTTTTTAATGGAACCCTCTACTAATGGAATTAATATTTTCCAACTAGACCATGTTCTGAATCTACAATATGGAGGCCCAAAAAAATTAATCAATTTAGGAAATAAGCTTTCAGACTAAATTGATAACCTTTCAATAAATGAGTCATAATGAATCCCATATATGTATAAATAAGTTAATTCCACATGAAAAGGAGTGATATATTGAATTATAATCTAAATGATAAATACTAGGATTATATTCTGTAATGAAGGTGTTCTTTTATAATATGAAATTTGAGGAGGTTCATGAGTCACTTGAGACCGAAAATTTATTCTAAGTAAAAAAGATATAACTTTTTCACCACATGTAAAAAGGGCCCACATTTTGTATGGGGAAATAAAAACCTTGAGGCAACGACATGTACGAAGACACCACAACATGATTCACCAAGAGAAGGCCAAAATTAGACCTTTCTTTTAGGATAAATTTTTTGGAAAGAATAATTTTAACCTACAATAATGAAAATATATTTTCATCTCTACATTCATTTCTATTATGGTTGTCTGAAAGGAGGGGTTTTAATGGATAAGATATTATGAAGTATAGGAGTACTATAAAAATTTATCAAGTTATAAAGGGATAAAATTCAAGTATTGGTGGGAAAAAATGTATCCAAAGGAATTTCCCATTTGATTGTGTGTTTCCTATATAAACTAATTTCTTTTGATTTGTCTTGGTATTTGTTTTCTTGATTAAAAGAGGTTTCATTCTATTGATATTTCAATTTATTAAATTATTTTAGAATTTTTTATCATCTTATGACTCTAAAATGATTGTATTTTTGTTTTATTTTTTAGGTGATGTCTCCCCATTAATAACAATGAGGTTAATCTATTATGGTTTCCTTGAAATTTAGGTGTTCAATTTAAAGTATTTGAGTGAGCATTTTTAAATTTCATTTTACAATTTATTTAGTTGAGGATAAATGGGGTGTTATATAATAAATGTTTATCCATCACAACCCTCTTTTGTTTAGTTATTCTCACTCCATCTTGCTTTTAATTTCAATCTATAACATTAGTTTTTATTTGTCTTGTGATTGTAAGAAATTTAAAATAGTTTAAATCATTTCAAATCTCCATTTATAATTCTAACATTTAATAAAAAAAATTAAAAAAAGTAATGGTTTTCCAACATAGTGTGGAACCTCCTTATGAGATAAGCTAGTGGTCAGCACTATAATGAGTTTTTTATGGGAAATCATTGACTGGAAAAATGGGACTAAAAGCACCAACATCAATATGTAACAATTATGGTATTTTTTACTATTATTTTAATTTTACTTTTCTATTCTAAGATTTTAACCACTAATTTAGTGTCTTAACAAAACCAAAAAATATATATTTTCCTAATGTCTACTTTTATGCTTGGTCAGATGATCAAAAATATCAGGACCATCATCATGATGAGTATTTAAAATTTCTACTCTAAAAAAATGTTATGGTGATTGAAAAAAAAGACTCTATGATTCAAGAAGTAATAAAATGAATATATATTCTTTCCAATTCATTAAAATAATTGAAAGAAATAAAATCTTAAAAATATGCACAGGAAATGGAAAATATTTTCCCACCAACATTTCATATTGAATATCATTTTGACGATGAGTTGAGAAATGATTTGAAATCACCTTATTAAAATTTGATATAATAATGTATCATTGATTCAACAACATATGTTTCTTTTTTAAATAAAAATTCTTAAAAAAATTGTGATGAATTTTTAAAAATTAAAATTTAATGTGAAGCTCCACATTTTGAAATTTTAAAAAAACTAGAAAACATGTATGAATATTTGGATAAATATAGAGATAAAATTAATTCATTCATTTTTAAATATATTATAGATATAACTGAGTTTATCAACACTTTCAATAAAAAAAATTCTAATTCCATAATAGACCTGGAACTATAGAATCCATAGAGAGTGGTATCAAATTTTATTCCATTATTTTTACATTATTTTGATAATAAATTTCAAATTTCAACTCTATTTAAATATTTATTGCCCATAAAATATTATTGTAATGATTTATCTGAAGAATATGAAGTGAAAAGTGAAAATTAAGAAAGAGAGATGTGCCTCATTATAGAGTACATTGTAACACATGAGGATGGTGGTACCAAGCCATTTTTCAATGAAAAAAATCATTTTTAAGATGATTTTGAAGATTAAACACATCTTGATATTACAAAATATCAACCATTAAAAGTTTTTTTGTGAGGATACAATCCTGGGAGATTGATTTTACACATTGTTCACTCTTCCTCTATATCATTGGATCCACAATGTCATGGATGGGAACCTGAGGATATCTGGTTATTTGACATTATATATTCTGTGTGAGAAGAAGAATAATAAAGAAATTATTTATTTGGTTCATGGGGAAGAAATTGTACCCACATTAATATTGGCAATAATCAACTCGTATTTTTTGACAAGTGGTTGTGAAATCCTAACACCAACTTGGGGGGATCAAACCAAGTTTGTTCTTCATTATCATTATCTTTATTTTTTTCTCCCATAAATTTAATAAAATTTGGATTCTTTCTTTTTTTCATATAGGTTTCGACGTTTCAATTTTATGGGGACCATCTCAAGCCTAATACTATTCAATAAATAAAAATTTGTGTCTTTCCACCCCATTTTTTTTCATTTCTCAACTTCTTAATTATCACATAACCATTTGAACTACAATGCACAATTACAACATTGTAAAAAATGATTGTGGGGGGTGGGGGTGGGGACACGCTCGGTAAATTATGATTTTTCCTTTTTTATTTTAAAAAATTATGTGTTTTATTTTTTGTTAAAAAACCTATGAGTTTCAATATTATAAACATGGTGAATTGATTTTTTAAATGAAAATAACCAACTTGATTCATGTAACAGACCTTAAATAATACTAAATTTTTCATTGTTCTGGATTCAAATATTGTAAATTCATGATAGCCATTGAATGTTGAATACCATTCTATAAATTTTTTCCAATATTCAAAATCACATTACACTAAGGATTATGAACCTTTTATTCATCTTACTTTCATTCTCCCCTTTCATGGGTTAACAAAAGAATGCTTGTTTTAACCATATATTTCCATTATCATTAATAACCTATTGATATAAATAATTCATTTCCAAAATGATTGAGGTGATTTGTTTGTGACTTGATCCCCCTATTCTAGGGAGACATTTTATTTTTTTTCAACAGCTATATATTTGATCATTTTGAGAAATTAGAAACCCAATACGTCCTGATAGGTTATCTATATTATAAACCATTTTCCCTCTCCAACCATACTAGTTGTATAAATGCATGACCATGTTGAACTGATGTGTGGGTTGGAAGGTGACTTGTAGTTTGATATAAAACATTATATTTCATTGGGTGGAGATTAATATTTTGAATAGAGTTTTTTTCTCGAGAAATTAATGTACTCAAATTTGTGCCCATATAGAGGTTTCATGGAAAGGAGAGATAATACATTATGGAGTATCTAGATAAATAATTTTGGCCTCATTTTAATATTTAATAGAGACAAAAATAAAAAAAATTGAGAAGAAACTATTGTGCTATTTTTTTCAAATTTGGAGAATTTGTGTGATTTCCATGAATATGGTAAAGGTTTTTTGGAGATTATTTTATTGAATGATGAATGTGGAAAATACAATGCTTAAGCGAAACCCTAAATCATGCAATTTTTTATAACAAGGAGGCAATCCATCTTTTTCTTCATAATAACTTTTCACATTTGTAATCATACAGGACATAAAATATCAAAACTGTCATTTCTAAGATCTAATGTTGGATATAATTATTTGACTCAATTTTTTTGAGATTTATAATTTTTCAAAACCTATGGGGACTCCTGAATTTATATGATTGATGAAATTTTTGTTCAAAATCAAAATCATGTGTTGTGAAAAAAAGTGAGGTAAGAATAATTGAGAATATATGAATAATGTAAATGCAAATGGAATGAATAAACATAATGATTAATTTGGAAATGGATATGTTTAAATTACATAATAAGACAGGTACCCTGGTTTTGAGCTTCTTAATTTAATTGACCCATGTTTTGAATATACATTGAATTTTTTTTGAATGCTTACATATCAAGTAGTCTACATGCTAAATGTGAGATAATTGATATTGTGGAAATTTTAAATATTTTTAATTTTTATTTAAAGGAATATACCCTATCCAATGTGTAATTATTTGATAAATTTCATAATTTTTTTATTTTTGATGTATGTCGTTCTAAATTCTGATAATACTCTAATTTGGAGATTTAGACGATTTTATCATTTTTATTTGTTTTGGGAATAAATTTTCTTATATTCATCCAATTATTGAAATTAATTTTTTAGTAACAATTCGATAATTGGATTAATATTTTCCTATTGGAATTTGTCCTGAATTGACCATATGGAGGAAAAAAACAATTTGGAAAATCAGTTTTTTAATAAAATTAGAACCCATTCAATGAATGAGGGAAAATGGTGGTCATGGAGCTCCAAATTTAGTTATTCAACCTAAAAAAGTAAGACACATATCCTTATATCCATTATAAATTTTATTCATAAATTTTTCCATTACAATGGTCTTTGATCATGTGAAATTTATTTTGAACAATCAATTAGGGTAGAAAATATTCTCTATGTAAATAGAATAATACGTTTTCACCATATTTCAAAAGGAGCTCTCATTTTGTATGAGGGAATAAATCTATTTTTTGAAAAACCTCTATGAATACACTAAAACTCTATTTAGCAGTGAGGAGGCCCAAATTGGAGCATTATTTGGGATGAAGATTCCAGATAGAACGTTTACATCCCTCCCCTTTGCATTCATATTTTAATCTTCCAATTCATTTCAAGGATTGTTGGATTGATGTAGGGGGATCTACTAGAGAATATATTTAGGATAATAGGAGTTCATTTATGATAATCAAGGCATGATGGTCTAAACAATATGTGGTGGTGGGAGGAGGATATATGTGGAATCTTCCCATTTGAATTTAGTACTTCATTGTATTTTAATTATATTTTTCTGGAAACTTTTTTCATGAATGAAGGTGGTCTCTTTTAATTTGTTAATTTTGTATATTTTATTCTTATCTATATTTTTTCAACTTTTTATATAAATTATATTATTCTCATTGTTTAAATTTTTTTTGGGGTAGGCCTCCCAATTGATCACAACGAGTTTAATCTATTTCGGTTTCTCTAAGGTTTTCGGGTAATCGAATAACTATGATAAGTGAGAAAGCACACATATTTGAGGTATAAATATGATTAATAGGAAATATAGGTGTTCCATTGAAGTTATTTGAGTGATAATTTAGAAATATAATTTAATAATTCATTTTGATGATGATAAATAGAATGTTTAGTCAGATCGTACACACATTTATTTTTTGATAGTGATTAGGCATTCACAATCTCGGATACTGTGGCATAATTAATTGGTATTTCATCTCATGTCTGTCCGAGTGACTCATTCCTGCATAGGTGGTTCCAAGAAAATAGAATTCATCAATTATAGAAGATGGATATGGTGATCATATTCTCAACAGACTGTGGTTGTACATGGGAGGTGAGGAACAGGTCATGTTTCGAAGGTGTGGTGTGCAAACAGATGGGTGTGGTTTTTATAAATATGTGTATGATTGTTGATATGTGTGTGATTCTATATAAATGGGAGGAGGATCCTTCATTGTGGCAGGTTCTTCATCAAATATATACTCTATTCATGGAGGTAACAACATAGTCTATATAAGATGATGGATCTATGGAGACCCCCTACTGAAGGAATGAAACTAAATTCATATGGGTCTCATGCTATGGGTATAATGAGAGGTTTAGGGGTTATTAATAATCCAAGGGTTCATGGGGTCGCTAATTAAAATTCATGGTTTGGAAAGAGAGACTCTCTTCAGGCGGAGGCCTCAGCTCTACTCAATGGGACCCAGTTCTGTGTATCCTCTCACATCTCTCTATATCAGATATTGAAACTAATTATAAAATTATCTATGAAAATCTAACATAAAATAGGGCCAACTTGTGGAATATTTCATACCATATCTGACAATACGAGGAACTCATTGACAGAAAGACTAGACTATTTCATTTTTGGTGTGACAGTAATATGGTTTCAGACTTCCTGTCTTCCCGGTTCACTCATGTCGAAGATATAGTTTCCATATCTATCTTGGTATCTTTGCCTCCATAGTATGATATCATTGTCCAAGTTGATTCACCTAGACATCATTTATATAGGCCCCCTTGAGACAGGCCAATCATTTTTACTCCCCATCTTCTGTGTTCCACGCTTTGTTTCTGTTCTTGTTTTTCTTCTATACATTCTACCTTTTATTATTAATAAAACTTGTTATTTTGGTTATCATACAATATTTTTAAGGTAAAATTATTTAATGTGTTAATAAATCTAAAAACACATGCATCAGGAATTCTTGTGTCTAGGTATCATAGAAGAACCCATACTATACAAGGGGAAGTTCTTCTTCCA
Organism: Viscum album; assembly: GCA_963277665.1. Taxonomy (NCBI): domain Eukaryota; kingdom Viridiplantae; phylum Streptophyta; class Magnoliopsida; order Santalales; family Viscaceae; genus Viscum; species Viscum album. The sequence goes on from OY728139.1 coordinate 67,393,991, forward strand.
GACAAGTATTATCATGTTTTTTAATTTCCAAGGGATGAGGAACTCTTCCATGATTGAAAGCCTCATTATATTCATTTACACCAATAGGCTAGTTCTTGTTTAATTTATTTTAAAAATTTACGTTTGAAAATTTGAGGAGAATCAATTTTCCCTTTACTAGATACCATCTTATCTCACACAATAACAATGTGAATTGTAGGAAGACCTTGTGGGTGATAAATCAGAACAAAGAATTGAGTATTCCTTATTAAAAAATATCACATATTATATATATTTCAAATAATATTCATGGTAATACTATCATTATATTCTTTTTGTATTCATCCACCTCTTATATAGGGATAATGGAACTTTAAAAGTAATTAATATTGATGTTAGACAATGAAAATAAAAAATGATTTGTTATGGGATATTTCAAGTCTATTTTTAGGCCAGATAAGATGCTTTGGTAAAAATCAACATAATAGAAACCAAAAAATTTTCCAAATAAATTGATAAATGAAATTTTTTGAGGTATCCATTAATGGTGTTCATTTCACTTGGTGAAGCTACGTCATTACATGTAAGTACATAAGAATATTGGGTAGATGTTTCTAAATTTTTTATGATTAAAACATTCCTAATGTGTTCTCTCATTTTACTCTGCTTAAATATTATTTTGACCAAAATCCAATCATTAAAAAGATATATTTTATATAAAGGGGGTTAATTTTTATCCCTTTCTTGTTCAATAATGCATGGATCACTATACCCCTATGTAGTGAAGTAATTTTCAAATTATTGAAGTAAATTATCGAAGGTATAACAATCTATATTTTTTCAAGGAAAACAATAAGGATCAAATTACATTTAAAGAAATAGATATAATCCTCCATTTTTATGTCAGATGGTGTCTTCAAATAGGCTGAAAAGTAGATTTTATATATCTAGATTTGGAATCACACCAATATATTCCCTCTCAAGAGGAGATGTACTATTGAGAACCAAACATTTCGTACATAGTTATCATAACTTAGTATATAAATATACAATACATTTCGTAAACAAAATCCCAAAGATAATAATGGTTTATTTTTATTAGATAATCAGTATACAATATTATTATTAAATAGATTGTTTTCAACATCTCCCATAAATATCATCCCCTATTGTACACTTTAAAATCATACCCTTCATAGAACATTCCACATAAAATGGGAAGGAAAACTATGAAAGTGTGGGCTCAGATGCTAAGTGATGGTAAACATGGGAAATATTTAAACATAACATGAAGATAATGTTATGAGAACATGGGAATAATATATTAAGAAAACCTTACTTATCAATGATTTTTTTTCAAGATAAGAATATTACTAGTTCATAAGATAGGAATTATAACATAATAAAAGTATATGAGGCAGGAGAACCCCAAATTTGGAAAAGGAATAGATTTCTGTTATAAACATGTTTATTTAAAATTGTAAACACATATAAATAGAAATAGGTTCACTAATTAAGTTAATGACATGAAATAAGAACCATTAATATACATACGAGCATACAATGTGGTCCACACATAAACTTATAGATGTGAAATTCAAGTCCATGCATATCAATGTGATCATGTAATCATGTTCTCACCTAACATTTTGAAAATTCCATTAGGTTCATGCATGACTTAGGTAACATGGAATTAATTTCATCAATAAAATTTTGAATAATTAATCATGTTCATGAACAGTAGGGGATGAACTTATATTCATCTAGTGATCCCAGTGATCCTAAAACATCACTTTCCGCCCTTGACATATAGGGTTTCCTATATTTCTAAGTGGTGATAGCACTCCTCGAATCAAATTTACTTTCTTTCCATTATTTTCCTCAATTTATTCTTCCCACAGGGTTTCTCTTTCATTCCATGAACACTTTCCCCATATAGATTCATCTTCTCCGTCTAGTCCCATTTCCTCCTTCCCCACCTTGACAGAATCTAATTGATTGTTTGGGTATTGATATCTTACCATCACCATTCTTCTTCCAACCACTACATGTCAGTCCTCCATGTCTGGGTTTGGGTGTTGGTAGTTCATGCAGTTTGGGCCAGTTCCATTGGATGATTCTATTTCTCTTACTATCCACTTACCTATCTTACCATCCCATCGATCTTAGGACTATCTTGATCAGGATTAATGAGGGTTTGCTGAAACTTGGGATGGTGTTGGAGGGTAACTAGTAGTGGTTTAAAGGCTTGTTCTTCGTGAGTATCAACGTATTTTTTTATATTTCGTGGACACTTCTATTAATTGTGGGATTTATTCTTTGGAATATTTTTGGTTTTATGTTCATCTTTGAAGGTTTTTTTAGGAGTAACATTCTACAATTCTTCATCTATTGTTGGTCGATGCATTGATGGGTTCATTCTTTTGAGAGATAATGGTTTTATGGCATGGTGTTTCCTAGTTTGTTGTTATAACAGATTTTTCATGGAAGATACAAGTTTCTTCTTGCGATCAAAGTTACAGTGATGATGATAGTGTTTTGAGTGGGAAGTGGTGAAATTATGGGGATTATGGGGACTTGATGATGGTGGTTACATAGTGGTTTATGTGGTGGTCTTGTGAAGACTTCTTCGATGCATGGTTTATTAGGAAGCTCATTTGATTTTTTAGGTTTTCCATTTATGCTTCAATTTGGTGGTACACATTCAGATTTTATTTGTATCGTGTTATTGAATTTTGAATATGTGAACAATTTTTACACTGGTATATTTATTTTGGTAGTTTTTTTATTTTAAATCCGTGATTATTTGGCCCACTAGAATGTGGATTTTGGACATTTTGAGGGTTCCCACTTCACCCCTAAATTTGTTTCCAAGAATGTAATAAAAAAATGACTTGTAGGTTCATTCATATCATATTTAATAACAAGTTATGAATCATTAACCAATTTATTGGAAAGAGATAATGGTCCCACCCATCACATAATCCATACATATTTGTGCCACAATATCATAAAACATTCATCATATCCTAACACATAAATATATGTGTAGTTCTATATAATTTTCATCAATTTATAACCCATGGAACGAAATGGGTTTCATAATCATATTTAATTAATAATCCTAAACCATCCAAATAATTAATATTGTGGGGACAATTTGATCATAACTCAATTAAATCATAAGAGACATAAATTGATGTTTTTTATATAGAAAATTGTTTTGAAAAATCATTTATTACATTTCATGATGGAAACAACCTTTTCATAATGAAAAACATTTTTTAAAAATTAAAATATTTTCAAAATATTTTTCTTTTAAAATAAATATAGAATTATTAATAGAATATTTAAAATTAAATTTAAAAATATCTTAAGGAAAACAACTATTTCATTATACAAATAAATAAAATTTCATTAAATATTTTGGATACAAATTCATTTGAAAATAAATTTCAAAGGAATAAAATATTATTGAAATCTCTTATTGATCAGGATGTCATGAAATTCCATTCATGTATTACTTGTTAAAACAAATATTTTTTTAACATTTTTGGTAATATCCAAAAAACCTTGTTGGAAAAATGACATGAATATTATTTTTTGAATAATTTTTAAAAATTAAAACAATGGTAATAATATATGTAATTAATCATTTTTATATTTTTAAAATGTTTTTGAAATAATTTTTAGAAAACATGTATATGGAAGTAAAAAATGGTTTTCGACTGAAGAGAGAAGTAGGGATTATTTTTATTCAAAATATTCTTATGAAATATTAGGTAAAAAGATAGGAAAAAATGAAGTGAAAATATATATTCTCATGATATAAACCTAGGATAATAAAATTCATTTTTTATTTAGATATGGGTCATAATATTTCATTATTGGATGTGTTAACATAAATAATCCAAATAAGTGATGATATTGTATCATAAAACCATTACCGTAGTGGTAACATTGAATCAAAATCCCCTTGTAGTAATTATATTAAATAAAACATAATATATAATGAGAATAAATAACTACATGATATTACATCTCAATGGGTCTATATTTATACATCTTAAAACTATATAGGTTTATGAAATGACATATGTCTCAAAGAAGGAAAATTGAAACAACCCACATACCTTAAGTACCAAATTTATTCATACATATTCAAAACTCTTGAATAATAAATATAAGTCTGTTATAAATATATTAAGGATACATAATTATATATATCATAAAAATTATGGTTTTCTTAAGTCCTTTTATTAGAGTTTCATTTAATAATTTTAGGTTAAACATGTGTTTCGGGTAATAATTGCTCTGTTTTTTTTGTCTGTTTTGATTTGGTATTTTCATTACACTAACATTGATCAAGGTAAAATAATATTTATAATTTAATACATGATATAAAAATCATATATATTCAGTATATATATTTTTAATTTGGTCCCTAATATAAATAGATAGAAAATGAAAAATAGTGATTATGGAGACGGTAGACCATACATACACATGAACACTATTAACATATTCATAATGGATAAAATAGAAGAAAGTAAAATAATATATAACAACTAAAGAATAATTTTTAGTTACTATAAATCTCATTTATTCATTAAATGTTCCCATATTTTCTTCTAGTAATAGCATAGTGAAAAATGAATGAAATCGCTTTGTGAGGCAGTAGTTCTCCACACACACGAATGACATTTTTGTATCCCCCACAAAAATGAAAGTAAGATGTCATATGTAATATAATATTTTTAGAAGTATGTTAATGTTATAGATATCATATATATATATATATATTATACACATCATTATTTCCAACTGCGAGAGGTTTTTATAGAAAATGTTTCACATCTATTCGTGACGATTTAGTTCGTCGTACGAATGAGTTATGTTATCTTTTCCCAGCCGAAAGAAGATAATATAGATGTATATAATGCCAATTTTTATACTAAGAAGATATTATATTAATGATACAGAGTTTAATATATTATCATGGTATAAAAATATTTTAAGGATGCGTAGGAAGAAATAAAATAAAAACACTCATTAAAGAACATTACCCCTTCATCAAGAATCCTCCTTGGGTTTGCACCAAAATACTTCATAGGTTGCATTTATGATAAAAATAATCCTTTTAGGATGAGATAAGGGATATAAGTAATTTATTTGGTTATGTTTTATCTGAAACATAGTGTTTTTTAATTTCAAAAATTGGTTGAGAGGGGGTATCCTTTTATATTGAGGTGAGTGTTACACTTGTAGTTTCTAAAAACAAAAATTAGTACCCCCATTTTAATCCTAAATATAGGAAAAAAATGAAACTTTATAGAATATAAAATAGGTAAAGCATATATATATGTCCACAAAATGGGTGTTTGATTATCGTTTAGGTCATTTGACACCTTATAATTTTTGATTAACCATCCGAAAAACCAATTTTTCCCTCAATTGTGGTATTTTTTCCCCCAATTTTTACTATTTCATTCGGTAAAAATATATTTGAAAATAGTAGATAATATAAATTATTTTGATTAATAATATTTGATAAATTTTTTCAAATTTCATTTAAATAATTGGAAGATTTTAATTTAAAATTAATCCTAAAGATGTGACGAAAAAAATCTATTCAAAAAGAAATGCTCAAATAGTCAAAATTGTTTTTATATAAGAATTAAATATTAAATTTATTCTAATATACATAATTGAATAAATAATTATGAAATAGAACTATTTTTACTTTTACAAAAATATTATAATAAAATATATCATTTAAATACTTCTAAAGAAAATTATAATTTTAATAACAACCAGTATTTTTAACAATTTAGAAAAAAATATTCTTTTAAAGAAATAAAAAAAATTAGACCTCATATAACTTTGAAATGTATATTTCAATGATATATTTTACATTGAAAAATAACTATTCAAATATTATTTAAAATTAATTTTATTATCTATTCAAAAAATTCAAAATAATCATCTTTAGAGAAAATAATATTTACGAAACACATAAAGGATTCTAAAATTAAATAATTTTTATAAATATGATTAATTTATATAAAATATATTTAATTAATATTTTTAAAGTATATATTTCAATTCATACTGATATATTTAACTTACATTTTATTGAAGTCTTTTTCAAATAATAATATAAATATTATATCATACTTTTTTAAAACTCTATGTGTTGTGTAACACATGGTAAACTCGTTGTTGTGGGTTATAAAAGATATGAAATAAAACTAATTTATTCGAAAAACAAATCTTCATAAAAATTAATGGAGTTGTTTATAGATTGTTTCAAAAAATTATATATTTCTATACCTCAAGGAAGTATTTTTATGAATCAACTACTGTGATAATTCATTTAAACATGGAGACATGTAATCTAAGCTATTTAATCTCTTGAATAAGAAGAGGAATTAGAGGCGGGGGGGGGGGGGTAATTGAGATTTATATTGATCACACACTCCTCACATATGAACATTTTTGTGTAAATTATACACTAGAATATTTATAAAGGTGTTACATAGATGATAAGGTGGGTAATAACTCTAATATCATTAATATTATCCCATATTTCATTGTTGATAAAAAATTAGGTCTTGAATTATGTTCACACCAAGGATATGGTCAGGCTATCTCTTTTCCCTATGAATCTAGACAATGTATCTATCAATAATGGATTTAGAAATATATTATTAATGTTTTACTAAGATATTGGGCATTCGTAGGCTAAAAACATCGTGAGTGTGTTTATCATTACAAAATCTTTTCCACGTGCTATAATTTATAATTTTGTTTCCATAATTATAAAAATGTAAAATATAATTGATATAAAATATTTTAAGTTAGCTGTAGTTGGGGGAACTATTCACAATATCACTAGATATATTTATTCAATAATTTTGGAGAAAATTTTTGGGAATTTCATCACTAAAAATTAGTTTATTTTCATACCAAGGATATGTATTCAAAAAAATAACATGAAAACATATAAATTTATAAACAACACGAAGAAGAAATAAATTAAAGGATAATTATTTCTGAAAAATAAAATTTCAAATAAATTATATATAAATAATTAGGGAACTATCCCTATGATACCTAAAAATCATGTGATGTTCAATACTATTATTAAACTCATTACTACCATATTTAAATTTGAATGGATATCAACCTCTGTTAGTATCTCCCCAAGAGGATTATATGAATAATATAGTTGTGTTAAGTAGCGAGTCCCATTTTTTGAAAAAAAACTTCTACTTTTATAAGTATTTTATGTGTAGATAAATTTGTAAACTTACACAGATTAAACACTACATGAAAATTATTTTTACAAGAAGATTGATTGTTCCCTAAAATGTTTTTATATAAGAGACAACAACCTATTTGGTGTGGCCTCTACAAGAATAATGAATCCCACCAAGATGATTTTTTATTACTATGAATAAATTCCTGGTAATTAAATATGTTAGAATAATTGATCCTTTTTTTTTGTTAATGGAATATATACTTCCCAAATAAATAGGGTTTCAAAAATGCATGGTTTGAAAAAGGGAAATCACATATTTTTATACCTTGTTGTTCCCTTATTTTGTGGGAAAGAAAATAGAAAATACGTGGCAGAAATATTATCAAGTTCTTTCTCCCAAACAGACTATTTTAAAGTGATTTTATATCAGAATCATGAAAAATATATTTAGTAAAATTAGTGATTATGTGGATATTTTTTTTCACTTTATCCATTTATAAATAGTTTAGCTTCTTGATTTTGTGCTTTAAAGTATGAACAAGTATTTTATATGGTCATGGTGTGTTAATGAGAGAGTATTAATCATAGTTTCATAGAAAAAGAGCATATTTCTTATTAACATGGTTGAATTTGGAATCAAGGACCTCAAAAAGTTCAATGATTTACTCTTACAAAAATTCCCATGGAATATCTTGAAATCCCAGGAGGAAGTAATGTAGTTTTTAATAATGGGACAACCAGCGAGCTTATAAATGGATTATCCATTTACCTATAACAAAATATTTCTCTAGCACTAAAGAACATAGAAAATAACCTTGTAAACTCTTTGATGTTTACGGTTTTTGAGAATCTACCACGTACTACTCGAAAACCCATTGGATGGAAATGTATCTATAGGGTTATTTTATTTTTTTCACAAAACATGATGCCAATTTCAGACATAAATCTTTGATTGGATCTTTATGAGAAATCTATGATTATTCCCCCTATTATAATTTTAGAGATAAAAAGGTATATTTATATGGACTTGGTATTCCTTATTATGACCCCATCTAAAATGTGAACTTTAATATTTTTTACAATTATTGTCTCAAGTTAAAGAAATATGTTAATTTTCTCTATTTTCTATTTAAATTATGATGGAATTTTATTATCCCTACATGAAACATTATCATGTGGCAGATCTAGATGGTTTAATTATTCTATATATTCAACTATAGGGATTTGGTTTTAATCTATCCCTATACATTCATTTACATCTATAGGTATTGGAGATCCAGAAAAATATTTTGGTTAATTTTCGGTTTGTGGAAAAATTATGGTACTTCATCTTGTATGTATTTTCCAAGGAGAATTATATTGGATGCTATATTTTTATCTAATGTGTTCTATAACTGAATCAAAATTAAGTGACCATGTTTACAACCATATTTTAGTTTTTACAATACTCTATTGTTGATTTCTAATTGAATACTATAATCATTATAGTATATGATTGTTGGCTGAAGACTTCTTATTAAAGAATCACATCTGTTTGTATAGATTTTGAAGCATAATCTAAATTCTAAATAATTTTTTTGAAAAATTAAATATTTTATTATAGAATATTATATGTTCATGGTGTACCTGGAAGGGATAATAAACATCTATTAACGAAGACCGTGAATTAGATCTTACTAATCCCAAAGTGGGCCAATGTGAACAATGTTGGTGTTGTTCCTAGTTCATTAGGACCTTCGGGGAGTGGAGGTGTCTTCTTTACATACCATACTTCTGTCATGGAATTTTTTTATCATTATATAAGAAATTAATCAAATTTTGATGTAAAACACAAGATCAATTTTTAATGAAGAACTCTATATTAACCCAGCTATTTCAATATACTATAATTTTTGGGTTATTGTACGATAATAAAAAAAATTAAATTATAAACCTTGTCTACCTTGAAGTATTAATGTTTCCCCATGGTTGGTTAATGGTGTTCTTTAATATGTAAGGAAAAATACAAAATAATTCATATTTAATGTAGGTTAATATGAATTTAAAATGGTTAACCATGGTTTGTTCTCCTTGGGAGTCACTACAATAATGTGCCTTTATTGACATTATTTCATGGAATGTGTGGGGGTCCTTTCTCTGTCAAAATGATGAGTTTTTAAAAAATTAAATTAGATGGATACTAATAGTGGAATAAAATACCTTAATTAATCTCAAATGATCAAGGTTAGATAACGTGGGAGAATAAATATATAGAAAGTTTCCATGGTTATTCAGGAGGAAGGGAATATTGTTTAGTAAGACAATACCAATAACACTTAAATATATTTACTTCACAAAGAGGATGAATTAAAATTTGAGGGAGAGGGATAAAAGAATTATATTTCATATCATTTTCTATATTTAATTTTTGGTGAAGTCTATAAACAAATTACTTGTCTTTGAGTCAAAGACCCTTCACTCTTTTAGGGAATGAACTTCTTATGAACATATGTCAAGAAATATAGTGGGTAACACCCACCTAAATGAGTATTAAAATATTTCAAATTTCCTTGTGAAATCAAGGGATATTTAAAAGATTAATGAAAATTATTTTGTGTTTTTTATATTTGGAATGAGGATTTATAATTTGATTTCCCACTCAAAGGTAATGAATTATGGTTGGTCTTAGGAATATGGAATACTATCTATAATGAAAGGATTACATGTAAGGTTACAAAAAATATAAAATATTTTATCTAGGAGAAAAGATTAACAAATGAAAAATTATATCAATACAATATTCCTAATGATTGGTTTTGTTTAGGGAGGATGTTACTTATAAAGAAACCAGACAGTTTGGAAGGTGATGTTTTAGAAAGAAGTATGATTTTCTCAGTATCTCTAAGGACATATCACAATTAACGATAAATAACTTTTGAATATTTAGAGAAGTACTGAAATTGTATATTTATACAAGTTTTTGTTCTATAAATATATGAACCATAATTTTTATTAGTCATTCTACTAGGGCCTCACAACAAGTGTAGTTGTTTGGATGTAAATTTTTTTTCTTAAATATTACAGATGGTAGCGAACCGGAGATCCTAGAAGAGCTTAAATGTATGATTGAATTTATTTATTGATATTATGTGATTAAATATGTGTCATATTCCATCCACATTATAGAAACATGAGAGATTATAGAACTTAATACAATGAATATAACCTTTTAGAAATCATGGTTATAGTAGTTTATAAATGAAGTGATTGGTTAGAAATTTTATAAGTCATGGATTGTTGTTATTCTCTATCAATTAACTAATGGTGTGTATATAAAAAATATTTTTGACTATTTTAAATCCCAAAAAAGTTAGTGATCATATTACTACCATATAGGTTTTAAATATTGATAAGTTAGTTGTGAGGAAAATATTCCTTCATAATGAATTGAAGGACGAAATAATTATCAAGAGTTCAAATTATTTCATGAAACAAATGGAAGGTATTGAGTGTCTACATGGAATATTCTTCTATGGACTCAAAAACCTTGGAATTGGATCCATAATTTAAATGCCTTTATAGTAGATAATTAATTCATATAGTAAAATGTGGGTGATTTACATCAATAAAATGTTATTTGTGAAGATATATTCATTATTAATATTCTCTATTTTGATGATATGATTATAAAATATATGAGGATTGATCATATTATGGATTAAATGATGAGTTATTTATTATATTTTACATAAAAAATCATGGTTTCCTAATGAGGATATTGTTTATCATAATTAGAAGGAAAATAATGTTCATAAAAATATTGTTTCACTATCAGAGTATATTAATAAAGAGGTGGATTGATTCAATGTAAGTGACTATATTTTTATAAATAGGACACAAGAAGGTCATTTCACATTATCCTAAGAGAATTTACCAAGAATATAAGATACAACAAACTATAAAGTTCAGGTTCTATATGCGTCGACAATCAATAGTTTTCTGTATGATTTTTTTTGTAAAAGGGTAAAAATTTTATTTTCAATGAGATTCATTAGAAGGTTCATAATGAATCTGGGTAAAAAAATATTAGGAAGTGGTGAATTGAAAATCGGGGTATCACAAAGGCTTGAAAAAATATTCAATTTTTTAGAGATAAAGATAATTCACTTTTGGGGTTTATAAATTTGGAATTTAGAGGTGACGAAGACACATGGAGATGCACCACTTCCTATGAATCCAATTTTATGGGAACTATTGTGAGTTTTATGTCCTATATTTAATTAGTTATTTCAATGTCCAATGTAGAGGCATAGTATATGAACATCATGAATGTAAGAAAGAAATTGATCTAAATGAAGAGGCTATCGTTGGATCTCATGAGAAGGCAATAAATTTTTTTGTTATATTATGATAGTCATATAAGGATTAATATTTTATAGAATCATATGTTTCATTAAAATAAAAATAATATTGAATTAAAGTATAAAATTAATTATTATAGGTTCAATGATATATTATTTTTTCAACATAAGATTCATTAATGTCATAATACAGTAAACATGTTAGTGAGGGTCATATTCCAGGAAAATCATTTTTAGTATTGAGCCTTAGAAAGGATTGTATTATATAAGGAATACTATATGATCATGGTTCCTAGATGACTCATTAATGATTAGAAAATATTTCTCATGAGGTAAATTATTAGGATTTGTTGTGGATAATAAATATTTCATAATGTGACGCAAGCTTATAGAAAGGGTGATTCCAGAAGATATGCTGTGAAACATATCAAATGTTAGGTACAACAGAACAATGATTTATGTAATCTAATATATGTGGTATAAGAGACTTTTTTGATGTGTTGAATTGGTTTAGGTATGAGGTTGAATATTTTCATTTTCCCTAGAAGTTTCATGCCGATTCTGTTCTATAAACAAACATTGGTTGGTTTTATTGATTTAGTGGTATATATTAACTATTTAATTATGGAAGTGGAACTAATTGTATTTACCTTTAAATAATTGGTTGGGGTCACTTGTATGGGGTTAATATTATAATTTCAAATTATTTGACTTATGAGTATATTTATAGTATTTTGCAATCTTATAACTTGATGGTTTTCTTTCTTAAAGAAAATTTTCCAAAATTATTCCATTAGAGTGGAATAATTCTACAACTATGTAATTATATATGTTATATTTTAATATATTTTTTATTCATTTTTTGTTTTTTATTTTTTAAAATTTCATTTGGATGTTTGGTGATTAAATAATTAGATTTTAGATTCTTGTTTTAGTTTTTATTTATTGACATTAGGTGTCTCATGTTTAATGGTTTCTGAACCTTTGTCCCATTTTTCATGGTTACAAATGAGAATATTATAAACATAAGGTTCTGGAATAATAGGGGTGTGTGTACAAAAAATATAGTGGTCTCCACTAAAAAACTAGTACTGTCACTATGGACTAAAAATGTTAACTAACCAATTAGAAAGCGATGATATGGATAACTGATCCCATTATAAGAAATTCTTTAAGACCTTTTAATAAAATAAAACTCTCTAAATCAACTTATTGTAAATTATAATAAAACAATTATGGTTTAATAAATGAGGTTCCCCACACCCCATCCCTACTAATATGTATTCTATCATACCCTAACAACATATGTTTTCTTCACTAAGAACATCTATTTTTAACATAGATCTATATCCACCATAATGATGTACATTCATATACAAATCCATGTCCACATACCAAATCTCCATTTTCATCCATACCACATCAATACAACCTGATCACTATATTTGAGTATGGATTAATGATATGATAAGAGGGGCATTCTACCACTATTCCAATAATATCTTGGATATCAGGGGTATACTCAAAACCCATCTCTTAAACGAGCATTGGTTAGGGTACCAACTTTAGAGGTAGTATATAGAAATAGTGAAAATCATGTCATCCATTACAGAAATAATAAAATATAAAATTATATAATATAACTCACAATCCCAATAATATAAGGTCACAACCAAGTATATCTAAAAATATTCTCAATAAATATTCCTTGATATTTACATTAAAAATTATAATTATCTATTGATATATAAACAATAACAACACTCACATTATCCAAGATCATCAAATTAACACATTCCTCTTGAAGATTTTCATACATTCACTAGTTCATTAAATATTAAAATAATATTAATCAATACATATTTAAGAAACTTATATTAATTTAAATTATTCACCACCAGCTCCAATGTTTAAATAATAATTTATTCATGAAGGGTTTTTTGTGGAATTTATATTAACACAACCCGTATAAGAATTAATAAACCCCATGTTGGAGATCCACTTGGATTGGAAAAAATGATGAAGTAAAAATCCATAAAAAACATACCTCAATCTTCATACTAAATGTCTTCCAGTAGAAAATTTATATTAGTTCCCTTAGTTGTAAAAATTTAATCTGATCTCTAAAAGAAGCCATCAACCATTGGAATCACATAACAAGTGGGGACCTATCTCCAACAATAGTTTTTAAAAACTTTTTTCAAAAAATTTATTGAATAAAATATACAATAAATATTTTTTGGTTTTATGAATAATAAATAGAGTACAATTTTTTTTTGTTACAAACTTTTTTTTATATAGAGCCACATCATTTATTTATGGTGTACTTTAGACTTAGTGTTGAAAAAGTTATCAAAATAATAAATTTGGTCTTCTAAAGAATACTTCTTACTACAAAAAAAATATTAATTACATGAATTTTCAAAACACTTTTTTACATTCACCTAATGTATCCATCATCTAATGATGTGTCACAAAAAAAATATGATAATAGTATTATACTAACACTTTATATCAAAATAAATCCTTATTCTAGAACATGTTGTGTGACCTTAATGGCATTTATAACATTGAGATTAATTATAATTCTTTATTTTACATTTGTGAGAAAATATTGGAATCTAAAAAATATCAATTCCACTAAATCAACAAAATAGTAGGAATTATCTTGAATAAACAGACTCATATATATATATATGAACTATTCAATGTAATTATGTATCCCTGTACATCATATAAATTAATATATTATACCATTTTATAACAAATTAGGTGACCTTAGAACATTAATCATGTCACCCTTGTACAACTCATCTTCTACATTTAGTGTTTTCTAAAATAAAATGACTTGATTCGATAATACATCTCATATCATTTAACAGAATAGTAAATCACGTCCCATGTCACTCAACTAACCGATGCCACAAATTTCATAAGTTTAATTAAATTTAAGTCACGTATTTCATTATTATGATATAAGATAAAAAAATATGTTTGTTAAACTCAACATATGACATGAATAATTACATAACAAACCAACCCTAGGTTATCTCTACATTAAGGATAGTGTAATAAAGTTAGACATAATTAATTGTTTACATAATAATTATCTTATCAACCAAAGGTAAGGATGATTTTTATTAAGAATAATCTAATAAATATATCAATGTATATCTTTCATTACATTCGATATACTGTCATGATCCATTCAAAATAAAAACATTCCACTTATTACATCTTGAGTTTACTTAATTTAAAAAAAATGTTACTCTTACTCAATTATTAACATATAATCAGAACATATAATAATACATAGTGATAAGTTATAAGGTAAAATTGAATTATTAAATTTTTTGGACTTTTCCATTCCAATTTTCATGTAATATACTTAAAACAGATGAATTATTTACAATCGGATATTGAATTTATTATAAAACCATTATATATTAATATTCCTAAAAACCATCCTATATCACATTTATCAAATACCCAAATAAATGACAAAACCAATATTCTTCAACTTTATTAATTAATTTATTAATTAATACACTTCACATTTTTCAATATAAACCTAATAGATATTTATATTCCAATATAAATTAGTCATCTAATATATTAGTGTTTTTGAAGGATGGGATTTTCCATTTGTGAGGACATGATTCTATAGTAATAGAAATGGATCAATTATTATCATTGTAAATTTCTATTTCTCCAAAAATTCCTAGAACGAATCCATCTTCATTAATGAAAAAATTTCCCAAATAGAATATCTCACAATATATAATATAAAAATGAACAAGACCTCTATTATTGGGTCTACTATGAGAGGTTGTTTGGAACTCATACAATTAGTAACTCAATAGTTTAGAGAGAACAAACAAATAAACTAATATTCCATATCATCCTTTTTCAAGTTGAAATATAGTGTATGAATGACCATTTAAAATGCTCTCTTTTATGCCTCAAAAAATCTAAAACATATATTTAATAATTCAAAAGTATTTATTTATTTCTATGATAATATTCATGTGACTCTCACTATGAATGGATTGGTATGAACTGATTATGGTCAAATCACAAGGAAAATGGGAATAAGTATGCAACATGGTTTGTCTATTAGGATAAATAGTAGAAAAAATAGAATAATATTATATTGAACATCTCTAACTATTTAGATGGTAAATGGTTATTCGTGGGGTACAATGAATTCTTATCATGATATGACTTTTTCTATCATAAATTTATTCTCAATTTGATTCTCCAAAAGGCCCAAAAAAACATTCCCAATATCCAAATGATACCCTCCATGTGTATTAACCATGAAAATAGGGAATAAATTCACCCTTAAAACAATATAACATGATTTATTCTTAATATTATTTAAGAATGTTTTTTTTCAGATATTAGGCATCCATGTTAACAAATAAAAATAATAGAATTATTAAATCATACAAAATTAGTCATAACGTGAATAAATAATGTAAAATTACATAAAAATAATTACCAAATTTATATAACCATGATAATACATGAAAGTTACGGCTATAATAGGAACTAAAGTGAATTAGGAGGACCAATATGGCCATAATACCGTATGGAACTCCTAATATACATATGTTCTGATGTTATAAATGAAGTAACTCCTTATGAACCTCAGTAATCTCTACAACCAAAACCCTCAAGATCCTAAAATATACATGGAAAAGTATACGTCATAGAATCAAAAATTGCATTACCCACATCATGGATAATGAGACCATATACATGATAAAGTGTGCATGTCATGTGTAAGAGAAATCCTAGTAGGAAAACAACAAGATTACATGTCATTCCTTTTATATAATGAGAAGATAAATCTTGTCTGAAACTAATTAAATGTCATGAAATTTTTATTTTTTATATATTTGTAATGTTAAAATGTTTTTACCTCTTTTTTGAACAAATATAAAATGCCAATGTAATATGATAATAATTTGGAAAACCTTTAGAAGTAAGTGAAAAGATTACTTTTTACATTAAAATGATAAATAATTGAAAATAGGTCCCCTAATTGTTTTACTTTTCAAAACACTATCATATTTTATAAAAAAAATAGAAATATGAAACACTATCACATGAAAACATTATGGAATGTAAAAAGAGTATATCTTATTGAAAAAATGACAAAATAAAATTCATCAAAGATGAATTGTAATATGACTAAATAATAAATAAAAATCACATAACAGAGCTAATCATTATAGATATTAAAATATCTATCTTACTAAAGAAAAGGAATAATAACATATAATGTAAAATATGGAATGAATCTTTATATTCGGAAGATAAGATCATGGATGGGCTTAAGAAGGACCATCTAAAAATGTATGACAACTTTCTATGATACAGACCTCAACATAAACACATTTTAATTTTATAGAAGTAACCCCATATCTAGGGAATAAAAAAATTGAGGAAACTATCTAATTCTTAATATAGAAATGTATTATTGTCATCTATTTAATTAAAACATAATATCCCAAGGTATCCCATGAGGTTTTCATTTTTTAAAATAGGCCAAGTAGAGCCATATGAAGATATCATCACAGACTCGTAAAAAAATAAAAAAACATTGACATCTCCAATTATTTTCCGTGGAACATTATTTACATAAACCACCCCTTATTCATCAATTTAACTTAATTAAATATATCATAATTTTAAAATTAAATTAACAATATTAAGTGGATATAATAAAAAAGGTAAAATATTTATAAAAACAAATCATTATCAAAACCAAACTCATTTTTACATTTCCAGTAAGTATATTTAATGAAAAATATTCTCCAGAAAATGTATCAAAAATCAAATCACCTATAACATTTCCATTTTATAACATAATAATACCCATAAACTATTTATTAAGAACATAGACTTCATTAAAACTCAAAAAATTTCATTTTTTTAAAATATCATGAAAAAACTAGTATATGAATATTTTTCCAAAGGTACTAAGGAATCCTTCAAAATTGTTAACATGGAAACATTGATGATTCATTATAATAATTATAAAACTATTAAAATTTATTTTATAAATTAATCGCATGTAATAAATTCAATTTTATTCTACCTATATCATAATAAATCATTATATACTACTAATGAAACATGTAGTGTGTAGAAAAGCATGTTCATAGTGGAAATATACATTCTCTAAAGAATATCCTTTCTTCGATATGAAAAATAATTATTGTTCAAAATGTATCTCCAAAAATCAACTATAAAAATACTATATTAGGTTTATTAATGTTTGAAACCTTATTTGGGACACCTAGAAGGCAAGGATTAATTAAATTAAAGGAATGGTAAGGAAACACCACCCTCAATCCAAGAAAAAGAACATTCATTCTTTAAACATAGGTAGATTATATCTCAATGTTGAATATACAAAAAATTATATAAAAATTCTTTAAATTTTAGAAACTAAAACTCAATATCCAATCATCTGATAACCATTTATGGATAGAATAATAGAAATGAAGAATAACAAATGATAATATAGGAAGATATAAAAATTAATATCTCACCATATATAGAAATTCCCTATAATTTTTTTAATTTATGTTTTTTATTTTTATCCATATATTTATTGTTTTTTGCATTGAAAATATTAAAAAAATTGGTATTTTCGGATTAAATGGTTTTCAAACATTATGTTGAAACTATTTACCCACTGTTCATGTTTATATTTAGTTTTAACAAATCTTTTTTTCATGGTGGGTGAATAGTTTTGCTTACTATTCATCCAAAACATGCATAGAGCCTAGGTAGATCGTGTAAGGATTGAACGATTGGAACATAATTTTATAAATTGCTTGGGATAACTAGGATAAGAATATATGTCATTAAATATTTTAATTTACCATTTATCCCTCCATGATTATTACCCATAAATCTATTTTCTTTCCCCCTATTTGAATCTTTTGTCTCTTGTTCCTCCTACAATGGTTCCCACCTTAACTATTTATTATTCTATATCATTTATTCAATGTATTTGGGTTGATTTATTGAGGTAATATATTATACCTCACTTTGTAAATTTCTTTCCTTATTGTTTTATAGTTTTCACACACTATGAGGGTAATTATGACTAGGGGAATCATATTTATAGATTTTTAATAGTGGAATTTTTTATTTATGCGGCTCTCTTTTTATAGTACACTCATGACATTGATGGGTTTGATTAAAGAACACTTTTCAATAGATATATAGTTAGTGTAGTTTTCATCATGTATAAATTATTCAAATTAAAATATTTATTGGATATGGGGTTTTAGTGTGAGATTTGGGTAGTTTATAATTGTGTAAAATCATATGTATTACATATTTTTTACAAATTATTATTTTAATATAAATTTCATGGACATATGAATTATTTATCCTTGGGTTCTATATGATAATTATTTTTTCAAAAATTCCAATGTACTCTATGAATTTGAAAAAAAAATAATTTTTCCTTGATAAAAAACACAATTCTTCAAGAAAATGTTTTATTCTTGATATTATCCTCTATAAAGGATTATCCAAAGATGAGAGTTGTGTTTTGTTCTTTAATGGGGACTTTATGTTATTGGGAAATGATTTATATAATTTAATGTTATATGGCTTGGTTTTAAAAATAGTTTTATGTATCATATTTTCTAATAGATACCCAAAAACACCGTTGGAATCTTCAAAAAGTATTTTTTTTATTAAATTTGGTCTCAATGATCATGCCCCATTGTAGTTTTATAGATTATATTAAAGACAATATAATTTTGATGATTTTTTATGTATTCATCTTTTAGGGTAATATTATATCATTCAATTATATTTCAGAAACTGGGGATGATTTTGTGATGGGTTATTGGAAGTGAAGATGATACTTACTATTTATTAATGTGCTTTTATTATGTAGGATAATTTATTATTTCATAGTCATTTATTTATCATTGGATGGCATGGGTCTTGAGGAGGGAGACTTAATAACCTTGTTTGTAGTAGTTTTTTATCACACTCTATCTAGTGTCCCTTAGGATAGAGTTAATAATGCTTATGGATTTACCACTTGATTATTACAAGTGGGGTAATATTGGGATATAGAGTTGGTTATAGATATACAATTTCAATTACCCATATATGGTGATTATTTATATGTATTCATGTCCTAGAAAATTCCATTAGGATCCCATGGTACTTGATATTATTTTACTTATATGTTGGTGATAGTGTACTAAAATATTATAATGATACATTTATTTGGAAAAATGTATTGAGATTAATGTTTAAGTATGTTTAAAAATTGGATTTATATAATTTGACATACTAACCCTCATTAAAGGGGAGTTTTTTTGAAATATATATCTTATTTTCATGAAAATATTTATTTTTTTGGTATGTAAAGTTTATTCCAATAAATGATATTTCATATTGGTTTCCAGGAAAATTTAAAAAATTCTTTATTAAAAGTATTTCAAATTAGCATGACATGATTTTATATTCAATATTGGGTTATATGGTGTGTAGAGGGAACCAAATAGACATTTCATGTTATTTAATATCACATAACATGTACAACTCATTCTATGGGGATGTGGTAAACCATTATTGTATCTTGGTTTTGTTCTGATGGTGTATATACATCTAGGTGTTTGTCCTTTTCAAAAAGTTGATTAGTTATATATCCATTTCTTTATCTTGTATTTGGATCATCTTTAAACCATCCTCCTCAACATTTTTTGATATTAAATGGGTCTTCCTTATTTATTGGGGTATGTAATTAATTTTATTTTATTATTAATTCTATGTGATATATATATCAGTCTTATGATCTGTTTGTTTTTCATTATATTTTCTAAATTATTACTTTTTCACATAGAACTCTGTTATATGGAATGGTCATATCATATATTATGGATGAAATTACATTCTTTTGTTTTATTTTTTTATTGAAATCATTATCAATAAATTCTATTCTATTCCAAAATTATTGTTTTAAACCAGGGATATCTAGAATGTTGGTTCGGCCTTACCCCAGGCCAGATCAGGGACATAGATGACAGTAGCCTGGGTTGGTTTGTGAAAAAATATTATCATGTTCTATGTTCATATGATAACCACTTTTCTTGATACACCGGTTTTATTTAGGATTCTATGTAGAATAAAGATATTATTATAAAAAATAATGATCAATATCATAAAAGGGTTCCAGTCCCAACTCTGCTTGATGTCACATAATTTACCAGGAATTCCTAGAATGTGTATTTCATAAATTAAATATCATTTTTTAAATTTATTTGAGGTTATTAGCATAATTTTGAGTGTTTAATGTTTATATTGATAATTATTTATCAGTTTCTGATAATTACTAGTTTTGAAAAAGTATTTTGGGGAGGAATACAAGGGTTATAGGTTACTATTCATGGTCTAGAAAACAATTCATAGACCATATAGGCCAATATGTATAACACTATAATGATATTCAAGTGGTTAGTACATGGTTCTCTAGACATTGATTTGAAAAAATTCATTGTTAGTATTTCCATTTGATTAATTTTATTTTAAATGGTTTAATTTTTTTTTGTTTCTTCAAACTATAAACTCATAATACATTGTAATTTCTATTATGGAATGTTAATGATATTTTAGCTTATTTGATTTATATTTTTATAAAAAAAAATTGGATTTTTTACTTGGGGAAGAATAAAATTTATTTAATTATAGGACTTTATTGATTTTGTAATAACCATAGCAGGGTATGGGTTTATAATTGTTTTATTTCTTAAAAAGTTTGATAGGTAAAAGAAATAAAATATATTTCAATAAATTTTAATGAATGATTATTTAATATATATTCAAAGGTGGATAAGTTGCAACTGTTTTTAATAAAGAGGGGAGATTTATAAAGTTTTTTTCTAATTGATTATAGAGCGTTTTAAAGATTGGGTGATTTAAAATGAAAATAATTATTTTTAAAAATAAGTTTTTAGGAAATGTTTTGAGATTAACATTGATTGTTTTCAATATTTTAGGTAGAATTATAAATTAATATTTGACAATATGAGGTTTTGAATTGTGTTTTTATTGTGTTTCATTTTTCTTATTTTTTAGATAATTAAACAACAAAGACCTTATAGAATCTCTAGTCTGAGCTATAGAAAATTCACAGTATTAATACCCTCAAGTTTGTCATGTCTTGTCTGATTAGATCATTCCATATAATCCAATTTTAGGGAAAAATGTTACTTATTTTTCCTTCTCATTATAGTGATTCAATTCGTTAGTTCCATAATTTTAACCCTCCCCATTTCTTTAAGAATCATAACTCAAAAAGTTCTATAGAATAGTAATGTGAAATCAATTTGATTCTTATTTATCATGAGCTTTTGGTGTCTCTTCTAATTATGTGAAAAACCATTACAATAAATGGATCGGGACAAAATTCTTAAAATTATATTTTATAAATGATTCCTTTAAAAGACTTACCATGGAAATATTTTAATGTGTTATTCATCCCATAGTATTTCCTTGTAGTGTTGAAAGTGCCATGGTCAACATAATTGTATTGACTTTAACATGTTATCTCATTGTATTTCGTGTAACCTAATAATTTTTCATAACACATGGAATATATTCATAATGTGTATTTAATTAATAATTTATGGATTAATATTTCTTAATATGGATTTTTCTTGACTTTGTTTCATTTTTTCAAAATCTTATACCTCAAACCTATTAATAATTTTAATGGAATACCATTATAATATTTGTACCTAAAATAAAAATTATAATGGAAATTGAAATTTTCCCAGTTCACAAATTTATTAGAGGATTCTCCAATAGATAAAAGGGGAAGTCTTACTAGTAAGATCAAGTGGTAAATGGTATTAAAAGGATAATTTTTTTTATCTTTATTAGCTTTTCTTGAGATAATCCCCCATTACATTGGGAATTTTGGGAATTATAATCCTCCATTACTAGAAACTCCCAAGGCCTGTTACAATAGTAGTCTTCCAGGACACTAGTAGAGGTTTTATAAAAAATATTCTAAAATGAAAAAAGGGTACAGTTCTTCCCTTTGGAGGATTCAGAGGTTCAGCCTTATCAACTTAATGTAAATTTGGAGACCATTATAGGAAAGGTCCATTATTTTTGTTGTTCTATTATTGATTTTCTCAACTATGTGATTCTCTATATGATTTCAATTTTAGATTCATAAGAACCTATTACTGATATTTTTTTATTAAAATTAATTTTAAATTTTTAGTAATTTCATATAATGGTCTCTTGTGTTGATCCTATTGATAATATTTGAAATTGGGTATCATTGATATTCATTTGTTGTTTTAATATTTATGAGTGAGGTTGAGTGGGTCTTAATAATATATTTTTGAGTCCATTATTGAATGAACTCCTACGATGATATACTTTCTCTTACTATAATTGATATATGTGTCAAAGTATGTCTTATTTTTATCCTTATCTCCCATACCAATCACACATTAGAGTATTTATTTATATTTTGAGGATAAATTAAATCAAAAGGATTCTTACATATCTTAAATAATATACAATATTCCCTTTGGATTTTTTATATTGATTTGGATAATTTTTTCTAAGTTTTTTAGATTGTGACCTAAGGAGTGGGGATTTTTCTTTTCATACTATTTGTTTTATTATCCTTGGACACTGAGTTGTCTTCAACCATAACCTTTTATAAAAATTTAATATCAAAATATTTTTATTTTATGGTACACCAAATATTACTAGATCGGTGAATAATGTATTTCTCTGAGGATTGGTATTTAGATATGAGATAATTTATCTCTTTAGTTAAACCATTGTAAGGAGACTAATTTTCTAGTCTCTATCTTGATGAATAAATTTATTTGGAACTTTTTGGGGGTAGAAACAATACTATAGTGGAAAATTATGATACCCTAACTCTGAATAACTTTTTTTATTTATTAATGTTTATATTTTCTTTTGATTCTTATGAATTTTCATTTGATGTTTTTTGAAAAATTATATTTTTTCTTATTTCATGAATTCTTCATTATTCATTAAAATAGTGTGGAAATCATGAAAATGTGTCTGTTGTTAAATAAAATATATTCTACATTACTAGACCACTATTTTACTAACAACTAATCTAAATAGATAATTTAAAATTAGTCCACTGTGTAATGATCAAGTAGTTCATGTATAGTTTTCAAATTGTTTGAAGCTTATAGGTCATTATAATCTCAAATTTAAAAACATTATCCTCCTTGATTTTATCACGTAAATTCATTTCTATTCCCCCCCATGTGAATCCCATAGAACACGCGCA
Source organism: Viscum album (assembly GCA_963277665.1). Lineage (NCBI taxonomy): Eukaryota > Viridiplantae > Streptophyta > Magnoliopsida > Santalales > Viscaceae > Viscum > Viscum album. Next base: position 67,417,923 of record OY728139.1, read on the forward strand.
TCTTCCCATGAGTCCCCCCCCCCCTCAAAATTTGATGATTTGTTAGTGTTTATCATGGTTTTTGGCATATGTATTCAGTAAATTTCTCCTAACACCCTTATTAAACTTCTTTACATTGTCCTTTTTTATTTTGTGGCGCTAGTGAGGTTATAATAATATAGGGCTTCATTTGGGTAAATTTTTAATGAGTGAATTTATGTTATTTGTGGTTCTTTGATCTTCCTGGATCCCCTTGACTTTATTGTGGTTTATTGAGTCGATAATTTGTAAATTATTCTTAACTAATGAATATTTTTTATTATTTATATATTTTAAATTATAATATTTATTTATTTTATGGTTTTATAATAGGTTTTATATATTTGGAAAGAAAATATAAGAATATTTATTACTACTCTATAATGAGTGATATTTTTTAAAAAAAATTATTAAAATTGAATATATGTTTTCTTCAATTATAATGTATAAATATTTCATGAAATTAAATCCACACAATGAGTTTAATAAAATTTCCCATTTAGTTTATTTAAAAAACTATTTATTCCAGAAAATATTTTTTAGTTGAAATTATTTTCTCTAAACATTTATCCAAAGGTGAGTTTTGTTGCTAATTTATTAGAGGTTCATTGAATTATTTTGAAATAGTTGAGATTTTATGAAATTGTATGATAATGTTTTCAAATATGTGTTATATAACCTTTTTCATCAAGAATGTATAAATGGCCAATTAGAACCTTACAAAAGTAGTATTAATGAGAATGTAAGCCCTAGAGGCATTCAACATTGTAGATAAAAAGAGTTAATGAAAAATTGTATTATTTTGATATTATTTAATGGATTAAAATTTTGGTAGAAGTCTGTGTTATACTATTATATTTCAGAAAATGGTCATATTATAGTGAAGGGTATTCAGATGTGTGTCTTATATTTATCTATTATTGATTAGATTATATTAAAGTAAGATCTTTTTAAGGAGTTAGACCTGAGTTAGTTTGGGAAGGGAAATACAAAGTGATCTAGTTAGATATTGATATCTTGGAATGGTTATTCCTATTTTGTGACCATATACACTATTTAATGTTTTCCCTAGGCCCAATAAGTTTATAAGATATTAGTAATTATTTTGGATTTATTTTGGTGTATGTAAATTTTTATTCTATAATTTATCATTGATTTTAATAATTTCTAATAAATTCGTCTTAAATTAATTTTGTAAACTAATTTACTTTCATAAAATAACTTATATTCTGTAAAATAATTTTAGAATAATTTTATAATTTTGGAAAAATTATTATATTTATGGTACGTAAAGTGTATTTAGATGAATGTTATATGACTATTGATTGAATGTAAAATGAGAAAACTGTATTCTAAATTTATATAAAACTAGAATGAGATGAGTTTTTCTTTAAAATTGGTGCATGTTGTGTAAGTAATTTACGTATGGTTATTTCAAACACATGTCCATAGAAATAATGGTCTATCCAGTTTAATTGGGATTTGATAGGTCGATATTATATCAATTCTTTGAGTATGATTATTTTGGCCAGTGGAGGTATTCAACTTGTTCATGGGGATGGTTGGAGGTCTATCTTTTTTCACTTGTCTGGATATGGGATCATCACGCTAATGACATCTTCCATTTCTTTATATCAAAATAATTTCTTATTTTTTTTAGGGAATGAAAAATATTTCACTTTGTTATTAATTAATTGAGATATTTTTATCATTATTATTATTATTTTTTATTTTTTTTTTGACTAATTTCATTTGGTGTGAAAACTATATGAATGGAATGGGCACTGTTGAATTTTAACAATGACTACCATTACATATTTTGGATTCAAAGTTAGATATCATTCCAATTTTCTTCTATTTGATTCCTCATGTAAGTCACCCCTATGGAAATTTGGAATGTGCCTATGGCCATGTGTTGGGCTAGGTAAGGGAATAATATTAGGGGTTTCTAAGAATGGTTTGTGATAAAAAATAATACATAAGTAAAGAATATCATGAATAAATCACATAGATTTTATGAGAGAAACACCATAACATAAGGAAAATATATTGTATGGGTCAATAGTTTCATTAGAAAGTTTTATAAACCCCTTATAAAAATAAGGGGATAAACAAATTCAATGGGAACAAAGAACAGCATTATTATTATTATACAAAAGTACTTGGATAGGATACATAGTTCACCAAACTGTGCATCATTCATTAGATAGAAATATGATGGCTAACTTTGTTCAACTTATTGATTATCTAAAACAAGTACCACCCTTTAATTTTAAAAAATTTAATAATTTTCAACATGTTATTTTTAAAACTCGTGAATCTTATTGAATTTAAATGTAATAAGAATAAATATATAGAAGTAACATCATTAGAACCAAATTTCTCGCAATTATGTGGTTTCCTTCAATGATAGATAAAATTTAATCTATTTAAAAATAAATTAAATAAAAATTTTTTTTCCTTCAGTGAGGACTCATATTTCATAATCATCAAGAATATTTTTTATAATTATATATAATAGGAATAAATCAGAATTGATTTACCCAACTATAAGTTAGTTTAAATATCCACAATATCTTATAAAAATATAATAAATTAAATATATTACTATCCCATTATATTTCAATATTTCCACACAAATATCACATAACAATTTATTCTTTCATTTTACCCTATAATTTCATTTATATTAATTACCAATAAAACGTGACATTCATTTAACCATCCCATTTGAACATTCAAGATTCACTTAACATAGTCCATAATAAAAGATTTAACCTATCTAATCATAATGAAATTCAAAAGATTCATTTTAAGTTGATTAATGATAATTATTTTTATTGAATAATCAACTTGAAAATAATGGTTTTATCAAGAAACTATAAATATTAGAACAAAGATATACATCATAGTCTCATGAATTTGTATAGTTTACTCCATTTAACCATAGATTAATAGATATGTAATCTTATTTCATTGGAAGAATAAGATTTTATATTACCCAACCAAAAATCTCTAATTCAAACATGTATCTTATTGATAATAGTTAAAATTAATTAATCAAAAATCAATTTTGAATATCATCCCAAAGAACCCATATGAATTATCATTAGTGAATAATATCAAGGTTATTTCTATGTAAATGGACAAAAAGGGTGACTGAAACTCTTTTTCACTATCATTAGAAAGGTGATATTGATTACTAGTGATCTCCCAACCATTTATAATTATATTTATTCCTTTTTATCTAATACTAGTTTTCCACTGTAAGAATATTAGACAATACAATGTGTATGTGTTAAACCGTCTTGAGGATGATGTTGTGTTTATTGTAAATACAGGTTATGTGTGATGATTGATGAACTAATATTCAGGTCAAATACATATACTTTTGATGTTTATATGATTACCACAATTAATTATAAAATTTTGATACTACTAGGTATGTGAAGCAGTTGGAAAATCTAAAAATGTTCCATCAATCTAATCATCAAGTTGAAACTATTTCATAAAGCTAGTGGAGATCTTTTAAATGATGTACTAAGATGTTCTAACTCTTTTCACAGAAATTTTTTTATGTTTAAGAAGTCTATATGATTGTTTTAGGACTCCATATATTAAAAAGATTATAATCTATATATATTAGATTGATTTAGGAAAAATAAAGATACAATAGCTCATTACTCATGTAAAATCCCATTTTTCTTGATGAAGTAGATTCAATTATATAGTCTAGTTCAGAAATTAAACTATCAATTGGTTGTTTGTGTGAGAAATTTATATGATTACTCATTTTTAATAATCAATTAAGGAACATGGACATGTAGGTGATTTTTTGAGTTTGTTTATATAGTTTTTGTGTGTGTCTATGTGTAGTTAAAAGGTATGGTTGATTTATTTGTTGTTAAAATAAATAAAAACCTGACAATTAAATGACTTTTAGGTACATCATAATTCTTTGTATTTCATATTATAGGACTCTCTATCATGTAAAAAATAGAAAATTTAGGATTATAAACCATTATATTAAATGAAATCCATTTAAAAACATCATCAATCATTTTCTATAAATGTAATCCATTAAATATCATAACATTCAAACCATTATAAAAAATTAAAATCATCAATCCAATAAATAAAAAATTTCATCCTATAGAGGGTACCACTGTAATCCTTTTACACATTGATAAATATGATGCTCCACCAAATGAAAAACATACGTTTTCATATTGAATAGTTAGATAAATGGAGTTATAAATTGTGTGATACAAGGGAGATATTCTTTATGGATAAAACATCTTGATTATGTATATATCATTTTCTAATATGTGATGAAATTTGATCAAATTTTAGGAGAATATACTAATTATAAGATAATTATATTCTATAAATAATGATATCATTTCACAAGGGATATGTTAATATATCATTAAAAATAAATTATTTGATTTTTGTGGGGAAAAAATGAGAAATAAACCTTTGATGAATAAAATTATTTTTGGAAGGAAAATGAATGATTATATTAGATAAATTATTTTAAGATCTTATAGTTGTTCTTGAATTAATTTTAATGGTATGATCCATGCAACTAAAAATTAAATGTTGTTTATATATATAATAAATGAAACAATATTCACATGTTACACATTAAAAATAAATATCATGAATTGATGAAATAGAATTTTTATAATTCTGGGATATAATATCTAATATTCTGTAGTATACGAGATGGGGAAGTGTAATTGAGAATAATCCCATGAGATTTTACTTTGAGAAAGATGAATAATATAGTCATGTTGGTTCTATATAATTTATTATTCAATCATAAGCAATCATTCTTGAGAAGTAGATTTTGTTTTATTAATTTGATATTTCAAATGGTTGGTGCCAGTATTTATATGATTTTATTTTTATAAACAATCGAAATTTTATTTGAATAATAAAAATGAGAATATGTACATGGGATAATAACCACAAAACACTGAGTAAAACATAATCCTTATAGGAGTAGAATCTTGGTAATAAATTTTTTTGTCTATCCTATTTCTACATAAGTTATAACATGAGGAAGAGGTGTGGAAAAATAATGAGAGTTATGGGATTTTGAATATCTATAAAAACTAATGCACCCATTATCAATATGTATCACCTAAAATGAGATCCAAAAATTAGAATCAAAGCATGTATACTTTATCTTGTCTTCGTGTAGTGAAACATATAGATCAACATGATTTTATTTGTAGAAAACGAATCCCAATGTTTGATGGAAAAGGTTTCAGTAAAGGAAAGAGTGAATGGATACATACATACTCTATGTAGGGTTAAATGTTCTTTACTGTATTAATTGTAGATGCACCATGCCTAATGATGTTTTAGCATGATCTCATACCCATAAGAGGAACATTGAAAATGATGATAATCGTATGAATACTCTATTTTCATATTTATATGAAAAGGATAAGATAATTATCATGGGGTGTATAACATTTAATTTTGTTTAGAAGAAACATCACAACATTTTAAATGGAAATAAAAATGTAAAATAAGAAGAGATATAAACTAGTTAATAAGAGTTTGAAGTCATCAGGATATATGAATATAAAAAAAAATTATGTTTTTTTTACAAAAGTAGAGAAAGTTGTCAAAAAATGTTGAGTGTTTGGATATAATCTAGATATACCAATTGTGGTAAAAATATATAATGAAGATACTAGAAGATAAATTAGATGTAAATATCAATGATCTCAAAGATTGATGTATGTATGATGTCACTAATTATGAACTTTATAGTACACTCATAAACTATTAAATGAGAAGATGACCTACACTTATAATAAAATGAATCTTGGAAAATGAAATTTATTTTAAATACGTTAATTATTTTATGATATAAGAATAGTATGATTGTTTTAATGATGTTTCTGAATTCATAAATTATGTAGAAATGATTTCTCTCGTGTCAAAAAAAATCCCCATGAGGGGGAATATTAATGTTTAGTGGTACAATACCCATAAATTGTTTTTTATTACTAAATTATAGATCATTACATTAATAAATACCTTATGAAAATTGGATGATAAATTCATAATAATAAGATTAAAAAAACAAATACTAGAGATATATTATTTTTAAAATCAAAATAATAATAATAAATCTCTTTATTTCTTAAGATGTAATATTCTATTATTTTAAGAGGGATTGTTAGATTGTAATGGTAGTGGTGTTGATGAAGATACTATAAAATTAAGCCAAATATTCCTTACACCATATGATAAATAAGAGATGAAACAATGAGAGAATTAACCTAAATATAACGAATAGTATATAGAAGTGGATGGAGAGGTTGTGAGATAATATACCGTGATAATGGATATTAATATGTGTTTAAAATTAATTGAATATTTAAGGGGAGGAATAACATATCGTAAAAATATCATACAAGAAATTCAATCTTTAAAAAAATAATGTTTTGTGAATGAAATGGCATACTAAAAATTGATATTGAAAAAAGGGAATATTCATTTAATACATGACTTCCACCATTGTCATAGAGGTTGCAATAATTGATAATCATGTAACAAAAATGATTAAACTAGAAATAGGGATAATAAAATTTAATATAATAACAATGAGTAAACTAACGGCCATGGAGAATGTTGTAAAAAAGAAACATAAAGGTGCTACTCAATGAAATATTTAATATATGAAAATTGAAATTTCATTGAAGTTATAGTGAAATGGGACACTACATATACTGATGAAATATAATATAGACCAAATTCTCCACACCTTAATTTTTTGATGAAATACAATAAACTACTCACATATAGAACAAAATATATTTATAAAATCGTTTTCATTATTCACACATAATAAAGGAATATCCCTTCTATAGAAACTCATTCATATGATGGAAATTGAGAATGTAAAAAAACCCATTCATGAACATAATTTTTATCAAAATAAAATATTTTAAGGTTACTATAGGTGTTATGACATTCTTGGCCATCAGTACTATATCATTCAATTCCCAAAATATATTCATGGAAAAATAAGAGAGCAGTAATTAATAGGAGACATCAAGAATAGATGAGAACACATCTAAGGAATAAAAGTTTGAATTAATGGTTGACGTAAGAAAAAAATTTGATGACATGAAATTGGTGTGGGGGTTTGTTTAGGAAGTAAAAACTATAGATGTGTATGTTTCATTCATTCACACCCATTTTGAATATCAATCATTGGTTTAGGAATGATCAGAATCAATATTATATTAGTAGATAAGAAAATATATTTGACATATCATTTATTGATTGAAAATATGAAAACAATTTCATTGGAAAAATATTTCTTATCATAATAGATAAGTGACCTATAAAACTTATAAATCATTGGGAAGTTACAGGAGTTGTTAAATTTTTAAATGATTGATCTCAAAACATCATTGAATATGAAATAACATGTATTGGTAAAAGCACAATCAATCTAGATAAATTATTGTGTAACGATTTGCTAAAGTATAATTAGATGGATATGTCATTATTGTGTGATGATTAAAACGAGGTTAATTTACTAAAAAAAATTGATACATAGCGAGGAGATAAAAATATGGGACTATGGTTAATGTGGATTGGAGAACCGTATGAAATGTTATACATGTTATAGAAGAATAGACTGGCTAATACTAAATTCAATGAGCATAAAATGAGTTGTGACAAAAAAAATGAATGGTCACCTTGGTTAAATGAATAATAATAATATGATTGATGTATAATATTTGATAAATTTAACCATAATAAAATTGGTCATCACTAGTATTTATAAATATTGAAAAAGGGGGAAATAGATAATAATACCCCAAAGGGAGATGAAATCCAATCATGGAAACCTATTTAGATAATATATTTATAAGTCTTTATTTATATTTATATTATGTAAAAATGTTTAGAAATATATTTCACCACTTGATAGATGATATCACTTGAATGACAAGGGTAATGTATTGAACACACTAATATCAATCCCTAGAATGACTCTAATTCTTTATAATATTGGAATAGAAGAAAATAAGATAATAATTAAAGATATTATAGTCAAAAAATAGTATATAATATGATCCCATTTAGTTAACTGAATATATAATTATACATAAAATAAGACATAAATTGTTTTTATCCAAATACTCTATAGTAGAATGATGTGGATGAGGGGAAAATAGTAGTTTAGTTCTTATGTATAAAACCTTTCTCATAGAGTGCGTCTCTTCAAGATTCTATTGGTTTTATCAAGTCACAATATCTAGAATAAATTACAATAGATGACTCACAGAATCATACATAGACATGACTCACTATGTAGTGTATTTCAATAATTAATAAAATTTTAATCATTTTAGAGTGTTTAGATGTCTATGTTCTATTATGAATATGATAATATGTTAAGGAAATTTCAATGAAAAGGCTAAAGATGAACTTTCCTTGAGGTAATAAAAAATGAAAGATCGTATATATTTTTTAACTAGAGTTTTGAAAGGACTACTAGAAGTGATGATATTCCAATTCATGAAGATAATCAAGGAATCATGAAAAATATTAGTACAGATGATGTGGTTGATTTTATCATGTAATATATATTAAATAATATGTATAAATTACCTTGAGTCAAAAATAATATGTAGATTGTTCACTCTTTGGTGATCAAGATGAAAATAGATATCAAAGGTTCTATTCCAAGGATGAAATAACATGTTTTTGTTATGAATATTATCAAATATCATAATCAAGGTGTATGGACTAGAAAAAATATTATAGAACCTGTTTATACGATCTTATTGTCAAAATTTTTACCTTAGTGAGTTTAAGAGGAAAAAAAATAATTATTTGTTTTGGGGAATGAATTATGAGCATTAACAGATCATGAATAAAGAAAATTTAAAATTAGTTCCCAAACCCACTAAAAATTACATAATTATAGAAAAATAGATCTGATGAAAAAAATTATGAGAATGGTGAATCAACTAAAAATAAATATAGGCTATTATGAGAGAGATACTCACAAATTAATGTGATAAAATTAATAAAAAGCTTCTATAGTGTCCAAGATCATTTCTATAAAACATTCTTTGAAATATAATCTAATATATACTTTCAAATATTTTAAATGTATGTTGAATCAGCTATTTTGAATATATATATATTGAAGAAGTAGAATATATGGATGGACATAAAGAATTTATAATACATTATGACGTATGAAAAGAGTACATGTTAAAGAAGAAAATTAATGGATTGAATCAAGATCCAAGGGAAAGGTATTGCATATTGTGTGAACATCTAAAAAATATGGTATTTTTGAAAAGGAGGGTGTAAAAAAAATTAATATGTGGAAGAAAGATACTATAACACTATTTTTGATTGTTTATGGTTATAACATACTATTTTACACTAATGAAGAAAGTTAAATTTAGGATTTTTCTAGATATAACACCCTAACCCAAGTAACTAAGTTATAGTGTCTATTGTAATACATTGTTAATAGATACAAGGGGTCACAACACATGGAATAGAATAGATTAGAAGAATTAGAAATAAGGATACATAGTTGATTCCCATGTTACATTTAATATATAAAATAATAGTATACGAATCATTATTTCATCCTTAAATATTATTCATAATATAAATATTCATATACAAGAGAAATAGAAAGAAATAAATGGTTATCTTATAATCTTAGTAAGGGTAATGTAAAACAAAATATTCAATGTGTAAATAAGGAATAATAAACATGGAAGAGTGGACAATCAAAAGACATGAAATAAAATTATATACAATAGTTAAATAATCATTCATGGATTATATAATCATAATAATTATATGGAAAATTATAAATAAAATTATAAATAAAATTCTATAAATCTTGAAAATAATGTTTTTTCCATCGTGGCCTCACCCAGTTATCATTAATCATATCATCAATCCTTTCATGAAGTAGTCATTCTTAATAAATGTGTATGTGTAAACAAGATACCCCTCTAAAATGGTAATCTTTTAAAACATCAAGGTTTATGAAAATTACCCTCTTAGTAGAAATTTTCAAGTTATATAATACATGGGAAGAGTTTTTGGAATTTATTAGTGGTTTTAGAGAGTTTTGGAAGAGGTTTTAGGGATGAACAATTTAAGATGTATTTGTGAGAACTATGAAATTTCTCTAGGAAACTATGTAAGAGGTTTTGGGAATCACATAGAAGGTTCTGAATATAGTTAATCTGTGTTGGTTTATAATGAAAATATACATAATATAGAGTTTTGGATAGTAGTATGTTCATGGATGGAACACTATTTTACAAACCATGTGTCATCATGGTGGATATTTAGTATTATGTTCTTGGGTGGCACACATATTACCGAACCATTTGGAAAAACCCTCTGGATATCTTGTTTTGCAAGAGCATCAGATGAATATTTAGTAGATTATTTTTAAAATTGTATTGTATAACCATGAGATGTGCATTTAATGCTTCAGTAATTAATGTTTATCTCAGTCTTACACCCTAAAAATCATCTCTCTCCCATTTTACCAAGCTCCTATCTTATGAATCATTAGCTAATCACTTTGATCTGGAAGTTAATTTTGAGGAATCAATGTGCACTTGATCTCTAAAATCAATATTAAATCCACATTGTGTCACAATCTTTTAGATATTACCATCCTCCCTCACCTCGAAAGATTATATTTACTCCATTTTGGATATATATTATTTATATATTGTACTATTATGAGATCTTCATTGGAACTATTGAATGGAAGGGATTTAAAGGTCAGATTATGAGGTTTTGTTTGTTGTTATCTATTTCATTCAACTGTTGTAAGGTAAGTGGCCTCTCAAGCTCCCTAAAAATTGAAATATATTATTTAGAGGAAGAAAAAAAATGGAAATCAATTTACAATAACAACAAGTAGATATCATGGAGAAAAAATGATAATCTTATAGGGAATCCCCCTGTACAATCATAGTACTATAAATATGAAAAGATACAACCATAGATAACACCATAAGCCTTTTATTCTGGTCATCTTTTAGATATAAAATTATTTCCAAACATATTATCGTTATACCATTTTTGAAGAAGAATCGAATTTAGATGAAGAAGGGAAATGTAGGTTGTGATATGATAACTAATATTATAAGGATTATCTAACTGACTATTTATATAATTAAACAAAATGGTGGATTCCAAATCCACTTCACATAAAGGAATAAATATTGACATATAGATATTAATTACCAAAAAAATTTAAAATATCTCAACCACCACTGAATTACTCTCCATGAAGTAAGATGAAGACACCTTAATGACAGATCCATGAACAATGTGAACAAAATCAACATCATTCACCATCCCTTGCACACAACAGCTATCTGAATTTAATATATTATCAAGAAAATGAGGATTCCATCTCTACCAAATTTCATGATCCTTGTGCCCAAGAAAAACTACAACTTTTGAAATAACAAGAATGCTAAGGGATTACCGTATGAGAGCTTGAGTCACACAATAACACTATTATGATAAATATGTAAAAAGTTGAAGAAAAAAAATTAATTATCATGTATTGGAGATTCAACTAAATTACCTGATGAAAAAAAAACACAACACTTTTCCCAGATTTTCTACATAACAATGATTGTGAAAATGGTGCACCCCTTGGCTTGCATGTTATTACTGTTATGAAAATCTCATCATGCATAAAAGATCTCATCCATAAAACTGACATTTCCAATGAAATTTAAATATCCTACGAACATAAATCTAAAAATGCACAACCCATTCACTATTGCAGAATAGATGAAAAATAGATTCATATTGTGAATTGAGGAAGCACATTTAATTTTATGAAATGTGAATACATATTCCCTAAAGGTTGTCATCAGTGGGAATGGAATAGTTTCACATTCTTCATTAAACAATGTTTAATTTAGAATATATTTCATTACACCAGATTATAATTCTCATAATATCTATATCAGAGTTATAATGAATCATCCCATAGAAAACATAACAATTCAATCCCCCAGTTGAGGAATATGTAGTGAAATATTATTCTGGATCCTCAAAATTATAAATATTACACATCACTTCCTTTCAGTCCTCATTATATACTATATTTTTGAACTAAGGTTGGGTATAAGGTTGTCATACACTTATGTTCATGATTGGACATCTAGGAATGAACAGTAGAGAACTAACATAATAGAATTTCCATATGGAAATGTCACCAAACACAATGATCCATCAAAATTTCTCCAAAATTTAAAGAACAAGACTCCTCATATAGTACCATATATAGTGACCATTATACCTGCCATTCCAATTGATGGATAACTCACCATACATACTATTAATAATTGAATACGAAAGAGAATCCCCCTGAAATCACCACATATTCCATTTTATCTTGAAACCACCACATAATATCCTCAAAACCTTTGATATTGATTCCCCCTCTTGAAAATATGCTTCCAATTATTTCCAACTTTACCAATGGTGGAAACCCTCTTTGTGAGAATCCCATAAAAACAATTGATGTTATTTTAAATGTTTTTGAACACTTATTTGGGATTTTATTTGGTTTTATTATCATAATATTTGGTTTTCAATTGTTTAACTTAATGTGTTTGATAAATATTATGAACTAAACTGGTTTTGAAAAGAATTGGTTTTATTTTATAAAATGTCATGTGTGATTATACTAAGTTAATGATTTTTTTGGTGGAAATATATTTGTTAATTCATGGGGCCAATAGCCTTGTTATACATGGTATTCTATTAGGTGATGACTTGGTGATGTGATGTTTCACCCCTCAGGAGTATTGGGGATATCATTGGGAATTCAAGTGTGTGTGAGTTAAGGAATGATGATTAAAAGTGGGAAGAAAGAAAAAATAAATTATTTAATTCAATTGTTTTACAAAAACTATCTTTACTAAGATAAAATATATTGGAAATAAAATATATTGATTTATATAAATATGAACTATGTTATTATAATTTTTAGTGGAGTGTGCTGGGAAGCCTTTTGGTGTTACATAATAGATTTTATTCTCACCCTAATGCATGATAACATTAGTGAATTTTCATGCTTTGTTTTCTAAGATATATATAAAGGAATGTATTTTTAATTCTCTAGTGATGAATCAAGATGCAGTGGGAATATTCCATAGAGTTAGATCTTCAAACCTATTTTGGGAGATGATTGGGTTGATGATACCTCAATGTTATGGTGTTCTATTTTAATTTATTATATCAGTGTAGAACAATGTTATCCAATCAACAAATTTGAAATTGGATTCTTATTTTTAGTAGTTTCAAATTACTTTAAATGTGTTATAAAGAGTTTTCTATATATATTTTATATTCTATAGAAAATTCTATTTGAATATAATTTTTCCCACAATGATCATGTAGTTCCTTGTCAATGTTTGCAGCCTTTTGTGTCTTGCATACATTCATTAATGATTGTTGCACCACTGCCTCTTCCCAATCCAATTGGAGAGGGGATGATATGTTATAGTTGGTATATATCATGGTCATTAAATCATTATGGATTGTATCAATGAGATAGGAAATCAGAAATGAAAATGTATAACATAATCAAATATAACATTCATCTTTATGAGGAAATTCACATTATTATGTTGTCCTATTTTAAAAAATATTCAACAAAATTTCTAAGAGTGATTACATCTCAACATCTAGGGTTTATCTAATAAATATTCAATATTATGCATTAATTATGAGATGTACCAATTTAAATTATTTTTTATAATGTGATTAACTATTTTGGAAATTCATTTTGATGTAAATTTCTTTTGAATGATTTAGAAATATCCAGAATTATTTTCTGATAAATTTATTGGTTTTGTATGTGTATTTTTGTTCTACTTAAGGAATAAAACAAGTTCAAAGACCAGGAAACCCATAAGAATAAGAAATTTAGAAAACAGTACAATATAATGTAAATGTAAATCATTTTATCATCTAAAAAATATTCTATGAATTTGAAACCTTGGATATGAGAAAGAAAAATAAGAAACTACACCATGAAAATTAATCTATAGAATTTTTATAAAATAATCCACCAATATATCAAGGACATTTATATTTAGAATAATGGTAGAGTGGATATAGAAGATAAATTGAATTTTTTACTTCTTAAGAATATTGAAATATATTATTGTGAGGCTCTTATTTTATATAATTGATGATATTTATAAGAACTGGTGGAATATTATTGTCCAAATAAACGTGATGTGGACATAACATGGAAAGTATTTGATATTTTATTCAAAAAAAATTCTCCCCACACCTTAAATATCTCAAGTTTGATATATTTATTTACTCTAATGTATGAAAATTTATCTACAATGGAGTATACAGCTCAATTCATGTGGTTGGTGTGTTTTATCCTAATGTTTACACTGGTGAGCACTTAATGCTATGTAACATTTTGGTATGTAAATTAATAGACATATTCCCTTGGTATGTTATCTTTTGTGTTAACAATTATATAAAGATGATAAATATGGAGAAAAATTTGAAATGTATATTTTGGGAACCTACATTTGGGGAAATATTTTTATCTAATTGGGTTTAAGTTGTAACTACATCATGGGGAACAAGTAGAGTGGTAGAAGGATTTTCAAATGAGTAAGGAATTTGGGAACCTATTAGATGTTTTAATATCTTTTCTAAATGACTGCATTAATCATCTGAGATGTTGTCAGTGTGGATTGTTTGAGTATATCAATCGGTAATTCACAACCCATTTTTGAGTATGTCACAACCATAGATGTGGGGATATTTTAAACGTTATTTTATGAAGACTTTAAGGATGACAGATTGTAATGAATAAAAAATATCCTAGTCTTCATTTTATGATAAAAATTGATCAACAAGTGAGGGTAATTTCCTATAGAACTGAGAGAGATTTAGTGACTCTCATGTCATATCCTTACATCTGAAGTCCTCACAGGATCTCCAAATCAAAAATAAATTTTCTAGAACACATAGTAAACAATTTTATATTGATGGGATGATTTTTATCAAGTATCAATTTCATATATCAATAGTCTATGTTAAATTTTAATTGAATACAAGATAATGAAATATTTACTTATAATAGTTCATCCCAATATTCAATTACTACTCCTCTTGTTGATTATATATGATTGCATGTAGAAATGATGCATCATGTGATGAAATTTTAAATACCACTTGGCCCAAAACAATGTCAATACATTAAGTGTGAATTTTGTTATATAACAATAAGTGATGTTGATTTTTTTGGGAATTATCTATTCCTAAGATGGACATATATAAACTTATTTAGGGAAAAGGATTGATTGATATCTGTTAAGTCCCACATCGACTATTATGCCCAAAAGGTTTGTTTCACATCCTTATACGGTTCCCAACAACACATTCAATGGTATTGAGATGTGAAATAATGGAGATTAGGACCTTTGGAACTATTGGAAGAGACTATATATAAGTATATTTTAGTATTTAATTTTGAATAAGATGGTGAAATTGGATATAGAATTTTTAAAACCATCAATGATCAATTCCCCTATGTCTTTCCTAAAACATTTTTTGGGTTACCCCCAAAAAGAGAAGTATAATTTATGATTAATATCTTAACAATGAACAATGTATTTCAATTATATCCTATATAATGGAATCAATGAAACTACTGTAATTGAATTTTAATCTGATTGATTTGGAAATAAAACGATTCATTGAACCTATTATAGATCTAGGGGAAACCATTTATTTTTGTCAATAAATTTGATTGAAATTTATATATTTTTGTGTATTATCATAATTTAAAAAAATTGTAATAAATAATATATACCCACCACAATTAATTGACATTTTGTTGATAAATTTAGTTAGTCTGAACGGTTATCTAATAATGATTTATGATCTCGGTATCACTGACTTTGTGTTTAGAAGGAGAGTATTCCAAAGAAAACATTTCATTATGATTATAGTCATGATTAATATGTGGTTATTACCTTTGGTCATATAAATACACTAATGGTTTTGTTGGTATTAATGAATAAGTTTTTTTAAAGCTATGTTTACTCCTTTTTGGTGGTTTTAATCTATGATATTCTGGTGTATTATAGGAATATGGTCTATCATGAACAACACTTGGTAATTTTATTGGGTATCATATAAGAACATATTCTCTAAGAAAAGATTTCAATGTTTTATTTCTTTATAAAAGAGTAATGTTTCATTGAACATGTCACTTCTGACATAGAAGTTGTAGAATATCCTAAAATGGAGGAAGTTGTTATCTCTTAGAAGCAACTTAATAACAAATTTTAGATACACAACTTCATCATCCTAGAATAGTATTACTTGTAACCCCCTAGAGACATTATAATATATTATTTTCTGAATAAATTTAATTTGTTTCCTTCTTTATTTTTACATAACACCATGTTTATCTTACACTACATGCAACTATGAGTTGGTTTGTGTTACAGGTAATGCTCAATTTTATTAAACAACAGTAAATCAACAAAATATTATAATTTAATATAATATATAACATAGTAGTTAAATAAGACATTATAAGTTTAATATACCCTATTTTATATTTTTATACCATTTATATAATTTTTTCATTCATCTTATGTTTTTTCTAGACATTATATAAGAATAATTTCAATTTTTCGACTTAAAGAAATATTTTTCAAAATTACAGTTTTTCCGTCTTTAGATGGCGCACCCTTTTTGTAATATAGTTTTTTAAAATTTAATATATTATAATTTAAAAAATAAAATTCTTATTTGGAATCAAGATATAAAAAATTACATTGGATGATTTTATATATATTTGTGATAAGTTTTATATTTTCATGAATAGTTAAAATATACTAAATTTTAATTGGGAAAAATTTATTCATAAAAATAATTTATGTAGATAAATTATAATGTTGAATGGATTTAATGTAAAAATAGAATATATTTTTACAGGTTAATATAATTTTATTCATTGAAATTAAATTTACTATTAATTTTGATACAAAAATAATTCAATCGTTTGTAATGTGTTAACTTTTAAAAACAAATTTTTCATTCCAAAAATATATTAATATTAAAATAATTATTGGAAGTTAAATTTTCTGAATTTTGAAAATTCGATTCCATATTTTGGAATCATTGAGTCCAAATTTAGTAAATATTTTCCTTTTATTTTTGGGAAGTATAAATAGTAACATTAGAAATTTTTTATTACTGTGGTTAAGGGTAAATCATGTTGTTAATGGTAACAATAATATTATAAAATTACCCTCACACCTAAAAATCACATTATATTACTAAATCCATCCATATCATCTATGTTTTTAGATGTAATCATTTAATGGACCCTTTTCAATGAATATGACAGGAATATGATTAAAATTAATGAATGTGGAAAAATTTCACACACTCATTTCATATAAGTATAATAATTTTAATATAGATATACTCCAGAGAAAGAATATATTTTAAATATCCTATATAAGTTAAAAAATAATTAACTACCTCGTAGATATTTATTTGTATTTTTTATAGATTAAATTGTTACCATTAATTTTGACACAATAGTGAAGTATATATTATTTTATTAATAAAAATTTCTAATAAATGATATTAAATAAAATAAAATAAATATACCTTACTTAATTAATGACATTAAGTAATGTTATAGATAACATAGATGTGTTAGTTACATATAGGATGTATGTTTTCGAAGTTATCATGTTGTTTCAATATTTTTCAAAATAAAAATATTCAATATTATTAAAATTTAAAAAAAATATATTTTAAAATAAATACTATTTTATGAAATGATATAAAAGTCATGAAAATATATGTTTCATCCAAATTAGTTGGATAATGTCCAATACTTCATAAATTATCCAATTATTTCTCATTTGTAATTTTAAAGTAACTATATTAACCATGTAGTGTAAAAATACCAGAAAACATAGTAAGAGGTAAACTATTTAACTAAGGGTTAAATCGAAAAATAAGGTTACTTTTATGCACAAAATATGTACTAAATTTGATCTGTGGGTTTATTTTTACCTATAATCGTATTATACTCTAAATAAATCACTTTAGATTTATTTTAAACCGAAAAATAAATTTATAACAAATTATTTATTAAAATCTTCCAAAAGTGTCCCTCTTTTTTTTAAACACATCATCAACATTGAATTTTTATTAAAAAGAATAAAACCTACAGCAAACAGGCCCTGGGAAAAACACAAACAACTTAATACGGTATAAAATAGTGAAGGCCCAGTTGATCTCCCCTAATTATGTCCACCCCTTCTGGTTCCATTTGAAGAGAACTAGACAAACAAGGAATATTGGTACCTTGATCCACCACCGTCAAAGAAGCTAAGTAGTCTGCTACTTTGTTACCTTCTCTCCATGTATGGCTAAATTGTGTTTTGTTGATGTTGAGGCTACCTCTTTATTTCCTGATTATATAAGCAATCGACCACGGAGGAGAAATCTTGCCACTCATCGAGTCACAAATGATCTTCAAATCAATTTCAATCTGCTGCAGACATAAGTTCCTTTGAGCACACAGTGCTATCCCTGTATACATTGCCACGGCTTCAGCCTAGATAGATCTTCCCCTCCAATAAAAAGTAGTAAAAGTAGGAAGAATACTTTCATACCCGTCCCGCACAACACCTCCACCTCGGATAATTCCTCCAATGCATGAGCTATCAAAATTAAACTTGAGACCCATGATTGGAGGAATCCAGTGAACCCAATTACCCCTTTTTATAAGATCTGAATGAATAAAATCAGGACTGTATATTTGCATTCTCCTCAAAAATGGATTTTCACTAGAAATCATATAATAACGTACCAAATCAAGCAGCATGCATCTTGTCCATCATCACTCTTATAAAACGACACTGATCATTCCCTTTTATTTACACCTCTAAATTTATTTTTATCATACAAACCCTAACCATTTTCGTTTCTAACTTCTCTCACTATATCATAGAGGTTATATGATGGGCTTAAATATTCCATTGGGAGTCCTTTTCCGCAAATCAAAAGGAGATACCTGAAAAAGAGGTAATGGTGTTATCACATCTTTGAAAGGTATTTTTTCTTTTACTTCGTTTTTCTGTGTTGTTTCTATAACAATGTTTTTAATACATTATCATACATATACTTATATGTCATTAAAAACATGGGACAACCATATTAACTATTTTATCCATCACATGAATAACAATATCATAATGTGTGTGTACATACGACTACCATCTCCGCGCTGTAGAGTAATTTTCTATTCAATAATAATTTATTTTTATATATAATGATGATTATAATATATATAAATATGAAATATAACATGATAATAATTCATTATAATTAATATATCATCCAATTAATTTCCATTTAACCATAAAGGGAATGATATCTCCACTTGTGTGTACGTACGGCCTACCATCTCTACGACGAGGTGAGGTTTATTACCAGGTTAACCATTCAAAAATGATTATAAAATTTATATTCTGAGTAAATATAATAATTATGAACCATATATCATTGTTTATATGATGAAAATAAATCTTACACATAACAAACATGACTTATGCTAAAAAATAGGAATGGGAAAATGATGCAATTAAAACAAAAAACAGTAATATTGAAATATTTTTAAAAAAAATGTTATAATAGGATGATATATAATATCATAAATCTGGATATGGTTCTAGTGTAATTTTAAAAAAATTATTTAACCATTATAATGGATGTTAACTCACCTTAAATTACGGGAATGTATAATGTAATTGTCGATTTCACAATCTCATTATTATTTGTGGGTTTCTATACATAAGTATCTACTGAGTTATCATTATCATCCATGTCCATGTTATATAAAATTAATATAAAAATTTTATAAATTATTATTGAATGTTATTTTAATCCATTTTTTAATTTTTATAAAACATTTTGAAAGGAATCATTTTGTCATTTTCCAAAGTTGGTACTTTATGTTCTTTTCAAAAAATTATGGAATGAATGGATTCTTAACTTATACAGTGAGAGAGACTATTTTCTACCATTATAACACCTTTAAATTTTAAATAATCCTATTCAATCTTACAAGGTTATTTTCAAGAAAAATTAAATTTGATTTTTTTCAATATAAAAAATGATATTTCTCTGAAAGAGTTTTAATGATTTTATTATTTTAATTCATGTTAGCATCTGTTGATAGATTTTATAATTAATTATGGTTAATTTGTTATGATACAATCAAACATATTGTATTTAGGGGTTTATGATATGATTGATTCTATTTAGATACAATTCATGGATTATGTTAAATGTATTGATAATTCTTTACTAGATTTGAATACAAATTAATATGGTATTAGTTATGGATATTATATGTGATTGTTCGACTAGTAGAATATCCCTAGTTATTCTTAAAATTTATACTATTATTTTCTATTTTAATGTTATGATCAATATTACATTTAAAGGACTTTTGTTAAAGTTATTCATCTTGCCTAAATGTTTATGATTAGTTATTCATAACAGATTATGTTGTATTATTTCCCTTTCTATGCCTTTGAGAACACCCTTTTCTTATATTTTAATTTTCTTTTATTCCATGATGTGAATTATGACTGATATGAAGGGTTAGTATAGTATAATAATGGAATCTCAAAGAGTTATCTATTTTTTAAATTTGTATTAAATTTTAATGTAAGGTTCATGAATGTAATATATATTCAAAGATTTGTAAACAGATCGTTTCTTTAGGATTTAATTCCTTATAATAATGAGAATTTATAAATATAATGCATGATCTCGAGGAATCTTGGGTTAGTGAATTAATGATGGTATCAAAAGAAGTTTAGTAATAACCTTGGAATTTAGATTTATATGGCTTAGATTATTGATCATAATCCTAATGGAGACATTCAGAATAAGTATGGAAGAAGAAACTATAATTTCGGTTAAATAGGGATTTGGTGTAATTTCCATGAAATACATTCTTATCTGGATACATCAAGCAGATGTGGTTCTAGAAAATATGTATTGAGGACTACCAACTCCGACAAGTTGTTCTAAGACGGACTCTGAGTATCCTGGTACATGACAATGAGTCTTACCATAAACAGTTCATAACTCTCTTGGGGGGATATTCTTAGGATTATTCACATTTTCATTAAAAACATTATAAATGATTTAAAATTAAATATGTTTCCAAAGAAATAATCTCTATGATTCAGATATTACATAAACCTATGTTTTCAAATTAGTTTATGTGATTCACTTGTTTAGACTGACTGATAATTGATTGTTTATTTAAAAATCATAATGGGAAACTTCCAACAACTAACCAAAGCTAGGGGGTCTATAATAGTGGATTCCAAGAGAAGCCCATTGAATATAATTACTACAATCAATAGCTAACGAACCCAAACTCGTCATCTGAACCTAAGTAATGCACCCCTGGGAAAGGGAATCCACCGCAATGATGTCCTCTCTTCAGACATGTTGAACCACACAAACGTAGATAATCTCCAAAAGTAACCTCCACGATAGATAAGTCAAATTCCAGGGTGAGACCACATAACCATGCATAGCCCAGACAAGAGTTTCTTAGTCTGATTCAATCTCTGTGACCATTAGTGTCAGATTCTTTCAAAGCACAACACATGAAATAAATTCTCTCACTTCTACGCCCAATGAACTCCCTAGGCCAATACAGATGATGAAAGCCACCAAAACTGATTCATTCCCATAACACTAGATCCCACCACCACTCATATGTCCATTAATTAAGGATCCTTACACTTTTAGTTTATAACCACACATCAAAGGCCTCTCTGAAATCCATCATCCTCGCGATCAAGGCTGGTCTATTGGCCTGTTGAGAAGACTAAAAATGATGGTGGAATGCAAGCCTACCAAAACTAGAGTGCCAAACTCGTGATACAACACCTTCAGTCTGATATATAAAAAATAATCATGAGGCCTCCTCTCTAACCATGCCTTGTTCTACACCTACCAAAGGGTCCAAAAAATAGTGATAAAGTTGATTCCCCACACCTTGGACTCCGATTATTGAGTACCCACATATGAAAACCAACTAATGATGAATTATTTTCTAGAAGCACATGGAGGATCAAAATAACCCCACAGGCGCAAAGCAGACCAAAGACTGGATGCCCATTCATTCAAAAAAACAAATGAAAAACTGATTCAATTTTAGTAGACGAGCATCATAAACATTTAGAATCCAAATAAACCACATTAATATGCACATTATCCTCTATAATTATATCTTGACTTCTCACAATACAAACTAGGAAATTATTTTTAGTGGGAACCTCCTTGAACCATAATAGGTAGTCCCACTCATCTCTAAAACCTCCCATTAGAATCATTTTCTGATAAGCATGACCATTGAAAAACCCAGTAGTTGAACCAGAAAAGCAGTACCAGTCATCCTCTTCTGAGAAGAAAATTTCATTAAAAGTGGTCAACTTCTCCTGATTCAAGATACCCTACAAATATCATGGAATGTTCCTAGCCTCTTTAACAGATATATCTCACATGGGGCATCCATGAAATAAAAACTTCTCCCCCACCTAGTTAATATATCACATGTTAGTATCTCCTCTTCCAAAAACCCTACGAGTGGCCCCATTTAGAATCTTCATATGAGAAAGAAATGTTTTCTCTAGGACATAGAGCTTTCACTTCTCCCATTCCTCCTACTGTTTCCCATATTTAGTCATAATCATCTTGGTAAAAAGTGATTTCCCTCAATGACATCCCACATAAGGCAACCCTACATAGTGTGTAAGGAAGACGAGACATCTCTAAGGTCAACCCCACCCTCCTCAACCAGTTTCCCCAGATGACCCCACAAAGCCAAGTGATAATGGCCCATTTCATTAGCATCACAAAGGACACATTTAGTATTTTATACATCAGAAAAAGGATCTCTTTGGGAGGAGTTATGATGGAAAGAACATGCATAGGAATAGACACCATAACTCTATTAATTTGGGAGTCCAACTACCAAATGACAAAAACTTTTTCTTCCATCTTAGATTCCTTCCATGAATCTTGTTGAAAAGATTCTAAAACAACATATTCTTTACCTGTCAAAATAAAATTGAATCCCTGGTATATATCATTGGAAACTTCTTTCACTAAATTCCCATGCCCTCTTTGATGGGATGAACCCTCCTTCTAGATAACTTTTTAGAAATAAAAAACACTGGTCTTTCTGAAATTTATTTTTTGGCCACTAAGACTACCAAAAATTGACATAACCTCCATAATATTTTGAAGGAAAAAACTCCTTCAATTCAAGAATATAATAATATCATCAGAAAACATTAGGTTATAGAAGGTACCATAAGAAGTGCAGGAATGATAAGGAATGACCTTCCTATTAGCTAGGTCTTTGAACATATCCTGAGAAAAATCCTCCTAGGACATGATAAAAATATTAAGAGACAATGGATATCCTTTTCAAACAACTAATACACATTTGATGAAACTGAAACACTTCCCCATATGGGAAACAAAATCCATGGAGAATAATAGCATCAGAAACAGAGGTCCTGAACACATTCCTAGAAACCATGTTTCCTCGTGGTCTTAATAATGAATCTCCACTCTAATTTATCAAAATATTTATACATGTCCACTTGAATAATAACATTGGACCCATTAAAATTTATTTTAACATCTTCCACATGATATTTAGTTATCCCAATTTCTCCTTGAATACCCCTTCCATTGATTAAGTCATGTTGTTCCTAAGAGATGACTTTTGGAATAATCTTTCCCAACCTTATAGAAATCAAGATTGAAAAAATATTTTATAATACATTACACAAGGAGATGGGTCTATAATGATTAATTGCAGAGTGGTCCTCAATTTTTGAGACAAAAACCACTCTGAAAGAGCATGTAAACTTGTTTAATGCACCTCCTCAGAAGAAATCCAGGACAACCTCAGTCACTTAATCCCCCCATAATATCCCAAGCTCCAACATAGAATGTAGTTGGAAATCAATCCAGACGAGTAGCGCTATCCAAGGACATCCTATGAACAGTTTCCTAGACCTCAACCCCATCTAAGAGAGCCATTAGGAGATTATTATGACCCTACCTGATGTTGGGGTGAATTCTATATATGAAGACTGACTACCCCTCCAACACTACAGGAAAACCAAGAAGGATTCCATAAAGGAGAAACATGAAGTGATCAATGGCCATCCAACCAGCGATATTAATATCAGCTAAATAAGAACCATATGCAGCATAAAGAGGAACTTGATCGACTAAAATTCTTTAACACATCATGAAAAAATACCGAGTTATAGTCACCCTCCTTTATCCATCTGACCCTTGAACATATCCTGTAATCTTTTTCCACCTCCAACAACCTCTCGGCCATAAAGCCATGTTTTTCACAGATTTGACCGACGGTACGACCATCCAAACTCTATTGAAGTTTGGCCACCAGCCTATCAATTTCAGTATGTAATGATTCCATATAATTATCCGCCATGGGGTTTTCAAGAAAACACCTATTGATATACTCCTTTAGTCTCCTAAGATTCCCAGAAAGCCCAACCCATGACCACCTAGAGATCTCTTGATCCAATCAGAAATTCATCAAATACATGAACCCATCCATTCGATGATATAAAAACAAAAACATGAAAGTGTTAATATGATGTCTACCTTACATCAATTTGACCAGATGTGGGGCCTGATCTGAGTGAACATGGGAAATATGCCTCACCAAAGAAGCAGAGAAGGATTATAATCCTGGCATATTTGAAAGGCACTTTCCCAATCTACTCTGGATACGGGTTCCACCGCCACGATTGTTGAAAAATGAAAATTTTCACTCTATGAAACCCAAATACAAGAGACACTTACTAGTAATAATGGTCTTAATGTCAACCAAGACATTGGTACTACTTCCCGATCCACCACTCTTCTCTGAAATCTCAACAATGAATTTAACGTCACTACCAATGAACCATGTGAGACCTTCCAGATCAAATAAGTCCATACACTCCCACAAGGACCTTATATCAAGGGAATTATTAATGGAATAAATGATGTAGAAGAGGTAAACCCACCCTCTAAACCTAATCCTCACCATAAAACATTGATCCATTATTTTTAGCGGCTCCACCTGTAAAGAGTTCTTCCAGAAAATATATATATGATTATTCAGAGGGTGACCATAAAAATGCCACCCAAAAACCAATATTTTTAGTTTTGAAAAATAATCTATTGGGATATTTATTAGGCTCAAAAACATAAACCAAGGAAAAACCCTATCATTGCGACTCAGATGGAAAGAATGTACGTTTTCCATGAGTACCTAGTCTGTGAGCATTCCATATAATAAACAAAATCATTAAAGAAAAAACTACATGGACATCTGGCCACTAGATCTTGAACCTAGTGAAAATAAGGTACTTCCACACACCTCCCTAGATATTGAACAAGTGACTAGTTTGGAGGTACCATTAGCGGTAAAAGTATTCTTCAAAAAAAAAGAGTCTTTTCATCAATGGAAAATCTGGATCCTCTAATAAAGAGATCCTTCTTTAGAGAAAACCTTGAAGTGAAAATGCATCAACACCCTTCTATAGAAGAGACCTCATCACCAGACGATAGGTATAATTCATTGACATGACGATATAATTCGAAACTCCTTCCAAAAAAGATCTCTCTTGGGAGATACAACTATCCAACATGAATCCCCCCAACATGGTCAGAAACGAGATATTAAGACACTCAGGTGGAATATTGGAGTTAATCTACTCACTAATATAGGGATGATCCTACTCTCTGAGTATTCTTCAAAATTCATATGTAAAACCAGATCTACCACCCCCAAAAATTAGAAAATCTAATGCTAGAAAACTCCACTCTACTAGATCCCTGCACAAGACCTCCGAAAAAGCATAGGAAAGGGCCAATAGTAAATTTTTGAAAACCTGAACTTCTTCCAAAAAAACTGCTATTTTCATGGGACCTCTCTTGAAAATAAGTACACTTTTCTGAAATCCCTCCAACAAACTTTTGGAAATTCAAAACATTCTTTTGTAGCGTTAAATTTATCCTCTGTCGATGATCTCGCCGCCACCTAAACCTAAGATGAAGAGTCCTCATTGGCTTATACCTGCATGGAAGAAAACCCACCATAAACAACCTTCGTCACACCTACCATAGGTTTATGTGGAATCCCCATTTTCCTCCTATATAATTCTAAATAGTGACCTTGGAATCCATATACCGAACAAAACTTGAGAGGAGATAGAAAAACCATGTGATGCTCCCACTTAAACCCCTTGAGGGATTTGATAAGAATACAGGAAGGGAAGTTCATCATTTGGTTCATCTCTACAAAAATCCTTGGATTTATCACATCTAGATGTAGATCCATATTTAAATCCGATCAGAAGAAACCACCCAACGCATCAGCTACTATATCCAAGATTGAAGGGTTGAGAAACATATATTGGAGGCCCAACAGTTGATTCCATAACGCATCCATGAAAGATTTTTTTCTATAATTATATTCTCAGGATCAACAAGGGAGAGTAAACCAATGGCCACCGCAACGTCTGTCTTCTCGAGACCACCCACACATAAATTCCTCTTGGTTGAAGTAGTGAATGCAGAAGGCAATCCTGAAAAGCTCTGAAACTACCACCAGATATTGGAGATCCCAAGAGACAAAAAAATATAAACTCTTACCAGGAGGGATTCACCAGATTGAGATGGGAAAATAATGAAATGTTATGAAACACATATCCATCCTAAATTTCCTTTTCAAAGACCATAACAGTAAGTTTATCGATAAATTCAGATTTTCTCTGATCTATATTGATCAGAGGAATGTGACAAACCTTGATCTCCTCCTCTACGAATTCACAAGGAGAGGAATACACCATGGCATATCCCCCAAGAAAAAACTCCTTCAATGATCTTGCAAAGGATAATCCACCTGTAAGAGACCCATCTGCCATGACGATTATCTGAGAAGGGAGAACACTTGCCGTGCCATCCGCAGACACACCCGCTTCTCCACAAACAATCCTCCAAGGAATAACTTTTTTGGTATCCAAGATAATTTTTTTTCTATGATTATGTATTATGTTCTGAAATAATCTAATGTGTTTCATTGATTATAAATGGAACTTGTAGGGAAAAAGGTAAATTGTATCAAATTATGTAATCCATGTAAGGATTTCCCAACTATAAAAGATAATGATATTGTACAAGGACATGCTACTAGTTTAGAAAAACATATAACCATACAAGGACAACTAACTCCGGCTATATACTATAAACATACCCTTATAGAGTGTCTTAATTTATAACATGGTGGAACAATGTCAGACCACTTCATGTGATGAAAACCTCCAACATTATGTTTGACGAAAAATATATTTATAGATGAAAAATGGACCAGTTTCATAGAAAAGATATTTCATTCATTAGGATGTAATTAAAGGGGAAAAATTCATTGAAATTTATCGTCTATCAGGAGATTCTGATTAATGGTTTTTATTAATTCAAAACACAAAGGAAGAATAAGATGTAGCAAATATGGAAAAGAGGGAGTTTAATGAACATTTCATAGAAAAATAATTTCCTCAAGAACAACAAGATGACATGGAAAGAAAATTTCCGAGTTTGATGAAAAAGGAAGATGTTAATGTTTTAAAATATGAGTCTAAATTCACAATATAATAAATTCATTCCACAGACTACATACGTAACCTTGGAAGTAAGATTGATCGATTCATTGATAGGTTAAAACCATTCCTATGGCGACCACTGGTCTCACAATCTTTCTCATAATAAGAACATATAGTCTCATGTTATATCAAAATAGAAAAGTAATTCCCCAACTATTATAAATTTATGGGAAATAAAAGGAATAAGAGGATGGTGGAGAATGATATGTATAACGGTAAGAAGGGAATGAAGGATTTCAACACTAGTGATAATTATTGAAATAATCACCCTAGGAAGTTATAGAAAACATTGGGTGTTTGTTATAAGTATGGGGAAAAGGTCACTAGGAAAAAGAATGAAAAAGAAAGAAATAAAAGACTGATATTTAGTGTTTCATATTTAGTGAAATAGAGCACTAACCAATTAAATTTCTTAATCGTCATTGATATTTATATCAAAAAAATAAAAGGGTTCAAGATAAATCATATATTGTTACTATATTGGAAGATGAATAATTAATGTATTTGTTTTTTTGGGATTCATGAATTATAAAATTTGAATTTTTTATTTTTAATGTGGTAGTTATAAGAATTATGTAATAAATAAGGATTGAATTGCAATACTTCTTCTTTTAAGGATTTGGAGGTATGACTTTTTCATTATGGTTTTTCCAGTGATCAAATATTTGGTATGTGTTAATAAGTGGTACATTTTATTATTTAGGGAATATAATGTTAAAATTTATTGTGGAAATTTAGAAACTTTTTGAGATTATTAAATTTCATAGATGTATTTTGGATAAATAGTAAGTTTGGAATGGATTATGTTGAACATTGGATGTTATTGTTTGAGGTTTAACTATGATTAATTGGTTACATTGGGCTTTCCTTTTTGGTTTAAATAAACATCTAGAGGATTAAGGAAGTACATGTGTGCCTTATTAATTATCCAAGTGCTTCGGTTATAGAAAAGTAATATTGAACAATCATTTCCAGGTGTATCAAATTAATTGAAGATAGATCTAAGCAGAACCAAATTATGACATTATTCATATGACATATAAAGAAATCATTTAAATGGTTTTATAATAATTATTCTTAGGGAAAGGTTCCCGAAACAAAAAATTCTATTCCAGTAATTTTTACAATGAATAAAATGATCCTTTAGAACATTTCATATTTAGAGATTTGTTATTGTGAACTTTATCCTCATCATGTTCTCCAACACACTCTATCAAAACATTATGGTTAGATTTTTCTTTCATGCCTATGTTTTCCCACATGAACCCCTGGTATGTATTATCTCTAGTGACCAAGATTCATATATATATATATTTTAAAATTGGGGTCTCATCAATCATTTATCTGATGTGGTATTTCAACAAAGATGATTTGAAACGTCAAAACCCTTGTTTTCAATCTTGAGTTTAAATTTTAAACATGAAATTTATTAATGGAAGGGAGAATGTAATGTGTTGAGGCGTTATAAAATTTTATTTTCTAAATAATTTATTTATTTCATTATTTTTATTAAAAAACATTTTATACTTACTCTAAACACTATAATTAGTTGTCTTTCATTTAATATATGGCCAAATTTTATCAAACTAAAATAAATTAATAAAATATTATAATTTTAATATAATATAAAACCATGCTGTTAAATTTTTTAATATAAATTGTATTAACCATATTTTTTAGTATATATATATTCTATATTATTTTAATAATTATCTTATTTATTTTATAGACATGATATAAGAAAATGTCTATTTTTTGGATAAATGAAGTATTTTTTTTAAAAATATGCAGTTTTCTTGACTTTCGATGGAGTACCAATTTTAAATATAGTTTTTCAAAAATTAATATTTTATATTTAATAAAATAATCTTATTCTTTCGAATAGGGATATAAAAATTAATATCGGAGGATTTTTTGATATTTTTTCCATAAGTTTTATGTTTTTATGAAAAGTAATAATATACTAAATTTTAATTGAAAACTATTTTTTCATTGAAATAATACTTGAGGATAAGTTATATTATTTAATATTTTTAAAGAAAACCTAAATACATTATTACTATTTAATATAATGTCAGTCATTGGAATTAATTTTACTATGACATTTGATGTAAAAAATTTGCAATCTTTTTTAATGTTTTAACTTTTAAAAATCCATTTTTTTAATCTACCAATGGAATTATTTTTAAATTTGTTTATAAAAAGTAATTATTTTAAATTTATAAAAAATGTATTACATATTTAGAATCAGTGGGGTTAAATTATATAAAGAGGTATTGTTTTTTTATTATGAATAGTAACTTTAGTAAATGTATATTACATCAGTTGAGGGTAAATCAGGTAATTAAAAGTAGAAATAATATTATAGAATTACCCTACCACCAATTAAAACCCTATTAGAAGACTGAATATCACCCATATCATCTATAGTAATTAGTTAAATCATTTAATAGTCCCTTTTCCATCAATATGACATATATATTATTAAAGATAATGAATGTGACAAAATTGCACACTTTCCTTTATTTTGAGTATAATAATTTCAATATAAGTTTCTCTAAGAGATAACATAGATTATAAATAGTATTTGAAAATATAATATAATTTTCTACCTCATTGAAAATTATTTATAAATTTTAGATACTAAATAATTACCATTAACGTTGACACAATAGTGAAGTATAAATTATTTTATTAATAGAAATATCAAAGAAATTATATTAAAAATGATTAAATAAATATAATTTTACTTACATAATGACATGAACTAATTTCATAGATAAAGTAGAAATTTTAGTGTAATAATAGATGTATTTATTCAAATTTATCATTTTTTTCTGATATTTTTGAAAATAAAAATATTCAATAGTATTAACATTGACATAAATGAATTTAAAAATATATATATTCTTATTAAATTATATATAAGATATAAAAAACCTAAGGTCCCACAAAATAACTTTAATAATGTAAAATATGTCATTAATGATCCAATTATGGTTTTTTTGGAATTTTATTGAAACTATATTAACCCAATATTATAGAAATACAAGAAGACACATTAGGAGTTAAAAAATATAACTAAGGGTTCAATCCAAATGGTAAGGTTAATTTTATGACCTAAACATGACTGAAATTAACTATTTGAGTGTATTTAGAGCCCCCTCATCGTATCAATGAAATAAATCACATTGGAGCTATTTGAAACCAACATTAAATTTATAATAAATTAATATTTTAAAATCATCCCAAAATGCCCATCACCTCTCTTATGAAGGGGAACTTCTCATTATCTATAATTCTCTACTATAAAACCCTTTTTTTCAGCCAAACCCTTCCCTATTATACTTAAAACATCCTAATATTGATCATATTGGTCATACATTGGGAATAAATCCATCTTATGGAGTCCTTTTGTGAAAATGAAAAGAAGATTCCTGAAAACAGGATAAATGTTTTATGACCCCTTTTAATGTTCTTTTCTTCTAATTCATCTTTGTATGTTTTTTATAAACCAAATTAATAAATTTTGTATCATAAATATAATAATATTTTATTATAATCTTGGTAATAAAATATTATAAATTTTATCCGTCATTCGAATATTAATGTCACCATGCATGCATACATACAACCTATCATCTCCACACCATGCGGTAATTTGTTATTAAACACTATATTACTTGTATCGATATTATGATAAGTATAATAGATATTAATAATGAATATAACATGATAAATATTATTCATAATTAAATTAAAATTCAATTTCTTACCATTTATCCATCAAGAGAATGACACAGTCGCACTTGTGTACGTACGACCTACCTTCTCCCCGACGCTATGAGATTCATTCTCAGTGTTAACCATTAAAAATGATTATAAAATTTATATTATGAGTAAAAATAATAACAATAATCCTTAAATAATTCTGGATATGAATAAAATAAATCCAATTCATAATAATATTATATTACACAACAAAACATGAATGGGGGAACGAAGCTGTTAACACCTGAAACAACAGTACTTCTGAAGTATTATTAACAAAATGATATTAGAGGATCATATATAATATCATAAATATGGATATGGCTCTAGAATAATTTAATAACATTTTTAACCATTATAAATTATGTTAATTCAACCTAGACTAATGGAAAGTATAAGGTATGGGTTAATTTCACAATCTCATTATTACTAGAGGTTTTATACACATAATTATCAATAGGGATATCATTATAATCCATGTCCATGTTACATAAAATGTATTTCAAAATATTATAGAAAAATTTTTGAAGTCATTTTAATCCATGTTTTACTTTTTATAAAACATTTTGAAAGGAATTTGTTCTATCATTTTCCAAACGAGGTACTTTTTGACCATTTCAAAAAATTAACGAATTAATGTTTTTTTCTTATACGGTGTGAGCGGTTATTTCCTCCATTAAAACACCTTAACATCTTTATGATTACCATAAAATAATTAATATTTATAATAAAATGGAATACTTTCTTTTATAATTGTATGTTTTTTAATGTTTCCAATATTAAAAAGGGATATTTCTCTCAAAGAGTGTTAATAATTTTATTATTTTTATCTATGCAAACATCCTTTGTCGTATTTTGTACATAATTGTGGATTATTTATTATAATACTATATACCATATTATATTGAAGGGTTAATGATATGTTTGATAGTGGATGTGATATTTAGATACCATTCTTGGTTTATTGATAATGTATTCACAATTCATATACTAATTTTGAATAAGAGTGAATGTGTGGTTTATGTTTCACCATTTTCAAATCAAGAATTTATTGGACCTAGTAAGTGATGGACATGGACCACAATAGCCCCTCGATGCATCGATATGTCTAATGAGACAAAATTAGTTTTTGAAAATCCCTTCATGATTATTTCTAGTAGTTTAACATTGTCAGGTGGGTAGATCTTCATAAAAATTGGATGGGTTTCTACCCACATGAATGAACTGTCATAAGGATAGTTATTGATAATGGATATTCTGAGGATATATATTTATAGTTAATATGTCTAGCATTATGCATTATCTCATTTTGATATTAGTTTTGGATAGTCCCTTTGATTACTCAACAATTTGAGTATCTCTGGTTATGCTTATTTTATATTTTATTATTTATTCTTGAAATATTATAATCAATAATATGTTTAATGGGATTGTGTTAAATTTATACATCTTTCCTTATGGATTGTTATTAATTATTCATAATAGATTCATGTTATATCCTTACCATTACTGGGCATCTGAGCTCACCTCATTCTTATATTTTATTTTTCAAGGATTCCATGATGTGTATTATAGCTGACAGTTTATGTTAAACTAGGAGAATAATGGTTCTTTCAAAGGATTATCTATTTTGAATTTTGTTATTTGAATTTTAATGTATGGATTTTAATGTAATATTCTATCCAATACTGATAAATTGATCAGTTTATCTGTATTTGATTTAATTTAATCATCCCAATCTATTAAAATAATGAACTGGCTTAAGACTTCTTGGGTCGGGGTGTTACATTACTAACACTATTTTCATGAAATTTCATGATTTTTTCTCTGGTAATATCGTTGAAAAGTAAATGATTTCCTTTTCAATGTATCCAAGAGTGTAAAAAATTTTTTTAAGGGATTAAATTTTCTATTATATTATCAAATATTTTTAAATTTTTAGAGCCATTATGATGCTATGTAGTTATTTATGGTTTTTCCATAACTACTTCAAGATGTGTTCTCATGAACAGATATCGTTGTGTGGCTAATGGGTCACGAGAGTTATGGGTGCATGAGAATAATTACCCAACTCATGATTTTAGATTTTTTATTTTAATGTATTCCATAAAAAATACCAATCAATTATCTCATTGGTGTGAATTTCATAGTGTTCATAGATCATAAAGGATTGAAAAAAGCTTCTCCCGATGAGAGTTGAATCTAATGCAATAATTATAAATCGAAATCTATTAGATTTTTTACTTTAGATCAATGTATGCATAAATTGATGGATATTATTTGGATGAGGGATTCAATTGGAATTCATATATTCAATTTTTTAAAGATTCATTAAATTAGTGACAGTTGATGCATCATGTTTCTGATAATAAATTTGATGTTATATTTTTCTCTCTAAATTCCCTTGTTCTGAATTAGATTAAATATGTAAAATATTATACAAAATCCGATCATGGATTTCTAAACATGGGGTCAAAACTAAATGGTGGGGAGACCATTGATTGATGGACACTAGATGAGATATATTTTCTATATTTTGGAGATGAGATTGTGGTTCCTTTAACTGAATTCGAAGAACATATTTCAACCTACCACCACTTGGTATTAGTTTTCATTAGGGAATTCAGAATATGTAAAAATATGATATAATATTTTATTTGTGATTTCATGAAATTTAGGTTCATAAGGTATGAATGGTGGCACCTCACCTTTCACCAAGTCAAGGCAAAGAACCAATGGATATGTGGTGTATTTGAGTACATGCCTATAACTATGTATAAATGGAATAAAATAACTATGTATTTTATTATAAGCCTTCCAATAGTGGTTTTTAATCATGAATCCATATGGGTTATTGTGGACCATCTCAAAATTTCATCTCAATTAATCACTATTTATTATTATATTATGGTGGGATACATGTAAAAACAAACAATCAAAATGTTGTAAAGACGCATGGTGTTCCATTTTCAACTATGTGTGACTGGGACCCCATGTTTATGTCCCAATTATTTAAATAATGAAAACAATCCCTCATAAAAGTTAACCATGAGAAAAACTTATGTTCCTAAAATGGATACCCTTCCCAAAAAAAAGATCCAAACTTGGGAAGACATTATTAGATTTGACATTTTTAATTATGGAGGCTCATGGGAGGAACATATACCATTAGAGGAATTATCATATGATAACAGTCATTTGATTTCAAAATATATGGATCCTTTAGCATATTTGTGTGTTTATTGGTCTCATACTACACTTTTTAGGGTGGAAACATGTTATAATTCTATTAGAAGATCTATAAATCTTCATTAGGAAATTGAGATGATTCAAGTTATCAAAAATAATTTTTAAGGCTCATATTTATCAGAAATCATATGGAAATCATCATTGATGATCATTATAATTTTATGAAGGTTATAATATTTTTTGGAGAATCTATCGATGGATAGGGAATCAACATTTAAATAATATTGGAATATTATATCCTCAATATATTAGGCCATTATAGTTACATGAATGAATTATTAATGTGGATTATCAGTGGTATTGGCCTCTAGGATTCAACTATGTGCACATTGTCTTTTAGGTATCTCAACTACAAAAGACCATGCTTGATCATGACCATGTTATTCGATGAGTCCATGTTGATCATGTTCATTGTTAAAGAAATATAGATAATGAGATAGTGATTTTGGATAGAAAATATAAGTTGAAACAGGGAAATTGTATCAGTTTGGTGCATGTATTATGGAATCTTAGTTGGATTTAGTAAGAGACATTATAATAGTAACAAATTATGTTGGATCATCGACCTAAACATTTCTAAAGAAAAAAACGTATCCAAGTCTATAAGGATGAAAGGAACAATGGGGAGGGATGTAATACCCTCAGTTTTACTAAATTTTCTATATTAATATTTATTTTGGCACGTAGTTTATCCTAACCATATAGGTTCCCAAGAGAAATAGCGTGGATTTGGGAGTTTGTTATAATCGTATACACGCAGTTTTGGTAGGGTTTTCCAAATTTTGTGATACAATCATGGAACATATTGGTTATAGTCTATAAAAATGGGTTTTTATGTAAAGTTGGTTTACAAAGTATATGGCATTACTATGCGTGTATTTAGGTTAGAGATAGTAACACAAATTCATTGACACACTTATTGATAAATCATGCATCTTATCCATGAAATGTTAATCAGAAGCTATTTAAATTATATATTCACTTGTATTTACCCTATAAATATCACATTTATCTTCTATTATCAATTTATTTTTAACTCATCTCTACTGTTTACCATAATTTTAAATTCACTTTGATTTAGAGGGGGTTTTGATGAATCAAAGTGCATTGAAAATCCAAAATCAAATGTAAGTCACTATATTCTCACTTTGTCCTTTATATTATCATATTCTCTCAACCAAAAAATAATATTTAATCTGAAATGGATATATAAATTATATACGATGTTTTAATTATATAATGAATAGATCTGTGTAAGGAAAATGTATTCGAGGCTGGATCTAGGGGTTTGGTGTGATGTTCTTTATTTCCATCAAATGTTTTAAGGTAAATGACTTTACCCCCATTCAATAAATTCTAGATATTGAAGTATTCAGGTTTAAATAATTCTCCATATCACTGGTGAAAAATTTCCAGGTTTTAGTACCTAAATATTTGGTTTTAAAATGTTGAAAATAATACATTTTAGATATGTATTTAATGATTTTTTTTAAAAAAGTTCGCTTATTTGAGAACATGGAATGTGTGGTTTTTGTGAGTTCATGAAATTTTTATTGCTGGAGCATTTTGGTTTATAGTTGAATCTAATTTCATAGAGGCACATTTTGTAACATTTGGAATTTTATTAGTGATGGTATGTTTCACCGCTCATAACTATTGGGAATGTCATTGGGTGTGCATGGGCAGGAATGAAAAGGCAATTGGGCGTGAAAGAAAATTAAATTGGTCATTGGGAGTAAAAGAAAAGTAAATTTATTTAGTAAAATTTATTTTCAAAAATTTTTATTATTATGGTGAACTATTATAATTTTCTTGGACAAATATAGGATCACTAAGAGTTGGGTGATAATTAGTGATTGATTTTCTTTTATCGGAAAAATTGTTAACATCATATGAAAAATTATTCTCAACTATAAAACATTTTTGATTTGTGATTCACTAAAATATAAATCCCATACTCACCTTTCTTATGAAAAAAATATAAATATATATCGTCAAAAAATATTTACTATTTTTGGTTTCAAATAATTAATCTATTCTATGTTGGTTTTCCCCAATAACACCGATTATTATACTATCATCTTTCACGAATAAAAATTCACAAACATCAACTGCTTCTACACACAAATAATGATTCTTCTAGATGATCTTGATTTTACCCATGACAATCAACTCATTGAGAAACATTTTTATGCCCTCAACCATCCTAGCTTTATCAACATTCTTCAAAAATTGGTTATACCCCAGGCCATATGACTTTTTGGAAACAAGGTATATCCCCAGCTATAACATCATTCATTCTTCTTTTCCAATCCAAAATATAAATATCTTATTTTTCAAATGATATTTTCACATAATAATATGGGATCGCCTTTATCTGTATACAATATTCAATATCATTAAAAAATATCATCTGTTTTAGTTTCCCTTTAATCTTTTTCATTATATTATGTATAATTTGATATGAATTTTTCAACATTGATATAGTTATTTGGAATTATTTTTAGAAACATCCATTTGATAGACTTTATCTAGTATTCCATCTCTCTAATTATTCTATATCTATGTGGCTTATGTATTATGCTCCTCAACTCTATAGGATTCTGTATAACATTCTAGATTCAAATATTCTCCATTTGATGACATTGTACGATGATTATATGATCAGTGAAGTATGTTAGTTCTCATGCATCAACTTTGTGTTGGAAAGAATACTAAATATAAAATCAAACACATCCTTCTCTTCATTTGATGAATCTTGATATGACGTAACGTTTTCTCAATTAGATAAAACATGGTATGATGGATCACTTTTCCAATTGAGGTGGCATTCAATTGGAATCCATCCCTATTATTTTTATTCAACCGAAGGAAAATATTCTAATTAACTTATTCAATATAGTACAAACATGATTGGAAAATCAATAAAGATATTATACTGAGAATTCTATAATCTTACCATGGAATGTGTTAAACATCATATTGTACCAGAACATCACTATTATAGTAAAATATATGGTTTTTAGTGGGAACTCAAAAATATTTTCACATTGAACTAAAACAAAAATTTCATATCACCTTCTGAATAGAATTTTCTCTGGTCCTTAGAAACACTTTTGAATCATTCCTGAAAAAAATTGAATTTTATTAAAATACACCCATTTTATATAAAATAATCAGACAATATATAAAATAATTCATTTAATCTTTCTGAACCCCAAAAAATGTTGTAAGAACTTAATGACTAGCTTATCAATGTTGTTATAACAGAATTTACAAACTCTTTATAAATATCCTAAGAACTATTCTGCCAGATGAAATAATAAAAACAACCTTCATCTAATTGGTTTAGATAATTTCATCATCTAATGGAACACTATTCAATATTCCTTATTTTAGAATATTTTATACTATATACTTAAAATTTTCTTTTCTGATGAAATCTAATTACTCCATCTGGTTGATATTAATATTTCACTTTAACTACTGTTATTTATTTGTAGCCACTAACCATGGACTCAACAATCCTCTGTTTGATCATTTTACAATTGAATATCTAGATAGTACATCATTAAAGGATCATATTTATAATGGTATATTTTACCTCAATCTATCATTATTCTATTCTATTCCACACAAATCCACCTTAATATTTATATTTTCTTCCTTGTTTAGATTTCCCACAAATGTATTCATTCAATGATTTACAAAATCTCAATCAATTATATCATTAGACTGTATGACAGATTAATCTTCTTGCAACCACTATAGCATCAGTGATTTTTCCTGTCATTTATTTAATCATATTTTTTATAGCTGAACGAATGAACAATCTATCCTCTATCTAGTAATGTATTTGATCTCCTATTCTCGATCCAATGTGTCATCATAACATTCCTTCAACTAATCATGAATTCTATTACTTCTATATCAAATCATTTTATATATGTTCACTCAAAAATCATTCTTTGTACCACTTTGTATTTGGATGTTGTAACTCAGATTACATAAATTTCTACACCATATAAAAATATCAAGCTTTCCTCTATCGGATAATCATATTTCTAATCAAGATAACATCATGAATAAAGTTTCAAACATCAATAATATCAACTTCTTGACTTGGAATGAAAATTCTTATACTTTTGTACAATTTATCATTTCTACTTATCTCTTTCTATAAATTCTTAAAAACTATTCTTGGATCCTGATAATGATCATGATGTTATGAGCATGAAAGAAAACACAAAAATATCTCACATTGTAAGGTCAATTCCCTAACATAGTTAAGTAAATATTATTACATTTTGTAAGGAATTTTTTTTCATAATTCAACATCATATATTCTCTCAAATAACCAAAAATTTCTAAGTATATTTTTATATAAACACATATTGAAATATTGAAAAAACAATTTTCGAAAATCACCATATAACAATAATATCCCGCTTTGTGTTATTTATCAACATAAATGAAAAACATAATTTATTTTCAAATTCAATATTTTTACTCAATACATTCTCTTTATAGAATGAAATAATTTTATTACTCCTCTTTTATTATTTACACCATTATTGAAAATAAAATCTTAAGGGTAATATATGAACAATATCAACTCGTCATCTTTCATCTCAGAATCTTAATGAATCTCTTTTATAAAAAATCTCATCAGTTTCATTATAAATAGATGTTAAATAAAAATATCAATGTCAATGAAAATAGAATGATTTAGAAAGCAACATATTATAATTAAGGCGATAAATTTTGTCCATGAAATTTTTATAATATACCACTTTCCTCTATATTCTTCTAGTATCGTTATACCAAGAGAAATGTGAGTATGTTTTTTGGAAAAAACATATACCCCTATTAAAAAACATATGAAAATATTCACATTTATACACGGAAATTCCAAAAATATATCATATTTCATAAAATCATTACATCTTCATTATGAAAATATTATTCTCCTATATCATCTTCATCATTTACTTCCTAAAGGGTAATACTATATTATTCATCATGATGGTAACAATATTCAATTATGTACCTATCTTTTTTAGGTAAAGTATCTCTAGTATTTGGAATGATTCCTTAATTATTCCCCATCAATTCCCTAAAATATAGTACAGAAAAGAATTCATTTTTTGAATTAGTAGGAGCTATAGTTTTCATTAGTATTAACATTAGGAATAATAATCATCTATTACTAAAATAATATAATTTTTTTATAACATGACCATCTTTCTCAAAACTCATTAATCTATTTTGCATATTTATATGTTTATATATTGTTATATTGCTGTCAAAAAAGTCCTCATTTTATGTAACCTATTTCATAACTTTAATTTTTACATCTTTTGTGATTTCTCTATTTTTATAGACATAGAAATATACATAGGAAAAATAATTAATAATTCTTTTATTCCACACTCAACATTATTTCCCTGCACAACACTCTAAATTGCCTTTCTTTTATTTTCTTTCTTATGTATAAAATTCATCCCTCCTAATAATTTAAAATTCTTAACCTCATGAACTAACTTTTTATCTTTAACAAATATATTTTAAAATTTTATTCTTATATTTTGAACATAAAAACTCCTTGATTCATACCTCTTTTCTAGTAATAAAATGTTATAAAAAATCGATTATTCTCATTTCTTAATATCTCCACAATAATAATTTTATCTTCAAAATCATGATATTTATAACTAAATTTAGTACTACTTTGCCTAATATTGTTGTTAATTTAAAAACATTGGGATAATTTTTTCATGAAGATACTTCTTTGATGAATTCCATGCCTTATTAGTGGAATATGGTTTCTCATATATCGTAGGATTTTTAAAACAACATTTTTGTTGAAGTATTCAAATATGAATATTGTTTGAGTTAAGAAAAAACCTAATTATACGGAACCTTATTTTCACTAGCCGGAAAAGATTGACCTTTATCCTAAAAACTTGTATTATCTAAAATTTACCAAACCATACTGTGATTTATGAAAATT
Organism: Viscum album; assembly: GCA_963277665.1. Classification (NCBI taxonomy): domain Eukaryota; kingdom Viridiplantae; phylum Streptophyta; class Magnoliopsida; order Santalales; family Viscaceae; genus Viscum; species Viscum album. The sequence goes on from OY728139.1 coordinate 67,458,858, forward strand.
TGATTCTATTTCTGAAAAATATTCATCTTTCTCATCCAATCATTTTTAATATCATCTACTATATTCTCAAAGAAAACCTAAATCAACATGTTTTAAATAGAATCCCAAACAAGGGTTTTTTATAAATTATTATGTTTATAGTTCCTAGTTTATATTTCTTTATAACTTATTAGTTTCCTATCAAGTTCACCAAAATTCATTTTCTGTGATATAATCAAATTCAGATCTAACTTCTCTTTTTTAATTCACTCACTATCTCAAAATTAATCTCCAAAGAATAAATTTTCAAATTCATATTTCTTTCCTATTCTTTATGTGTTTTTTAAGACCATTTTCAGAATTTTATATGAGAATATACTCATGTTATATTCATTTTTTCCATATTTTTTGGATTTTAATAAATCAATTCTTATTCTCACATTATCTAATATGTTGACATGATAATAATATTGATTTTTAACAAAGAATCATTATTCTCTATTATTGTCAACAAAAAACACTATGGTATATATAAAACATTTTCTTAAATTTATTCTACTTCTATTTTCAATCCTTGTTTTCTTATTTTTTATATTTAGAATCATCGTATATTTTTATCATAATATCCTTGAAAATTTACAAAATCTTTAATATTTAAATATTAGGGAGACATGATATATTTTTTGTTTTAGTTTTCCATTTTCTATCCTATTGAAATAATAGAAATGATTTAATGATGCCAACTTCATCTTATTAAAATCCTAAATCATTTTATTCTTATTTTACATATTTATCAATTTTCTAAATTTTTAACAACAATTAAAAATATCATTATTATTTAGATTTATTATTAATTACAATATATGTTCTCATTTTTTATTCCTTAAAAATATTCGAATGTTCATCAGGATAAAAATCACATCAATACTATAAAGATAACACTTTAACATGAAATAAATCTTGATAGTTTCCCATTAGTTTCTGAATTATTTTATTATCCCTCAGTCCCACATCAAAAAAAATTATATTGTAGTGAGTGAGTGATGGGCGAGACTTTCACTATCATATTTATTTTGTGGATTAGGGTTTGTTGGCATGCGATATTACACATTTCCATTTTTATTGATACAGATCCAGTGCCATTGGTAGAGATCTTGGTTCTAGAAGGGAACACAAAGCGGTGATTCCTAGATCATCAGCAGATTGTTGTTTCACTGAGGAAGAGAATGGTGTGGAAGAAATTTCCTTGGTGTTTGTTTCTCATGTGAGTAAATAATCGATTAAATATGCGGGTGGTGTCACAACGGCGATCGTCACGGGGGTGAGCAGGAAGGTGCTGACCAAAGCCAGACCAAGTTGTGTGGGTAGACCCACGCCAGTGGATACAGGTGTGGGCGACGTGTAGGGAGTAAGATTTGTGTCTGATGCTGGCAGCACGGGTAGTGTGGTTGGGTCTACGGTGGCTGAGGCAGAGTGTGATTTTGTAGTGGATGGTATTTTAATTGATATTACTATAGGGAAATCATAGGAGGAGATACTAGCTTTGCACTACTATAATTCTTGGTATTTGTGACGGCTTATTTGCGACGGGATCCCATCGCAAATAGCTCTTTGTAGAAAATGTCATCGCAAATATCATTATTTTCAACGGGCCCATTTCAAATAAGCCTCTGATTATATGAATTATATATATATAAACTTTTTCGTGACGGTCTCGTTGTCCCATCGCAATATATATATATATATAATGTATTACAACGGGCTCGTCACAACAAATTATTTGCGACAGGTAAGTAGTCCCGTCATAAATACATTTTTTTTAATATTTATTTAACTATTTGTGACGGGGACCCATCGCAAAAGGTCCTGTCAGAAATAATAAATTAATTTTAAAAAAATAAATTTAATAAAATTGTGATTAATGAAAAAATAATATGACTATAATTAAAATAATAAAAAATGTTAAAATTCTCAATATTCACAAAAAATATAAAATAATTATAAAATAATAATAATAATATTATTATTATTATTAAATAAATAAAACAAAAAAAATATAATACTAAAAAAATATATTTAATAAAATAATATTAATATTATTAAAATAATAAAAAATTAAAAAATATTAGAATTCTAAATATTAACCAAAAATATAAAAAATATAAAAAAATATTAAATATTAAATTATGTAATATTTTCACCAATATAAAAGATAGAAAATGTAAATAATTCATATTATAATGTTAAATTCAAATGTTTTTATCATAAAAAATCACAGGGGGGCCATCTTCTGTAGGAGGTGGAGGAGCTGAAGGAGATGGTGGAGGAAACTTTATCACTAAACTACGAGTCAGACGAAGCATGTACTCCATCTGCTTGTGATACTGCTGCTGTCATCGATGCATTTTCTCCTCATGCTGCTGCTGCCATCAACGCATCTTCTCCTCGCGATGCTGCTTCTGCTACTGCTATCGCCGACTCATCTCTTCAGGCTGCTTCTGCAAAGTCTCTATAATCTCAGCTTGAGTTCGCAACTGCTCCTGATACTCTGAGCCAGAAAATGATGTCTCTCCACGAGCTCCTCTCGATATGGATGCTGACATCACAGCAGTACTATAATAAGTGTCATGAGTCAAATGTGATCCGATACCAACTACTCGGCCCTTCTAAAAGCCATACTTATCCCTACTAATTATTGGTAATTATTACTAATTTTTACTAATTTTTACTAATTATTGGTAATTATTACTAATTATTGGTAATTATCACAAATTATTGGTAATTATTACTAATTATTGGTAATTATTATTAATTATTGGTACTTATTACTAATTATTATTAATTATAACTAATAATATCTAATTATTGGAAATTATTACTAATTATTGGAAATTTTTACGAAATATTGGTAATTATCACTAATTATATCTAATTATTACCTATTATATCTAATTATATCTAATTATTACTAATTATTACTAATTATATCTTATTAATACTAATTATATCTAATTATTAATAATTATATCTTATTATTACTTATTATATCTAATAATTACTCATTATACCTAATTATTAATAATTATATCTAATTATTACTAATTATATCTAATTATTAATAATTATGTCTAAATCTTACTAATTATATCTAATTATTACTAAATATATATAAATATTGGTAATTAATTGTAATTATTGGTAATTATTGGTAATTGTATATAATTATTACTAATTATTACTAATTGTTAATAATTATATCTAATTATTACTAATAATATCTAATTATTAATAATTATATCTAACTATTACTAATTATATCTAATTATTACTAATTATATCTATTTATTAATAATTATTACTAATTATATCTAATTATTACTAATTATATCTAATTATTGCAAATTATTACTAATTATACCTAATTTTATCTAATTATTACTAATTAAATATAATTATTTTTAATTATGTCTAATTAATTTTAATTATTACTAATTACCCTTATTTATAACTAAATTCTGCTAATTATCTATAATAATCTCTAATTATTGCAAATAAACAATAATTATTTATAATTATCACTAATAATATCAATTTCTTACTAAAAATCAATATAAATAATAATCAATTTAAATCTAATTTAATAATATCTGACAAACAACAATTAAAATTAATATAAAAAAATATAAAAAAATATATAAAAAATATAAATACCTTAAACTTTGATATTCTGAAGGTATTGATGCCTTCCAATTGCTCTCGTATAAAAAACATCAATTAAAAGATACTTTTCCTTTAAAACTAGATAATGAAGAGAGAAATAGAGGAAGATCTGAGTGATTTGAAAAAAACGACTGGGGGTATATATAGGTTAGATTAGTTGCGATGGGGTTATTTGCGACGGGTTTCCCGTGGCTAATAGTGGTATTTGCGACGGGGATCTTCACAAATACCCTCACCAGCATTAATTACAGTCCGCGGTTAAAAGGGTATTTGCGACGGGACCCTCCGCAAATACCACCTGCCAACAAACTATTTGCAACGGGCAGTTTTTCCCTTCATAAATGGGATTTACAGCGCCAGGCTTTTGCGCCAGGCCCGTCGCAAATACCCTCGCTCGCATTAATTACTGTCGGCGGTTAAAATTGTATTTGCGAAGGGGCCCATCGTAAATAGTTCCTTCTAACACTCTTTTTGCGATATGATAACATCCCGTCGCAAAAATCTATTAACCACCATCGAGTATTTGAACGGGTAACATCGCAAATACTCTTGTGCAGTTTGTGGTGCAAGTCGTGCGGTTTAGTGCGCATGCCGCACGGTTTGGGTCGCAAGCCGCGTGGTTTGGCGTGCAAGTTGCGCAAAACTATTTGCGATGGGAGACATCTCCCTGTCGCAAATACTATTCACACGGTTTGGCGAGCATGTTGCGCCAAACTATTTGTGACGGGAGATGAAATCCTGTCGCAAATAACTTCATGGACGGGTAATATGCGATGGGATTTATTCCAATCGCAAATATTGATTTTTTCCATAGTGTTTTCTGGTGATTGTACTCATGGAGTTGTAGTTGCTGGAGATGCAGTGATAGACCCACCTAAGATTTTTCCTAAAAAATTCAGAGATCTATGGACTAGCATGTCCTAATCTAGCATTCTCAACCAGAGTTATTTTTCAGACGTAAAAGATGTCACTCTGGAGCGAATTGTCAAGAAAGGCGACAATGCACGTGTGATTGCAAACCGAGAAGCGATTCTTGATGGATTTAAAATATCTGAATTCTCTATATTCACTAGGATTGTTCTTACCGCTAGAGGTAAGTCCTAGAAACTGGATGATTTAGTCTTGATGTTGGTCTCTATATGGGTTTTTTTGCTGGGGATGTATTCCCTTAGGTCATGGTTTTTTTTCACATCATTTTCCCTTATAAGGACCTAAATCGAAGTGTATGGGGGAGCGACTCCATTTCCTTGAATGTAGGTATGTTATGTTTTTAGGAGCGGGATTTTGGTTTCAATATCAACTCAATAAAGAATTCTAGATTTCAGGTCTGGATCAAAATTATTGGCCTTAATTTGATTTTTTGGCATCTTAAGATCTTTTTTGATGTTTCCTCTTCTGTGGGAATTCCGATCAAAATAAACAAGAATACTGAGATTGCAAAATTTGGGCATTATGATAGGGTACTGTAGGATGTTGAATTGAGCTCTAGCTTGATCCATAATGTTTTTTTATCTTTACTAGATGATGATATTCCTTTAAAAGTGTAGTATGAAAGACTTCCTGACTTTTGTGAAAAGTTTCAATCTATTAATCATGTTAAAGATAAATGTCACGGAAATGTGAATTTCTAATTTTGTTCTTTAAAAGGGAACCATGAAGCTTCTTGTTAGAAGAAAATGAGGAAGCAAACCCCACAAACTAATGTAGTCTCACCTGGGGATGGATAGCCCACTAGTAATGTGGGTATGAGATTGTCACAAGAGACCCATGGGTCAGGGGAGATAGCCTTTATGTTAGTGCTAGAAGCAACTAAGGGTGACCCCATACCAGGATCCACCCCTGCCTTTGAGGGCCAGGAAAATCTGAGTGATGATGGGAATCTTTCAAGGATCCAAGAGGAAATAAATAATTTAAGGGAAACCCAGGGCATTCATGGAAAATGGGATGATATTGAGGATTTCTCCCCAAAAAATCATCGTATAGTCAGGTGTTTTCCAGAGGGAAAAATGTTGTTGTGGATGATGGATTTTTTCACCCCGTTCCTCCAAATAAAGTGGGATGTAAAAAAGATTACACATACCTGAGCCGACTATTGTTACCAGGTCCCATGGCCTTGGTGATTTTTATTCTGATTAGAATGGGGATTATGATGACTCCTATCAATATGAGTATGATATTTAACGTGGAATGAGGGCATGAATGCCTGTATGACCCTAGCCTTCTACATTATGTGTTTTATTTTTTCTTAATTAACGGGATCTTCCCTAACCTTTCTAAGACAATATTTATATTATAGACATTCTCATTCATTATTTTGAATTATTAATCAATATATTCTTCATGACTTATATAAATACCTTTAAATCTTATCATTCATATGTGTATCTTATCCTTATTGTCAATATCATTTCATTTGTAAAAATTTCTTAACATACCACTCATTTTTACCCATTTAAATCCCATTATATTTTTACAAAAACTCACTTTGTGGATATCAATATTGCATAATAATATTTTCCACCAACATCAAAATTTATCTTTTGGAAAAATATCATTGAAACTTGATCAAATTGATGAAATATAATATTTTACACAACTCAATCATCATGTAAAAGAGATAAAAGAGAGTGTAACATTCTTTTATTCCAACTATGATAGTTTATTCCATTAGAAATTTGATAAAACATTCTACTCACTAAATAAAAAATAAATTTCCGAAATAGTTGGTTTATTCAGAGTTAAACCCCTCATGATACCAATTGATGTTAGTAAATAATTATAGGATCAAAAATGGAGGGGGTAAATCACTATTCGCTTCTATTTTATCAGAATCTTTCATAACTTTATAAGGAAAATCTTCCAACCCTATGAATCTTGTTAGAGTTAAAACCCACTCAAATATAAGTCTCAGCCTCACAATTCGTATGATCAAAATATAAATAATGATTAAAAGATGATATTTACTGGGTTTGGTATAAAGACATAAGCACTGATATTTTGGTTACCCCCTAATATGGAATATTTTACTAATTCATTCTATAATACAAAGTCACTAACATCAACTAGTTTCACACCCTAGTAATCATTACTCCGGGTAACACTAGTTCTACACCCAATAAAGATCACTTTTTACATTATTGGTTAAACCCCCCTAAAATATTCTAATTCTATGAAAAATCTTTATAAATTGTTATTCCAACTCCTCCCCCAAATCCACAATCCTGTTTAGTTACCAGTCATACAACTAGCTATAATCTCTTTCATTCTTTATTTCTATTCCACTGTAAAATGATCTTATTCTTTAGAAGATATTTCTTCACAAGGATTTTATATCACATTTACCATCATAAAATGTTTATGATCATTAAGAACAATCTATATAGAATATTAAAAATGAAACAAACTCTAGATTTTAGGAAGTCATGTATATTCTCAATCTAAAATTATCTTATTTATTTCTAGAAATCAATCATAACATCATCATCCCGATATAATATTTATAGTATACCCTCTATATTATGATACTTCATTTAATGGATCTCATTCCAATTATTCTAAATTCCCTATGCCTTAGTAAAATAATTATTATTCAATAAATCTCTACATGAAGACTCTATATGAAACTTATTTCTTAAATGTATCAAGTTTGGTCAGATGAAACTTCTTCAAATTGGTAGGAACTCTGATTTGTGACTCCCAAAATACTTTATATTTATATGACGATTCTCAATATAACGTGACTTCTTCCATATCTAATGAAACAAAGTCTTATATACCTCTTATTTAACTGATTTGGTACTCAATTTGAAACGCTCAATGTCCTTCATCTTCGATTGATGGAACCCGTATAGTTATATCTTCCTCAGTAATGAAAGAACTTTTTTAGAAACTCATGATATAAAATTATTTATCACTTCAATTCCCCCACACATTAATATTATACAACCTTATTCTATACCATAAACCCATTTTATAAGTTCACTTATTGTGAATATTAGTTAACTCTAAAATATTTACCTACACAACTGAAAATAAAATTTAAGATATCATTCTTAGTTAAATTTCATAGGGTGATTCAAAATTGTTCTAGAACATCTTTAAATAAATATAATGTTTCTTGAGAGAACCCATTTTATATGAACTTCCTTACACTCAATTTTAAGGAACATCTAAAAACATTCAAAACCACGATAATATAGAGAACCAAAAATTAAAATTTTAGAATAACCATTTTTAAGGACTTTGAAAACTATTTATAAATCACATTTAAACTCTTCTTTCTGTTGAATCAATGATAGCTTCCTCTATCTAATGGGTTGAGTCTCATTAAACAAATGGTTGATCTCCATTAAGTTTATATTTATTTGAACACCTTCATAAAATATACTTAGAACATGTTAGATATATTAAATTAAATATCTATGTCTATTGGATATTTATACAAATCACAAACAAGTGATGTTTATATGAAACTTTTAGATGATGACTTAACAAGCCTCTGTCCAATAAACATAACTTCAAAACTCAGGAGAATACATCTCTATTGGATCACTGGGTTGATTGAATCATTTATCATAGCCAAATATTCCTCTATTAGATTATAATCTTCTTAGACTTAGACATTTTACACCCTTATCTATTGGGAGTGACTTAGCATTTCTTCATATAATGAAATAAAAAATGTCCACTAATATTATATTTCCGGTATACACATGAAGAAACTTCCTCAAACATTAACGAATCATAGATTTATACATTATATGTTCTATTTAAATTTCATATACATAATATTTAATATAATTTATTCTCTATATAGTGAACTTTTTACTCTATGAATATTTACCTAATAGACCTTCTTAGTATTCCTTAGACCGATCAAAACTTCAACAAATTATATATTAGATTAGTATATATGGAATATCATTGATCTCAACCATTTTAATTTTATACATGTATTGAAATTTTCAAATATGGACCAAAAGATTATATATATCATCAATAGTTTACAATGTCTTAGAGAGAAAGTACTTAATGTTATCATTTTGCTTTAAAAGACTATATACATAATTCCCAATGAGTGGATATCTAAAATAATAGTTGTAGATGATAAAATGAAGATAACTAATAGTACATTGGATGAAATTATTGGAAACATCATGCAATACGAGGGTATAATTATATGATATGCTAAAAAATCAAAAAAAAAATTAGAGTTGTCTTTTCTACAACATCCACCCTATGTAGTTTAGTCAGCGGAGATTATAGTTATAACATTATGAAGGGAATTTGTTGTTGTTGAATTCTATTCATGTTCATCACATCATTTAGAAAATAAATTATAAAATCTTTCTTTAAGGATGAACATCACAATTTTAAAAAAAAGACATTCAATCTAGATAGAAAATGAGTCATAAGGATAAAGGTGAAAAGAAAGATTATGGGGACACTTGTTATGATTATAATACGATATGACATATTCAAACCGATCATCCAATTATATAAATGAATTATAAGGAGGAAACAAATTTTGAATGAAATTAAAATATGTTTTATAAGTAAAAATACTAGAATGATTTTAAATCATCAAAAATAAAGAGTTTTAGTGGTGGAGATAGTTCCTCAGGTAACTTTTAGAATAATGAATCTTTAATGTTGAGGAATATTTTTTTTTACTGAAGTAACAATGGTTATTAATTATCTAATTAGTAAGGTAAACAAAATTAAATACCATAACAATTTATATTTAATTTCTAATTATCCTGAAAGTGATATTGATAAAAATTATACATCCTATGATAAAGAATATTCCTCAGCTAGTGAGGATAAATCTTTAGCTAGTAAAGAAGAGGTTTCTAGGTTTTCTAAACTTCTAGAAAATAAAAAATAAAAAGGTAGAAAAAAATATGAAAATGAAAAATAAAAAAAATGAAAATGTAGACTAATGAATAAAACATTTGACTATTAGAATACCCTCTCATTATTGAAGTCTTGATAAAAATAATTTTAGAAAAATTAATATTTTAGTATTTAGTGAAAATTTAATTTATAAGAAAAATGATTTACAAAATAATGTTTGAAAACATAGTTCCAATACTATTATCATTGTGGATAAGAATTTAGTTTTAAATCTATATTTTGAAATTTATATCCTAAGGATTATTTTATCCATGTTTACCTCTTGTATGAAGAATATAAAAAAAAATTAAACAAGTTGGAACTGATATTAATAATACTAAAATGGGTTTAACATACTAAAACCCTATTTTTAGTGAATGTTACTTTTTTTTAAAGTGAACATTTTTTACAATGTGAAAAAGTGGTGGTCACTAGATGAAAAAATGTACATAAAATATAGTATAATCCAATTGTTTTCACAAAACATTTTTATCAAGACACATGAGGTTTTCTAAAACATTATTTTCTGATAATTCCCAACCCATGTAGTTTTTGGGTCTGAAAAAATAAGTTTCTTATATTCATTAGAATTAATGAATTTCCAAAATAAGAACATTTAGGACATGGATAGTGGTTATTATCAGAACATGACTAGATAAAAAATATTTATTCAATATGAAAATCAGGATGAAAGGTGGAAAATGAACATTCATTTATAATTCTCATAGAAGGATTATTAGTATAGTTAATATTGTATACAATGTAAATCTCTTATTTAAAAAGTTTTATTTGATTTAGGATATAATAATAACTTCATAAGAATAATTAAATTATGTGATGAAGGTTATATATTATCTTCAGGGAGTAAAATTTACTATACATAGATCAAAGGATGATTTTATGCTTTCTGCCAATCTACATGGTAATGTTTATACCTTAAACACAGAAGAAATTAGGATCCGAGGAATACATTCCATTGTCCAAAAGAAGTTAATTTTTGGTTATGATATATATGGTTAAGACATTGTAACTTAATATCCATATCTAATATAACCACGGAATAAATTTCTATGTATCTACCAAATCATAGGTTTGATAATTTAAAAGTCTATAACCCTTGTTAATATGGTGAGAACATAAGTTGGGTTTACAATCTATATGTGAAGTACTATCTTATGATGATTTATTGTTAGTACCCATGTACTTGTTTGGTCCTACATAAACTATAAGTATTTATAGAAAATAATATGTTTTTATTTTAGATGAGGATTACATAAGATATACATTGATTTATTTTCATTAAAGGAAATATGAATCCTTTAGTTATTTCAAAACTCTTGAATCCAATGTTAAAAATAATAAAACCATCCCACTAAAATATATTTAAAGTTATTATGGTGGAGGATTTCGAAATTATTAGTAAGAAATGTTTTTTAGTAATAAAAATATTGAACATATCTTTTCGGCACCAAGAACTACCACACAAAATGGTGTAGTAGGAAAAAAATAAATAGAGTGATTCCATAAATAAATAAAACTAATTTGAGGAATATACCCAATTTCTAAAACATTTATGGATGAATTTAATATTACTGCCTATTAAACTATAAATAGAGTTTTAACTGCTCCTGGTATTAATTATAATATTAATGAGGTGTGGATTGGAAGAAAACAAAATGTTTCTTACATAATTTTTTTTCTTAGAATATATTCATTTTAAATACTAAATATATAATACATAAATTTACTCAAAAATACGATGAAAAAATATATTATGGAAATTCCACTTCCTCTAAGGAATATATGTTTTTTAAGAAAAAAAATTATTATTAAGGAAATAGTGCATGCTATGTCTGATGAAACCAATCCATTATTTTTAAAATAACCTCAACCTAGATATTTGGGTGTAATTTCTAAAACCAATGTTAAGAATATTATAGAATTTAATTCTCATAATAAAAACACTCAAGAATATGTTTTTGAAATTATTTCGTTGGAAAATTTTCAACTTATTATTGAATAATAATGTTTTTAAAAGCTATGATGTCACTTATTTATTAGAAATAATCCTAGTGAAAGTATCATTAGAGACGTCGATTAACTATTTTGGGCTATAATTCCTTGAGAAATGAAATTGAAAATATCACATTCTTATCCATATTTGAACAAATAAATTCTGATATAATTTTATGTAATGATAATTGAAAAAAATAAATGAAAGATGAACTCGATGAATCTGAAAGAAACAAAGTTTTTAACATAGAATTATATATAAAAGACACAACAGTAATTGTATTAAAATTGTGTTTTCAAAAAAATTATGACTAGAAAATCAGGAAATTTAAAAATAAATCAAGACTTGTTGTGAAGGTATATAACCAACCAAAAAGAAATGTTTATAAAAAAACACATGTTCTATTTGTTGGCCATGATTTTATTCAAGTAATTTTCTCATTTTAATCATTTCCATATTTAAAACTATTTCAAAGGGATGTGGACTATGAATTCCTTAATTGATTTTTCAGGTGGATGATAATGTTGAACAACCAACTAATTTTGAAAATAAAAAACACCCAAAAAATGTTTCTAATCATAACAAGGAATGTTATTTACTTATACGATCCCATGAAACCTGTTATGATAGGTTAATTAGAATTTTTTACAAAATAATTTTTTTAAGTTTAATACATATCTGATAATTTTTAAAAAATAATAAAATAAATACATTATAGTTTTAAAAATTTATATTAATGACATTATTTGTGTTCAACATAAAAATACATAATATATTAATCCACAAGTATTGTAAAATACGAGTTTTAATTGAGTATCATGGGTGATTTAACATATATTTTATGTATTCAAATATCAAAAAAACCATAAGGTACTTTTATATATCATAATAACTATCTAAAAGTATTACTTATGGAAATTGGATATGACAACACTAATAGTATTTGTACTCCCACCAGTACCTCCAATACATTAGATCATGATGAGGCTAGGAAACCAGTTTATCAGAAAATTCTAGGTGTGTGTTTGTAATCTTACATTACATAATAACTATTCATCCTGATTTAAGGATTTAAATATTCTTATATGATATATATTAAGACAATAAAAAATAATCCCATCTTAAATATGTTAACCCAATCCTTCATTATCTAAAGGGAACTATGGATTTTGGCTTATTTTATTCTTATGGTAATAATTATGAAATTAATGTTTTTTATGCTCAATTTAGTTATCGTAGAATTTATTGAAAAAGTACATTTGAAGCATTACATTTTTTTGGAGATTATTATGACTATTGATCATCCATAAAACAAAACTCTATTGTAATTTCTCCAACTAAAGCATAATATGTGTCATCTTGATGTTATTGTGCACATGGTTTTTGATTTTACACACATTCAATGATTATGTATTGAGTTTTACGAAAAAATTACTTTGTGACAAGAAAAGATTCAATTATTAATATAAAAACCCAAAACATCACCCATGTTTGAAGCATATGGATATAATACACCACTTCCCTTGGGATCAAACACAAAAATGGGATATTTTATTATAAGTCATCAGAATAAATGAACACCAAACATTTTTTTTAAAAAAACCCCTAGTTTCAACAGATTTGAATAAATTAAAAAAATAAAATGATCAATTCAAAGTTATCATTCATCCCAACTTTTTATAGAACAATCTCCTTACATTAATGAAATCCTATTTATGGGATAATCACATATGTTCATTTTTTCTAAAAACAATTTGGTCTCTAAATATTTTAATTTTTCATAAGTTTTTATCATAAGGTCTATTTCAGATTAAAAAACATTATTACTGTTTTTATATTATATTTTGTATTATAATCCTTTTTTGTTACATTATTATCGCAATGGATTTTGATAATAAAATTACCATAATAATTTTTTTAATAAGATTATCCTAAAGAGTTTTTATTTAAAAAATATCATGATCAGTTTTCATTTTAAAATATAATTACTATTTTTAATTATAAAACTAATATAATAAGATTTTATAATAAAACTATCGAAACGAGTTATTTAAAAAAATTACCATAGTCATTTCTTTTATACACTATCGTAATAATATTTTAAGAAAAACCTAGAAGAATAGTTTTTTAATTTCAATGAAACATTCTACCCCAAAATGTATTCTTATATTCTTTTATTTTTTAATATAATTCCTCACATTATTTTTAATTGATTTTGATTTTATTATTTTATGTTTTTAAATAAAAATTTAATTTTTTCAAAATTTTAAAAGTTTTTCAAATCGGAATGATTCTCACTCTCTTATAAGGTTTTAATACTTTGAGTGATAAATATTCTATTTAAAAATATGAACTCATAAATCACCATCATCAGATAGGAAAAGGCTATAATATATATCGTTTATTTGATTTTTGAAGCTGAATTATCTCCACTTTGAGCGTATATAGTATAGAGTCACCCATTGTTAAACATTGGTTTTACAGAAATTAATCCCCAAATTCTTGCCTCTCTTAATGTGCTCAGTCTGACTGTTTTAGCATTTGTTTGATTGACCAGAACTAGAACCAGTATTATGTGTGCAAAGGAAGATTATGAAAATATAGATTTTTTTGGAATGGTTAGTAAAAATAAAGAGGCTTCTAATGTATGATTAAATTATACAAATATTTATTAGATTTTAGATTTATAGATATATATGTTTCAAAAAACCTTAAAAAAAATTAAAATTGAAATATCTTAAAATTGTTAGAGTATTTTACTCATATGTTAGGACTATAAGTGAAGGTGATAAAGGGAATTGTTTATTTTACCATGTTTGAAAATAAATACAATATTTATTATAAAAATATATATGATCTTGTTGAGTTTAAAACTTGTGTACAAGTATATTTTCCACCATACAAACTTCATTAATGACATGGTTCTTCCACATTGTGGATGCCGCAGTACCTAACACATATCAAATGTTATAGAGATACCTTATATTATATGATATCTTTATATTGGAATTTTGGTTAAATATGAGGAAAAAACATTCTGTCATCTTTTTCATTACTATGGATGCTATGAAAAGTGAGTAAATTGATTCAAGTATTATAATGTTTCCATCCTTCATCAATAAATGTCTTGTGGAGGTTATATAAACTTTTATGATTGAAAATAATACTAATCCAATGAGGTAGTGTGTATCTTGTATTGGTGAAGATATGATTTCAATAATGAATTTGTTTTATGATTCAATATCATTGAAATTTTATTGAAAATTTGATGGTGCTCAGAATAATGCCCAACTTCAATGAGATTTTTTGTTTTTGTTGAAAAAAAAATAAAAATGGATGATTTGTCCCCTAAAAATAAGAATCGATAGAATGAAAATAAAATTATATATGATTTTTTTGAAAAGCTGATGAATCATAATGCACAAAATAGACTAGGGATCTAGAATTTTATATTGATCCTTCTAAGGTAAAATCTTTAATGATTCAGTAATAAGAATATTAGGTAGAAGAAAAAAAGAAATAGAAACAAAATAAAATTCTTAAAGAAGAAAGGTTTGTAAAATTTTGTTGAGGGGTGTTGAAAAAGGTTCATAAAATCCTAATCAACCTATTTCTCATTCCGATTAAGACATTCCTTATTTCGGACATGTTTTTAGTAGAAATATTGAAATTCTATATTTCTTCCCTTTAGTGGATGATAATGGAAAATAAAATCAATTTGTTGGAGAATCAGTTCCTACCATATATGAGAAAGAATAAGTGTCTATATCTGTTGGAAAAGATTTTTTAAGACTTTCTGGAAAACTAGAAGAAGTTCTTAAGAATAAAGTTTAAGAAGAAGATAAAATAAAAGTTAAAGAAGAATAATTACATAAAAAAATTAATTTGAAGAAGAAGATGTTGAAGAAGATGATTACATGTAAGTCGAAGAAGAAAAATAAGAATAAGTCTATAAGAAAATGACTCAAACTGATGATGAATAAAAGGGAAAATATTATCAGGGTCATCCCCATCCTTGACAAATTTACATTCAAAATATAATAAGGTCAAAAACTTAGAAGTTACCTAGGAATAGAAAATTTTAGTGGAAAAGGAGGAAGAGTCATCCTCTGACCAAAAATAAAATTAAAAAATTGATGATAAGGAAGAATCAGACAAAAATTATGATATTTTAAATGTCTCAAATGAAATAAATGTTCTTGAGAAATATCCAAACAATATTTCGAAAAAAAATTAAAAGGAAATAGAAAATAGTTCCTGAGAAATATAACATACCAAAACCACTTTAGTTTGAGCACACTAAATCAAACTCAGAAGCTATGGTTTTTCAAAAACGTTTTAGTTATATTTTTCTTATCTTGAAATGGTTTCCGGATTGGATTCTTTATCTTCTTATCATAGAGGAATGATGTATGTTGATAATAGTATCATTAAATGATTAATTAGAATCCAAAAATTCTTTGACTTAATATGTGATCATGATCAAGGAATATCTGAATGTTTATAATAAAAATTTTAAAATAAAAATATTTCAAACAATAAAATGGTAATGTGGTTGTTGAAAGTTGAAAATTAATAAGGATATCATGATGAACAGCTCATCTAAGTGATGAACCTCACTCTAGAAATGGATAATATCCTTTGATAAGTTATCCTCATACATTTCTGATAGATTAATTTCTGTGGAATAGTTCAATTATACAACCATTAATCAGACATATGAATTAAAAGTCTTGAAAGAAAATATTCCAAATTTGGAACTGCACATTACCTATCTCTTATATTAAAATCCAAACTATTATTTATAAAGGATGAATAATAAAATGAATTATAAAAAGATTAAATGATTAAATAATACTATTTGAAAGATATATGTAATGAAGTATAAGATCATAAATCTAAAAAAGGATCAAGTGGAGTTAAAAATAAGAATACTTTTTTCAAAATATTATTGAATAATGAATGAATTTACATACATTTTTTACATTGTAATTTTTTCAAACATTTTAATGAAAAATTAATGCGATTATATTTTCATCCAATACATTGTGATTGAAATTATTTTAATAATTCTATTATTATTTTATTTAATTTTATTCAAGGATGAATAGTTGATTCATATTTAAAATTTTCTCATCTGTTATTTCAACTCTAAAATTTCACAAAACTGTGGATAAATTTTAAATTAATTTTTCATATCACAAAGGGGGAGAAGGTTAATAAATTTTTAGAATTTTTTTCTATAAAAGAGATTCCAAAGAGGATATGTTTAATGGTAAATGTTATTTTAATGAGGATATATTATAATTATTTCTAAAATATTTCAAAAGAGTCCTAAATATTGGGGTAGTTAAAATAAAAAGAATATATTTAATGTTATTAAAAAATATTGGATGTATGTTTTTATTGATAATATTTTATTTCTAGTAATTGTGATTAGTGATTTCCAAAAAGGGTGAGATTTTTGAATCATAATTATTTTTTCTTACTATTCTATTCCATTAGTTTTCGAATTCACACACATGTTTTAAAAACGTTAATTAGTATAATTTTATTTCCTAATTGTTTTTTATGTTTGCTGGAAATAATTACTTGTTACCTGGCATAGAAATAATTATAATATATTATTAATTAGAAATTATCATTCTTCAATATGATCCATCCGATCAAGGATGAGTCTTATTTATCATGATGGGATATATTCTGACTAGTGGATAGACTATTTCTTGTCTATTTTACTAAAAAAAGTCATGAACATCGAAATGATAGTGGTATAGATATATCAAACTGATCCTTATAAGGTTTTACATATTGAAAAATGATAGGGGAAACAATTGTACTACCCTAATGTTATAATATGATTATAATGACTTTTTTTTATTATAAGGAATAAAAAATTTCATTTTAATGATACTAAAAATGTTTTTCATATATTCAGTTAAAGATAAGCTCTGAGGAGACAGCTATGTGAGGTTGTTGCAACTAACTCAGAAATATGAATGTTGGAGCTTCAATTATAAATATTTGATCATTAAAATGGTTGTGAGCAAATACATTTTTAAACTGAAGTCTTATAATGTTTCCTTTTTTAACATATCATTTTTTTATATATAATAATTGATAGTGTTTTCAATCATAGGAATCAATTTCAGAGTTGTTTCTATTAAAACATTCTGTTTATTATTTTATGTCCATTCATTTTTATGATTGAGGGCTTCTAGGGACAGGATTAGAGTGAATCTGATCAATCTGATTGAGGGATTTCAGAGACAAGAAGATATATGTCAATCATCAAATTGAGGGCTTCCAGTAATATGAAGAAAGGGATTACGAATCATCATATCTATGGATTTAATTACAAGAAAAGATATACCTTATAGTAAGTATAAATATATGGATACCATTATCCATGGTTATTGACTATCTTTACACTTAAGGATAAAAGATTAAAATATTTTAATATAGATTTTAATTCATTATTGACATTATTATACACTCATTTATTGCTTTTTTAGAATCTATTTTATCCATTGTGCATGTTTAAGAATGTTATTCTTTATACTTATATTTTTAACAATACAGTTTATAGGTAGAACTATAAATTTGTAAAAACACACTTTCATATAATTATATCGTTTGTGATATTGATTCTAATACAATGATCATTGGTTAATGTGTGAGTCTAATATTTTTCACATTAATATGATTTTTGTTTTGATTATTATGAATTTTTTAAACCAAAAATCAACTGTCTTGTAAACCATCCTAAAATCTAATAATAAAACTATAAACTATTTTATATAAATGTTAGCTAACATTTTTTTTGTCTATTGGAATCTATTGTGATGTATTTGGGGATTATATATTGAGTACTATAATCAACCCATTCATGGGGACATTTCTTTCCCTTGTTTCATACCAATATACAAGTAAAGGAAATATGTAATAATTATTTAAGAAGCATCATGATTCAGTAGTCTTGGGAAATAAAGATGGAACATGAATCATTTTTAGGTGATATTTTCATTTACTCTACCTAGATTTTGATGTTTATATTTTATATGTCATATTAGTGTTATAAATTTTTATTATTTATTCTCTAAAAATATTTAATATTATTTTTGAGTTATTTTGTGTTACTTTTCAGGCATCGTATAGAATTGTTTTTTTGTCTCATCTTATACAGGTTATTCTTGTCTAAGTTGAAATCATCCCCCAACGATCTTTTACACCGTTATAATTTTTTTCCATCAATATTGTTCTTGTGGATGTATCCTATTGATAGTAACACCACTTCCACTTTTTAAGACATGGGGTGAGGGGTGAGATGTCACAATGTCTACTGTTTTGTATCATGAAACCTGTAAATCTATCAACTTAAAATCTATTACTAAGCCCCCTTACTCACATTCACATCCTATTCATTTCTAATATATTTGTTTATTAGAATTTTTTATTCTCAAATTACATTATAAATCATCAATTATCCATATTGCATCATGGGTATATAATATTTCCTTGTTAATGAAATAACATTCTTCCACCAACATCTACCATATATATAAATTGTATAAAGTTGAAACATCATAAATGTAATATAAATGACATTTAATTCATCTATTCTTTTGAAAATATGATCTTGAGGAAAAACTAATATCCAATTAATAATGGTGAGTGGTATATAACATGGTCATATAAAAGTGAATGATCTCAAAATAAGGTATAATCCATTTTCTATAAAAGGTTATAGAATTCTATAAATTCATCTAAAATGATAGTTTTTAGTAAAATTGATCCTCTAGAAATAAAATTAGAAGAAAATTTAATAAAAATTCTTTGCAACATTTTATGATAATAGAGTTTTATATCAAATTCGGAATTATATTCATTACTTTTTGAAAATAATATAATTTTATTTTGATAACATTTAAAATAAAAATCCCTATAATACTAATAAAAATATTTTCATTGATAATAAGCATGACAAATTTTAATGGATTCTTCAATTAATATAATGGTTATGATCCAGGGAAATTCCATTAATATACTAAACGATATCTAAAAGTTTCCATTCAAACAATTTTTTAAAATTCAAAAAGTAACTCTTTATAAAGCACAATAAGAATGATTCTGTTTAAAATATTATGATGAATTTAAAATAGTTCTAAAAATACATCAAACAATCATTATAATTTTAGTGCAATTTTTTTAATAATTTAAAATATCATCAAAATGGAATGAAAAGAGTTGGATGTAAAAAATTAAAAAAGAAGTTTTTATAAAATTAAATCCCATACATGTAACTTAAATATTGATTCTTGTTCCAAAAATAAAATAAATTGAATAAGAATATTTAATCTCTTAATACCACATGGATTTTACAATAACACTACATTCGAAATCATATAAATGACACAACTCCAATATTAAACAAATTTATATATATATTATAAAATTTATAAACTAAAAATTCATTTGGTAGTTTTGAATGAGATTAACCACATAATTGACAATATAAAGGAACTATTAAATATAAATATATTTATTAACTCATTAAAAATAAGTAACTAAATAATATTAATATAATTATATCATTAAAAAATAAATTTTCTGTTAGAAAAAAATTTTCCTTTATTTTTGGTAGTAAATAATTTAATTAATTTTCTCTACAATTATAATTTTTTTTAAAAATATATACCTCATCTTTGGAATAAATATTTCAAAAATATCTTATATTTTTTTTGTTTTTTAAATTTTTTTAGTGGATAGCGAATAATGATGATTTTTATCAAAAACTCTATTTTATTATTCCAATATTTACACAATACCATTTTATAAAATGAATTATATGAAAAATTAGTGATATTATGTTATTAATATCGTATTTTAGTCCACTTTAATGTGTTTTGACATTGAATTTTAAATAACATTATTATTATAAATACATTGTTTAATAAATAGTAATTCTTTTCATGGTGTATTTTTATTATAAATTAATTTATACCATTTATAGAAATTGAATTGTATAAAATAGATAACATATTTTAAATTTTGAGGTCCAAATTTTTAAATAGCTTCACTTTGTTTTTATGCATTATTAATTGTAACTCTGGTAAAATAGGTCACCTCTTTAAAGGGTAAATTGGGTTTACCAATGTAAAAAATAAAGATTAAAATCAACATAATTCATATGAATTTTTACTGGAATAAGGTAATTTTACCTTAGTCACATTAGAATCTAAATTTATTTTTTTTAAGTGACACATTTCCATTAATTTTCCATATATAATATTTAAAGAAATGATAAATAAAAAGGGTCACCCTCATGCTTCTAAATAGAACATATGTTTTCATATAAAGATAAAAGAAGGTTATAAATTAATATTATTTGTCATAATTAAAAGTATGAAATTATTATAATGATTGTAATAAAATTTCAATTTTTACTAATTGTATAATTAAAATAAATTCTTACATGAACACCACCCTAATATTAATTCATATAATTGGAATATAATATATATAATTTCTAAAATAAAAAAAAAATTATTTTGAGTGAGTTTTAATTTTTTAAAAATTGTATATGTGAAAATCAAAAATTAAGGACATAGTAATGGATTATTTTTTAATTACATTTTATCTTGATTTAGTTAATGTTTATTTAAAAAAATACAATAAAAAATGAAATTAACTATATTTTATGAAAATTCTATATTTCAAAAATATTTAAAAATCATGAAAAAAAATTAATACAAAAAAATTGGATAATAAATATTATATAATTCATCACTTTCCATTTATGATTCAATTATCACCTTATAATAAGAATTAGAACATGTTAAGAGTGAAAATTTTATTATCATGGGTATGGTTAAAATTGGTTAACTATAGAGTTAAACAAGAGGATAAGGTTTAAAACACATCAAAATTGACTCCAAATATTATTAGTTGATTGTATTCGGAAAAAAAATAAAACATTATATGAAAATACTTATATCCAAAATCGTTTTCATTAATAGATAATTTATTATATTCTAATATGTTAGGAAATTCCAAGTGTAACCCTCCTCTCACATATAAAAGGAAAACCTAAAATTCTCTTATTTACCCCACATTGATTTATATATCATGACAAAAACCTACCAAATACAATTATAAATTTACGTGTACATTTATTATTCATGTTTATATTCTTTAATGACTAATCCAATGTTTCTTTAGAAGCTATCTAAAAGAGGCATATCAAAGAAGAGGCAATCATATTACCCGACCAATTTCAATTTGTTTCGTTTTCCGCACAATCTAAAGATGTTATATAACACAGAAAATTAAAAAATAAATATCTAAATTATGGTAGTGTCATTATTATTATTAAACATCAACTATTCTCCAGATCTTTCATCAATTGGGAAGTGAAAGTATCACTCCTTCGAATGTATGGATTAGTATCACCACATAGTGATACAATTCATTTTCCATCACCATAATTCATGAAACGTTATTATTATGGTATGAATTTTATATATGAAATGTGTGATATAAAAATATATCATCAAACATAATATCATATCTACCTTATTAACTTCCAGTTGTAAAAAAATGATATCATCTCTTGTGAGTACATGTGGAATACCACAGGCATGAAGCTGCGAGATTCATTTATTGATTTTGATTTACATGACTTGTATTTTTTATTAATTTAATGAATATGTAAGATATATATGATAAAATAATGATTCTATAATTTTGAATTATTATTTAACTTTCTTTCATTACATCCATCGAAAATAAAAGTTAAAGTTCACGCGTAAGTATAGTATGTCGTTTACAAGAAAAAATTAATTCATTTTTTCTATCATTAACATTATTTTTTGACTAGAAATATGTATCTAACTAGTTTTTATGAAATTTTATCTTTTTGAAATTAAATTATTTTATATAACCAAGATCAATATAAAAGGACTAGAGCTATCAAACTGAAATTCCCATAGAAAATTAAATAGTTGACATGGGGAAAAATGATTTTAATAAGGAGTTATTAATTAATTGGTTATAATATTTTATAATATAAAAATATAAGATATTATAAGCATGTAAATTATTTTTTTCTTGAAGTATAATAAATGAAAAGGTATTATACTGTAGTTTAGAGTGCTCTCAAATAATCTGGACATTAGGGAAAGGGTTTATTATCCCATATTGTTTTTTATATATGTTATTTCATGATCCAATATTATTTTATGAGGTTTGTATACATAAAAATTGTTATTTTTTTCATCAATATCATCATGGTCACAATATTTTTTGTTTCATATGATGTAATTATTTCATTGGGTTTAATATTTTGAAGTAAACAAACCTATATGGAATTTATGTTACAATCTCATTTTTTGTGATTATTTATGATCTAGGTTAAAATTATGTAATATTATGATATAACTATCAATAAAATCATAAAAATATTATAATTTTTATATTTCTTGGGAATATAGTTTTTTATTCCATTTTCCTAACATTATGTACTCATGACCCTGAAAGAACATTTTTGATCAAATTTGACATTATTTTTCACTTCGGTAAAAACAATTTTCCTTTATACGCATATTATAAATATATTATCAAGAATGTTTTTAATATTATACTATGATTATTTGAAAAAAAATTACCCATTATTGACTTTTTAAATTTTTCTCTAAAATTAATATTCTAGATATTTTCAGAAATGTGTATTTTTTGAAATTTTAAAAAATTATGTAATGAATTTTTTCTTTGAGAATTAATGGAATGAAAAAAATAATATCCTCAAAATCAATCAATGATTTAAATATTCCTTTACATGTTTTCTATGTAATTTTCATAGGTAAGTTTTTCATAATATTTGGAACATTTTTATATTTTAAATAAGTTATTTCAATGTTAAAAGGGTATTTTATAAAATAAATGTACTAAATGGTATTTTAAATGAATTTTCATCTAATATGACATCCATGGATGTTACCTAAGTATTAATATTGATATATTCTAATTATACCATTCTTATTCGTTCTTTTTATGTTTAATGGGTTTGATGGAAATATTCTTGTAAAACACCTTTTATTTCAACATGTATGCTATGATGAATTGATTAAATTTCTGTAAAACCCATTTTATTTACAAGGTTTATGATTTGATGAAATATTTATGACACCATTTTTATTTTGTTTTAGGTTATGATATGTTTAATGTCTTATGATCTTATGCAAAATATATATATATTATTTTCATTGTTTGTTAGGTGGGCTCGGAATCATATATCCCTCGAATTCATTGGGAAAAGATATATATATCATGATATAAATTTGATAATAATAATGATTTAAACTCGATTAGTTAGGGAATATTTAAACTATTATCTCTTTGGAGTGGACCCTGACTAATATAATTGAATTGTTAGTAAACCCAATCTACTATGATAGTATTGGTAGTAATCTTTTATTAACTAGGAAATGATTTTATATTCTAACATGTATTCAAAAAAAATATGCCTTGTGATACTCTTATGTTTGAATGGATTATTTTTATTGATTAATTAATGATTTAAGATTTATAAAATTACATGAATTGATAAATTAATTAATATTATGATCATTGATATGTAGTTTTTGACTTTCAAATGTTATGAACATGTTCTCATACCCTTATTTTCATGATATATTTATGTGATAATTGATGTCTCACTTGTTTACACATGATCATAATCAAATATCCCCCATTATAATTTCTTCTTTTGAGGGGATATGAAGTAATGTTTAAGTAAGATATGTCTAAGAAAGATTCTAGTTATAAATTTTTTTTTTGAGATAATGTATAACATTTATGAACATGTTATTTATGGTTCCGGTTTTCCAAAGAAAATAAAATGTCATGGTTTTGGAATGTATCTTAATTTTATGAACAGAATATTCATATATAAAAGTTATAATCATTAAAAACGACTATTATGAGTCATTACATATGGTATTTGTGTAGGGTTTAATAATTATATGTATTTTCGGATTAGAAAAAAAATTGATGAAAACATTTGGGATATGTATAAGTGTTGAATATCATCCTAATGTTTTTGTATGGAAGAGATTATATAGTTTTTATCACAATAAATCTTTGTATAGATACTCCTAGTGGATGTGGTTTTTGAATAGATTACTCTTTAGGTAATAACCCAAAAAACATTTTTTGAGTAATTATCTACCATCGTTATGTTGCAAAGTGAGTATTCCCTTACTGTGTACTTGGTTTGAATCTCATAGGGAATATATAGGGGTTTATTCATAGTGTATTTATGAACCATCAAGATGGATTTCAATTGATGATGATTACTGATGTCCTTTCCTAAACCTAAGTTTTTATAGATTGGAATGATGGTGTGATTATTTAGACATCACACTAATGATTTTTCATGATTTTTTGGCTTCTACCCAATGATTGTTGAAGATACACCTTTGTTTTTTAGTTAATGAATGGAAGAAGGAGGATTCCTATCAATGACAAATGTGATAAAATATTGAAAGAAAGAACTTATTGATAACCAAATGAAATGGGACATATATTATTTTTTTCCAAATCACATATCTCATTATATTATTAATAATCCAACATGTGAAAATTTATTAACACATTAATGAAGTGAAAAATTAATTTTCAATATGTCCTTAGAAGAAAGAAGATTCAATTTCATATATATTGTGAATATGTTCAAAACTATTCATGAAAATGTATCAAGGGGAAAATAAGATGTTTTTTGTTTGGAATATAAGGGAATATATCATTTAATATTTGAGGGAAAATGTAGTGTTATGTTGTAGGAAGTTATTTTCATCCTAAGATATATGTTTACTCTAATTTCTTGTATGTGGTGAACATAAGCATTATCTGATCCATTTCCCTAAACTAAGGATTAACTTATTGACCAAGAAGGATATATGTCATTCCAATCACTAAAGTAAAAAAATTTAAGTGTTTATGTATTAGGATTGTAGAATTATGGTTCATAAATATTATATTAATAATACTGTTGTTTCTAAATTCATAAAACATCTAAGGGTTGTATCAAAATATTTTTGTAAGGATTTAAAAACAAATAATCAATGATACCGATATCCAAGAAATTTGACTTAGTGGTTTGGATATATTTTTTCGTTTTTTTAAAGAGATGATTGGCACTAATGATCTATATGGGATAGTTTTTGTGATCATAAAATTTTTTATATATTTCATATCAAACTGATTTAGAAAAACTTTGATGATTTTTGTTAGCTTTTTGGATTTAAAAAATATATTCAATATCCCTTTATTTAATTTTTGGAAAAATTATTTTTTTAACTATTTTGAATAATATATATTTTCATGTGAGTTTAATATAAGAGTTATTGATATTATCATGGGTTTGTAACTAAAATATTGATCATATGTTCAGTGGAATATATTCCATTTTGAGGTTTTAGGAGAAGGGATTTTTAGGCAATTTTAAACCTTAGTAAGGTTTTAGAAAGAAAACCCTGTTGAGATTTAAATAATACAATGGATTATTATATGAAATTATGTTATGTTAATTTTGGTTTATTGGATAGTGGGTTGTATATAATTTTAATTACTAAATATTTATTCATTGAAAATGATTTTTTTGGGATATTTATGGTTAATATGAGAATTGAATTTCATGTTAGTATCAAAATATTATTCATGATAGTTCAATAAATTTTACTACATTATAAAATTTATCATGGTGATTAATTATATTTTGGGATATATTTCATTGGGTTGAGGTATATGTAACCATTAGGTTTAAAAGGTTATTTAATATAAATGATTAATTTGGGAAAAACAAAATGAAATGTTTTCAATGTTATACCAAAGGTATGATGTCACAACTCAACCCAAGATAGGGCACGAGCCGCAACTACCCCAAGCTCGCCTCCATAGGTCAAGGGTGGCGACAAGAACTGAAGGAACAACTATCTTGGGTGGCCATTTACTAAGTAACTCAATGATCACAGACAACCATATTGATGCAAAATTTTGGA
Source organism: Viscum album (assembly GCA_963277665.1). Taxonomy (NCBI): domain Eukaryota; kingdom Viridiplantae; phylum Streptophyta; class Magnoliopsida; order Santalales; family Viscaceae; genus Viscum; species Viscum album. Next base: position 67,485,525 of record OY728139.1, read on the forward strand.
GGAAAGGATTAAAAGATACAACACTTCTATAAAGTAACCCAAGAATACCTGAACCTGTAGATGTAGAAAATATATGACAGTGCAAACTAAATAGTAATGGGTAAAAATTAATGAACAATAAAAAATATGTCCCAACATGAAAAAACTGGAAAAATTAAATATTTCAAGGAGCTGATCTCATCATTCCTCATATATGCCCACCATACGCGGTCTAAGAAACATGTATCTATAAGATTATCTATAGTCACAGTCGATATGTCTATCATTTGAATAAGACACAACAAGCGCAAGAAAATCCTATATAGGGGTGTGTATATAAATACCTAGTAGGATTTACCAAAAGTTTAAGGGGTAGAATTAAGTGATATAATCGTAAGAGAAATATAGTAAACATCACAAGGTACATTGAAAGAGTAAAACAAAACCCAACCACATGTGTCCATGTATGCTCATCCAAACCCAAGTGGCTAAACATTAGGATTATATGAACTTACCATTGACTATTCAACAACTAGATTAGGATAGTAAGCTCATATAATGAAAATAATATAATCATAGAAAGAACATGGAAGACACTACATGGATTAACCTATCTTTTAGGGAGAGTAACCAAATCTATTGTCTGGATATTGACAAAGGATATATATATATATATATATATATATATATTTAATTAAATAATCCTAATAAAATTAGTATGGGGTATAAATCTCACAGCCCAGCTAATGAAAGAGTGTATCAAATAGTTTGAAAAGTCCATCAATGAGGCTCAGAATATCACATGTCTTTCCAAAAGTTACCATCCAAATATTAAAACTTCCCATCATTGTGTCTCAAAATCGAAGGGGACACAAACATGAAGTAGAATACCGAATCCCTATTATGTCAGGGGGTGGGGTTGGTGATGTTTTCACTCTACAAGTATTCGTAGATGACCCACACCCATTAGGATAGGTGGTTCCAGTCCAATTGTTGGGGACCAATTCTCATCCCGACTAGAGGGTGCCACTCAAGGTCATCATGGACATTTTCGTTGCCCTACATGGGGGTTCCAAATAGATGTTTGAGGAATCAATCCTATATTTTCTAGATTGTGCCACTCCAATTCATATAGGAACCATGTCATGCCCTATAGGTGGGTTCCACATCGATGTTTGAAGGTCCATGCCCTGCTCGGCTCGAGGGTTCCACTATTTGTCATCAAGGCCCTATCCCCTACCCCATAAGAGGGATCCAAAGGGAAGGTCAATGACTCATGAACAACCCTACATGATGGTGCCACACTATGTCATCTAGGACTAATTCCCTACCCCATGTGATGGTTCCAATCAAATGTTAAAGGACACATTCCTATCTCCCCTATAGAGTTCCACTCTAAGTCATCGTGGACCCATTCCATACCCCATATCAGGGCTCCACTTGGAAGGTCTCTGGTGATTCATTGTGATCACTACCTTTGTCGAGCATCCCCAGAGTAAGGGTTATTCCACAATCATTTCACATCATATGTAAAAATATTCCACTTATAGTACCATATCATTCTATATAGAAAAACCCTGAGGATAGGCTAATCAGTAGAAAACAATATGAGTTCAAATGATGTACCCATAGAGCATTGATGTTTATTAAAAAGAAACCCTTATATATATGACCTATGAGGGTACCCACTCAATATGTGGTCACGCTCCACATCCTATTTGTGTCACCAGCTGGAACACGCCTCTATCTCTACGTAGTAGTACATATGGTGTAGTTGGACTACAAAGTGTGTACATGCTTACAGGGACCTGGTTGTGTCCCTATGTCCATGTCAATGTAATCTGATCTCGTCTCCAGATACATTAGTACTTGATGTGTTGCCTCACAAAGGGTTCTTCACATGTGATCATTCCATGTTCGCGTACTCGGGTACTCAACCTTTTACCTATCCATGTACTCCCACATGAGACCCCATCCATGTGATCCATCACATGGGTTTTTCAAATAGAGAAGGGTTAAACTATGTTTATAATGGTTACATGTCTTGTCATCTTTATGTTTTTTAAAACCCCAACTATCACCACTAGTGAGGGGGATTAACACCATGTTTTCATCCTTCTACATGGAGTGTAGTCTAGTTTTTTCTCAAATATCTAAGGATTAAAATTTCTCCTTGAATCATTTCACACCGCCTTCAATTTCAGCTATCTCTATATTAAAATGTTAGATCTAGCTATGGTTCATTGGCCTCAGTTTTCATTCACTCGAAATTGGCTGTAGTTTCAGATTGGGGTTTCATCACACAAACCACATACACTTTACCTCTCCAAAAACAATTTCTAGATCTGAAATCAAAAAAAAATTATCAATTCCATTTAAAAAATCCCACATATATTCTTTTTTTCAATATGATCATTGTTCTCAAAATGACTATGAATCTGTGGGTCTGATCGGGCTTCGTATCACTCTATAATTGTCGATTCGGGACCTTAGGGTCCCACTAGGGGAGATCCTGAAGAAAAAGGTGGATAGAAGAACCAATACAATTGTTTAAACATCATTGGGCTCGTGTTATTTGACAATGACAATGAACATGGTTCCTAGGTTTAGATAAAAATTGAAAATAATTGAATTCTAGTACTCGGGCACTTGAAAAGGCTGCAAAGAAGGGTGTCGATTGAAAAAAAAGATATACTCAAATATACAATCCCAAAAAGTAAAAACACTAAATTACAAAGCATAACTTGATAATGGATTGTTTACTGTTATAGATCATGTCTACCAATGATCAACAGACAATGTTGTGTTCAATGTGTCTCAAGTTTCACTGATCTGGAGTTCCATCATCATCCTCTATAGTCTAGTATTTGAAAAGGGTAGAAGATCTATATATTTCTCCCTAGATCTATGTAGAAAACCCTAGATAATTTTTCTGGAGATACTATTATATAATTATCCATCGTCTGAATGTTAATTAATTAATAATTTCATTATTAATTAAATTACATAAAGTAAAACTAATGTGGGAGGGGTCCAAATGTCCCACACGGACCCATTTTATGACACACAATTGGAAAAACCCACATTTTGGACTCATCCTTGGTATCATATTAATTATTTGTGTTTCCATTTAAGATTATTCGTGTTTTATTTTAGAATCGATATGATCGTAATCTAAAATATATTTATTTTTTTTATAAATTTAATTTAAGAAATAGAGGGCCTCAGAATTACATCCCGTCTTAGTGCCTGGATCTCAACATATATATAGAAATGAATCATAGTGTTTCACCAAAAAAAATAGTCCTCTACACTATTCCCTCCAAAAGGGTTTTTATCCACAAAAATAAAACAACTACGAAAACAACTCATAATACTGAGCCCTCACTTAGATATCTCGTTCCCAGGAACTCTTTTAAGCATTCTTATTCTTCCAAAAACCATGAAAAAATTGGTTGGTTCACCCAAATTGAGTCTTCTCCTACATATCCATCTTTTCCACTACATTTTTAACATATGTGACTCCATCCTCGATGTCAATCTCCCCATAGTCAATAACATGTGTGTGTTCATGGATGTATCACCTCGGTGGAGACATGTGGAAGATGTTGTTTACCCACACCATTTGTGGGGGTATGGAAAGGCGTTAAGTAGCCTTGCTAACCCACGGCTCGATCTTAAGTAGCCTCATGATCTATGGGGATATCATTACTCCCTGGATGAACCTCTATAATCCACATCATGTGAAGAATATATGGAAATTGAGGTCTTTCTAATCGAACTCCAAGGTCCAATGATGGTGATCTATGTATGACTTATATTTTCTATAACCCATACTAATCTACTTAGGAATAGAATGTACATTATATGTCATCACTTTCACCATTTATGGTCCCCTTAGAGATTACTCACCAGCATCTATCTAGCACATGGGCGACCTGAAGTGTCTCTTGTACTGGGCGTCAAAATATGTCATACGGTTGGTAAAGTGGAAGCTGTTATTGTTTGAAAACTCTACCACTTGAATGTGATCCTACCAACTCTGACCAATATCTAAAACACAATCCATTAGCATATCCTCCAACACATGGATAATTCACTCAATGTGTCCATTGGTCTGGGGGAGAAAGACTATACTCATCCACATCTAGGTCACGAATTCCTCCCATATGACTCTCCACAATCGTGATGTAAAATACACATCAATATTAGAGACAACAATAAGGGAACCCCATGATGGAGAAAAATTTCTTATTTATAAAACTACCTCAAAATCCCTACTGAACTCTACCCCCTAATAGCAAGGAAGTGCACTTACATCATGTGTCCATCAACTATCAAAAACATGGAATAACCTCTCTTTTCTGTGAGTGAAATCCCCATGATAAATTAAATGGATTTTCTATCACATTCCCCCTATGGGATCGGAAAATGCTATAACAAAATTTCAAGAACTAAGTGAGTATCCTTCTCCAACAAGTAGGCAGTCCATTGAAAGATGAACTCCACTATTCTTTATCTCATTCCCAGCCATTAACATTGTTGCTAAAGGGCTCTGTACATCTTCCCCACACTAGGATGTACATCTTGTGGTGAAGTGTGGAACTCTCAAATCACCTCCTCCCTCAATGTGATTATAACCAATGTTCACCCATATAATAAGATGATAGGATTCCTTCATTATGAATATCTATATGGTGAGTGTCATGTGGATATCTGATCACATAATACCTCATAGTATATATCTTTTAACTAGGACTCTATCAAAGGCTTGAGGAGTGAAGGAGTCAACACACCGATTACAGAAAATTTTTACCCTCTAGTGCTATGAGGGCTAGCTGCTTGGAGGCTAACATCTCTGAGGCCTCTGACACTAAAAATTCATGGGACTTCTTGTTAAGGGAATCCACTACATTGTTTACTCCAACCAAAGTATTGACTATCTCAATGTTATAGTCCTGAGAAAATTACAACCACTGTTAATATCTCAGTTTCAAGTCTTTCTTTTGTGAAGATATACACGAGCCTCTAGTAGTCTAGGTAAGCCATAAAGTAATCCCCCAAGAAGTTAGTGTCTCCAAATCCTCAGTGCGAAGAGTATATATTCAACTATAATTTGTAAGTCATGTATGTTTTCTCTTGGGGTCTCAACTGCGTCAACCCGTATGTGATAAATACCTACTATAAAATCAATATATTACCAAGACCTGAGCATGATGGATTTCAATACACTCTGATATTCATTCTTTCATATGTTTGTCTCAAAACTAGATCACTCGTCAAAATCAGCATCAACTCCTCAAAATACCTCTTGCACTGCTCATACTAGGTAAACAAATTCCCTTCTTATGTTTGGGTGGTTAATGTGGAATCAATTCTGGAGTCGTTTGACATAAGCCTCCAATAGTAATGTAAAAAAGAAAAGAAATATCAACACTTATGACACATTCTTGGTTAAATCCAATGAACACAATACATCGATATTTGCTGGATTTTTTGCCATACCATGCTTAGAAATGGCATGTCCTAGAAAGTGAAAATTTGGAATCTGGAACTGGATGTTCGAGGTATTTCTGAAAATTTGGTGCTCTCAAAGAAAGTATAGGACGATTCTCTAGTTCTCTTCATACTCCTGATCTAATGTATAGTAGAAGTGGATGTTTTCAACGAAGACAATAATAAACTGTTCCATATAAAACTGGAAGAACTAATTCATTAAATAAATAAACACAATGGTGTTATTCATTACACCAAATAGCATTAGTTGGAAGTAATAGTGTTTGTAGTGACATCAGAACTCCATCTTTAGAATGTCAACCTCAGAGACCCACAAGAACTAGTAGTTAGACCTGAGATCAATCATTGAGAACCACCACACACCTTTCAACTATTCAAGTAGTTAATCAATTCTAGAAAAAGGGTTAATTTTTTTTATAATGGCCTGGCTCAGGAAATGATAATCCATGCAAAGCAACATGCTAGAATCTTCTTTTATCACAAAAAAACTGGAGATCACAAGGGGGACACACTGGGTCCGATGAAACATTTCTCATAAAGGTCCTCCACCTATAACCATAACTACCAGAGCACCATAGGGTCCATTATATATTCTATAGAAGGGGTTGGAGGTGTTTCAGGATGCATGTCAATAAAAAATCCATATACCACCTTGGAGGTAGTCTCAGAATGTCCTTGGAGAAGACATCCATGTAATCCCCCATAATTGAAGGAATACTGATGTATAAAGAGCATAACGCACCGTGATCTATAATAACTAATAGATGGTAGATGGGCTATAACCTCCTAGTCATAGAACCCACTTTCTATGAAATGGGATGACTCTCACGAGAAACAAGAATCTAGTCTCATTAGTGCAGATGCATCTGACCTGTCTTTGGGGTTATTTAATCTAGGCTCAAAAAAACGACACTGAATCCATACCCAAGACGAAATCATAGGGTTCCATTGTGACATAAAAATGTTCCCATGTGAATCACTCTCTACTAATCGTTATATCAAAGTATCAGTAGACAAGAGATACATAAGAAGTGTTCCCTTTACGAACCTCAAGACGAAGCAGTTGGGCCAAGAAAATCAACTAGGAGCACTATCTCTCACATAATGAGTATAGAGATAAAGGAATTATTGTATCAATTTTATAATAATATCAAATAATGATAATAATAATAAACACGAATCATGCCTCTTATCATCTCATATATTATTGTATCATTAACCTACAAAGCCTATAGATTTTGGTGGCCCCATCCCCTAGCTCCTAGAGGATGACATGGGCCTCCTGGTGGTGTTCGTAGATGTATTTCATAAAAATGTACACCACCCATAGCTACTCCTACTCCTCTATCAGCTCCACCTCCCCTATGGGCCACACTATCCTCACATAAAAGGTCCCTAATCATGGAACCTCCTCCTCCATTGTGGTCTATCAACTATATTCTTGGGATGATTTGCTTTCTTGGTTGGGTAGTATCATTCCATGTGACCCCGCCCATCACAATACTATAAAACATGGTCTATCCAGTGCTAGGTAATTAACTGCGCTAGATAACAATTATGTCAAATACAATCTTTTTCGGCGCTAAAAAATAATTATTAATGTGGGTCTTTAACAACACTAAACGGCTCTTTTAAAATGGAACATTTATCAGTACTTTTAAATAATCAAAGATAAATGGGGTCTTAAAATTTCTTGTAAATAAGCGCTATTAATGGGGATATTTATCAGTTATATTTTACATGAAAGGCACATAAGGCCTCCAAAAATTAATTTTTTGGTCGGGGTACCCTGATTTTCTAACATTCGATAGATTTTGAAAATCGTTAATGGGGGTCATATTTTATTTCTTTCATGAAGACTGATCTAATTCATAGGTTTTAAATTAATTTTGATATTAAGGGTTTAAAATTTTATCATTTTTAACATTTTAATTTTATTTATAATTAAATATATGCATGTTTTATTATATTTCCATATATTAAATTAGTCATATATATAAATATATCAACATATGAATATATAAATGTATATTGTCATATATGTATATAAATAAATATTCAAAAAAATGTATTTAGAAAGACATATAACCTTTTTTATAATATATATACATATATGTGTGTGTGTATTAATAAATTGATAAATATTTACATTATATTCTAGTTTTATTAATGAATATAATATATATTATATTTAAATAAATATTTGTCTATATATATATATATCACAGACACATAGTTTTTAAGTTTATTTTAAAAAATATATTAATTTTTGTAAATATATATTTATATATATAACGGAAATATCATTGAACTGATAGAAAAATAACATGCTATAGTTGTACAGGCGTTCCATCATTGATGGAGAGGTAAAGGGTTTTAATCCAGGAGGGTGCGCATAAGGCTAAAAATTAGAAAGGAACTGATAATGGGTGGTGTGGTGGAAATCACTGATATGATGTAACGCCCCGACCCTAGAAGCCCAGAGTTGCTGCATCATTACATAACATTGGAATGATCACAAAAGATCATGTCTCTGAAGACCGATTAGTTTAGTATCCTTGGAAGTAATAGATACATTCATAAGGTTTACATTAAATCATAAAATGGAAAACTACAACAACATTGTTTCCATAGACAACTCTAAGATCCCATAGACTTCCCTACAGGTCAGTCATAAAATACTTCTTCACATCCTGGGAAAATAAAACATAGAAAGGGGTGATCTCATATGCTCAGTAAGGATAACAATATAGCAGAAACTTTCATAATTAAGCATAAACATTTAAGGAAATATAGAGAACAAAAAAAGACCTTTAAACCAAAACTTTATTATAATACAGAAAATATAAATCAAAATAATGTCATTTACCTACTCACATGGATATTCTACTTGTTGAATAATCACATTCAATATCAATATCCACTTTCATAATGGTGGAATGCATAATGCCAAACTTTCATAACCCCAAGGTCAAGGTCTTCTGCCTATACTACAAATAATATTTTGTCAGGGCCTTTTGCCAAGACACTAGTTTGTCTCATGAGACCTATCGATGCATCGAGGATTTATAGTGGGCTCCACCCATCACTTACTTAGTCAATGCATTCCTCATATAAAATGTTTTCAACATAACATAAACATTTGAATTAAAACAACCATACAAAATTTCAATCTGTTATTCATAAAACATGAATGGTACGAAATAACACATCCAAAGTCTAACATATCACAAAACCTTCAATACAATATGGATGTTTTTTATCATAATAAATCAAATTCAAGCAAACATAAAATACATCATATGATGTTGGCATAGATGAAATCAAAACATTTTAGATAAATATCTCTCTATATATTGAAATATTTTAATGGTCACATAATTATGGAAGAAATCATTTAAATTTGAAAACATTTATAAGCTCGTAAGGGAATATTCAACGATGTTATAATGGCGAAAAAGAGCTACACCCTCCGTATATGTTAAAAAACATTCTTAACTTAATTTTGTCAAAAAGGACATAAAGTACCTTGTTTGGAAAACGACGGAAAGATTCCTTTCAAAACAATTAAGGTCAAATAAGGGTAAAAATGAATTTAACTCATAGTCTAGTAAATAGTAAAAACGTCTTGTAATACATTTTTAGAAAACATGGATGTGGATGATAAAGAGGTCCCAATAGATACTTACGTAAAAACAACCTCATATAATAAAAATATTGTGAAATTAACCCTTACCTTGTAATTTTCCATTATATGATTTGTTATGTAAGTAATGTTTGTTATGGATAGGATGTATCTTATTCATATTAAGAATGATATTATGTCTTTAAACATTATTTTTAATCATCTATGGAAAATTAGTCTTGAATGGATACGATGGGTAATGAATCATAGTGCGTTCGTGGAGAAGGTAATCAGTAGGTACGCATGAGTGACAATATCATTATTTTGATATTAAAATAATATATAATTGAATGTTATATCATATATAAAGAATAATTATCTTGTTATATTTATTATTTACATCAATTACACATCATTATTAGACCCATCCAAAAAATAATGTATTGAATATCAATTACACCATGACGTGGAGACGGTAAGCCGTACGTACACAAGTATGGTGACACGTCATTCGAAAGATGGATAAAATAATGAATAATGGTTGTACCATATTTATAATAAATCACATTATATAGAAGATACTAGATTTATTATTTTATAATGGAAGCAACAATGAAAGAGGAATCAAATGATGAAAGGAACTTCATAGAGGTGATGAAATATTTACCTCTTCTTCGGGTTCTTCCTTTTAATTTGATCAAAAGGGATCTATAGGTTGTCTTTATGACTAAAGTAACGCCTCTATGATTAAGGGAGGACAGTTGAAAGGGTATTTGGTTAGGGGTTGGCCGAGTTAAATGGATTTGAATATTTGAATTTGAGAGAAGGTGGAGTGCCCTTTTTAAGAGGGGTGAGGGGCACCTTAGTAAAAGCTAGAAATATTATTTTATAATAAAATTATTTTCGTTTTCCATTTTCAATAAAATGTATTATTTAAAGTTTAAGGTGGTTATGGTTATAAAACCACTCATACAATTGGTTTTATATAGGTTAGGGTCACATATTAACTTTATCTTTTAGATTTAACTCTTAGTTAAGTAGTTTGACATTTACCATGTCTCTTTGTATTTTTATATTATATGGATAATAAACATACTATATACATACAAGAGAACCCCAAGTGGTTCATGAATGATAAATATATCATTATATAATTATTTTCTATGAACCTTATATTTTTATAAGTAGAATATTAATTAATAATATATTTTTTGTTTTAAAAACTATTTTATGTCAATTTTGACACTATTTGGTATTTTGTTTTTTCTAAATTTATAACAGCATTATTAGTTAAAAAAATTCATCTAACCAACCCAAATATGTCATATTAACCTATAAAATTAGTGGAATTCATAAAAAGTCTCAAATTAAATTTATTTGAATATTTATAATATCAATTATCTTAATATTTCATTAATTAGGTAATTTATGTATCATCGTTGTGTCATAAATAAATTAACTTATTTAAAGTCTAAAAGGTAAAAATAAAATAAAATTATGTATTAAATATGTTTATCTTTCTAATTTATATTTATAATCAAATATATCTTATGTGTAACTCTATATTAAAAATGATTTTGTAATTAAACATTTATTTTAACTCTTTTAACACTTCATTGAATTAAATAATAATAAATGTCCTAATCTAATCCAAGTGGAGAAAAGAGTTTGATATATTATTCCTAAGGTTGTTTTTGGACGAATTATACTTATCCAATGGAATTAGGACCAATGCTAGGGTAATAATAATATCATTTTTACCCTTAATTACCCAATTTTCTTTTAACCATGGTAAATAAAAGTAAAAAAGTTATTATTCACCATTAATTATTTTTATCTTATTGAACCAAATTTTACTTATTGATATCAACTGTGTCTCTTGGATTTAAAAAATTCAACTCACAGAAGTGGTAAAATTAAGTTTTATGTAAATTTTCAAATGCTCCTTAAAGGTGGGTAAAAGACTGTAAAAAGTTCAATAAAATTTTTATATATCTAAAATTATTATATATTTACTCCAATGAATTAAATTGAACATATATAAGGATTATGTATCTATTTTGACCTAAAATAAATTTTAATAAAATAAAAATTTATTTAAATAAAAAATTGGTTTTAAACTATAACTCATTATTTTTAACTATTCATCAAAAAATGAAAGTTTTTAGAAAAATAACAAAAAATCACCCTTAGCTAATTTTGATATTTTGAATCCAAAAATGAAGTCCATATTGAGTGATAAAATTTATAAAATTTTAAAATGCGAGTATCATTATTCATAGCGGCTAGTTTGATTGGTTGTGATGTGTTAGAACTCGAAGTTGCGTACAACACACACAATTGTATTATTCAAAGAGAAGTATACCGTGGATGTTTGGGGTGTTAAATATGGGGGGGTGGATGAATTTCTATTAAAGAAGTTATGTAAGTGATAATAAAGGGTTTGGTCTCATAGGTGTCTGAAAAAAATATAATTTTACCCCCTTTAACAAAGTTTCCTTTATCAGTTCTTTTATAGCACTGATAAAAATTTAAGTCTTTTAATTGTAATAGGTTTGCTAGAGATTTTTTATCACTAATAAAGAAATTTTTGGTAGCTATTAATGACTTATTTTTTAGTTGTGTCATAGGTGAAGAATTACACCTCTCTATGTTTCCCTGTTGATCTGCGCTGGCTATATCCATGTGCGTGAACCTAGTCACAAGAGGATCTCATGCGCTAAGATCCCAGCACCTAGAATATTCTATCTTCTACAGATGTCTCATCTCTATGGTTCCCTCTACCAACTCTATCTATATAGAATCTCTCTGATAGAAAGCACTCTATCTTGAGTGACTGCTTCAGCACACTGATACAGGTGAGGATTCACAAGTGTCTAAAGTATGGATTTTTATACAGAGTCCCTATCCATACTTATTTTCTCATAAGTAGATGTCCCATATCATATCATGGTAGTACTGTGTAAGGTCTATGAACCCCTCATCATACTCATCCACTGCCATCCCACCCTATTGTAGCTTGAAATGATGATGGATTCAGATTGAGGAAAATCAAGATGTGTAGTACTCCTCACGGAAAAAATTCTCGATGTTGGTCTGTGAGAGTGTTGACTCATACAAAATCTGTGTAATGGGGCTCCACAATAAACCATATGATCCATGGAAAAGGATAACTACAAGTGAACCAAATTTATCAATCAGTGTCTGAACAATTCTGATGATAAAGACCACCAACTATACTCAATCATATACTTCCCGAGGATCTGGCTCACAAAAAAACCTCAATAACCTATGATGTTTGAAATGGCAGAGCATGCTAAGCCTGCGTGCATCCTCTGCAGGATTTGTTGGAAAAGTCTACAATTCAATGGTTGGATATTCGATTACCTGCCCTCCATGAGGAACGGTATCCCGAGATGGAAATTGAACTGAGGCCTTATCGATCATCGAATTGTCATCATGAACTAGTGCGGGATCATTTCAAATTGTCATGGTGAATGAATTTTGATATTTATAAATATGTACTAAATTGAAATGATAATATATATATTAATCATAAATAATGGGGAGCTATCACAAGATGAAAACTAAAATACTTAATCCCATTAGATGCATTTACCATCTATACATGTAATAAATTTATAGGCAGGCTGAACCGACTATAAGGTATTCGGGGTCTAGGAGAAAGGATACTTTGGTCATTACACTGTCACAAGATTCCCATTCTTGAGATCTAAACTCGAGACACATTGATGATTTTTCCCTAATCCCAAACAATTCCCTTAAAGGGATACATCTAAACAACATCCCATTGAATAAATTTTCTCATACACTAATCTCTCACTACTCAACCCAAGATGGGGTTCGAGACACAACTACCCCAAGCCTGCCTCTAAAGGTCAGGATGTGGTGAAAAGAACCAAAGGAACAAATAACTTATGTAGGTATAGACATGTATACCTATATTCACACACATATCCATCTTGAAAAAAATGTATAGAAATATAGTAAAAGGTATAACTATTAAATAAGGTGTTCTAATAATGCATGATCCTCTAGTCAAAACAAATGTATTGTAGTGTAAAATGGAATGTAAATGGGAAAAAATACACACCCAACCAGTTATATTTCTCAAACTAAATAATAGGGAAAAGTTATCATATGAAGATCTCGTTTATTGAATCCCAAACTATAACCATCATACATGGTCCAAGAACCTTGTATCCCTAAACTCCTATGTAGAATCGGTTGACCTGTCCATCTTATGCAAAATACAGAACATGTGGGGGAAAATCTGATATCTGTCTGAGTATATAGATACCTAGTAGGATTTGCTAAAATATTTTGGTTGGGAACTATGTTAAACAGTTGAAAAAAAAGACATTAAATTTAAAAAGGTAAATTTAAAGAGTACAAATCAACCAAACCAAGTGTGTTAAATTTCGCTCGTCCAATCATAAGGGGATAAACACGGTGAGTAGATGAACTACCCATAGAGTCAACACCACCTATAGATTGAGGGATTATTCATCCAACCATTATAGGCTAATATCGGAAAGCACATGAAATACCCAACATGTCTTTGCCTCTCCTCGAAGTTGTGAAACCAAATCCACAGTGTGGATATAGACCATGATTATATATGTAATTAGTAAAAGAATACCCATTCTAGAGATTAAGTTGATATCCATCTAATATTTCATCCGAAGATGAAGAGTATTCAACTGTTCCAAATGTCCATCATTGATTTGCAACATCTCAAGTGCCTTCTCAGAAGAAACCATCCAAATATAACCATATATTTTAACTATGTCACACATTTGAGGGGCCACAAAAATAAATTAGAGGACTCATGTCATAGAATTATGGTGGCGGGGGGGGGGGGGGGGTTTAACTCTATAATTGTCCATATAGGACCCTCACACATGCCCATGGTGGATTTCACTCTGATGGTTGAAGAACCATGCCCATCCCGACTGGAGGGTGTCATTCTAAGTCATCAAGGAACCCTAACCTTCCCCATAGGAGGGTGTAACTTTTCTAGTAGAGGACCCATTCCTAGAACAAAATGAAGTTTATACTCAAATCCATAGTGGAAACATGCCATATATGGAAGTAGGTTTCCACATGGATGGTCAAGGACCCATGCCCACCCCAGCTAGAGGTTGAAACTCCAAGTTATTGATGACCCTTACCCCGACCCATAAGAGGGAGCCACTCAGAAGGCCAAGGACCCATTCCTATCCCTATTGGAGGGTTCCTCTTTATGAAATTGAGGACCAAGGGCCACCCCTTCAAAAGGATCCACTCAAAAGGATGATTATTTGTGGCTAGCCCTACTGGTGGGTTCCACTCTATGTCATTGATTACTCATACCCTGCTCCGATGGAGGGTTCCACTCAAAAGGTTTCCAGTGATCCTTTATGATCATTATCATCGTTGAGAATCATCTAAATATGAACTATTCCTGGAACATATCACATCATATCTCTAAATTCACACAAGATGTAACCATCTTGTTCTATAAGTAAAACACTCTATATTGGATACTCGTAGGCCAATTTTATAGTTCAAATGAAGGAGATATAAAACATTTATGTTTCATGTAAAGGGACAAAGGGGTACATGGTGTGTGAGAGGACCCAAATGATGTGTGGTCCCGTAGAAGAACTTTCCCATGTACTTGGTCAATACACAGATCCTTGTCTATGTAGTTGTACAAGTTGTTCTAGTGGACTACACGGTGTGTCCATGTTAATTGGGATTTGGTCATGGCTGTATTCTTTAGTAAATGATGTGTTTCCACACATGGGGTATCAGCCATGTGGTTGAACTGTGTTCATATACTCAATACATGTCCATGTACCTGGTATTGTAATTCTTTATGGTATCTCTCCCGTGTGATCCATTACATGGTTTTCCTAATTGGGGAAGGGATACACAGTGTGTAAAAAGGATACACACTTTTTCACCATTATGTTTTCGGAAACCCAACCAGCGACCACCAAGTGGAATACATGTCATGTGTTCAACCTTAAAAATGGAATGTAGTTTTATTTTTAATAGGAATCCAAAATAATCATTCACCTTGAATAAGTCATCCCGAATTTCAATTTCGGCCTATCTATGACTGAAAATGGGAGATCTAGATGTGGTTTGCAGATCTCGACCATCGCTCATCGAAAATCAGCTCTAGATGAAGTTTGGGGTTTTTTCACAAGAACCACATGCACCACACCTCCCCATAAATTATTTCATGATTTGAAATCATAATTAAATTATTTTGTGCCTCACATGATTCCTAGATCTGTTCTTTTTATTTTGATGAAATATTTTCATCCAAAACTGCAATGAATCTGGTGGACTGATGGGGCTTGGAACAACTGGGAAATTTCCGAACTATGATCTAACGGTGCATCGGGTGATGATCATGAAGAAAAAAGTGGAAAAATCACCATAAAAATTGTTTATACATCATTGACTAAGTGTTCTTATTCAACTATTAGGAACATGGATCCTAGGGATAGAGAATAATTGAATAATATAATTCTGGTACTCACCACATGAAATGGATACAAATATGGGTATTGATTAATGAATGAAAATTGATCAAATAAAATATTTAATAAAAGGGAATAAAAACTAAAAATTATGTGATTTAAATTTATTATGGAACATTTTTTGATGAAGAAAATGATTAACAATGATCAAAAGTTGTCATTGTGTTTTCTATGCCCGGATCTGCTCTAATCTAGAGTTTCATCATTGCCCGATATGATATTCATAATAGAGGAGGAATGAAGAACACTGGATTTATACTAGGGTACATGTGGCTAACTATGGATAAATAATATTTTCTGTATTCTTACAGAGTTATCCATTGTAGTGAAATGATTTAATTAACTAATTTTATAATTAATTAATTATCATAACATATTTCCAATGAGTGAGGGGTCTAAATGTCCCATGCTGAGCCATTTTATCACGCGCCTAGGGTAAACACTATATTCTAGACTCAAATGTGGTCTCAAATTTCATATTTATGATACCATTTAATTTTTAACATATTTTTTAAGAAGTTATGCGCACACAATATAAAATATAGTTATTATTTTTATTAAATTAGTTCTGGGTATACCGGGCCGTGGAATGACAAGCCAACTCAGAACCTAGTTTTGGAAATTTATATAAAAATATTTCAAAGTATTACAATGAAAAAACTAGTTCTGCATATATGAAATCACCTTTTTGGTAAAAAAATATTCATTAATTTTGAGATTGTTAAGGATATTATGTTATTTATGAAATGATCTAAGTGGACCCTTTATCATTATCATGGATATTTTTATCAAATGTATTATTTCATAATTTATTAATTTTTAGAAATATCTAGTCTGATGTTATCCAATTTTGTGTTTAGTTAATGTCTAGATACTGGAGTATTGAATTTTCATTATATAATGGAACATTGGATCAATTAGAAATTGATTTTAGTGCTTTGGGAATGAAAAAATATTCTTGAATACTAATTATTTGAAGAAAAGATGATACTATGGAGGAAATTAATTAAAGGATAGAATTAATCTTTCTAGGTAAGTATATTTCATTATATAATTGGTCAGTAGGGTAATGAAATTACTCAACCATATGAAAAGGATCTTAATAAAAAATGATATCCTCTTAGGACTATTTTTTTGGAATAGACAGTCTTTTTAACACCTCATTGATTTATCATTTTGTGGTTGATGTGATCAATCACACTATTATGACAAATGTTTTCTATCTCTCTCTATCATTAATTATACATTTCATTTTCCTGCATTACCATATTTTCATTTCTCCCTAAAACTATCCTATTAGAAAACCTTGTTATGTGTTATTTCTGATGAACTTCATATTTCCCTTTACCTCTTCTCAATAAGAATTTTTATTATAACTTTTTACGATGCTGTTTTCGAAAAAAACCAATATAAAAATATAAAAACCATTAATATGAATCAAAATTTAAAATTTTAAGGATTTAATTTATTATATTAGTTGATAATTTGATACCCCATTATGTTTAAGAGTACATTATGTTTGATATTACAGACAACAAACAACACCATGCTTAATTAAACCACTATGTATAATTATTTAATTTTGATTATAACCTAGCTGTTGAATTGGAAGATATTAATAGTGTTAAATATTTTATGAAATATATATAAAGTAACTACTAAATATAGATATATTGATTTCTTCTTCGGTAAAATGAGATCATTTATTAGTAACTTCATTTTATTCCTTAAGAATACTTTTTCTTTAAAAAAAATTTGTTTTACTTCTGTGAGAAAATAATATAAATAATGAATACAAATTTTGTAAATTTTTATTAATAAAAATCCTTCTGAAAATAAAAATTTAAAAAATTATCATAGAGAAAAATGTTGATAATCATTTAAAAACATTGATATCTCAATGACTAGTGAAAAATAATGATTTTTTTTTGGAAACTATATTTTATATTGAAGAATTTAAAAAATAAAATTTTGTTTTAAAATGATTTATAAGTAAAATTAGTTCAATTTTATTAATAACAATACAATTAAGTTAATTTGAATTCATTTTATTGTAGAATTAGTCATAAAAAATGATGATACTTTAAAAGATATTTGTATGGAAAAAATATTTCTCTTTGTGTTTTATGTTTTTATCTAAAATTAATATATACCACTTATAGAAAATTTAATTTGAAAACACGATAACATATTTGGAATAAATACACCAAATTTTGGTAAATAGATAGCTTTTATTTTTATACATTATGAATTGTAATTGTGATAAAATTTTGCACCTCGATAAAGGGTAAATCATGTTAACATATAATAAAAGAAAATTCTATGTTCACCATTTAAAAACACCATATTGGAAGGAGGATGTTTGACCTTTATCACCTTATTATTTAAATTGAATTGTTTATGTGACATATGTTTATGAAAAAAAACCACATAATATTTAAATTAAATAAAATTACAAAATTGCACTATCTTTTAAATATCTCTTATTTTTTAACATAAATAAAAAATAACATTATGAACTAATATTAATTGTTTTTCTGAATTATGATTTTATTTTTGTTATGGTAATTTATATATAATTGTTATTATTATATATTTACCATAAATTCTTACACAAGACTGACATAATATTTATTCAATTTATAGAAAAATAAAATAAATTATTTACAAATTTTATAATTAATATAATATTAGTGATTTACAATGTTACACGAATTTTATAGCTGAATATGAAAAATTAATATTTAATTAAAACAATATATTAAAATTACATCTTTACCATTTGGAATTTAATGTTGAATTAAAATAATAGTATGAAAAATGACATTAATGATATTTTATGGAAATAATATTATATTAAATTATTTAAAAAATTTAAAACATGAAAAGAGATTAAGTGGGATGATTTTATGTATAAAATTTTACCCCTTGGAAATTTATGATCCATGTTTGACATTAAATATTACACACCATGATTTTATGAAATATTTATCTTTAAATATTTTTATTTTTTCAGAAGCATGTGGTGCACAAAACAATGAGTTTAAATGAACTGCAATATAAAAATAAAATATTATTATTCATACATGAAGGGTATAACATAGATGTTGAAATTTTTAAAATGAATAATAAAGACCATATTATTAAATATATTTTATAATTCTTATGAAGTATACAATTAATTTTCTTTAATGTTATTTTATTCTTCAAAATTATATTTTTTATCTAAAAATGATTTTCTAAATTTTTATTAGAGAATAAATATAATAAATTTTTAAAAACATAGAAAATGTATATAAAACATAAACTAGTTTTTTAAAATTTTCAAGAAAAAATTATCTTAGGATAATTTGTTTTGAATTTTTTAAAAAGATTGGAATTTTAATTAATAGTGAAAACTATTAATTTACATTGAAAATTTTAATTTTTTTAATGATTAAAAAAGTATAATTATAATTATTATTAGTTTTAAAAATTTATTATTTATGTTTTGTTATAAATAATCTAAGTTTTGTCTTTCAATTTAATTTTATATATTAATTTAGTATAGAAATTTTTATACCTAAAAAGGTCATATTTCGGGAAAAATGTTTTTTAGTTCATTTTTCTAGTTAAGTATTAGATTTAATTCAGCCACCTATATTTTTTTTAAATTTATAAAAATTGATATTTTATTTGGAAATAGGATGTCAATTTTTTTTTAATATAACCCTGTTGTATTTTGGTAAATATAAATAGTAACATTGGAAATATTTATTACCACTATTTAGGGTA
Source organism: Viscum album (assembly GCA_963277665.1). NCBI lineage: Eukaryota > Viridiplantae > Streptophyta > Magnoliopsida > Santalales > Viscaceae > Viscum > Viscum album. Next base: position 67,504,980 of record OY728139.1, read on the forward strand.
AGTCAGATAATTAAGTGTAAAATAATATTATATGGCCTATATAATTAAACTAAAACTTTCTAAAATTTAATTGGATGAGAATGGTTTGGATATAATCATCCATGGGTATAATGTTTGACCATTTTATGAAACTTATTTTGCATTAAGTCCCATAGAGTTTTTTATTTAATGAAAAGCCAAACAGGGCATACTATTGGTTTTAATAAGTATAAAATTTTTAATATGTGATTATATTGAATTTATGTTCAACCATAAATTTTATTTTGAAATATAAATTATTTATCCAGATCATAGTAATGTATTTTTTTTAGAATAAATAATTTCATTAATTTGTCACACAATGATGAGGTAGTAATTATTAAATTAATATGAAAATAAAATAAATGATATTTAAAATATTAAAATAAATTATATTTAAGATATTTAAGTTGATATCTTAACCCTATAAATTATCATGACATAAATAAGATATAATTAATTTGTATATACAAATATAACTTATTTATTTGTGGTTTTTAATGTTAATGTAATTAATAGTGCCCAAATTGACAATTATGATATTTCATGAATATAATATTTTTTAAATCATTTAAAAATATAATATAATCACAAATGGTATAATTATTGTATAAAATATATTCCATTATAAATATATGGGTATTTTGGAATTATCATTATCAAGAATAGTTTTATTATATTTTAATATTTAGTAAAATTATAAAATTTCCCTCACGTCATTTATAAAAGGGAACCCCTTATTTCACTTCATTAAACAACTTTGAGGCATATATATTAACAATCCTAATCCCATTTATATTCTAAACAAACTGTTTTTATGTTCATGTTATTTCTCCCATCCAAAAGACCTACCTTAGGCCCCTTAAGAAATGTCATAAAGGATCACCTTTATAGAAAAGATAATTGTCTTTACTGATTATTTCAAATTCCATTCTTCTTATTCCTCCAGTTAATATATTATAACCAACATAAAATAAATTTACATATAATATATTTAATTATATGTTATTTTTATTATGATACAACCATATTCTAGATTTATTCATTCCCATAAAAAATAAACTCATCTTGCTGACGTACATACGACTTACCATATCCACGTATCACTGTAATTCATTTTTTTACCACCAGTTTACTTGGATGAATATAATTATGGAAATAATGGATATATATAATACTTATGGAATTATATTGATACTATAAAATTAATTTATCATCCATTTCTCACCCCATTCAGAATTAATGGAATGATACCATCACTTGTGCATATTTATGGCCTATCGTCTCTACAAAGCGATGCGACTCATTTTCCATATCCATCATTAAATAATGGTTTTAATAATATATTATAAAATAAAATATTATTATTATATAATTGATATAACCTTTTATATGATTAATCTATATCCCAAGTACATGAACCAGATTTTGCATGCCACAAAATGCATTGAAAAAATAAAGCAATTAACACCCCAAACAATGGTAATAATAAAATATTATTAATGATCGAGTGGTAATAGGTTATATAAGGATTATTTATGATATAATATATATTAATATGTGTATATTATAAATTAATAAAATAATTGAATTTATTATAAAGGAGGTTAAATCACCCTCCACTAAAAAAGTGCAATGTAAAGGATCTCTCTGAACCTCTATATTTCCTTTGGGTTGCATTTTATCTATCACTAACTCAATTTGTCACATCATTATTCATATATAATTATCATATATTCAATTTATATATACAAAAAACATGAACTCAGATAAATTAATCTTCTTTTGTAGGTAATTACATGTTTCAAAGTGTTTTCCTTACAATTCATCTCGATGAGACAACCCAATTAAAGGTATCCTCTCTATTTCTTACACATTTTCATGTATACTACATGAAATAAATTAATACTAAAATATTTTGATAAAGTCACATAATATATCCCGAAAAATATGTGTAAATAATTATTGTTTAGCATCTTAAATGGATCTTTATTATTTTCATTAAAATCTTGTTTAATTGGAACATTTATAAATTTACCTAATCAATTGTTTTAAAAAAATAAATTTATTTTGGAATTATTTATTCATGATAGATTCTTATATTTTCTATATTTATTTCCAATAATGATTTAAATACCTTATTTCATGTATTCTATTATGATACACCCTTAGGTTATGCCTTATGGCATGATTAGTAAACCTATTTCTTTCCATGGGTAACCAATATGTTTATTTCTCATGTATGTTTATTATTGTTGAACACATATGTTTGTAGATATTATGATGGGTGCACATAGATAGTGTGATAATGAATTGGGTATTTTTTAGACTGTTGATACATTAGGAATGTTGTTATAGAGTAAACATAATCCATTATGGGACTCTATCTACCATGTGATATGTTATTGGTAGTTTTCTTGACTCATATTTTTTCATGATTAAATGTTTCAACGTTCTACATGATATTAATCCACATGTTTATTTTACATTATTTCTTTTTATTATATAATTTTATTACTTCTAGATTATTCTCTATGATTTATTTATAAATTTATTCCCTCAATGTTCTTTTTAGCTAACCATTTTCTCTATCTTTTCCACATATTATACTATGGTGTTGTAAGAGCGCAAGGGTATTTAGGATCTCATTAAAGAGAATAATTGAAAAAAAAAATATTCTAGATTCATGATTTTTTATTTATTTACATAGTCTTCCAAAGACACATGAATTTTAAATCCCTGGATTGTATTTAATTTAAAATTATGCACAATTATGTAATAATACATGTAAACAACAAAGGACATTATAGTTGTTATTGGAGGCCTATCTAGTTATTTTTAGGGATTAAGACTATAAATATTTATAAAGAACCCTATGGAAAATTATATCACCATGTATAACATATATTGAAATGTAGGGAACCATATGTTTTGATAAACTTATCATTTAAATTTACTCCTTCTATGTTCATATATTACGTTTTATATGCTAGTTAAAAAATTATTCAAGACCCATTATTTTTTTATTTATTTAGTGTGAAATAATAGAACACATGCAAAAAACCATTATTATAAGGAATGTGATGATTTAACTAATGAGATGCTAAACCTGATGAGAACAACAACTACTATGTTCATGATAGTACTAGATCAATTGGATTATGTTGTGGATAATAAATTGAATAATGTAGAATAACCTCATTATCTGATGAAATATCCAGTTTCAATTTAATCATTTATTTGAAAAAGGAAACATAACATTAGTGTATCATCTGATGCTCACATAATATAGAAATGGATTACAACCATTGAGAAAATATTCTTAGTACTCGAATTCCAAGAATAAGAGAACATCATTTTGGTGATCTATTATTTATATGGGGATACTTATCTGTGGTGAAGATGATAAAAATACTAATACTAAAGGAGGATTGATTCCATATATTGGTTAGGATATAATAAAATATTTTTCAATAAATATTTTCCTTGAACTACCAATGTAACGCCCCGACCCCAGTTACCTAGAGTCGGTGCCTTATTAAATAACATTGGCATGATCATAGGAAAGATCAAATCTCGAAAGACCAATTGGTTTAGTAGCCTTGGAAACACTAGACATATTCATAAGGTTTACATTACATCACAAAGTGAAAAACTAGTACAGCAACATAGTCCCCATATTCAACACCCGTATCCCCACATACTATCCCTACAGGTCATTCATAAATTACTTCTTCACATCCTGGGATAAATAAAACATAGAAAAGGGGTGATCTCAAATTCCCAGTAAGGATAAAAATATTGAAGAATCTTTCATAAATAAGAATAGACATTTAAGGCAGTGTATAACTAAAACAAAAGCCTTTTAAACTTGAAATTCAACATAGTAAGGAAAAAATAAAATGAAATAATGCCATTTACTTATTCACATGGATATTCTACTAATCGAATAATCACATGCAATATCAATAACCACTTTCATAATGATGGAATGCATAATGCCAGACTATCATAACCACATAGCCAAGGCCTCATGCCAAGACTACTAATAAGATTTTTCCAAGGCCTTGTGACAAGACAATAGTTTGTCTCATGAGACCTACCGATGCATTGATGAGCTATATCGGGCTCCACTCATCATATATTAAGTCCAATGCATTCCCATATGAAAAGGTTTAAACATAACATAAACATTCATATTAAAACTAGCATACGAAATGTCAATACTTTCACCATAAAATATGAATGGTATAAAAATAGTACATCCACAGTCAAACATATCACAAAACCTTGAATACAATATAGAAGTTTTGTATCACGATAAATCGACTTCAAATAAGCGTAAAATCCATCAAAGGATGTTGACATAGATGAAATCAAACCTCTTTTCAGAGAAATATCTCTTTCTATTTTGAAATCATTTAAGAGTCATATATTTAGAAAATAAAACATTTTATTTGAAAATATTCTTATAATATTGTAAGGTAAGCTTCGACGATCTTATAATGGCGGAAAATAACTGCACCCGCAGTATAAGTTAAAAAACATTCTTACCTTAATTCTGTCGAAAAGGTTAAAAAGCACCTTGTTTGGAAAATGACGGAAAGATTCCTTTATAAAACTATTATAAAAAGTAAAAAAAAAGGGTATAAATGACTTTTACCCATATTCTTTGAAGTAGTAAAAATGTTTTGAGATACATTTTTAAGAAACATGGATGTGGATGATAAAGAGATCCTGGTAGATTATTATGTATAAACAACCTCGGATAATGAAGAGATTGTGAAATAACCAATACTTTGTACTTTTCCTTGGTTGGGGTAGGTTAACCTCCTGTATAATAGTGAAATAATTGTTATTAAATTATACAAGAATCATATACATTCATATGATATCATATATGATATTTTAACATTGCTTTGTTAATAATATCTTAGTATTATCGTCGTTTCGGGTGTTAACTTACTCATTTTCTTTCATATGTTTTGTTACATAATCCATGTTTTTCATGGATAGATTGTTTATTATTCATATACATAATTATATCAAGTCCTTAAAAATTATTTTTAAATCATTGAATGATAATTATACTTGAATGGATACGATGGAGAATGAATCTCATCGCGTTTGTGGAGACGGTCGTCCGTACGTACGCACGAGCGACAATATCATTATTTTGATATTAATATAATATATAATGGATGTTATATCATATATACAGAATCATTAACATGTTATATTTATTATTTACATGAGTTACACATCATTATTATACCCATCCAAATAATAATATATTGAATAACAATTACACCACGACGTGGAGATGGTAAGCCGTACATACGCACGTATGGTGACATGTTATTCAAAAGGTGGATATAATACTGAATATGGGTGTACAATATTTATAATAACATCACAGTATATATAATATACTGTGGTTATTATTTTATAATGGTAATAACAAAGGAAGAAGAAGTGGAATAAGAAAGGAACATGGAAAAAGGTGGTGAAATCATTACGTCTTCTTCGGGTTCTTCCTTTTGATTTGATCAAAAGGGCTACATAGGTTGGATTTCTGATAAAACTAAGGCCTCTAGGTTGTATTGAGGGAAATAGGGAGAGTGTTTGGGCAGAGTTGTGCCGATCCAAAAGGCTTTGATGGTGTGAATAAATGAGAAGGAGTGCCCTTTTATAAGAGGGGTGAGGGGCACCATTGGAAAAGATAGAAATATTAATTTATAATAAATTCATATTCGGTTTATAATGGCTCCAAAGTTGATTATTTATATGTTAAGGTGGGGATAGGTCTAAAACCATTCAAAAAATAGAATTTATACAGGTTTGGGTTACTATATTAACCTTATCATTAAGTATTAACTCTTAGTTAATTAGCTTGACATTTACCATGTCACTTTGTATATTTATATTATATTGTTAATAAACATACTATATACATCCAAGAGACCCACAAAAGGTCCATTAATTATACAAATATTATGATATAAGTCTCTTGGCCGAACCTTAGATTTTTAGGACTTTAATATCAATTAATAATATAATATTTGTTTTAAATACTCTTTTATGTCAATTTTGACACTATTCAATAGTTGATTATTTTGAAACTCATAACAGAATTATTACTTCAAAAAAGGTTAATTAAAGCAATCATAATATGTCATATTAACCTATAAAATTATTTTAATTCGTTAAAAGTCTCAAATTATATTTAATTGGGTATTTATAAAATCAATTATTTTAAATTTTCACTATTATGATAATTACTGCACCATCATTGTGTCATAAATAATTTAAATTATGTAATCTCTAAAAATTATAAATAAAATATCATTATTTTGGAAATATTTTTATCTTTCTATGTAATATTTATAGTCGAAATTCCAACATATATAACCCTATTTAAAATTGTTTTTCTAAAAGATATATGCTTGTGTCATTTTTGTATTCATTTTAACATAATTAAAATAAAGTGTCCCTATCAACTACAAGTGGCTCCATGGGGTCCCAAAATCGTCCCAAATATGCCTATGGTCAAAACTGTATCAAACGATAAGGATAGTACACGTTTTAGGGTAATTTAGTATTATTATAATATTAATTGTTAACCCTTATTTACCGGATTTACCCTTAACCATGGTAAATAAAATATTTACCGAAATAATTATTCAAAATGTCTAAAAATAAAAGTTACCAATTTTCAAAATTTGAACATCCTGATTCCAAATATGGAATCCATTTTTCCAAATTCAAAACACAGAAGTGGCAGACATTAATTTAAAATTAATTCCCGTTGTTAAAACAAAAAGCATGTTTTTAAGAGATAATAACTATCAAAAGATTGACACTTGTTTATGTCCAGTTTAATTGTAAAATTATGTCCAATGACCAACATTATATTAAATGGTATAAATATATTCTAAATATAATTTAAAACCACTCAAATTCATAATTTATCACTATTAATTATTTTGATTAAAAAATTTGATTTTAATTAAAATTTATTAATTTTCACTATTCATCAAAATATTAATGTTATCCGAAAAGAACCAAAATTTCACCATAGGCTAAATTCGATATTCCGAATCCAAAAATGAAGACCATTTTAAAAAATAAAATATATATAATTTCAAAAATTAGGTATTACTATTCATAACGGCTAGTTTGAGTGGTTATGGTGTGTTAGAACTCGGTGTTGGGTACAACACACGCTATCACATTATTCAAAGAGAAGCGTAGAGTGGAAGTTTGGGGTGTTACATTCTCCCCTCCTTAAAATAATTTTGTCCTAGAAATTTCTAGAATATTATCTCATGAAAATAATTGGGTGGTTCTTTATCATAAGTTCCTCGGGTTCCCACGTTTCCTATTCCATCTTATGATTTCTCCACAAAACTTTTACTAGACGCGTCGTCCGTTTTCTCAGTACTTGTTCTCTCGTATCAAGAATCCTGACAGGCTCTTCACAATAAGACAGATCAGGTTCCAGTTCTAATTCCTCATAAGTGAGTATATGTGTTGGGTCAGGCATGTATTTCCCCAATATAGATACGTGGAACACATCGTGAACTTTGGAGAGACTTTGCGGCATTGCCAATCGGTAAGCTACAGCCCCAATTCGTTCTAGAATTTTGTAAGGTCCGATGTACCTGGGACTCAATTTTCCTTTCTTACCAAAATGTATGACTCCCTTCCATGGAGATACCTTCAGGAAAACCTGATCACTGACTTGAAATTCCAAATCCTTCCTTCGATTATCGGCATAGCTGTTCTGCCTAATTTGAGCTGTTTTGATGTGATTTTGGATTACCTTCCCCTTTTCCATTGTTTCCTCCACCAGTTCTAGACCTACAAGTTTTCTTTCACCAATGTCATCCAAATAGGTTGTTATACTACATCTCTTTCCATATAACGCTTCATATGGTGCCATCTGAATACTCGGATGTAAGCTATTGTTATAGGAAAATTCTACCAGAGGTAAATACTGATCCCACATACCCTGAAAGTCATGTGAGCAGGATCTCAACATGTCTTCTAAGGTTTGAATAGTCCATTCTGATTGTCCGTCTGTCTGAGGGTGGTAGGCAGTGCTCAAATGAATTTCAGTATCTTGGGATTTCTGAAGAATCTTCTAGAATCTTGAAGTAAAACGGGGATCACGATAAAAAACAATTGACAGGAGTACTCCATGAAGTCTCACAACTTCATTAATATATAGTCTTTATAAAAGTTCTAGTGGTAGATCTTCTCTTATAAAAAAAATTTGATGACTTGGTAAGACGATCAACAATAACCTATATGGCATCATTCCTTCTAGGAGTCTTTGGTAGCCCCGAACAAAGTCCATCGTAATATTGTCCCATTTCCACTCCGGTATGGGAATAGGTTGCATGACTCCTCCAGGGTGTTGTCTTCTAGCTTTCACTTGTTGACAAACCATACATTTTGACACCAAATCAGCAATCTCCCTCTTCATGTTGTCCCACCAAAAATGTTCCTTCAAATCTCTATACATTTTGGTGCTCCCAAGGTGTATATAGAAATTGGAACTATGAGCATCATCCAGCAATTCCCTTTTTAGATCAGGTATATCAGGAACACAATGTCTCTTCTCGAATTTCAAAATTCCATCTTCATATACAAAGTCTCTCAATCTCCCATTATTCACAGCTTTAATATTCTTTTCAAATTCTTCATCATCGGTCTGAGAACTCTTAATCCTTTCTAGTAAAGATGCTTTGGAAACCATTTGAAAAAGCATTGATGTTTTACATTCCCTGGTTATTCCCATGTCCATCTTCACTAGATCCATCAAAATTGGATCCCTTTCAATTCTCATAACATTCAAATCTCCATGGTCTTTTCTGCTCAAAGCATCTGCCACCTTGTTTTCTTTCCCCAGGTGGTAGTGTATCGTACAATCATAATCATTGAGTAATTCAAGCCATCTCCTTTGCCTCATGTTGAGTTCTTTTTGTCATAAAATATACTTCAAACTATTGTGATCAGTATAAATCTCACATTTTTCACCACAGAGGTAGTGCCTCCATATCTTCATAGCAAAGATCATAGATTCTAACTCGAGATCCTGAGTAGGATAGTTTTGTTCATGAATTTTGAACTATCATGATGCATATGCAATAACTCTATCATTCTTCATAAGGACACAACCAAATACTTTCTTCGATGCATCACTATAAATAATGAACCCATCAAAGAAACGATCAATCATACTTCTTGGGTTACATATATAATCTCCAGTATACCTTTCTAACCTTGTAAATTTAGCCTCATACTTTTCGACATTCTCATCCTCCTTTTGTCTCAAACTCAGAAATTGCCTTTCAATATCTGCTCGATGGTCGTGAGGAAATTATTTTTCTAAAAATAGATCTTTGAACTCCCTACATTCCATATTTGATACTTCATCATCTTCCTTTGTATTTTGAATCAATGACCACCATTGATAAGCATATCCAGTGAGGCAGTAAACTGCCATGATAACTTTTTCCCTTTCACTACTCCCCAAATCCTGAAATATTTCCTCTAGGGAATTTATCCATTGCTTAGCTACTAAGGGATTTTTACTACCATTGAATGTTGGTGGTTGTTGCCTCATTAATCTATCTAACATTGATCCTCTACACTGCAGATCAGGGTGCTCCATACGGGTAAGGTTATTATTCATAACCTGAGTGAGTTGTCCCAGTATGGTGATTAGCCGATCAGCACCAGTTTCATCACCAGCTCCACTATAATTATCTTGAGTAGGAGGGAAATCCCTACATGGAGTGTGTTCATTGATACGGTTTCCATTTCTTCCACTAGGCTCCTTTTCTAAACAATGGCATCAACTAGATCAATTTATGAATCAAAATACATAATCTCATAATTATAAAACACTTAACATAAATTGAACTATTTATGGATATAATCCATAATAATAAGAATGTTTTCTTTGAGGAAGTATATACTAATAAACCCTTCATAATGATTTGTAAAGAAAATGAGAGTAATCCTAAGCATATCCCCCAGGTGTGTCGTAACCAAGAGTGCAGCAAGGCCCGTTGACATGCACCAGTTCCCATTTGAGTCTAGCTCAAAGCGGTGGATTCGGTTTTTACCCCTAGGTACATCAGTGCCAGAGCCGCCTCTACCTGCTCATATCCATACAGGGATGTATTTCTCGGAAAACTCACAAAATATCTACAATACCAAAATTCTAGAAAGTTCTTATATACTAATCCTCAAAGATTATCTTAGGTCTACGTGCTCTAATCAGAGTTTATCTAAATATAGCTTCCAAGGTTTGTATTAAACTTCCTCTGTAACCAACTGTAACGCCCCGACCCCAGTTACCTAGAGTCGGTGCATTATTACATAACATTGGCATGATCACAAGAAAGATCAAATCTCGAAAGACCGATTGGTTTAGTAGACTTGGAAACACTAGATATATTCATAAGTTTTTATATTACATCATAAAGTGAAAAACTACTACAACAACATAGTCTCCATATTCCACACCCATATCCCCACTTACTATCCCTGCAGGTCATTCATAAATAACTTCTTCACATCCTGGAAAAAATAAAACATAGCAAAGGGGTGAGCTCAAATGCCCAGTAAGGATAACTATATAGCGGAAAGTTTTATAAATAAGAATAAACATTTAATGCAATGTATAACTAAAACAAAAGCCTTTTAAACATGAACTTCAACATAGTAAGGAAGAAATAAAATGAAATAATTCCATTTAATTATTCACATGAATATTCTACTAATCGAATAATCACATGCAATATCAATAACCACTTTCATAATGATGGAATGCATAATTCTAGACTATCATAACCACATATCCAAGGCCTCGTGCCAAGACTACAAATAAGATTTTGCCAAGGCCTTGTTCCAAGACACTAGTTTTTCTCATGAGACCTAACGATGCATCGAGGAGCTATAGTGGGCTCCACCTATCACATATTAAGTCCAATGCATTCCCATATGAAAAGCTTTAAACATAACTTAAACATTCATATTAAAACTAGAATACGAAATGTCAATACTTTCATCATAAACTATGAATGGTATAAAAATAGCACATCCACAGTAAAACATATCACAAAACCTTCAATACAATATAGATGTTTTTTATCATAATAAATCAACTTCAAATAAGAATAAAATCCATCAAAGGATGTTGACATAGATGAAATCAAAACTCTTTTCAGAGAAATATCTCTTTCTATTTTGAAATCATTTAAGAGTCATATATTTATAAAATTATACATTTTCTTTGAAAATAATCTTATAAGCTTTTAAGGAAGGCTTCGATGATCTTATAATGGCAGTAAATAACTGCACCCGCTATATAAGTTAAGAAAACATTCTTACATTAATTCTGTCGAAAAGGTTAAAAAGCACCTTGATTGAAAACTACAGAAAGATTCCTTTATAAACTCTTATAAAAAGTCAAACAAGTGTATAAATGACTTTAAACCATATTCTTTTAAATAGTGAAAATGTTTTGAAATACATTTTTAAGAAACATTGGTGTGTATGATAAAGATATCCCGGTAGATTATTACGTATAAACAACTTTAGATAATGAAGAGATTGTGAAATAACCCTTACCTCGTACTTCTCCTTGGGTAGGTTAGCTTAACCTCCTGTATAATAGTTAAATAATTGTTATTAAATTATACAAGAATCATATACATTCATATGATATCATATATGATCTTTTAACATTGCTTTGTTAAAAATATCTTAGTATTATCGTCATTTCGGGTGTTAACTTACTCATTTTCTTTTATATGTTTTGTTACATAAGCCATGTTTGTCATGGAAAGGTTGTATAATATTTATATACATAATGATATCATGTCCTTAAACATTATTTTTAAATCATCAAGTGATAATTATACTTGAATGGATACGATGGAGAATGAATCTCATCACGTTTGTGGAGACGGTAGTCCGTACGTACGCACGAGCAACAATATCATTATTTTGATATTAAAATAGTATAGAAATGGATGGTATATCATATATACAGAATCATTAACATGTTATATTTATTATTTACATGAGTTAAACATCATTATTATACCCATCCAAATAATAATATATTGAATAACAATTACACCACGACGTGGAGACGGTAAGTCGTACGTACGCACGTATGGTGACATGTTATTCAAAGGGTGGATAAAATAATGAATATGGTTGTACAATATTTATAATAACATCACAGTATATATATGATACTGGATTTATTATTTTATAATGGTAATAACAAAGGAAGAGGAAGTGGAAGAAGAAAGGAACTTGGAAAAGGGTGTTGAAATCATTACCTCTTCTTCGGGTTCATCCTTTTGATTTGATCAAAAGGGCTCTTAGGTTGGATTTCTGATCAAACTAAGGCCTCTAGGTTGTATTGAGGGATGTTGGGAGAGTATTTGGGCAGAGTTTGGCCAATCCAAAAGGCTTTGAAGGTGTGAAGAAATGAGAAGGAGGAGTGCCCTTTTATAAGATGGGTGAGGGGCACCTTTGGAAAAGATAGAAATATTAATTTATAATAAATTTATATTCGGTTTATAATGGGTCCAATGTTGATTATTTAAACATTAAGGTGTGGATAGGTCAAAAAACATTCAAATAATAGAATTTAGACAGGTTTCAGTTACTATATTGACCTTATCATTAAGTATTATCTCTTAGTTAATTTGTTTGACATTTACCATGTCACATTGTATTTTTATATTATATAGTTAAGAAACATACTATATACATCCAATCGACCCCCAAGTGGTCCATTAATGATACAACTATCATGATATAAGTCTCTTGGCCAAACCTTAGATTTTTAAGACTTTAATATCAATTAATAATATAATATTTGTCTTAAAAACTCTCTTTTGTCAATTTTGACACTATTCAATAGTTGATTTTTTTGAAACTCATAACAGAATGATTACTTCAAAAAAGATAATTAAATCAATCCTAATAAGTATTATTATCCTAGAAAATAATTTTAATTCATTAAAAGTCTCAAATTATATTTATTTGGGTATTTATAATATCAATTATTTATAATTTTCACTATTATATTAATTATTGTATCATCATTGTGTCATAATTAAATTAACTTAGGTAATATCTAAAAATTATAAATAAAATTTCATTATGTAGGAAATATTTTTAGATTTCTAATGAATATTTACAGTCTAAAATCCAACATATATATCCATATGTAAAGATTGTGTTTCTAAAAGATATATGCTTGTGTCATTTTTGTATTCATTTTAACTTAATTAAAATAAAGTGTCCCTATTACCTACAAGTGGCTCAATGGGGTCCCCAAATCGACCCAAAGATGCCTATGGTCGAATATTTATCAACCAATAAGGCTAGGACACGTTTTAGGGTAATTTAGTATTATTATAATATCATTTTTAACCCTTATTTACCGGATTTACCCTTAACCATGGTAAATAAAATATTTACCAAAGTAATTATTCAAAATGTCTAAAAATAAAAGTTACCTATTTACACAATTTGAGAATCCTGATTCCAAATATGGATTCCATTTTTTCCAAATTCAAAACACAGATGTGGCAGAAATTAATTTAAAATTAATTCTCGTTGTTAAAATAAAAAGTGTGTTTTTAAGAGATAATAACTATCAACAGATTGACACTTGTTTATGTCCGGTTTAATTGCAATATTATGTCCAATTACCAACATTATATTAAATGGTAAAAATATATTCTAAATATACTTTAAAACCACTCAAATTCATAATTTATCACTATTAATTATTTTAATTTAAAAAGTTGTTTTTAATTAAAATTTAGTAATTTTCACTATTCATCAAAATATTAAAGTTATCCGAAAAGTACTAAAATTTTACCTTAGGCTAAATTAGATATTCTGAATCCAAAAATGAATTCCATTTTAAAAAATAAAATATATATAATTTCAAAAGTAGGTATTACTATTCATAACGGCTCTTTTAATTGGCTATGCTGTGTTAGAACTCGGTGTTGCGTACAACACACGCTATCACATTATTCAAAGAGAAGCGTACCATGGAATCTTGGGATGTTACAACCAATATTAAGATCAAGAGGGAACTCCTCAAACTGAATTAGATGTAAGAAAAGTCCATTTGGGTATAAGAGGAAAACTTCGAAAGGATTGCACATTTTTTCTCCTGATGTTTCATGAATAGTGAATATAAGGAGGATCATTTCATTAATGGAATAAAGGTGAGTCTTCTCTTCGATTGAAGACTTTTGTAGATACATAGAGATTCTCATTTGTTACCTTAAAGGTGAGATGGAAATTTAAAACTCTTAGTGTTCTCATGTACATAGAGACAAAAATAAGAAGATGATGTATAACATAAGAGTTTAAATAGATAAATCCCCTGGGGGGAGAAAACCCAACAACCCATATGACAAATTGTGGGATAAATCATCTAGGTAACTATTTAAATATAATAAATAGATGCTTAAAATGTGTAATATATGGGAATAAGGAAAATTATTTCGTAATGGAATTAAAAAATCCCAATAATACGGATGAATAAATGAATTTTCATATTAAAACTAAGTCCATAATCATATGTTTCAACTAAAAGGAACATTATAATTATGTGAGCTAATTACCAATTCCAAGGGTTCTCAAAGACAATCAATGAAAACAACCTCTATGGAATTACGGAAGGTCATATGATATCACTATTACGAAGGTAGATCCCAATAATTATATGGTGATGGGTACATGTGTTATTAATTCAAGAATATAATACATTTTTTTATTTCGATTCTACACATTCTTTGATATCTTGAATGTTTAGTAGATCTATTCCACACAACCTAAAAATATGGAAGTTCAGTTATCATGGAGAATAGTGGATGTCAAAATTATTCCATACAAAGTATATAACTTCTTCCTAGTTAATTATTGTGGACTTAGCCTACTAGAAAATATTGTATTACTTCTTTATTATAGATTGATGCTATTTTGGGCATTTATTTTCTATATTTACACAAATCAAAGATTAACCATTATAGTGAGGGAGATCTCCCTTCACATCTATAGGTATACTCTTATTCTATACCAGTGTAATGATGAGGATGAATATCCTTAAGAATCATCATCACATGTTTTGATATTATCTCTTTATTGGCAAGGATATTTAGATCAAATGATTTACTAAAGAAGATGATTATTCATAAAGACATTCCCATTGGGAGGGACTACACTGATGTGTACCTTGATGAATTTTCTATTCTTCTTCTTGAACAAGAGGTTGAATTCTCAATTGAACGTATACATGAATCTATATCGATATAAAATAATACAAAAAATATTTCAATAATTGAGTTGGAAGAACTGAAGTATTAGTTACAAGAGAATACAAACAAGGGTTTTATATACCTGAGTGTTTCACCGTTGGATGTACCGATCCTCTTCATCGAGAATAAGAATGGATCAATGAACCTATAAATTGATTATTTAAGATATATAAAACTAATATAAATAATTACTATCAACTAAAATAAATAGATGACTTGTTTGACCAGTTATGTGGTATTTAGTGTTTCTATAATGCGGATCTTCGATTGGGATAACACTAATTAAAGGGGAATAAAGAAGATATTCCGAATACATCCTTTAGAATGAGGTATAGACACCTTTTGGTTCATAAGTTCTCAATTTGAGGTCTCAAATGATCAAGCAAATTTCATTGAAATAATGAATTGATTCGATATATATTTCCCCCAAACAAATTGGTAGTATATATAGATGATATTCTAATATACTCTAAGAGAAATTATGAGCACCAAGATTATTTTACAATTGGGAAAAAGAATTTATGATTGGAGAAACTATATGAAGTGTATAGTAAATGTGAGTCCTAGATGGAGGAAGTTTCATTCATAGGGAATGTTATTACTAAAAATGGTATACTTATGGACCCATCTATGATAATGGAAATTAAGGAGTGACTAATACAAGAAATTATAATGTGTATCCATTGTTTCCTTGATCTAGTTGGGTATTAACAATGATTTATGAGGAACATATCGAAATTATAAAACCCACTAAACAAGATTACTCGAATGGTAGTAGACTAGTGAATGTGAATACTACAACAAATAGTTTTAAAATAAGATTATCACTCCAAAAGTATTTACACTGCCCACAAGTAGGGGACTATTCATGAGGTAAGGTGATGTGTATGGGAATGTATTATGATGTGTAATTAGGAAGAAATATAATGTAATAACCTACACCTCAAGGTAACTAAAAGTTCATGAGAAAAAATATGCTACAACTGATCTAGAGTTGGAGGCTGAGATCTTCATGTTGAAAATATCGAAGAATTATCTCTATGGGGAGAAGAGTGAGATATATTCAAAAAAAAGAGCCTTAAATATATATATTCACATAGAAGATTATTATATCTTCTGATAAATATGGTTATAACTCGTTAAGTAATGTTATTAAGCAATCCACTTGCATTCTAGTAACGAATATAATGTGGGAGAAGATCTAAGTAAAAATTTAATTATACCATTATCAATTATAATAATTGAGAGGGATTTAGTATTCTTATACTTACAAATAATAGAAATGGGAATCATAAGGGTTTAAACAAATTCATTGATTACTCCAATTATTGGTGCACTATCCCTTATGGGGAAGATAAAGGGTTCTCAAAATAATTATGTGGAAATTCAGAAGAATAAGAAATTGATCAGAGATAGTAAATCCTTAGAGATCAATATTAATGAGTAATAAGTTGTAATATTTGGGTCAAGACTGCATGTACCATAAAATCCTATGTTATATTGATAAGTGTTTAATTATACACAGAGATCGACCCTTATCATCCACCCAGGGGAGAATAATGATGTATACATATCTTCAAGAGCACTGTTGGTGAAAAAATATGGAGAAATAGATTGATGAACCTACATCAAACTGCCTATTTTTTTATCAAGTGAAGTTTGTAAAAAAAATATAATGGGATTATTCTACAATAACCAAATCCTACATGGAATTTGGAAAACATCCCAATTGAATTTTCACTGTACATAGGTAGACATCCCGAGGAAATGATGCTATATAGTTTGTTGGGGATCATCTTACAATGAAAATTCAAATTATTAAACTTTTAGAGAACTTATAAATAGATTAAAATACATGGATAAACAATAGAGAATTGGTGAGGCCTCATGTATTACAATTATTTATTATATCTTACCGATATCCAAGATATACCTCAATGATTTGGAAAAATATCGAACATGCTCTAATCACTGAGATGAAAATTAGTACAGCTTCCCACCCTTAAACATATGTCTAGTTTGAGAAAAGAATTATTAAAATAGAAGAAATGTTGTGAAAATTTTCAATGGAATTAAATAAATGATGAAATAAACATCTTCCACTAATTGAGTTTGCATAAAATAATAGTTTCCACTCAAGCATCCAGATGGCCCCATGTGAAGCCCTTTATGGGAAGATCTATATAACCCCTTCATATTGGGATGAAGTTGGTGAACATAATATTTTTCATACTAAAATCATTAATGAAATAATATAAATGATGATGAACATTCATTAGCACATCAGGGATTCCAAAATAAACCAGATGATATACGTAGAAAATCATCGATGGGGCATAGAGTTTGTGGTTAGAGATACGTTCTTCCTCCTCAAATCTCCATGGAAGAGAGACTGTAGATTGTGATAGAAGGGAAATATTTGTATCATCTAAATTGGCCACATTTATACTCTTATTCACATTGAATAAATGGAATATCAAATAGAACTCACACAAACTATGACTCAACAAAGTTATGTATTCAACATATCCTTCTGGAGAAAGTACATAATTTATCCCTGACATATAAATAATTCACATGTGGTAAAATGGTAAATGATCTATAATTTGACGAGTGGATGGTTATGATCTTAGACAATTGAGATAAATTTAAATTCAACAATACCACTCAAATGGTAAAATTTTTAAGGAATAATAACCAATATGATTAGGTGACAAAGGAATCGGAGAAAGAAATCAAGGAGAAGTACCCTCACTTTTTTTCACATTTGTATCAAAAACATAAGTGAGGGATAAATATAATAAGGGGAAATAATGTAAAACCCCAATATTTTGGGAAATATTTCCATTTAGATAATTTTTATTCTTTAGTATCTTAAATTACACACAATATCGAGTTTAACCAACCCACGATATACTATTAAAATAGTATTATTATAATAACACCAAGATAAACTAACCATAAAATTGGAGGGTTTGAAAAAGAATAAAAATATTATGAAATATATTTATCGATAATATGTAAATAAATACAAATTATTTTGTAAAATAATTTTATTCTCTAAAAATATGATTTCATAAAGAAATTATTTAATTTATTAATAAAAAGAAAATATATAAATTATTTAAAAACTTATATAAAATGTATTTGATGAAATAAACCTCATTTTTAATTCACCATTGCAATTTTTTGTGATGATAATTTTTTGATACATTTCAAAAAACAAATTAAATGAATATTGAAACATTCTGATTTACATTAAAAACTGTATTTTTATATATGGAATTTATGAAATAAAATTCTATTTTAAATTATTCTAAAAAAATAATTTGTCACTTTTTATTAAAAAAATCTAATTTTTATATTTTAAATTAATTTTATAATATAATTTAGTATAAAAACTTTTCATACATAAAAATAGATTTATTTTCTAAAAAGAATTATCACATTTTTCTAATTTAATATTTAATTAAAAAATGAAACATCCATGTTTTCAGTTTTGAAAAATGAATTTAATATTTTTAAGTAGTATTTACATATTTATTGAATGGAACCCTTTTATTTTTTTTGTAAATATGAAAAACAACCTTATTAAGTTTTGTTACCACAGGTAAGGGTAAATCTAATAATTAAGGATACAAATAAATTGATAAGGATTATCAAATGACCACAAAACATTACAATATTATTTTTTATGATTAATCTTTGAATATGAACATTCATAGATTGAATTTATGATATTTTGGAGCAATTTTTTAGATTAGTTCCCGTGTATCATTTTATTTAATGAAAAGTCAAACATGACACACTATTGTTTTTAATAAGGATAACATATTTTATATTTTTTTTCAAACAAATTATGTTGAACCATAAATAGTATTGTTAATTCAAAAATATTTATATAAATCTTGTAAAATTATTTTAGATTCTATGGAAGACATAATTACCATCAATTCTTACACCGCGATGATGAAATAATTATAAAACTAATTGAAAAATCAAATACATGATACTATAAATATGGAAAAAATATTATTTCAGATATTAAGGTGATCCAATAATTATATATATCAACATGGAATATTAAAAATATATTCATATTGTTTTTTTTTTGAATTTTACAAATTTTTTGAGATTTTTAGTGTCAACGAAATGAATACTGTAAAAATAGAAAATAATGATATTTCATGAATACAATAATTTATTAAATTATTTAAAAATCATAAAAATTTATATAATAAAAAATGGGATATTATATGGTTTAAAAGGTCGTCCACTATGAATCTATGGAAAATTTGGGATTATTTGGCTCTAAAATATTATCATTATATTTCAATATTTTTTTAATTTCCCAAAGTTACCCTCACATTAATTATAAAAGGGAACCCCATCCTTCACATATTTAAAATGAATTGAGGAATCTAGGTTTAAAAAAATATAAAAATTTAACTTAAAGACATCCCTATTTATTTCCATGTGGTTTCGAATCCTTTGAAAACCTACCCTAGATCCCTTAAGTGATGTTATAAAGGAGATTCTTCATTGAAGTGGTATTAACCTTTATTGATTCATTCATATTTATTTCTTATTATAACTCCATTTAATATGTTATACGAGTAGAAAAATAATAACTCTAGTATCATATTCATACTGTTTTTTTTATTACTAGACAACCATATTCCCTCTTCTATCCATCCTATGAGAAATAAAAGCATAGGGCGAGCATGCATACGGCTTACTGTATCCATAGAGTGTTGTAATTCATTTTTCATAACAAATATAATTGGATGGTTATAATGATGGAAATAATGTATATATATGATTTATATTAAATTATATTTATTTTAAAAAATAATATATCATTTATTTCTCTATCCATTCTTTATTGAGGGAAGGATACCAACATTCATGCGTACGTACGACATACTATCTCCATGAAGCAATGTGACTCAATTTCGATATCAAAAAATCATTAATGGTTATAAAAAATGCATTGAATCATTAAATATGATACATATAACAGTTATAAAATTATTAATATGATTAATCTAGATCTAATTCACATGAATTAGAGCTTATATGACAAAACATGCTTGGAAACATGAAGCGATTAACACCTAAAAAATAGTAAAAATGAAATATAATTTATGATATGGTAGTAAGATGTTATATAAGGATTTTATATCATATAATAAATAAAAATATGGATTTTTTATAAATTATTAACAATATTTGATTCATAATACATTATTATAAAGCACATTCAACTAAAGGAAAGTGCAATGTAAGGGGTCACTTTAAACCTCCATATTATCTTTGGGTTACACATCCTCTATCTTTAAACCATTTTATCAATTAATTATTCATATATACATATCATATATTATTTTTACGAGTTTGAAATATTTTTATGTATCTCAATTTAACATTAGTTATTGTGTAATTAAATTTTTTAAAAGGATCCCTTCTCAATTCATCTCAATAAACAAACCTGAATAAATGGAACATCACTGTTTCTTACAGATTTTCATGCGCATCCCATTATATTTTCTTAAGCCTCCTATATTTTTAAAAAATAACTCAATTTATCATTATGTACTAATTTAGTTTATATATAATTATATTGAAATGAATATTAAATTATCCTCTTTAAATATTTTTTATTCTTTTCTTTTAAACCTCACTTATGTAGAACATTTATGAAGTAACCTAATCATTCTTTTTAATGCCTTCACTTTGGGTAAACCTCATTATCCATACTATATTATTATATTTAATTTATTTATTTTAAAAAATAATTTAAAAAATGTTCACTCATGGAAACTAAAATGTTGGTCCCTTCCACTTTGTCGTATGACATTATTACAAAACCCTTTCTCTCAGGGGTAACCCTTATGTGTATTAGTTGTGATTGATTATTTATGTGGAACATATATTCATGTACATGTTATGATGGGTTTTCCCAAATAGATATATGGTGAATTGGGTAATGTTTTCATCTCCTTAGACATTATGTATGGGGTTATAGAGTAATACTAATCCATTATGGGACTCTTCCACAAGGTGATATAGACTTGTAAGTTATCCCATTACCAAGATTGTCTCAGAATTTTTTTTTTATGCATTCCAGTTTTTCCATGATCATACCATTCCATGGTATGCATTATATGGATCCATGTGCTTATTTGGGTGTTATGCCTTTTAGGTTTTCATGTTATAAATGATGACTCATGTATTATGCATTATTTCTATATTTAATCACTTATTATTTTTTTAGCTCAAAACATTTGACTATATATTCCCTTGGTTATACTATGCATTTTTAAGATTTGAAATGGATTTAGAATCTCAGTAAGGATATGAATAAAAAAAATTTATTCTTGATAATGATTTCTATTTATATACCTTGTATTCTAAATAAAATCTAATTTTCGATCATTGGTATGTATTTAAGGAAAAATTATTCCTAAAATTGTTTTTGTAATAATTTTAAAAGTATTGTGACATTAAATTATATGAAAAATTATTATATGTTAATAGTGAGAATATTATTACAATAGTTAAGGTTAAAATTCATCAACTAAGGGGTTAGACCAAAACATAATGTATAAAAAATTACATAAAACTATCAAAATTTTGTTGTTGTTGGGATTGAAACAATATCCTACCATGTATATTAGTATAGTTAAATTTTGATTCATTTGTCTATAGATTCAATTTATTATATTCTAATTTATTATCAAATTTGAAGAGCGCCCCTCCCCTCTCTTAAAAATGGGAACTCCAAATTTCTATTCTTTACACTATAATGAATTTTACAGCTTTACCAAACACTATAAAATTATGATCACCACATACCTATCGAGGAATTGGTGGTTTTGATATTCTGAATACACTTTGTAATTGGTGCATAAGTGTGGATCTAAAGGTGGCATATTAGGGAAGGGGTAATCTGCGTGTCCAACCTCATTCAATTTGTTTCTTCTTATATTTCTTCTAAATAATTAATATTTATCAGAAAATTGTTACTTAATTATACTAAATATAACTAAATGTTATTACGATTATGAAACCACCTTAATTTTCCCTATTTTACATCAAATGGGAAGTGTGATTTTTTCTTAGGTATATGTATTGCTCTCCATCTACATATAGCAGTCAATGTCATTTTTCATCTCCATAATTCATGATTGGTTGATATGATGGGTTTAAATATAATCTATTTTATCTAGGATTAATTATTTTTATAGAAATATAATATGATAATTAAATTCTTACATTCCAACTCATTGTAAATTGAATATGTCACTCTCATGTATAAGAGGACGTATACCTCTATAAAGTGATGTTATTCATTTTTCCTTTCTAATTTACATAGACGGAAATAAATATATATTTAATAAATATAAAAAGTATATATGATATAATAATATTTTTAAAGGTTATTTATTATTTACCTTTCTTTCGTTCCATCCATCAAAAATTGAAAACATTGTTCATCCATACATACTACCTACCATCTCCATGAACACTATAATTCATTTTTATCTCTCATAATATAATGGATGTATAAAATTATGTATGTAATAGATATTATATTTATATCGTGAGTAAATTTTTTAGATGATGGAAAAAAGATCAGCATATAAGTGCCGGAAGTACCAAACATTAATTCTAATAAAATTGATAGAGTTAACACTTGAAAAGGACAATTTTAATACGGTTTTATAGAAAATTCTAGGTTTAAATGATATTAGAGGATCATATATGATATTATATTAGTTTAATTTACTCTATTATAGATATATAAATTAATTATAGAATATTTTCTCATATATTCGAAGAAATTGGAACTTGAGGTTAGGGTTTATCATCTCACATTGTATTCTTTGAGACATATGTTAGGTTATGAATATATCATCCTTATGAGGGGAATATAGGTCCCCATAATAATATTTTATCATGAATCACCAAATTTTTAATATATCTTATGTTTCATATAATGTTATTTTTTAAAGTTTTTATGATTCAAAATTTACCGAATAAATAATGGTTTTATTTTAAAATCTAATTTTTTATCAAGACTGTTTATGATTATGTTTAAGAGGATGAAATATTTTGATCTTCCTCTCAAGACAAGACTTATTTTTGCTATCCTTTTATTATTTATTTATAATACATATTTTCCATCCATTTTCCTAACATTAGGTACTCAATATACGAAATAACATTTTTAAGGGTTCCTAACTTCATTTATCTCTTTGTTCGAAAAAAACATTCTCTTACAAATCCATGTTTTCTAAAAGAAAATTTATAATTTTTTTAATTTTTTTAATTTTTTTATGATTGTTTAACGAAATTTATAATTATGAATACTGTTTTTAATTTTTTTGTATTGAATGGCCTGAATACCTTCATTTTTTATTTTTATTATGGATAATCCACAATTTAAAGGTTGAAGGGAAACCCGTACGTGACCCGTAGGCCCAAGGAACAAGGCCTGCCATGATTTTCAATACATGACCTGAAGGCCCAAAGGCATACCATGCCCAATAAATAACTCATGGGCCTAACCAACTTGAGCTTCCCCCTCCCCACCTTCTATATCATTAATCACCTAGCTCCCCACCATGCATTGTTGATCGGCTAGCATTGCCCCATACAAATCTGCACGGTGCTTGGTCCTGATGGTGGTTGTCATACCCTCTCATTCTTTCAATCTGATAAGCTCTGCTTCTTTTGAAAACTATTCTAGTGGCTTTGATCCTTTTCTGGGGAACGATCTATGTGGATTGTGCTTTTCCATGGTCATAATGGACCAAAGGCGTTGTGGCCCGAAGGCCTTTGATAGACCGAAGTCCCTTGAGACCCATAGGACCAAACCGATGCCCCGAATGCCTTTTTCATTTTCATAATGTGGAATTCTATGAAGTTTTAAAAAATTATAATATTATTGTTTATTTTTTATTAATTTAACATGAAAAACATTTCCCACCATCATGACCACTAAATTATTTGAGGCATTATTTAAATATTTTTCATTTAATTTTTTTAAAATATTCCTTAATATTAAAGAGAAACAATACACTTTAAATAAGCGATTTCAAGGTGAAAAGGGTATTTTACCAAATAATTTTTTATGTTATCATTTAAATGTTTGTTTTATTATAATATTAGAAAAATTATGGTTATTTAATATTTATTAGAGATATGATCCTATGATTCCATAATTGTTATTTTTTAAGTTGACTTATGATTATGATGAAAATATTTTTATGTAATTCAATCATTTTCTACCAGTTATACAATGATGAATTGATGAAAATTTTATGAAAAAACATTACTTTCCATAAGTCATTATTTTTTGAAATATTTATGAAGGTAATTTAACTTTTAGGTGTTATTTTATGATGAATTTTTAAGGACATTGTAGAACACACTTATATATGATATTAATTACATTATTGTTGGGACCTGACATTTATATACCTCCAATACATAGTGTAATGATATATATATCAATAGATAAACTAGACTGAAATGGGGAGTGAACCTAGGTAAGTACGGTATTATGTCCACTATGATTATCTTGAGATTTAACCTTGAATATTATTTTGGAATGGTGAGTGAAACCAATAGAACATGTAAGTCTAGGTAGTGATCCTTGAATTCTAAGGAAATTGTTTTTATGATTATTCATATACCTAAAATCTATTCCTTATTCAAATGATATGCTCTTATGACACATATTCTTGGATTCCTTTATTATTCATCACTTAGAAACATCCACGATTTATGTTTTGACTACAGAGTATGATATGATATATATAGGGTATGGTTTTCAAATTTTATTCCATTGTATCATACACTTATTCTTATGATATATTTATGCTATAATTGATTTTCCCCCTTTTACCCTTATTTTGAATATGAGATCACCTCTTCATATGTTTAATATCAACTAATTATGAAGAATTATTTTTAGTATGACATGTTGAAGAATTGTGGTAGTTATAAATAACTTAATGGTTGATGAATTAGAACTCTAATGACCATGTAATTTATGTGTCAATGTTTTAGAAAAATGTAAACCATTATGGTTCTAGTGTTGATATTAATGTTACATATTAAATTTTCATCTAAAATGATGAAATATTTATTTATAAAATGTATCAATTTTCATCAAACCGAAAACATAAATTTAGTATAATAAAATATATGGTAATTAAGATATTAGGAAAAATAAATTATTCCCAAAAGAAATATTTACATGAACAAATCCTGAATTAAAATGATATTGTAACATAAATCCAATACATTGGTTGAAGTTATCATTTTTTCAGGAAAACATTAATCAATAATTTAACCCTTAGAGATATACAATATAACATCCATTGGATTGTCTCTTGAGGAGGATTTAGATTTTCATTCAAAATAGTCACGTTTGTTTGATTAGTTTTTCAAGAGAATGTCGGTGGATTTAATTATAAGTTTGGAAGAAAATAAAGTGCAAGAAATTTAGTTGGAAAGACAGACTAATTGATAAAAAAATAAAATGGTATTGAATTCAGGATTAAAAAAATTGTTTTGGAAAATCATAAACCATTTAGACACCCCCCCCCCACTTCTTCTTTGTTTAAAAATGTTTCTCAATTGAATGTCTAAATGCACCCCAAAGACCCCTAGGTGAACACTAATATTTATATAGATATAATATTATGACCTTATTATTATTTTTTCCTTACTAATAGATGTGATTCAATTACTTCATGACCTCCAAGAAATCAAACCTAATTGAAAACACTATACCCAACATCAAGACCTCACCGCAAAAATTTAAATAGTGAAATAAATTAATTTACACCCAAGATAGAACAAAAATCCAAAAAATTTGATGAAAATATATCGATTAATGAAAGAAAAAAATTGATTGAAAAGTATATATTCAAATGAAATTCGACATAAAAATTACATGATCAGCATGCAAATCAAAAGTGAGTGTCAATTAGGTTTCATCGTCCGTAACTACTTAGTTCTTAGCCACACATCATGTAGGGAACTTCCATTATCTATATTACAACATAAATTCATAGAATCATCATTAGGATATCAATATATACCTTTATGTTTCTCTCTGAAGACAACTACCTTAAAATTGGATATCCACTATAGGGATAAAAGCCACATATTTATAGGTGAATGGGTGAACAGTTTTTGCTCAAAATATTAACTATGTAAGACTATGCATTTAGAACCCAATATATTATAGAATATGTAATAGGTTTCTTCACCAAAGTTGTTTAGAAAAAATTTTATGAATCCATAATCAACATTTCATATTTATTAGACATGTTTATAGGAGGTTATGGATTAAATACTCAGAATGAATTTTTCTGGATGAGAATTAGAGAATTATTCCTTCAATGTATAACACTCAATGAAATTATTAATTATTGAAAACCACTAAAAAATTCATTTAATAAACTCTCCTATATTTTATCATTAAAATTCGTTTGGAATAACCTCAATTGTAGGTTTTTTGCCTGAATTATGCTTTAGTTTTGGAGGTGGGTTCCACGTTGTCCGCCCAAAATATTGTTCAACATGATTGATTATTTAGGGCCTCATGCTATTCAAATCCTCCCTAGATCCTAAATAAAAATTTGATGAGAACAAATCATGAAATAAAAAATAATAATTACTCAATTTAGAATTATAATATCTAATAAATAACTAAAATACACTTGTGATAAGAATATGTTAAAATTCCACAATGATACAATTTCATCTTTTCATACCAAAACACACACTAAAACCAAAAATGTTTACAAATAAGCTCAAAATTTTAAATTAGTGTAGATTATATTATTTATATAGATATAAAAATATTCTAAATATTAGCTTTATTAATTTTCCCACACATGGAATTTGGACTCCTGGACAAGTGAGCGCTAAAATAATATAAATAGAAATTCAAAAAATAATCCAACAAAGTTCATTGATTAGTCACCAACAATCAAAATATATCATTCCTAATCATAAAAAAATTAATATTCTCAATTCAGCTCATTCAAACAATTTCCACTAATTTTCTCCTCCCATGCACACAACACACTTACCTCGCATTAATTTTCTCTCATCATAAAATGATGAATTTTCAACATGGACTTTCTCATCCAAACACATGAAAGAATCACCATAGGTGTTATAAATTTTTTCATCTCCACCAGATGTGAGCCAAAAACATCATATTATATTGATGAGTTTTCAATGTCATTATGTGGATAATGGTTGTTTGGTTTAAAATGTGAAACTCCAAAGGATAAATAAGGAGGGTCAGGCTCTTTTTGAAGTGAAATCCATGAATATATTTTTTTACTCAAGTATGATTTTATGCTTACTCACTTCTAAATAAAATCAACTTCAATATTCTATTTTACAACCTAATATGTTAATATTTCAGCAGAAAATATGACATTATTCTTATCCATTTTTTTGAATGCTCCAGATAGGGCACTACTTCCATCCATTGAGTGCTCCAGATAGGCACAAATTCATTTCATTTATGATCTCCTAATGTGAACATCTCTAAAAAAACTCCCCAATAAGAAAATATATCTTTAAAGTTTGAATATCCACCAAGAGAATCATGAAATAATGAGGTAGTATATCACAATTTCTCTTCCACCACACTCAAGTTAAACTAAATCAAAAACTTATTCATCCTGAGAAAGTAGGATAGGAAAAATGGATTCTAATGTGGCTAAAATAACTGGATGTACATGGATACTAATGAAATAAGAAAGAAAAAATGTACTGGAAAAGCTAAAATAAAAGTATAACCCTTAAAAAGTGGGCTTCAATATCCAACAAAATTCCTCAATTCTTTTAATCACAAGTATCTCATCCCTCAAGTTCTGAAAAAAATAGATCATGTTCTGGATCAAACAAGCATGGATAATTTCTCTCAAGAAAAGAGGTGAACAAGAAGAAGATATCAAAATTGGTTTATAATTATCACAGGAATGGAAATTTAAATTATAAATATTGTGATATGTGGCATGAGATTCATAAATGAGAGGTCTCTTCAAAAATTTATAAATTTTTGAACCAGAAAAAATGTAATTTCTTGTAATAATTTATATTCAGTTTCAAAGGATCAACTGGCTCACTCCTTATAATGAGAAAAAAAATCAAGGAATTTCAAAAAATACTTTTTTGAACAAAAATTAAACAAATAAAAAAATGAACAATATGAAAGTAAAGAAACTAAATATTGAAGGAAAATTTTAAAAAAACAATGAAAAAATAAAAATTAAAGCACACAAAATCCTAATATACCCTTCATGTCCCTTCCCATGCCCACAATATTTTTTTGAAATATCCTCATCGTAAAATATATTTATATAAGAATTAAATTCATGAAAAAAATACATGAGAAGGAAAGACACAACTTAGCATCAGCTATATTCCAAGTCATATAGATGGATTTCTTCCCTTGTAGGATATTTTATAGTATCTATAAATAGATTCAACTTGTGTCCATTGACTGTGAATGGATTCCTTTTGTCTGTATCTTATATCTATATTTCACCAAAAGGAAAAACATGAGTAATAATGAAATAGCTAGACCATTTGGAATGAAATATACCTCATAAAATCTTCAATATGGAATCAAACAACAAAAAATTGTATCCCTCTTTGATTTTTTTGTTGATAACAATCTAATCATTAAATTCTTTGGTTTATTATTTGTAAAACGTGGATAATTCATATGTATTATTTCTGATCTCCTCTAGCTCTTTCAAACAAAACATTTATTCTTTTTCTATAGAAAATATATTTATGTTACATGTTTTGATTTCCCAAAAATATTTTTGTTCTAACTAAACCAATAACAGAAAATCCATTCCATAGACATAGCTAAATGGTGGCATGCCAATTGTGGTTTTGAATATTGTCCTTTGGGACCAGATTGCATTATCAATTCTCCCACTCTAGTATTTTCTATTTGGTTTTATAGTTTTGTCTAGAATTATTTTGATTTATCTTTTGGACAACTCACCCAATCCATTTGTTTGAGGATTATAGTGTGTAGGAAACCTATGATGATCTAGAAATTTCATCAAGATTAATTCCATTTTCATATTAAAAAATTGTGTACCTTTATCACTGATCAAAAAATTAGAAAATACAAATCTTGAAAATAAATTTCCTTTCCTAAATTTTGACACAATTTTGGTATCATCTGTTTTCTGGGAATATCCTCTACGCATAGGAAAACAAAATCAACAGAAAGAAAGATGTAAATATATCAAAAAAAATTGGGAATTTAGACCATGAAATTTATTCCCCATATATCAAATAAATCATGAGAAATTGGTTTTTGTGGAATTTCATTCCTTTTGGACATGTTTCCTTGAAATTGAAATTTTTTACTGGTCATAAAAAATTAAAAAGAAACTATAAAAATGGTGGTCCAATACAGACTTGAATTAATCACTTTTTTTGCAGGACATTATGGCCCAAAATTTCCTCCAAATCACAAATGTTTATAAAAAATTATGACGGATTGAATTCAGAATTTGTTATGCATCTACAAATAATTTTATCACTACCAATGTTCTTCATGTAAAGATCATCCCAAATGTATTTCTTTGAATCACTCACCAGTTTATCAATTTTTTTAGAGAACCAGTGTGGAACTTCATCAAAATTCAAATTGATATCAATATTAGGAAACCATGGTATTTCAATTTAGAAAGAAAACAATCCCTCATTTGGAATGTATTATTTAATTTGTGGACATATATAAGGTTTTACATTCAAAATAACAGGTATCATACTAAAATGATCTGTATCAAGGATATCACTTACTTTTTTATCCTTTATTTCAATATTAAACTCATGTAGTAGTAAGATCCATCTCACATGTCTTGGATTTTCATCTGGTTTCTTTATAAAAAATCTAATGACCCAAAAATTTATTAATGAAAATTCCTCATGATCTAATTAAATGTATTATTATATTATATGGTTATATAACATATTATCATCCATGGTTTTATGTTTTTTTATTTTAAAATACCGTTAAGAATTGTGATTACTGCAAATATAGACGTTAAATGGTGATCATGTGATTAGTGTAAATATAGGGCTTTAACAAATCAAATTTACTTAGACAAAGGAAGCGATGGACTCATCCAGTATAATTTCTCCTTATGAAGCCCCTTTTCAGAGTTTAGAAAGGAGGTGGCGTCATTGGGATTCACTTTTAACCAAGCCCAAGCTGAGCTTCAATATGTTATGTTCAAACAGAACCACCTGTGAGATCAGTGGAAGATAATAGATATTACCGATCGAGTGATGTTATCTAAGACACCCCAAGAGTCTATCAACATTTAACACCTTACATTTAGTCATATGTGGGTGTTATGAGGGGTTATGTAATGAGACCCTAGTACTATGATTATGTACATTACTTATTTAGAGAGAATATACATCCATTTTATTATAGTTACACTGTAAATAGTTTTTAATGAAAAAATATAATTTTTAGTCTATTTTGACGAATTAATGTATTTTTGAGTTAAATAATATTTTCATAAAATATTATCACTAAATTAATTTTTATAAAATATAAATGACTGTATAATTATTATTAATACAATCGTGATTTTTATTAATGTTTGAAAACTATTTTTTCTCAAAACCCATGAATTTTTTAATAATGTCAGTCTATATTTTAAAAGTAAAAAATTCACATATTTAGAAAATTATTTTGATAAAATGAATATTATTTTTTAAATCAAGATGTCAAAATTATCCAACGGTGAATTTTTCATAATTTTTTGACACAGTTGATTGTTTGGGTAAAAATTAAATACCATTTAATTATATAATGTGTTTTATGAATTCATAATTACTCAATAGTGGTGTAGTAAAATACTATATACATTATGTTCTACCAATGTATTTTTTCCATTAAAATAATTTGATTTAACCTTTGTTTGATTTATTTTAAAATTCTTTAGTTGACCCTTCAAGACTTGTAAAACATTTTATCTTTTTAAATTGATTTATTCAAGAGTGTGACTCACCTAAACATAAGCAATCCAAATATTTTTAGAAGTTAGGACATAGTCCATATAAAATAATATTATCCACTCCCCTTTAGAAAAAACCATGGGTAGAATCAATGGGTTTGTTTATGCTTTTGTTTAGTTTAATGTGTGGTGGCCAAAACCAAAATAATAAAAAAAATTACCTCCATTTTCCTATATAAACCCACCCAAAATCCAAATAAATATTAAATAAAAGCCTTGGGATCTTGACCAACCTCTTCCATTAATTCTATAGAATTCTCCCAAGGCAGCCCATGCTCTTAATAAACCTCTCTCTAGCCCCTCCCAATCCTTTAGGATCACACTTCCAGGTAAGGGATTTCTTCCATTCTCACTTTTTTCCAAATTTTATTATGTTGATATACCATTTAGTTTCAATTAAAAATGTTGGAGTATTATTTTTTGCCTCCCCCATACACCCCACCTTATGTTTAAATTATTAGTGACCCCTTCCTCTCTCATTAATGCCTCCAAAATACACCAGTTACTATGCTTAAATTCCATAAGGAATTTTTCTCTTCTCATTTATATTCAAGAAATTATTTGGTATTAAGAATCTAAATTCAATTAAATATATTGGGACATGTATATATATGACCCCCCCCCCCAACAGTATATTTTATGTGAGTATAATGAGATATATCCTCCCCTCTCATTTTCCATTTTTATTAATTCTTATGTCACAACAATATGCTACCAAAATTGCACCGCGATTTTCCAAGCCACGGTCATTGTGTAGTGAATACCATGAACATTTCTATTTAAAGGGTATTTTACATTATTCACATTTACCTATTGATTATTTAGTTTCATGTATTAATTCCACAATCATTTATCATGGAATAAATTATGATTTTTAAAAAATCCATGTTATATGATCAATCTGGCACACTTATGCATGAAATGAAATGATTAAGAAGGGTGCACCTAGATAGAGTTCCAATTCATTTTGTAAAGATTAGTATCATGATACTTAATGTGAAACTAGGGATTACTCATGCTAACTCATGTGCAATGAGGGTTTAATCATGCTTCATGTTCAATGATCCTTGGCTCATGCTAACACCACGTTATGTGTTGTTGCCACATTTACATGTTATGATAATCATTGTATATCAAGCCTTTATGTTCATGTTTTTATTATGATCCATGGACATTTCTATTGCCTAACATGTACTTAATTCTTCATTTTGTGCCTAGTTGACTCTCTTAAAGGGCATTATATCTAACCCTTTTATTATGCATTTCTTCCGGTTATCCCATGAAATTCTAAATACGAAGTATTGTTTGTGGTCTTGTAAAAGAAGTTTTCAATAAAGTTGTGTGTTTTATATTCTTAGTTGTTATGTAATTTTCCTAATCCCTAAATGCACTAGACCTCCAGATCATCTATTTTTTATCATGTGAATATTTTATGAAATAAATTTTTTTATGTATGAAACAATGATCAGGGTTGTTATAGTTTATATCAGAGGATAGGTTTAGTTATTTTTGGGATTATGATTAAAAAACCAAAGTGAAATCCTCTGTGATAAGACTAAATATAATTAAAACTTCACTAAATTTTTTTATTATTGAGTAAATGGTTTATCATGAAAATACATTCTTAAATGGATACAAGTAGGTAGAAGAAACTCTAGCACAAATGTATCGTAGGGGTAAACCCCAAAACACAACTTTGATCTAGACTCGAACAAGAATTGGTGCATGACAACATGATTTGTTGCACTCTTGGTTATGACACTCCCAAGGGATATGGTTTGGTAAATTAATAAGATTAGTATGAACCATTGTTAAGAGGATAAAAAATATCCCCTAATAATATATGTTGAGAAGTACACCATGGATAACATATATTGAATCCTATAGATTCATATGTTAAGGAAACAAAAGTTATTTATAAGTCATCCATTTTTTTCCTTGGATTAACCTTTATGTGTTACCCCAAAATTATTTTTATTCTTGCCGATGGACTGTAATTTGATTACTCAGGCTTACAACCAATGTATAGATCAATGTAACGACTATTCTAATGAGATGCCCAATCCAAAGGGAGCAGGAGTAACAAACATTGTCATGATAGTCTCTTAGTTAACTCATGGTTTTATTAGAAACACGTGTTAAGAGGAGTAGTCAACCACCCCAAATAAATAATAATTCAACATCTAGAGCTTCATGATACAAATGCATCCTACTTTTAATGTATCTTCTTGTCCCTCAATTTTTGAACAATGTATCAACTCCCTTAAAATGATCGTATCCATCCTTCAATGTTACAAATAATAGAAGGTTCTTCCAGATGATTATTGTATGGGGGGATAAGCAGATAAATGGTGAAAATTGATCTAAAATATGAAGCATGAGGAGGAGATAGAGTCGTTGGAATGGAAGGATTTTGAGAAAATGTTTTTCGATAAATATTTTATTTACTCCCTCAGATGTAAGATGGAAAGGGAACACCTTTCCCTTAAGAAAGAACATGACTAATACATCAGAGTGTACGAGGAAAACATTAAAATTGTTGAACTATACTCGTTAGTATTTTTTGTTACCCCCGAATGAAAGGTTGACCATTTCTTTAGTGGGATAAAACCAAGAATATGTAAATCCCTGGACATCCGTAACTTTGATAGCTTTGAGGAAATTATATGATGTTCCCTCAAAGTCCCAATGGAGATCAGTGAATCATAAGGGTATCATGGGGATAAAAAGTGTAATTTGGACTTCAATTCTAGAAGTTCTATGGATATATACAATAGTGCTGTGAAAATTGAACTCCCCACTTTCCAACGGTGCAGAAAAAATTACCCGAAAAATTGCCCGAAGGGGATGAGGAAATGATTTAGGTGTGGAAGAGAAGGGCACCTGGCTATTAACTACTGATAAAAAAACCCACAGATGTGGGAGAGGAAAGGAACGCCCCATTCAACTCTCAATGCATTTTTCATTACTGAAACTAAAAAGAACTAGGGCACCTTGCATACCAGTGCCCTAATCTAAGGGTTTTTTTAGGCAACCAATAACCTTCAAGGAAGTAAGGGAGATCTTTTTCCATCACTACCACAAATGTGAACCCCGAAAATGGTGTAGTTATAGGTATTGTAGTTATTAATTCCAGAATAGAGAAAAAATTTATTGATTATAGTTATATACATTTTTCACGACCTGACCCTACCCTGGCTTAAGCCGTAACTACCCTAAGCCCGCCTCTATAGGCCAGGGGCTAACGACCAGAACGAAAGGCTAAAAAACTCGGGGAGGCCTTTGCCTGAGTACCTTTACACACAGACAACCCACTCAATGCTATAGTGTAGAGTAAAAGAGAGATAGTAAATTACCAACTGCTATAAATAAGTCACAAAAGTGAATCGACCTCTAAACAGTACAAAGTAAAAGCTGAAGGTAAACTGAAAAGAAAAGGGGGAAACAAGTGCCCAACCAGAAAAGTACCACAACCCAGAAACAGGTAAACAAAAGTACAACAGCTAGGAAAGTCCCACACCTAGAACCCGACTACGACCACCACATGCTGTCCATGATCCTGAACTCCTATGCTCCACTGAAGTCATGAGCAACCTATTCGTCATTAGGAAGGGCACACCATGTGCGGGCAAAGCCCAAGTAGGGGTGAGTATAAAAATACTCAGTAGGATACCCCGAAGGCTCGAGGGAGCAACAAAAGAGGTACTGAAGAGGTGAGTAGTAGATCGAATAGAGAAAAGTAATGGAGTAAAACTGAGAGTGCAATAAAGAGTAAAACACTACCCAAAAAGAGGAAGGAAGTAGACTCGTCCAAACAAAAGGATCTAGAAATGGTGAGATGTTGATATTCTCATCGAGTCTTCGCTACCTATATCAGGAGAGTAGACTCATCCAACCATGAGAAGCTTGAAACAGAAATCACATGGCATACCTCGTGTGTCTTCGCCTCTCATGGAAGGAGAGTAACCAAAACCCAAGAAGTCGATACTGGAACAAGCTATATACATATGTGTATGCTCAATAAAGATACCCGAACAAGAACGTACGGGGATCTCCATCCCATATCTCATCCCAAGAATGTTAGTATCCAATAATCCCAGAAGTAAACACCATCGATGCCCATCATCCTGCACGTCTACCTCGAACTACAAGTCAAGGGGCTCAAATCACCACACCTTGACACTATCCACTTTGGGCGGCACTAACTCGCTCACATGGTTTTAGGTCGCGTCTCAAGGACGCGTCTCGGTGGGGAATGTGCCCCTCGTACCTGAGAGTTCGGGGGAACGTCACACCACACCTCGTCACTGCCCCGAAGTTGGGAGGTATCCTCAAAGTTGACTGGCGACCACTAGCCCAGCCCCGCTGGAGGGTAATCCCTAGAAGTCGACGGGTTCCCACTAGAGGGAGACCTAGCAAAAGTCGATGGGTACCACACTGCCCAGTCTAGTAAAGGGGAAATCCACTGGAGGGTGACCTGGATAAAGTCATTGACGAGTCCCAATGCCCAGTCCCGGAAAATGGTACTCCACTGGAGGAAGGCTCGGAACCGTCATCGGAGACCACTTCCCAGCCCAGGTGGAGGTAAACCCATACTCAGGGACCACTTCCCAGCCCCTCGGGAGGTAAACCCAGAATCGTTCTGGCCATCCCTGCTTGATGGTACAACATTGTCCATCCATGCTAGATGGTAACCCTCTGGCCATCCCTGCTGGATAGTAACCCACATGCCATCTCTACTGGATGGTACCGCACTGGCCATCACTGTTGGATGGTGCAACTGGCCACCCCTACTGGAAACAACCTCCTGGCCAGCCCTGCTAGAAACAACCTCCTTGGTAGAGGATCGATGCTCGTGTAATGTGTTGGCCACACCGAATCCACAAGAACTCTACCAGGTAACATGAAGAATCTATGCCGACGAAACCATCGAGAATAGAACAAGGGGAAACCACTCAACCCTGCTGGTTGAACCATTGTGAATAGGACTAGGGGGAAACTCAACCCTGCTAGTCAACAAATGAGGACAAAACTAGGGGGAAACTCAACCCTGTAGGGCCAAAAACGAGAAAAGAACTATGAGAACTCAACCCTGCTCATCAACAAACAAGAACAGAATCAGGGGAAAACTCAACCTTTCTGGTCAACAAATGAGAATAGAATTTGGGGAAAACTCAACCCTACGGGTCAACAATCGAGAACAGAGCCAGAAGAAAACTCAACCCTGCTGGTCAACAATCGAGAACAGAGGGACCCTCTACGTCACGAGAGGTCAAAGGAACGTAAAGAAGAACACAACACACACATGGGGCCCACACAATGTGTGGCCCCAACTCAACCCCAACCAAGCACACAAATATTCTTAGGTACAAACAAATACATGTACCTCCCAGCATTCTCGTATACTCCCATAGTATGCCATGTCTCCAGCCCAAAAGATAGCGTGCACACTACCCCCAACGTTAATGCGAAGGCTTAAACGTAAAAAATCCAACATTAAACCTCAACGTCTGAATAGTGGACAACCACATATCTTCAATAATCATGTTCACTCACACAGGATTGAACGTGATCTCACGCCAAGGGTTCAATTCCGAACACAGCAGGAAGAACCGCCACAGGAGCACCTTTCATATAACAAATTTAATAAGATCACACAAGAGGCTATGCATGCCTGAAAAGATTACACCATTGTAATCCTCACGGAAAAACACACAAGATAGACTATCTACTCGCCTCTAACAGATATCCGACGTAAAAGTCATCTGACACCGCTTTACGCCCGAACTACGTCCCGTGGTCCCTAGCCTCGGCCCTGAAAACATTTGGGTGCATCTCACCATTGGGATCTCCTCCGAAACAAACATAAAATGGACATATTTATTATGTGGAATGGGTATCCAGATAAAAAGATGTGTCTCTCTATACCACACACGACTGGTGCTACGTGGGACCCACACCCCAGTCCCAAAGCGCTACGAACATATCGTACCATTACGATCCTCTCGAAAAAGTACACAAGATTGATTATCCATTCACCCGAAACGAACACCCGGTGATAAAGACAGAAATCACCGCCAACTACAAAAACGGCCCTCATGAGGCCCGCACCAGTGTGCAGAATTAAAGCAAGCAGATTGAGCCATTACAATTCCCTCATATAAACAACCAGAATCGACTATTCGAATGCCCCGAACAGACGTTCAATGAGAAAATTGATAAACGCTGCACGCAGATTAAAAGATGGGTCATAGGTCCCATGCCTCAACTCTGGATTCAATTCATGAAACCACCGTAGAAATCTTCACCTCGATGTCAGTGTCTCAACACCTCTAACGACACTCAAAACGGACATCAGATGTGTCCGAGGCACCCGAAACAAAAATCTTGGGAAAAGTGCTAAGCCACATAACATACACATCGTTCCACCAAGGCCCCCCTCTCAAGAGTTAAAACCCCTGAAACCATCTCAAAATTCTAGTCTTGACACCAATAAGGCACTGCTGAAGATGGCATGCAAAACTGACACCCGTAATGAAATTTACAGGCGTCCGAAGAGGGGACGAATCCCCTTGGGCTGGACAGGCTTGGGCCGGCCCGCACCAAGATGCGGATCAGCCGCGCATCCCAGCCATGGGCCTCAGGTCCACTCAACGCCGACCGACCACATGGGCTGGTCACTATCTTTTACAGAGACCCACTGAGTGAGGGGCTCTATCCCCACGCGGGGGTCGCGAGACTCGAACCCGCGGTCTTCGCGCTCCGGTGGCTCAGCCTCGCTGCCTAGAGCCACCGCCTCGCCCGGCCAGCACAGCCTCGCCCTGCTGTCGAACACCCGTGCTGCCCACACCTCCCCCTGCTGCCGAACGCCCGCACCACCCATTCCTCCGCCTGGACCGCCGCCGTGCCACCGTGCCCGCTCGCCGGACCGCCGCACTGGACCACCAGAATCTCGCCAGAAAACCCCAAACCACCCGAAACTTCATCGGACAGTTTCAGACACCTTGGATATCAGAATTCAAATTACAAATATGTGTCGGAAAGCTCAGAACAAGTGCTACATGATTATGGGTTTTTATTGACCAAACAACAGAGAATCAATGCATATAAAAAGATTCAAAGAAGGTGTGGGAGTTTAAAATGAAAAATGCACGATCCTACCATAATGGGCGTTGTCCGACGCTTCACCGACGATCCACCTGAGTTGTCAGAGCCTTGCTGGAGGGATGGGGGAGAAGATAGGGGTCCCTCCTTTTCTGTTGGGAGAGTGTACTAGGGAATAAAGGGGGAATATGAAGGGTGGGGTGGTGTTTATATAGAAAAAACTTAAACCCCGGCCCGTCGGTCCCATACCCGAACCCTCGACAGGGTCGAGGTTAAGCCTCCCCTTGGGTAAACACCTCCTCCTGAGCACAACAGGGGTCTTAGAATTTAAATACGAGCCTCCGTTAAAAATTTATTAAACTCAAAGCCCGAGGCCTCCAAAATATGAAAATGCCCCTCGGGCCATTTTCCACAGAAGGGTCGTGCCCACGAAAATTACACCCCTCCTGGGGTAAACAGAACGTTCGGGACTCAACAGTGCCCATGGTTTTCCCTATCCAAGCATCCTTTTATGTGATACTTGAGTTTAACAATTAAACGGATAAATTATTTATTTTATTTATCCATTTAACATTCCGGTAACAGGGGAGGGGTCCCAACGTCCCGCACCGACATGTTTTATGTCGTTCTTGGGGTAAACACCCCATTTCTAACCCATCTGTACTCTCAGATTTCTGATCCGAATCACCATTTAGGAGTTATCCTATTTATTTGGCGTGTCCAGTGTGAACACATAGAAAATTTAATTTCAGACACACTAAGGCTCGAAATCGCATGCCGTCTAAAGGTACTGCTCTGAAATAACATCACGAATATTCCAAAGACTTTTATAGAAAAAATAGGGCTCTTAAATCATTCATTCCTTCAAGATTACTGTCCATGAAAATAAAAACAAAGGAAAAACCTAGGGTACTAAGCCCACACCTGGCTCGCCCGTATCCAGAAGAACTCTTGCATAGTCCCGCATCACCACACTCAAACCAAAGGGTTTTATCTTTTCACGCGAGGTCTGCCCTTGCCGATGACGTGGATAAGATCACACACATATCTCCTCACGCGAGGTCTGCCCTCGGGGGAAGCTTACCTCCCCAATCGAACCCCTACAATTCACTCCACGACTGGAATCACTGTTTGGACCTGGGACAATGCCCGATGATTCCCTCCTTTTGAATATCCATATGGTGAAAACCCTAAGGATATCTTGTCACACAAGTTTTCATAGTTTATGTCTCGCAACCAAGACTCTCTTACAAGCTCGTAAAAGCGATGGAGTTGACACAATAAACTAGTGGAAAAAGCTCCACACCTTCTATTCCACTAACAAAGGGTTACACCGACACCTCGTGTCACCCTGGTAAAATCTCCTAAAAGGAGTAGAGAGAAAAGAATTTCAAACACTGAGTCTAACAATTCTACTTCAAAAGTAGAAGATCTGTAGAGTGTACCTCTTATCACCTCATTTCTGCAGGATCATAGACATCCAAAGCCTGCGCCTATCTATGGTCCCAACTGTCAGCTCCTGGAGCCATACATGGACAGCCTAGTAGTGATGGGAAGACCTCATGATATCGTCCCCCACTACTATATCCTCCCGCTCCTTAGTTAGTATCACCTATCTAAGCCCAACTCTGATCACGACGCGACCTCTGTCATGGTGGTGCACCTGTTTCCTACCCGATATTCTCTGTATGCCTGGTCGGGTGGTCCCGTGCCAAGTGACCTTGGCCATCGCAAACATAGCATTGGCGCTCTCTGGGCTGACCTGGTTCCATCCGGAGCCATTGTGGCATACGACCATGCCCCTGAGTATGGTTATCGGAAGGCCACCTACGTCGAGGTTCTGTCACCCGATGCTTGCTAGTTGTGGCAGATGTCTCAGCTCTGTCGAGCCTGCTCTCACCACCAACTGTAGAGTGTTACAGGAAGATCTCAGTCACCAGCGCCTGCTCTAGCACCCTGGAATATGTGGAAATTCTCAAGGGTACTATGAAATCACGAATCTCTCTACAGAGACCCTCCTCAAACTTCTGTGCTCAGAAGCTGGCATCATGGAAAAAGTCCGGGTAAAAATGTGCATGGTCTGTGAAACAATCCACTTAATGGGCCACCGTTATACCTCACTACTAAAACATTAGAAGCTCCTGAATTAGAACGGAGCGTAAGAAGGAGGGGAAAAACTCCACATGAAACAACAACTAAAGTCACCCCACGAAAGAGACGACTCCTCATGAAACTAAGTCACCAAACTCCACAAACGCCATGCTGCTACACAGAAAAGGATGGCAGCCAAAGCCACCATAAGATCTGTTGGCATATGCACAAGCCGGAAGAGGTGAACCACTATCTATAGACAAAACTCTGCTGCCTCAGGGTATGGATCACCACTGAACTTCAATGGTCTCTGTCGCTGGAACTCACGGAGCGTGCTCAACCTGCTCTCAAGCTCAGCCTGCTCTACTAAAGCTATCTGCTGCTCGCCAGGTGGGGGTACTGCTACCAGCCCACCCAAAGAAAGGGACTCACATGATGGGTCCTAGACTGAGGCTTCTTAGCTCACAGGGTCGTCGTCACGAACCAAATCCGGTATCTTGGATGGTTGCCTTAACGGATACATCCTGAATGTTATCAAGGACTGTTGCGATCAGATGAGCATATATGTATATAACAGTAACAACAATGGGGAGCTTACTCAAGAAGGACATTCAATGACTCAATCCTATGTGATGCACAAAATAATTTTCCCTGCAACGAGTGTCTCACCAATGCGAGTTGACAAGCGGGTTATCAGGGTCCTGGTGAATGGATACATCGGCCTTCGCACCATCACTGGACTCCCTGGACTGAGAGCCACTCTCGATTCATGTTAACACTGTTGCCCAAAATCCCAACCAATTCCTTTTTAGGGACGTCCAAATCACGTCCCAAGGAACGAACCTCCCTCGGATACCACTTTTTCAGGACTCGACCCTACCCAGGCTCGAGCCACAACTACCCCAAACACACCTCCATAGGCCAGGGGCTAGCGACAAGCACCGAAGGCTAAAAAACATTGGGAGGCCTTTGCCTGAGTACCTATACACACACACACGTAGTCCACTCAATGCAATAGTGTAGAGTAAAAAAGAGATAGTAAAGTACCAACTGCTATAAATAAACCACAAATGTGCATCGAACTGTAAACAGTACAAAGTAAAAGCTGAAGGTAAACTGACAAGAAAAGGGGAAAACATGTGCCTAAACAAAAAAGTGTCACAACCCAGCAATAGGTAAACAAAAGTACAACAGCTGGGAGAGTCCCACACCTGGAACCCGACTACAACCACAACACACGGCCCATGCTCCTGAACTCATAAGCTCTACTGAAGTCACGCCCAACCTTTCTGTCATTTTCAAGGGAACACCAAGTGCGGGAAAAGCCCAAGTAGGGGTGAGTATAAAAATACACAGTAGGATGCCCCAAAGGCTCGAGGGAGAAAAAAATGAGATACTAAAGAGGTGAGATGTAGATCGAATAGGGAAAAGTAAATGAGTAAAACCGAGAGTGCATTAAAGAGTACATCTCAACCCAACAAGAGGAAGGATGTAGACTCGTCCAAACACAAGGAGATAGAAATGGTGAAAAGATGAACTTCTTGTCGATTCTTCGATACCTATAGCAGGAGAGCAGACTCGTCCAACCATGAGAAGCTTTACATGGAAATCACGTGGCGTACCCCGCGCGTCTTTTCCTCTCCTGGAAGGAGAGTAACCAAAACCAAACAAGTGGGTATTGGAACAAGGTATATACATATGCGTATGCTCAATCAAGAAACCTAAAAAAGATCGTAAGGGGATCTCTGTCCCGTAGCTTAGCCTAAGAAAGTAAGTATCCAATAGTACCAGAAGTAAAAACCACTGATTACCAGCTTCCCACAGGTCTGCCCCGAACTGCAAGTCAGGGGGCTCAAATCACCACACCTTGACACTATCCGCTTTGGGCGGCACTAACTC
Source organism: Viscum album (assembly GCA_963277665.1). NCBI lineage: Eukaryota > Viridiplantae > Streptophyta > Magnoliopsida > Santalales > Viscaceae > Viscum > Viscum album. The sequence goes on from OY728139.1 coordinate 67,547,581, forward strand.
ACCCGCATGGTTTTAGGTCGCGTCTCAAGGATGTGTCTCTGTGGGGAAAGCGCCCCTCATATTTGAGAGTTCTGTGGAACATCAAAACACACCACGTCAGTACCCCACAGTTGAGAGGTCTTCTCAAAGTTGACAGGTGACCCCCTGCCTAGCCCACTGGAGGGTAATCCCTGGAATTCAATGGGTTCCCAATGGAGGGAGACCCGACTATAGTCATCAATGAGTCACAATGCCCAGTACCGTAAAAGGGTACTCCACTGGAGGGAGGCTTTGAATCATCATCGGGGACCACTTCCCAGCCCAGTTGGAGGTAAACCCAGCATCAGGGACAACTTCCCAGCCCCGCAAAAGGTAACCCAAAACTGCTCTAGCCATCCCTGTTGGATGGTACAATGCTGGCCATCCCTATTGGATGGTAACCCACTGGCCATCCTTACTTGATGGTAACCCAATGGCCATCCCTGCTGGATGGTACCACACTGGCCATCCCTCTTGGATGGTACCTCTGGACACCCCTACTGGAAACAACCTCCTGGCTAGCCCTGCTGGAAACAACCTCCTGGGTAGAGGATCGGTGTATGCGTAATGTGTTGGTCACACCAAATCCACTTAAACTCTACTAGGGAACATGAAGAAACTCTTCCGGCCAAACCATAGAGAATAGAACTAGGGGAAACCACTCAAACCTGCTGATCAAACTCATCATTAACAGGACCAGGGGGAAACTCAACCCTGCTGGTCAACAAACAAGAACCAAACAATGGAGAAACCCAACCCAACTGGTCCACAAACAAGAACCAAACCAGGGGAACTCAACCGAGCTGGTTAACAAATGAGAAAAAACCAGGGGAAAACTCAACCCTGCTGGTCAACATTTGAGAATAGAACCAGGGAAAAACTCAGCCCTGGTGGTCAGCAATCCAAAAAAGATCCGGGGGAAAACTCATCCCTACTAGTCAATAATCGAGAACAGAGGGACCCTCTATGTCTCGAGAGGTCAAAGGTACGTAAATCAGAACACGACACGCACATGGGCCGCCCATGACATGTGGCCCCAACTCAACCCCAACCAATCACACAAACATTCTCATGTAAAAACATCCACATGTAACTCCTAGCGTTCTCGCATACTCCCAGAGTATGCCACGTCTCTAGCCCAAAAGCTAACATGCACACAAACCCCAATGTCAACACGAAGTTATAAACGTAACAACTCCAACATTCCACCTCAACAGATCAGGCACGACCAACCACATATCTTCATGAATTAACTTCACTCACACGGGAGTGAATGCGATCTCACACCAAGGATTCAATTCCGAACACAGCATGAAGAACCTCCACCAGAGCACCTTTCATATTCCACATTTAAAACGATCACGCAAGAGGCTCGGCTCGCCTGAACAGATTACACCATTGTAATCCTCGCAGAAAAAATGCGATATAGACTATCTACTCACCTCCAATGGATATCCAACGTAAAAGTCATCTGACACCACTTTATGCCCAAACGTCGTCCCGTGGTCCCGACCCTCAGCCCCGAAAACAGTCGGGCGCATCACACCATTGGGATCTCCTTGGAAATACATGTCAAACTGACTACTTTCTTACATGGAATGGGTATCCAAGAAAAAAATATGTGTCATTCCATACTGCACATGAGAGGTGCTATGTGGGACCCACACCCCTATCCCAAAGCACTACCAACAGATCTCACCATTGCGATCCTCTTGAAAAAGTATACAAGATTGACTTTCCATTTTCCCGAAACAGACACCCGGTGATAAAGATAGAAATCACTGCCAACTCCAAAAAATGGCCCTCGCGGGGCCCATACTAGTATGCAGAATTAAAGCGGGCGGATTGCGCCATTGAAATGCCCTTGGAGAAAGACACATAATCGACTATTCCAATTCCACGAATGGACGTCTGATAAAAAAGTTGATAAACACTGCACGCAGCATAAAAAATGTTCTGAGGGGCCCATGCCTCAACTCTAGCTTCAATGCCTGAAACCACATTGAAAATATTCTTCTTGCCTCCAATGTCTCAACGCCACTGAAGAAGCTCAAAACAGACATTATATGTATCAACTCTGCCCAAAACAAGAATCCTGGGGAAAATGCTAAGCCACTTAACGTATGCGTCGCTCCAACGAGTCCCCCATATTGCGAGTTAAAACCCCAGAAACCATCTGAAAATGCTTTTCTTGACACCATGAAGATACTACCGAACATGGCACGCAAAATAGACACCTGTAATGAAATTTACAGTTGTTTGAATAGGGGACGAATCCCCTTGGGCTTGACCGGCCTGGGCCGGCCCGCGCCAGGCCGCGGCTCAGCCGCGCGGCCCAGTCGTTGACCCCGAGTCAACTCAATGCTGACCGGCCTTGCGGGCCAGTCGCTGTCTTCCACGGAGGCCCGCTGAGTGCGGGTATCTGTACTCGTGTAGGGATCGTACACCGCGACCCCATGGTCGCCATGCCCTGGCGGCTCAACCTTGTCACCTAGAGCCACCACCTTGGCCGCCCAGCACCTCCTCACCCTGCTTCTGAAAGCCCATGCCACCCGCACCTCGCCTTGCTACCGAACACCCGCGCCTCGCCGTGCTGCCGAATTCCTGTGCCGCCTGCACCTCCACCTGGACCCCGACCGCACCACCTCACCGCTCACTAGACCGCCGCACTGGACCGCCGGAGTCTCGTGGGAAAACCACAAAACCACCTGAAACATTGTCTGACAGTTGTGGATGCCTCAGAGATCAGAATTTAAATCCAAAATATGTGTTGGAAATCTCATAACAAGTGCTACTCAATTATGTGCTTGGTTCGACAAAAAAACTGTTCATCAATGCATATAAATGGATTCAAAGAAGGTGCAGGAGTTTAAGATTAAAAACGAACGATCCTACCTTAATGAGCATTGCCAGACACTTCACCGACGATCAACCGGAGCTGTCACCACCTTGACGGAGGGATATAGGAGAGGAGTGGGGTTCTTCCTTTTCCATTGGGAGAGTGCTCTTGGGATGAAGGGGGGAAGAAGAAGGGCGGGGGTGGTTTTTATATAGAAAACACTTAAACCCCCGCCTGTCGGTCCCGTACCCAAGCCCACAGCAAGGTGGAGGTTAAGCCTCCCCTAAGGTAAACACCTCCTCTTGAGCACAATGGGGGTCTTGGAATTTTAATCTGAGCCTCTTTTCGAAAGTTATTAAACTCGACGTCCGAGGTCAGCAAAATACGAAAACGTCAATGGGGCCATTTTCCATAGAAGGGCTGTGCCATTGAAAATTACACCCCTCCTAGGGTAAACAGCACGTTCCAGACTCAATGGTTCCCTTTTTTTCTCATCCAAGAAATTGTTTAAGTGATACTTGAGTTTAAACATTAAACGTATAAATTATTTATTTTATTTATCCGTTTAACATTCCGGTAATGGGTGAGGGGTCCCAGTATCTAGCACCGACATGTTTTATGTTGTTATTGGTGTAAAACCCCCTTTTCGGACCCATCCATATTCTCAGATTTCTGATCTGAATCACCATTTAGGAGTTATCCTATTTATTTTGTTTGTCTAGTGTGATCGCACTGAAATTTTAATTTTGGCCACACCAGGGCTCGGAATCGAACGTCGTCTGAAGGCGCTGCTCTGGAATAACATCAAGAATATTCCAAATTATTTTATAGAAAAAACTAGGTTCATACATCCTTAACTTTTAAGGATTTTATTCCTCGAAAAGAAAAACCATGGAACTACTTAGGGTACTAAGCCCACACCTGGCTCTCCCATACCTAGAAAAACTCTTGCACAGTCCCACGTCACCGCACCCAGACCAAAGGGTTTTATCTGTTCACATAAGGTATTACCTTGCCGATGACGTGCATAGGAGCACACACACATCTCCTCGGGTGAGTCACGTGGGAGGCGTCATGTACCCACTCCCAACCTTAGGTATAGGGAATGGCTATAGGGAACCTCACCATCCCTTCACATGGCCTTAAACGGCCTGAAGGCCCCCTAGGGTAGCTTACATACCCAGTCGAACCCCTACGTCGCATGCCGTGACTGGAATCATTGTTTGGACCTAGGATAAATCCTGGTGATTCCCTTCTTCAGAAAATCCATATGGTGAAACTCTTAAGGATATCTTGTCATGCAAGGTTTCACTGTCGATGTCTCACAACCAAGACTCTCTTACATGCTTGGAAAGCGATGTAGTCGACACCATTGACTAATGGAAAATGTTCCAAACCTTCTATTCCACAAACATATGGTTACACCGACGCCCCACGTCACCCTGGTAACAACTCCAACAAGGAACAGGGAGAAAATCATTTCACAAAAAGAGTCTAATAATTCCACTGCAAAAAGTAGAAGAGATTTAGAGTGTACTTATGATCACCTCATTTCTGCAGGATCATTGACATCCAAAGCATGTGCCTGTCTGTGGTCCCAACTGTCGGCTCCCGGAGCCTGATGTGGACTGCCTAGTGGTGATGGGATGACCTCATGTTGTCGTCCCCCACTACCAGCTGCTCCCGCTTTTCAGTTAGTACCACCTCTATGGGTGCTACTTCGATCATGACGCTACCTCTGTCGTGATGGTGCACCTGATGCCTGCCCGATATTCTCCATATACCTAGTCGGGCAGTCCCGTGCCAAGTGACCTTGGACATCACAAGCATAGCACTGGAACTCTGTAGAATGAATGGGTGCCCTCCGGTGCCCCTGTGGGGTACGACCAAGCCCCTGAGTATGGTTATTGGAAAGGCACATGCATTAAGGTTCTGTCACCCGACGCCCGCTAGCTGCAGCAGACGTCTCGGCTTTGTCCAGCCTGCTGTCACCACCAACAATAGAGTGTGACAAGAATCTCTCTATCACTAGTGCCTGCTCTAGCACCCCGAAATATGTGGAAATTCCCAAGGGTACTATGAGAGAACTAATATCTCTACAGATACCCGACTCGAACTTCCGCGCTCAAAAGCTGTCATCATGGACCATGTCCTGGTAAAAATGTGCACGGTCTGCGAAACTAGTTGTGTACTAGTCCATCGTCATCCCACCCCACTGAAAAATCATGAGCTTATGAATCTGAACAGAGCATAATTAGGAGGGGAAAAACTCCTCACGAAACAACAACTACAATTCTCCCCACGAAAGCGACGACTCGTTAAGAAACTAAGTCACCAGACTCCATCAACCCCAAGCTTCTCTACAGAAAAGGTTGGCGGCCAAATCCACCATAAGATCTATCGGCGTCTACACAAGCCTGAAAAGGTGAACCACTGTCTCTAGCCAATCCTCTGCTGCCTCAGGGTCTGGCTCACCACTGAACCTCAACGGTCTCTATCACTGGAACTCAAAGAGCGTGCTCAACCTGCGCTCATGCTCAGCCTGCTCTGCTGAAGCTATCTGCTGCTAGCTAGGTGGGGGTACTGCTACCGGCCCACCTTGAGAAAGGGACTCACCTGATGGGTCCTAGACTGAGGCCTTGTAGCTCGTAGGGTCGTTGTCAGGAACCAAAGCTGGTATCCTGGATGGCTACCTTCGCAGAGACATCATGAAATATATCAAGGAGTGTCGCGATCAGATAAGAATATATGTATATAACAGTAACAACAATGGGGAGATAACTCATGAAGTACAGTCAATGACTGAATCCTATGTGATGCACAAACCAATTTTCCCTCTAATGAGTTTCTCAGCATGCTGAGTCGAAAAGCGGGTTATCAGGGTCCTAGTGAATGGATACGTCAGCCGCCGCACCATCACTGGACTCCCTAGCCTGAGAGCCACTCACGAGACACATTAACACAGTTTCCCTAAATCCTAACCAATTCCTTTTTAGGGACATCCAAACAATGTCCCAAGGAATGAACCTCCTTCTAATACCACTTTGTCACAACCCAACCCTACCTGGGCTTGAGCCTCTACTTCCCCAAGCCCGCATCCATAGGCCAGGGGCTGGCGATAAGCGTCGAAGGCTAAAAAACTAAGGGAGGCCATTGCCTGAGTACCTATACACACACACACACACACACAGCCCTCTCAATGAAATAGTGAAGATTAAAAGAGAGAGAGTAACGTACCAACTGCTATAAATAAACCACAAATGTGTGTTGACCTCTAAACAGTAAAAAGTAAAAGATGAAGGTAAACTGAAAATAAAAGAGGCAAAACACGCGCACAACCAGAAAAGTGCCACAACCTGTCCGTCATCTACAAGGGCACACCTAGTGCGGGCATATCCCAAGCAAGGGTGAGTATAAAAATACTCAGTAGGATCCCGCGAAGGCTCGAGGGAGAAACAAAAGAGGTACTGAAGTGGTGAGCAGATTATCGAACAAGGAAAAGTAAAGGAGTCAACCGAGAGTGCAGTAAATATTACAGCTCAACCCAATAAGAGAAATGAAGTAGACTCATCCAAACACAAGGAGCTAGAAACGATGAGAAGATGATCTTCTTGTAGAGTCTTCGTTACCTATAGCAGGATAGTAGACTCGTCCATCCATGAGAATCTAGACACAGAAAACATGTGGCATACCTCGCGCATCTTCGCCTCTCCTTGAAGGAGAGTAACCAAAACCCAAGAAGTTGGTACTGGAATAAGGTATATACATATGCATATGCTCTATCAAGAAAAACAAACAAGAATGTAAGGGGATCTCCATGTCATAGCTTAGTCCTGGAAAGTTAGTATCCAATAGTCCTAGAAGAAAAAACTATCGATGTCGAGCATCCTGCACGTCTGCCCTGAACTGCAAGTCAAGGGGCTCAAATCAACACACCTTGAAACTATCCACTTTAGGAGGAATTGACTCGACCACATAGTTTTGGTTCCCATCACAAGGACGTGTCTCGGTGGGGAAAGCACCCCTCATACTTGAGAGTTCTCGGGAATGTCAAACCACACCTCGTCACTGCCCTGTAGTCAAGTGGTCTCTTCAATGTCGATAGGTGACCCCCTTCCTAGCCCCGCTAGAGGGTAATCCCTAGAAGTTGATGGGTTCCCACTAGAGGGAGACCCGGCAAAAGTCGACGAGTGCCACATTGCCCAGTCCCGTAATAGGACAATCCAATAGAGGGAGACCTGGCTAAAGTCGTCGATGAGTCCCAATGCCCAGTCCCGTAAAAGGGTACTCCACTGGAGGGAGGCTCGGAACCCTCATCGGGGACCACTTCCCAGCCCTGCTAGAGGTAAACCTAGCATCTGGAACCACTTCCCAGCCCTGCTGGAGGTAAACCCGGAACCGCTCTAGCCATCCCTACTGAATGGTACAACACTGGACATCCATATTTGATGGTAACCCACTAGCCATCCCTGCTGGATGGTAACCCACTGGCCATCCCTACTGGATGGTACCGCACTGGCCATACCTACTGGATGGTACAACTGGCCATCCCTACTGAAACAACCTATTGGTTAGTACTGCTGGAAACAACCTCCTAGGTAGAGGATCGGTTCCCGCGTATTGTGTTGGTCACACCAAATCCACATGAACTCTACAAGGGAACATGAAGCAACTCTTCTTTCCAAACCATTATGAATAGGACTAGGGGAAACCACTCAACTCTGCTGGTCGAAACCATCGTGAAAAGGACCATGGGGAAACTCAAACCTACTACTTAACAAACGAGAACAAAACCAGGGGGAAACTCAACCCTGCTGGTCAAAAAACGAGAACAGAACCAGGGGAACTCAACCCTTCCGGTCAACAGATGAGAATTGAAAAAGGGGATATCTCAACCTTGATGGTCAAAAAACAAGAACATAACCAGGGGAAAACTCAACCCTACTGGTCAACAATTGAGAATAGAGCCAGGGGAAAAGTCAACCATGCTTGTCAATAATAGAGAACTAAGGGACCCTCTACATCGCAAGAGGTCAAAAGTATGTAAAGAAGAAGACAACACACACATGGGGACCACAAGACATGTGGCTCCAACTCAACGGCAACCAAGCGCACAAAAGTTATCAGGTACAAACATCCACTTGTACCTCCCAGCATTCTCGCATAATCCCAGAGTATGCAACATCTCCAGCACAAAAGCTGACGTGCACACAACCCCCAATGTCAATGTGAAGGCGTAAACGTAACAACTCCAACATGCCACGTCAATGGCACAGGCATGACCAACCACAACTCTTCAAGCATCAACTTCACTCACACGAGAGTGAATGTGATATCACGCCAAGGGTTCACTTCCAAACACAGTAAGAAGAACCGCCGCCAGAGCACCTATCATATTCCACATTTAATAAGATCATGGAAGAGGCTCCACTAGCCTGAACAGATTACACCGTTGTAATCCTCACGAAATAACATATGAGATAGACTATCTACACGCCTCCAATGGATATCTGACGTAAAAGTCGTCTGACACTGCTTTATGCCTGAACGACATCCCGTTGTCCCGAGCCTCATCCCTGAAAATAGTCGGGCACATTGCGCCATTGGGATCTCCTCAGAAAGACAAGTCAAATTGAATTCTTTCTTTTGTGGAATGGGTATTTAGAGAAAATGATGTGTCTCTCCATACCACACATGTGTGGTGCTACGTGGTACCCCCACCCCAGTCCTGAACGGCTACGAACGGAACACACCGTTGTGATCCTCTCAAAAAAGTACACAAGATTGACTATCCATTTGCCCGAAACGGACACCCGGTGATTAAGAAAGACATCACCACCAACTCGAAAAATGGCCCTCGTGGGGCCCGCACCAATGTGAATAATTAAAGAGGGAAGATTCCACCGTTGCAATGCCCTCGAGAAAAACACCCAGAATCGACTACTCGCATGCCCCGAATGGACGTCCGATGAAAAAGTTGATAAACGCTGCACGCAGCTTAAAAGAAGGGTTGTGGGGCCCACACCTCAACTTTGGCATCGACTCCTGAAACCACCCTGTAAATCATCATCTTGACACCAGTGTCTCAATGCCTCTAACGGCACTCAAAATGTACCTCGGATGTGTCTGCGCCGCACAAAACAAGAATTTTGGGAAAATCGCTAAGCCACTTAACGTACCCGTCGCTCCACCAAGGCCCCCATCTTGGGAGGTAAAACCCCTGAAACCACCTCAAAATGATCGTCTTGATGCCAAGAAGGCACTGTCCTAGATATCATGCAAAATGGAGACCCGTAATGAAATTTACAGGCGTCTGAATAGGGGACGAATCCCTTTGGGCCGGGCCGGCCGTGGACCCTGGGTCCACTTAGTGCCGACCGGCCATGTGGGCCCGTCGCTGTCTTCCACAGAGACCCACTGAGTGCGGGTCTCTGTCCCCAAGTGGGGGTCACGCACCGTGACCCCGCGGTCATTGCACCTCGGCGGCTCAGCCTTGCCGCCTGGAGCAGCCGCCTCGCCCAACCAGCACCGCCTCGCCCTGCTGTCGAACGCCCACGCTTCCCATGCCTCACCCTACTGCCGAATGCCTGCACCTCCTCCTATACCCCCGTCGTGCTGCCACACCCGCTCGCCGGACCGCTGAGTTGGAATGCCAGAGTCTCTCCGAAAAACTCCAAAACCACCTGAAACTTCATCGGACAGCTGCAGACACCTCAGATCTCAGAAATAAAATCCAAAATATGAGTCGGAAATCTCAGAACAAGTGCTACGCGATTATGGGCTTCGCTCGGAAAAATTACGGCGAATCGATGCATATAAATGGATTCAGAGAAGGTGTGGGAGTTTAAAATGAAAAATGCATGATCCCACCTTAATGGGTGTTGCCCGACGATTCACCGATGATTCTCCATAGCTGTCACCGCCTTTCCATAGGGATGAAGGATAGTAGATGGGTTCCTCCTTCTCTGTTGGGAGAGTACACCAAGGACGAAGGGGGGAAGAAGAAGGTTGGAGGTGGTGTTTATATAGAAAACCCTTAAACCCCCACTCTTCGGTCCCATAACCAAACCCTCAGCAGGGTCGAGGTTAGGCCTTCCCAAGGGTAAACACCTCCTCCTGAGAACAATGGGGATCTCAGAATTTTAATCTAAGCCACCATTTGAATGTTATTAATCTCAACGCCTGATGATTCCAAAATAAAAAAATGCCCCTCGGGCCATTTTCCATAGAATGGCCGCGCCCATGAAAATTACACACCTTCTAGGGTCAACGACACGTTGTAGACTCAACAGTGCCCTCAGTTTTCCAATACGAGCAACCTTTTAAGTGATACATGAGTTTAACCATTAAATAGAAATATTATTTATTTTATTTATTTGTTTTACATTCCAATAATGGGAGAGGGGTCCCAACATCCCGCACTGACATTTTCTATATCATTCTTGGGGTAAACACCCCATTTTAAACCCATATGTACTCTCATATATCTGATCCAGATCACCGTTTAAGATATATCCTATTTATTTGGCGTGTTCAGTGTGAACACACTGAAAATTTAATTTCGGCCACACCGGGGCTCGGAATCGCACGCCGTCTGAAGGCGCTGCTCTGGAATAACATAATGAATATTCCAAATTCTTTTATAGAAAAAACCGGTTTATTACAACATTATTTTATATCCCAAACATTTGGTAGAAAAATGCCAACAACTCCAAAAATTAGGGAAGTAAAGATGTCGGTGAGTACAAAAAATGGGGAAATCATTTCAACCCATGAATATAACTCCCACACTGTCACAATTTCTGGTATGGATTTTTTGGAAAACCTCACCGTACACCCTATGGTGTAATTTTATTCAATTTTTGGAGTGGATTTTCTTTCCATATATAGATCCAACATAAATTGGCATGAGAGGGAAATCCATCTCTATATGGTGAATCAACCCCTAATTATATACTAGTTCAAGGAGGAAGATGAATATTATTTAGCACCATCAGCTCGAGCATGGATATTACTACCATATGAGAATTTGTATCTATCTTATATGATTGAGTATAATGAAGAAACTATCCTTGAAGACATGCCTATTTTGAGGGAATTCGCTAAAGTTTTTCCCAAGGAATTTCCTGGACTTCTCTTAGAAGATATGTTGAATTCTCAATCGACTATATACTTGGTTAATTTCCAATATCAAAGACTCTGTATAGATTGGATACTTTGGAAATTGGGGAGTGGAAGAAACAACTACCAGAGAATCAGAATAATGATTTTATATGCCCAAGTGCTTCACTATGGAGTGCACCAGTTCTCTTCGTTAAGAAGAAGGATGGGTCAATGCACGTTTCCATTGATTATCGTGAGCTCAACAAAATCACGATAAAGAACTAGTATCATCTACCATGAATTGATGACTTGTTCGATTAGCTACATGGAGAACAATACTTCTCCAAAGTGTATTTGCATTCGGGATATTACCATGTATGGGTGAAGACGGAGGATATCCCCATGACTACTTTTTGTACAAGATAAGGGCACTATGAATTCATAGTAATGAATTTTGGACTCACCAATGCTATAGTAAACATGATGGAAATGATGAATAAATTCATTAGATATTACCTAGAAATTCTTTTGTAGTCTTTGTAAATGATATACTCATATACTACAATACCATGGAGGAGCACGAGGAGCATCTAAGAACTATACTAGAGATATTGTGAAAGGAGAAGTGTTATTCAATGTACAACAAGTGTGTGTTCTGGTTTAAGGAGGTCTCATTTTTGGGTCATATCATCCCAAGCAATGGGATATCGTTGGATCCCTCCAAGGTAGATGCAGTTGAGGGATGGATGAGGCCAGCATCGATAACAGATATCTGTAGCATCCTAGGGTTATCTGGATATTATCGCCAATCTTTGGGAGATTTATAACGATTATCTAACCCTCTTACCATGCTCACATGTAAGGGAATCAAGTTTTCTAGGAGTGATGAATGAGAAGATAGCGTCCTGGAGTTGAAAAGGAGGCTTATCAATGATATCATACTCACACTACCCTCATGTGGAGATCTTCTTATGGTATTTAGTGATTCTTAAAAAAGTAATAGGGTTGTGTGTTGATGCGAAATGAAAAAGTCATTTTATATGATTCACAGAAATTGAATTTTCATGAGAAAAAATATTCAACACATGATCTGGAGTTGACTACAGTGATCTTCGCTTTAAAAAATTAGCAACATTACCTCTTTGGGGAGAAGTGTGAAATATTTATGGACCAAAAAATCCCCAAGTATATATTCACTTAGAAAGAGTTGAACATGCAGCAACAAAGATGGTTAGAGTTGATCAAAGACTATGAAATTTCAATCCATTACCACCTGCAGAAAGAGAAAAAGGTTGCATATTCTCTAAGTAGAATGGACCTAACAATTCTATTATTGTTGAGAATTTATATTTATCCAATCTTCTTAGTTTTAAGGAAGATGGACATGGCAGTCATAAAGAAGGGGACATCACCAATACATTCAAAAATGATTTCTCAACCGTCTCTTTTGGAATGGTTAAAGGATTCTCAAAAGGATGATATGGTAATTTAGAAGAATGTATCAACTATCAAAAAAGAGAAATCCTCAAAGTTCAATATCAATGAAGAAGGAATTTCTAGATTTTGGTAAAGACTATGTGTTCTATCGAATCTGGAGTTAAAGAATGAACATTTAGATTATGCACATAGATCAAATTTCTCCACTTACCCAGGAAACACAAAGATGTATCGAGATCTCATAGAGAATTATTGTTGGGATAACATGAAGAAGGTTATCATTGATTATACATCAAAGTGCTTGGTATGTCAGCAAGTGATGGCTTAGAGGTATTAGTCTAAGGGGTTGATGAAACCATTACCCACAACAGCTTATAAATGGGAGAACAACAACATGTAATTTGCACCGAACATCTGAAGACATCCAAAGGAAACAATTCTATCTTGGTTTTTGTGGATCATCTTACAATGATTGTACACTTCATTACAATTCGAGTGGATTTAACACTAGATCAACTGGCGTAGATATAAATCAGAGACGTTGTAAGGCTGCATGGAGTACCACTATCTGTTGTATCCAATTGATATCCATGACTCACCTCTATGTTTTGGAAGAGTATTAAACATGCTATGGATATTGTGTTGAACTTTAGTACGGCTTATCATCCTCAAACTGTTATTCAATATGAGCGGACTATCCAAACACTTGAGAAAATTATGAGTGTATTATCAATGGAATTCAATGGAGGATGGGATAAATATCTACCCCTAGTGAATTTCTCATAACCAATAGTTTCCACTCTAGCATACAAATGGATTATTATGAATCCCTCTATAGGTGGAGGTGAAAAGCATTGGAATATTGGGATGAAGGTCAGAGTAAAAAAATCCTATGTTCGGAAATGGTCAAAGAAATGGTAGAGAAGGATAAGACCATCTAGCAGCACATTAAAGATTCTCAGAATTTGCAAAAGAGCTATGATGATTATTGTCAATGAGACCTAGAGTTTGATGTTGAAGACATGGTATTTCTCCGCATATCATCATGGAATATAGTTATCATGTTTAGTAATAAGGGAAAGAATAGTCCAAGGTATATCGTCCCTTTTGAGAACATTGATCTCATTGGAGAAGTGGATGATTAACAAGCACTCTCACCACACCTGTCCCAAGTACATTATGTATTTCATATATCACTCTTGAGGAAGTACATACCTGGCCCATCAGATGTACTCAATCAAGAGGTGGTACCATTGGATAATGACCTCTATTATGAAGAGAAGTTGGTGAAGATCGTTGATCATAGAGAAAAATTTCTACGAAATAAGATAATTCTCCTCGTTAAGGTGTTCTGGTTAAACTAATAGTTTGAATAGGAAATGGGGGAATCGAAGGATGTGATGAAGCAAAGTTACCAGCATCTATTTTAGTATGGGAAAAGGAAATTTCAAGTGTGAAATTTCTTAAGGTTGGAAGATTGTAAAGACCCAAACTATTATTAATTAAAATTACTCTTGATCTAATTAAATGTCTTATTATGTAAGATAGTTATATGACATATGAATTTCCTTGGATCTATGGTTCTTGATTTTAATATACCATTAAGAATTGTGACCATTGCTAATATAGTCGTTAAATAGTGGTCACATGATTTGTATAAATATAGGGATTCCAGAAATCCAATTTACACAAAAAAAGGAAGTGATGGCCTCATCCAGAAGAATTGCTTCATACAATGCCCATTTTTCAGATCTCATAAAGGATGTTCCATAACATGGATTCTATCTTGACCAAGCCCAATCTGAGCTTCAATATTTTAAACTTGAGTGGAACCACCTATAGGAGTAGTGGAAGTTAATTGAGACTTGCACCCATGTGATGTTATTTGAGACAACCCATGAGTCTGCCACTATCCTACACATTTTTCTTCCGTATTATGGAGGTGTTATAAGGGGTTATTTAATGAGACCCTAGTACTATGATTATGTAAATCATTTTTGTATAGATAATATACATTCATTTTATTAATGTTACATTGTAAATAGTCATTATAGAAAAAATAGAAATTTTATTCTATTTTGATGAATTAATAGTTTTTTAATTAAATAATATTATAATAAAATATTTTCACATAATTAATTTTTATCAAATTTAATTAAATTATAATTATGAATAATGAAAGTGTTATTTTTATTAAGGATTGAAAGCTATTTTTGTCAAAACCCATGAATTTTTGAAAATTACAGTTTTTATTTTAAAATTAAAAATTCACATATATAGAAATTTATTTAGATAAATTTGATATTATTTTTTGAATGAATATTTCAAAAGTATCCAACAGTAATTTTGTCATATGTTTTTGAGATATTTGAATTTTTGGGTAAAACTTAAATACTGTTTAAATATATAATGTGTTTTAGGAAATCATAATGACCCAATAGTGATGTAAAAAATACTATAAATTTTTTTTCAGCCAATATATTTCATACCATTAAAATAATGTGATTTTAGGTTAGTTTGATTTATTTTAAAAAGATTTAGTGGAACATTCAAGACTTATAAAACATTTTAACTTTTTTAATTTATTTCATGAGAGTGTGAATCACCCCTACATAAGAAAGCATAATATTTTAAAAAGTTTAAGCATTGGCCTTATAAAATATTTTTTTTCACTCCACTTTATGAAAAACCATTGTAAAAACCATTGGTTGGTTTTTGGTTTTGTTTAGTTCAATGTGTGGTGGGAAAAAGTTAAATAATAATGAATTCCCTTCCTTTTCCTATAGAAACCCACCCAAGATCTCATTCCCTTTTCACTAAATGACATTGGAACTCGGCCAACATCTTCCCTCCTCTCCCTATAATCCTACTAAGGATCCACATGCTCCCATGAAGCCTCTCTCAATACCCTCCCAATCCTTTGGGATCACACATCCGTGTAATGGATTTCTTCCTTTCTAACTTTTTTCCAAAATTCATTTTATTTTTATACCATTCTGTTTTCAAATAAAAAATGTTGGGGTATGATATTGATCCTCCTCCATAATTCCTTCCTAACTTTTTAATGATGATATAACCCTTTATCTCTCATTAATTCATCCCATGTATACTTGTTACTATGCCAAAATTCATTAAGGAATTTCTCTTTTATCATTTAAATTAAAAAAATTCTTTTGTATTATGAATCTAAATTCCATTAAAAGTGTTGATACATGCATAAATATTACCCACTTACTATACATTTGATGTATATATTATTAGATACCACTTTCTCTCTCTTCAACCATTTTTTAAATTCTTATTTCAAGTCGTTATGCTGGAAAAATTGCACAACAATTTCCAAAGCCAAAGTCATTGTGTAGCGAAAACCATTCCCATTTCCCTATCAAAGGTATTCAACTTTATAAAGATTTACTGATTGATTATAGAGTTTCATGTTTTAATTCCTCAATCCTTTATCATGTAAAAAATGATGATGATTAATGAATTTGTGTTTTATGTTCAATGTGGCACACTTATGTATGAAATAAAATTATTAAAAAGGTTGTGCCCTGATAGTGAACTAATGTATTGGGTAAAGATTAATATTATGATATTTCATTTTAAAGGGGGGTTTACACATGATAATTCAAGTTCAATGAGGGTTTATTCATGATTCATGTGCAATGATACTTGGCTCATGATAATACCATATTAAGTGTTGTTTCCACATTTCCATGTTATGATAATCATGCTATATCATGCCTTTACTTTCAAGTTTCTCTTATGCTCTATTGATATTTCTATTGCGTAAAATGTACTGTATTGTTCATGTTATGTCTTGTTTACTCCCTTATTGGGGTTTATATATCAAATTTTTCTTATGAATTTCCTCATGTTATCCCATGTAATTATAAGTTCGAAATATTGTGTGTATTTTAGTAAAAGAAGTTTTCAATAATGTTGTGGGTTTTATGTTCTAAGTTGTTATGTAATGATCTTATTCCCCACATACACTAGACCTCTATATCATCTATTTTGTATCTTGTGAAGATTTTATGTAATAAATTATGTTTATATAAGAAATTAAGAACATGGTAGTTATAGAAAATCTGATCGAAGAACGATCTCTAAAAATAATCACCTTGGAGCCTATTTATCATATAAATTTTGTCCCAAGAAAATAAAAAGGCTTGTAGTTCCTTCTCAGTTGTTTTGTAGTTTTATTAGTCCAATTATAGTGTTCTTGATTCAATATAAATCACATTAAATATCTTTTCCACCCTTTTATAAAACACTTGCCCAAGAGAAAAGTCGTATAAATTGATCATGAGTTCATAGGCAAAATACTATTTGGGTTATTTAACTATGGGAGGGGTTATCAATTTTTTTAACTCATGAAATGCCCTTCTACAATTATCATCCAAGAAAAATTTGGCATCTTTTTAGACCTATCTAGAAAATGGAAGTGTGAACATACTAAAATATTTTATGAATCTCCTATTAAAACTAGAACATCTAAGGAAAGCTCCCACATATCTCATATTTTTTGGGCCTGGTAATGAATAAATGACCAAAAATTAGGATTGATCAACTTGAATTCTGTCATGGGACACAACATTTCCGACTGAAATCACCTTACCAACCATAAAATGCAATTTTTCATAATTTAGAACTAGATACTTATTGATGAATGTTTCCATAACATGAGCCATGATTAGCAGTCAATTTTCTATTGATTATCCATAAACAGTGAAGTCATCCATAAAAACATCAATGCATGTTTCTAGAAATTCTGAGAATATCCTCATCATGATCTTTTGAAATGTTCCAAGAGCAGTATATGAAACCATGTGATTCATCCTATAAGAAAAGGTTCCAAAGGGGCATTTGAATGTGGTTTTCTCTTAATCATCCAAAAAAAATTAACTTTGAAATACCTAGAGATTCCATAAAGAAAAAAATAGTGGAACATCCCAACCAGTCTTTAAAGGACATGATCGCAGAATAAAAATGGGAATTGGTATTTCCTTGTAACTAAATTGATCTTCCTATAATTGATTTCACATTCTCTATTTATTTGGAAGTCGAATTGGGACATGCTCACCAACATCATTCCATGAGATTGTAAATCCTCCTTTTTCGGATCCATATGGATAGCACTCACCCATTCAATGTAATATTAGGGAAAAATAATTCCAGTATCCAATAGGGTGGTGAATTCTCTCTTTAAAACCTCCAAAAATTTTGGGATCAATCTCCTTTGAAATTTCCTTATAGAATTAGAATTCTCCTCCAGTAGAATTCTATGAATGAAAACATAGGGAATGATTATAATTTAAAAAAATAGAGTCCATCCTTTTGAATTCTTATTGTCCTTAAAGACTTATAGCAGTTGGTTTTCATGGTCCCAAGACAAATCTTTTGAAATTATAATAGAGAATGTTTCTAAATCACCTATGAAATCGTATTTTATGATCAAAATATGTTGTTTATACTCTAAATAATGTGGGTTCAAAGGAGACTTCTCAAACGTATGATTTATTAGTGGATCTATAGATTTTATTGAATTTTTTTTATGATGAACAATATCCATGTTCTCAAGAATTGATTCATGAGAAAAATTGGGAAATTATCTAAAAGGGTCAAGGGTATCCACAAATTCTTCCTCATCAAAGTTGAGATCAGCAGTGTTCACATCCCAAGACTCATCACAATGTTCCCAATAAATCAATTTTTTCAGATTTAGTAATAAAAAATCTCCCTATTTATAATTAGAGTTGGTATTTCATCAAAAGAAAATTTAGGGAACATCTTAGAGGAAAAAAATTTGATCATGTTCACATGGGTGGATGAATTATCATTAACTAGGAGTATTATGGAATACAAATAATTGAAAGGATCAACATATCTTCTAAATTCAAGTGAAAGTTTACATTTTTGTACATTGTTTCTTTTATTGGTATTTTTTTATAAAAGGTCAGCCTTGGCTGAGGGGTGCATGGGTACTGAACCAATCTTCTTCCGTATCGAAGCCAAAGAAATCCATAGAAAAAATCATATCTCTCACCTAAATGAGAACATCCTCTATAACTCTTGCAAGTTTGGGGGTTATTCATTTGGAATGTTGAATGATTATTACATGGGGTTTTATTTCTCTAACAAGAAGATATTTGTAAACAAAATGTGGAATATCATTGATGGAGGAATCTAGATCAATCATAACATCCTTGAATTTAAATTTCCAATTTGTACAGGTAATGGTAATGGTTCCAGGGTCTTTACACTTGATCAGAAAAGCTTGTTTAATCATAGATAAAACATTCCTCCCATAGTTGATATTTTCACCTCCTTTGATTTTCCCTTGTGGGTACACATATGTTTCAGAAAATTATCATTCTTTTGAATTTGTTTCATATTATGGATAAAAGTTATGCTGACTTTGACCTTCATTACTGTTTTAAAAACCACTTCTTACAAATCCTTTTCTATTCTGGAAATCAATTTTGGTTCACTAATTGGGTAAGTTAGAGGAGGTTTGAATGTCTCTGGGGTAATTTGAGTATATTTTGGAGACACATAAGGTCCAAAAATCCACATCCAATCATCCATTGTTCTTTCAAACAAACTTTCTTCACATGATGTTGTGTTTCCATTCACACCAAAGTCAGACTTTCCATCTTTTCCATCTGTTATGGGATTCTCATTAATAGTATCAATATCATGCTTGATTTTCATGGTTATTGAATTATTCAATTTTATTCCAATCATAAATTCAATTTCCATCACATTTTCATTTCCATTATCTCTCAGATTCACTTGGGTCTATGTGGGTAAACCTACACTCTTTTTATATTTTATGAAACTAACATTAGAAGAAATGGGTTCTCTTTGAGTCATTGAGGAATTCATCACATTCTACTATTGTTTTAAGAATTTTTTTTCTCTTATTGGTTATTTTGATTCCTCATTGATTATTTAACGTTTTTCCTTGTGTTCTAAGTTGTATGGGTAGGAAAAAAGTTTCTTCCAGGATGAGCATTGGATTTTCTCATTGAAATATCATGGTTGGTAATTACTCTATTATCCTTAAAATAAGTATTTAGGTTGTTCAGGGAGACAAAATATTTCGTTGGATTGGTTGTTCAAGCCCTGATTGAATTTGTGGTTATATTGAAATATAATTAGTTAGTTTTATTGAAATAGTTTTCAGAGAAAAACTACACTGTAGTTCTTAGATGGATCTTTCATTTGTTTTCATTAATCACTAAAACATTCATTATAAGAAAAAACCTCATAGTGTACTTGGTTTTAAAATGTTCCATCATGTTTGGGTAGTTTTGGTGGGTTATACAATAACATCATTGATATTAACATGGTGGTAAGATCAGATATTTGGTTTGCAATTACGTTGTTGTCAGAAATAGTAGCGTGAAATTATTATGAATATTTCACATTGAGAAGGATTCTAGTTCCAATTTGTTGAGAATTTTGGGCCATGAATACTATTTATATCCTAGCAGTAGCTAGTGTTTTTAATGTAACTCTCCACCTGTGGTAAATTTAATAAATATTTTAATAGTAAGACACAATACCTCATATAAATATTGAATCAGAAGTTGATCATTGATTTTATGGTGGGGGAAGCTAAAATAGAGTCTTTTGAATCATTCCTAGTATCCATGCAATGTTTCACCATGAGATTGTTTTATTCTGTAAATATACTTCTTAATATAATTAGTTCATGAGGTAGAAAAAAAGATTATAGGAATATTTTTAATTCATTACAATCTCGAATCATGGTTTATTATGAATAATAGAACCATTCTTTTGAATCTCCTTCTAAAGATAAGGGAAATGACTTATATTTTAATTTATTTGCATCAAATACCAAAGTATTCATGTCTATAAAAAGGTAACTAAATTCATTAAGGTTTTTTGTGGATATTCACATAGAAACCCATTAAATTTTATAATTTGGTGTATGTAATTATATTTTATTTCAATCCCAGCATGTGCGTTAAGTTATTTCAGAGGATTTTTCTGATTTTCATCATAGGATGAAGAAAATGTTTTCAAGGATATATTTTATGACATTTGAATTTTAGTTTCAAATAATTTCCTTCAAAATGTGTTTGTATATTATTCACAACATGGGATGGAGGGATTTTTATTATCTTGTATCCTAGTGCAAAATGTTTTATCAATTTTAGAATCCAAAAACTACAAGTTCAGGTCATAATTTCGGGTCATGCAATTTTTTATAACCTAAACTCTAAAAACCTCCCTTAAAATGGATACAGTTGATTGTTTTGTTTCTATCATGAAAAACACAATCAATAATTTATTCCCAACAGATATATAATATAGCAGTCTCAGTATTGTCTCTCTAGGATGTTATTCTTTGAGTTGCCAAACTGTCACTTTTTTTGTTTGTTTTTATAGAATAAGATTTTGGGAGATTTGATTAAAAGTTTGGATAAAAATAAATTTCCTGAAATCTGATTGGAAATACTAAAAATTTGATAAAAATAATTAAAATGGGGTTGAAATTTGGGCTAAAATATTGCTGGTGAACAATCTTAACCCTCTCTGACACTCTCTTATTTGTTTTTTAAAAACTTTTCTCAATTAAATTTATAAATGAAACCCCAAGGAAACCTTGTTTAACAATAATATATATATATATATGTATAATATTAACAACTTAATATGATTGTTTTTTCACCTATAAGAAGTTATTAAACTACATAAAGTCTTTCAAGCAATCAAATCTAGTTAATGACTCTATGATCAACGACAAGACATCACCAGAGAAATTAAAATAGTGAAATCAATTAATTAACAACATAGATAGAGAAAATATCCAAAAAAAATTGATGAAAATATATTTAATAAGGAAAATAACTTCATCAATTCAAAATTATATGTTCATAAGAAATTCAAATCGAACGTAGATGACAAGCATTCAACTTTGAAGAGAGTGTATATTGAGTGTCGTCATCCGTAACAACTTGGTGCCTAGCTGCACATTAGATGGGAAGCCTCCATAATATTCATTATAGTATCATTGCACAACATGTTCATCATGATCTCAATATCCACCTTTTAATTTCTGTCTCAAGGAAACTCTATTCATATAAGATATCCTAAAATTGGAGAAAAGGCGCATATTTATAGGTGAATGGGTGATGAATTTTCACGGAAAATTTTTACTCTAAAAGATTATACATTTTATACATATTAAATTTCAGAATATGTAATATATTTCTTCAAAAAAGTATTTATAAAAAATTTTATGTAACTTTACTCAAACATTCACATTTATTGGACACATTTAGATGAGGTTTTGGATTAAAAAATGAGAATGTATTTTTCTGGATGAGAATTTCAAAATATTACCTCTAATATATAATGTCCAATTACACCCATAATTATTTTAAACATCCAAAAAAATCAATTCATAGTCACTTATATGTTCACACATTCAAATATATTTGCAATCACCTCAATTGAAGGTGTATAGACTGAATTATACAATAGTTATGGAGGCGGGGTCTATGATGTCAGCCCAACAATCTGATCAATTTGATTTTTTAGGGCCTTGTGTAATTTGAATAAACTCTTTATCTTGAATAAATATTATATTAAATATATCAATGAATAAAAAATATAATAATTACTGAATTTGGAATTATATTAAAAAAGAGACCAAAACACCCTTGTGACAATTTTTTTTTAAAATTTTAGAATTTTTCAATTTCAAATTTTTATCCCAAAACAAACTATAAATCCAAAATTGTAAAAAGTAATATCAAATTGTTAATGTTTTGGTGTTTAAATCATTTAAATAGAAAAAAACAATAGTTGAAATATTATTTTTATTATTGGTTCTCCACTTTGATATACTTTTTTAATCATACTATAAAATATATTTAGATGTTTTAAATACTTTTTTAGAAAATTCTCATCTGTATTAAATTTCTTTATTTAATTTTATAATAATTTGAAATTCATTCATTTAATAGTTATTACTTACATCGACCACAATAGTTTGTTCAATAAAATTCTCAAAAATTATATCAATATAGTGATATCAATTTATTTACTATGAAAATGTTCCATATTTTCAAAACTAGTGATAATTATTTCGTATAATTTTTATTCATTATATAAAATATCAGAATCAATCTTTCTCGGTGTTAGCCAAAAAATTAAGCACATCAATTTTTATAGTTGGTAGCTCACATGTATGCACCCAAACAACAATATCACTTTCCATCAAATGAAATGGTAACAAGATAAAAGATATCATATTTTTAAAAAATTATTTTTAGGTTAAAATTATCATATATATTAATAAATTACATCTTTATAACCATCTAAGAAAAATGATGATGCAATACAAATTACAACGCTATGTAGAGGTGGTATATTATATGTTTGCCCAAGTGGTTTCATTTTCCACAAGATTGAAAGGTGGTGGAAATGATTATATTATAATAATAATGAAATATAAGTTTATTTATGATAATGGATTCATTATGTTAGGATTGATAAAATAGATTTATATAAATAAGAAGAATAAATAATCTTTAGAAGTTTTAGGTAAGACAATTACCTCTTCCTTGAAATACCTCCTATAGATTATAACTTTATCCTTATAGGTTGGAATATTTATTATTAAAGAGGAAATTGGTTAGGGGATGAAGGATGAAAATTGATTTAGGAAGTAATTGGTCAACATATTTATACCAATATTCTCTAAAAATAAATGATAAGTGATTCCATATTATATGTGTTGGAGGTGGATCTATTTTAATTATTAAATTATTTGAAATATTATATATAATTATTCATGATCAATTGGATCAAATTGATCTGAAATTAATAGATATATAGTGACAGGGTAGAGATAGACTACAAAATTCACATTTAGGACAATTTTGGAGACTTTTTAACCCTCATCTTCTAGTCAAATCATTTTGAAACCCATATAACTTTAACCTAGATAGCATAACCCTTTACCATGATAACATATTTTTGAAACCAAATATAAAATGGGACATGTAAAATCATTTTAAATTTTGATGGAAAATATTTCGTCAAACTTATCCCATTTAGTTTCTATAGGTAGTATAAACATTTAATAATATAACTATACAAAACACATTAAAATAGTTTATAATAAAATACATGATTTAAGTTTAAAATGATAATAAATTGAAATAAACTAAAGTGGTCAGTTCCATGATTTTATTATTTATTTCATTAAATATGAAATTATTTTTATTTTTTATCAATCCGAAATAGAATGGATCCTTAAAACCATACTATTAAATGAAAAGAGCCAAAAATAGTTTTGGATTTGAATAAATTATAAGTTATTTCCAAAAAAAGTAAATATCTGGTTCCAAAATTCAAAAAAACACTTAAAAATAAATTACCTAACTCTGTATGTACATATTTGGTATATAAAATGTTTTTACAATTTTTATTCCTATATTATATCAAAATAATGTCATAAAACTGATAATATTTTTGCAAGTCGGTATTTTCAATATTCACCAAAAAATAAACTCTGTTTAAAAAATATAAAATAAATCACCTTAATATAATTTTGACAGGATGGATTCGTGAATGAAATTAATTTCATAAAAATAAATTTATATAATTATAATGTTGTTTATTTAATAATATTTGGAATAAATTTACATTCTTGATAATATTTTTTATTTAAAATGAAATATTTACAAATCATTACTGAATTAACAATGTACTGTTCTTCTATAATTTAGATAAATCATTCCAAAAATTAGTTGAATTTCACCACATGAACATAAGTCTGTGGTTCATCATGAAAACTTATTTATGGTCCCACTTATATATTTCTATTTTTATATTTCTATAGAGTATCTTAACTAATCCAATAATCCAATTCTGTAACACTTATCATATGGTGTTAGGAATCAAGACATTCTCTATATATTAAAATAAAACAACTTCCATTTATAATTTTTAGTGGTTACCACATCTGTTGAGTCATCCACATACATTTATAATAAAGAGATATGAGACACATCATTAAAATAAAATAATCTAGGTTTCATAACTAAATGGTAAACCATAGCTCTAATTCATTCTATTTTTTTCAAAAGTATATATGTACAAAAGAAAGAGATTCAATTTATTTTCTAATCATATAAAACTATTTATTTGGGTTATTTTCAAGAAAACTAGATCTCACAGTAAAACTTCAACATACTTCTATCCGTTATCTTCATAGTTATTTTTCATATTTTTTCATCCTAAATATGATTTTAAATAACAATCACTCTCAATGTTGTAATTTAAAAATGTTTATTCCTAAAATATTAGATTCACTAACTTTATAAAAAAAATTGGTTTATGAATTGTTTTCTCATATAATAATTCTAATGGTTCCATTTGAATACCTAAATGGAAGCTTTTATTATTTTTAAATAACTCTAAAGATAATGTATTATCTTCCAAACCTTGAAATTCATGTGAGAACCACCTCTACATGACTTATAATGAATGTATAGTCCTTTTGGAAAGTCAAAAAATATCATAATGATAAGTAATGCTCAAAATTAGTTCATTTTCAAGAGCCTTTTGAAGGAACTTCCAAAATTTGGATGTAAACCGTGTGTCATGATCATATACAACTGAATATAGTATACTATTTATTCTCAAATCCTCATTCGTATAGTCACGTAAGGAACCAAAGAAGTAGATCTTTCTTTATAGGGAGTAAATGTGAGTTCATGGAATGTTGATCAATAATACCCCCTATCGAATCATTCTTGATGGGAGTATTTATAAATCTAGTGATAAATTACCTTGTAATATCGTGACATTTCAACACAGTAATATGTAGAGGATTCATATCACCTTTAATGTATAATATATCAAACTTTATCTGTTGAAAAAGATTTATTTTAAAATATAATATATAATTTCATATTTCATATTATCTGACCAAAAAATTTTCTATGAAGCTGGATAAATTTTTTCTCTACCAGAGTGTATAGAGAAATTTATGCTATGATAATTATCTAATAATTATATTTTTGTCTCTAGTATGGATGGAAGATGCATCCTATTTTCATATATTAATATATCATCACCACAGTTTATGTATACAATCTTCTAATCATCCTATACAATGATTTTCTTTTGAAAATTTATATCATCATGCTATAGAGTATTTATTTTTTGTAATAAGGATTGTTTTGAAATCATTTCTAATAGATGTGATGTTTCCCATACCCTAATGATTTTTGTATCCAAATTTTTAAAATATCAAAATATAGGATCTCACTTAAACCTAATTTTAATCAATAGTACATGATTTATCATACTCCATACACAATCCATATTATTTTCCCTCAAAGGGTTGTAGGGTACAGATGAATCATAATATTTTTGTAATTTTTCCATAGAATTCTCATTATATTAATATGATTTTATAAAAAGATGAATTTTAACATTTTTTATCAATATATATTTAAAATTTCTAACAACAATGTTAATGAATAATTCTCATTAATGAAAATATTTAATATTCGAATTTTGGATCACATGTTGGATAATTGTATTTATGAATCATTAACTTCATTGACTCATAGTAACTACCTATATCATTATGAATAGGGACACATCAATGTAGCTTCAATGATCTATCACTATATATCACAAAATCATGCCTTCCTAATTCTAATGTGACTATCAGATTATTAAGAAATGGACTCCTTAATTCTTTAAAACATTCATTAAATTCATATGAATATATTATCTTAATCCTTTTATATGTGAACATGGTTAACTAGTAAGATAATAATAATTTTTTAAAAAATTCATCGATAAAATCTTATAAATCATGGTAAATAAATACTATATATATATATTGGAGTTTTAAATTAAATCATAAACCTTTTTATTTGAAGTGTTAATGGATTAAAATTCTTATTATAAGTATTTTTTATATGATAAATACAAAACGCGACACAATCTAATCTATCAATTTTTCCGCAATGTGCTAATCCAATACAAAGGAATCATATATTATGGAAAAAATGAATATCCTAAGATGAAACTTAAATAATGTTAATCAAGGGATGATTTACAAGAAGACTGGTGGGTTAAAATTAAGAGGTTTTTATGATGCTAACTTGGATTGAGATGCTGATAATATGAATTTAAAATCTATCAGAGTAATTTTTATGAAGAAAAATATGATATATGTAATTAAAAGGAACAAACCTCAGTTGTATTGAGGTAATCAAAGGCTGAATATGTTTCTACATCATAGGAAGATACATTCATGATAAGGATAAAGAAAAAACAGTTATCTTTGAGTGTATAAGATAAGTATCCTTTTGTTTAAGGGTTTGATAATAATTGTTCAATTAATAATTCCAAAAAATATTATGTAGTATTTGTGGTCTGAATATATTTATTCATATACCACTTCCTAATAGATATGGTGTTTTTTGTGTATTGAAACTAATTTTTTTTCCTTCAAAGGAGTATTTTGTGAATATTCTTAAAAACTACTACCAAAACAATTTGAGAACCTAAGGCTATTTTTGGACGTGTAGCAGACTCGGTTATATTAAGGTATGTTATTATTTGAGTTTCCTCCTCTATTTGTTCATGTTCAAATTTATGATGAGATATTTTTATGGCAAAATGATTATTGAACTATTTCTAAATTATATTAATGTGGTTATTGAGTTGTAATATAATGAAATACATTTATATTGTATCAAATTTTATCTCTCTCAAATGAGATGTTTGTTTTAAAAATTTATTTTAGGTATTTTTTAAGAACAACATTGATGACTCATATAATAACACTTTTTTTCATTGAAAATATAGATCTTGTATATAGAGAGATTATTTATTTATGAGTCTATACATTGATTTCTTTGGTGGCCACCCTTATGTATAATTTACATTGGTTTTATTATGAATAAGATGGTTGGAGAAGTTTTAGGTATTGGTAAAAAATTGAAAGGGTGAGATTGTTAAAATCTCTTGAAGAAGGTATTTTATTTATATTCAAAAAAATATGTTGGATGATTTATGAATTTATCTCCTTGTTATGTGCATGTAACAATGACTTTATTGCATTTTATAATAAAAATTATAGATTTTGGATGTTACTATGTATGTGAAAAATATAGATGAGGAATGAAGATTCCATATATTTTATTACCATGTTAAGGATGTTGTGAACATGTTGTATATATCCTTTGCATGATGTTAGGATATGTTCTGATAGGTTTTTGGTCTGTGTTTTAGTTTTTCAAATTCCCTATAATCATATGAGGGTTCACTATTTTCAAGTGATTAATTTCTAAATTTTATAGACAAAGACATAAAAAACAGAAAAATAGTTCCTTCTGCATCCTGATTGATCCTTCATTTTTTGAGGAAAAAGATTTAAGTTTTCATTGTAATTCAAAAGAGGAATTGTCAACTTTTTCTTTATGTCTTTTATCCTGTATGATAACTTTTTAGGAATGATTAATTGACGACCTTAAACATGTGGTCGACCTTTCGTGTTTGTTTATGAGGTATATTGGATGCATGTATGTTTCTAAAAGGTGTGATTAATGCATACACTATGAGAAGGAATTTGAATATGAATATATTATGACATCTAAACACATTGAATGTATTTTATGTTCTGATCATTTGACTCTATATAAACCATAAAATGGAATATGAAATATCGCAAGCCTTTATACTAAATTTTAGTCATATATGGACACTATAAATATTTTTGAACATACATAATCCCTAATGTTATCAATATATGATTATATGTTAAATATACATAAGTATTCATCATAATAAAATTTCAATATTTGAATCTAGATGTTATTTATGTAATGTTTATACATATAGAATAATCATATGTTCTTTTCGAAAGAAATGTGCATATCTAGATTACATATTATTATGTAGAGATGAGTGAATCATTTGATTCATGTAGAATTATAATTTTTGGATAAAACATGATTATCATTCATGTATAATGAACCATGTTTAGTTGAAGTTATATCTATCTAAGGGATTACACATTGACATAGAAATAGTTACATTTCAATAAATGAGGGACACAACACCACGAATACTTGGTAATATCAAGAAAAATTAGTTTTCTAAATTTTATGGGGAACAAAAATAGAAAAAAATAAACAATCCCAATTATCATTGGATGAGGATATTTCATAGCCTTGTGGAGATATTAAAGGAGGTTTTTAGACTCATTGTTTAATGAGTTTTAATGAGAAGCTGCATGCCTCCTAAATAATGGTAGGATACCATTACTAAACATGGACCTATTTTTTTATTTCATAGTCATAGAAAACAAATGATAATAATTATAGAATGTGAATGTTGAGGATTATGGGATTTGAAAAAAGATGCACTATAATATCCACGAGGTGTAATAAACAATGATAATAGTGGAAATAGATTTTTCTGTGAGTAAGAGAAAGAATATCACTATTTAGAGTCTTTATGAACACCCATTCATTTATCTTCTATCATTATTTATAAATATTAGTTATTTTCTACTGATGTGAAATTTTAACAGGTTCATTCAAGAAAATATATAATTTCATGGTAAAAAACATTCCTAGGTTCCTTTTAATAATAAATAAAGGATAATGTTTATAGAATAATAACAATGATACACATAGGACATAGTCATCAATATAGTAGGAAAACCATATTAACCAACTTTTTTGTCTTATAATTCTGAATTAGTGAATAACATATTGAATAGGTTCTGAAAAACTATGAGGGTAATTGTATATTAAAATTATATACCCAATAATTCATCCCCTCACTATGTGTATAACCCTTCATGTGATCCAATAGTATGTTAAAAATTAAACAGTATGTATACATAGATTTTTATTTCCACCATCCAAGTATATATTTGAAAATATATTTTTGAAACCAATATCTATTTGGATTTTCTTGAGATATTGTGGGGATTGTTGAGATATGAATTTCTTTCTAGCATGGGAAATTTTTCTAGAGAAGAATGTTTTTTACGTGTTTAATTTGATGTGATTATTGTTTTTTGGTTATTTGATTACGTATATCATATTCAATGTCACAAAATTTGAATTAAAATATACCTGATGTGAATGACTAATGGACGTGTTATAAGTGGATATGATTCCACTAGAATAAATATTTAAATTGGATGTTCGAAGCTATATAAATGAATGATAAAGTTCATTGATGTAGATTAAGGTGGAATAAATATGAATTGGAGGATATATGGTTAAAATTAAAAAAATTATAGATTTTTAGGTAAATTAAATTCTTCCTTAGTCTCATACTATTTATAATTCATTAACCAAAACTATATGAGTCATTTTAGTAGCAAGATAAATTTTTTCCAAAGGGATGGTGTTTTCATATGTGTCATTTTGAGCTATTTATGATTCATTGGACAAAAATATCATTCATTTTTTATATATGGGAGTCATTTGAACTTTCATACGAGTAATTTATCTATTAAAATAAATAAATTCACCCTATGTGATTTTTTGTATGAGTGATCCTCTTATATGTCAAACAATTTCTAATTTTTTCTAGATATAAATTTAAATATGGGTTTCATGAAATATTTGTGGAAAATAAAATCAATTTAGATTTTTAGACCACTACTTTTTCAGGGTTTAAAGATCAAAAATTGGGTTTTTTGATTCATGAAATGGGATAACAAGGTTCATTGAATAGATCAGTTACAGATTAATATCCTATTAATTTTGTAACCATTTATTTATGATGATGTTATTTAAAATTTTGTTCAAATAGTATTGGAATAAACATGGTAGATAAAAAATATCTTCGAAATGTTGTAGATATGTTATTAATTCGAGTTTGAATTTCAAATTGAAATTTAAAAATGTTTTTTCTTTCCCTCTATGGGAGATAAAAAAAGAACATGGTCTTATGTGAGTATATTGTGTGTGGAGATTATTTTTGTGTCGTTTATTAAATAGAAATCATATAAAAAACAATGAAAGAATAATCAAAAGGATTATTATATTGATATAGGATTGGGGTGTTAATTATACTACATAGAATGTCCAAAATACACAACATGGAATATGGGGTTTTGTGAATTTCACTTCACATAGTTAAAAAATAGAAATAGATAAGTTGATGTCATTAATTTAAAGTTTAGAATGTATAATTAAAAGAAGAGAATTATATCACTGGTTTGGGTGTGTGGTCATCACAATAGTTACAAGTGGTGAGGAATAATACAGTCAGGTAGCAAATATTCTAATAATAAACAAGAAATTCATGAGAAATTTATATTTTTAGGAGGAAATTATCATAAGTGAAGGATGATATATCTCCAAATTATACAGGAAATATATTAATTTTGTTGGTAGATATATTAGGCGATAATAGTGCTATGTATTATTATACCTCGATTATAATATATTCCTAGATATTTCAATGCATGATGGTTATTCTAGTGGATTTTATGGACTTATGTGATTATAGATCATAATGAGGATTAAACATCTAATTTTTAGCGGTGAAAATTGTACATTTATTTTCCCCATTGGTTTATTTCCTTAGTGTGTATGAGTTTTTAAGTGATATTTATCACATAAATTAGTAATAGAGGTAGATTTCATAAGATATATTAAGAGAGAGAAAAATGATACTTTACACTTGTCAACTCCTCGGTGAAACAACAATTCATATTTATAGATCCAACTCAATTAATATCAGATCTCTAAGGTTCCCATATGATGATCAGTATCTTCAAAGATCAATAATTTGAATACAATTTTATACTATTTGGAATTTTATTTAATTAAAATGCGTCTCTCTCAATAGTTGTTTTGGTCAATGAATTTCTAATGTTAAAATCTACAATATTAATTCAGAGATCAGAAATGAAATTCTAGTTTTTGATGAGAATAAATTATTCATTATGAATTATTTTTTGTAGATAAAAATCTTATTAATTGTCTTAAATGTTTTTGAGCCGTCCACCAAAGGATTCATTCCTCATACTAAAGGTACATCTATTGCCGCTGAAATTCGGGACAAAGAAGAGGCCCATAGAAGGCCCCTAAGAACTGCCTCGTGAAGCCCCTTTGCAGAGTTCACCCAGCACCGCGGCCACAGTGAATCAAGGAGGTGGGATGCTCCACAAAAAATTTTACTTTTGTGAGCCCCCCGCGAAGCCATGACGTGGGAGACTCCGTGAACAGTGTTGACGTTCTGGAGCCCACCGCGAAGCAATAAGGTGAGACGCTCTGCAACCACACTTGACGTTCGCGACCCACCACGAAGCAACCTAGTCCCACTTCGCGTGGTGTGAGTTCCGCTCTGCAGCACCTCTCACCTATAAATATTGGGCTCCTCCTGAGCCCAAAGGACTCACAATCTGACCTTTCGACTTTCTGGATCCCAAATCATGAATCATATTTATGTTCAGAGAACCATGAGTTGTGCGAGGTACTTCCGCTTAGCGAAGTGCCACTCGTTTGTCTCGTTTTGATCCCCTCTTTCAAGAGGGATGTCTTTCGTGAAGCCTAAGGTAATTCGTGAAGGAAGGGGATCCCCAAGGGGACCCGGGTCCTTGCGAAGCATTTATGCTTCACAAAACACCCTTCATGTACACATGATTGACATGGTAAGGCAGGGTCATTGAAAATCACGAAGCACATTGCTTCCCGAAACCTTCCTTCGCGAGGCACATTTTCTTCTTGAGGAAGTGCTTCATGAATGCCTTTTCACTTCACGAAGCACCTCCCAAATGCACCTCCACCCCATTATAAGGATATCGCACCCCACATTGCGAAGCACACCCCTTCGCATGTTCCCTCCACCAAGAGGAGCAACAAAGCTTCAGGAGGCCCTAGCATATGGACCCCTATGCTTGGAAATTCCTTTTCCCATGTAACCCTTTACGTTTGCATGATGTGATTTCAAATTCACCAAGATGATACCACCCTTTACGTTGCTTCGCCTAATGATTCTTCACATTGGCACACTAATGGCTATTGCTTCTTCACATAGCCACGCTCGCGTGGACCCCTCGATGGTTCACCCAATGACACCCCCTCACCACGGAATTGTCAGTTCCTTCCCTCCCACATGGAGCACATGGTACCAGTTATATATGCCCTTGGGGTGTGGAGCACACCCACTTCAACCAAGATACAGGACGTTAAGCTGCCAAGCACCATCGTCCTTAACACATGACGTTAAACGATAACCTTTCCCCATGCCTCACACGTGGGGTGCCCCCACCTTGGACATTATCCATGACCTCTAGTCTCCATAGGGGATGATACCCTCCTAATAAAAGTGGAATTTGTTCGTGGGGGAAGGGCAGCCACCTTGGTGTAAGCCCCTATCCATTCTTGCAAGAGTTCGCGTCTCTACTCCTCCTTACTTTCGTAGTGCCACAGACCAAGAGGGGAGATGGGGACATGGGTTCTTATCACCCCTTCCCTCTCTTGCAGGGCTTTGTCACCATCGAGCCTCCATCCTAGAGTAAGTCCCAATCTTTCTCTCCCTTGTCCGCTCCATGCTTAAGCCTCACCCCACATCCCGCGGACGCACCTTTCACGACAGGGTTGTCAGGCCATTTCTGCCTCTTGTTTCTCACCTCGATCATGACTCATGTGGGCTTAGAGTAAGCATCATCCATGAAATCACCCCCATCCCACATAACGTTAAATTTAATAACCCATACCAACATGAACTATGGGGACTTTGATGTGTGTCAAGGCATGGTACGTTGGAAGCCTCCACAATTTTCATGCCCCACCACCCAATCGTTCTGACCAAGTCAATTCACCAACATCTTGGGCAGCCTAGAGTGTAATCCCCATACCATCTGGAACTACATGGTCTTTGATCCCTACCATGGAAGGGTGTGTAGGAAGCCTCCTTGAGGTTCAATCCCAACACCATCTAGAACTATGTGGTCTTTGATCCCTGCCAAGGGAGGGTACGTAGGAAGCCTCCTTGAGGTTCAACCCCGACACTCAACCCAAACTACAGGGACTTCAATGTCAAGGTATGGTATGTAGGAAGCCTCCACGAGGTTCAATCCCTACCACCCAGTCATTCCGACCATGTCGGTTCACCAAACACCTCAGGCCGACTCAGAGTGTAAGCCCCAAATTCCCCCGTCCCGCATGACGTTAAACTATATTTCAGACTCAACCTGAAATACAGGGACTTTGATCCATGTCAAGGCATGGTACGTAGGAAGCCTCCCTAAGGTTCAATCCCACCAACCACCTAGACCCCAGGTCCACTTTCACGTTGGTTCACTGACTCCTACCTTACCAGGGCCACCTAAGAGTGTAACCCCCATACCAACCCGAACTACGGAGACTTTGATCCATATGAAGACATGGTATGTAGGAAGCCTCCATGAGGATCAAGCCAACCACCCGGTCGTTCTAACATTGTCAGTTCACCAACACCCTAGGCCGGCTAGAGTGTAAGCCCCACACCATCTGAACTACATGTTCTTTGATCCTTTCTAAGGTAAGGTGCATAGGAATCCACCATGAGGTTAAAGCCCAACATCCAGCCATTCCAACGCATTTCACGTTTGTTCGCCCCCATCCAGCATGACATGAAACTATAGACCCCATTCAGTGGTAATCCGTTGTGACCCCTTTGATAGGCAAGCCACAACATATGAACTATGCGGACTTTGATTCCCCAGCACGGGGATTAGTAGGAAGCCTCTTCAAGGCTTAATCCTGAAACTGCCATCATCTCCATGATGGTAACATCGCCTCAACCAATCCATAATCCATCCTGATCCTTACCCAAGCCGCCAAAACCCAGTGGGATTTTGCCATTCCATTCCTCGTTCCATCTGATATCATTCAGGAGGTCGCCCACGTGATGGCCCCAATATCGGTGTTCCCTCCAGGGATTCCTCCATCTGATCCACTCTAGTCAGTGTTTTGATCAGCCCGATCCATCTCCGTTGGAAGTTAAACTTCCGGAATACCCTATGTTAAGCATTGGAAGCTAAGAAAAGTGTCAGACACATGCCCAGGGCATATGATTCCCTGCATTCGATGTGGGATGCCTCGGGCTTCCGCGCCCTTGAGAAGCCATATAATAAGGGACAGAAGACAGACACGCCAATCCCCTAGTGTCCACACACACCAATGATACCCCCCAACATCCCTAGGTAGCTGCCCTGACCAGACCCATTGGATTGTTCTGAAAGAAGCAGCATAATTAAATAGAATCCATGGAGATATAGTACCGGGAAGAGTTTCACGAAGAACATATTGAATCTATGAGGGATACCCAGACTAGGTGATGAGTTCTGAGGATGAATCAGTGGAAGGAAGAACCAACATCCCATTATCCTGTTTCGATGAAGGAGAAAATGTCCCTAAATAAGGAATGGATGTCGCCCGCTTTTCGAAATCGGGAATGTGGGGTAACAAAGCCACACATTTCACACTCTAGAGGATGGACACACACGCTCTGGAGAAAGAATCAGAAATATAAATCGTGATCCCAACGTGAATATATTCTCCTCAATATGGAGATTAGTAGTGCTCGGGGAATCAACGGATAGACGTGTCACCGGATCCAGCTATACGGTGCTGGGTACTACCAAGAAAATAGAGGTCCTGGCATGAATCTCAGCAGAAGTTGTGGCAATATAATGTCGGACAATTCATTCTACGATGTTGTCAGCGTGGATCCCTCATATCTCTCACGAAAGACGGGATGGTTCTGGGGCATTGGTTGTCGTTTCCTTTGTTCTTTCGGCACTAACGAGATCATCTCTCTACTTATAAAAAATTCAGTTGATGCCACAGGAACGCGTTCACCGCCCACCCACCTACACGGGGGCAGGGGAAACACCAGGACAACCGCTTTGAGTGGCTTCACCGCTTCCACAACAGCTTCAACATCTACGACCGTGGGGTGCCCAAACCCCAACTCCCTATCAGAAGTTATCCAATTAAGGGTTATTAACGGCCTCGTATATCATTATGAGGACAAGGGAATAATCCCAACCTGGGATATGGATCGCCTGGACCTGAAGGCATCCACGCCCCGCCATCAATGCCACCCCCTGAGGGCCACGCATGGAGCCGCTCCTCCCCATGATAACATTAAATCGTTTCGGGAGACTGTCCCCAGAGCACTTTGATGACTCCCCACCTTATGCTGATGAGGTGGGAGACATCCAGCCATCCCAGTCAGAGTCCCAATCCAGGGGCTACCAGCAAGGGCTCCCAGCTGACCATGTCAGCGCCATCGTCCGGTCTTGCCGGAGGAGCAGGTAAGCTATACACCTGCACCACAAGCCCCGGTTCGTCCGACCGGACCCTAGTGTTGGGCATAAGATGAGGAGGATGCCCTCCAAGGGAAATCAACATTGATGGATACTGTGGCCCAAGTCATTTCCAAAGCATATCAGTAAGTCCCTTTGCACAATGGGAAGGGACGCTTATACACCCAACTGGGATCGAGGCCCCAACCGACCCACAGGCAGGATGTGTCGACTCTCCTGGTCGTAGACATGTACATGGGTCGCCGTGAACCAACCCATAGTGATGCCACCATACACAGAGGTCCTACCCGTACCACTAAAACATAGAGTGTGGGCCTTCCCCACTCTAAGGCTTGGCATGGAGGTTTGCCCCGTGTTATCCCCAATCTGAATGGATGTCTGCCCCACGACGGTGATGTTTGGTACGAAAGCCTCTCACGTGTCCATCACACTAGGTATGGAGTCCTTCCTCTTTCCCCCGACCATCGATGTGGGAATGTTACCCATTCGATCTCTCTCAAATATGGGGTTCCTCCCTATATCCTCTCTGCAGCTGGTGAATGTCCTCTTCACCTCGAAAACTAGAGGGTTGAAGGCCAGCCTTGCTCCACCCGCACCAAGCATGGAGGTCTTCCCCATACTCCCACCGGTTCCAGTGAAGGTTTTTCACACTATGGTGCTACTCATGGAGGTCCTCCCCATGTCCCTTTTGACATTTTCCCCAATGCTCCTCTTACCCTAGAAATCTTGGGGGGAAACACTCCTCACCCTAGCACCAAGGCGAATGAAGGACCATATTTCGAAAATCACCCTTGTCCCGAAGAGCCACCCAGGGGTAGGAAGGAGAGCCATCGCTGACCTAAAAAGAATCCTGGGAAGGCCAAGACTATGATCAAACTAGTCCACTACTCATACTCTAATGTACAGTGCAGCTCAGCTCAGGAACACTCCCCTTGCTCATTCGAGTCCAGGGTCCGGGCATGGACGAGGAACCTCAGCTTGGTGCTCCCGGAATGCGAGGTCCACAGGATTCCCACCTCCCTCTGTAGGTCCATCCCGGAGGATGAAAATCTGGCGACCACAAAGGTTACGGTCGTGCATTCACCACCATCATCACCGAAAGCGCTTTATACCTCCACAAAAGATCACAAAGATCTATTCTTGGGACCAATGGCGGGCGAGTAGTAGCGCGACCCACCACCGACAGCCCTGGTACCTAATCCAGGAAAGGAGGTCTTCAGCCTCTCCTATCACGACGTAGCTACCAGGTCGCTACATTCCTTGGAGGACAACACAACAATCGGCGGCCAGTCAGACCGTTTACCGTATTCTCCACCAGTCGACCTTTCATCACAGCGGTCTGCCTCAGTACCGCTACTAGTTCCTCAACCACCCCTAGTTTGAGAGTGGGGAAATCAAGGGCAAGAAACTGAATTTTATCCAAGGATCTCCTGGAGAATCCTTATAGTGGACCACTTCCCTGAGAAGTTCTGGCCCGCAGCAGCACAAGATATGTACATACCCAATTCCCTCAACTTAGAGGAAGATGATTGTTTCTACTACACCATCTGGGCGACAGTTTTCAGTCTCCGCCATCATCATGTTGTTTATCCTAGGATCCAAGCACATTTTGAAGACATTAGTGAGCAGTTCCATCTAATCGATCTGGACGCACTCCCTGTGGCCCAGCACCCCGAGTCACCAGGTAGTCATGATTCCCTCCACCAGCAATGCGTTCATTGTATCAAGGTACTCTGTAAAATGATAAGGGAGGCTACCCCCACATACAAATCTGTGGCTGGGGGCAGTATGCTTCCCTCCTCTTCATCCCTATTCAGCGGAAGCCCGACTCACTATGCGATATTGAGGACATGCCCCTAAGAGGCATCATGGTCAACATGGACAACGTAGTGGACAAGGAGGATGAGTGCGATTTTCTCAGATACTTACCCCTTGTGGGTGTACCACCACTTTTGGAGCCATCGGGGAGGATTACTCGTCAATAGAGGAACCTCGTAGGTCTCCCTGCGCCCACCTAGGCGTTGCTACTCAGCCGGAATGCTGGTAAGTGAAAAGAGAATATTTGAATTTTCAAGCACTCCGACCCATACGACTCAGTGCAGAAGATGGAGGAGGACCACAAGAAGCCCACGTTGCACCAACAACCTACTGAGTAGAAGATTTTGGTCGAGGAAATTCTTGATAAATGCATTGTAGAGTGACGACCCGACTCTGGTGATCCTAGGATGGGGTAGCAGGGGCAGACACAACTACTCCATGGCGAGCTTCCCCCAGGAAACACTGATCATGCCACATTCTCTGATAGGGCGGAAGCTGAATCTCATAGAAAGAGGGCATGGTATTTCTAGCCAAACCCTCCTAAATGGTGTGACAATCCAAGGAACCCTGTTTGGGCTCCTCCCCTAGCCCCAAGGTTCACTCCACGAGCTGCTCCACGAGCCGCTGAGCATGTCAAATGCATTGAAGAACCTAGAAACATGCTCGGGGATAAGGATCCCCATCAAGACAGGGACCCCAATCCAGATGATCCAATGGCAGCACTCATTTCTTTCCTGGAGGCATTGGAAACATGACAGGTGGCTATCCCACCTGATGGAAAGCCATACACGGCATGGGTGGATGATATGCCAGCACCCCCGGGATTTGAAAACCCCACATTCTACCACTTTTACAGGACGGGGGACCCGCCGCAGCTTCTAGCCCACTTAAACTCAAGGTGTAGGCCCATGTTGGGGACTCCAGCATAGAAGGAGGATACCAAGCTCCACTGTTTTGTTCAAACACTGGAGGGGCCGGTATTCGTCCGGTACTGCTTGCTCCCTGTCAAATATTTATCTAGTTGGGAAGACCTTCACAGGTAATTCCTCTACCAGTTCTGCTCTACCACCTCGATGATGAGTATCACAGACCTCGTCAAGTGAAAATAAAGGCCTGATGAGCGAGTCGCGGACTTTATCTCCACGTGGAAGGGGCTTAATTACTCACTTGACATTCCACTGAGTCAAGAGAAATTACTGACGATGTGCATAGGGAATGTCAATATGGAACTAGTTCCCACCCTGATCACTTAGAACTATCCCAGAGGGTTTTAAGACTTCTCAGATAAGGCCCATCACCTCAAAGAAGCCCTGAAACAGGCCAGCTAGGCATGTCCATTGCCCTCTGTAATTCTAGTGTGGAGGGCTGCCAGAGTCGAGCCCGCCATGGGGGCTCAAATAGAAGCCCTCAGACAGTTGGAGTTACTACCAGTGGCACCATCCCCACAGCCTCGTAGAGGCCCTCCCACTCAGGAAGAGCCTTCGACTCTACTGCATCCTCAGTATCGGCAGGCACCCCCGCGTAATGCGCTGCCACTACCCTAGTGGGACAATCAGGGACCACCTCTTCAACAGGCCCCTCGTTAGGGCCAGTATCCAAGGGATCCCTATCCAGAAAGAAGACATGAGACTTAATCGTTAAGCGAGAATCAGGTATCCAGTTACTTATGTAGCGTCCTATAGTAGGGGGTTGTACACTTGCCTGAGTGCAGAAGGCTGACGGAGGCGAATCTCACCGACCACCCCAAATACTGCCCCTATCATCATATTTTGGGGCACACCCTCAAGCAGTGACAGGTGATTAAGGACTGCCTCTAGGACTAGGTTGATAACAACATAGTCAGGCTGGGTCTGGCCCCAGCACAAGTAGCAGGTGTCTTTGTGAGGTCGGATAGCGGTAGTGATATCGAAGGAGTGTGGTAGCAGGTTTCTAACCACGGGTCCAAAAAGTATAATGACTGGATGGCTTGCAAAACGGTTTCCCACGCCCATGGAATCAATAGGGCATGCCAGAATCAGCCGGATCATTCATAAGTGGCGACCACCACCTCTGCATCATCATCTCAGCCGGCCTCTTCCCAGATGAGAAAGCATCTGCGGTGCAAGAAGAAGCAACGTGCCACGCCAATGCCATCTTCGTCCTACACTCTCAGCAACATCTTTCCCACTGAGATGGGGATCCCCACCAAAATCCACCCTGTAAAGGATGATTCTTCGAGTAACATTCAAGGGTATGCTTCGGTTAATACTGTCTAGTTGGTAAACCCCTATATGACTCCCAATGAGGGGGAACTACGTGAGAACCTCCCCAACGTCACCATCTAATGCAAATGTAAGCGAAGCTAGGACTATATGGGTCATCCAGGTGCATAAATTGACTCCTCTATCTAGGATGTGCGTTCCACCGAGACTAGAAAATAGGCTAAGAATAGAGCTCAGCACTCATAGCCTCTTCATCCGGTGTCGTCAGGACCACATCCACCACCGTTTGTGCTACTGGATCAGGAAGAGCCACTTCGGCCGCGCCGCGACCAGATTCACCCTACTACAGGCCAATCTTAGTCATCCAGACCTCATTCGGTAGCTACTCTTTAGGATTTGACTAGTGAGTAGTGGGATTTTCCTAGCACTAGCAAGTCGTCAGTCCTGTCGGCAGGGCCTTCCATGTCTCCAATCGCAGACCGGCCTCCTGTAAGCAGAATTTCATGCCTAGAACGGAAGTACGAAGTCCTCAATCACCTTTCCGGAATCCCCTTAAGGATTTCCATATTTTAATCATTCCGCTTGTCATAAAATCTGCACGAGGCCCTCTTTGAGGATTTAAGGAGGCCCCTCCAATTTGAGATAGAGGTGGCAGCTGCAGAAGCCTTTCGTGCTAAAGCAGTTGAGAACGCCGAATTCCAGGACATCATTTAGTTTTCTAGAGAAGATGAAGACTCTCCTATATAGGGGAATATCCGAACACTGTACATCACCAGCAAATTTAACAGTGTGGAGGTTCTCCACTATCTCGTTGACACCGGCTACGGGATCAACCTTACCCCAACATGGACATTGCGAAAGCTGGGGTTATCCGAGGATTATCTGACTCCCTCTGATTTAAGGATCTAGAGATATGACAGGGTAGAACAGACCCTGTTTGACAAGATCCATTTAAAGACCCAGTTCGGTGGCCTAGTTTCCAGTACTAAATTTATGTTTGTCTCCCAGGGCACAACGTATAATGCATTGATGAGAAGACCAAGGCTCCATCTGCACGTGGTGGTCCCCGCGTCATATCCCCAGTGCCTCATGTACTCCCTGAAAGGCCGAGTAGGAATACTCCAAGGTGATGGATCTCCTTTTCCCTCTTGTGAAGCCCATTATCTAGACACTGAATATTACAAGATAAAGCATAAGCAGATTTTGGCAAGTGAGGTTAAGCCTTCCATGGTCAGAAGTGACCCTTGGGCCGGTCTGGATGACGCCTATGTCTTCCAAATCCATAAATTGGAGGTTACGACCCTAGACATGGGTCAATTCTTTGTTGTCTTTTGTACAAGAGGAAGGCGTATTCCCAAGCCCAAGCAATGGTGGAAAATCTCCTCATACTCCAACAAAAACTAGGCTCAGGTGATCCCGGAACTTTCTACCCTTGTACAATATCGGGATTTCCGCCCCGTGGACACAACAATACATCATACATTTTTGTTTCGTCGGGATGGGATCAATGAGATCAAGCCGATGTGCCACTATTGCTTTAAGATCATTAATCATGGAACCTTGGGCCGAAGACCAGATGAGATCCGATCAGCTGCTTTCGTCGATATGGTCCTAGTGGCGCATTAGTCTCTTGATATGTTGTCAACTACTATCTAGGTGGGTACCAGCCTCCCGTTAGGATCTTCTGACCTAGGGAAAGCTCCACCTGCTGGGAATCCATCCACTGTATGTAAAGAAGAGGATCTGGAGGATGCTCCCCTTGCCTTTGAAGAAGGTGTCTCTATCACGGTCAATGAACTGGTATAGGTGAACCTTGGTAGCGTGGCGGATCTGAGAACCACATTGATCAGTTCCACCATGTCCCTCGAGGAGTAGAAGTGGTAAGTGGACATCCTTAAACAGCACCATGATGTGTTTGACTGGAGTTATGACGAGATTCCAGGACTAGATCCTCATGTAGTTGTCCACCACCTTTGTCTCCCAACAAACCATTGCTGGTTCAAGCAACCTCCTAGAAATATGAACCCTTCTCACGGTGTCATGGTCGACGCCAATGTTGACAAGCTCATCATGGAAAACTTCGTCAATGAGGTCCAGTACGCCATGTGGCTAGCCAACATTATTCCATTCAAGAAGAAGAATGGGAAGATCAGAGTCTGTATCAACTTCTGAGATCTCAACCATCATTGCCCAAAGGATGATTTTCCCCATCTAGTGTCAAAATTGTTGATCGACTCCAGGGCCGGGTTCCAAAACCTCTCCTTGATGGATGGTTACTCTGAGTATAATCAAATCCAGATGTCCCCCAAGGGTGAGGATTCTACCTCTTTCAGGGCACCCCAAGGTACTTTCTGTTACCAGGTTATGCCCTTCGTCCTGAAGAATGAAGGTGCCACCTATCAGTAGACCATGCGCTGCATATTCGATCCAATCCTCATGAGATTGGTGGAATTATATATGGATGATCTTGTGGTCATGTCTCGCCTATGCCAGGACAATCTCAATTACCTTGAAAAAGTGTTCGGCTTCCTTCGCTCCTACCACTTGAAGATGAACTCATTGAAGTGTGCCTTCAGGGTCACCTTCGTGATGTTTCTTGGCTTTGTTTTCCCATACCAAGGCATGGAGATCGACCCAGAGAAGATCAAGGCAA
The DNA here is from genome assembly GCA_963277665.1 of Viscum album. NCBI lineage: Eukaryota > Viridiplantae > Streptophyta > Magnoliopsida > Santalales > Viscaceae > Viscum > Viscum album. Next base: position 67,590,018 of record OY728139.1, read on the forward strand.
TTAGCCAGATGCCTCCCCTGAGGAATATTCAGAAGCTTCGAGGTTTCCAAGGCCACTTAGCCTACATACTCCGATTCATTATGAATATTAAAGGCATTTGTAATCCATTTTCTCAACTAATGAAGAAAGGATCATCCTACAAATGGGACGAAGAGTTCCAGACCGCATTTAAGGAAATTAAGCAGTACTTTCTCTACCCTTCGTTCTTGATGCCCCCGATCTCCGGGAATCCATTAGTCCTGTACGTGACTACCCTGGAATGATCTCTCATCACCCTTCTTGCCCATAAGACCAATGAGGGGATGGAAAATAGTCTCTAATACCTCAGTCGTATGCTTAATGATATAGAGAACAGATTCTCCCCCATAGAGAAGAGCTTCCATGCATTGGAGTTTGAAGTAAAGAATTTGCGACACTACATACAACACCATGAGGAACAGCTGGTGTCTCAGGTAGACCCACTAATGTACATTCTGAACCTCCCCATATTGACTGGTCGACTAGTACGGTGGGTATTAATCCTCTAGAAGATCGACATCAGGTTCATGCCCTAGAAGGATATCAAGGGACAGACACTGGAAGAATTCCTAGCTGCCCATCCAACCTCTGTGGACCAGTCCTTGGACTTGGATTTTCCCAATGAGGTGATCCTCTCGGTAGATCATGCCATCCCGTGTTGGCAGATGCTCTTCGACGGTGCCTCCTAGAGCCCCACTGGTAGGAGGCTCAATGATCCTCAACTCAATAGAGTAGGGAAAGGTATCATCTTCATTACCCCAGCGCATGCCGTTCTGCCGTACTCATTCCTATTATCAGAAGGCTGCACCAACAATGAGGTAGAGTATCAGGCTCTTTTCACTGGCCTCGAGCTAGCTCTTGAGATCGATGTATGCCATTTTCATGTGAAAGGGGATTCCGAAATAGTCATTCAGCAGGTCAAAAAGGCTATGTCATCAGGAATCCAGATCCCATTCCATTGTTGGAATGCACCCTTCAGCTAATGACCTGGTTTCCTTCTCGACCCGAGGTTACCCATGTCCCTCAGTAATAGAATGGTCGAGCAGACGCTTTCGAAAGAATGGTTGCATCACTTGCAGAGCCCGAACAGTATGATCTGATTATACATGTGGCACACCGGATAGTCATTTCCTCCATCCCCCCCAAGGATGACGACGACCTGCAGGTAAGCCATATTACATCCAAATCCTCCAGTTCAGGACCGCTAGGCTCTTTAGATGCAGTGGTTGAAGCGACTCCTGCCTGGAGAGCCTCTTTTGTAGAGTATCTCAAAAATGGTAATCTTCCTCTAGACCGGGCCAAGCATGAGTGAATCCGACACCCCGTGCTGCATTTTACCCTCCAGAGTTGTCCCAGTCTTGATCAGATCCACTACAAGTGCGGGTTTGATGGTGTTCTCCTCCATTGCATCCAAGGAGTCAAGATTTATCTGGTTATACATGAGGTTCGCACCGGTTCCTATGGTGCCCATCAGGCTGGGCCAAAGCTGTCCCATCAAATCCAGAGACTGGGGTACTTTTGGCCTTATATGATCCATGATTTTATCTAGTTCGCCATGAGATGTCATGCATGACAAGTTCATGATAACTTTATGCATCGGCGGCCAGAGTCTCTCCACTCCACCAAATACTCTTGGCCATTTGCGGTGTAGGGACTCGATGTAGTGGGACCATATCCACCAGGAATAGCTTGCCAATGCAGGTTCATCTTGACTGCCACAAATTGCTTCTCCAAGTGGGCGGTGGTAATTCTTCTAAAGGAAGTCAAGTCCCTTTCCATCGTTGACTTCATGAGTGCCAACATCATCCACCAGTTTAGAGTCCCTCAAGATGTCCTCGCCAATAACGGTACCAACATCCAAGGGGTCAAACTGAAGAAATTGTACGACAAGTACAACATCCGTTTAAACCATACATCCCACTATCACGTGTATGAAAATGGGCAGATCAAGGCGTTCAAAAAAACCCTCTTGAACATCCTGTAGAAAATGGATTGTTAAAACAAGAAAAGTTGGCCGAATAACCTCCCCATCATACTCTGGGCCTATTAGACAATGAATGGTAATTCCACCCATGTGACCACATATTCCCTACTGTACGGAGCTAAGGCCATCCTACCCATCAAGATCCAGCTACCTTCATTACACACCGTGGTCTATGACCGCCAGGCGCTAGATAAGGTGGCCGAAATCTGTCTATCTAAATTGGAAGCACTTAATGAGAATAAGCTCTGTGCCCTGCGCAATCTGGAAATGCATCAGAATAAGATGGCAAGAGTCTTAAAAAATAAGGTTCAACTCCACTCTTTTCTGCAATGTGATATGCTATTAGCCCTCTGATCGCCAATGATCCCTGGTAGGAAACGACCCAAGTTGGAGCCCAAATGAAAAGGACTTTACATAGTCCACAAGGTTTACCCCAATGGAGCATACTCCCTACTAACCATGGGTGATCAGTGTATAACTCCTCCCACTAGTTCCAAGTTACTCAAGAAATAATTTTCTTGAGCATGATGGTCCTGCATGACCTTAAACTGTCTGTTCCACATGACTATAAACTGCATGACGGTCCTGCACAACCTTAAATTGTCGGTCCCGTAAGACCCTAAACTGTATGATGGTCCTGCATGACCTTAAACTACATGCCAGTCCTTCACAACATTAAATTGCACATCATCCATCATGACGCGAAACTATGTTTTAAAAACTACGTATGGATTGATTCCCATCTTTATGGGATACATAGGAATTCGCAGATGCCACATCATGAACCCAACCCTGAGCACTTCTCTATTACTACCCCCCCTGAGTATAGTTCTCTTAGAGGATCCTTTCATGATATGGTGAAGGATTACTTATCCCCACTCAAACCAGAATTGTAATGGTCACACCATGTGCCCACTCCATGTTCTTCTATCCTCCCACGTCCTCACTGCATGACGTTAAACTGCATGGCCTTCAGGAACTACGTATGGCTTGATTCCCATCCTCATGTGATACGTAGGAATGCCCAGACATTTCGTCTATTGTACCAGCCCAAATGCCATAATCTTCTCCTCGGGTCAAGAAATATAGTGGGGTGTAGAATCTTTCCCCAACTCACATCGATCTAACCTCAATTTGGTTATACATCCCACTCCTTAGAGATGTTTGCCTCTTTTAGAGATGGGTACCGCTATGCTTCACCCACTCCTTTGATTGGGTCTCCATCTCCTTCCCCTTTGGGAAGGGCCCCTGAATGGTATCGATGCTAGGCCTAAGGGCTATCTTACCACTTCAGGCCAATGCCCTCAAGTATTTTGAGAAGAAATCCGATACAAGTCCCACATTTCGAATATGATCAGCGGTCAATGTTCATATGTTGCTCCGATTTCATGTCACTATAGTAACAATGTGTTTAGAACATGGTCAACAGCAATCCTAGATCGTTAAGACCACCCCAAGAGGTCCTAAACATTGAGTGAAGTGTTTCTTTCTACCCCGTTGTATCTCCAAGTGAAAAAATCCCTCCAGGAAATGCCAGCTGCATGCCCCTTGGCCTTCCTAGGCTCCCACCCCTCTTCGACACTACAAGACATTAAACTACAAACTGTTCGAGCCTTCCTGACTGAGGCCCGGCCTTAGGAACCTTGGCCTTCTTGGGCCCCTAGCCCTTGTCCTCACTGCAAGATGTTAAACTGCAAACTGGTTAGGTCTTTCTAACTGAGGTTCAGCCTCAAGCCCCCTGGCCTTTTCAAGCCCCTTTCCCAGGTTCTCTCTTCTGGGATTGTACGACGTGGTATGGGATTATGTATCCATTCATGTCGGGTCAGTTACCATTCCGTACACCCCCTCGTTATTGAATCATACCACTAGGTGCCTTCAAGAACTATGTGTGGATTGATTCCCATCCTCAGGGGATACATAGGACCACCCAAATGTCTAGAAATCGGGTCTAGACCCATCTCCCACAAATCTCCCTTTCACCATGGCCCCTTGGCCTACCCATCTCCGGGGAGGGGAGTATATGGTGTGGAATTGGATTGTGTCCTCATTCACGTCGGGCTTGTAATTACCATGCCATGTTCCTCTCCCTCCTGAGCACCCTCGTCGACCCTTTTCAGTGGTTCATCAATGTTCCTAAGGGTACTCAGGTTTAGTACCTAGAATTTCAAACTCTGATCGAACATGCTTCCACCCACTTTTGAGGATTTTTATTCCCCTTCATTAGGGAATTTATCACCTTTCACACCCAAAAGTGCCCCTGAATAGTATGAATCATAGGCCTAAGGGTCCCCCTACCATTACGGGCCAACGTCCTCGAGGGTCACAGACAACAAGCCCATACAAATCCCGTGTTTCGAATATGGCCAGCAGTCGATGCTCATTTGTTATTCCCATTTCAGGTTAACGCGATACAGATACTGTGTTTCAAACATGGTCAATTGTTATCCACTATCCCCATGCCAACCCCATTAAGCCCAAAATTTCGATTACATGATTGACATACTTCTCCACCTCATCATGTCTAAGTAGAACTTGGAAACTCTTGGTACTATTCCTCAGTGCGCATCCACGAGTTAGGAGGACCAAAGCTGTGATAAGGGCATCATTCAAGGCCCCACACCGATCTCCCTTTGGCGTGCATTCTGGGTATTTTAATAGACATTATCCTCCCTTGTTTCCCACACCATGTTTCACTCACGTGGGCGTAGGGATCAGGTTGACTCCTTCACTTACTTGGAGGGTATTCACTCCATCCATGGTCCAAAATCTAGGACCTTAAACTGAGATCTCTTCATTAACTACGTGTGGAACGATTCTCATACTTATGGGATATTTAGGAACACCTAGACATCTCGGTTTCGGGTCTAGCTCTATTGGGAGCTAGTTTCTCTTTCACCTTACATTCTTACCACTATTCAGGAATCTTGGTCAGAGGATTCTTTCATAGAATTGCATACGATGTGGTGTGGGATTATGTCTTCATTAAAGTCAGGTATTTTGTATCGCGTCATGTGAATTCCATCATGTTCAAGCCATATGACTTTAAACTGTTCCTCCTAGTCCTATCGCATGACCCTAAACTCTGACATTATCGTCCTAGCCACACGACGAAAAACGGAACTGCATCATGATATCCTCACTCGAGGGGACACTATGATTGGTATTGGCCACACACCATGCCATTTGTCAATGAATGTTACAAATTGATTTTTGTGGGGACTCCAGGGCTTTCTACGCTAGGCCTGTCACTTCACAATGAAAAACACTCACCTTAAAGGTTAAACAAGATTAATCAAATAATGCTTCTCTTGTTGTGAGGGCCATGCCCGCACACCCCTAGTATCCCTGGCATTGGTACCTAACCGTGCCACCTCTTAGAACTGTGACCAGCATGATTTGCATCCTCATGGGGTACGTAGGAATGTCCATTCAACTTTCCTTGAACCCAGCTCAACTCTTGTTTTAGGTCCCATGTCCTAAAACCTCTCCAAGGAACACATGGTGTTCAGAACCCCCGGTTCCCATTCATGTCGGGTTTTTGTAATCACCCCACCATGTGTCTCCCGAATTTCCTACCATCTATGGTCTGAGTTATATGACCCTAGAATAAGCTCTTCCCATTGGAAGGGACTTGATTACCTCTATCTAATATGTCTCGTTCCCGTATTCAGATGTGTTTTGAAAAAGAGCCCAAAGTGTGTGATTTTCATGGAGACATTCCCCCCGTTCCATGTCTAAGCTTCATGAGATATCTAATTGGATAATCATCCTCTTACATATCTGAAGGGAACCCCTAATGGCCTATTCCTAGGCCGCATCATCTCACCTACCGTCCTAGGCCAACGCCCCTAAGGATCTCAGATGACATTTGCAATAGGTCCCATGTTTCGAACATGGTCAACGGTCAACCCTCATTTATCTGTCCCCATCCCAGGCTAATGCGATGTGGATGCTGCATTTCCACCACAGTCAATAGTTATCCTCCATCATCACGCCACCATCATTGTGGTCCAGATTTCGAGCTTCATGATTCACACATTTCCACTTCCTCGTGTTCAAGTGGAATTATAACATACTTGGCCTTATCTCGTACCTTGTCTAGGTGTGCTAGATGGACGGGTTTTCATCACTAGTCTGGCATTTACCGAGAGTCCCCTTTCCCATACATGTTCCTTCTTGTGTTGGAAAGTCCCCCATTACTTCTTGTTTCCCACATTGAGCAAGACTCACATGGGCTTAGTAGTTTTGGTAGGATGTGCACCAGCGCAGCCAGGCTTTTCATCGTCCCTCATGAAGTTAAACTATGCTTCCATAACTTCGTACAACTTGATTCCCATCCTCATGGGATATGTAGAGACACCCCGGTATTTTTCCTAGGTCCCACCCCAAGAATCATAAATCCTGTTCTTTCTCATTTCCAACCCCTGGCCTGACCCCTTGTGGGGAACCGTGTAACTACAACTTCACCCTGAACAAGTTCGGGATGCCACAAGATGATATTGAGAAGCAACGAATCCCTCACCAAAGAGGACCTGTCTGAAAGAAGGAATGATCCATGATCAAACTGATGCATCCATTCAATGTGCTTCCCCCACGGTGGTGTAATTTCAAATGTGTTGGATTCTGTTTGAACAGACCCTCACTCCACATTCCAGACTTTGTGTGCCCCTTTTTCGAACCCGCATCCTCTTTCACATATGGAGGAACCCCCTAACAGTATGGAAGCTCGGCCTATGGCCCACCTATTATCCTGGTCCAACGTTCTAGAAGACTAAAAGATGACATTTTGAGTCTGGTCCAATGCTTCTAACTTGGTCAATAGTCGACCCTCATTTTCTATCCCCACACCAGGCTAATTCAATAAGAATGATGTGTTTCGAATGCGGTCAAAAGTTATTCTTTATTGTCACACCACCCCTACAATGATCCAAATCCTCGGTATCGTGATTCACACCACCCATTCCAATCTGTTTGGATTGATTTCAGTGCCCGTAGCGTTACCCCATTTGTGCAAAAGAGTGCACTAGGAAGACGGTAATTATACTATTCTGAGAGCTTAGTTCTGCAGTCAAGTTTCTCCCATATCCTCCTAGAAATATGAATGAGTTGTACAAAACCTGGATGCCCAAATCCCGGTCTTCACTCCTACATTTTAATGGGGTGATATGGTGGTCATCCTTTATTTCTCACATCCGGCCTGGCCCACATGAGCTTAGGGAATGATTGCTGGACGCTCCGCGAACACCATAAGGATGCAATAAACCAATGTAAACAATAGAACTTATGCATGATACAACAATCAAACAATCAAATCATGAAATGATGTTTAAGGGATTGTAATCATTATAGTAACTAGAGGTCGACTCCCCCCATGGATGGATTCACCTCGTCAAAGGAATGTTTCCGCTCCACCACCATCTTGATGGTGGTATCCAAGAGTTGATGCCGCTTGTTTACCTCCTACTCCTCCTCGACAGTGAGAGGGGGCATTTCACCCGCCACAACCCGAGCCCACTCAACACTAGTCTGGATAAGATCCATCTCTTCAGAGGCTCGCTTCATTCCTTCCTCGGTCTCTGCCAGCTCGGCTTTCAGCGGCGAGACGAGCTCTGATTTCTCATTAAGAGAAATAGAATGCTCATCTGCCCAGGCTTGAAACTGTTCAAACTCGTTTTCCGCCTCCTGGAGCCTATTTATGTCCACCTCCTTCCTCCTCTTCCAGCCTATGCTGAGGCAATGGTAATACTCCCAAATCTTTTCCACTAAAAGATCTCGGATGAGCATGTGAGGGAGATGGACATCCACTCCCCCATAACATAGTTCGCGTAGCCGCAAGCAAATTATATCCATCACATCCAACCATAATTCTTGGGGGTGTTATTGATGAAGTGATTGATCAGCATCCATGATTAGCGGTGGACTATTTTCCTGTCCTCCTCATCAGAGCCCGTCTTCTCCCAGTCAGTGTGATTGGCAGGCTTGTATGCAGGGAATGCCCCCAGGAACTCCTCAGTTGGGTCCACATCTGGCGTTGGATCAGGAGTGGTGGGGCCGAGACTTTCTGGTTGTTCCTCATCATCAGATCCCACATTTATAGTCTCAGTAATAGTCCCACTAGTGTCCCCTCTAGCGATCGGGAGTACTATAGTTCGGTTAGGCTGGATGTCCACCTCCACGACCCTTAGCATGCCCCTTGGAAGGGCGCTTTCAGAAGCCCCGACCAACTTCGCCACAGCAGCCCAGGCTAATTAAAGGACGATACACACAAAAAAGGGGAGTTGGATGTTAGTAAATGTGGTTAGGGGATGGAAGATGTGAATTCAGTAGAGAAGACTTACAGAGGTCAGATCCCTGGTCTCGCTTTCAGGATGATGTCGTCCAAACTCCGCGACATGGACCCCCGTATATGGTTGGGGGTCTGGAGACTCCGGGAGAGCTGCCTCATGTCTCCTAGCCCCGCCAGACACAGATTTTGATGTAGCCACGGGTGTGGATCTCAAAGGTCCCGCGTTTTCACCCACTGAGGGGCGAGAACGAGGTCTCTCCACAGGGTCCTCCTGTACAGTGCAGTCACTGATAAGGAATCTAGAGTAACCTAAGGGTAGACTCTAAAGAAGGAACTTGGGATTTTACCTCGAGGGCCTTTGTGAAATCTTCATGATCCGAGGGATGATTTCCGACCTCACCCTCCTCAGGGGGACTCTCTCTACCAGCCTCATCTCCCCAGGAGGACTCATATGATTTTTCCGGTAGAGGGAAGCATTCCCTCAGGTCAGCAGCTGACAGTTGTAGAGGGACCGTACGACCTAGCAGCACCCTGACACGGTCTATCATCATCTCCAAGGCACCTAGGGAGTGGATAAAGTCCACCATCTCAGCTATGTATTGCTCCGCCTCTACCTGGGATATTCCAAAATCGGCTCTAATAGGGCCAATACCCGGCAGGTATATCCAGAGGCGGTTAAGGTGCTTCCATAACTATGATGGGCTGAGGAATTGACGGTTGACTTCCTAGATGTCTCATACCTCCAGGAAGACAATGTTCTTGGACATGTCAATATGGCGTAGCTGTTTCCCTTGAGCCTGAGTAGAAATCTTGTGGAATCCCCTCTATGGCCGCCCCTCTGGATGACTCTATTCTCCTGGGACCACCGGCTCCCCTGCCGCTGCTGGATCCACCACCACTGTATCCCCCTCAAATGGCGCGGGCGTCGTCACCACAGAAGCCCCACCACGATGGTATTACCTTACCACATTTTGGCCTTGGCCCTAAGATCGTGGATGCTCACCCTCACCGACCACGATGGTTGGCTGCTTTAGCATCTCCTCTGGATAGGCCACCTCCCAACTCTGGGCATATTCCATTACTAGCCCAAGGATGGCGTTCAATGGAGGCAGTGAATTCCACATCTTCCCATATTCCCTTATCAACATGAGACACTTCTACCTCATCAAACACAGGTGCTCATCATAGCGCACTCCCTGGTAGACCTGTGAGGTCAGCCACTGCAGGCACCAGAATTTCCTTACAAATCGGTGTGGGGTGTATGTCTCGTAGAGATGCTCATAGTCCACCCTGGACACCAAGACTCCACCTAGAAAGGATAAGAGATAGGCCTAATTATCTTCTGTTCCCCAGCCATCATTAGTGAGTTCCCCAGTCGGCAACTAGAATGGGTGGAATTTGAATTCCTGCACCCTCCACACATGGTTCAGAACCGATGGTGCGGTCAGCTTGGTAAGAATGATCCCCGTTGAATTCAATATTGAGGGATGGAATTTTGACCCTGGAGGTGAGATGGGGTTCAGATATTTATAGATCCCCCTGATGTATGCCACCATCCACCCATAGAAAATATGGAACGTCCCATATACCCTCCGTGGCCTTTTTCCCTCACTATTGTGCCACAAAATTTTTTACAACTTCGCGAGAATCGGGTTCCCTAGGTTGACCTGCCCTCCAATTTCCAATGAGGACGCTAAGATGAAACTACGTCAACACACTCACATGTCTGTATCCCTCATCGGCAGAATCAAACCATAGATGAGAGCTGTGATGAATGACAATAGCCTGACTATTGGCTTTTATTCAGTGCGGACGCAGAAACCCCAGGTCTTCCACTGGCTCTTCTCCAACAGTCTCCAGTATGAGTTTTCCTTACTCTGGGGCCCCTTTGGGAAAGTTAGAGGCCCCGTATATGGTTGGTAGGTCTGGAGAATCCAGATCCTCCCACGCATCAATAGATGGGAGGAATTATTCATATATTTCCCCCAGTATCGGGACCCCTGAGATCTGATGAATGCCCAATATGCTAATACCGACCACCCCATGATGCAGGTGGAAGGTATTGGTCCCTGGTGACCACCAACTCAATTACACCGACATTAGCTTCTTTGGCTAGTAGATATGGAACTGTGAAGACCAAGCTACCTCATACAGTCCCACTCTTATTAGCTCTACTCTAATATCCTCACACGAGGTGCCTACCCTGTAGACCCAGTCCCAATTATCCGTAAGGTTTCCACCCTGGCGCAGGTCCCATTCCTCGGACCTCCCCTTCTTTGGGTTCCCCAGCGCCACCTTGAGGATGGTACGGTACAGAGGAGGGGACGTCTCCGACTGCGACTCCTTCCCATCGACATTGTTCAGATGATTGTATAAGCAGTCGGCAATGAAACAAGTGAGGTCCTCTCGAGCATGACCATCAGACACCCAGAACCACCAATTCTGGCATGGCGTGCTCCAGAACCAATTTTTTGGCTCGTCCCTACTTGCTTCATGGACGAAGACATGATCCCTTAGCCCATATCCACACACAGACTACCTCATACACAGTGGGCAGTTCTTTTGGATCTCCAATAGCAGCTCCACCAATGAACTATGGTCCGAGTGGCTCCGGACTAACTCTCTCCATTCCCCAGACATTTCGCCATTTCATCCCTCTAGGAATCATCCTCAAGGACCCCCTAGGCAGCTTCTTGGTGGGATATTCAGTTCTAGATCATGGACGTTTTTTGGTTGGATCACGAAGCTCCTCCGTGGAGCGCGTTCGCGAAGTCCGATCGTGAAGACTGTTCATAGAGTGCTGCCGAGGCATTAAAATCCCGATCACAGAGCGCAAAACACATAGTCAAGGACTCTCAGTGCATCATGAAGAATCGATTTGCAGAGAAAAATCATGTAGTACCCTGAGCATCGCCAATCAATATCTCAAGAAAACAAAATTCCCAAGAAGAGAAATGAAAAATGGGAGGGCACATGACGTTAAACTTAGAAGCACCATTGTCCTCAGCACATGATGTTAAACTTTGACCTGGACCCATGCCTCGCACACGGGGTGCCCCCACCTCAGACATTCTCCATGCCCCCTAGTCTCAAAAGGGGATGATACCCTCATTATGGGAGTGGCGTTTGTTAATGGGGGAAGGGAAGTCACCTTTGTGTAAGTAACATTCCCTTCTTGCAGGAGGTCGCATCGCTACTCCTCCTCACTTACTCGATGCTAAGGACCAAGGTGGGAGATGGGGAAAGGGGTACTTTTCACCCTTACCCTCTCCCGGTGGGCTTTTTATCCATTGGGACTCCATCCTTGAGTAAGTCCCAATTTTTCTATCCCTGGGCTGCTCAATGCGTAAGCCCCAAACCACTTCCCACTGATGTACCTTTCTCGACGTGGTTGTCAGGCCTTTGCGGCCTCTTGTTTCTCACAGAATCATGACTCACATGGGCTTAGAGTAACCATATACTATGAAATCGCCACTGTCCCGCATGATGTTAAACTGTATTCCCCATACCAACCCGAACTACGGGGACATTGATCCATGTCAAGGCATAGTACATAGGAATCCTCCACGAGGTTCAAGCCCCACCACCCTGTCGTTCCAACCATGTCAGTTCACCAACACCCTGGGCAGCCTAGAGTATAATCCCTATACCATATGGAACTATATGGTCTTTGATCCTTACCAAGGTAGGGTATATAGGAATCCTATCTGAGGTTCAAGGGAAACACCATCCGGAACTACGTGGTATTTGATCCCTACCAAGGCAGGGTACATAGGAAGCCTCCCCGAGGATCAAGACCAACAGTCAATCTGAACTATGGGGACTTTGATCCATGTCAAGGCATGGTACGTAGGAAGCCTCCATGAATTTCAATCCCCACCACCCGGTCGTTCCAACCATGTTGGTTCACCAAACACCTCGGGCCGCCTCAGAGCATAATCCCCAAATTACCTCGTCCCGTATGAAATTAAATTGTATTCCACACTAAAATCAATCTATGGGGACTTTGATCCATTTTAAGGAATGGTACGTAGGAGGCCTTCCTGAGGTTCAACCCCACCATCCACCTAGACCACATGTCCACCTTTATGTCGGTTCACCGACTCCTGCCTCACCTGGGCCACCTCAGATTTTATCACTCATACCAACTCGAACTACGGGGACTTTGATCCATGTCAAGGCATGGTTTGTAGGAAGCCTCCACAAGGTTAAATCCCACCACCCATTCATTCTGAGCATGTTGGTTCACCAACACCCTTGGCGGCCTAGAGTGTAATCCTCGCACCATCTTAACTGTGTGGTCTTTGATCCTTGCTAAGGTAAGGTACGTAGGAAGCCTCCATGAAGTTCAAGACAAACATCCAGCCGTTCTGAATCATTTCACATTGGTTCTCCCCCATTCGACATGACATTAAACTGTAGACCCCATTCAGCGGTAAGCCATTGTGACCCCATTCAGCGGAAAGCCGCGTCAGATGAACTGCACAGACATTGATTCCCCGACACGAGGATACGTTGTAATTCTCTTTGAAACTCAAGCCTGAAACTGCCATCATCTTCATAATGGTCTCATCCCATCAATCACACCATCATCCATCTTGATCCTTACCCGAGCCGCCACATCCTAGTGGGATCATGCCATTCCATTCCTTGTTTCGTCTGAAAGCATTTTGGTGGCTACCCACGTGATGGCCCCAATATAGGTGTTCCATCAAGGGTGTTCCACTGTCTGATCCTCTCTAGTCACTGTTTTGATCAGCCTGATCTGTCTCCACTGGACGTTAAACATGCGGCATACCCTATGTTAAACATAAAAAGCTGAGGAAAACCTCAGACACATGCCCAGGGCATATGATTCCCCGTATTCGATGTGGGATGCCTCAGGCCTCCATGCCCTCGAGAAGACCTATAATAAGGGGTAAAAGATAGACAAGCCAATCCCCCAGCGTCCAGACATGTCAGTGATTCCCCCAAAGTGACTACTCCCCTAACCGAAGGTTTATTCCTTTGACGAACACTTAGGAATGTCCTGATAGAAGCAGCATAATTAACTGGAGTCCATGAAGGTATGACATAAGGAAGAGTTTCATGAACAATGTATTAAATATATAAGGGAGACCCGGACTAGGAGACGTGTTCTGAGGAGGAATCCATAGAAGGAAGAACTTACTTCCCATCATCCCATTTCAATCAAGGAGAAAACTTCCATGAATAATGAATGGATGCCTCCCCCCTTTGGAAAGAAGGAATGCGGGGTAAAAAAGCTGTGCCTGTCGCACTCAAGCGGACAGACATGCGTGCCTTGGAAAAAGCTTCGAAAACAACATCTATAAAAGAAATTGATTTCATAGATTTATAGAATTATTATAATTCTTTGAATTTCATTCTGTTATCATTATTAGGGAATGATTTTTTAAAATTCAAGGGAACCAAGGAAACAATGGGAATATGGGATATGTTGGAAAATATTTATAAATGTAAAACATAATTTAATAATGAAAAATTAAATGTTTAGAGTTTAAATTATAAATATCCCAATATCCAAGATGATAAAATAATAGATGATTACATCACAATATTAAATGATATTTTTGGTGAGAAGTTGAAATACACTAAAATTGTTGAAAATACAGTATGTATCATTTTTCACTATTTTGACGAAAATATCAAAAAACTAGAATATATGGATTTTTAAAAAGTTAGTGCAAATGAATTATGATTAATTACATTGTATTAAAATCTTTTAAAGGAATTTTTGTTAAATAAGAAAAAAACTTTGATAATGAAATCTCATTAATGTCTTTAATGATAGAAAAGTGTAGAAAAATAAAATTTTGAAAGAATAATATTTTGTTGATGAAGATGGTATAAATGTAAACTTTAAATATCTTATGTATTTAATTTTATTAATTGTGAGAAGTCATATAGTTAAATACTTCAGGATGATACCCTTAATGTTTTTTAGATATATTTTTATAGGAAATTTTGATGCAAGCTGTCCAATGATGAATGGAAATTAAGATGAATATATGAAGTAATTAAATTACATAAAAAACAAAATATTATTTAAATGGAAAAGGTTTTAATATCTCATTGGGGAGAAAAAATTTAAATCTATTCTTGATGGTAGTGGTAGTAATGAAGAAAAAGTTAATGTAGAAACATCCGGTGAAGAATTTGAATTTTTTTGAATTGTAATGTTAAAAGTAGAGGGATTATCATGTGATTATAAAAATAGTAATTTAAGTGATTAAGAATTAGAAATAGAGTTTTTGTTTAAGAGAGAAAAAGAATAATTTATTCAAAATATATCTATATTGTGGAATGATATTATATAATTCAATATGGATAATCCATTTTACCAAGGTATTGAATCTATTTTTTTGGGTGAAAAATTAAAATATCTATAGAAGATTTATTACTCAAAGAAGTTCCCTGATGATGAGAATAACATAAACCTCAAGATGTAAGTAAAGATTAAGAATAAGATAAAATATCTTGATCATGATATACTGAAATTAATCTATGTAAAGGAAGAACTAAATAGTTTTAGATCTAACCTTCCAATTTTCTTTTCAAACGATATAAAATTTACAATGAAGTGTGTGGTTTTTAAAGATAACAAAAATATACTTATAAATTGAAAAAATATTTAAAAATGATAAGATGAGTCTGAGATGAATAATATTGTGAAGAGGACAAAATTTCTATTAAAATTATGGGATGATTAGAATGATGAACCTCATACATTGAGTGTCCTTATTTTTTCTAGATTCACTTTATTTCAGTTCTATATTAATATTGATCACTAAAACATGTGGTGGAGGGTCAATTTATAAGAAATAATAAAAGGAATGAAAATGTATATTTTTAACTAATTCAACCCCACCCCTTACACACACATATAACACCCCATGACTTGGTTTAGGGTCACCAAATAGATCTGTCATCATCTTTTGCCCTAAAATTATTGAATTATCCCAACTTAAAATTTTTATGGGAAGAGTGATTCAATGAACCCATTTTGAAGGAAGTTCTCTAGTCAATTTAACACTCTACATATCTCTCACCCAACATCTTCTTGAAAAATCATTCTCCAATGGTAGAAAATATATTTTAGATGTTATAACAAATACGATCGCTAAATCCTTATATAAAAAAGAATCAACACAATAGTGAGATAATATCGAAGCCTCTAGTGTAGTCTATACACAAATATTCAAAACACCCTTGAAATAAAAATATATATCAAAATCATTTGACTGTTTTTTTTAAAAAAATTAATGGGAAGGATAATAAAATATATAATTAACCAAAAATGTTATAAAAAAATTGAACTGTTAATTATTATAGTTGTTAATTACAAATCAGTAGAATATTTTTCTGTTGGGAATAGTTTTCCAACCTAAATATTTGTTTTTGAATCTTCACCAAAATGTGGATAATATTTTATCGTAAACATATTACTATTCATCTAAGAGTTTTACTTCATTCCCTTTGTAATAATAGATTTTATATGAGATTATTTCCAAGAAATATATTTTACTATACTTTTCTATATAGGGTTACACATTTAGAATTTCAAAATATGTACCAAAAAACTTAAGGATATTCTCAACATGATTATTTTTAAAACATTTTATTTCTAAATTGATAAAACAACATAATATGATTCAATAAGGATGAGATAAAATTAAATTATGATGAATACATTTCATTATCCTCATATTCTAATTTACACTCTCGATATTTCTTTTTTTTTACAATCCAACCACCATAATCGTATTTGGAAAAATGGAAACCTCATATAATCTATATTATTTTAAAATTATTGCCTCAGCCATTACATTATAATTTACCAATTCAATGTAATAAGTCACTGAGTCAAAAAAACATTCAACATAAGGTCCTAGAGAAGGCCCCTATAGAAACATTTTGCATTTATAGACTTATTCACATCTAGTTTAGGTATAAATTCGTCAACTCAGTGAAGTTTATTTCATACCACACCACTACTAGATAACCTTTCTAGAAGCCTTGATATTGTTTTTTCATTGACACATTCAAATTATTAGGGTAATTAAATTGAATAGATATGTTATTTTAATACTCTCAATGAAAGTATTCATCAAAATTATCTAAAATATTGAACTACTGACATACTGTATTTATCCCTCAATTATGAATGTACTAAATTTTACATAAAAATTATATTGAATTTATATAGAAATAATGAACATCTCAATATTATGTATTTATTCATTCTCCTATAAAAGATTCCAATCATCCAAAAAGAAAGAGGGTTTTACATTGAATATTATTTGGAATGATCCATCAATCATGATAAACACCATTCAAATAATTTATTTAGATTATGAGTAGAATTTTAGATAGAAAATATAACATATTTCATTTATATAAGGCATGATTTTGATATGGTTTTCTCCATACCTAATGTATTTTGGGTATTCATGGTTTTTTGAGTTATCGGATGGGTCTTTAGCATCCATTTTAGGAGAATATACTAGGTTTCAAATAATAAATTCATCAACAGATGAAATTGGACACTCAATGAAAGAGTATTTGGTACTTAGTAGAGGTGGTTTTGGAGAAAATAGATCCAAGTTGTCCACCATGTTTCCAATAACCTTTGAAAAGGTTCTTGATGGTCACCTCGTACTTAGTCATAAGGTACAAGCTACATGATGTGATTTTATATTGTTTATTCAAAATTTAAATGACTAATGAAATATATTTTTTTGTTAAATTATAAAATTATCCTTCAATTCTCATTTTTGTCCTAGAGCCACATGCTCCACCCATATTCTCTCCATACATCTTACTCTTTATGTAGAAAATCTCTTCTATCTGGGATCAAAATCATGGAATATCTGTCAAAAGGAGGAAAACAAAGGTATGAACAACACTCATTGTTGTATATTTATTATTTTCCTTGATTTTTAGTCAAGTATAATTGGAAACACCTAAATATATATATTTTCTGATATTTCTCATTTTTTTGACCAATTTAGGGGTAATTTTCCACAGGTATCCAAATAGGAAGGCTAGGATAGATCTATGTTGGTGGTCCCATACATTTTCATTTGTATTTACATACATGGAATGAATTTCATAAAATATAAGAAATTGTAATTTAGTTTTTATATGATAAAAATAATTTAATTTTGTTTCTATGAATCAAAATGATATGATTAGATTCTTGGAAGTCCATCAGTGGTCTATGAGAGGTGTTATTTGAAAATATTTTTCATTGATGATCATTTTTTATTAATATGACTTTGAAAAAATGAATTTGGAACCTATGTTGGTTATTTGGGTTTTATACTTATACCATAGTGCCTTATATAGTTCCATAGTCTCAACCATATTAGGAAATATATTCAAAATTCTAAGGGATATTGGAGGGTAACATGGGATTAAAAGAATGAGTGGATTAGTGGATTTAGAGCATAATAATTCAAATATTAAAAAAATTTATTATACACATTTTTTTAAAATAATTGATTTTATAATTAATTGTACACCTAGTATAATAATGGCATGTCATTGACATAGCCTTGGATGATGGTGACTCATCTGATTATGTAGAGTTAGTGATCCATTGTTCAGCTTGACAAAAATATAATAGAATAACCTCATGAAATTTGAGATTTTTTAAGGTGGTGCATCTTCCACTTGAGAATATGTGTTAATGGTATATCATACAACCATTAGGGTAATACAACTTGAGAATCATCCTCATGGGGAATGGTTTTGGTGGTATATTGTATCCAAACGTATTTATGTTGGTCGTAAATCATCTACAATGAATTGGATAGGGATAATATATCATCCACTTGAGGAGTTTATTTTAGTGATGTATCATTCATATGTGGTGTTTTGTATTAGTGGTGTATCATCTTCCAATGTTTTGTAATGATAGTATATTAAATACCTGAGGAGGAGTATTGTTGGTAGACCATCCACTAAATATTTATGACACCTTATTCACACATGGGTTACATGTTGGTCACTCTATGAATAGACATGTTATATATTACATTAATTTATATTACCTTCATATCATGTATGCATATGAATTTGTTATGATTATTAAATAAACCGTTGGTATTGGATTTTTTTTTTCATTGCACAATTAGGTATTGTGGAACCAATGTAGACATCATGTTTCATGTTTGAATTAATTTTAAGGGACGTGCTTGGTTGAGGGTTGGGATACTATTCAGAGTTGGTATTAGGAGACAAGATCATGGCTAGACATGGGACTACTTTTTTGGATGTCTCATTTACTTTTACATACATTGGTCCCTATTGAATATGATCAACTGGAAAGAGATATTTCTATTTCTATATATTTAATATTCAAATAATAATAGAACATTTTAAAAGAACATTATGTTGATTGTTACATTTTAATACCATTTATTTAAGACATATATTATTATGATATTATTGGATTTTGATGAATTTCATTCATTTTTCTTCTGTGTTGTCTTTTGTTTTTTATTAATGGTATATTATACCAAGTTTTTTATGTTGTCCTTTGAAACTATTCATGAGCTTATGGTATCTGAGGAGGTTATCTTGAGATATATAAATATTCGTGTTGGTTATGATAGAGTTAAATCATGTTAGTGATGTCACAAAGTGGTCTGAACCTGTTTTTTCATTTATCTATCTATAAATTATATCTTATACATAAATATGGTGTTTTCATAGCTTAGTACTGATCTTGTGCATGGGAGTAGCTAGACCATGTATTGGGTAAGTCCGTGTTTCTTTTCATGGGACTGTTATTATTGGATTTTTCTTTTATAATTGTGTAAATTTTATTAAATTTGTGTCATTGGATTTTTTTATAGTTTAGGGGTTTTTAATCATGTAATAAGATGTTAAATGAGTGTATTTTCATGCATCTTTATTCTCACATGGGGATTACATGACATTCATCTTCATACATGTGTTAGATATTCTTATATGATATAGGTTAGGTTAATTAAACTGTTAATAATATGTTATATATTAGTTACATGTGTAAATTTTTATTGGAATTATACATTACCAACACTTGATTTATTACTCATTTTTTTACATAAGAGAATTTTTATACGATGGTATGTTATATTTCACCCAAAACAAGAGTGAAAAGGTTAGGCTAGAGTAAATTCTTGATTTGGGGGATGTTTATATCATAGGATGTGTGTGTGTGTGTGTGTGTTTAACATCAAGTAGTGTGTGTTTTAATTGGTTACCGAATACTGTGATATATTTACCAAGGAATGAATTTTTATCTAATACATTCAGGTGTAATTTTAAATTTATCCCTTTTCAAAGACCTCCCATTTACTATAATTAGGTGATGGATGAGCATAACCCCCCCTCCCCACACACACTCCCGATGGTGGATGGGGACACTCCTTTTGTTCCTCTTAATGATATAGATTCACAACCTACTACATGGTTTACATTTTATGAAACATGGGTTACCATGGTCTAAGTCAACTATGTGAGATCTGGACATGATTTCCAGCTATAGCATCCAACACACGTAATAGGAGAGGTTAGACTATAATACAAGAATTTCGAGATCAAGTATTCAAAGAACATATTCAATCATCATGCCACAGGCCCAGAGTTGGAGGAGGTGATTTTTTTCTACATGAATCCAGGACTAATGAAGCACTGGTGAGATTTCCAAGACTAGAGAAACTACTATGTTGGGTTGTTCTATAAGAAAAATCAATAATTTTTTTTGGTAATTTCTTCCACAAGACACTAGGAAAAAATACACTACAAATCCTAACACTTCATACATGGATCGTGATTATTATGTTTTATGAAACATGTTTTACCACAGTTTTTGGGTTCTCAATTTCAGCTAAAAATGATAATACATCATAGGTTATGAATTTTGAGGATGTAGCGAGGTATTCTATATTATTATAGGTGTATATATTTCAATTTATTTTCTTATTGATGACATGAGTTATATTCTAATTATATAGAAGAACCAAACAAAGGGTAAACCATATTGGTAGAAAACCACCTCTACCGGAGATGTTAGTGGGGGTTTTGGTCAATATATTGTAAAGGTTTGGTGAGTCATGCTTGAGTGTAGATGTGTATAGTAACTATGGTATGGTTTTATTGTTTCATTTGATAGAGATATTCTCAGTGAGGTGTTATAAATATGGACAATAGGTCCACAATTATCCTAATTTGGAAAGACTGGCATAAGAGTGCCACTATGAAAATGGAATGGGGTGTGTACAAAAGTATTATGATAAAACAACATATTTGGATTATTGGAATAGATGTAGTTTTCCTTGGGGTTTAGGAGATATGTCAATAGTAAAAGTATATTGTAGCAGTTGGGGAACCTCTAGTGGTTCAGGTTGTATGGGTGGTTACATTACAAAAATTTATGGGATTCAGTACCAGTAGGGTGAGGACTCTTAAATGAGTTAGGATATGGGAGTTTTGATACATGTTTCATAAAATTATAATTTTTTTGTTTAGAGGTCTAATTTGAGATGTACGGAGCCAAGGACAATCTATTATACGATTACTATAGCATCGACCTCAACATCGTTTTTATATGACATGTGTGCATCACTATAATTAAATTTTATTATCTAGTACATGATCAAGGGTTTAATATAGAGTATATATATTTAGTTTTTTATTTTAACATTAAATTTTTGTATGATCAATGAAAATATGAAGATATTTAACTTACACTATTGTGAATATAAAATATAGGATTCCCTGGGATTTTATTATATTTTATATATGTATATTCAATTTGATTCTTTTTCATGAATTAATTGGTTAATTATGAAGAACACAACAAATTTTATCCCTGAATATTATCTATCATACCCCTATAAGTTGATTTCTATGCCTATATCAACAAATTAGATTTTTGTTAAGTTCGTTTGGTACTTAGACATCAACAGCTAGTGATGATTTTTGCCTAGTTATTTAGTGATTCTTTTTTAGTGGAGGAGACACATGCGGTAGTAAATCCTCTTATCATATAAAAATTTCATGATATAATTCTTCAGGATGTCATATATTTTCATTATATTAGGAGATTGAGGTTATGATCAAGCTTATTCATTGTGTTAGGAACATATCAATTCAATCATGCAAGATGGATCCTAAAAAGATTCAAGAAAAGAATGCTCAACTCAATGACTTAAAAGAAAAGTGGTTCACATACCAATGAATTTTAGCTTGGGGTTTTCCAATGTTAATCACTAAGAATGTAGTATAATAATTGTGATTATTTTTTGAGTTCATGAGGATGAACCATGAGATAGTTGATGTAATGACCCAGGTATATATAGAATAATAACTTTCCATATCTATTAATATTTATTAATAAGATATTAATTTTTTGTTAAGGGGGATGTTTTTTTGATAGCATACTCAACACGCAATTATGAGTTTCTCCAAAATCTTACGTAGCACACAACATTGAGTTATACCAAAAATGATACAATAATAACATTATTATTTTAAATGGTAGTTAATGCCTATTAGTTGGAATGAAGGAAATGAATAGTATATACTGAATTATGAAAATATGGTTTACACATTTTTAAATTATGATTCATTGGTTACCAAATTTATTATAAATGGAAATAAAATCCAATTTCATATAAAGGAAGTGTTTTTATAAAAAACTATTTAAAAAGAGAATTATTGTGTTTATAAAATCATATCAATCTTTATGGGCTTTTATTTAATGAAAATATGTTTTATATATTCAATGTAATGTTTTAAATTCATATTATATTTTTTCCTAGATATGCTAGAAGAGAAAATTTAATGTTTTGGATAAAATAAGTATTTTTTCTAAAAATGCACATTTGCCACCTTTTGATGGGTAACCCATTTAAAATTTAGATTATGACACCTTTATATGTTCTATTTGAGTAAATAAACATGTTATTTGGAATATGGACCTCAAAATTTACTTTGGTTGAATTTTTTTTCTCTTATAAAATTCATATTTTCATGAATAGTGAAAAAATTATATTTTAATTCAAAAATGGATTTTCATCTAATTTATTTACATCATTATATTTATCATTTAATTGTTTTTAATGTGTAGTTGTATTATTTTTTTTAACCTTTCATCCAAATTTGGTCATTGTAAGTAATTTCACATTGAAATTAGATATAAATGTGCATCAATATTTTTATGGTTATTACTTCTCAAAAACCATCATTTAGGTTTTGACAAAAGGAATTAATTTTAAATTAATTATTGCAACTTAATTTTTTTTTGAATTTGAAAAAATGGATTTCATATTCGGAAAAAAGGTCTATATTTTTAAAATATATACCGTTTATTTTTTGACATTATGAATAGTAACATATGTATTTTTTATTTTACCATGGTTAAAAGGTAAATCAGGTAAATAGTGGTAAAAAATAATATTATAATAATATAAAACTACCCTAAGACAAGTACTAATCCTATTTTATGATATATGTCTAACCAAGGGAATCGTTGGGTCGATTTTGGAACCTTGTAGAGCCACATGGGTGTGATAATGATATCTTAAAATAATTAATATAAACTAAAGTGAAATATAACACAAAAATGTAGCTTTTACTAAACAAATTAATATAGGCTTATATAACTGATCCTTTTGACTATAAATAGTCATTGGAATAAAACGATTTCCTACATAATTATATTTTATATATAATTTTTAAAAATTAAATAAATAAATTTAATTATGACATAATGATGATGGAGTGATTTCTTCATTAATAAAAGATTCAAATAAATGATATTATAAATATTAAAATAAATATTATTTGACATAATTTATTCCATACATTAATTCTCCAGGTGAATATGAAATGTTAGTATTGATAAAATGTTTTTAAGGAATATTATTGTTATTAATTTTTAAAAATGTATTGTAATAATAGAGTCTAAAATTAATAGATTATGCGTATTTGAACCAACATCATCTTATCTTATATTTAAATGAGTTTTGGACCATTTTTAATTGAAATTTAATTTATAATAAATTAATATTGGGAGACTTTCCGAAACTCCCTCCCCCCACTTATAAAAAGGTATCAACTCCACCCACAAACTCACACCTCAAAAGCCCCTTGGATCATCCATATTCTGCTCAAATAAGCTACCAACATCCCTAATATCCTCTTATAATCCTTACTATTGGAATTAGTCAATTCAAGAAACCCTTTTGTATCTAATCAAATGAATTTACCCAATTTAGAGTAGCACCTTACCTCAAGATCCATCTATTATTTCCTTCTCCACTCCCTATGATCTCTTGGTTCTATTATTGAATAACATCACTTGTATACTAAATATACTAGAATTTTTTTATGATAAGTATTCTAAATAAACCTATAAAAACATCCATCTAATGTATACTAACATTTTGTTTCTATGTATAGAAAATTATTGTCTCACGAAACAATGACCGATTAATTTTATAATTCAACCAATCATGGTGGAAATTATGATGGAAATATATTTATATATGATATATATTATATTTATTTTCTCTCTATGCTTCTATAATTTTTATTTATAATATACCTTTATGCTTTCTATAATGTGTAAATGTGACAATTTCATTTGAGGAAGTGTGGACTACCTCCCCCTCAATGCAATATGAATCATTCATTCCATACATGGAACTCATAAAGGATGAAATTGGTGAAATAATGTAACATATTTAAAATAAATATTATACTAGAATTATAACATATGTTTTTTTCATATAGTTTTCATTTCTTTAATATGAAAATTTAATAAAAGTAGTGTTCACGTGTATGTGTGGCCTACTGTATCCATGAATGGTACGTTTCATTTATTATCTCCAAATTTTATTGAAAATTATAGATTCATATATACTAGATATATATGATATTTAAATCATGAATAATATTTTTAATGTACTTATGACCACATGTATACTTTTCATCAAGAAAAGTTCATTTTTACTCAAGTACCAAACATCGAGAAAACATTTGATATGAACCCAAATAATTAACAAATTGTTATAACATGGAAATAAGTGATATAAAATGAATAATAAAAAATATAAAAGTTATAAATAAAGTATAAATTAACCTAATTTTATTATTATTGAAATTAATGAATGAACATGACAAGTCAGATTCAAGGTAAGGGATCCTTTTAACCTAATTTCCATTCTTTGGGTTGATCTTCTAATTCCTGACCATGTCATGATATGATTATGTGATAAATGAGTGTGGATATATTATATTGTATTTATACTTGAATTATGGATTCTATATTTAATAGACATAATCTATCTATTTTGTTGGAAAAATGTTCTTTGTAAGAGAATTTCTTAACTCAATTTTAACTCATTAGATTTTACACATTCTTCATGGATTATATAATACCAAGATCATGTGTTGAATCATAGTTTAATTATTAATGTTATAATTTCCACTTACCTTTGTTTGGATATACTATTTCTACATATAATCACCTCCTTTATAAGTTACTATGTCATTTATAAAAACTTTTAAAAGGAAATATTAACTCAATATCCATTCATTGTGTTAAATATCCATGTGATTTGTTTTGTATTTTTCCAAGAAAATATGTGAATGACCTAAATTTTTTTACATTGACTATACATTTATATTGGGTGTATTTATATTTTTTCACACAAAATAATACCATTTATTTATCATTAATCTATGGATATGATCGTTGTAATAGATTTAATCTAAATTAACATTCTATTAAGGACTACTTTTTGTTATACACTAATTCAATTATATATGGTGTATATGCTACCCTTTGAAATATTATATAATTAATTTACTTTTTTCATGATATAATAGGTTTTGTTTAATGTTATTATTTAATAATTTTATATTCAATTATTTTCTCAAGTGGCAAGGGAATCTTTATCTAAAGCATTATTTTAAATGATTTAAATATATAATATTATAAATCCTTTAATTTCATATCCATTTATTCAACATGAATTTATTGAATTTTTTATATAGGCATGACATGTTTCAAAATAAACACCTTTAAAAATGTTCAATGTGGTATGAGACCCTTTGATTCAAAAATCATGTTTTAAAATGTTTTAATTTTGTTTTAAAAATGGATTGATTATGTCAATATCTTGAAATGATATATTGTTATGTAATTTTTTCTTTTATTCTTATTAATGTGTTATGATAATGTTATGTTTCTTTTGAATTGATTATTTATATGGGCGGTTCCGTGACAAACTGAGGGCGGGTGAGCCCATGATATCCCTTAAATGTGATGGGTATTCCAAACGTAACCATGAATGTTACTCCCTATGTAGCTGTGAAAGCTACAGTGTAAGTATTATATGGATGCCAGAAGTTACATTTATGTTTTATGATTTTGATTAATTTCTTTATGAATCTTATGATTACATTATGTAAGCTATGGAGTTTCTGTTTTATGGGTGAAAATTATTATTTTGTCAAAATGTGTTCATGGTTTATACATATTCATGGACTAGAGGTTTTATTTCATGACTCTATATTCATTACTGAGATTTTTATTTTCATCCCATGTTTTGAATTTTTTTTACTGGAGTTAAAGAGGAATATAGTCATCGATGGAATCAAGGAAGGGTTATGCCGTTAAAACATGAAATGATACCATGTTTCATTTTAAAGAGTTTTTTTTGTTATTTTTATTATATAGTAGAAGTTCATAATTTATAATTTCTTTTATGTAATGTAATAAATAATTCCTAATTATCTAAAAAATCCAAACCTAAAAATATCCTCAATGTGTATTTAATTCATGTTATTATCTGATCACAAGATTATGTAGCATTTAAGGCTGAGGCCTTATAGTTGGTATTAGAGGAAAAATTTAAAATAATTTGGGGATTAGGATGTCTTATTAAGGGTTAAAGATATAATCATGGGTTTTCAAATTTAAGTAACATTATAATATTAGTGGATTAGAAACCCATTTTGAGGCTTATGTTATCTCAAGGTGATTAACATTATTTCTGGAGACATTTACCTTTGAGGATATTATTGGTTATTATTTTTTGGGATGCAAAATGTGATGTATAAAATAAACTTTGAGGGTAAAACATTTTATGTTTATTTTTTATTATTTTACCTCATTTTTCAGTGTTTATTAAATTATAGAGTTCTTAAAAAAATACAACACATAGACAGTGTGACAACCCCTCCCATCGGACAAAGCTGCGAGAATCGAACCCACAACCAATGTGTGATTGGGATTTATCGGCTACCACTGGCCTATGTGATGTCCCTGGTTATTATGACTTATTATTTTTAGTTAAATAAATTAATGGTTTAATAATAATTTGATTTTGGGAATTTATGATTAATTAAAAAGATAAACATAGTATAGGACAATAATTTGGTGATGAAGGGATGAATGTTATTTTGGAATACATTACCTATTTTGGTAAATTTATATGGCTTGTGTAAATAAAATAATATGTGAATTAATTTAAGAGTTATGGTTGAGTTATATTTTTCGAATAATCTATTATTTAAACTATGAAATTATGGGGAATTATAGTATTTAAGGAGATGATTAACCTATCATGGAGAAAATTTCATTAGGATAATTAATTTTTGTATGAGACATTAAGAGTGGTTGATGTTATTTGGAGATAAATGTTAAAATATATTATGGAAAAAATTTGATCAAATCTTTCCGAGTTTTGGGTTTCAATTTTAGTTGTATTATTTAGAATAATTTTAAGGAAATTTGTTTGTTGAAAAGTCTATATAGAACATGGGTATTAATATTGATTTTTTTGATTAAATGCAGTCGATGTTCCTATAAAAGATTATTTTATTTGGGAGATTATCTGATATTGTAATAAAAAGTTTGGATTTTTTTAATGTCTATAGATGGGGGAAATATATTGTTCATCTTTAAGGGATTATGTGATTTTCTAGAGAAAAGATGAGTGTGTGGTAGAAATTTGTTGAAGGATGAAACTTTACTTCTCATGTAAGTATATTTCTTTAGGTTCTTATTATAAATAGTAAAATAACTCCCCAACTTTATGAATGAATATTAATGTAAAAACATTTTATGTTTACTTTTCCTACTGTGAAATCAATTACTGTTTATCCCATCATAATTTTATTGTTTTTTGGTTGTTAACTTTCTCTTGATAATGTTTTATATCACTCACCATCGGAACATGATGGTTAGTTTTTCTTCCATATTTATTTTTCCTAAATGGAATCCTAATATGTGTTTTCTCAGTTGGCCATTTTACTTCTCTTTATTTCATATAATTTGACAGTTTTCTTTATTTTTTTCCGATGTGGGATTTCCAATGAACTTATCAAGCCAAATTTTAAAATTACAAGGACACAATTTCCAAAAGGGGGGAATGATGTAACGACCCAAGAATTTATAGAATAATAATTTTCCATTTCTATTAATGTTTATGAATAAGATATTAATTTTACGTTAAAGGTGATTCTTTTCTAGATAGCCTACACAACATGAAACAGTGGGTTTCTCTAAAATCTTACATTGCAAACAACATTGATTTATACTAAAAAATAATACAATAATATTATTATTATTTTAAAATTTTGATAATTCTGAGCTGTTGGAATGGCAGGAATAAATTGTATCCAATTAATTATGAAAATATGGTTTAAAAATGTTTAAATAATGAATTTTTGGTTACCAAATTCATTATAAATGGAAATAAAAACCAATTGAATATAAATGATGTGGTTTTATAAAACCTGTTTAAAAAGAGAATAATTTTTTTTATAAAATCATATCACTATTTATATATTTTTATTCAATGAAAAATATACTTTATATGTTCAAGTAATGTTTTAAATTTATCTTATAGATTTTTTATATATAATATTGGAACAAATTCTATTTTTTGGATAAAAGAAGTATTTTTCAAAAAATGCAATTTTACAGCTTTTTGATGACGAATAATTTTTAAACTTAGTTTTGAAACCTTTATATGTTATATTTGATGAAATAATCTTTATATTTATAAGAGTGACATCACAATTTACTTCATCTTAAATTTTGGTAATTTTTTTATTAAAATTCATATTTTCAATAATATTGAAAAATACTACATTTTAATTCAAAACTAGCTTTTCATATAATTTATTTATATAGTGAAGTTTCCATTTTAATTGTTTTTACAGTTTAATTGGATTTATTTTTTATCATTTAATCCAATTTTGTCCAATGCATGTAATTTCACCTTTAAATTAGATATAAACACAAGTAAATCTTTTGAAGGTTATTAATTCTTCAAAACACGTTTTTTTGTTCTGGAAACATTAATTAATTTATTATTAATTACTAAAACATATGTGTTTTGAATTTTGAAAAATGGATTTTATATTCAGAATAATATGTTCCAAATTTATTAAATATGTAACTTTTATTTTAGGACATTATAAATAGTATATTCAGTAATTATTTTTATTTACCATGGTTAAAGGGTAAATCAGGTAAATAAGGGTGAAAAAATAATATTATAATAATATAAAACTACCCTACCATGTGTATCAATATTATTAGATAAGATTTTTTCAACCATTTTAATCCTTGGGAAGATTATGGGATCCAATAGAGCCACTTGGTTGTGATAACGACATATTACAATAATTAATTTATAGTAAAGAGAAATATAAGTAAAACATGTTTCTCTTACAAAAACAATTATAATATAGGGTTATATAATGGACATCATTGATTATATATAATAATTAGAAATATAAAAATATTTCATAGATCATGTTATTTTATTTATAATTTTTAGACAATAAATATACATATTTAATTATGACACAATGATGATGCAGTGATTGCTTCATTAATAAGGATTCAAAAAATTGATATTATAAATATTAAAATAAATATTATTTTACATAATTAATGTCATAAACGTATTATTACTGTTAAAATTACATTTTAGGATTGATTCAATGTTTTTTATAATTAATCATGTTATTATGAATTTTAGAAAAAGTCAAGTATGAATAGTCTCCAAAGTTGACATAATTCATAACTTAAAGTATAAAATAATTTATTAAATGATTTTAAATTCCTAAAGATAAAAAATTAAAAAAATGGTTATTATATGTCTAAATGTGTCATAAATAAATTTTGGGTCGTTTTACATTATATGGTAATTTAATTAACCCACAATGTGTAAATAACATGATATCACTATAATATTAAAAACGGTAAAATAAGGGTTAAACCAAAATATATAGATAAAAAAATATTCAAAACTATTCTAAAAATTATTTAATTAAGAGTATTATAACCAAAATAATTTTAATTTATAATTAAATGAGTTTGGGAACATTTATAATTTAAATTTAATTTATAATAAAATAATATTTGAAGAATTTCCCAAAGTGCCCCACCTCCCTCTTCTAAAAAGGAATCAGATCTACCCACTTACTCACACCTCTCAAGCCACATGACTCAAAAAAATTTTGATAAAATAATCTCACTACACCTTTCATCTACTCCTATAAGCTTTAACTTGGCCATAACAAAATTCATGAAAGCCTTTTGTCACAAATAAAAGGATGTTACACGATTTAGAGGTAACACCTTCTCTCAAGTTCCTTTATTTTCCTTCTACACTCCCTATAATATCCTTAAACATTGATCACATAAAAATACTAGTATCCTAAATATACTAAGATGATACTATGAAAATTATTTTTAATACAATCACACACACATATATCTAATGGATACAAACATACTTTTTTTGTGTACGACGAACTGCTGCTTCACGAAATGACGGTTGTTCAATTTTATCCTACCCCATAACATGGTGACCATTATGATGAAAATATATTTATATATTATATATATTATATTTATTGTTTATATATTCTTATTTAATTTTTTATTTACAAAATACCTTTATGCTTTCCATAATCGGAAAATACGATAATTTCATTTGAAGAAGTGTGGAATACCACCCCCTCAAAGTGTTATGACTCGTTTATTCGATACATGTAATGTATAAAGAATGGAATTATTGGAAATATTTAAAATCTATAAAATATATATTATACTATAATTATAACATATCTATGTATCATTTCTCTTTTATTCCTTTAATACGACAAAGAAATAGAAGTAGCATTTATGCGAACGTACAACCTACCGTCTCCCAGAACGATGCATTTCATTTCTTATATACAAACACTATGGACTATTATAAATACATATACAATGTATATAATTTATATTTAAATAATTAATATTATTCATGATATAATTTACTTGTGACCACATGGATAATTGGAATCAAAACAAGTTCAATTTTTACTCAAGTAACGAACATTGAGAAAACGTCAGATATGAACTCAAAAAAATACCTAATTATTTTATGATGGTAATATGTGCTATAAAATTAACAATAATATTTAAAATGTTCTATAAATTTATAAATTAACCTATTTTTATTATTCATGAAATTCAAGAATTAAGGTACAAGTCGGATTCAATGTAAGGGAACTTCTTAACCCAATTTCCCTTATTTGGGTTGATCTTCAACATCTTGACCATGTATTTCTATGATTATGTGAGAAATAAATTTTGATATATTATTAGTTATTTATACTTTATTAATAGTTAATTATAGTGTATGAACACAATCAATCTATTTTATTGAAAAAATGAACTTTGTATGGAATTTCTAAAGTGAATTTCCACTCCTAGGATTTTATGCATACTTCATTGATTATATTATGTCGTGATTGTGTGTGGAATCACTTTATTTTTATTTATGTTTTAATTTCAACATCCCTTTTTGGGGATATAATATTTCTAACATAATAACCCCATTTATAATTCTTACATCATTTATATGATCTTTGTAAGAGAAATTTTCACTCAATATTCATTCATCGAGTTAAATATAAATGTCATTGGTTTTTTATTTTTTCAAGGATATGTGTGAATGACCTCCATTTAATTTACAATAAATATCAATTTATATTTGGTTAATTTATATTTGTAACACATAATTATGTCATTTATTTATCCTTACTCTAATTATATGATCATTTTAATGGATTTCGTCTAAATTTACATTTCATTGAGACTTATTTGTAATTATACACCAATTCACTTTTATATGGTGTAGATATAGCCCTTTGTCATATAATATAATGAATATAATTATTATAATGATATTAATTTTTTTTAATTATATTATTTAATTATTTTCTATTCAAGTATTTTCTCATGTTTTAAATTAATCTTTAATAAAAACAGAAATGATTTATAGATTTATTCTTATAAATCCTTCTCAATCAGGGCCATTTTTTTAAAATTATTTTAAGGACGTAATTTAATAGACGTTAATTTTTTTAATATATTAACTCATTTTTATTGTTTTAATGTGTAATTGGACACTTTTATTAAAAAATCATCTTTTCAAATATTTTAGTTATGTTTTAAAAATGGATTGATTATGTCAATATCTTGAAATGATATCTTGTTATGTTATTCTTCCTTTATGCTTGTTAATGTGTTATGATTATGTTATGGTTCTTTGGCATTGATTATATATATGGTTGGTTCCATGATAAACTGAGGGTGGGTGAGCCCATGATATCTCTATAATTCATTGGATAATGTGACATAGGTAAACAATAAAGTTTCTCACAAGAGATTTTGGGAATATACTATGATGGGCATTCCAAACATAACCATGAAGGTTACTACCTTTGTAGATGTGAAATCTACAATGTAAGTATGATATGTATTCCATAACATACCTTTATGTTTTATGATTTCTAAAAGTTTTTTTGAATGTTATGATTACATGAGTTAAGCTAAGTAGTTTATGTTTTATGGATGAAAATTATGATTTTTTGAAAAAAAAATCATGTGTTATAAATATTCATGGAATAACGATTTTATTTGCTTATTTTATATTCCTTATTGAGATTTTTATTCTTATAACATGTTTTGAATTTTTTTATAATAAATAATGAGGAATAGAGTCATGGATTGGATAAAGGGAAAGTTATGATGTAAAAACTTGAAACAAATCCATTTTTCATTTAAAAGACTTTTTGTTTTGTGAATAAAATAGAGTAAAAGTGTCCACTTTGTAATTTTTTAAATTTAACGTAATATATATGGTCTAATTATCTAAAACTCTAATCCTAATAATATCCTCAATTTGAATTAATGTAAAATTATTGACCAATCTCATGATTATGTAACGATTAAGGCTGGGGCATTATTGTTAACAACTAGTATCCTCTTTATCATATTGGTGACCTATTAGTTTATCTAGGAATATGCAAATGTTTTTATGTGATAAAATTGAGGGTATTTTATCACTAGTTTCAAAAGGGCCATTATAATATATTATTTACTTAGTTTAGGAAGATGTATGACCTATATTAGTAATTTTTGATATTTTTTGGGTTAATCAATGCACCAAATATGTTTATGGACTAAATGAATTGGTTATTCTTCCTTATCAATATTTATTTACAGTTGTATTCAATTATGAAAATATAGTGTACTCTTAGTTTAGGGAGGGTCATTCCCCCTAATATGGATATTTTTATAAGTATATTGGGAGAGCATCAGCTTTTTGAAATCTTAAAATATATAATTTATCGATAAATGAGGTGTGATTTCGAGAGAATGTGATATAAAAAAGTAGGTATATCAGCGAACCTAGAAAAGGTTAAAATTTTTGTTTCATAAAATATTATTAATAACTTAATTATCATTTATTGTTTCGTTTGTTTGGTAGATCACTATTGGTAGTTTATTCATGACTTCTCCTATTTTCAGTAATGATGATGTCTTGAACAAGAAGTTTTGGAATTATATGTTATAAATTTCTTATGGTAGATCCTTTTGGGAGTATAAATTGAGATGATAATATATTCACTACCTGACTTTACCAGATCTATATGGGTATTATATGTTATATTAATATATTTTAAGAGAATGAATTTAGAAAAAAACTTATATGGGACTTAGTAGGGGTATCCTATTGGTCTATATACCTAAAGCTGTAGAAGTAGAACTATACAACACAAGATTTAGAGCTACAATTTTTGTTTTATATGATGATATATCTGAATAACTACCATTAGGGTGAGATTTTTAGAGTTTATAAATAATATAATAACCGGTGGTGTCTCATTTTTTAATTGGACCTAAAAATTCATTAGGGGAGATGGGACAAGTACCTAAAATCTCTTGATTTCAAGATAGTCTCTAACCATGGGAAGGGGAATGTAATTCCTGATACATTAAGTAGATAGAATATATCATAAATGGAGTGGATAACTTCTAGTGATTGTCTAGTGATAATACTATTCAATAATATACACATTGACATTTAAGAGTATTTGGGTTAGATGACACTGACATCACTAAGTATTGTATCTTTACACAAGATGACTAGTGAATATATTTTTTTATCTAAATTATATTTCCTAGTGATAGGTTTATTTTTTCCAATCATTACCACGGGTTTTTTATTCACCTTTTTGTTAATTTTTTTGAAAAATATTATAAGAATTGTATATGATGTACTTTATACAAACCATGAGGAGATAGTACATGTGCATATTATATTTTATAATACCCATATATCATGGTTAGTCCATGGTATAATTAACTATGTGGTAGGAAAATGTGGAATTCCAGGTGTGTCCAATGAAGGATAAACCATTAGCACACAATTTGGTAAAATATCTTCAATCCACACATTTCACCCAAATTGTTTTTTAAAAAATTATAATCCTGGCCATTTTTATTTTCTAGCTTTAGATCAAATGTCCCTCTTCATTAAATAAAAATTATAAACACCCATGAGAGACTCATTATCTATAGGGTGTTGTTCCCCACTGCTGATATTGTATCCTTATTGATGAATCTATTTCTATTATTCTTGATTTAAGGTCATATCTCCATGGTTTTGTCCCATTTTCCCCCTTTCTCCCATTATTTTTTTATCCTATTTCTTACTACATTATTGAATTAACCAAAAACTTAGGGTATCTTTAATGACTAAATATTCTTTTTTTCTTGTTTTTAGGAATTTTAATCTATATTTTAGGTTTTATTCATCATATATTAATACTTTGGTCCAATGAACATCGATTCAAGGTAGGATTACCTCATGTACAAACAATTAGTTTTAAAACCATTCATTATTAGTTTTAAAATTTTTTGTTTCATTGATATAATAATAAAATTCATTATATTAATTGAATTAAAAATAATAAATTTTATTTCAAATTTTTATAATATAAAATTAGTGGTGTTTATATTTTAAATTTTGTCCCAAATTCAATTGTTTCAAATCGTATACACCAATTTATTAATAAATTATTTAAAATATTTAACTTTGGTGTATTTGATAATGTTGAGTGTTTTCAACATGTAAATCATGTTATAAATTTTTTATGTTGTATTTAATAATAATGAGTGTATATATATACATGGAAAATTTATTACCATATTCACCAAATTATATGCGATTTTCTACATTTAGTAGAGAGGATCTATATAAATTATGTGCATCTTTGTGTGTGGAGAGTGAAAGGACAAAAGACATAAATTTTCTAATCGAATGTGTGTCTTAACCCTCCTAAATATTGTTTATTAAAACTTTATATGTTCATGATGATTTATGATAATGTTCCGGGCTTGTTAAAATTTTATAGAATTTGTGGAATGATGGATGTACTTAGGCTAAAAATCCTAGTTCAAATGGTATACATTTCACTAGATATAATGCAACGCTGACTAGTGCTATAGTGATGTGGACATGTCAATGGATGGATTT
This sequence comes from Viscum album, assembly GCA_963277665.1. Lineage (NCBI taxonomy): Eukaryota > Viridiplantae > Streptophyta > Magnoliopsida > Santalales > Viscaceae > Viscum > Viscum album. Next base: position 67,625,227 of record OY728139.1, read on the forward strand.
GGTTAAAATTCCTCTACTCAATAAAATAGATATAGTTTTGTTTCTACTAATTAAGGGTTTCGTTAATTAGTGCTGTAGATATTTTATTAGCCCCTTTTCTTGGTAATCATAGGAGTTTTACCTTGCTACATATTATAAAAAATATCATTTTTACAAATTATGTTTACTAAAAACTTCCTTTCGTATTTATAGTGTTGTATGATTTATTCTTCACTTAATATTTTGTTACTTTTAATCCTAATTCCTCGTGATAAAACAACATAATGACTTATTTAATTTTTCTTGATTACCGTTTCACATTCTTAACATTTATTTCAATGGTGATTCCAAAATGAACATATTTTCATAATTTTTAACAAAATGTATATTTAAAATATGTGTTTCTAAAATAGAATTAGTTGTTATGTAATTTATTATCTTAGTAAATATATTAATTCAATGAAAATAAATGGGGATGATAATAAATTTTTTATTTCAGGATATCCTGTATGGAAAAATAATTTTAAAATATTTATCATACTATCTTGGAAATGGATTTATAATCAATGGTAATGCTTGTGGTATGGTTATTGGAAAAATAATTCTCTTTATTATAGAAACACAAAGTTGATAACTCAGTTTTGGTTTTTATCATTAACACACATATTGGGATCTGAAACATGGATTGAGAGTGGCCATAGGTAACATGGGGTAGCTTTTTAAGGTTTTTCGATATAAATTTTAGTTATATTAATAGTTTCAACCCAATATGACCTTCTTACATTATGTTGTTGTTGTTGGTGGGGTACTCTATATGAAGAGTGAGAGTGTATAATATAAATGGGTTGTTTCTGCAGAAAAATAATTTGGGTGGAGAAAATTGATTATTTTATTTCAAATTTACTTTATATCATGTTGATTGATTTATTTTATATATATTTAATATTGTATCAGTGTCTAATGCATGAATGGTTTATGTCTAATTTTTTTATAGTTTCTTATTAGTTAATTCATTTTATGGGAAAAATCATTACATAGATATTTCAAATGATTCTTTTGGTTCTTGTTACTTTATTTAGACAATAAGGAATGCACCTTGGGTATGTTACAAGATGAATGTGGATTCCAACAGATATATGGTCTGATTTTTCATATGAAAAAATGACATCAGAGCTACCTTTTTTATTTGGGAAATATTCTTAGATTTGACATTTGATTGTTAGAACTTGTAGGAAACACATGGAGATAAAATTAAAAACTAATTTTTTTTGGATCCATAAGTTTTAATGGTATGTTGGGTACTCGTTTTATTATTTCTAGATTTGAATTGAAATATATTGATAGCATTTGGGATGGTATTAGTATTGTATTAGTTTTTTGGTGGCTTTTTTATATTTTAAGTAGAAATTGAAGTTGACCTAGGGGAACACAAGTGGATCATATGTATCAAAAATAATATTTGTCGAATGTTTATAGTTCTCAACTGTTCTAAATGTTTTCACTCATTTGGTGCTGACTTGTCAAACTGTACGATCAAGAGTGTGTGAAAAAAGGCCCTTAATATTTTTAAATTGGATCTCTATTTAAATTAAATAATTTAAATATGTTGTGTTTAATTGTAATTTTTATTAATTATCGAGGTATTTATGATGTATGGTAGATCTTATTTGAAACATTATCAGGATATAAAATGGAATTTATTTTACAATAATAGAAGTTAGTTTAAAATTTATAAATATTGGATATCAATGAGTTCCTTAAATGAACCAAACATATGTAAATACAACAAATTTTAAAAATTAATATATAAATATTACCATTATTTTGAAGCAGAATTTTTGAAATTATTTTATGTGAATATTTGGAATGATTTAGATATGGAATTTCTAAAAGCATATTTTATTTTTATATAAAGATTGTATTTTAAAAAAACATTGAATTTTCATTATGTTATAAGTAATTATAACATTGGGGAACAAGAATTTTTTGATAATATTTGGTAGAACATTAAAATAGAATAGTTTGGTTTTAAACTTTTAAAATAAATTTCTCATATATGGTGTTTTTGATTATTCTATAGTTTTTAAATAGATTTCTCAATGATTTCATTTGAATAATGTTTGGGAATATTTTATTTGTATTTTTATTTATTTAATTGTTTTGTGTCTCCCAATAAAGTCCATAAGGTTATAGAATGTTAGTACCTTGGGGTTTTCCTTTAGAATCATGTCCCAGAGAATCTAAAATTGGTCTCCTCATTTATTTATTACACCAAAATTATGAGTTGAGTGGTAGGATAACATCCTTGTTATACCATCTCAAATTCTTAGAAACTTTTCATTCCATCAAATAATACATTTATATATTTTTGGAAAACAAGGTTCTTATCATTGAATATCTAGATCGTGTCCACTTATCAAGTCCATGTTTTAAGATTTCTTTTATTTCACTCTACCACAGAAATTGACTTTTATTCCTATTTTTTAGCGGTGGTTTTGGGAACCGCCTCTAAACCCTTTTTTAAAATGGTTTTGCGACGGTTTATAATAAACCACCGGGAAACAATATTTTTTTTACACTGTCGACCCTTCCCCCTCCACCCCGACCCCCATTCGCACCCCGCGACCCTGCTTCCCCTAGCACCCCTCTTCCCCCGCGACCCTGGTGACCCCGCAACCCCGGCAACCCAGGTGACCCCGGCCCCCTGCGACCACAACAACCTATATGAACCCTTAATATGGAATTCAAGTAATATTACCTCAATTATTGTCTACTTATATTATGAATTATGAAGATTCATGGTTGATTTTCCATTCGATTCATTAAACACACACATAACCCGTTTTTAATATATTATCTTTTATAGAAAAACTTTATATCATTTTGTTATTATTTATATTTAATCCATTTCGAATATTTCAAAAACTTAAGGTGTTCAATTGGAATATCCCTAGGTATTGTGCATTCTTAGGTGACCAAACAACATTCTATGTGGTTTTATCTTGAATCATAATTGTAATGACTATAATGAATTTGATACGAAGGGTTTCATGAGAACATATCACCTATTTCTACAAAAAAAGGATAATCCCTTGTAAAACTATAATGCTTATAGATTATAAGGCTTACGTGACTATATTGATTTATGAAACTTACTTGTGGAGTTCCTTATACTTTTGATACACGATCATGGAGTCCATCGAACATGTATTACTCAAGCATAACATCCCTTATATATGTGGTACTTGGGAATTGTGTCCCTTATACTTGGAAACCCAAGCATGGTGTCCCTAATACTTAGAATAATTAGTCAATGAATCCCTTATACTTGTAATACATGATAATCAAACCCCTAATTATAGTATTACTAAGGTCTGGAGTACCTCATACTTGTGATATATGGTCATTGGATCCCTTATACTTTTAATACATTTTCATGGAATCTACTACTACCATATGATACTCTAGTGAATTATAGGGATGAATGAGTAATGCCTTAGGTCATGGATTACTACTCACAAGTTGTAATCTTTTCTTTTCGGTAAAATGGAATGTTGTATTGTATCTCCCTTAGAAGAAATAATTCTAATCTAAACAACATAAAACTGATGTGTTCTTTCATACTATCATTTAATTTACTTTGCATAAATTTCTTTAGTGTGTTGAAATGAATGTAATTGAATTAATTCTAACTTATTTTAGTTGTTTGGATGAATATAATTTATCCAAGTTCTTGAATATAACTTTTAGAGAGAATTACTTTTGGGATCTATTTCTACCTATGTGATTCTGATTATCTTATTATATTGTCTTGGAGGATAGTACCAACACCCCACATTTCATCTCCAAATTCCCAACAAAATTCCCAACATGATTCTACTATGAAACTCCAAACACCAAGCCCAAACACATCAATAATTCTTCAAATACCCTAGTTTGATCCCCAAACCACATCAGCTGCATCTTGAACGAAATTTTTGATGTTGTATCCACCTTACCACATCAATTATTATGCAACAACACTAGTAAGTCCTTATCTAGTTTAATTATACTGAAGGTGATCAATCCCACCCACCAATGCGCTATCTTATCCTGACCCCTATGCCTTAAAACTCAAGGAATAACAAAAATGTTCAATGACGACACTGAAGTCAAAATCTGACTCTTATTTCAACTCCGTAGTCAGACCCTTGATCGTCCCATTTATCAATAATTATCCACGCATGAGCACTAAAACATATATGATCCGAATCACCCACAAGTCACACCACCACTCTTTTTTATGTGAATAAACAAAAGAGATGTCTAGGAATTCAATCCACACAAGGTTTTTAGAAACTCAAAACCTAATCACCCAAGTTATTTCATCATCCATTTCCATGAACACCACCACTTATCATGCCTCAAGACTAGAATCCCTCATGTGGTTCTTGGCACTCAAATGAACAATCAATGAATTCATCCAAATCTAAGGCCTCGACTGCCCATGACCTCACGACCCTGGCGGCCCCGCATTCCCCAGCCCCCGCAACCCTGCGACCCCGGTGACCCCATCCCCTAGCGACCCCAACAACCCTGACAACCCCGCAACCCTAGGAACCCCACTACCCCCTCCCCCCACGACCCTGTGACCCCGCTTCCCCCAGCCCCCTGCGACCCTGTTTATCCCTCTATTTCCCTTGTTTCCAACATTGGGAATGTATCACATGGGATTTGGGGTTTTGGATATATTTTTCATTAGTATTATTGAATTTACCTCATACTCATCCTAACCATATGATTTGAAAATACATATTGAACTTATTTACCCCATGTAATTAAACATTACAATATATACCCCCTTCTAATGACTTTAAACTATGTGATACCTTAGTCCATTCTTATGTGGAGGTGTCTTCTCTTATCTTGATTTTATAGTACCTAGTGGTGTGGTGTTTTGTATATGTATTTATCCTATTTTATTTTCCATATATTGTTGTACATATCATTTGTTATTCACATTATTCTTTGTATACATTTTAATTGTTCCTTTATATATATTATAGGTGTTTTTGGTTATTTTTCATATAGATGATGCATATATATTGAAGGTTGTTATAGGATATGATATTGTTTATTATAGGATATGTCCTTCTATATTATGTGATATTCCTACTCAATATTTTTCACCATTCCCTGGCCTATTTGATTTAGGATTTGGTTGGCACACATAGATAATCATCATACTAGTCTTGGTCTCTGTGGGGTAGGTCATGTTAGGGTAGAATTAGATTGGTTCAAGTCCTAGGAATATATTTTTTAGTTATTATTCACATGAGGACTAGTTTAGGAATTTAATTTTTTTATTCCGTGGTTTTTTTATTTTAGTTATAATACTAATGAGGCTAGAGTAGGTGTGGTTGTAAATGTATCATTTCACCGAGACATTGGTAACCTGTTAGTCAACCCAAATTTCTAAATCATCATATATAGGGTAAAATTACGTTGATACATGAATAATATTGTTCTCAATAATTATATTTCATGTACCTCCTATTTTAGTGGATTTAGATATGCTTTAATCATTATGGGTTTGTCCTATCAAATGAATAATTCCACCCACACAAAAGCAACTTTTTTTAGAGTTATGTTTGTGAAAATCCTATCTTAGTGCTTCATCCTTTTTCCTATTTTAAATTAAGTGATGAGGTGTTGATTTAAATACTTATATAAGAGATATAATTTATCTATTATTTTAGATAGCTTCTCTCCCCTATTTTAGTATAGAATTTCTCATCATGAAGACAGTAGTTCCCACTGATGGACTACCCATACGAAAACTATTTAACATGAATTCCAGTAGTTGAGGTCTCCTATATTCTGAGAATCCACTAATTTTATTGTGGTATAGGATTTATTGGAGTCCTTGGATCATTCAATTAATCTATTTCAGAAACCCACAAACTATATGGTGATCCTTGAACCAAGTTATCTACACAATACACTAAGTTTTTAGTGGATGATTTTTTATCAAACTCATATGGTATAAATCTTTTATGGTTTTAATTTAAGACCTTGTTCTAGATGAGATTCTATCAAAAAATACTATGGATAGTTTGAGTTCTGGAGATGTTAAACCCTTTGTATGGTTGCATGACCATATATAAGAATGTGTTGAGTTTTGTAAGCATCATAAGGTTTTCCCTAAACAATATTTTTAATATATTTTCTTTGGATATTAGAGTATTATATGAAGACTCTATAGAGATAATAGGTTGGGGTCTTCTCTTACAAAACTCCACCTATATTGGATTCCTCATGTGAGTGTTTTTAGGTTGAGAATTCCTGGTAGGGATGTAACCAAATTTTTTGAAAAGGTTCTAGTTTTTATTGAAAATTATTATAGAAATAATGTGCTAAAACCTCTTGATTAAAAGTAACATTGAGGTCATAGACTCTACTACAATATGATAATTGACTTACCTGGAATTGGTTTTGGTTAATAAGCTGGCGGTGTAGGAGTAGTAAGAGATGAGTGACAATTTGACACACTCCCACAATCAGCACATTTGATTATCTCTTGTCAATAACATAGTGATAAAAGTTATATATATAGGTCTATGTGTGTAGATGATTAAGGTTTTATCTAGTTTGGTTTTAGTTATGATTTGTGTCTTCTCTTTATATACCTTCATACTGGATGATACAGGTCAGGATATTATTTCTGTGTCTATTTTTTGGGAGTTATAGATTCTAATTTAGACGCTTATAATACCTTTTATCAACTAGAAAATTTCCACTAATGTTGAATATCTTTTAATCATACTTTCTCGTAAAGTGATTTTATCCCCAATGGAGAAAGTTCTCATTCATGGATTCATTTCTGGTAGAGATGATACCCAATAGTATCTTCCTTGGTTTGTATTGGTTACCCTTTTCTATTGTTATATGGTGTTATGTGGTTTTGTAAATGAGATGAGTTCCACCTTCAATTGTGAATGGGACCCTATTAGGTGTATCAAGAAGCTCCAAACCTTGATAAGTGGTAGTGATTTTCCCATCAAGTGGTTGCATGGTTTTATATGACTTAGGGGGGGGGGGTTGAGGATTTACTTCATGTGAATGTTGGATAATTCAAGGGTACTCATATATGAAAAACCATGGTTTCTTCTTAATGGGAACCTGACATATGCATCAAAGTGCATTCAAAATATGAAATTCAAGTGTCATTGCGTAGGATTATGGATTCCCTTATATTTAACTCTTTTTTCTCTCAGAAATAATGAATCATGTGGACATATATATTATGTTTTCTTATCTCATAATGGGGTAAAAGTGAAATACTCAATGCAAGGAATTTAAATAAGAAATTATTTTATTTTAAAAAAAATTTAGAGTAGGATCACCCAATTATTTAATACTTTTCCTTTTAATACATAATATCCTCTATATTTTTTATCTGGAAAGAGAATATTTGTTCTTGGAAATCCTAATTTGAGTGGATTCGATATCTTCTGATGGCTTGGATAGCTCGTTGTAATCTATGTCAACTCTAAGAAAAACCTTATCTACTCAAAAATAAATTGTGGATTTCACATACTCATATATAGTTACTTTATAAGTTTTCGAAGAAAACTAATCTTCTACTATTATTAGTTTTTCTTCCGGGGTACATTTGGTGTGTTTTTATGAAAATGTTACATATTGCTATTTCTATGCTTCTTCATCCAGATTGGAAACATTATTTTTCTCCTCATGAACTATGATTCCAACTAAGTTATGCTTATATTACTTTTTGTTATCTAATATTATATTTTGATGCTATAATGGATTTCAAAAGTCAAGGTTTGAAAATATGGAGATTTTGGAGAAACATGATAGGAATATTGTTTAGCAAAACTTTTAGTATTGGCCATGTGGTAATTGAGTAATATGGAATTGTTGGTTTTGTTGAATATTTTTATTATTTTAGCAGATTTTTCTTAACCATTCATTTCCATGAAAACCATTTGGATTAATTGACTATATTATAGATTTTATATCATACACTATAAATGATTTTAATATCCATGTAGTTATTACAATTTAACAATGTTCTTTGGTTTTCATGGTAAAGTAGATACCATGTTGTTAGCACACTGTTTCTCTTTACCAAACAAACTTCCCCTATCCCAAACACTAGAGGGTTAATATCTAACTCAGGGGCCCATATTTATTATATTATGTTTCTGTAATCTTACACTATCATATATATGAATCTCATTCTCTATTTAGTAGTAAGTATGTGTTTTATTTTTTTATTATTGTGTAGGTACATTGTGATATACATGGATAAATGCTGGATCACATTACTAAGGAACACACCTCAGTATGTTAAGGGTTTGAATGAGTTTTTTTATTTTGTAATTTCTAATCAATCCATTGAATGGAGAATACGATGTCCATATCCTCAATGTAAATTTAGATCATGGATGAAGAGATATGAAGTTCATGAACATTTAATACTGAAGCAATTCCTTTGTCAATATTTGTGTTGGATTTGGAATGGAGAAACAAACGTTATAGAAAAATTTAGCCCTGATGTTATTCAATAGAATGTGGTCCAAAGATCATTGATAATGGAAAATGAAATGAAAAACCACATAAATGATGCATTCGGAACTCCAAGACACCACTATCAGGATCAAAACATATCAGAACAACCAAAAGAGGGTGCTACAAATTGCAACGTGACATGTGACGTTTTTGAGACTGTAACAAAATCACATCAAGATTGTAACATATCATTGGATCCTCCTATTGATTCTATGGAGAAAAATGTATGAGAAAGATTCACCGAGGAAAATGTGTTTAATGATTTAGTTGACTATGGAAATCACGATTTGTATAATGGGTGTCTGAAATATTGAAAGCTTTCATTTCTGCTGAAGTTGTACCATATCAAATGTCTATGTGGAATTACAAATAAGGCAATGTCCATGATATTAGAATTGATTTGTGATGCATTTCCTAATGAAAAAATCCCATAATATTTTAATGATATGAAAAAAGTTGTTAACAAGATTGGTCTGAATTATACAAAAATACATGCGTGTCCCAATGATTGTATACTTTATTGTGTAGAGGATTCAAGTAGACAAATTTTCATGAAATGTTATTCATCTAGATGGCTGTAAAAGGGTGATATTGGAAGTCTGAATGAACATAATTTCATGGAGAAGAAGAAAAAAAATACACCTTCAACGTTTTTTCCTTACTTTCCTTTGAAGCCACGATTGCAAAGATTATTCATGTCCTCGAAAACTGCCTAACACATGAAGCAACTTTCTGTAGATAATAACAATGATGGGTTAATGAGACATCCACTATAACACTCTGAGATTTTATGAGATATATTATTTTTAATTTATTTAATGTCTTCTATTGTACACTACACAATGATTACATTGTGTTATACGCAACACCGTATTAGCTTGCAGTATACGCAACACTATTCTGGGCTCGTGTTGCACACAATTTCAAGTTCGTTTTTGTTGAAATTATTCTACGAAACATTAAGTATAGATATTGTTTAATGTATAAATAAAATAAGTTTTGAGTATGTTATATGCAACACCAAAGGGATCTTGCACTACATGTATCCCTAACTTGGCTTGCATTAAACGCAATCCCGACCTTCCTCGATAGAGTGTGTAGTACACAATACTGGGTTTCACTAATCAACGATATATTGTTATAATATTATCATGAGCTACCCATTATGAATATTATTAACTAAATTTTGAATTTAATAACCTTATTATTCATCTTAAACATTTTCTAGGACATGGTATGAGAACAAAATAAATATTTCGGGTAAAATAAGTATTTTTCAAAAAATACAGTTTTTCCACCTTTTGATGGAGCACCCACATTAAATCTAGTTTTTTACATGATTATAAGATCAATTTGACAAAATAAAATTCTTATTTAGAATCAGGATATAAAAATTTACTTTGGATAAAATTATCATATTATTCCGACAACTATCATATTTTAAAGAATAGTAAAAACAAACTATATTTTAAATAAAAACAACTTTTTTCATCCTTATAATCTATATGATTAAATTATAATATTTAAGGGATTTAATTTATAAATAGAATATATTTTTACCATTTTGTATAATTTATGTAATTTTCATTTATTTTACATTTAATTCATATGAAAAATCATTTGAATCTTTTGCAATGTTTTAACTTTTAAAACACGTTTTCTTAACAATGGGATTAATTTTAAATTAATTTCAGAAACTTTTGTGATAAGAATTTGAAATCATGGATTCCATATTTGGAATCATTAGGTCCAAATTATGTCAATTTGTTACTTCTTATTTTTGGGCACTATGAATAATAACTACGATAAATTTTATTTACCATAGGTAAAGGTAAATTGGGTAATTAAGGGTAAATATAATATTATATATTTACCCTAAAAGTTGTCTTAATATAATTGGATGATTATATTTCATACAAATGCATATTTGGGTCGAAATTGAATCCATTGGAACCCACTTTGATGTGACTAATACCTTTAATTTATTTTATTTTAAAGAAAGTGAAATATGTCTCACTCAAACATTAATAATTAATGAATTTTTAAAATAAATTTATATTGAATATAAATACTATTATAAAAAATCATTTGAAAGATAAAATTTTTTTCTTTGTTATGGTAATTTATTTGTAATTTTCATATGATTTTTATTTACCTTAATTGCTTATACATTAATGATGTAGAAATTATTTACATAGTGAAAAATCAATAATATTGTTTTTATTTGAGTAATAATACCCATACAAAGGCCCATGAACATTACCAAAACCTATTGGCCCAGTATATATATACCATAATCATCCAAGGGTAGACTTTGGGACCATTTTTAGCCATATAAAAGAGACTATGACATTTATATGCCTTTATTTTTAATAATGTCAAAGTTCTCACCTTTATAACTTAATAAGTATAACAATTTAAATGTTATGATTTTATGATGATACATTCGAGTACAAGTATTATTATAAAATTTAATATATTTATCTTCATCATAGTATTTTATTAATATTTTTTATGCGATGAATATGTATATTAAATAATTATACAAAAATGTTTTAGTAATTATTTTATTAAGAAAAATATCATATAAATGGTTTTAAAAATATTAAAATAAATATGATATGAACTATTTAATGTGATCTACTAATTTTTTAGAATAATATGACATGTTAGGAATATATTAAATATTTTTATTGAATATAACTTCTCTGTGGAATTTATTTAAATTCAAATAATTTAATAGTGTCAAAATTGACTCTGTTGATATTTTATAAAAATTACATATTATTAAGTTGCTTAAAAATCACAAAAATATTGAAAAATTAGAAATTGTAAATTATATTGAATAAAATGTAATAATTTATCTAATTATTTAAAATTAACATCACATAAGTAAGTATTTATAGCGAATTAAAAATTAGAATTTTATTACCACAAATAAATTTAAATTGATTAAATAAGGATAAATCAGAATTATAAGGTTTAAAATAAAATAATAACATGTCTAAATTTAATTGGTTGATGATATTACCACCCTATCGTATCTAATATCTGAATTTGAGTCACTTTGAATGTATTTAATTAGGTTTTGTTTTTATTATAAATTAATATTTTAGAGTCTTCCAAAAGTGCCCTCTACTCTCTTATAAAAGGGCACCTCCTCCCTCTCCTCTACACACCACTTTGAGACTTCAAGCCTGTCCAACCCCTAATAATTTATATTATCCAATTATCTATAAAAATACTAGAGGTTATGGTCTTCTTCAAAGACCAACTTTAGTGCCCTAAGTGGAGGTTTAGAAGAGGCGTGTCGAAGAAAAGGTAATATCCTTTACCGATTTTTTCAAATTCATTTCTTCTTCTACTTCCCCTTATTTTATTTTTTTAAAATAAAGTAATAAAATCAGTATCACTCATATACTGATATATTATTATATTAAATAACCATATTTCACCTTCTGCCCAACCTACAGAAAATGAAATCAACGCGTGTGTGTACGTACGGAATACCGTCTCCACGCCGTGATGTAATGTGATTTTCCGCCACAACCTTATTTGGATGGTTATAATGGTGGAAATAATAATGATATATGATTATTATGGCCTAATTCTAATTATGAGATTTTATATCATCCACTCCAATTCCATTTAATAATTATGGGAACGATATAACCACTAGTGCGTACGTACGGATTACCGTCTCCACGATGCGATGAGATTCATTCTCCATGTTAACCATTCAAGAATAATTATATAGTATAAATAATTAGTAATCATGAAAAATATTACATAATAACTCTACAGGATTTATGAATATATATATGTCATTTACTTCCATTCAATTTAATATGGAAATGAAAACAGCTTTCATGCTTACGTACAACCTACCGTCTCCATGAACGGTGTATTTCATTCCATTTATAGATATATTATATATGTTTATATGATGAATATATATTATATATACATCATTTTTTACATTATGGATATATTTAATCATGTTATAAGTAATCATATGAATAATTACAAGTCAAAACATGTACGATAAATGAAACAATTTTACCCAAAACACTGCTTTAACATGGAATTGACAAAGGAACGGGTAATATAAAGTCATAAGTGAATCATGTATGATATCATAAATATTATTATGGTTCTGTTACAGTTAATAATATTTTTAGACCCACTATACAGGAGTCTCGGACACATATGGAAGAAATTGGACACAAGGTAAGGGATAATTATTCCAATCTCATTCTTATCCTTGATTGTTTATTCGTAAGTATTTGATGTGGTTATAATTAACTTATATGTCCATGTTTTACAAAAAAATGGTTTGAATAACGTTTTTACTATTATTACATGTATTTTTAAAGTTGTGTTACATCATTTTGAATTTTACTATGTTGTATAGAATGAATCATTCTTTTGTTTACCATACGAGGTACTTTTTGAATTTTCCAACAAAAGTAGAAGAAGAATGTTTTTTAACTTATACGACATGAACATATTTTTATGGTTTCATAATGCCTTATTTTCCTGATGCTTAAGATTTCATGATTATTTTCAACACAATTCCTTTCTTTTAAAATCGCACGACATTTTGAGAAAAGAAAATATTTTTGAAGAAGAAATGATATTTTCCTCAAAAATTCATTTCAAGTGTTTTATCAAAAATATTTTCCATCCAAGATGATATTATTTAATATGGATATGTTTCAAGTACATTATTTTATGTTGTTTATTATTAAATAATATCCATTTATTTTATATATATTACTTTGTGATGGGATGATGTTTATGAACCCCATTTTATTCATTGGGTTAAGATGAATGATTTATGTTTATTTTGTGGCACACGTAAGAATGATTTCATTATGAGATGAGTGGGACCTATATCTCCATCAAATTCATTGGGAAAAGATTTATATCTCATGATATATACATGACTATAATAGAAAGTAAATCAGGTTCAGTAATACAGGGCTGGAACGACAAGTAAACCTGGTTTAGTAATGGACATTGTCCACTATGATGGTCCTGGCAGAAATGCCTTGGCTAATATGGAAATTATATCATTTTATTAATGGTTTTTCACAACACCATGCATAACTACCATGTTATTTTATCATGATTAACGTTTATTTATTATATATTCCTTATGTACTTCCAATATTAATGTCATTACTCATGATTTTGATATTTTAGGTTCATGGTTTTAGGTTCAAATGTGTATGGGTTGTTTTGTGTTCTCCATGTTTTCCCTTAATGAGCATTTGAGCTCACCATTTATATGTTTTATTTCCCCAGGATTAAAACAGATGTTTTAGGTAGGAAATGAAGGGGAAGATCGTTATGGGATATGTTGATGATCTTTTAACATGATTAGAATAATATGTTCTGAGTTTCCAGAGACACTAAACTAATACGGTCTTTGGGCATCTGTTTTTTCCATGTATTAAGTATTCCACAAAAGTAATGAAAAGTATTTGTACATCAAAATATGGGTCCCAAAATCCATGGGATTCCCAATCATGGAAGACATTTTATTCATTAAATCTAGATTTCTCAGCTGATCCTAGGATTGTTTTATAGGGATTGGCTGCTGATTGATTCAACCCATTTTTGACTTTGAATACCAGTTATAACATTTGTCCAATTGTTTTGATCCCTTATAATCTACCTCCATGTATGTGTATGAAAAAAAAATCTTTTCTCATTTTGATGATTATTTCTAGAAACCAAATTCCTAGAAATGATATTAATGTATACTTCCAGCATTTGATTGAAGAATTGTAGGAGTTAAGGAGAAATGGTGTTGAGAAATTTGATGCTTATTAAAAGACAATGTTCATATTTCATGATGATTAAATGTGGACCATTAGTGACATCCCTAGGCTTGAGAATTTATCTAGTTGGAACACATACATGTGTTTGTATTGTCTAGTTTGTAACATTGATTTTGAGCCCAAACAGCTACCTCACAGTAGAAAATGGCGCTTCGTGTGCCATCGAATATTTCTTAAAGCATCTCATATATTTCAGCTGAACAGATCAAAATTTAATGGTAACATTGATCGTAGACAACCTCCAATGTTTTTAACTAGTTCTAAGATATTGAAACAATTTGAAAATTTTGGAAGGTTCATCATTTGAATTATAGTGGAAAACTCTTCCGAAGTGCATCGTCAAGTGAAATCAAAACGCAAAAAGGGATGAAAAAAAGTATATTCTTTAATCTTCATTATTGAGAGTTTAATTTGTGGCATCATAATTGTGATGTGATGCATATTTAGAATAATTTCCATGATAATTTGATTTTCACATTACTTAATGAGCATGGAATGTTGATGGATCATCTCAATGCTCGTAATTACTTACAAGCAACGAACATAAAACGTGATCTCTGGCCAAATGAGAATGAAAAGTATGGTCTAACCATTTTTTCAATGAAAAATAGGGATAAATATACATTCCTTATAATTTTAAATAATGTGAAGGTATCTAATGGGTATTCAAGTAACATCTCGAAGTGTGTTGACTTGAAGAATCGTAAGTTACATGGATTGAAAAGTCGTGATTCACATATTTTGTTACAACAATTACTACCATTGACTTTGCGTACATTATTACCTAAAAAAGATACTGATGTTGTACTCCAATTATTCACATTTTTCATAAAATTATGTGAGAAATCTCTACACCCATTTCATCTTGACATCCTTCAGGAGAGGTTTTTATTGACCCTTTGTGAAATGAGGATGATCTATCTTCCATCATTTTTTACTATCATGAGGTATTTAACTATGTATTTGGTTTATGAAGCTATGTTAAGAGGCCTCATTCATTATCGATGGATGCATCCAATTGAGAGGTATTTTATTTAATTATTTTTTAGTTAAGTAAAAAAAATTTCATTTAAATAAATGCATAACATTATTATTTTGTTTCACAGATATCTTGTGCATTTGAAAGCATACATGAGAAATAAATCTCAACCAGAAGGCTTTATTTCTAAAGCCTATTTGGCTGAGGAGAGTCTTACCTTTTTTTATAGATATTTTGATGATATTGAGACAATATTTAGTTGATTTGGATGTGTTTATTACACATCAACTAAATCTCAAATGCATTAGAAATCCAAAATACTTCCTTCTATTAGCCGACCAGTTGGGAGGACTTCAAATGTGAAACTAACCGAATTGTAATTATTACAGGAACATAGATATGTGATGGTGAATAGTGAAATTGTAGATCCATTTATTGAATATTTGAGGATACAAACAAATAGATTAATGAGAGGCCAAACATGAAATGAGAAAGATATAATGAAAGCTGTGAATAAAGAGCTTGTAGAATGGTATGCACGACGTGTATGTTCATAAATATTGCAATAAACACAAATATTAGTTTGACACATACATTTTTTAAATCTATTAAATTATATTTCTTTTTTTAGATCATGAATACTGATACTCGAGCAAACTTGTCAGAATATTTGAAGTTTCTTGCTACAGGACATATAAAAAAAGTTATAATGTTCGATGCTTATAACCTGAATGGCTTTAGATTTCATACTGTCAATCGAGAAGTGGGATTAAAAACACATAATAGTGGTATATTTAAATTTAATGAAGTGGGATACTATGGAATAATGCATCATATTAATGCATTAAAGTACCATAGACATTGTTTTGATGTTTTATTCAAATGCAAATGGGTTGATATTATCATAGGGGTTCAAAGATATTCCTTGTAATTTACTTCTGTGAACTTCTCATGCTTGATGGATCTTGGTGATTGTGAACTGCATGATCCATATATCTTAGAATCACAAGAAAAAATGGTATATTATATGAATGATTTTGTGGCTGAAGGGTGGAGTGTTGTTGTTCACATAATACAAAGTGATTTGTATGATATAGGTGATGAAGTGGAAGATTGGACGTCTGAAATTGAATTTCATCAACAACAGGAAGAAAAATTATTTTCCTATCATTATTTCGAAAATATTAGTCTAGAAAGGTTGAATGAAGTGGATGAAGGAATGGAGTAGGAAACCTACATGATTAAAGGGGGAAATTATTATATGTAAAATTATTTATTCATTCATCAACCACTTGTTTCATTTCAATAGTCATTCATTATCATTGTTATATATATTTTGTCTATTAGTTCTGGGCATCTATTATCATTTTTAATTTTTATCTGCATAATTTTTTTGAAATATATATTCTGAACTTAATTTTATTTGATTAGATGATAGAAATGGAAAAGAGGAAGCAGTATGCTATTTCATTTAGTTCTGCGACAGATGACGATCCATCTGGCTCCCTCCCCAAGGCATCTGAGGAACCAACTGCATACACCCCTGCACAATCTCCCCCTACACAATCTAT
Organism: Viscum album; assembly: GCA_963277665.1. Taxonomy (NCBI): domain Eukaryota; kingdom Viridiplantae; phylum Streptophyta; class Magnoliopsida; order Santalales; family Viscaceae; genus Viscum; species Viscum album. Next base: position 67,642,179 of record OY728139.1, read on the forward strand.
CTCACCATTTATGCGTGTATTAATAGAGTAGGAAACCTACATGATTGAAGGGGGAAATTTTTGTATATACAATTATTTATTCATTCAGCAACCACTTGTTTCATTTCTATAGTCATTCATTATCATTGTTATATATATTTTTTCCACTAGTACTAGGCATCTATTATCATTTTTAATTTTGTTTCTGCAATTTTTTGTTTTGAAATGTATATTCTGAACTTAATTTTATTTGATTAAATGATAGAATTTCCATGGAGGAATTGGTACACTATTTCATCTAGTTCTGCGACAGATGACGACCCATCTGGCTCCCTCCCCAAGTCATCTGAGGCACCAGCTGCATACACCCCTGCACCATCTCCCCCTACACCATCTCTCAAACCATCTATTTCTGTCCCATTAGGGTATGAGTCATCGACTCCCCCTTCTGGAGCCTCAGCAGTGGGGTGGCGACATGCCCCTTCCAGTTCATCACGGACATACTGGAGTGTCACTATCACAGGTACAAATTTTAATTAAATAAATTTATTGAATTTTTTTATACTAATTTTTTTCTCATTGATGATAAAAAAATGGAACCAAGGGAAAAAAAATAAAAATTTCAGATGTTTTTAATATGAATGGCGAGAAGATAGTCGTGCCATTTGATTCTTATGGGGTCCCTAGAGATGACGATGTGGGGTTACTTGGACAGATTATTGGCCAGCTTGCAGCGGAGCCCATTTCCCTTTCTATTTCTTATGCTGATTGGATATATATTCCTATAATCTTGAAAATTGAGTTTCTGATTCCCAAATAATGGTAATTTTATTACAGTATGGTTTAATTGAATGCCATGTTACTAATATGTTCAAAATTAATTTTGGTATACATATATTCTTCCACATTACAGTTGCTGATGTGATAGCACAGAAGTGGATGTAGAAATGTTGAAGTAAGAAATGGAATGATTTCAAATGGATATTGTGGTGTGATGTCAATGATACATTGTTTACCATGAAACAAATTTATGAGAAGCTACCCAGTGGGCTACTGAAAGAATAGTGGAATGTTTTTGCTGATAGACATCGTGATGAGAAGAGGATGGTATTGAAATATATATATTAATATTCTCTTAATTTTATAATTTTAAATATATATGAAGAGGAGATGACATTGAATACATTTCTGTTAAATTTCATTTTATTTATTTCTGTATCTCTCAATAAAGAATGCATCAAACCAGGATAAGCAAGTCATCCCTAACAATGCGGGCTCAAAAAGCTTTTCAAAAAGGCAAACGACAATGGTAATCTTTTAATTAGTTTAAATATTTATAAGAAAATATCATCTGTTAAATATGTTGAATTTTTGATTTATCCATGCTTAAGGTAGTGACAGAGTTTAGGGCATGAAGCATCCCAAACTGAACTGTGGTTAGATGTTCACAAAAAATCAGATGGAAGGTTTATTAATGAGCCTGCCAAAGAAGATGGGGTATGAAGTCAATTTTTTATTATAATAACTTTTTAGCAGTTTTTACTTTGTTAATATATATAGATATTTGATTTATAGGTAAAAATTAAAGAACTATGGGATTCCAATCTTGGGTAGTCCTACTCAGTCACCCATGATGACTGAGTTGCTAAAGTCCATGGGAATGGGCATCCTAGTAGAGTGTGCATGATGGATTTCAGACCCGTACCATCTGAGGTCTTTGGCATGACACCAAGGATTCTAGCTGCATCTACTCTTGGTTATAGTCAGTCCATACACGAAGATGCTCATAGGGATATTTCTTCTCTACAAACCATATTTCAAGGCCATGGGGCTCATATATCCACATTGTAGAAAGTGATGACCGATGTACATCAATAGATGAGCAGATATGCCCCCAGTGGTAGTGCACCGACTGGTGGTAAGCAGGTAAATCACAAAAAATCAAAATCATTTAGTTTGAAAACTTTCATTGGTTTTATGTTTTAATACAAATATGCAACAATATTTAATTTTCAATATAATGTTCTTATAGGTGACAGAAGAAAGTGGAGATGGAGGTGGAGAGGGTGACAATGCATCATCATGCCATGAGTAGTTGTATTGTTTATATGTTGAACAAATATGGGAACAATTGGTTTGTATATGTAACATGTGTGGAACATAGTTTCCCCCAGATATTTTCATGTCCTAACATTTTCTGGATTTCTCATGTTTTATTTTATGCATTTTAATGATTTCTAATGTTTCCTTTTATGTCTTGATTTATAGAGTGTGGTATACATCATTCCATTTATCCATGTGTTTGAATTGGTAGCCGAGATTTTGGATGAGAAGGATTTAAACCCATAGTTGATGTGTTGAACAAATTGGGTCATTTCATAGTGATCAATGGGATAGTGTTGTGGACACTTTGGTGAGGCATAATGTTTCAATAGTGAATCTTCATGTATTGTTAATGGTTATCATATTATTTTTTTGATGATAAAATGTGGTCATAGCCCATATAAAACCTAGGTTCCTCTTAATAGGAGACGGTATTAAATCATTTAAAATCGGGATTCATTGTACGATGTGTATTGGATGATATAAAAGTCTTACACTATATAACATTTTGATTCCTCTTACAATAATTATGATATGTTCAGAAACATTACCTCAAATAAAACATGGAAGTATCCCATTATATGAGATGAAAAAAAATCATTTTCTTCATGACATGACATTAAACTTTATCTTTATCTCATTCCTTTGAAATTTGATTCCTCATGATAATCATTATATTCCAAAATTTCTTCTATATATAAGATTACCCCTAGCTTCATTGTTGTTTTTATACTATAACATATCCTAGAACAACATGTGTCTTGATTCACACTCTCATGGGATACATAATGATTCTTAGACATCCTTTTTTGGGTTTAGATATAAATTTATTAATCCTTTGGCCCCATTGCTCCATTTACAGTCCACATATTAAAACCATAAATAATGATCAGTTCATATCAAATTGTTCATGTGGTACCTGGGACTACATTAATGCCTTATACATTAGTTTTTACCCATACCATTACACATAGATACCATGTAGAGAATCATCATCCTAGTCCATGAATCATGAATTTAAATTTTTCATCATGGTCTTGGTTGTATGATCTTACATTGTGTGCAATCATATTCAGGATTTCGTCATGGGTTGAAGTGCCCATTTTATCTTGTATCCCCATTTTTATTTACCTCAAATACATTTTTGATTCCACCACCTCACCAATCTATACTATAATAGTTTATATCAAGATATCCCTAGTCCAAGCGTTATGGCAGTAAAATATGCTCATACATCCATCACCTGGGTTTATTCATCCTTGGTGTTTCATCAAACATCTATTTCCAAAACATTCTAGAACTATGGGTGGATTGATTCCCATTTCCATGGGATATATATTGATGCATATATCTTCTATCATTGATCCTGGAAGATGATTCACCATATAATAATCCATTACATAAGGTGTCATTGCCCAAAAACACTCACATGAGCCTCTTTTTTAGCAATAATCTCCTTTAATTTATGTTGACACATCAGTGGTCCAAGATGCTCACATTTCCTGATACGAGGAAGTAAATAATTGGTATATATATTCAAAAGTACTTTTAAAATCCTAATAAGATGAATTTAAACTATATCATTACCCCATGTAAAATATATATACCTTTTAATGAAAGATAATTTAACCCCATAAAAAATTGATATGTCTCTTAAAGATAGATAATTTCACCTCTTATAAATATTTGATGCCTAATATTATAATATGTAATTATTCAATATCATCATAAAATAAGGTAAACCCTTATGGTGTTGGTATCATATGATACCGTGAATCATAAAAACATGTGAATTGATTCTAATAATCACGATATAAGTGGTTACATATAAATATTTAATATAGGGAACAATCCTATCACCATATCACTATTGGTTTCTCCCATTCCAATATACTTTGGTCAAAGCTTGGAGACCTCTAACTCAATCCTATTGTTATATTTGGATCTCTTGGAATTTAAACTAGTTATAGTCACAGTCCATGTTGTATGATTTTAAACATCAAATCCCAATGTCCTCAGAAAACAATGATAATTAACAACCATACCATATTAAATGAAATAAGGATTCCTCTTTCTATAATTGTGGGATGATTATAAAAATAATTACCACATATAAAACTGAGATTCCTCATATGATAAGTATGATATGAACCACACATTACCCATATAAAACTTGTATTTCTCGGAATATGAGATAATATGAAATCCTTCCCAGAGATTAAATCACTCCACCTACAATAGTCTCTTACCATGTCACGCATCAAAACTATGTTTGTCTTGATTCCCATTATGAGGAGACACATATTGATGCATGCATATTTCATCTCAGTCCCATCCCTACCGGCAACTCATCATGGGGACGTTTCCCTCTGGGCCAGACTTGAATCTAGTCAACCCACATTTTTTAATAGAACATTTGAGTACATGAGGAAATATCTCCCATGGAACATAATATTCTATATGGTACATCCACATATACACTGGTGTTGTTCACACATTCTACTATTTGGATAATCCACACCATAACAATCTGAAAAGGATCTCTAATGAAATGATTTGTGGACATAGCGTCTTACATACAATATCAGGCTCATTCAATGATATACATTTACTGATAAAAACGGATCTCATGTTTTGATCTCCATGAATTATAGATCATGATATTTTTCATCCTATCCTCAACCGGATCAGGTATCCTATGTTTCAAACATGGTCAATAATAATTCTATTTCTGTCGATTACTCCCATTTTACTTCCCAGTTCTCAGAAGTTGTAATTGTTATCTTGATATTTTTCAGGTCACTTCTTCCCCTCATTCGGTTCACCCCTATAATCAATTATAACTATATAAATATCCTTCATTCTTGAATCAATCATGTCTCAGCATGGCATAGGTGTTTGGAGGAAGTCCACCTCAAGCATGGTTGAGTTGCATGATCACCACATGGTTCTAATTCTATAACCTTAAATGAGTATTCCTTGTCCATGAATCACTAATCTAAACTAATTTTAAATCATCCTTAGAATCTGTTGTGTGGTTTTGTACCCATTCTCTATCAATTAAGGTCATGTTTTTTACTCCTCCTCACTACACATATCCATTTATGATGTTCCAATATATTTTCCTAGCATCACGACCATAATTCTTTTATTATTTGTATTCATTAGTTTTTAAATTTTTTGTTCATGAATTTGTTAGGCTATTTGTATTTCTAGTTTGATTCGTTTTTTAGGGTAGTGGTGCAGTGGAAGTAGTATAGAAATTTTTTTCTGGTCGGCTTTTTGTGGCAATTTCCACTATATTATACTGGTAAGATTTTAGTGGTGGTTAAAGCTGCTGCTAAACGTAAGTATTTTTTTACAAAGCGATGGTTATAACTGCCACTATTGGCTTTCATTTAGTGGCGATTTTAACTATCACTACAGTGTCGCATCACCCGTGTGCAATCTACGGAGGTTTTCATGACTTTAGGGGTGGTTTTACAGTCACTGGATTTTATTCTATTTGCAGCGATTATAACCACCATGAATAAAATAAATTAAAAGGCCCGTAAAATCCGCCGCTAAAATCAATAAAACCGCTGTTGAAATAAGGCATCTATGACGCTTCCCTCAAACTGTCGCTAAATGGATATAAGAGCTGCTAATAGATTTCTGACACCCAATTTTGGGGCGGTTTCTGTAAACTGACACCCAACCATATTGCGGCAGTTTAAACAACCGCTATATGCAAAAATTACTATCGCTAATAGGTGGTTTTCTTGTAGTGTTATAATATTGGCCTTTGTATTTTGTAATTTTATTAAATTTGTTCTTTTTTGGAGAGAGAATTGGGGTTAAATATAATGATGAATGGTTTATTAAATTTGAATTCTATTTCATCATTACCCTGTTGAAAGTATCTTTGGTGTCTTTTTAACTCATTGAGAATGATTTTTCCACTTCATAAGACCTCAGGCACTCAGGATTTGGCTATTTTGGTGATTTGGACTGGTGAAAGTTTATGAATATAAATATATAAAAAATTAGATAGTTATATTTTATTTATGGACATGATCTTTTCCAAACTCATTTCCAAAAATAACTTTATATTTTTTATCCTATTTTAGTTATTTCATTCAGATATGGATATCTGTGGTGAATTCCACTCCAAGTAGAGTCTTTTGTATAGTTTATAGAAGTTGTGGGATTTCATTGAAAATTGTTATCCAATATTAATTCTAAATATTATGGGAGGACCACCATATTTAATCTTGTGATGTCAGGTTCCTTTTCTTTACTTTTGAATCATTGACTCAACCCCTGCCTAAATATTTTCCAACTTGTTTGTCTTTAAATATTTTTTTATCTTAATTTTAACTATTCATCATTCTTTTTTGGATGAGGTTGAGAACTTGTATCCTTCATAGTTTATATGGTAACAGATATATATCTAATTATTTGGTGAAATATGCTGGGGTTCTTCAAGAAATAAACTTTGTTGACTATCAAGGTGATCAATGGATTTTAGAAATTAATTTTCTTTGGATGAGATAAACCTAATATTCAACTTTTTTAGTGTGTCGACTTCTTATTTATAGAGGGATTATAGTCATGTGGTGGGAATAATTGTCACATTGAAACTGTTAAATTTCTTATTATTTTATTATTTAATTCCTTTTAAATCTTTCGCAAGAGTTTCTTACTCTTTTTTCTTCAATTTTTGAAAATAAATAACAAAATAGCATGCCACACAATAACTACATGGTTAATAAAAACCATATTGATCATGTACATATAAATTTTCATCCATAGAGGACCCATATATCATGGTTAGAGGGTGTTTTCTTTAACTGGCTAGCCAAACCGGGTGCTGTGTATGGTACGTCTAATTAAGAAAATGATATTTGGAAATCAATACGATATTTATGGGTTTCACCAGGAATTAACATTTTGGAAAATTATTATCCTATCATTTAAAATTATCAAATTTTAAATAACTTTTCCCTAGTTTCCATGGATATATTCATTCCCATCTAATAGGGAGACCTTGGGAATAACTCCCATAATGTAATAAATTCCCTTTATTGATGAATCCAAGTAGTTTATACATGATTTTTTGTTGGATCTCAATGGATAGTTCTATTATTCCTATATTTCTCCATTTATATTTTCATTAGACCTCTTTCTCAATATGACACATGATAAAAAATACTGTAGGGGTGTCAAATATGATTGATCATTGGGTTTTTTATGTGGTTATAGTGTGCGGTCTCTTTCTTAAGACTTGTTCATCTTGTATTTAATGAATTGGATCATTCTACATCAATAAGAGGTAGTATTTCCTAATTTACTAACATTAATTTTAAAACTATTGATTTTAAACATCCTAAATTTGGGTTTCAATTATCTAATGGTAATAGTATTTATATTTATAGAATTAGTAGAGATAAATTTAGATTTCAACATAGATTTTATAAAATGTGAAGTGACATTATATTTTTTATATTGGTTCATGTTTAATTTTATCTAACTAAATACCCCTAATTCTTATTATGTTTTTCAAACAACTAACTGTTAGTATAATTTAACAAGTTTATTTTTGTCATCTTATAACTCAATTTGTAATTATTTTATTTTATGGTTAATACTTACACACATATAATTATAAAAATATATTGATACACTATAAAAAATATTCAAAAATTATTGTGTGAATATGTTCTTTCAAATGTGATTATATATACATATCGTGTTCATATGTGTGAAAAGATAAAAAGGGATTAAAATAATAATTTTTATATTTTAAACATGGTTTTCGAGTGTTATTAAAAAAATTTGGTTCACTAAGAGGTATTATTATTAATAAATATTATTTCTTCACATTGAGGTATGGTTGAAAACACAAAAATAAATTTTTAAACACTCATGTAATAATAGATATCAAAATTAGTGGTGTTTTCTTTGAATTTTTTTCTTAAAGGATTTGGGTGTGTTAATTGAGAATGATTTAATCATTTATTAAACATCTATATGATCATGATATTATACTCTAATGTTTTGGGATTATTTTTATTGTTCATACTTCACAGGATGCCCACGATACATGATTAAGAAATTATAAATTTGATAGACCTGTTCAACTAGCTCTAGTGTCACTATTACTAGTGATATAGTGATGTTCGCATCTTATGGGCCTAGTGAAATAAAATTTCATTGACCAGTGAAATAGATATAGTTCCAATTATAATAATTCAGAGTCTAACAAATTAGTTATTTATAACTTTTATAACCACCAATCCTTGGTGATAATATGTTTTTTCCACATGTTTTTTACAATATATTTATTTTCAACCACCCTCTTATATTTATATATTTTTCTGATTTATTCAACACATGATATTTTTTTACAAATTAACCTCATTAATAATAAAAATAATAACATTATTAATTATATGAACACTTCTTATCAGTATTTCACTTTAGTAACATGCATTTCTAAAGCATGTTAATAAAAATATTTTAATAATTTCTTCACAAAACTATTTTCCCATTGAGAGTGTTTAATAATGAAGGCTTTGGTCCATAAATTTATCTAAATGTTATTGTTTTCATTTAATAAACATAAAAACTCAATTATTATGAAATTATGTTGGTTTTTACCCTCACTTTCATTGAAAATATACATTATATTATTTATTTTAGACAAGAATGAAAATGGATCTATAATAAAAGTTTATGTATTCAGCAAGTAGGATTGTGTCCTATTTGGCATGTTTATTATCAAACAAATTTTATAAAACAATTTAATGTTTTGAAATTCACTCTCAAGTTAGGATTCGAGTATTATATGGTGAGTGGTCAAGGGTAATAAGGGATAGTTTGGTTATGTAATTCAAAATTCTTTTTTTTGGATTTTAGTAGTTTTATCCCAAGAATACTTTCCAAATATCAATTTCAATTATTGAAATATCATTATATATAAATATTTTGGTAGTATAATAGAAATAATTTATTCCTATAATGGGGTATTTGTGATGTGTAGAGGTATTTTACAGTTCCATATTTTTTTATATCACTTTATTTGTTTTATTTTGTTCTTATTTTATTTAGTGTGCACCTCTAACATGTAGATAGGTTGTGGATAATATTTAGTAGGAATTTCAGTTCCTGAATTTACTTTTTGGTTGAAATCCTTTCTATGAGCTCTTAGGTGATTTCTTTGGTTCTTTTCCATTAGACCAAATGAACAAAAAAATCATTAGTTATGCTATGAGATAGAGTGTGGGTCTAAAAATGGATTTTCTGAGTTAGATTATGGAACACCACCATATTGGTACCTTTATGTTGATAGGTTATTTTTTATGAGGTCTTGTGGGTGTCCTTGTAATAATTTTTTAGGATATGGTGTGAGTATCAAATAAAATAGGAATGATTTTTCACTTGGTAATTACCATGTAGTTTCATTTACTCTAGAAGTACTATTGGTGTATTTAGAAGAATAAGGATATTACAAGGGTTGTTTTTTGAGGATTCACATGTAAGTAGGTGAAATATAAACATCCGTGACCCTATGGTCATCCTCAATCATTATTCATTCCTTAGTGGAATATGAATAATGTTACTAGGGTCATAATAATGATATTTTAATTATAATATCATGGAAGTGGTTTATTGTAGGGTGTTATTGGCCAATTGAAAATGGTCACACATTTCCTTCTGATATAAGACAAATATTATACTAATGAACTTGTATGGTTGTATATCAGGAAGACAGTGAATATTCATAGGGTCCCAAATAGAATAATTTATATTCTGGTTTCCCATTTTAAATTATTTTTCAGAAATGGGTGGATGAGGGTTCCTATTACATAAGGGCACTGGAGATCATCCTTTCATCCTCTAACTACTGGGAAGTTATGGGGAACTATCTTGGTGTTGGAAGACATGCCACGGGAATGTGTCCTTGATTTAGAATATCAATGAGATAACCACATTGAACAATCAATTTTATCGAATTAAAATAGTTTTTAGGAATTGATATTGATATTACAATATTATGTAATTGTATGAAAGGTCATTTTGATAACCTCTATTTCTGTTAAAGGAATAAATGTTAGTGGTTTTTAGGATAAGTCTCATATAATAGATGTTAAACCATATATTGTTGATCAAGATGGGAGTTAAGAAACGTTATAGTTGGAAGGAATCATATTCTAACTAGTGACACATCCCTTTAGTGATAAATCTTGGAAATTGGGTCTTTATTCCGATGATAGATCACATAAGAAACATGTTTACTCTAAAGTAGGGAATGATTTAACCTTAGTTTATAGGGTTGTTCATGTTTATTGAGATGATAAGTATCATGTGATATTTTTTTATTGATTCTTTAGAGATAAAGGACCATGTATATATTATTCCACATATCTCATTCTTGGATACACCATCCTCAACCTTTACGTAGGATCAACATTGAGGAGGTCAATATTGAGATGATGCATCATTTGAGGAATGGATAGATTATATTAATTATAAGTATGGATGACTATGTATCAAAATAAATCCCCTATAATATGAATTTAATGGATTCACGATCATATATAAGATGATAAATTATTGGGGAGTCTAATATATTGGTATAGTGGAAGGATGTTTTCATTGATGAGGCTCAAAGACACTCAACTGTTCAACTAAATTATGAACTAATATTTAGTGGGGTCTTTATAATATTGTATATATTTATTAGATATTATTTAAATATAATATTCACCACACATTATACATTTTTTATTAATTAATATCGGTTGAGTTGGTTGGGTATTGAGGATATTTTGTTGGAGGAATAACAAGGTATATTTATTTGTATCTATTTAAAAATTCTACCAGGTACAAGGTGGATTGGTAATAAGTACGTCATAGGGGTGGAAGTAGAATAATTATCTCTTTGTGTGCTATCAGGTGGATAGTGACCCTAGAGATGGTACCTTGAAGGAATTGTTTAGTTATGTTTATTTTTTGATAATTAATAAATTTGTATAATTTTATTTAATTTTAACAGAATTCCCTCACTCAAATTTTTTCCCCATCTGGACACTCAACATGTATTTTCTACCTCATTCTTCCTCATAAACATGTCGATCTTATTTATACAAGTTTAATATCATGACCTTTTTATCATAGGAGGATTCATATATAAGGATAATTCTTCTTATCCATTGTTTTAATTTTTACTCATTGTTTTAGAAGATATCATTTGTTAAGACTAATTTTAGGTCTTCTTTTGATTTATACATTTTATCTTATTGAAAACAAATAAGATAGTGGTTCCAAATGTCTAAAATATTGGGATAACCTTATAGGTGATCCCTTAATATCTTGCTCATATTTAAATGTGTTGTATGAATCATATGAAATGAAAGAAATGGAAATTTATTTTTTATTCTTTGGAACTAATTTTTTTTACTTTCTATAAACTCATATGGATTGGGTAGAACTATAGAAGGGACAGAGTTGTATATGGGAGGAATTTTTTGATATTTTTGGTCAATGAAGACAATTTTTCATGTGATTTAAATTTAATAGTATGTCTTTTGGTCATGGGATGGGTTATTACGCTTGATACTTGACATTAGGTGCATTTTCTGGTGTCTTAGGATAACTATTGATTAGAAATAATTAGATAACACACAAATATTGAGTTTTTATATCCTAGGATTAATACATTAATTGGGTTATATAATTTAATGATTAACCATTCATATATTAAGAAAACATTGAATTATATTAATTGGTTAAAAATAATATATTATTTAGTTATTTGTGTCCCAATAATAAATATGCTACCTCATTCACCTATAGTTGTTTGGTGGTGACTTATGCATTCATATTGATGCAGTGATCCATCGTTCACCTTGAGGCAGATGTAATAGTTTAACCACATCCACATTTGGTAGCATATAGTGGTGAGCTATCCACCTAAAGATTCATGATGTTAGTATTCCATCTACCTATGGGGATAGTCCTAAGAGTGTATCATCCACTCATGAATGGTAATATTTTTATATCATCAACCAAGGTAATTATTTTTGTGGTATATCATCCACCTAGAGTTGGATATTAGTGGTATTTCTTATTTGAAGTCCTAAAACTATAGTCCTTTAAAAACTGATGTTATATTTGATAACTAATGTTACATGCTAAACCCATTGTAAACATACATAAAAAGCTCCAATAAAATTATTAATGAATCTATAATATTTGTTACGATAGTAAATCCCTAAAATACTTTTTTATTGAATGATAAATAATTTTTATGAATAAATATTGGAAATTTAATTTACAATAAAAGTAATTTTCTTTATATAGTATATTTTAAATAAAAATTATTTAAAAATTTTACATTAAAAATTTTATAATAAAATTTAATTTTCAAATTTCTTGTAAAAAATTTACTTATTATTTTTTTTCTAATAATCGTGATTTCTGGTAAAAATTATTTTTTTTTGAAATTTATTTTTTTTAAGAATTTATACTTATATAAGAGTATCCTAGAAGATTAAAATAAAATAATTTTATTTAATGGAACATATTATGAACATTAAAATAATCTATGAACTTATGAATACAATTTCAAATATTAATAGAATTAAATTAAAATTTTACTTTAATAATCACTTTTTTAATCTTCTTTTCTAAATAATTTTTTAATGGTAAAATTTAGTTTCTTATTTATTTAATTAACAACATTAGTTTAATTGTTTCATAATATTCAAAATTATTTTATAAAAAACTCTATTCATGATAATATTATCTTTTATATAGTCTTTAAAATCTCCAAAAATTGTTTTTGGGGAAACAAATTTAACACATTTGGCGTGGAAGTTAAAAATATTACTTTTCAAACCTATATAAATGTTATTTGATAAAATGATACAAAAATTTTAAATTATATGGTTTAAATATCATAAAGGGTCAATAGTAATTATTTTCATTAAAATCAATTTCTATTGTTAAAAATTAATTACAAGGTAAATGTAAATTAGGGTAAAATTTAATGAATTAAATAAAATGTCCCTAAGATATAGACTATTGTCTGCAAAATGAGTAGATGAGGAGAATATAATCCTATAAAAAGATAACCTACTTTAATCCATTTTAGATCCAATTATCATTTAATAGTAACATTAAATTACTGAAAATATAATAGTGAAATCCAAAAAAATGTTATTATAACTATTAAAAAGGTAAAACTTCTACCCTTAAAGACTCACAAATCTATTGAATTTATTATTATCAATATATCACCTTTATCATACTAGAACCCTATATCCTTTCGATAATATTATAGTCACCTTTATTTTATTTATTTCTTTTATTTCTGGTGAGTTTTAAAAGACACAAATTCAGCTTCCACTAAGGTTAGATCACAATCGAGTAAGCATAAATACATGGTATTGTATTTTTTCATCTCAAATTCATCACATTGATACATTTTTTCTATTATTTAAATAATTTATCTTAATATTTGTATATGATACCTAACTGGGTTTAAAGATTTATAAATATAGTTTATTCATTGTAAAAAAATTTCAATTTAAATCTTTCATTATTTCAAGTATTTTAGTTAAATTTTCCCCAAATTGTAATGATATTTCCTAATTCAAATAATTTACATGGATAATAATCAATAATATTTGTCTATTTTATTTATAGGTTTATCTATTTTTACGTATAATGATGTTGTCTTTTATTTATACCTTATTTTTGAATGAAAATTAGGTATCAATCCAAATTATTTTTCCTTGATGATATTATTATTTTATAAAAAATCATTTTTAAGAGTAGTTCTCACTAATTTTAATGGATCATTCTTTGATGTCATTTGTTTACCTCCAATCAATTTTATCCTTTCCAAATTCAAAACTCACATAGTTTCTACATTCAATTAACCTTTTATTATCCTTTATTATTTTATGAAATGTTTTATCATATTAATGAAGTTTGATATTCAATAAAGTCATTTTAAATTATTTTAATGAAAGTTTCTTATTATAACTTCATATTCTTCTATTAAAATTCACAATTTTATATACGGATTATTAATTATCGATGTATTATAATTAGAATTAATTTTTTAATATATTTTCACATTATCTAACAAATAATGGGTTTTAAAAAGGGACTTGGATGAAAAATATTTTGTTGTTGATATTATTAGAATATATTAATAAAACTCCCATGTTTTTAGTAATGAATTATTGAATTTTTTATGTGGTACCATTTGTAAATGTTATGAGTCAAATTTGATTCTCTTAGGAAATTTATGATAATAATAATGATTTCAATTCATACGTCACTCTCATGTATGGATGATGATGGGTGTGTTCGTATGTAACCCTTAAATGAATTTTTAAGAATTTGTATCTTGTTAGACAAGGATGAAATTTTTATTTATTCATAATATTAATATTAGACATTGTGTTTCTACACAATATGAATTAGGGGAATTTTTCTCACAACCACAAGCATGGGTATTTTTTGTTTATGAAAAAAGAGGGGTCATATTGTTTATTGACAACATTAATAATTATAAACAATTCATAAAAAGAAGTGTGGGCATTTTTTCTGTTAAAAAAATTATGTGTGGGTATTGTTTTTGTTCACAACATGATGTGTGGAAAGTTTTTTGTTATAACATGGATAATGGAAAATTTCTTTCAAAATTTTATACTCTTCATTCTCATATTTGACTAATTTTTTTATTAATCTAGGATTAAAGGTAATTTTACATTTCTAATACATATTACCCTGATTTTTCTCTAAGGATCATATTTTTTATCTCTTAATTTAATAATATATTTTTTTGTTATATGTTTTTTATTTGATATTTAATTTACCTCTATATATAATTTCAATTGATGTTGGTTCTGATAAAGTTATAACCATGAGTTGTAACCTTTAAAAGGGAGTATTGGGTATTAACGCAATCTTCACATGGTGAATGAAAAACATGACTAACTCAACAATTGGTTTGAAAACCCCATGTGTTATTATTTTGATTAATCATATTTTCTTTTCAATAAATTTTGAAGGATTTATTATATTAAGGAATTAGTATTATGAATATAAGATAATACAATATGAATAATTTTATATTGAACAAATTGTGATTTACAATAAACTGAAAGATAATTTGATATTTTCAAAGGGTAATATATTTTGAGGTTAATTTTTTCATTATTCACTTATAGTAATCAGGATTTACTCTTTGGGTTTTAAAAATAGTTCAAGAATCGTTAATAATATTATTAATGGATTTGATGAATAATATAGTTAATTTTTTAATGAGAATCCAAGTGCAATCGAATATGACATTGAAAGCCTTATGGTAATGATCACAGAAATATAATTAGTTATGATTAATAACATTGTTCATTACAAACACCGAAACCCATAAAATGAAATAAGGATTGTGTTTTATTAAATACTAGGTGATGAAGATGATTATAGAAATAATATTCCACTTCAAACATGTGAAACATGTGGGGAGAAATACCCATGGGATTGCCTTGGAAGGATAATGAAGTGAGGAATAATTGGATATTGAGCTCTTGATTTTTGATGTGGGATTGCAGAAACTAATTAATTTAATAGATGTGAAGAATATCTAATGCTTCAAATGCTTATATTTTTTGGAATAATGAAAAATAATTTCCTTACTAAATAACCAAGGATAACAAACGTTATCAACCTCCTAATCTATAGAAATTAGGGAAATCCTATGGTATCATTTCTACTGAAAACAAATCATGGAAATAAGTAATACATACACTAAATCTCCACTCATGATTTTTTGATATATGATTAGTATCATGTTCTATCCACCCTCATGGGCCAATGATGCTCTCTAATATCATTAAATCAACACCCGAATTATATACTATTATCATTTATTATAATTATATCCTAATTTGTGGTATATACAACATGCTAAATAAAGTTCTTATTATCCATGGATCATAGGAATACATTACAATAATGAAAATGTGTTTTCCATCATCACATTTAATATATTTTAATAATAAAGAATATGTAACTCACATTTCATATTTTAAATTAAATAATAATCATTTATTAATGAATTTATGACTATTAAATCTCTTGGAAAAATTATTTCATTACAGGAGTTATGATACGGAATCCTGACATATTTGTAGCTAAAATTATAAGATAAATAATGAATATTATGACTAACCTATTCAGAGGGAAATTTATATATTTAATAGTATTATTGATAAAACTCTAAAATTATGTCATAATTTGAATATATATCTAAGTTAACATGAGTTATATTAATTATTAATTTTTAACTAAAAATTTTGAGGAAATAATTTATTTAAGGGGGGAATGTAATGACACAAAATTCAAGGGATCATAAAACTGATGTTAGGTATGATAACATTTAATACATGTTATACACAATGTAAAATAACCAAAACATATTTGAATAAAATTATTAATAGATAAATAATAATCATTAAGTTATTAAATTTTTAAATGTAATTAACTTTGGGTGATAAATAATTGCTACAAGTTAATATTAAAAAGGTTTTTTCCAATAAAATTCATCATTTTTATATTATTTATTTAAAAGAAACTAAATTTAATAATATATTATCTTAATTTTATAAAATAAAATTCATTTATGAATTCCACATACAATAATATAACTATTATGTATTTTTTTTGTTTTTAAATGGTGATTTTTAGTTTAAACATTCAATTTATTTCATTTTTTAAAAAATTATCAATATATAAGAATTTACTTTAATATTTAAATTTTAATTGAATGATTAAATCTATATTTAATGGGTAAAATTATGAATTTAAAAAAATTATTTGAACTTATAATTCATATCCCGAACATTTTTAGGAATAAATTTAAAATTTATTTTAATAAAAACTATTTTATGTATTCTCTTCTAATTATATATTTTGACGGGGAAATTATGTTTTGTATCGATTTTAAATAAAACTAAATTTTGATTTCATTATAATAGACTATTTAATTAAATAAAAATTATTATATAGGATAATATTATATTTTATATAAATATTGAAAGATGAAAAAAAACATTTTCTTAAAAAAGTGTTTTTATATGTTATCTGCGTTGGTCCGAAATTTAAAATTTGAAACTATTAAATTTTTTATTTGAGAAAATTATTTAAAAATATAATATATGGAGTTTAAAATTTGTTAAAATATTCAATTTTAATTTTTTTTATTATAATTATATTTGTAAGGATAAAGATTAGTTTACATGAGAAAAGTAAATTAGGGTAATGTTTAAAAATTTAAGATAAAATTCCTAATAATTCTTAAGGATGTTTCCAAAATGTGTGTATGAGGAGAATATTTACTACCATAAATTTACCCTCCTCTACTTCCCAATTTAGATCCATTGATATTTCAATAATAACATTTCATTTTATATAATCTAATGGTTACATCAAAAAAAGCTTATATGTTCACTTATAAAATTGTAACAATTACACCACATTAAGACCCATATATAATTAAAAATTATTATGAAACACTATCTATTTTAAAATACTAGAACCACTTCCAAAATATTTAATTTTCTAGGCATGTTTATTTCTTGAAACCATAATATCCAAGGAGATTTCCAATCGAATACTCAATCTTACAATATGGTTAGAGCATGATTATGTAAAAAGAAATTCAAGGTAAGGGTTTTATTTATCTCAAATTCCTCTCATATAGATAAGTTTATTATTATGCACCAAATTTATTATATATTGTGTATATTTTTGATAATTTATATTTTATATCATTAATACTGATTATTCATAGTAATTGATGTTTAATTTAATTTTATATATCTCTTTCAATAGGTTTTGAGTTGAATCTTTCTCAAAATTGGAAGGGTTTTTCATGACTAAAATATTTACCTTAGGTCATAATCACTTATATTTGACTATTATATTTCAAGAGTGATCTATTCAAAACAACGACTATGCAATTTTTTCACCCTTATTTTCATTGGAAATTATGATTCACACAAATGTTCTCATCCTTGATGATTATATTATTTCATGGAAATGTATCTTTGTTAAAATTAATTCCAATTTTATACAGTGGATTCCATTTCATGCCTTTTTTTCTTCTAAAAATGCAATACATTATAATTTTAAAAAATAAATTGGGTTTTTTCACCATTTATCATTTTATTAACCTTTATTCATTAAAAAAATGGGTTTCCAAACATTTAACGATGTGTTATTGTTTTTAACATAGGAATTTTAATGTATTTCAAAAGGATTTTCCTTACCTTGAAATTATTTAATTCCCTTTAAATTCATATTTTGATATATGTTTCTTTATTATCAATTAAAATTTATTGTAATTAGTTATAATGTAATGTTTTAATTTTTTTATTTATTTTCAAAAAAATTCTTTCAGAAGGTGACTTGAAAATCAAATATCTTTATGATGATAAAAATAAAAACTTTTTAGGAAAAATATATTTTTATATGTATTCCAATGTCAATTTTTTTTATTCATAATTTTATTGGTTCAAAAATAAACCTATTGGTGATCTACCTAAATACTCGTCTAAAGAGATTATATTTATGGTATCAAATAATCATGTTTTTTTTATAATTCTGTAACGATCTAGAATTCTATCAATGGAAGGTTCCATTCCTATACTTATGTTATGAAATATAAATAAAATTCATCACTTATAGAACACAACAAAAATATTATTGATATAAATGAATAATAATACATTAGTCATAAAAAACCAATAAGAATGCCCAATATTACAATGGGCAATAAATAGAAAATTAGATAATAATAATGGAAAAATATGGATATGCTCAATCCACACGAATGGCCACACACATGAATAAATACGTAGAAATAAAAAATATATTTAATAATAAAATATGTATTTGGTAAATAAGATAATTGATTTATTATGGGAATAAGAGTTATTTATAGGAAGTAGTAAACCCTTATGAACATTAAAAAACTAACCATTGGAATATTAACCATACAATTGGAAATATATTGTGACCATTCAAATGAGTAATCTCGAAAATAGAATAGAAATCACATATATGAAATTGTAAATTAAAATAATTTTTCTTATAAATTAAAATATGATATATTTAAATCATGTAATTAGTAAATAAATGTTTTAGAATTAATAAATTAAGTGTTGGGTTTTTTATAAAACATAAATGTTTATTAATAATTTTATAACTAATATAATGATTTAAAATAAAATAAAATTTCATAAAAGATGATTCATAAATTAATATTTTATTATATTGTAATTATAAGATAATTTAACGAGAACTTAATTAATCTTTCAAAGAATCATAAAAGTAGTTATAATATTAAAATCATTATTTATAGAAAAAAGATGATTTTAAGGAAAAATATAATTTATCATATTTATAAAAGTATTTTAATTTTTTCCACTTTTGATAAAAAATTCAAATAATTGTTGGGATAAATATTTGGGATTTTTGGTGAATAGTGAAACATAGTAATTTGATGAAATTTACAATTTAAGTGAAATACAAGAATTTTATATTCATGTATGATGTAAGAAACCATTATTTCAACCTCACATTCACTATTTAATTTGATTATTTATGATAATCCCAAGTATTTATATCCTTGAGCCGAAATAATAAACAAATAATAAAAATAATTAAAAAACCCCTCTCCTGCCCTTATAAATACCACCCTCCACCACCCCTTTTCCACACACATCCTAATCCTCTAATAATGTCTATTTTATTCCAAAATTATTTCTAAAGTGTATTCCCTAGATCCATTAGTTACTATTCTCCACAAAAAACCAATCACAACTACCTTAAAAATGTTTTCAAGGAGGTGATGATCAAGAGGTAAAATCCTCTTTCTTTCTCTTTTTAATTTTCTTTTATTTTATTATCCTCCAATTACATCACCTATAAAAAAGAACATGATAATTCATGGTATCATATTTATACTATACTTTTATTTTGATAGTGCAATATCAAACATCAAAACTCTTCTCTTCCCCTTTTATCTTAAAAATGAAATCATTGTCTTTAATATATCGATTTTCAGCTTTGTGATTAAAGATTTTTCATTTTCCATTAACAATTTCATGGATTGTCATAAAACCATTAAAATTGGACATAAATATTTTAATCTGTGTATTATTAACTTATTTATTTTCTAAAACTAACATATATGCATAATATTAAATAATAAAACAAAACAAGTCCGTGATGATTGAAAACTGCACAAAAATCAAAATGATTATCATTGATATTTTATTAAATGAATCATCCTCATGTCAACAATAATATTATATAATGTATTATTAAAAATTATGGATGTATATTAATAAAATTTTATTACACTTCTAGGGAATTATGCCAATTTTACAAGAACCTCCATAATTATACAAAAGTTAACAGACCATGAAATCATGAAATGAACACTAATAGAAATTAAAAATTAAACTATATAACTCATTGAATGATCTGTAAGTGAACATAATAAAAATATAATAAATAAAATATATTTAGAAAGGGATCTTAATTTATTAATTAATTGATATAATTTTATTATCATGGATAATAAGTTTAGGGGAATTATATTTTAAAACATAATCCAAAAGACCACTTCAAACATCAAAATTATCTTTGGGTTAAGATTTATTTTTCATTAGAATAATTTATATTATTATTATTATTATTTAATTATTGAAAATTATATTTATATGATCCCAAATTATATATCAAAATAAATTTAATTTTATTTGATGTAAAATACACGTATCAAAAGGTTCACTTCTCGATTCTTCCAGATAAGAAAGCTCGATTAAAAGGGGCTTCCCAATTCCTTTCCCATTTTATGTACATACCTTAATCTATTTTAAACCACTGATATTTTCCTAAAATAAATAATTCAATCATGAAAAACTATCCTTGTTCATTTTTTGTTTTTTAAAAAAATTATCCCATTGTCCTCTTTCATGTATCTATAATATTTTCCCTTAAAACACACTAAAGTGACTCATTTCTAGAATTTATTAAACACACTTTTTAAATGTTTCACTTTACATGGTCATAATTATTCATGAACTATTAATTTTTGATTTATTAATTTCCAATAATGATTGAAATTAATTATTTCATGGACACAATTTTGATATTTCTATTTGTTTTTTCAGATGACTTGATTATGTTACCCATTACATTCTATAGGTAACCCTAATGTTTATTCCAAATGATTGATTCTTCATGTGGCACACACATTCATGATAATATTATAATGGGTATTCTATGATACCACTATAGTGATTTGGGTGATGTTTCTCCTCATGAGACATCTTGTATTTGAATAATTTGTATACATAATCCTTTATGAGACATTGTCCTCGGTGTGATATTGTATTGGAAGATATCTTGAACACATCTTTATGTCACGTTATATTCTACTACAAAATTTCTATTCTTTCATGATCATATGTTTACTTGATCTATTTCATATGTTTTCATTTGATTATTCATGTTCCACTCCTTTCTATTTCATCTTGTTATTCCATCTAACCCATGTAATATTACTTATTTATATATATATATATATTCCCTTACTAGAAATTATAGATCATACATTTCATCAATTTATTCCCCATGTCATCCAATGTCGATGTTGGATCTCAACAAAAGTTATGATTTCATTGTGGATGATTAATATAATGCTGTTTTATTCTATTCAATTTTTTATGAACATATTCTTCTAAAGGCACTAATCATTATGATCTATAGCTTTTATTTGATGGACAATTGTGGTTAAATTCTTGTCATAATACGTCTAAAAGGATAGGGTTAATACACTTTGTATCAGATAATGATAGATTTATAGTTTTGAGTATTTAGTAGAAAAAACTAATAATAACCATAATAACATTTCTATCACCATTGATAACCTTGATTGAAACATATGGAATCAGATGTTTTGATATATTTTTCAATTACATGTATATCCTTCTATGTTCTATGTTTCATTTTTATATTCTTATTAGATAATTATTCACCCCCCTAATTGTTCTTTATTTTTCATAGTTAATTAATGTATATAGAACCCATTACAAAAATCAATGTGATAAGAAATGTGATGGTTTCCCTAATGAAATTCAAAATCTGAAAGGAATGAGAGCTCAAAACACCTTGACAGTACTAGAACAACTAGATAAAATTATGAATAATACATTGAATTTAGTGGAAAACCCACCTTATCCTATGAAATAGAATGTTGAAATTGATACCTTAATGTGAAAAATGCCACATATTTTTAGTGGATATTTTAATACACATTTCATAGAACAATAGATTAACTCCTTTAAAATGATATTATATGCCATTAAATGCTCAGAATAATAGAAATTCATGTCATTTGTTTATCATTTTGAGGTGGAAACTGACTATTGGAGGAAAATGATCAACAAAATGTATAAGTATGAAATTGATTCCATGGAATGGGAAGGATTCAAGAAATGATTTCTCAATAAAAAATTTCCCTGAACTCTCAATCTTAATATGTAATGGGAGTTACTTAGATTGAAGAAAAAGTCATATGAGTATATCATGATGTATAATGTAAACTTCTAGAGTCATTCATGATACACCTTTGGATTTATGATGACCACTAAAATCAGGGTTTATAGATTCATTAGAAGACTAAAGATAAATCTATGGATAGCATTATAAATTTGATACTTTGATAGTTATGAGGATATTTTGTATTATTCAACTTAGGGTATAAATAGAGATCTAAGACACTTTGTGGTCTCTTTGAAACATATATAAAAATATAAAAATATTGTTTAATATAGAACGATCAAAATATAAATCCTATGATTCAAAGAACACCCATTGTCCAATGTGTCAAATTTTTGGGAAAGAACAGTCATGGGAACTATCTATAGTGAACTAGGATATGCCTTAAATATGGAATATATGGTAATCATCCAAATTATTGCTAAAGTTATATGAAGAAACCCAACAATGTGTAAGAAAAAAGGAAGGTTCATGTCAACACTCACCCTATAATGTAGTGTTTCAACTAGAAGGAATATTTGAATTATGTTATCCAAATCCCTAATCTAATGTTTTTTTTATGTAATCAAAAATAACAACCTCCAAGTTAAAATATAAGGGAATATGATATCAATACATTTTATGTTTATCCCAACAATTATTTGGTGATTGGTATAAGGGTTATTAAATTATGAATTGTGAAGATACTATTTGATTTTGGTTATATTCATTCCTTCATATCTTGTATATTTAGTATACCTATCCAAACATCATCTCGAAATATGGAGGTTGAGTTACCTGTGAGAATAGAAAATAGTTTAATTATTACATCCAAATAATATAAATCATCTTCGGTTAATGATTGTGGACTGGACCTCCCATAAAATCTTGTCTCACTTACTTTGTTAGAATTTTATGCCATATTGGGAATGTATTGGCAATATTTATAAAAATACGACATGAACTTCCTGGAATGGGAGATCACTCTTTACATACTGATGTATCCGAAAATTCTATAAAAGTATTAAGAGGTGGATTAATCACTTTGATACTATTTTTCATAGTTATGGATATTATTTCCTCTTTAGAAAGAGTATCTAGATAAAATGATTGAGTAAAAGAAAATGGTCATGCTCTAAGACATTCTATTTTGATGGATTACATCTATGTGTTTTCCAAAAACATTCATGGTATTTTTTCTGACTAAGAGGTTGAGTTCTCAATTGATCATATTCTTTTAGGTCTACCTATATCTAAGAATCCTTATAAAATTACAACCATTGAGTTGGAATAACTGAAGAAGCAGTTACAAGAGAATTTGGAAAATGGTTTCAAATGCCCAATTGCTTCACCATTGGCTGCACCGGTCCTTTTCATTATAAATAAGGATGGATTAATGTACTTATGCATTGCTTTTAATTATCTCAATAATATTATGATAAAGAATAAGAACCCATTCGATTAATAGATGACTTTTTCAATTAATTACAATGGGTAATGAATTTCTCTAAGGTGGATCTATGGTCATGATATCAACAATTAATGGTGAAGAAAGAAGATATTCGCAAAAATGCTTTTCAAAATAATTATGTACAATATGTGTTTATAATTACTCATTTCGTTCTCACTAATTCTCCAACAATAGTCATAAACATAATTAATAGAGTCTTTAAATATTACCTCAAAATCTTGTGGTAGTCATTATAGATGATATTATGATATACTCCATGAGAAAGGGTTAAAATGAAGAGAATATGAATATTTTTCTATTTCCATTGTGATGGGAGTTTTTTTTTAATTTGAAATGTCTAGTAAATTTGTGTTATAGATAAGGGAAACACCATCCTAATAGAATATTATCCCAACAAACGAATATCAATGGACCCTTCCAAAACTAAAGAATTCAAAGATTGGATCATCAAAATATCTATAATGGAGTTCCATAGTTTCATTGGTTTAGTTGGGTATTACTATCAATTTGTGAATAAATTATCATGATTTTCAAACCCATTAACCAAGATGACTTATAAAGGAGTAATTTTTTTCTATATCAGTGAATGTGGAGACTTCTTCAAATATTTGAAAAGGGGGCTTGTCACTGCACTATAACATTGACTATTGAAATGTGGGGACCGATTTAAGGTATACACTGATGATTTAAATAAGGCATTATGATTTTACTGATGAAAAGTGATTACACTATAGCCAACATCTCATGGAATATGAATGTTCATAAGAAAACCTATCACTCATATGATATAGAGTTCAGTGTTATGATATTCACATTTAAAATCTTGCAGCATTATCTGTATGGTGAGAAGTGAGAGATATATACTAATCACACAAGAAACAAATATGTATTCACCCAAGATAAGATTAATATACACCGAAAATATGGTAAGAGATTATCAGGGATTATGAATTCTTAGTCCACTACCATCCGGTTAAGGAAAATAAAGTAGAAGATTCTCTAAATAGAAAGGACCCTTCAAATTTATGAATGATGATATTTGAGAAGGATAAAATATTTCAAGACTTTAAAATTAAGGACATGAGAATCCTAAATGATGTTACATCATCATTCCTTTATTAAATTATTTCTCAACCACCCCTTATGGAGAAAATAATATATGTTAAACGAAATTATGTGAAAATTTAGAACATGTTAAAAGATATCAGAAAAGATAAATCCTATGAGTTAGAAATTGATTAGAAAGGAGTCATAATATCATATTCATGATTATATAAACCATAAAATCTAGATATAGAGAATGATCTTCTGAATAACGCAAATAATTTTACCATCACAATAAACCTAGTGAGTGTCATGACATATCGAGATCTACAAGAGAAATATTGGTGGGACAATATGAATAAGGATATCATTGAATATAAATAAGAGTTCCTAGTATCCCAACTAGTGATAGATAAAAGAAAAGAGTCTAAAGGGATGACATAGACGTTACCCATACCTACATGGAAATGGGAAAACATCATCCTTTAATTTTTTATAAGACTTGTAATAAACTAAATAGGAAATAATAATATATTTTTGTTGATATTATTACTAATATATCCCACTTTACCAAATTTTTAGGGGACTTATCACCTGATCATCTTGTATAGTTATACATAAAATATGTGGTCATGCATCATGGAGTACCATTATAGATTGTATTTGATATAGATTTTATATTTAACTCCAGGTTCTGGTAAAGTCTCCAATATTCTCTAAACACTAAGCTCTAATTTAGAATGGCTTATAATCATAAAAATGATGGCCAATATGAGAGGAATATTTATAAATTGGAAGAATTGTTAAAATAAATTTCTATTGACTTCAAAGGGGGGTGGGACCAACTTATACTTATGGTGGAGATATCTTATAAAAATAGTTCCAACTCAAACATGGAAATAGATTCAGATGAATCCATTTATGGGAATATAGGTAGAAATATGACATGTTTTGATGATGTTGGAGACATATGATACTGGGGCCTAAAATGTTAGAAGGAATGGTAGAAAATGTGAAAAGAATTTAGCAGTACATCATGGAAGTGCAAAGTCAAAATAAGATTTTCTAAGAAAATCAACAATGAGGCCTAGATTTTAAGGTTAGAGGCATCTTATTCTACAAAATATCTCCCTGTAAGAGAGTCAGGATATTTGGGAAGAATGGAAAGCTGTGTCCTAGGTACATAGACCCCTTTTATATTCTTGATCACATTAGAGTTATGGAATATCGAGTAGCACTTCCACCAACAGTTTCTCAAGCGCATGAAATATTCCACATATCATTGTTGAGGGAGTATATATCAAATCCATCACATGTACTGAATTCATACGTGATCAATATCGAAAAATATAGACCTTTAAGGGAAAAGCTGGTGAGTATATTGGATCATAGTGATAATATTCTATGCAACAAGACTACTCACTTAGTCAAATTACTACGGAGCAACCATAAATACAATAAGTGGACATGGGAACTAGAGGAAGTAATGAAGTAGAAGTACCCTAATAGTTTTTCACCATAGTATGTAAAATGTAATTTCAAGAGTGAAATCTGATAAGTGGTGAATAGTGTAATAACCAAGAATTTTATCAATGGAATTTTCCCATTTTATAATTATGTATTGAAATATATAGAATAGAAATTACATAAAGAATCAATTAAAAAATTCATTATCATAAATAAATATTGATACATCAGTCATCAAACAAACTAGTAATAGTTTCTAATATTATAGTAGGAGAATGAATATAAAATAAGACAATGAGAATGGAAACATTTGGATTTTCTAGATCCACTAGAATTACTTCACTAAAAAACAAATATGTTGAAGTAAAACATAATATTAATAATAAAATATTTATTTTTTAGAATATATATGTGATTTATTTTTAGAATAATAGTTATTTATAGTATGTAGTAAACCCTTTTGACCATTAGAAATCTGACTATTGGAATAGTAACATGACCATTAAAATAGTAAATTGACTATTAGGAATATCAATCAGTTCATTATAATAGTAATCTTACACATAAAAGCCTAAATAAAAATTAAAAATATTTTAAATTATAATATTATATATTCCTATCATTGAATTATTAAAATTAATATTTTGAAAATTATAAATTAAAGGGCATATTATTTTTTGGAACACAAATGTTTATTTCCAATTTTATAATTAATATAATGATTTTAATGAAAATTTATTTTCATAAAATAGATTCATAAATTAATATTTTTTTATTATAATTATAAGACAATTTTATGAGATCTAAATTAATTTTTCAAAGTGTTTTTAAATTCAGTTATAATATTAAAATTCCTATGTTTTTTAATAAATGATGATTTATATTAAAAAAATTCTCATATATAATATATTATTTCATTAAAATGGGGTCATCTGAGGAAATGAAAATTTAGGAAAATGGTTGGAGTGAATTTTATGGATTTCCCTAAAATAGTTGATTTTTTTAATAATGAAATAAAGGAACTTACTGTATTTAACAATTTATGTAAAATACATGAATTTTTGAGTCATGGATGATAAAATAAACCATTAATTAAATATTTAATACACTTGTTACAATACATAGTCATAATAATCAACACTATTGACTGTTTTGAGCCAAAATAATAAACAAACAAATAAAGTAATTAACCCCCCCCCCCCCTTATAAATACCACCACTCAACTCTCCTTCCCTCATACCTCATAATAATTTAATCCTATATGATTTAATCCCAAATCATTTATCAATAAAATTACTAGTGTCAATAATCTAATTATATTAAAAAAATACCACACACTAGTTCCTTAAGAAGGTTCCAAAGGAGACAACATTCAAGAGGTAAAATCCTCATTCTTTCTCTTTTAATTTCTTTTCCTTTCGTATCCTCACCTCACTTCCACTATCCAAAACATCATGATAAATGTAGTACAATATATATATATTTTAATATTAACTTTTTAATGGAATATCAATTACCAAAACCCATCTCTTCATTTTTTATCTTAAAAATGAGAACATCACCTGTGATATTTCGATTTACTGGCTTCGTGGATGGTGTTTTTTAATTTTCCAATACCTCCTTCAAGACTAGTAATAAAAAAATTATAATTGTTAAATAAGATTTTAATTTGTATATTACTTCCATTTTTATGTTTTGTAACTAACATATATACAATATATTAATTAATAAAACAAAACTAGTTTGTGATTATTTAAAAATGACAAAACATATTCTAAATGATTATCATTAACCTTTATCATATGAATCATCCTCATATCAAAATATAAAATTATAAAAGGTAACATTTAATTTATGGAATTATATTTATATAATTTAGTTTCACTTATGAATAATTATTTCATTTTTAATAGAACATCCATAATTATAGACAAGTGAACAGGTCTTGAATCTATGAAATTAACACTCCCGAAACGACAAAATTAAACTCTATAACTAATCAAAATAGCCATAAATGAACTTAATAAAATTATCATAAATAAAATATATGTTTAATTGATTATAAATTAAATAACTAATGGATATAATTTTATTATTCTGGACATTATGTGCAAGTGGAGAACACTTTCAGATAGAAGGTAAGAGACCTCTCCAAACCAAGAAATTCCATTTGGGTTACACATTATATTTATTTAAACAAATTTATTTCATCATTATTCATAGAAACCTATTTTAAATTATGTTTATATGTTCCAATATTGTTTATCAATACAAATTCATCCTTATTTTATTGGTAAATATATGTTTTATATGGTATCAGTCTCAATTCTTCTTGATAAGCAAGCCCATTTTAAGGGAACTTTCTAATTTCATACATATTTAAATGTAGATATATTAATCATTTTTAATCCACCAATTTCTTTCTAAATTCAAAACATTCATCATGAAATACTATCTCAGTTCATTTATTATTTCATAAAAAAATTAAGCCTTTTACCTCTTTAAATTTACTTTAATATTTTCCCTTATATAACTCTAATGGGGCTCATTTCTAAAGATTATAAAAAAATCATGTTTTCACTCTAGTTAGTCATAATGTTTCATGATCTATCAATATTTTATATTATGAATATCTAGTGATGATTTAAATCAATTATTTAATGGAAACAATTATGATACACCAATTCGTTAATCCTTATGACAAGACAATGAAACCCATTTCTTTCTATGGGTAACCCTTAAGTTTATTCATTATAATCAATTATTCATATAGAAAATATATTCAAAACCAGTTTCTAAATGGTTTACATAGATAGATCTTCAATTCATTGGTTAGTTCTTAGTCTCATGATACTTCATGTATGGGATTAGGGAGTAAACCCAATCCTTTTTGGAAATTATTCAACTATGTGATATAGTCTTGGAAGTTAGCCACAACTCATGTTTATGTCATGTAATAATTTTCTACCACATAAAAATATTTCCAAGATCATATTATTCCATGTTGTAGGCTATATTCATCCATATTATTATATAAGTTCCATTCCTTTTTATGTCATCGTGTTATTCCTTATAACCCAATTCCAATGCTTCATTCCTTTATTTATTCCCTTATCGGGCTTTTTAAATAATCCATTTTATCTATGTATTCCCTAGGTTATCCTATTAAAATATTTGAGATTTAATGAATTTATGAGATCATTATGGAATACTAATGTAATGATTTTTTGTTGTAGTTAATTTTTTTAAAATTTATGTACTTATTCTTCAAAATAACATAGACATTATGATCCTTTCATTGTAATTTATGGGTAATTATTCGTAAAATCATGTAATAATATGTTTAGAAGGCTAGGTATGTTACATATATCATTTTTAAATGTTATTAATCCAATTTTACTCTTATGGGTGATTTCTAATAAGGTTAATCATTTGATTTTTAGAGACACTCACATGTATGGATGATGATTGGTGATGTCCTATATCACCCTCCAATAAATTGATTAATGATTTATGTCTCGTATGGAAATGAAGTTATGAGAGTATATTTTATTTGTTCATAACATGAGGTTTGAATAGTTTATTTGTCCACAATATGATGTTTGGTCATTTTTAATGTTCAAAACATAAAGTGTGGTCATTATTTTGTTGAAAACATGAAGTGTGGGGAATTTTTTTTGACAACATTAAACATGGACATTTTTTTGTTAACAACATGAAGTGTGCACCATTTTTTACAACATGAATAGAGGGATTTTTATTTCTTCAAAACATCATAAATTTGAATTTATTTATTAAAACATGAAGCATGGGAAATTTATTTAACAACATAATGTATGGGAGTTTGTTTTTCTCATAACATGGGGCATGCACATTTTGTATGTTCAAAATTTTATTATTTTCCCATTATAATGTTTGAGGAATAGTTAATTTTTATTATAGGATTCATGTAAATATTAAATTTTTGATCCATATGCCAATGATTATGCTCCATGGATCATATTTTTAAGCTCCTTATTTAATAAAGTTTTACCATGTTATATGTTTTCATTTGAGATTGCCAGTCCTTATATCATGACTGTTGTAAAAATATTATTGGTCCATGTTATTTTAATGTGATAACACTCCCGTTCAAATTATTTTTCATATTCTTATGATCTATCAACCAATAACATATTGATTAGTCATCCTCTGATGACTGTTTGATCCCATGGTTTTCTTATGTTTTCTTTCCTGGGGATATAACATATGATATGTCTATAATAGGGTCTAATAAGATTAAAATATAGATAAATCCTCACTACTATTGAAAAATATATTTCTTATATAGATAGTCCTACAAAACACAACCTTTCATTATTGGAATTGTGATATTATCTGTGAGATTTAGTGTCTTCATTTGGTAATGATTTAAAATTAAGGTAGTTTAATCTCACATTGTATTAATGATAGTTTTTATATAATGTTATTTGAGCACTAGATATGGGGGTGAGGGTCTTAGGAACCTCACCATTCACATGGGGTGTTGATTCAAGTGGTATATAATCCACCCACAATGTGTTTCATTAGTGGTGTATCATCTACCCTAGTTTTGTAATAGTGGTACGTCATCCACTTTTAGATGGGTAGTGGTGGTATATAATCATCCTAATATTGGGGATTCCTTACTAATTGGGTGTTGTCTCATTTAGTAATGACATTAAATCAATGGAGGATTTCTTACCTAGAAGGATTATTAATTTGATACGTCATTCACCTATTTATGCTGGATGGATATAGCCCATTTTAATTGATTGTTGTATGAGGAGTGATACAACCTTCATATCAAGAAAGCATATGTATTTCATAGAGATGATAGGGATCCTGTTGGTAGTGGCCTATAAAGTTACAATCAGATCTTGATTTGACACAATGATACCAAAGGACTTGTTGATCATAACCAATGAAAGGGAAATATACTTATTACTCTATATAATTGAACTAATATGTAGAGTTGGTGTTGGGAAAAGTGACCATATGTGAACTCAAGAATAGTTATGTAGACCCATGATTTAATTTTTCTTACATTAGTACCCTATGGTATTTGATATACACATGTGAGAAGTTATTTGTATTTTATGACTCACATTAAATTTATAGTATTTTATTTTGAATCAACTCAATATTGATATTAACATTTAACTAAAATGTATAACTGGAATTTATTCTTACAATTTGTAATATCACTATGACTACTTCTTGATTTTTATTATACTATATTTTAGGGTTATATATACCTAAGGGTATAATCTCACCATTTATTTATTTTAAACCATTCTACTAGTTGACAACATCTAGCATACATGGAGGTGTTCTTGAGGTATACTGTGACCTAGTTTTGTCAAGGTAGATGTGAATGAGATTGTGGGTGTTATCAAAAAAACAACAATAGGGATATAAGTATTATTAATCTATAAAATAAATACATAAAATCCTTTATTCGATTAACTAATTCCCTTATAGGATGCATATTATAATATAAATAATAAATATAATGAACATCGAAATATATTCTATGTATCATAAAAATAAAAAAACAGACATGAAACAACCAAATTACATAAATAAATCATGAAAATAACCTTCAATTTATCCCTATCTAGAAATGAACAATAATAGAATCTGTTTTTAAATAATAATGTCAATTCCTACACCCAGATGTCACTTAAGAGGTGCCCAGAGCCCGGTGGACACATGGACTCAAGTGCATCTCACCAAATGCTAGATGATGTCGACATGTAGCGAGGGTCTGAGGTGTATATGTAGGGACACTATTCCATCATTACTAGAGTACAACATAGTAAATTAATATACTAAAAAAGGATATAAATAGAAGATGAAATGAAAAATTAAACAGCATAAAAGAAAAATACTAATATAACATTAACTCAAACAACTGATATAAATATAAAAAATCTGATCATGAAGTGTTATATATCTAGAAAGATAGAAAATAGGTATACCACAAGAATAAATTCATGGTATTCAAAAGTAGAAAAAAGGATTAAAAACCTATCCTAAGATTCCGGAGTTCCTTCTCAGTCAACCGCTACAAGCTTCATCCTAGCATGACAAGAAATCAAGTGTTGGAAGCAACCTGCTTCCCGTTTCCAACACCTGCATCCATATAGTCTGCCTAGGTAATATGGGCACCCAAAATGGGTATGAGAAAATATCAGTATGCGACCACCAATGATGTCTATAACATAATGTCTGTGTATTGTAAACTGAAACTGTGCAAGCATGCACATATATAAAGTAATTAGTATATTAATGTAAACTCCCAAGTATCTTTTTCCGTCCTCAGATGGTATATGGACATGTAACCAGTTCATTCAATTAATTAAGTTCCAATTTATATAAATAGGTTAAATGAGGCGTATCCATCAAAGACGCCACCTCAGGGTAGTGATAGTAGTGGTCCAATACATTACAAGGAAATCAAGATGATTATATTTTAAAAGGGTTCTAAGGTAATCACCAAGGAATCTTAGACCTCAAGAGATGTGAACTCGGTATTTACTCCATCTAGACCAAGGTGTGAGTGTGTAATACAGGGACCATCATTTAAGTCATTCCACAATAGTGGAATCTTACTATGTCCAAGGAATAAATTCAATGTAAAATAGGATAAGAAATAAATAGTCTCAAGGACGTCACCAAGGAACTTCATGTCTGTAAAAACCATCATGTATCTAAGGATTGTATCTATGGAATCCTATAATAGTAAAGGAGGGATCATATGGTGTCGTATCGGGTATCCACTGATATATGAGGATCATGTTAGAAATTTGGCATCAATCAAAGAAACTGGCATCCTTGAAATGGAATGGAATCCATGAGTGATCAATACATTCCATCAGGAATCCAAGAACTAACATGTGTATGAAAACCCCTATAAATAAGTCATTGTCCATAATTAATTGGTAACCTCTCTTTAAATTCATTTTAACAATTTTTACATATATTAAAATTTCTAATTAAAATTTCATATATTAATTACATGTGTTTTATATAAGTGTCACAACATCTCAAGACATGAAACCATTTAATACATTCATATGAGTCATAGTTAGATCATTACATTCATCCACTACCTCCAATCAGAAGTGGAAAGCGGTGTTATGACATGAAACCAAACACCAATCACATTTCTTAAGGATAATTTAAATATATATATATATATATATCATTCATTTTTATTACATTTCATAATTTATTAACCAATTTGAAAAAATTACCTTAGTCAGATCAAGTTTGGTTCATCATGGAACATTCCATTTCAAAATTTGATAGGAATTTCATATAAGGAGGGTCACTATTAGAGTGGTAAAGATCAAAGGTAACCAAACGGTGGATCCATGGTTTCAAAAATACTATGGTGCATCACTCTACATGGGTTGGTTGCAATTGTGGATGTACCCACCAATACTGATTTACATATCTGGAAAATGACATTGAGTATGGTCCTAATGACAGTAATAATACTATAAAAATTCAAAAAATGAAACCTGATAAATTCGACATGATGATACAACATTGTATAAAAGCATATAAATTTAAGAATGAGTTATAGACTACCTACATAGTACAGTTATAACTCTTCATAAATTGTATTAGAATCTACTATAGGTTCTATTAGAGTAGATCTGAAGAACAAATCAATTACCTAAAATTGGGTCTTAGGCTCCAACATCTAAAAAACCTAACTTATAGGATGAAGAATGATGTATGATTTAAAAGGAATCAAGAAAATACATGTATAGATTCAATGAGATGAATGGTATCTGATTCAGACATCATATAGATGATCTATTTTGATTCTTAGTTTAGGCCATAAAAATATCAAAAAGGGAGAATTGTTGGGGTTCAATTCACTAGGGAAAAGTGAAGGGTATATTTATTTAATTATATATTATATTGGAAAACCCATACATTATTTTTAAAAAAACACTACGTATGGTTTTTCCAAATGGTTTTTCCAAACCATGCCCATATCGTGCACGAACACCAATAAGAAAGAGACTAGTGCCCAATTAGGCTGCACAGTTAAGGAAATTGTGCACCAACCATGCGAAATAGCACTGTTAAAATTGAATAATATCTCACACAGTCGTTCATTCCAAATAATATAGTTAGATAAAATATAATTCCCAATTCCATCCCACTATATAGCGTCAAACAATTTAAAAAATCTATGAGGCCTACCTCTTAATGTTTAAATGTACTATGCGATATTCTATTTTCTCCCACAAAACTGGGTTCCAGGCTCTAATCAAAATTTAGACTCCCATGGGACATCAAGTAACACATTAAGTATCCATATTATGTTTTTAAAATTGAATTAGGATAAAATTTAAAAGATCCATACCTGAGATAAAATCATGGTTCTTACAATCACCCCCTAAAAAGAACTTTTCCATGAGTTCACATTTCAATGGAGAAGAAATACTTTTTGAGAGAAAATCTTTCCATTGTTCATGTACGTTGTCCTCCCATTCCCAATTCATATAATGTACGTGGTTGTGATTCCATAGCACTCGTACAATAAGGACAGATCATCCTCATGGAGCCTTCATTCCTTGTCCAATGATTCATATTGGATACCCCTCGAACTAAGAATCAAAATCTTGCTCAACTTCCTTAGAATCCAAATTATGTGATAGGTTGGCATGATACAGATGAAATTGTGGAACATAGATGATTCCATGAATGGAATAGTAAATATGAGGTATTATAAACTGATAGGATTCCAAACTGACTCTCTCCAGTATATCAGACATCCTATGAAAGAACATATACAATTTTTCTTGCCTTTATATTAGTCCATGCCCTAAAATAGAAAATACCCTCATGGAAATATGTTCCCCAACCCAGAACTTCAGAGGTTGTTGATATCGATCGGCATAGGATTTCTTCATAGTATAAGTAGTAAACATACACTTATTGTTCAACTAAAACTGCTCCTAATTATCATTCATGAGACAAGGACCTACTATGGAATCCCCAACTGCCTCTAGCTAGATCAGGGGTGAACAACACGGTCTACCACACCAGGCCTTATGATAATCCATCGATATTGCCACCTAAAAGCTATAATTATATAGTTACATTATGAGATTTATATTATTCTCTCAATAAACACTAAAATAAAGTAATCTTTCCTATAAAGTTTCATCTATAACTTGTATTATCATTCTCGTCTATCCATCAGTCTCAGGGTGAAATATTATTCCCAAAATATACTATGTACCCCTAGGTTTTTTTCGACTCCTTTGAGAAATTTTAGGTGAAATTAGAATCCATATTTAAAATGATAGTATGAGAATCTACATGTAGTAGAATAATTTTATGGACATACATTCTTCCTTAATCATTCACTAAGAACATCGGTTAAATATGACTAAAGTGTGCTACCTTCATCTGTCGGTCAATAAATACCCATAAAATGTCTTTACCTCTAGGAGGCCACAACAAGTTAACTAAAAATCCCATAAAAATATATTCCCACTTTCATTTTGGGGATCAAAGCTGTCGAAATAATCATGCATGTCTCTAGTGTTCTGTGTTCAACTGTTGATAGGTGGAACACCTATTGATGAAGCCTACTATCAAATGCTTCATTCTGGGCCCCCAATACTGGTGTCGCATGTCTTAATATATTTTGAAGATTACTAGATGAAAATCCCACAAATATGCATGGGACAGATGCATCAAATCCTATCTCATATATATATGAACCCAGACATACCCATGTATATGCAGGATGTCGACGATTTCCACTAAAAAATTCAGAGGCAGGTCATATCCTATAGTACTCTCATACACAAACATGCCATCAAAATTAGGAAACTATATTATCTTAAACTTTTCAAGGAGTGAATAGGTAACTATAAATTCTTAGATATAATAGTAACCTTAAATATCATGGTACTTTAAATATATCCTGGAGAAGAGGGCCATCAATTTCTATTCACCACTGCCTTCTTATACGTCATGTGCATGAGTTTTTTCAACTCAGCGCATCAAATACCACATTTACATTTCTAGATTATAGGAAATCTCAAAAATGATGTACTAAAGATATTAAACTAGTCTTCACTATCAGATTGTCAATTCATGCATTGTAAAGATTTATTTGAGGCACTTGTGGTCCTTGTAAACCACAAAGTGTGCAACCATCAGATAGTGTCACTAGAAAATAAATGAGTGAACAACTTCCCCAAGAACAAGGTCGTGATTCATGTATTATTTCTCATCAGGCCTCAAATAATGATATTTGTAAGCAATGACTCTTCTCTCATACATTAACACTACTCCTATATCAATGCCTGATGCATCACAGAACACTATGTAGCCTTTTCCAGGCAATGGTAGAATCATATTGGGGGTCAATACAAGTGTTATTTCATCTCATGAAAAGATTTATCAGACACTTTTAACCATGAAAACATAACTCACTTCTTTTTATGAACTATAATAGGTGAAGAAAGGAATGATAATTTCTCTATAAAGTTCATGTAATATCCATAAAACACCCAAAAAACGTTTTATACCAAACACATTCATGGGATGCTCCCAGGAAACCACATCGCTAACCTTCTCTCAGTTAAAAGAATCTCTAGATTCTGAGATTATATTACAAAATAAGTGAAATTTGTTGATCTAGAAGTGTCACTAATCATGCTTATCATAAATCTAATTCTCACTTAGTGTACTCATAATGATCTCAATGTTCATAGCATGGTCCCTATGAGTGTGAGATTACACCACATTTCATCCACAAATATAAAAATAAAAGAATCTATATAGTGGTGAACACCCTATTCACTAGAGCCATGAAATTTGATGACACATTCAAAAGACCATACAACATAACAAGGAGTTCATAAAGATTTTAATTTCTACAAAAATATACAAAAGGTATGTCTAATATCATGACTCACAAATGATGATAGCCTAATCTCATGTTGATCATAGAGAGGACCCTATATCCATAGAGATGGTAAATAATATCATCTATTCGATCTAGTGGATACCGGTGTTTGACCATAAGCTGCTTCAACTACAATTATTTCATTCATAGATGAAGATTCTCAATTTCTTTCTTGGTTGATAGCACGGGTGAGCCCCAAAATTTAGTATTACTATATATAAAATAATTGGACAATAGATACTATAACTGCTTCTTGAGATCCCGGTGCTCAGTACGTTCCATCTTATATTGAGGAATGAACACTAGATCTTCACCTAGAACGAGCGCAACTGTAAACTCTACCTATCTCATATGAGTTAGGATAAAAAATCATATGTAAATAAATCCCTGAAATGATATACTACTGGAGGAAATTCATCATGATTCAAAAAATTATTCTCTATAAAAAGTTTGGAAATATGTGTAGTCAATCCCCCTAGACCATGATGATCTCACCCATTTGTACTATACTGGACATCCCACTCACTCTTGCGTGGATAATGGTTATCCTATTGGGAACTAAATGATACAATTTAGTATTAAAAGTATAAAAATTTGTTTTATAGAACCAAATAACACATCCCATGAATTACATCTTGGATAATCATTTTGAGAATAAATTGGTCCCATGTGAAAGGGTAACTGGCTACCATATGGGAAAGTCTCTACACTGGAATATTTCCTATGACCTCACTCCTAATGGTGTATCTATGGTCATTGCACCACAGTAATACTTTATTTCCATACCAATACATTACACAATATATATGATGATGAAGGATCATGAAGAACCTATACCATATAAAAAAGATTTTATTTTAGAGGCTATTAGAATAATACCTCTCACTTTAGATAGCCTCATATCATTATCACCATGTATCGAATGCAATTCATGGAACATACTTGATTCAAATCTCTTTGCAATATCTAGACTACCATGATCAAAACTGTTATTCTAGCACTACTGATGATCAGAAGTCTATCTACCCTGACAACAACCTCTTCCTTGGCTAGTACTTTTGATCATAGTCTAACTCCTTGCCTGACATGGCATATAATAACCTGCCCCTTAATGTGGAGCTGGTGTGGATCCTCTTTCACTATAAGCTGATTGAAAGTTCTATGATAGAAGATAATGATTCCCCATACAGTTGCACAACTGACACTCTAGAAGATTTTTTATTAAACTGTGGCTATAGATTTTCTTGTCAATCACTCAGGTGACACACCAATGATCTTCCAACATCACTACCCTGGTTACCACTTCCCTAATTAGGAAACACAAGAGATCCCTTCTTCTGACATATGAACTATTGTCATACCCTAGAGTTGGTCCTATATTCCATGTACAATTTCCTTTCCTAGAGTTTAACTATGTGATAAGGTCATGATTAACAATTTCAGAAAATATATAAAGTGGAAATGAATTCATCTGCGTAAGAAAGGAATACTAAATCCCATCCTCAGTGTTTTTAGAATGTGTAATCTCATCACTATCAAGAAGATGTGAAAAATGATGCAACACTGTGAAACATGATCAATATTCCATAACTGATATAGAACCCTGCTCAAGATTCATGAACTCTCTGGATATATTATCTCTTAGTGATTGAATAAATAACTGATCATAGAAGGTATTCTAGAATTCATCGCATACCATTCCCTAATTGAGATTAACAATTGGAATTAAATCTCACCAACTCTTGGCTGAATCATATATCATGCAAGAAACATGATTATCTCTTTACTATCGATGTGTCTTTAGATGCTCAAAGATATTAAAGATGGCCTCTATCCAAGATTCAACAGCCTTCAAACCACAATCCCATGAGAAGGTGGGTGGATGTTGCACTTAGAACTCACAAGTCAGATCCACCATCATAGGTGAACTTGTTAATCACCATGCATGGAATGGATCATATGTAAGAAACTATCACATACCTGAGAATTTGTTCTCATATTAGGTATAACAAGTGGTGCCTTATGTGGTACTCCTAGAGGTAAGACTGGCATCACAATTCTCTCCATTTCTAGAGAATTGTCATCACCACCATCTACCAACATGACAAAAGGACATCATAGTGGAACTGGTTAACAAATTCCAAGCACACACCATATAACAATCTTATAGGAAGAAAAAAAGAAATGTAACACAAGATTTTTTTAATAAAATATTTTATTTTAATAATTCTAAATCATCAATAGCATACATTGCATTCAATTGTGAGTTTAAATGAAATGTGGGACGCAATTAATATAAAAATACCATTATCATATAACTGTTAAGTTAGCAATAATTAATATAACTAATTTTTTAAAATCTATGATGAATTCATTAGCTACCAGTTATTTATGAAAAATATAAAACAACTAAATTTAAAGGATATATATGTATTATTGAATTAAAAAATAAAGTTAATTAGAATTATTAAATCAAATTAATGAAATATATTTGTTATATATTTATTAATATATTTTATGTTTCATCCAATATATTTTTTATTCATTGGAAATGAATAAACCCTATTTTATTAATAAAATGCTAAATTTTTCTAAAGAGAAATTTCACCGGCTTTTAATGGAGAACACATTTTAAATTTAGATTATGACACATTAATAAATATTATAACAAAACCTAATCTTTTTCTTTATAAGTGGGATATTAAAATTTACTTTGGATATAAATTTTATATTTTTCTCAAAACATTGTTATTCTGATGAATAGTAAAGATATGCAAAAAAAATTAATTTTTTTTTATTCATAGATTTATTTTAAGTTGATAAATTATATTATATAATAGTTTTTCAGTATAAATATATTATATTTATATCAGTTAATATAATGTTTTACATTAAATTGTGATGTAAAAACAATTCAATCTTTTGTAATGATTTAACATTTGGAAATCGTTTTATAAATCAGAAAACAAGGTTAATTTGAAATTAAATAGTGAAAATATTGTTTTTTAATTTTTAAAAATAGAATATTTTTTTTTAAAGGTTGGGGCCAAAGCCTCATTTTTATTAATAAAGCAAAGCAAAGACCTCTTTTAACTGGGTAGAGGGAGACCCATTACATAGCCCGAAGGCCCAGTGGGCTTGAAGCCCATTACATAGCCCGTAGGCCCAAATTTTTGGCCAAATTCCTATTCTGTGAATAGTAACCCGGCTGCTACAGTACCCGCTACAGTAGCGCCACCGCTACAGTACCTTGCCGCCGCTACAGTGCCCTGCCGCCGCTACAGTACCCGCCGATCAACAGAACCGCCGCTGCTACAGTACCCGCTACAGTACTGCTACAGTAACCTGCGCCCAATGGGTTTTGAACCCCCATTTTTCATGTAGTATTACGGGGTGCTTACCACTAAGCCAAACCCCAACTACATTAAAAATAGAATATATATTTGGAATCAGTACATTTAAATTATGTAAATATCTCAATTTTATTTTTGTGCATTATGAACAGTAATTTTGGTAATTATTTATTAATTAAGTATAAAGGTAAATTAAGTAATTAACAATAAAATAAGTATTATAAAATTACACTAAGACTTTTACTAATATCATTGGATGAGTGTTTTTGGACTAAATAATCCTTAGGTTGAAATTATATCATTTCAAATCCACATGGATGAGATTGAGACATTTAATTTGTTTTATTTAAAGTAATTTTAAATCTGACTTACTCAAATTTTAATAAGTATATCATTTTTAATATAAGGTTATATAGAAGATAAATTCTACTATAAATACTCATTTTAAACCTATAATTATTTCATTTGTCATGGTTATTTATTTTTCATTATTAGAAAATAAATAATTACCATAAAGGGTTATACATTGATGATCGAGAAATTATTTAGTCGATGAAAATAAACAATATAATTTTTATTAAAACTATAATAACCAATAAGAAACAAAAAGCAAGAATAATAATTATTTTTATAGTATATCTGATGTAAAAATCATTCAATGGTCAATTTATTTTTCATTTGGAGCTATATGAAAAAGATTATGACACTTATAATGTTTTATTAAAAGTTATGTTATAGTTTTCACATTAATGTTTTAATAAATATAACATTTTTATGTATGATTTTCCCAAAGATATATTCCACTATAAGTATTATTCTAAAATATAGTTGATTTATCTTCATCATATTATTTTATTTTCAATTTATATTCAATGAATTATTAGATTACATAATAAAAAAATGACGTTGTAAGTATTTTATTAATGGAGATAACCAATAAATGATATTAAAAATATTAAAAGAAACATAATATGGGAAAATTAAAAAAAATTATAGATTACCTTAAGCTATAAAAAATATAATATTGAAAAATTTTAAAGTAAACTCTCTTTATTTTTATTTTTAATAATCAATGAATTGAATAGAGTAAAAATTGACACTATTGATTGTTTATCAAAATAATGTATTATTAAATTATTTAAAAAAATTAATTTTGTTTATAAATATAGAATGATATTTAAATGGTAAAATATATTTTAATTTACTCTTTTATGATATAATTAAAATCAAATAAGTAAATATTTCATTGATTTAATATAGAAATATTTGTCACCTTAGATAAAATTAAATTGAATAACTATGTGTTAATTATAATGATAAGCCTTATATTTATAGAAAATCATATCTAAAATTCTTTATATGATGATATTAAAAAATTATCACATCTAATATTCAAAACTTGGACATTTTGAATATTTTTTATGGTTTTCGATTTTATTATAAATTAGCATTTTCAGTTATTCTTAA
The DNA here is from genome assembly GCA_963277665.1 of Viscum album. Lineage (NCBI taxonomy): Eukaryota > Viridiplantae > Streptophyta > Magnoliopsida > Santalales > Viscaceae > Viscum > Viscum album. The sequence goes on from OY728139.1 coordinate 67,684,654, forward strand.
AGAGCACCTAACCTCAATTATAAAAGGGCACATCCTTCCTCACTTCTTCACTCCATATTGAGACTTCAAGATTTTGAACCCCCTAACCATTTACAATCCAAATATCTCTAGTAATATTATAGAGGTCCGGGTATTCTCCAAAGACCAACTCTATTTCTTTAAGAGGAGATTTATAGGGAGCTCAACGAAGAAGAGGTATTATCCTCTAGTGATTCTTTCAAACATATATATTATTATACATAAAATTCATGATTTGTTTTCATTATAATGTAATAAATCTATTATCAAATGAATACTGATAAATTATTATTACTATAGAACAACCATATTCCACATTTTATACATCCTCTGAATAACTAAATCACCACATGTATATACGTATGGATCACCATCTCCATGCCGTGCTGGAGTCTATTTTTTACCACCACCTTACTTAGATGATTTTAATGATGGTAATAATAACTATATATGATTGTTATATCATTAAAAATATATATACCATCTAGTTCTATATCACTTCAATGTTATGTGAATGATATTGTCGATCGTACATACATACAACCTATAGTCTCTCTGATGCAATGAGATTCATTTTACAAGATATATTTTAAAAATGATTATATAAATTTAAATATTGAATAAATATTATATATTTTATATTAATATCAATTTGTAAATGATAATACTATAATCTAGTAAGGATAACCAGGTTTTATTATGCAAAATTTGCATAAGAAAATTAAGTAGTTTATACCAGAATAACGAGTAATAATGAAATGTTGATGACAAATGAATGATAATATGATCATATATTGTATCAAAATTTTAATTTTACTCTATGATAATTTAATTTAATTATTTAAATCATTATATAGGTTTTTGGGATACATACAATTGATATCTGACCTAAAGTAAGGGATAATTTTACCAATATAATTAGTATATGAGATTGTTTATATTAAAGTATGTATATGGGAACAATTTATCAACTATATGGATAATTCCAAAATATGTATTCCAAAATACTCTTTATATTATTATAAAAATATTTAAATTCAATTGTACCCATTGGTTTCTTTTATTAAATGGTATGGTAGGAATCATTTGTTATTATCAATATGAATTAGTTTTTGACATATCTAAAAAAAATTTCGATAAATTTTTTTTATTTAAACACATAAAAACTGAATGTATTTTTATGTTTTCATAACAGCTTATTTATATAAATATACTTTTAAAATATATAAATTTTATTTTCAAATCAAATTTTTTTTCTAAAACTGTGTTTCATTCTGAGAATAGAAAATATTTTTGAAGGGGAAAGGATATTTTCCTCAATATTTAATTTCAACTGTTCTATCCAGATTATTTTCCATCTAAGATGGAATTATTTAATTTGGTTATGATTCAAGTATACTATCCCAATTATTCTTATTGTTTTTTTATTTTTATGATGGAATTATATTTATCAAATAAATTTGTTTTATATGGATTAGTTTATGATGAAATGGTGTTTAAGAAACTCATTTTACTCATTTTATTATTCTATAATGAATGATTTATGTTTTTGTGGAACATATAAGAATGATTTCAATATGAGATTGGTGGAACCTATATCATTCTAAAATTCACTGGGTAAAAATTTATATTTCATGATATAAATTGGGATGGTATTGGAAATGATCTTGGTTCAGTAATACAGGGATGGAATGGGATGTAAACAAATTTTGATAATACATCGCTAGAATGAGGGGTGAATTCGGTTTAGTATTGAAATTTTTCTACTATGATGGTCTTGGAAATTATACTTGAATAATATGAAATAATTTTTTATTCTTATGTATATTATAAAAATTCCTCATCATATGTTATGACTCATGGGAATACATTCATTGATACTTTATGAACTTTTATAATCTATTACATGACATTATATCATGGTCTTTAATATGAAGGATAACATTTTCAAATATTGTTTTCTTATGTCTAATGATTATTATATGGTTGATATCTTCCTTGATTACCCTTACTAAGAATCTGATCTCACCCTTTGTTATGTTTTTCTTCCCCATATTATGAAGAAGGTTTTTAAGTAAGATATGTCAAAAGGGGTCTAGTTATAAGTAATAGAGAGGAGAAAATGTAGATGTCTTTTGAACCATTTATTTATGTATCATAATCTCTAAAGACACAAAACCTATATGGTCCTAGAATTTTTTTTAATTTTATTAATGTATATTCTCTGATTTTGATGTAATATCTAGGTATGTAAACTATGGGTTTTTATAGATGGTATCGGATTAAATGAATAATTATCCTTGGGAAACTAGGATGATAAAACCATTGTAAGAACCCTAAGGATATATTGAATTATATGTTATAATAATAATTTTTTATAAATGATCACTAATAAACTAGGATTAAACATAAAGTTTCCTAAATTGAAATTTTATTCTGGACTAAGTGATTTTCCCATTATGGTTACTGTTTTTCTCACTATGCTTCTCAGTTTTAGTCAATAGATAGAACCCAAAGGAACCATGTTAATGCTGAATGCAATTTAAAATGCATTTATTGTACTCATAAGAAATTAAATGTTATGGGATCTAGAGATAAATAATTTCCCCTTGCGATTACACAACATTATTATGCTATGAATCTTATAGGATATCCAATGAGAAAATGAGAGAACAAAATTTAATTGATTCCTTCATGAGGTATCATCCACCTTTTTCAGTGGGTATTCAGATCCGCTAATGGTTGTGTACTATAATAGTACGATTGAAAATCTATTTTCAGTTTTACAATGTTCAGTGAATGAAAAAGTCATCCTGGTAGTCAATCCATTGGATGTTGAAGCAGATAAATGGTGGAATCTTATCAAGAACGCAAAGAAAATAGTAGTAATTGAATCTATGAAATGGGATGTGTTCAAGAGAGGATTTTTTAAAACGTTTTTTTCCTAGTATTCTTCAAAAAAATATTGATAATGAGTTCCTTCAGCTAATTTAATAGGACGATGAATTTGTTGCTACCTACAAATGAAATTTTACCAGTCATTCAAATTATACTTTTGAAATTATTATCCAATCAGAGAGTAAAATTTAGTGATTAATTATTTTGATAAATTCAAGCCTCTCAAAATCATTATTCATAAGAAAAATCAATATTTATGAGGAAGTTTTTTGATGTGTTATCAGGGTTGAGATAGAGATTAGAATAACCCATCAGTTCTATGGGTTTCAAACGAAGAGAAAAATGTAATTCAAGGGAAAATATGAAGTCCACATTAAAAATCATATGAGTTTACTGTTATTATAAATTTCATGGAACACACATGAAGTAAATTTTCTTAAAGGGACTAGTAAATGTTATAAGTGTGGGAGAAAAGTATATCATTTAGTGGCATACCGAAGTGATTTGAAAAAGATTTCAAATAATATGAATGGTGAAAAAGATACATAAAATGAACCTATCACACCTCAATGCTAAAAGTTCATGGAAATTAGGAATTATTCTGACCAATTTTTAAATCTAATGGTTATCGATGATGAACAACATCGAAAAACTCTTAAGGCCAAAGACAAAGAAAAGTCACATATAATCACTATTGGTGATGCGGAGTATAATAATTAAGTGGTGAAAGGAATACGTACAATCAACTGTAATTTAGAAAATAATTTAGTTGATTTTGTATACACTAAATATTTTATTTCTAATGAATTTTTTAAGGGAATCTGCATATTACCTCAACAACAAGATATTGAGTTAGTTGTGATAACTCTTAATGGAACAATGATCACATCAAAGTTTTTTAATTCTTCTGCAGTTTATGTCTGTGGGAAATTTCTTCCTGTAAATCATTCCAGCCTTCATTTATTGATGTTTTTTGTGATTCTCATAATGGATTGGAATTATCAATATGTATCTTGTATCAATTTACAAGGATGGTAATTCACATTTCATATTCCAAATCAATTAATGATCATTTGTCCACACAAGAATGAAAATGTCATTCTAGTTGAAATTTCATCAATATAATGGGTCTTGATTCCTCTAAATGAAGGTAATATATTTCAAATGTTTGGAGAGAAACTCACCCATAAGAATACACATATTATTTGTGAGTTTGTTGATGTCATTCCAAAATAATTTACAATTCTTACATGAATCAGGGATTTGATTTTTCATAAAACTCATACCGGGTGTTATGCCTATTTCAAAGACACCATATAGAATATCCCCAATTGATTTGAAGGAATTGAAGAAAAAACTCTAATAGAATATTTACAAGGGATTCATATGCCCTAGTGCACCATCTTGGGGTGAACATGTTCTGTTTGTTAAAAAGAATGATGGATTGATGAGACTCTGTAATAATTATTGACAACATAAATAGATCACTCTCGGTAAATAATACCTTCTTCCCTGCATTTATGACTTATTTGACCCAATATGAGAAGCTCAATACTTTTCAAGGATTGATCATTGTTTAGGATATCATTAATGGAGGGTCAAGAATGAAACACCTAAGACATAAATCAGTATAAGTTATGGTGGATATGAATTTATAATGATTATTTTTGGTCTTATGAAATACCCTTTGTTCGTTATGAATAAAATTAATAGATTCTTAATTCTATCTTGACTAGTTTGCGGTAGTATTTATAGAAAATAGTCTTGTATATTCAGATATCAATGAAGAACATGATGATCAATTGAGAATTATAGTTTAGACCCAGAGAACCGTACATCTTTATGAAAAATTTACCAATTGTGAATTTTCACTTTAGAAAGATTCATTTTTTGGGTCACATATTATTAAGAGATAAGATATATGTGGATCCATCAAAAACAGAAGTCATTTAATGTTGTCCTAGAGAAATAACGGTAAATAAGATTTGATGTTTTATTCATTTGGATATATATTATTCATGTTTTGTGAATGATTTATCAGGACCATTTAATCCACTCGCTAGGTTGACTTGGAATGGAGTTAATTTCGTGTGGATGGAAGAATGTGAAGGGAATTTTAAAGAGAAATAATTATGGATATCAAGTTCACCTATCCTCACACTACCTTGTAGTGGAGAAAGGTCTGCGATCTACAATGATGTATCCAGAAAGGGACTTGGATGTGTTGTAATGAAAAATTATATGGTGTTATCTTATGCCTCATGATAATTGAAAGTACATTAGAAAAATTATTCTACTAATTATTTGGAGTTAGCTATATTAATATTTTCATTAATGATATAGAGGAATTATCTTCATGGTGAAAGGGGTGAAATTTATAATGATTAAGAACGTTTAATGTATATTTTTAGACAAATAGAGCTGAATATGTACTAAAGAATATTGTTAGAGTTTATTAATGATTATAACTACTCAATACATTACCACCCTAGGAAAGAGAACAAGGTAGAAATTTTTTTTCTCAAAAGTACCATGCTAGCCTATCCATGAAGAGGGTCACAATTGGTCCAATATTTAGGAATTTTGGAATGATGGGTCATGAAATGTTAAAGGAAGAGGATAAATCATATCACTAACAAATGAATGATCAGCTAACTAGAAAATAGAATATTATGGAGGTGTAGAAGTAAGATGTATAACTATAAAATTAAGAGGGAAATGACCCTTAATCCAACTTTCATAGTGATGGAATAATTAGGTCTAGAAAACATATTTTTAGTCCTCCCATGCTATAATTAAAGGAGTTATTGGATGAGGCTCAAAGTTCTTCATGATTTATTCAACCTAGAAGTGCATAGTTGTATAAAGACCGGAAATATTATTTCTGTTGGGATTTCTTGAAAATAGACGTTGCTGACTAGGTCTCATGGTTCCTGGTTTTTCAGCATGTTAAGGTTGAGATACATCAATCTAAGATGATGTTACAACCTTTAGCCATTTTAAAATTGAAATGGGAAAACATCACTATAGACTTTTTTCTGAGACTTCCAAAAACTTCTAAATACAATAATTATATATGTGTTATAGTTGATCACCTTATGAAGTCGGCACACTTCATTTCCCTTAGGGAGGATTTCTCTCTTGATCAACTTTCCAGGATATATGTAAATGAAGATGTAAGATTACATGGAGTACAATTCTTATATCTAATCGAGATACAAGATTTAAATTTATGTTTTTGTAAAGCCTTCAATTGGATCTGGATACATAGTTATGTTTCATCACTTCTTGTCATCCTCATACATATGTTTAGTATGAGAGGAAAATTCAAAATATAGATTTCATGTTGAGATCTTTCTATATAAATTTTAATGGTTCCTAGGATTTACACCTACATTTTGTAGATTTTTCATACAAATATATATTTCAAAAAATATTTGGATTGATACTTATGAATCCATCTAAAGAAAAGTAAAAAACCCCAACATTCTGAGATGATGTTATAGAATGAATTCTATTAGGGAAGGCTCTTCTTAATTAAATGGTAGAGAAGGCCATATCTATTCAAAAACACATTAGAGCATCTCATTGTCCAAAAACAGTTATGCTGAGAATAGATGAAGAGGCATATAGTTTAATGTGGGTTACAAGGAGTTTCTATGAATATCTCCCTAGAAGAGAGTAATGAGATTTGAAAAAAAGGGAATGTTTATTCCAAGGTATATCTGTCCTTTTAAAATTCTTGATCATGTTGTGAATGTGGCTTATAGATTTCCGCTTCCACCAAAACTATCTCAACTTCATGTTGTGTTTTATATATCTATTATAAAAAAGTTAATACCTAATACATCACATTTGTTAAACTCTAAAGTTTTACGATTTGATCTAGATGATTCTTATGAAGAATAAACAATTGAGATAATGGATCATCGTGAAAATGTTCTATGAAAAAATACCACTCACTTTGTTATAGTTTTATGTTTAAAAAAAATTGTGGAAGCTATGTGGAACATGAGGATGTGATAAGGTAGATTTATCCTCATCCATATGTATCTATGTGTTGAATTCAGAGGGTGAAATTCAGTTTAAGTGGGGTAGAATGTAACACTCATATGTTTTTATGAAATATTTTTTTATAAAATTTTAATTCTACAATAGCTTTCATTGCATGCATTTGTGAGTTTAAATGACCCACGACACACCATTAGTATATCTTTTAAATTATTACATATCAATTATTATATCAGGGATAAATATAACTAACTAATGAAAATGTATGGTTAATTTATTAGCTTCAAATTACTTATGAAAAATATAATCCAAATAAATTGTAAGGGATATTTTTATTTATTTTGTAAAAAAATTATGATAATTACAATTTGATAATGATATTAAAAAATATTTATGTTATATATTTAATAAAATATTTGTAATCTTCATCCAATAGATTTTTTAGTCATTGGATGTTAATAAACCCTATTTTATATATAAAAACATCTATTTTTCAGAATAATAATAATACGACCTTTTAATGGAAAACCTATTTTAAATTAAAATGTTGACACATTAATAACATTTATATGAAAATATTAAATTTTTATTTTGAATCAGGATATAAATATTTACTCTTTATGGATTTTTATTTATTTTTTTGATAACATTCATGTTTTGATGAATAGAAAAAATATACTATATTTTAATTGAAAAAAATCATAAAAAAATATATATTGTAAAATTAGATTATTTAATGATATTAAATAATATGTAGTTTATATTTTTACGAATTTATATAATTTTGGTCATTGGAATTAATTTTAAATTTAATTTAGATATAAAAACATATCAATATATTTCAATATTTAATCTTTTAGAACTCATTTTTTCATTTCGATAATGGGATTAGTTTTAAATTAGTTATTGGAAATTATTTATTGTAAATATTTATAAATATATTCCATATTTTCCATCATTAGGATCAAATTGTGTAAATATTGTTCTTTTATTTTTTGTAATTATATATAGTTAGATCAGTAATTTTTTATTAATACGATAAAGGGGTAAATCAAGTAATTATGGAAAAAATAATATTACAAAATTACCGTAAAAATTTTCCTAACAAAAATATATGGTTTTTTTCAAACTAAATCATACTTTTATTAATTTGGTCCCTTTTGGAATCCACATGGTTGAGATTAGGACATTTAATTTATTTTATTCTGCAAACAACAACTTTAGTGCTTTATGGGGCGATCTAGATGTAGGATCGAAATATAATATGAGATGCTCAATATACAAGAGGGGGGTGAATTGTATACTTTAAAATTTCCTTTGGAACCTTTAATGTTAGTTAAGAATAACTATGTTTTCCTTAAGCAAAGGAAAGGGCTATGTTTAACAAAGTTAAACTAGGCAAATTCACAACACCTCTAACACCGAACTGAACTTGGAAACTGATTCCAAAAATAGGTTCCGGAAATATGGTTCCGGAATTTGAAACTTAACAAAAGTTACAATATGTGATTCTACCTTAAAGCGTATAGAATCTAAACTAATCAAAGTACAAGTAAGGAAGTATAAGAAAGTTATACTTTCCTTATATTACAAAATACAGTGGAATAAAAACAAGTAGTAAAACTACTAGTAACGAGATATAAGTCTTTTAACCCAAAGAGAAGGGTATCCAACAACCTTGGATAAAGGTCCCTTGATTTATACTTTCAAGCAAGTCTGTCTTACCCACACCAGGGTAAGCCCTCGATACGAAGATCGGTGTCTCTGTCTTGCTATCCCCGCAAGCCCTCAACTTCAAGGTAGTTGGCAACCTCTGTCTTCCTCAGCAAGAAATCCCTCGATCTTTAAGGTAGTCGGCACCTCTGTCTTCCTATCCCCATAATCCCTCTAATGTAATCACCAACATTTGGAGTCGCACAAAGCTTTGAGAGTTAATACGAGTCTCTCTCTCTCTAGAAATCACTTCAACAGCATGTATGCACAAAGTCCAAATTGTTCATCCATCCGTTGCGAGCTTTTTTAAATGAGCTCCTATTTATAGGTAAGGTCGGCTCCTTCTCCAACGGTTATATATTCCTTAAAGATCGGAGGGACTTGTACATGTGTCACTTAGAAAACGGTTAGTTTATAACAAAATGGACGACATCGTTTTATAACAACACAAGTGTAACAGAATGTATGACATCGTTTTAAACTCTAACATAAAAGTTTGGAATGAAAACTTCGGAGTGAAAGTTCGGAGTGAAATGAAAATAATAAAGAGTAGACAAATTATAGAAATATAAGCAATATAAAAGTTCGGAGTCTAACAAAGATATTTTTCGGAGTCTAAATTAATTCAGAGTGTATAAAACAAAGATACTCAAATTCTGTTTAATAGGTGAATTCGGAATAGGAATTCGTCATCAGAAATCGTAATGAGAATTCATTATTGGGATTCGTAATGAGAATTCATCACCAGAATTCGTAATGAGATTTCGGAATGAGATTTCTTCATTAGAATTCGTAATGAGAATTCTTCATTAGAATTCGTAATGGGAATTCGGAATGAGATTTCTTCATTAGAATTCGTAATGAGAATTCTGAATGAGATTTCTTCATTAGAATTCGTAATGAGAATTCTTCATTAGAATTCGTAATGGGAATTCGGAATGAGATTTCTTCATTAGAATTCGTAATGAGAAATCTTCTTCAGAATTCGTAATGAGAATTATTCTTCAGAATTCATATCCTGAACCTGGAATAGAACTTAGTCAGAGATCATATCCGGAATGCGGAATGAGACTTCCTTATAGTTCTTTATCCAGAATCCGAATACTAAACAGAATTCTTTATATCAAATATTTAATGATTCCGAGAAAATGAATCTGAATCTCATACTTAAGAAAAATATGGATGAAAATATGATAAGGATAATTTTTCTTATAAAAGCCATTTTCCTTAAGAAAGCAATTTTCCTTATAAAAGAAATTTTCCTTAAAGATAAGGTGTTTGTGATTTTCAAAACAAGAAGAAATGGAAAAGAAGAAATGGAAAAGTCATAAGGAAAACCTTATTGACTCAACAATCTCCCCCTTTTGGGAAAGCACAAACATCCTTACGAAAAAGCTATTCTAAGAAAAAAAACATTATGGCTTATCTCCCTTTGTTTTAGAGATATTGATGAATACGACTAACTCCCCCTTAGGCTTTGAAACTCTAAGGATCGTATTCAGATTTCCGGAGTGATAGAAAAGAATGACTTCTTTAAGAAAAATCTCCCCCTTAACAAACTCTTATTAGAGTTCTTTTTCCTTGGGAATTTTTTCTTTCTCCCCCTTTGATAAACTCTTATTAGAGTTCTTCTTTTTCTTAAGGATCTTTTCCTTCTCCCCCTTTGTGATTTTCAAAAAGAATTGGAAGGAATGGAAAAAACTTAACAAAGTACCTGAGATATTAGTAATGACAACAAAAAGAAACAAGAGACACAATTTTCATTAAAATTTGTAATCTCAACAACAAAAAAAATTACAACAAAAAAATCGGATTTGGTTATTTCGGATCTTTTTCTTTAGACATGAGGCCCTTTAGAATAGTCTTGATTTTCTTGAGGTCTTTATGATCTTCTTCGGATTGCTTCTCTAAGACCACTATTCTTCCGGATTGAGCTTCAATTATTTCTTCCTGAGCCTTCAACTTTTCTTCCTGAGGTTTCATCTTCTCTTCCTGAGCCTTCATCCTTTCTTCAAAATCGATCCGATGATCTCTTTCAAATTTCCAATTTTGAGAAACGGAATTGAGCTTCCAATTCAGATCTCTCACTTCCTGAATCCGAATGTTCTTTTCCTCTGTCAACTTTTCTTCAAAGGATGCAGTCAGCTCATTAATCTTCTTGTCCTCGGTTTCAAAGGCATCCTTAACATTATCATGAAACTCATCGAAAAGCCTCATCTCTTCTACAGTCTTCTTAGACCAGCTTGTCATCCTCTTGCAAGATCTTTTATGAGCTTCGTAACCAATAAAGAAGTTTTTGAACTGGGCTTCAATCTCAACACACTTATCCATAACCATGGATACGGAGTCTGTTTTCTGATTCAACGCATGTTGGAGCATCTGGCATCGTGAATCAATACTTGAGAAGGTCGGAATGGTTCCCACCAACTTCTTCAAAGACTAAACAACAATGTCATGCCCCAACGAAGATGACTCCGAATCTGAAATCTTGCTCGGAGAGTTTTCTTCCTCAATCAGTTCCAAATTCCTCTTAGAAGAACTACCAGCTGCCTTTCTCATCCTCTTTTCTGAACTCGGGGTATCAGCAAGAATTTGTTTCCCTTTATCTTGTTTCGGAATTGAAACATGTTCCGGAGTTTTCTTCTCACTATCAGAAACTTGTACAATAAAATCTTCCTCATCAGCAACTTCCTGAATAGCATCCTCTACGTTTTTCATCTGAGAAATATCATGTAAAAGTTGTTCTTCTTCTCCATGATAGGCAACTTCTTCTTCTCCTTTCTCTTCTTCCATTGCAGGAGTAACTAGCTTCGAAGATTCAGCTTCTGAAGTCTGGAGTGATAAGTGTTCTGAAGGAGTTCCCTTGTACTCATCTACTTGTTTTAGCACATCTCCTGTCTCACCACTTCCTTCAGCAGCCTCTTCAACTTGTTCCACTTGCTCTACTTCCTCAGTATTAGAAGCAACAGCCTGTTCCGGAGCAACGAGATTTCTTCCTGGAGTCTCAGGTAGAGATTCCAGGGAGAGAGATCTCGGAACTGGAATAGTTGCTGAAACCATTTCGTTGAACTTCAACAACGCTTGGACTACCTCAGCTTCTGACATTTTCTTCTTAAGCTTCTTTTCCTTATCTTGTTTATCAAGCTCATCAGCAGTTTTCTCCTTCAAAGCTTTAGCCTCTGCAGGGTCCAGTCCGAACTGCGGATCCCCTTCTTTCCTCTTCTCTTTGTCAGCTCTCCACTTTGTAACAACCTCATCAGGATAGGCTTTCTTCTTCTTAGGCTTTGGAGGTGCGGAATGGACTTCCTTAGACTTAGGATTTTCTGCTTGTTCTTCCACTTCTTTCAGCTTTCTCTTTCTTACTGGCTTAGATGATTCCGGATCAGCAACTTTCGGAGCCACTTCTTCTTGAGGAGGTAGATCAATAAACTTTCCAGACTTCTTTTCAAAAGCTATATTCAATCTTTTAAGAGTGCCATCGCTGAGCAGCATGATCTTGCAAACATTCGGCTTAGATTTGCAAGCCTCCTTGAAAGACTCAAAGCATCGAACAATTAACTTGGAGAGGATTGCTGGATACATAATAATCTGAGCTCTCAGATTCCCCTTCTTCAAATTTTCAATATTAAGAAGAATATGCTTCATCAAGTTAAACATCCTTAGATTTATCAAGAAATCTAAGATATAGATCTCACTTTTCTTCAAGCTGTCCTTATCACCTTTTCTCGGTACGATAAGTCCTTGCACCCATAATTCCAGAATCCGGATGTTTGTTGATAGAGTTGCAATCTTCGGAGCCTTGTCATCAGCCAATCCGAGAGTTTCTAAGGCCTTTTCCTTGTTGAAACTACCCATAGAGTCTGGCAACACGTGCGAAATAAACTCGGCTTCTCCTTCATAAGATAATCCTACCAAGCTTGCAGCCTTGGTGTAAAAAAGCTTATATGTCTTGCCATACGATTTGAAAGAAAACTTCCCTCTATCATCTTCCTTAAAGAAAGAAACTGATTCATAAAATTCGACAAGTAAATCAGAATATACTTCATCTTGGTTCCCGGTTTTAGATACCGCAATATCCTCCCAGCCGTTCAACTTGATGTTCTTTGAGATGATAGAATCGTAATTGTTGAAGAAAACCAGATGAACTAACCTTTCTCTGTAAACTAACCATTGAGAAATAGGCTTGGTTGAAGACATTTCTTGAGATGCTAACTCCGCAGACATTCGGATTAGAAGTTCTCTGGGAAGTTCGGAACGGAGAAGACTGAGGTTCGGAATGGCCTTAAATCAGAGAGACAGAGATTCAGGACGCGAGAGCTTTGAAATCGATGTGGGACGTGTAATTGGGTTCCCTTTATATAGGCAACGAGATGACGGTTGAACTTCCACGGTTGATCTAACAGTTTAGAATAAGATGAGATCAGATCTGACGGTTGAAAACGTGAATCCAATCTTTTTGAGGTTTTTATTAAGAAAAAGAGTTAAGAAAACTGAAATCCGAAAACATAATACAAGAAACTACCAGTAAGTAAAATATGAATACGAAAACTTGAGTAAGGAAATCATACCTTTCGGATTGGCTTAGGGGATTATTCGTAATGGCAGATTTCGCAAAAAAAATTTAAAAAAATACTTAGTATGAAAAACTCAATACGAAAACCACATTAAGAAACTTTCATTACGGAAACTTCAGTACGAAAAATAAACTTAAAACATCAATACTAAAAACATAGTACGAGAAATATATTACAAATTTTGAAATCGAAAAACTTATTATGGAAGATTTAGTGTGAAATTTCCCTTATGAAAATACCAGTATGAAAATTTTCCATTCCAGAAATTTTCTGTAACACCCCGAGCTTCCACGATACGCCTCTCTTTCAATAATGCAATAGCTTGCATTATACGCAAGTTCGAGTTCTAACACACCACAACTAATCAAAGTAGCCGTTATGAATAGTAATAACCACTTTTTAAAATTATAGAAATTTTATATTTAAAAATGGACTTCATTTTTGGATTCGGAATATCGAAATTAGCCTATGTTGATTTTTTGGTATTTTTCTGAGAACTTCTAATTTTTTATGAATAGTGAAAAATTATTTAAAACAACTTTTTTAATCAAAATATTTTATTGTGATAAATTATACTATTTAGTGGTTTTAAGGTATAATTAGAATATATTTTTACCATTTTATCCAATGGTGGTCATTATAATTAATTTAACATTGAAATTGGCCATAAACAATTGCCAATCTTTTGATATAAATTGTTTCTTAAAAACATGCTATTTGTCGTAACAGCGGGAATTAATTATAAAATTAATTAATGCAACTTATATGTTTGGAATTTTGTAAAATAGACATCATTTTTTAATTCGGAATATCAATTATAGCTTAGGGTAAAATTTTGGCCTTGTTCTGAAAAACTTCAATTTTTGATGAATAGTGAAACCACTAAGTGGTAGTTAAATAACTGATTTTTCGTTTAAATGAAATATTACCACTTATGTGATTTGATTTTCAAAAATCCGACATACATGGTTGTCATTAAGAAGTAAAATGTGGTTCAATGAAATTAAAATAATTTTTTGGTGAATAGTAACTTTTAAGTTCTTAATCACGATTAGAGGTAATTAGTGTAGTTTAAGGTACAAATAATGTTTTAATAATATGAGATTAGCATGACACTTGTCCTACTCATATTGGATGAGTAATGGCCGACCAAGACAACCCATGGGTCAACTTGGGGACCCCATGGAGCCACTTTAGTTGGAAAATGACATTAATATATATTTATTTAATGTTAAAATTAAATTGACACAAACATGAGTTGTTTTACTAAAACAGTTTTTAAGTGGGGTTACAAAAGTCCAAATTTTGATTATAAATATTCATTAGAAAGATAAAAAGATTTCCTACATCATAGTATTTTGTTTTTAATTTTTAGACATTAAATAAAGTAAATTATTTATGACATCATGATGATGCAGTGATGAACTCATTATTTAACGATTTAAATAAAATGGGAAGATAATGCAAAATACAAGGATTACACTTGTCCAAAGCCAATTGGATGAGGAGATTTCGAAACCTTATCACCTTATCCTTGCATTATATATGTTTGTGACCTTTAGAATCCGAAAAGCATTGTTAAATAATGTAACATTTCAATCTTTCCGAAAGTGCCCCTCCTCTCCACTTATAAAAGGCCCCCACCTCTCCCACCTTATTCACACATTCAAGCCATTTGGATCGGCCAAACTCTGCCCAACTAATCTCCAAACATCCCTATCTTACTCCTAGATGCAATAATTTGGGCAGAACTCTTCCCAAGGAAGCCTTTGGCTCAAATCAAAAAGAGTTACCCGATTTTGAGGTAATGTCTTCTCTAATGTTGTTTTGTTTTATTTTTCTTCTCCAACCCCCTAAACTCTTTCTATTCATTTCTTTTGTAACAAAATCAGTATCCTCAATATACTAGGATGTTGTTATAAGAAGTATTAGAGCTACACTTACACACACCTACATATAATGGTTAAAGAACATACGGTTTCTGTGGATGGCGAATTTCTGCCTCACGAAATGATGATTGTTCAACACTCATATAACACCTTCAAAGGTGGCCATTAAGATGTCACTATTTTTATATATAATATATAATATGTTTAAGTTTTACTTATGCTTCTGTATTTCTCATTTATGGAATACTTTATGATTTCCATTATGGGTAAAACGCGATAATTTCATTTTAGGAAGTGCGGACTACCGCCCCCTCAAAGTGATTTGAATCGTTAATGCCATATGTGGGATGTATAAAGGATGGAGTAAATGGTATTATACACTATATTATACTGTAATTATATTATAAATTTATATCATTATGATTTCATTCCATTAAATACGAAATAGAAATGAAAGTAGCGTTCATGCGTACGTACGGCTTACCGTCTCCATGAACGGTGCATTTCATTTCTTACCTCTAAATGTTACGTGACATTATGAATGAATGTATATACTGTATATATATGATATATATGACATCTAAATCATTAATATAATTCTGGATATAATGGATATTCTACCACATGAACAACTTGTAATTATAAGAAGTTTATTGTTGACTCAAGTACCAAAGATCGACAAAACGACCGTTATTAACTTAAATAATTAAATAATGTTCATAACATGGTAATAAGGGATATAAAAGGAATAATGAACATGGAAAAGGTTCTTAAGTAAATAGAAATTAACTCTAGTTTATTATTCAGGAGGTTAAAGAACGGTCGAGTCAGGACAAGACGCAAGGTAAGGGAATTTCTTAACCCAACTTCCATTCTTTGGGTTAATCTCCTACTTTCAAATTATGTCATGATATTATTATGTCCTATTCTTTATTTTTACTTTCTTTATGTGTACCTATAGTTAATACACATAATAGATATATTTTATTTTAAAAATGAACTTTTAAGGACTTCGTCTCAATCCCCTTTCATTGAGGCATATTTGGTTTTATACACAACTTTCTTTTATACGGTGTATTAACCCCTTTGACTTTTACGTTTATTCAAAAGGAATCTTTTTTTATACGAAGAATTTTACTAAACGACAAAAAGGGAATGTTTTTCTTTCCGTCCTTATGCGGCGACAACGACTTCTCCGCCGCCGTGACCATTATTTGAGTTTCGGCTTCCTCTACAAGCCATCACTTTTTTTAATGAAAAATAAATACAAAGTTTTAACTTTCTTTTATTTTGGTATTGAAAATGGTTTTGAAAGTATTTTTATTATATCAATGTGTTGTATTTATATCTTGTGATTGAAATGTGGAACTGTTATGTTTCCTTTAGGCATGTTTTATGTGATACGATTATGTTATGGTTTATGATATGTTTAAACCTATTCATATGAGGAATGCATTGGACTTAATAAGTGACGGGTGGAGCCCTCTATAGCTCCTCGATGCATCGGCAGGTCTCATGAGACAAACTAGTGTCTTGGTACGAGGCCTTGACAAAATCTTATTTGTGGTCTTGGCACGAGGCCTTGGCTACGTGGTTATGATAGTCTGGCATTATGCATTCCATCATTATGAAAGTGGTTATTAATATTGCATGTGATTATTCGACCAGTAGAATATCCATGTGAATAAGTAAATGGCATTATCTCATTTTACTTTTGCCATATTATGTTGCAGTTCATGTTTGAAAGGATTTTGTTTTAGTTATACTTTGCCTTAAATGCTTATGTTTATTTATGAATGCTTCCGCAATATTGTTAACCTTACTGAGCATCCGAGCTCACCCCTTTCAACGTTTTAATATTTTCCAGGATGTGAAGAAGTATTTTATGAATGACCTGCAGGGATAGTCCGAAGAGGATAGAAGTGTGGACTATGGAGACTATGTTATTGTAGTTTTTCACTTTATGATGTAATGTAAGACTTATGAATGTATCTAGTGTTTCCAAGGCTACTAAACTAATCGGTCTTTCGAGACTTGATCTTTTGTGATCATGCCAATGTACGAAGTAATGCACCGACTCTGGGTAGCTGGGGTCGGGGCGTTACAGTTGGTATCAGAGGCAGTTTAGTACTAACCTTGGAAGCTAGATTTAGATAAACTCTGATTAGAGCACATAGCCCAAAGATAGACTTTGAGGATTAGTATAGAAGAACTTCCTAGAATTTTTTTATTGTAGAGATTTTGTGAGTTTTCCGAGCAACACATCCCTGTCTGGATACGAGCAAGTAGAGGCGGCTCTGGCATAGATGTACCTAGGGGTAAAACCCGAAAACACCGCTTTGAGCTAGACTCGAATGGGAACTGGTGCACGACAACGGGCCTTGCTGCACTCTTGGTTATGACACTCCCGGGGGATATGCTTAGGATAATTCCCATTTTCATTACAAACCACTATGAAAGGTTATGAGTATATACTTCCTCAAATAAAACTTTTTTATGATTATGGATTATATCCATAAATAGTTCAATTTATGTTAAGTATTTTACATGTATGGAATTACGTATTTTGATTCATAAACTGATCTAGTTTATGCAATTGTTTAGAAATGGCCCCTAGTGGAAGAAATGGAAACTGTATCAATGCACGAACTCCGTGTAGGGATTGCCGTCCTGCTCAAGATAATTATTGTGGATCTGGAGATACAACTGGTGTTGATCAACTTAATACCATACTGGGACAACTCACTCAGGTTATGAATAATAACCTTACTCGTATGGAGCACCCTGATCCACAACGTGGAGGATCAATGTTAGATCGATTCATGAGGCAACAACCACCAACGTTCAATGGGAGTACAAATCCCTTAGTGGCCGAGCAATGGATAAATTCCCTAGAGAAAATATTTCAGGCTTTGGGGAGCAGTGAAAGGGAAAAAGTTATCATGGCAGTTTACCGCCTCACTGGAGATGCTGATCAATGGTGGTCATTGATTCAAAACATGAAGGAAGATGATGAAGTATCGAATATGGAATGGAGGGAGTTCAAAGAGTTTTTCTTAGAAAAATACTTTCCTCGTGACCATCGAGCAGATATGGAAAGGCAATTTCTGAGTCTGAGGCAGAAGGAGGATGAGAATGTCGCAAAGTATGAGGCTAACTTTACAAGGTTAGCGAGGCATGCTTCTGATTATATACGTAACCCAAGAAGTAAGATTGATCGTTTCTTTGATGGGTTAAAACCATTTATCCGTCGAGCTTTAGTATCACAATCTTTCTCAACATATGAAGATATTGTCTCGTGTGCTATCAAGACAGAAAAGGAATTCTCTAAGTCTTATGACAACAAAGTAAAGCAAGAGAATAAGAGAATGGTGGAACAAGAAACGGATAAAGGCAAAAAGGGAAAGAAGGATTTTCCATTATGTGATAGTTGTGGGAAGAATCACCCTGGTGCTTGCCTAAAAGGAATGGGAGTTTGTTATAAATGTGGAGAAAAAGGTCACCAGGCGCGTGATTGTAAGGGAAAGAAAGAGGCTATCAATGTTGAATGCTACAATTGTAGAGAAATGGGTCATCATGCAAATGAATGTCCTAAGCGTCAAGGAAACTTACCTCAGAAAAGGCCAAGGGATCAAGGCCAATCTTATGCTGTGACTACAGTTGAAGCGGAATAATTATTGTATTTGTGTTTTTGGACTCAAGAACTAGATTATGGTTATAAGAATAATGTGATATATATAAGGATTGTACTGCAGTACATGTTGTTTTCAGTAAGGTTTTAATATGATGAAGGTAATTATATTTTTATTATGTGACAATAAGAGAAACTTTACTTTGTTTGGGGAATCTGAGGTTACAATTGATTTTGGAATCTAACGACCCTTTAGAGAAAGTCTGGACGGAGGTATTTTGGATAACTATAAAGGTTGGAATGGATTAAGTTGATCTTTGGATAGTATTGTTTAAGGTTAAAACATTTATGAATATTATTTTTGGAATAGTATGGTACTATATTTTTAGGAAAAGGACAACCTGCAGGGTGGGGCATAACCCGTCGCGTCGGACAAAGCTGCAGGAATCGAACCCACAACCATAGTGCGACAAGCCTTTATTTCCTACCACTAGCCTACAGGAAGTACCTGGTTATTACAAAATAATTTTACTAATCTAAATTGTATGTGTTAACATTTGGAACCTTATACAATTAGGAAAATTATAATATTTTTGGGCTCTATTATCTTTATGAGTGAAAGGTGTGTTGAAGGTTGAAACTCTAATTGTCAGGAATAAATATATATATACCTATCTGTTATTCAATGAATAAATTAATACTTAAACTTTAGTAAAGGGATATTAGAACAAAAAATGTGGTATCCTAATACCTTATGTCTTGTTGAACTGATGATATTTTAAATCAACATAGATTGAAGGCTTTGAGGCCCTCAATTTGACAGTTGATTGTGATTGATGACCTCAATCACTCCCTATGAATATTTACGTTTTTCCTCCAATTATATGTCTCTAATTGCCACCAATGTTCTCCTAATCGAGATCATAATTGGGTGGTGACTTTTTCATTTCCCTTTCCCTCTTATTAAGGCTAAATTTTATTAACCTTATTTCCGATGTGGGTTTTCCACAAAGGTATTTTCTATTTTCAACCTCTTATTTTCAAAGAAAAATATCAAATTGCGAGGACACAATTTATTGAAGGAGGGTAGAATGTAACACCCCGAGCTTCCACGATACGCCTCTCTTTCAATAATGCAATAGCTTGCATTGTACGCAAGTTCGAGTTCTAACACACCACAACTAATCAAAGTAGCCGTTATGAATAGTAATAACCACTTTTTAAAATTATAGAAATTTTATATTTCAAAATGGACTTCATTTTTGGATTCGGAATATCGAAATTAGCATATGTTGAAATTTTGGTATTTTTCTGAGAACTTCTAATTTTTTATGAATAGTGAAAAATACTTTAAAACAACTTTTTTAATAAAAATAATTTATTGTGATAAATTATACTATTTAGTGGTTTTATGGTATAATTAGAATATATTTTTACCATTTTATCCAATGGTGGTCATTAGAATTAATTTAACATTGAAATTAGACATAAACAATTGCCAATCTTTTGATATAAATTGTTTCTTAAAAACACGCTATTTGTCGTAACAGCGGGAATTAATTATAAAATTAATTAATGCAACTTATATGTTTTGAATTTTGTAAAATAGACATCATTTTTGAATTCGGAATATCAATTATAGCTTAGGGTAAAATTTTGGCCTTGTTCTGAAAAACTTCAATTTTTGATGAATAGTGAAACCACTAAGTGGTAGTTAAATAACTGATTTTTCGTTTAAATGAAATATTACCACTTCTGTGATTTTATTTTCAAAAATCCGACATACATGGTTGTCATTAAGAAGTAAAATGTGCTTCAATGAGATTAAAATAATTTTTTGGTGAATAGTAACTTTTAAGTTCTTAATCGCGATTAGAGGTAATTAGTGTAGTTTAAGGTACAAATAATGTTTTAATAATATGAGATGAGCATGAAACTTGTCCTACTCCTATTGGATGAGTCGTGGCCGACCAAGACAACCCATGGGTCAGCTTGGGGACCCCATGGAGCCACTTTAGTTGGAAAATGACATTAATATATATTTATTTAATGTTAAAATTAAATTGACACAAACATGAGTTGTTTTACTAAAACAGTTTTTAAGTGGGGTTACACAAGTCCAAATTTTGATTATATAATTCATTAGAAAGCTAAAAAGATTTCCTACATCATAGTGTTTTTTTAATAATTTTTAGACATTAAATAAAGTAAATTATTTATGACATCATGATGATGCAGTGATGACCTCATTATTTAACGATTTAAATAAAACGGGAAGATAATGCAAAATCCAAGGATTACACTTGTCCAAAGCCAATTGGATGAGGATATTTCGAAACCTTATCACCTTAGCCTCGAATTATATAAGTTTGGGACCTTTAGAATCCGAAAATCATTGTGAAATAATGTAACATTTCAATCTTTCCAAAAGTGCCCCTCCTCTCCACTTATAAAAGGCCCCCACCTCTCCCACCTTATTCACACCTTCAAGCCATTTGGATCGGCCAACCTCTGCCCAAATACTCTCCCAACATCCCTCTCTTACTCCTAGAAGCCTTAATTTGGGCAGAACGCTTCCCAATGAAGCCTATGGCTCCAATCAAAAAGAGTTACCCGATTTTGAGGTAATGTCGTCTCTAATGTTGTTTTGTTTTATTTTTCTTCTCCAACCCCCTAAACTCTTTCTATTCATTTCTTTTGTAACAAAACCATTATCCTCAATATACTAGGATGTTTTTATAAGAAGTATTAGAGCTACACTTTCACACACCTACATCTAATGGTTAAAGAACATACGGTTTCTGTGGATGGCGAATTTCAGCCTCACGAAACGATGATTGTTCAACACTCATATAACACCTTCAAAGGTGGCCATTAAGATGTCACTATTTTTATATATGATATATAATATGTTTATATTTTACTTATTCTTCTGTATTTCTCATTTATGGCATACTTTATGATTTCCATTATGGGTAAAACGCGATAATTTCATTTTAGGAAGTGCGGACTACCGCCCCCTCAAAGTGATTTGAATCGTTAATGCCATATGTGGGATGTATAAAGGATGGAGTAAATGGTATTATACACTATATTATACTGTAATTATATTATAAATTTATATCATTATGATTTCATTCCATTAAATATGAAATAGAAATGAAAGTAGCGTTCATGCGTACGTACGGCTTACCGTCTCCATGAACGGTGCATTTCATTTCTTACCTCTAAATGTTACGTGACATTATGAATGAATGTATATACTGTATATATATGATATATATGACATATAAATCATGAATATAGTTCTGGATATAATGGATATTCTACCACATGAACAACTTGTAATTATAAGAAGTTTATTGTTGACTCAAGTACCAAAGATCGACAAAACGACCGTTATTAACTTAAATTATTAAATAATATTCATAACATGGTAATAAGGGATATAAAAGGAATAATGAACATGGAAAAGGTTCTTAAGTAAATAGAAATTAAATCT
Organism: Viscum album; assembly: GCA_963277665.1. Classification (NCBI taxonomy): domain Eukaryota; kingdom Viridiplantae; phylum Streptophyta; class Magnoliopsida; order Santalales; family Viscaceae; genus Viscum; species Viscum album. Next base: position 67,706,890 of record OY728139.1, read on the forward strand.
AGTTTATTATTCAGGAGGTTAAACAACGGTCGAGTCAGGACAAGACGCAAGGTAAGGGAATTTCTTAACCCAACTTCCATTCTTTAGGTTAATCTCCTACTTTCAAATTATGTCATGATATTATTATGTCCTATTTTGTGTTTTTACTTTCTTTATGTGTACCTATAGTGAATACACATAATAGATCTATTTTATTTTAAAAATGAACTTTTAAGGACATCGTCTCAATCCCCTTTCATTGAGGCATATTTGGTTTTATACACAACTTTCTTTTATACGGTGTATAAACCCCTTTGACTTTTACGTTTATTCAAAAGGAATATTTTTTTATACGAAGCATTTTACTAAATGACAAAAAGGGAATGTTTTTCTTTCCGTACTTATGCGGCGACAATGACTTCTCCGCCGCCGTGACCATTATTTGAGTTTCGGCTTCCTCTACAAGCCATCACTTTTTTTTAATGAAAAATAAATACAAAGTTTTAACTTTCTTTTATTTTGGTATTGAAAATGGTTTTGAAAGCATTTTTATTATATCAATGTGTTGTATTTATATCTTGTGATTGAAATGTGGAACTGTTATGTTTCCTATATGCATGTTTTATGTGATACAATTATGTTATGGTTTATGATATGTTTAAACCTATTCATATGAGGAATGCATTGGACTTAATATGTGATGGGTGGAGCCCGCTATAGCTCCTCGATGCATCGGCAGGTCTCATGAGACAAACTAGTGTCTTGGCACGAGGCCTTGACAAAATCTTATTTGTGGTCTTGGCACGAGGCCTTGGCTACGTGGTTATGATAGTCTGGCATTATGCATTCCATCATTTTGAAAGTGGTTATTAATATTGCATGTGATTATTCGACCAGTAGAATATCCATGTGAATAAGTAAATGGCATTATCTCATTTTACTTTTGCCATATTATGTTGCAGTTCATGTTTGAAAGGCTTTTGTTTTAGTTATACATTGCCTTAAATGCTTATGTTTATTTATGAAAGCTTCCGCAATATTGTTAACCTTACTGAGCATCCGAGCTCACCCCTTTCAATGTTTTAATATTTTCCAGGATATGAAGAAGTATTTTATGAATGACCTACAGGGATAGTCCGAAGAGGATAGATGTGTGGACTATGGAGACTATGTTATTGTAGTTTTTCACTTTATGATGTAATGTAAGACTTATGAATGTATCTAGTGTTTCCAAGGCTACTAAACTAATCGGTCTTTCGAGACTTGATCTTTTGTGATCATGCCAATGTTACGAAGTAATGCACCGACTCTGGGTAGCTGGGGTCGGGGTGTTACATTTTCAGTATGAATACTTCCATTCCAGAAGTATTCTGTGCGAAAATATCCATTCTGGAAAATTGTAGTTCCGGAAGTTCCATTCCGGAAATCTTCATTTTGAAAATAAAATTTTGAAATTTTTTTAAATATAAACAATCAAATGTACTCCCCCTATGAAAAGGAGTTTATTACTGTAAGGAGATTTTTTCAACAGAAAGTTATTTAAGAAAGATTACCTTACGGTTATCATTCCTAACTTCTGTTTAATATATTCCAATCTATCAGAAGGCAAACCTTTTGTGAAAATATCAATAAGTTGATCTTGCTTTATGATAAACTGAAGAATAATATCTCTTTTAAGTGTGTGATCCCTAAGAAAGTGATGCCTAATATCTATGTGTTTTACACGAGAGTGATGTGCAGGGTTTTTACTTAGGGCAATGGAACTTGTGTTATCACACAAAATTTGAGTTTTAGTAAAACTAAAGCCATAGTCTGTGAGTGTGTGTTGCATCCACAACACTTGTGCACAACAACTTCCAACTGCTACATATTCGGCTTCAGCAGTGGAGAGTGCTACAGAATGTTGCTTCTTGCATGACCAAGATACTAATGAATCTCCTAAGAAATGACAAGTTCCGGATGTACTTTTCCTATCCATTCTACATCCACCAAAGTCAGCATCAAAAAAGATTTTTAGAACAAAATCATTTCCAGAAGTATAAAATAATCCTAGATCCATGGTTCCCTTAATGTAGCGAAAAATTCTTTTTACTGCCTTTAAGTGAGATTCCTTAGGATTGGATTGATATCTTGCACATAAGCATACTGAAAACATTAAGTCCGGTCGACTAGCTGTTAAATAAAGTAGACTTCCTATCATACCTCTAAATGATGTTTGATCTACCGGTTTCCCAGCTTCATCAAGATCTAAAGAGTTTGAGGTACCAATGGGAGTACTTATACTCTTAGTGTTGTCATACCATACTTTTTAAGAAGATCTTTAATATACTTATGTTGAGATATGTAGGTCCCTTCTGGTTTTTGAGAAATTTGAAAACCAAGGAAAAATGTTAACTCACCCATCATACTCATTTCAAACTCAGATTTCATTAGACTAGCGAAAGAGTCAGTCAAAGATTGCTGAGTTGAACCAAATATAATGTCATCAACATAAATTTGAACAATCAAAACATTTTTCTTATCTTTCTTTATAAAAAGGGTTGGATCTACATTTCCCTTAACATTGTTATTTCGAAGCAAAAATCCAGTAAGTCTATCATACCATGCTCGTGGGGCTTGTTTAAGGCCATACAAAGCTTTGGTAAGTCTAAAAACATGATCTGGATGTTTTGTATCTTCAATGCCAGGAGGTTGTTCAACAAAAACTTCCTCTTGAACATAACCGTTATGAAAATCACATTTCACATCCATTTGATAATGTTTGAAATTAAAGAATGCTGCAAAAGCAAGTAGAATACGGATAGATTCAAGTCTAGCTACTGGAGCATAGGTTTCTTCATAGTCTATTCCTTCTTGCTGATTATAGCCTTTAGCAACAAGTCTAGTTTTATTTCTAACAATGGATCCATTTTCATCACATTTATTTCTGAAAACCCATTTTACTCCAATAACAGAAGTTTCCTTAGGTCTTTCAACCAAGGTCCAGACTTTATTCCTTTCGAATTCATTTAGTTCATCTTGCATTGCTTTGATCCAATCATTATCACCTAAAGCTTCATCAGTGATTTTAGGTTCTAATTGGGAAAGAAATGCGAGATGTTCTACTTCATTTCTTAAGGAACTTCTAGTCCTTACAGGTTGATTTACATCACCAACGATACTATCACTAGGATGATTCTTAAGAAACACCTGATTTGGGTTTTGTAAAACCTGTTCATCAACATAGGGTTGAAAGTCTTCTGGGGTAAATGTTTCAAAAGTATCTTCTAGAACAATTTCCTTATCAGAAGGTTCTTCTATCAAAGGTTGACAATCAGTTTTTGAAAACACATCCGAAGATTTATGTTGAGATGGTTTAAAAACAAAAGGATCAGACTCATCAAATTTCACATGCACTGTTTCCTCAACAGTACAAGTATTTTTATTAAAAACTCTATAAGCCTTAGAGGTTGTGGAATAACCTAAGAAAATCCCTTCATCTGATTTTGGTGCGAATTTATGTAAGTTATCTTTAGTATTCAAAATGAATACTTTGCAACCAAAAACCTTGAAGTAGGAAAGTCTTGGTTTTCTACCATTCCATAACTCATAAGGAGTTTTATTAAGAAAAGGTCTAATCAAAACTCGATTTATAGTATAACAAGCAGTACTTACAGCTTCAGCCCAGAAATGTCTAGTAATAGAATATTCACTCAACATGGTTCTAGTTATCTCTTGAAGAATTCTATTTCTTCTTTCAGCTACATCATTCTGTTGAGGAGTTCTAGGTGCTGAAAAATTGTGAGTAATACCTTTCTTACTACAAAAAGTTTCAAAATCAGAATTTTGAAATTCTCCTCCATGATCACTGTGAATAGTTTTCAATGGAAGGTTTTTATCATTTTTAACTTGAGATCTAAAAATTTTGAAATAAGAAAAAGCTTCAGATTTCTTTGCTAGAAAATAGACCCAAGTAAATCTAGTGTAATCATCAACTAGAACAAACACATAGTATTTGCCTCCAATACTTCCAGTTTGTGTTGGACCAAAAAGATCCATGTGCACCAACTGTAATGCATCAGTTTTTGAGATTTCACCGATTGACTTAAAACTAGATTTATGTTGCTTGCCATATTGACAAGGATCACAAACTTTAGAAGAATCAAATCTAAGCTCCGATAGATCCTTAACAAGTTTCTTCTTCGAGAGTTTACATAGGTTTCTATGGTTATAGTGTCTTTGTCTTCTATTCCATAACCATGAATGATCTTCCATTGCACTTAGGCAAGGTAAATCTTGGCTTCTGAGGTCTTCTAGATTCAAAGTGTAAACATTCTCTTGCCTACTGGCTGAGAGAATAAATTCTTCCTTGGAATTGTGAACTAAACACTTATCATTCCTAAAATTCACAAGGTAAACTTCATCACGTAACTGACTTATGCTAATGAGGTTGTGCTTAAGACCTTTAACAAAAAGAACATTTGAAATCAAGGTTTTTCCTAAAAGAACAATATTACCAATACCAACAATCTCTCCCTTAGCATTGTCTTCGAAAGTTACCTTTCCTCCTTTCATTTTGATAATCTTTTCAAAAAATCTTTTGTTACCAGTCATGTGCCGGGAACATCCACTATCCATGTACCATGTATTGTTGCTGGTACTTTATTTATTTTCCTGAAATCAAGAAGAAAATTAGACTTTCGGAATCCAAACTTGTTTGGATCCGACATTTCCAGACAATAAAATTTTAGGAACCCATATTTTCTTAGAAAAATAAGCATTATGAAAACCTAAGGATTGGGTTTTATTTAAGGAACAATTTTTTGCCCAGTGACCACCACATTGACACTTAGTACAAAATGGGGCACTTTTAGGAACAAAATAATTGTTACTGAAAACAGGTTTTGCATGGGTATAACCAAATCCGGATTTATTTCTTAAAGGTCGTATTTGAGAATACATTTTATCAAAATTTTCCTTACCATGGGTAAAGTTTGATAAACACTTCTTTAAGGAAAAAATTTCGGACTTGAGTTTTACAACCACGTTTTTATCCTCAAAATCATTAGTTTTTGAACTAAAGTTAGGCTCGAAAACATTTTTATTAGAAATTACTTTTTCTAACTCTTTAGAAAGTTTGTTCTTCTCAGAACTTACTTCCTCATGATTTTTTGAAATATTTTCAAAATCAGCATTTTTCTTATCAAGATCTTTAGAAAGATCCGATATCTCTTTAGTCAGAATAGAATTCCTAGAGTTTGCCTTATCAAGTTTCTTATTGAGTTTGGAATTCTCAATCTCAAGAAGTTCAGCAAATCTAGAGACTTCTTCAAAAGTAGGTAAAGTATTTTCCTCATCAGAAGATGATTCTTCATCAGAAGAGTTATAATACTTACTATCATTAGGATTTAAAGAAACATTGGTCAATGATTCAGCATTTCATACCTTAGCCATAAAACAATGATTATCAATAGGCAATCTGGCTATAAGACCAAGATTCTTCTGTCCTGAAGATTCATAATCAGAAGATTCATCTGAAGAGTCACCACCACTGGCACTCCAGGTGTCATTAGCTTTCAGAATATTCTTAGCTTTGGCTTTATAAAACTTCTTCCTGTTCCTGTCTGAATGCCTTTCTTTTCATTCTTTCTTTCTGAGCATAGAGAAATCTGGTCTAATATGTCCAGCTCTTTTACATTCATAACAGGTAACTCCTCCATCTTTCTTATCATTCCTATCCTTTTTCTTATACTTGGATTGAAAATTTCTTTGTCCAGATATCTTGTTCATCCTTCGAGCAAGATTGGATAATTCATTTTCTGAGACTTCACTCTCACTAGATTCTGATTGGAAAATGACTTTCTTAGACTTGGATCTGGTTACACTCTCAGGAGTCTTAGATTTTATCTGATTCGACGTTGTAGTAAAAGAAACAGTACCATTTCCATTCTTTTTCTTGATGTTGTCAGCATCTCTCTTCATTCTTGTTTCATGTTGTAGAAGAGTTACAAATAATTCATCAAGAGTAATTTGAGTAACCTTCCTATTCTCATCTAGAGCTGTTCTCTTGGATTCCCACTCATTGGGAATAATGTCAATTATCTTGTCCACAAGAGCTTCATCATCTAAACCTTTCTCTCACATAGATTGTAGACTGTTGACAATAGTCATAAATCTTTGTTGAACTTTACAGATAGGTTCTCCATAAGGAAAATTGAAGCCATGATATTCAGCTCTAAGCATAGCTCTTCTAGTCTCAATCACTTTAGAAGTCCAAAAGTGTGTAACTTCTAACTTCTTCCATATACAATTAGCTGCTTCACAAGAAGAAATTTGGCTATATATATTTCTAGTCATTGAACATAGTAAAGTGTTGCGTACCTTATAGTTGAGTTGATATTCTTGCTTTTCCTGGTTAGTAAAAGATCTGACTTCCTTTTCAGGAATTTTATAATCACCAGTAAGCATAACAAAATTGTCTACTCCAGTATTGATAACAAATTTCTTCATACGATCTCTCTAGTATTCATAGTCATTACCATCAAAGATTGGTGGTCTTGTAGGATTTAGATTGTCAATAGATCCAACATTAATTCCTGCCATACTAAAAATAACTTTGCACACAAACTTGTTAGTAGCTCAGAATCGTAATCACAAAGTTCGGAATGAGAAAGTTCGGAATGGATAAATCGGAATGACAAAGGTCGGAAGGATAAAGTGATCAAGAAAAACTTATTCGTGAGTATAAGTATTTCAGAGACCTCCTCTGATACCAAATGTAAGATTGGTATAGGGTAAGAGGTTTCCAACCTCTGATACCAATTGTAGGATCGAAATATAATATGAGATGCTCAATATACAAGAGGGGGGTGAATTGTATACTTTAAAAATTCCTTGGGAACCTTTAAAGTTAGTTAAGAATAACTATGTTTTCTTTAAGCAAAGGAAAGGGCTAAGTTTAACAAAGTTAAACTAGGCAAATTCACAACACCTCTAACACCGAACTGAACTTGGAAAGTGATTCCAAAAATAGGTTCCGGAAATATGGTTCCAGAATTTGAAACTTAACAAAAGTTATAATATGTGATTATACCTTAAAGCGTATAGAATCTAAACTAATCAGAGTACAAGGAAGGAAGTATAAGAAAGTTATACTTTCCTTATATTACAAAATACAGCGGAATAAAAACAAGTAGTAAAACTACTAGTAACAAGATATAAGTCTTTTAACCCAAAGAGAAGGGTATCCAACAACCTTGGATAAAGGTCCCTTGATTTATACTTTCAAGCAAGTCTGTCTTACCCACACTCGGGTAAGCCCTCGATACGAAGATCGGTGTCTCTGTCTTGCTATCCCCGCAAGCCCTCAACTTCAAGGTAGTTGGAAACCTCTGTCTTCCTCAGCAAGAAAGCCCTCAATCTTTAAGGTAGTCGGCACCTCTGTCTTCCTATCCCCGGAAGCCCACGAATGTAATCACCAACATTCGGAGTTGCACAAAGCTTTGAGAGTTAATAAGAGTCTCTATCTCTAAAAATCACTTCAACAGCATGTATGCACAAAGTCCAAATTGTTCATCCATCAGTTGGGAGCTTTTTCAAATGAGCTCCTATTTATAGGTAAGGTCGGCTCCTTCTCCAACGGTCATATTTTCCTTAAAGATCGGAGGGACCTGTACACGTGTCACTTAGACAACGGTTAGTTTATTACAAAATGGACGACATCGTTTTATAACAAAACAAGTGTAACAGAATGTACGACATCGTTTTAAACTCTAACATAAAAGTTCGGAATGAAAACATCGGAGTGAAAGTTTGGAGTGAAATGAAAATAATAAAGAGTAGACAAATTATAGAAATATAAGCAATATAAAAGTTCGGAGTCTAACAAAGATATTTTTCGGAGTCTAAATTAATTCAGAGTGTATAAAACAAAGATACTCAAATTCTGTTTAATAGGTGAATTCAGAATAGGAATTCGTCATCAGAAATCGTAATGAGAATTCATTATTAAGATTCGTAATGAGAATTCATCACCAGAATTCGTAATGAGAATTCGGAATGAGATTTCTTCATTAGAATTTGTAATGAGAATTCTTCATTAGAATTCGTAATGGGAATTCGGAATGAGATTTCTTCATTAGAATTCGTAATGAGATTTCTGAATGAGATTTCTTCATTAGAATTCGTAATGAGAATTCTTCATTAGAATTCGTAAGGGGAATTCGGAATGAGATTTCTTCATTAGAATTCGTAATGAGAATTCTTCTTCAGAATTCGTAATGAGAATTCTTCTTCAGAATTCGTATCCTGAACCTGGAATAGAACTTAGTCAGAGATCATATCCGGAATGCGGAATGAGACTTCCTTATAGTTCTTTATCCAGAATCCGAATACTAAACAGAATGCTTTATATCAAAGTTTTAATGATTCCGAGAAAATGAATCCGAATCTCATACTTAAGAAAAATATGGAAGAAAATATGATAAGGATAATTTTTCTTATAAAAGCCATTTTCCTTAAGAAAGCAATTTTCCTTATAAAAGTAATTTTCCTTAAAGATAAGGTGTTTGTGATTTTTAAAATAAGAAGAAATCGAAAAGAAGAAATGGAAAAGTCATAAGGAAAACCATATTGACTCAACATTAGAGGGATCCCATCGATGAAGAGAAAATATATTCTACCGATTATGTCGATCTAATTCCTTATTCTACAACCACTTCATGATTTGTTTCCATTCTAAATTAATAAATCTAGAATAATATATATATATATATATATATATATGTTATTATGATTATGGAACGACCATATTAAACTTTCTGTACATCCTATAAAAAATCAACATGCGTGCATACATATGACATACCATCTCCTTGTCATGGTGTAATATGTTTTCACTACCACCTTACATGGATATGTATAATGTTGGAATTAATAAATAAATATGATTATTATAAAATTATATTTCTTTTGTATTAAAATATATTCCATTGACTTTCATACCATTTCATATATATGGAATAGTATCATCCCTCATGCATACATATGGCCTACTATTTCCACCATGTGATACGATTCATTATACATGATGTCCTTTAAAGAATGACTATATAAATTTTGAGAGTGAATATTTATGATATAAATTATATTAATAAAAAAATTTAAATGATACAAATATGTCATAAGAAAGAGAACAAAAACTTTGCAAACAAAACATGCATAAGATTATAAAGTAATTAATACCCGAATAATGGGTTACAATGAAATATTATTAGAAAAAAGATGATAATATGACCATAAATCATTTTAAAAAAATTACCATGCTTCTTGAATAATTCAATTAACTTATTTAAATCATTGAAAAGGATATTTAGATACATATAAAAGATATCAGACCTAAGGTATGGGATAATTTCAAAATCTCATTATTAATTGGGATTATTTATAAATAAGTAGTTACTGGGGTATATATATCATCCAGCTCCATGTTGCCAAAAATATTCTTTCATTTGTTATATAATTTTCTATAGTAATTCTTTTTCCATTGGTTAATTTTATCAAACTGTATGAAATGAATATTTTCTCCCTTTTTATACATGGTACTTTTTGACTTCTTCATCAAAAGTACGAGAAAAAAGTTTCCTTTTTTACTTAGACATGATGAATTTTATTATTGTTCTCCTAACTATTTATTTTCACAAATCATCCATTAAAATATTTCACAGTTTTTTCAAATAAACTTATTTATTTTAAAATTTCATTGAATTTTGTGGGAAAGAAACATTTTTCGAGAGGAAAAGATATTTTCCTGACGAATTAATTTCAAGTGTTCTATCAAATTTATTTTCCATATAAGATGGAATTCATTAATATGGTGATGATTCAAGTATAAAATCCTAATTAATCCTATGGTTTTATTATCTTTATGTTGGAATAATATTTACAAAATATATTTTTTACATGGGTTCTATTATGAAGGAATGATGTTTAAGAAACACATTTCATTCCTTGAGTTATGATATGATGAAAGATTGAAATTTTCATGCAACATATGAGAATGATTTCATAACGAAATGGGTGGCACATATATCTCCCTCTAATTAATTAGTTAAATATTTATATCTCATGAGATAGATAAGTATGTAACATGAAATGATCTTGGTTCAGTAATGCATTTCTAGAAGGGGATGTTAACCTAGTTCAGTAATACATGGTTGGAATGAGGGGTGAACTCGTACCAGTAAAGTACATGGTCTGTAATAATGGAATTGTAATTAATCCTTGACTAATACGAAATAATTTTCTATACTTATATGTATTCAAAAAATCCTATGTCTTTTCTAATACATATTGTGAATATGTTCAGTGATTCTTTATGAAGATTTATGATTTATTCCATGACTTGATATGATGATTTTCATATGAAGTATAAGATTTCCAAATGTTTTCTTCCTATGTCATATGATTATGATTTGATTGGTATCTCTATTGTTTACTTTTATTGAACATCTAATCCCAATCGTTCTTATGTTTCATTCCTATAGGCTATGATGAAGTGTATTGAGTAAGATATGTCGAAAATGAGTCTAATTATGAAGTCATACGTAGGATACAATGCAGACGTCCTATGAACCAATGGTTTATGATTCCCAGTTTTTAAATACACAAAACCGATACAATCCTGTCATGTTTTGGTTATATTTTATAATAAATATTATTTTTTATTAAATTAATATCATCATATGTAAAATATGTGTGGTTATAGAAACACTAGAATAACCTGAAAAAATTAAATGTGTTACTACCCATGGTATTCTACCCCAACAAACTACTTAGAAGGACAGGTATTGGTAAGTGATCAAGTATAAGTTACAAGGTACACATTCGATGATAGATCATCTATAATTTACACTTAAATTATTTGAAACTATTTCATTCATTATATATTTGATTATTGGTTTCACTTATTTACATTTCATGAACATGAAACAGTGGGATAAGGGCACACAACAATTTCTTTTCCAAAAACATGTTTCATTCTTCATTATACATTTGGTTGTTAACCTATATAAAATCTCATTTAAAATGATATTTTATTCATACTGAATAAGGGCCCATACTCCGTTTCATTGAGATTAACACCCATTGAAATTTCTAATTTAATATTGTTTTAATAAATTACTCATTCAAAAAAATGAGGGTACATAACACCTCATTAATTGAAATAATGAATCAATCTATCATAGCCCAAAATAATCACTATCATATTTATATAATTAATATCTTAATAATCAATCTTAGACATATCAAGCAATAAAAATAGTGAAATTTATCTAAATGGAATTATAAAATGCATGAAATGTAAATTATATATGCCTAATATGATTCATGTAACAATACCAATTTCCCTCATATCATTAGGAAAAGGATAAAATAATATCATGAAACCGAGTAATAATCAACAATACAGAATAACATTTGAGTCACCCAATGGTGAAATGAAATGAACTGTAATATGAAAAATCATAACACTAATGGAAATTTAGGAAACTCATATTTTACCCTGAATATGGATTTCGGATGCCCATGATTGACTTATGACCATGCTCAATATCTTTCCTAATCCCATTACCATTGTCTCCAAATACTAAAGAAAAAAATATCTACTTTGATATCAATTTGTGATATCTCGAACTTGGATTCTACTTAACTGGTGCCCCAAGCCTGTTGGCCACCTGACCTCAAGTGCAACTCCCCAAATGCTAGAGGCTACATAATAGATGTGAGGGGATGAGGAGTGTCTAGGTAATGATTATGAAATTATTACTATATCAAAATATAGTGGATAAATATAATAAAAGTGGACAAGAATATCAAATGAAATGTAATAGTAAACAACACAGTAGAAACAGACTGACATAACAAATTAAAAAACTAATATAAAAATACCAAATTTAATGATGATGTATCATGTATCTAGAAATATGAAAAATAAGTATATAATAATCATACAAATGTTAATTTTAAAATTATAAATAGGAATCAAATTCTACCCCAAGAATCCACATCTCTTGCTTGGTCATATGCTACTTGCCCCATCCTAATACAACGAGCCATCAGGTGCCAAAATCTACCAGATTCATATTTTCGACACCTACTTCGAAATAGTATACATGGGTACCAAGGGTTCCTAGAGTGGGTTCGAGGTAAATATCATAAGGTCACCACCAGTGGTGTCTATAACTTCCACTCCATGTAATGTAAAAATAAACAGTGCAAGCATAAATATATATAATATGAAGAATAATAGTAATGTAAATACCAATGTACCCTCTTCAGACCTTGACATTTATTTGAATACATAACCAGTTCATTTAGTTAATTAAGGTCCATTTCATATAAATATGTCACATTAGGAATAACCAACACTGACATAACTTCATGATAGTAATTTTAGTTTTAAAATAAATAACAAGGGAACCATAATTATTATGTTATAAAATATTTCCAAGGAAATCACTGAGGAAACATTAACCTAAAGGGATAAAAACTTAGTATTTATTGCATCCTGACTAAGGGTCAATAGTTTAATCCAAGGGGTATCATCCAATGAATTTCATAATAGTGTAATATAACCATGTCCAATGAATAAAACCAACATAAAACGTGATAAGATATTATTGGCCCAAATGACATAACAATGTCCCCTGATTTTAGTAAAAGAAATACTGGATCTAATGAGGGTATTAAAGGTATCTTGTAATTGTAATGGAGGGATCCTACATTGTCAAGTCAGGTATCCACTAATAATGAGGATCAAGTCCCAATGTGGGTATCATCCAAGGGAACTAGAATCCTTGAATAAAAATGAAATCCATGGGTGCTCGAGTCATTCCCTTGGGAATCCAATAACTAACTCGAGTATGATTGTCCCTATAATAAGGAAAAATCCATAAGAACTTGTTAAAGATTCATTAAATTAATTTTATTAATGAAATCATATATTAATTATAAGGCCCCAACAGTAAAACTTACTTAATATTGAATTAAATGAATAATTCACATTGAGGATATTTTCAGGTTTAGAGTTTTAGAGAACTAGGACATAACTATTACAACTCAAAAGATTACAAAGTATAAACTTTTACTAAGTTTCCATAAAATAAAAACTCTTAAAAAGAAACATGTCCAGTTCCATGTTTTAGGTTGCATGACTTTTCCTTGATCCTATCCTTGACCCTATTCCACGTTAAGTCCTGTGAAAAACATTTCAAAAACATGGGATGAGCATAAAAAGCTCAGTAAGGGATACCCAAATAATGAAAACTATTAGTTTTTCAAACATCATGTAAACTATGTATACATTATCAAAGTAATACCTTCACCTTCATGAAGTAGTAAAAATTCTTCACTGAATAAAATATCATTACTTACCCTTTTGTAACCAAATGATTACCATAAAACCCATATAAAGAACACATAACATATAAATGTAACTTGGGACATAAACATACATAAGTGGAATAACCATACGGTCGACTTCCACACATATCACTTAATAGAATAGCCATAGGGCCGACTTCCATACATACTTAATGGAATAGCCATATAGCTAACTTCCATACCCAATGCATTGGAGGCTATAACGTAACCACCCGTCCTGGTATTCACATCACCACCTGTCATATGGTTTATCATGTAACCATCTGTCAAATGTCCATGTACCATTATAAAATCATAAGACATAAAACAAACATAATGGAAAGAAAACATTTCCACACTTTGATCACAATATATCACATAAATATATTAACATAACAAATCCATTATAAAAACCATTTTCAATACCAAAAATACATAAAAGAGTATATGGTATTTATTTCATTTAAAAATACATTACGGCTTGTTGAGGAAGCCAAAGACCAAATAATACTCGCGACGACGGAAAATGTCGTTGTCAATGCGTACGTAAAAAAACATTCCTTTTTGTTGTTTAGTAAAACGCTTCGTAGAAAAATATTCCTTTTGTATAAAATTAAAAGTAACAGGGGTTTATACACTGTATAAAAGATAGTTGTGTATAAAGCGAAATATGCCTCAATGAAAGGAGATTGAGACGAAGTCCCTTACCTCGGGTCCGACTTGACTCGATCGTTCTTTAACATCCTGAATAATAAACTTGAGTTAATTTGTATTTTCTTAAGAACCTTTTTCAGGTTCATTATTCCATTTATATCACTTATTTCCGGGTTATAAACATTATGTAATCATTTAAGTTAATAATGTTTGTTTTTTCGATATTTGATTCTTAAGTCGAAAGTGGACTTCTTACAATTACATGTTGTTCGTGTGGTCAAAGGTTCATTATATCCATAATTCCATTCCTGATTTGGATATCACATATATCATATATATCTAGCATATACATGTATTTATAATATCACATAATCATTTAGAGGTAAGAAATGAAATGCACCATTCATGGAGACGGTAAGCCGTACGTACGCATGAACGCTATGTTAATTTCTATGTCATATTAATGGTATAAAAACTAAATGAGAGGTATGTATATTTTAATTACAAAATTATATTAATCATTTAGATGTAACATACATTATATATATCCATTATATATATGTACTTATAATAGTACATTACATTTGGGGATAATAAATGAAATGCATCGTTCATGGAGACGGTAAGCCGTATGTACGCATGAACGCTACTTTCATTTCTATCTCATACTTTAATGGAATGAAATAATAATGATATATAGGTATATTATAATTCTATTATAACATCATATATAATAACTTTAAATCAATCTTTTTTACATCCCACATATGGCATTAACGAATCACATCACTTTGACGGGGCGGTAGTCCGCACTTCCAAAAATGAAAATATCATGTTTACCCACAATGGAAACCATAAAGGTATGACCAGAATGAAAAATATAGAATCTTAAGGAAATAATAATCATATTATATATCATATATAAATATAGTGTCATATTAATTTCCACCTTGATGGTGTTAAAAGAATGTTGAACAATCATCGTTTCGGGAGGCAGAAATTCGCCATCCACAGAAATAGTATGTTCTTTAACCATTAGATGTAGGTGTGTGTGATTGTAGCTCGAAATCTTATTATAAAAACATCCTATTATATTGAAGATACTGGAGTTGTTACAAAATAAATTAATAAAAAGAATTTAGGGGGTTGGAGAAGCAAAATAAAACAACCCGACTCAAGTGAAGACATTACCTTAAAATCGGGTAACTCCCTTTGGTTTGAGCTCAAAGGCTTCCTTGGGAAGACTTCGTCCCAAAGTGAGGCTTCAATGAGTAAGAGAGGGATGTGTAGAGACAAAATGATCATATCTTGGCCGAACCAAAGGCTTGAGAGGTGTGGTTAAGGTGGTAGAGTTGGGGGCCTTTTATAAGAGGAGAGGAGGGGCAGTCTTGGAAAGTAAGGAAATGTTACTTCATTTTCAAATGGTTTTCGGATTTTAATGGTCCCACATTGATGTTTTTTGAGGATAAGGTGATAAGGGTTCTAAATACACCCATACAATAGGTTTTGGACATGTTTAGGTCTTAGATTTTACATTATCCTTCCATTTTATTTAAATCGTTAAATAATGAGGTAATCGCTGCATCATCATGGTGTCATAAATAATTTAATTTATTTAATTTCTAAAAATTATAAAAAATTTACTATGATGTAGGATATATTTCTATATTTCCAATTAATATTTATAGTCAAAAATCTGACTTGTATAACCCCATGTAAAAATTGGTTTAGTAAAACATTTCATGTTTGTGTCATTTTTACTTTAACTTTAAATAAAAGGCATAAATGACATTATCATACCCATGTGGCTCCATGGGGTACCAAAAATCTACCCATTTGTTGTCTTGGTCGTCCATAACTCATAAAATAGGGTTAGGACAAGTGTCGATATATTTTCATTTTATTATAATATCATTTTTACCTTAAATTACACTATTTACCTTTAACCGTGATTAATAAAACATAAAAGTTACTATTCACCAAAAAAATTATTTTAATCCCATTGAACCACATTTTCCATAATAATGAAAATAATTTAAATTTTATTTTTGAGATTCAAAACACATAAGTGGTAAAGTCCCATTTAAATGAAAAATCAAATTTTGTAACCACCACTTTGTGGTTTCACTATTCATCAAAAATTAAAGTTTTTCAGAAAAAAACCAAAACTTCACCCTAAGCTATATTTGATATTCCGAATTCAAAAATGAATTCCATTTTACAAAATTCAAAACATTTAAGTTGCTTTAATTAATTTAATAATCAATTCCCGCTGTCAGAACAAATAGCGTGTTTTTATGAAACAATTAATATCAAAAGATTGACACCAGTTTAAGTCCAATTTCAAATTAAAATTAATTCCAACGACCACTATTGGATTAAATGGTAAAAATATATTCTATTTTCACTTAAAAACCAATTAAATAGATTATCTAATCATCTTAATAAATTATATTAAAAAGAGGTATTGAATTAAAATACAACATTTTACACTATTCATTAAAAAATTAACTTTATCAGTAAAATACCAAAAAATAACACAAAGTAATATTTGATGTCCCGATTCTAAAGAAGAGTTTTATTTGGTCCAATAGAATGTATAAGAGTGACCAAAACTATATTTAATGATGGTTCGCCATCAAATGTTGATAAGTGGACCTTTCGTGAAAATTAGAGCATATACGCCTAAAATTGAATTCTTTCTGTATTTTAAGCCTTTATCTTTTATTAGATAAAATTAAAAACATTTAGAAAACATATATAATTATATTTTAGTTATTTCTATCCATTCCCGCCAATACAACGGCTATGTGTTATCTACCATTTAAAATAATATTTTTTTATTACTAGTGTGCAATGAAAGATTTCAATGAAACTCTTTGTTGCATATCGGGTACGCTATCAAACATATCAACCCCTCTAAAGTGAAATTAATATTTAATTCGTAAATATTAATAAATATGAAATTTTTTTATTCATTATTTACCAGGGATGTTACATCCTTCCCCCCCCTTTTGGGAATTGCGTCCTCACAATTTTATTCACTTATCAAAATAAGTGGGTGTATTTATCCCTCATAGCATTTTTAGATTCCCACATTTCCTCTTCAACCATATGGGTTTTCCACAAAACCGTTACCTGGTGAATTACCTTATTTCGCAATACATGCTCTCTTCAGTCAAGAATCTGGACTGGTTGTTCTTCATAAAAGATATTTTCTTCCTACTGAACTACCTCGGGGCACAAAACATGAGATGGATCTGGCATATTCTTTCTCAACATCGAAACATGAAAAACACTGTGTACTTGAGATAAATTCGGAGGTAAAGCCACTCGATAAGCAACTTATCCAACTCACTCCAGAATTTCATATGGTCCAATGAACCTTGGACTCAGCTTTCCTTTCTTACCAAATCTCATCACACTTTCCCATGGAGAAACCTTGAGAAAAACATGATCACCTACCTAAAAAGATAGATCCTTCCTCCAATTATCTGCATAACGTTTCTGTCTGCTCTGAGGTGTTTTCTTGTGTTTCTGAATCAACTGAACTTTTTCTGCCATCTCATCTACCAATTTTGGTCCCATCAGCTTCCTTTCACCCACTTCATCCCAAAATTCTGGAGTTCGACACCGCTTCCCATATAATGCCTCAAATGGTGCCATCTGTATACTGGAATGAAAACTGTTATTATAAGAAAACTCAACCAAAAAAAGATGTAGGTCCCAACTTCCCTGATAATCCATCAAACAAGATCATAGCATATCCTCCAAGGTCTGAATTGTTCATTCTAACTGCCCATCTGATTGAGGATGAAAAGTTGTACTAAAATTTAATTCAGTACCCAACGAATTCTAAAGACCTTTCCAAAAGTTATAAGTAAACATGGGATCACGATCGGACACAATGAAGAGAGGAACTCCATGTAACCTGACTATCTCTTTAAGATACAAACGGGAAAGTTGATCTAGTGAAAAAGTATCTCGTATAGCAAGGAAATGAGCAAATTTAGTCAAGCGATCAACAATAACCCTGATTGCATTATTACCTCGAGATGTCCTTGGTAATCCCACAACAAAGTCCGTGGATATATTTTCCCATTTCCACTCTGGCACTGGTAAAGGATGAAGCATCCCTTTCGATAATTGCCACTCTGCTTTAACCTACTGACAAGTCAAACACTTCAGAGTAAAATCAGCAATATCCATTTTCATTCCATCCCACTAGTAATACTCCCGCAGATCTCTATACATCTTAGTACTGCCATGATGAATTGAATATGGGGAACTATGAGCCTCACATAACAACTCAGTATTCAACTGTGAATCACAAGGCACACAAAATCTCTTCCCAAACCTCAAAACACAATCACTATCAATGTTGAATTCAGGCAACTTACCCCTCTGAACCAGCTCTACCTTTTTCTGCAACTCACTGTCTTCCCTCTGTGCTTGCTTAATTCTGTTTGATAGGGATGATCTCACTGATACATGAAACAAAACAGAAGAACTTCCTGCACCAACAACTTCTATGCCAAAGTTCATCAAATAAAAAACCAAAGGATCTTGTTCCAAATGTAGCATGGTTAATGAAGCATTACTTTTTTGACTCAAAGAATCGACCACTTTATTTGATTTTCCCGGATGGTAATGAATTGTACAATCATAGTCCTTGATTAATTCCAGCCATCTCCTCTGTCTTATATTCAATTCTTCATGAGTGAATATATACTTTAAACTTTTTTGATCAGTATATATTTCACACTTTTCTCCATTCAAATGATGCCTCCAAAATTTTAAAGAAAAAACAACAGCAGGTAATTCCAAATCATGTGTAGGGTAATTTACCTCATGAGGTTTCAACTGACGTGAATCATAGGAAATTACCTGATCATTCTGCATAAGGACACAACCAAGTACCTTCAATGAAGCATCACTGTATATAAAAAACTCACCATTCCTGTAAGGAAGTGCCAAAACTGGAGCATTCACCAATATTCTTTTCAACTCCTCAAAAACAATCATTCCATTCCTTTGTCCAGATAAACTTAACAGCCTTCCGAGTTAGCTTAGTCATTGGACCAGATAACCATGAAACATTTTCAACAAACCTTCGGTAGTAACCTACTAAACCAAGAAAACTACGGATCTCGGTTACATTTGTGGGTCTTGGCCATTCTTCAACAACTTTTGTTTTAGAAGGATCAACAGTTATGCAATCTTTTGAAACAATGTGACCCAGGTAGGAAATTTTTTGTAACCAAAACTTGCACTTGATGAATTTTCAATATAGTTTCTTTTCTTTTAAGGTTTGTAAGATAACCCTTAAATGACTTTCATGCTCCTCTTTACTTTTAGAAAACACCAAAATATCATTGATTAAAGCAACCAAAAACTTATCCAAGAACTCATGGAAAATTCTATTCATAAGGTCCATGAATACAGCAGGTGCACTGGTTAACCCAAAAGGCATAAATACAAATTCATAATGGCCATATCTAGTACAAAACGCAGTCTTCGGAACATCTGCTTCTTTTAATTTCAACTGATGGTACCCCGAAATCAAGTCAATTTTCGAAAAATACTGAGCTCCCTGGAGATGATCAAACAAATCATCGATATGAGGCAAAGGATATTTTTTCTTAACAATAATATTATTCAAGGCTCTATAATCAGTGGAAAGACTCATTGAGCCATCTTTCTTTTCAACAAACAAGACAGGAGCACCCCATGTTGATGTGCTAGGTCGAATGAAACCTTTATCTAATAACTCATGCAATTGTTTATTTAACTCTAAAAGTTCAACTTGAGCCATTCGATAAGGGGGTTTTGAAATTGGCTTAGAATCAGGAACTATGTCAATAGTAAATTCAACTTCCCGATCATGAATAATACCAAGAAACTCATCAGGAAAAACATCAAGATACACATTTATCACGGGCATATCATTAATCTAAACATTTCCTTTATTTTCAACAATATGTGCAAGGTAACATTCATTTCCTTCTTTTACTAGTTTCTCGGCCTCTTGATATGTTATCAACAGTAAGGGTTCATTCTTGTACACAAACTGAAAGTCTTTCTGAAAAGAAACTTCATTAGCTTTACAATCAATCTTATCATGATAAACAAAAAGCCAATCCATGCCCAAAATAACATCAAACTCTACTAGAGGAAAAACAGTAAGGTTTGCTGGTAGATTCATTCCACACACAAGGATAGAAAGGATCTTATAATTCCTTTTTGTCTCAATGTTCCCTCCAGGTTTTTTTACCATAAGACCAGGGTTCATATCTTGAGATGGAATTTCCAATTTTCTAGAAAACTTCTCAGAAATGAAAGAATGTGTAGACTCTAAATGAAAAAACACATTGTCATAATCTGAACAAACAAACAGTGTACCTGATACCACTTCATTCGATGGCCCAACATCTGCTGAGGTTGTTGCAAAGGATTTCACCACCCGTTTCTGCCTATAGTCTGGCTTCTTTCCCCCCAGTTGAGTTCTTCGTTAGACATTCATTTGCATAATGACCCATTTCATTACAATTAAAACATCTTACCACTGGCTTTTCATTGCCTGCTTGATCATCCTCCTTACAGTTACGAGAAATATGACAAGACTTACCACACCGAAAGCACTTACCAGACTTGGATAAACATTCTCCATGATGCATTTTACCACACTTCTCATAAGATGGATATTTTCTTTTCTGACCTCCTTGCTTCTTTGATGAATTCTTCCCCTTTTCCTGCCAACTGGACCTCTTATTCTATTGTTTTTCATAGAACACCTGATCATCGGTAAACTCCATTTCCACCTTCTATGCACATCGAACAAGTTTTTCCTAACTTTTGAACTCACGAGAAGCTAAAGCCCTTCGATACTTTGGCTTTAACCCTAAGTAAAAACGGTTTATTTTACTATCAAGATATTGTATGAGGTTTAGAGCATACCTTACCAATCGAGTGAACTTTGCTTCATAAGAAGCCACTGAGTCTTCCTCTTTCCTGAATTCCACGAATTGCTTTTCCATCCTATGTCGAACAACCTTAGGAAAATACTTCTCAAGCAACATACCTTTGTATTCGTCCCAATGAAGATCCTCAATCTCATCACTATCCCTGATATTTTTTACCATCGACCACCACTGATCAGCTTCACCTTCAAAACGGTAAACAGCAATACTAACCTTTTGTGGTTCTGAACACCCCATGACATAAAAAATCTTCTCCAGTGCTTTAATCAACCCTTCAGCTTGCACGGGGTCAGATGATCCTCTGAATTATGGGGGATGTCGCCCCATGAAATGTTACACCACTGACATGTTCCTCTGCGGTTGATCTGGCTGATCTCGTGCATGGATACCACCACCATTTATAGCCTGAGTCAACTGTTCCATCACTGCAACAAACTGTTCAGTTCCAATTCCGACCATCTCAGGTTGCTGATTTGGAAGGTTGTCTTCATCCTGATGTCATCCCAATATAGCTACTTTGATTCCTCTGTGAAAACCCATTTTGAACACAGAAATATCTTAGGCGAAGCAACATGGTAATCTTTAAATGCTATATCATTTCAATCATACCATAAATTTACTTATAATTTTACACTTTTCTAACTCCTAAAGTTGTCTAAACCGATCTTTGATACCAACTATAAGGCACCGGCCTTAAACCTTACTTAATATTGAATTAAATGAATAATTTACATTGAGGATCTTTTCAGGTTTAGAGTTTTAGAGAATTAGGACATAACTATTACATCTCAAAAGATTACAAAGTAGAAACTTTTACTAAGTTTCTATAAAAAAAACTCTTAAAAAGAAACATGGAATGTTCCATGTTTTAGGTTGCATGACTTTCCCTTGATCCCATCCTTGACCCTATTCCACGTTAACTCCTGTGAAAAACATTTCAAAAACTTTGGATGAGCATAAAAATCTCAGTAAGGGATACACAAAGAATGAAAACTGTTAGTTTTTAAAACATCACTTAAACCATGTATACTTTATCAAAGTAATACATTCACCTTCATGAAGTAGTAAAAACTCTTCACTGAATAAAATATCATTACATACCCTTTTGTAACCAAAGGATTACAATAAAACCCATATAAAGAACACATAACATATAATCGTAACTTGGGACATAAACATACTTAAGTGGAATAACCATATGGTTGACTTCCACACATATCACATAATGGAATAACCATAGGGACGACTTCCATACATACTTAATGGAATAGCCATACGGCCGACTTACATACCCAATGAATTGCAGGTTATAACGTAACCACCTGTCCTGGTATTTACGGCACCACCTGTCATATGGTTTGTCACATAACCACCCGTCAAATGTCCAAGTACCATTATAAAATCATAAGACATAAAACAAATATAATGGAAAGAAAACATTTCCACACTTTGATCACAATATATGACATAAATATATTGACATAAAAAATCCATTATAAAAACCATTTTCAATACCAAAAATACATAAAAGAGTATATGGTATTTATTTCATTTAAAAAAACATTATGACTTGTTGTGGAAGCCAAAGACCAAATAATACTCACGGCGGCGGAAAAGGTCGTTGTCACTGCGTACATTAAAAAAACATTCTTTTTTGTTGTTTAGTAAAACGCTTTATAGAAAAAGATTACTTTTGTATAAAATTAAAAGTCAAAGGGGTTTATACACCGTATAAAATATAGTTCTGTATAAATGAAATATGCCTCAATGAAAGGAGATTGAGACGAAGTCCCTTACCTCGGGTCCGACTTGACTCGATCGTTCTTTAATGTCCTGAATAATAAACTTGAGTTAATTTAAGTTTTCTTAAGAACCTTTTTCAAGTTAATTATTCCTTTTATATCACTTATTTCCATTTTATAAACATTATTTAATCATTTATGTTAATAATGTTTGTTTTGTCGATATTTGGTTCTTAAGTCGAAAGTGGACTTCTTACAATTACATGTTGTTCGTGTGGTCAAAGGTTCGTTATATCTCGAATGACATTCCTGATTTGGATATCATATATATCATATATATCTAGCATATAGATGTATTTATAATATCAAATAATCATTTATAGGTAAGAAATGAAATGCACCGTTCATGGAGACGGTAAGCCGTACGTATGCATGAACGCTACTTTCATTTCTACGTCATATTAATGGAATTAAAAATCAATGAGAGGTATGTATATTTTAATTCCAGAATTATATTAATAATTTAGATGTAACATACATTATATATATCCATTATATATATTTACTTATAATAGTACATTATATTTGGGGATAAGAAATGAAATTCACCGTTCAAGGAGACGGTAAGCCGTACGTACGCATGAACGCTACTTTCATTTCTATCTCATACTTTAATGGAAAGAAATAATAATTATATAGAGGTATATTATAATTCCAGTAAAACATAATATATAATAACTTTATATCCATCCTTTTTATGTCCCACATATGGCATTAACGAATCACATCACTTTGAGGGGGCGGTAGTCCGCACTTCCTAAAATGAAATTATCGTGTTTACCCACAATGGAAACCATAATGGTATTCCATAAATGAAAAATAAAAAAGCTTAAGGAAATAATAAACATATTATATATCATATATAAATATAGTGTCATATTAATGGCCACCTTGAAGGTGTTAAAAGAATGTTGAACAATCATCGTTTCAGGAGGCAGAAATTCGCCATCCACGGAAACAGTATGTTCTTTAACCATTACATGTAGGTGTGTGTGAGTGTAGATCGAAAGATTATTATAAAAACATCATAGTATATTTAAGACACTGGAGTTGTTACTAAAGAAAAATAATAATAATTGTTTAGGGGGTGGGAGAAGAAAAATAAAACAAAACGACTCAAGTGAAGACATTACCTTAAAATCGGGTAACTCCCTTTGGTTTGAGCTCAAAGGCTTCCTTGGGATGACTTTTGCCCAAAGTGAGGATTCAAGGAGTAAGAGAGGGATGTGGAGAGACAAACGTATCAGATCATGGATGAACCGAAGGCTTGAGAGGTGTGGGAAAGGTGGTAGAGGTGGGGGCCTTTTATAAGAGGAGAGGAGGGGCACTCTTGGAATGTAAGGAAATGTTACTTTATTTTCAAATGGCTTTCAGATTTTAATGGTCCCACATTGATGTGTTTCGAGGATAAGGTGATAAGGGTTCTAAATCCACCAATGCAATATGTTTTGGATATGTGTAGGTCTTAGAGTTTACATTATCTTTCCATTTTATTTAAATTGTTAAATAATGAGGTAATCGCTGCATCATCATGTTGTCATAAATAATTTAATTTATTTATTGTCTAAAATTATAAAAAAATACTATGAAGTATGAAATATTTTTATCTTTCCAATGAATATTTATTGTCAAAAATATGACTTGTATTACCCCATTTAAACATTGGTTTAGTAAAACATCTCATGTTGGGGTCATTTTTACTTTAACTTTAAATAAAAGGCATAAATGTCACTATCATACCCAAGTGGCTCCATGGGGTACCAAAAATCGACCCATGGGTTGTATTGGTCGTCCATAAATCATCCATTAGGGTTAGGACTAGTGTCAAGATATTATCATTTTATTATAATATCATTTTTACCTTAAATTACAGTAATTACCTTTAATCGCGATTAATAAAACATAAAAGTTACTATTCACCAAAAACATTATTTTAATCCCATTGAACCACATTTTACTTAATAATGAAAATAATTTAAATTGGATTTTTGAGATTCAAAACACAGAAGTGGTAAAGTCCCATTTAAACAAAAAATCAAATTTTGAAACCACCACTTTGCGGTTTCACTATTCATCAAAAATTGAAGTTTTTCAGAAAAAAACCAAAACTTCACCCTAAGCTATATTTGATATTCCGAATTCAAAAATGAATTCCATTTTACAAAATTCAAAACATATAAGTTGAATTAATTAATTTAATAATTAATTCCCGCTGTGAAAACAAATAGCGTGTTTTTATGAAATAATATGTATCAAAATATTAACACCAGTTTAAGTCCAATTTCAAAGTAAAATTAATTCCAATGACCACTATAGGATTAAATGGTAAAAATATATTCTAATTGCACTTAAAAACCATTTCAAAAGATTATCTAATCATCTTAATAAATTAGATTAAAAAGAGGTTTTGAATTAAAATAGAACATTTTACACTATTCATTAAAAAATAAACTTTATCAGAAAAATACCAAAAAATTACACAAAGTAATATTTGAAGTCCAGATTATAAAGAATAGTTTTATTTGGTCCAATAGAATGTATAAGAGTGACCAAAACTATATTTAATGATGGTTCGCCATCAAATGTGGATAAGTGGACCTTTCGTGAAAATTAGAGCATATGCACCTAAAATTGAATTCTTTCCGTATTTTAAGCCTTTATCTTTTATTAGATAAAAGTAAAAACATTTAAAAAACATATATAATTATATTTTATTTATTCTTATCCATTCCTGCCAATACAACGTCTATGTGATAACTACCATTTAAAATAATATTATTTTATTACTGGTGTGCAATGAATGATTTCAATGAAACTCTTTGTTGCATATCGGGTACGCTATCGACCATAACAACCCTTTTAAAGTAAAATTGATATTTAATTATTAATATTAATAAATATGAAAATGTTTTATTCATTATTTACCTGGGATGTTACATTAATTATTCCAATTAGTATGTCTTAGGATCATTACATGCCTTTCATACAAGTCACAAGGAATATCATGACCTGAAACATTTTAATCCATTCATATGATTCGTAGTTAGCTAATTAGATTCATTTGATATCTCCCATCATAAATGGAAAATGGGGCTACAACATGCATCCAACCAACAATCACAGTATGTAAGGCCATGTCATATATATATTTATATATATATCATACTTGCCTACTCTATTTTATAATTTGTTATCCAATTATATGAAGATACCGAAAATATTCAAATTTTGTTTAACATGGAACTAACAATTTCACAATTTGATTGTAATTTAATATAAGGTGGCTCACTATTATAGTGTCCATCTAAAGAGGAGTCGAAAAAATGGCTCCAAGGTGTCAAACAAAATAACTATGGAATGCCACTCTACATGGGGTGGTTGTAATTATGGATGTAACCACCAATATTGATTCACATATCTAGAAAGGGTTATTGAATATGGTCTTAATGACTCTTAGCATAAAATAAAAATTCAGAAAGTGACAGCTGATGAAATCGCCGCGATGATATGATAATTTATAAAATGACAGATATTGAGAAATGTGTTATAGACCACCAACATTGTCTTCATATGAATATTCTCATCAACCTTTAAATCATCCTGGATTAAATTTTATCTAAAGAACATATATATACCCTGAAATTTTGAATAAGAGCTAACATCTAAATATATTCATTGATAGGAAGAAGTACAATGTATGTGAGCTCTTTTTCAGTTTGTTTTTATGAGTAGGGTTATTGGTTTCTCATTTTTCTAAAAATTTACTTTTGAGTTAAAAATATCAAAATGGGTGAAGAGATGGAATGTTGTCCTCTAGGACAAAAAGGGAGGATGGATTAATTTAATTAGATATTTTAGGAGGAAACCATAAATTTTACTAAAATTACCCTACTCACGGTTTGGAAAAACCATGCGCAAATCGCACCTGAGAACCTATAGGATGCGGTATAACACATGGTTAGGCCGCATGATTAGGGAAGATGTGCATAAACTATTTTAAATTGCTCTGCTAAAATTTTTGATAGTCTCACATGGTCAGGTGGACCAACTCTCTTGGTTTGTTCAAATCGTACACTTTGTTCCTGCTCACTGTCTAACCTCGCATGGTTTAAACAAATTGTGTGGCCTACCTCACCCGATTTAAACAAGACAATAAATAATCCATTTTCATCCAAAATTTCATGTTCTAAGCCATAAAAAAGATTTAGAAAACCATGGGAAATACAATAACACATCAACCATCCATATTAGATCTCTAAAATATTATTAGACCAAAATTTAAAGAATCAATACCTGATTAATAAATCAGGTTCTTACACAAAAAGTGGTAAATCACCCTAATATAATAATACCTCTCAAAGTATATGATTTTAATTGCACTGTTTGGTAAAATATTCTTAGGCCATGATAATTTTATGTGAAAACTACATAATAAGATACATTTCTTATAGTAAGCATTATTCCCAGAGATAATAAAAATTCAATTATCAATTTTCACATTGCTAAGTAAAAAAACATGGAATTTCTGAAAACAATCATTTAATATCCATATATTTCATTATAGAACTGTTAAAAATGTAAACAACAAAAAACATTGAATAGAGAATCTCAATACTAAGAAACCCAAATGGACTACCCATTGTAACTCTAGGATCATTATAATAAAGAGCACCCACAACCTATGTATTGTGTTTTGATAACCCATTTTTCAATCTACCTTGACATCTCATGTAACAAGGGGCACTCATATCTTTTTTTACCAAAAATAATATTTAAATATTATAAATAAATAATTTATTATAAATCATATCACATGATATAATCCATTTAATTTGAACATAGTTTAATAATATGTACTTGAGTGTCACATCAACTATAATTACTAAAAATAATTATAAAAACTCATTATAATATATCAAACCACCATAATCATTAACTCTTGAGGGCTATATTCTAAAAATAATTAAAAAATAAAACAATAATTTTAATTAAAAATAAAAAATACAAAATGGAATTGAAATTGTGTAGATATTAAGATAATATTACAAATTACTATAGAAGTTAGAATAAGTTTTATTTATAAGGGATAATATGAAATAATGGTTAGGTGACTTTTTGAACTATAATATAGTAATATGTTTTTTGTAATGGTAATATGACCATTATGTGTAATTTTTTCGAGTCAAATTAAAATAAATGTTATTATTTGTAAATTGTGTAATTAAAAAATAATATAATTTATATTTATTGATAAATAATAATTTTGTTACATATATATGTCTTAAAATAATAAAAAAGTTATTATAATTGATTTTTGGGAAATATTTTAGTGAAATGTCAAAATTTAAAATATAATAATATTTTAAAACAAATATACTCAAATTTATATGAAAATTATTTTCGTAAAATTTAATTTTAATTTATAACCATTATGTCAAAATTATCCAATGTTGAATTTGTTATAATTTTATAAGGTAATTGAGTTTTTAATTGAATAGTAAAATGTCATATATACATATATATTTATATTTGGAATGTGTTATGATATCATTATGATGTTTAAATAATGTAAGAATGAATAAAAATGAATTCATTTACAAAATTAGTTTATTTGTTAAAATAATAGATTTTTAAAATTTTAAAATAAATTTATAGTCAAAAAAATATTTCGAATGTCTAAAACATATTATAAAATTTTAACACAATTATATATGAATAAAATGATTTTCCATTGGTAAGATAACATGAAAATTAATTTTAGTTTTTTATGTTAAAAATATCAAAAACCATATTTTAAGTATTATATACCAAGATATACAACCATGGGTAAGCCATTGGTATTCAAATTTCCCCAACCCTGATTTTTGAAATCCTAAATCCCAAAAAATATTAAACAATTCACCTTGATTTTCAATAAATACCTTCAAAGACTTATTACTCTTTAATAAACAACCATTGACCATGGTTACCCTCTATATTCCCCTAAAAAGATTCGTTTTAAAAATCATTAAAGGTTCTAAGGAGTTCTTTAATAATTTTTTAGAAACCTAATTATCAACATAACAGTTATTAATCTCCTCTTATTATTTCCCATTTAAAATCTTTTCAAATTCCATAACATTTCAGTCTCAAATTTTATTATGATTCATTATTAAGAGAAAATTATCATATTATTAGTGGTAGATTATCAATCTCTCTTATTTAAATACTTTCTTACATCATTATAATTCTAAAATATTTCCCTCATTATAAACTTCACTTTCCAAATCCCTACATATTTAATTATTATATTTGTATTATGGTTCAATTATTTATAAAATGGGGAATTTTTATGAGGTTGATAATTATGTACCTAGGGAGATTTCATTTAGGTCCATCTTTACTAAAATATATGTCAGCATCAAAACATGAAAACCACTAAATTTAGCTTTAATAAAATTTTATATTCGTAATACATATAAAATATGATTGTCATATAATACTAATTTATAGATGGGATTTCTAATACATTCTTTAGTGACCCACCTTTTTCAAATTATAGTGATAATTTTCTATTCCTTATTGACATCCATGTATAATGAAATTACCCAAACCTATTACTCACTTATCCATTCTTCGATAGGGATACATTCTATTGCACTATAAATATAGATTGATTTCTAATTTTATAAGAATATATTAACCTATTTAAACATATTATTCTTGAGCTTCATAATTAAGATAATTCTTTTTTCAAAACCTTGACACGTCTTATTTAAGTAATTTAACTAACATAAGGTTATTATTTGATCGTTGATTATTATCAGTTATATAAAACTGATAAATTAAATATCGATGAAACCGAATAAATAATATAATAATTACTAAAGAAATTTTTTATACTAAAAAGCTATGATTTTTGTATGAACAATTATACAGATACAAAACCAATATATTAGCAGATATTTAAAAATAAAAATCAAGCCAAGGGATGAACAATCATTGTACTACTTCTTAATTTAAAACTGACCCATAGTTTTTTTGAAAATTTTCTATTATAGAATCACATATGAAAAAACTAGAATGCATGGATTGATAGAATAATGAAATAAACTAAAAAATATTTGATCCAAAATATCATTATGTATTCAACTACTTGTTGATTCATTCATTTTTTTATTATTTTTATTTATGAGTGTGCTACAATAACAAAAAACCTGTGATACATCTGTTGTAAAAAAAATTTAATATCTCTTGTTGGGTTTTTCAATTAGATACTGAATAAATAGCTAAATACCCTGTTATTGGTTATATAGAGAATACATACAGATCTACTGATTTCCATATTAGACTCACTGAGGTTTCAATTAAGTAGTAGTGGAAAATTGATCTATTTAGTAAGTAGTTGGGTATATCAATCTAGAAATTGTTGTAGCAGATATAAATAGTGACCAAGATAATTATGGACATCTATATTTATGAATATATAGTCAATATTATGAAATTATGAAGATAATACTTTTAAGAAAGTTTAATATAGATAAAACCATAGAACATTTCTATAGATATACCATTAAAATTAGTTAAATTGTGATGTTATAATATCCTTTTTTATCCTTTTATTTCAACAATGTATTTATTTGATATATTTTAATATAAAAAATTATTCAGATTTCCACTATTCTTATAAATTAAATCAGTAAACTGAAATATTGATCACTAATTTAATTTACATGTATTTATATGCCTTTTTTATCTTGTGGTACATTGATAGTTATTAATACCATTGTATAATTATATATTTTTTAATTCTTATATTTTATACTTTAAGGAGTAAAAAAAGATATATTCATTTTCAATCTAAAATCCACCCCTCTTATAGTATTATTATCATTATTTTATTTTATTACCTTCTTAAATTTTGTGTTATTTGATGTTTATATATTTAAAAAATAAATATTATATTTTCAATTTTTCAAATTTTATTTTCACCCGTCAATTTTATTACACATTAAAAAAATTTATAAGAAATTTTTAGCATTCTAGGTTTTCATTTTGGATCTATCCTCTACCAAAATCCTAACAGACCACCAATATTTGATGTGAATGATTATGATTACTGAAGATACATAATGAAAACATATGTTATCAACACTAGTGTTTGAAATTTTCTTATTATTTTTTTGAGATTATAATGTTCTTAACAGGGAAGATTCATCCTTTACAAGTTAAAAGAAAAAATAGTTTAAAAAAATTATAGAGTAAGTTATAATCTCTGAAACTTTATTCAAAGAAATATATACAGTAAAATTTATTCTGATCCAATATAATGTGTTCTTTATTATATGTTATAAGTTACTTATTTTATAACATTACGTGTTTTAGAAATAAAAGAATCAATTCATAGAGAATACTATTCTATTTTTTATTTTTTATACTTGGATAAACCATTGCAGAGATGCATCCATTATTATTAACAATTGTAAATAGTTTACAATCTCTTGGTGAGAAATAATTATATGATGAATAATTTTATGAAAATGTAATTGATTTTATACATATAGAGTTGGAATCTAAAAATACAATTACTGATGACACAAAGAAAATTACTAAGTTAAATCTAGATGAATTAATACACAATTTATTACATTTCAATATTAATGTGAAAATATATTATTTAAGGGAATAGAAGAAAAATGGAGTTTCATTTACAAATACAAGAAATAAAAACACCTAAAATTATAAATAAACATCAAAAAAATTATAAGGTTTCACAAGATAGTAAAAATGGACTTACTGATGGAGAACTCACTAAAAATGAAAGAAGAATGTTTAATCTAATATGTTTCATAATTATATATCCTAATTAATGAAAATAAAAGAATTATACTAATGAAGATATCTATTATGGATGATGTAAATGAGGACATATTAGACTAAATTCCATAATTTAAAAAGGAAATAAATTATGTATTATAAAATGTAATCTAAGATGTGGAGAAAAAAAGTTTCAAAGTTATGGATAACTGGATTAATATTGAAGGTGATACAGGTTTAAAAATATCATTAGAAGAATCTGATTACAAAGGAACAATTATTTTATTTTATGCCTACTCTTGAAAATAAAAGAAAATATTAAAGGTGATGTTTACAGATGAAGTAATAATAAATCACTATCTAGACTGAAAGTGATCTTATGATTCATATTGTGAAAATGATTTTAAAAATAATATTTTACAAGAAGGAAGATATGATATATTTTAATGGATGAAAAATTATAATATAAAATTACAGACTATATATCTGAATCTATATAAGAGATATACTGATATGAAAGAAAAGTCTGCTAATTTAAAAAGAATAAATCATTAAAAATAAAGAAAAGATGATCATAATTAGGAATGAAAATATAAATCATATTTAATATTTGGAAAAATAAAATAAAAATTTACAAAAATATGAACATATCATAATAGAGAAAAAAAGTTTCAACAGTTACTAAATCAGAAAATTTGAAAAAGAAAAAAACCCAACTAGTTGTAATTTTTCTATATATAAACACAATAATGTTATGTGAACACCTCAGATCAAGACCCTGAATAAATTAATAACCAAAATTTCAAATTTTAAGAAAAGATATAAAGAAAATGTACAGTCGGTTAAGATCGATCATAATATCATCTAGATTAAGATGAAAACCAACCATATGTTCAGTATTTTGACAAAAGGTATTCTATTTCAGATAAAGAACTATTTTTTACTTTATTAAAACGTGTGTGAAATTAGAGGAAACAATTTTATCTCACAAAAGTTTAATATTTTAGACAAAACAATGATTTTTAATAAAAAAAATCTGAATTTTAATATTAAAAGAAGTGTGTGTTACACAAAACCTATTTAATAATTACTCTTAACTTATGATGTTTTATCTTCTTGAAATTAATTCTAGTTATTATATTTTTTATGTAAAAATAGTTGAAATCTGATTATAAATTTCAATAGCATTTATATTTTACATTTATGTAAATATATCACTATAAGGTTTTCATATATTACTGTATTTATTCATTTTAATTAAACGGAGTATTTGATTATTTATTTTGGATAAACTAAAACTATTTTAAATAAACATGTGAATCTAAATTTATTTGCCAATTTTTTTTGGAAGAATCATCAAAACAAGAAGATTAATCTGGTAATCAATATAAGATAAATAGAAAATATATTTTGAAATAATTTTCAGTTCATCGTATTTTGTAATTTTTTTGAGATTATTCTATTCCTAACAAATTATTTTTCTTCTATCATTTAAATTCTTATATATATTATAAAATAATGTTCTTTAATTATTAATTATATTATGTATGTCAAAGCACTAATCATATAAAATATTATCTGAATTGTAGTTTCATTTTTTTAATATTAATTTTTTTTATCTATTTATGTTATAAAAATTTAATAATTAAAAAAATAATGTTGAAATTTTAATAAATACTTGAAATTAATTACTAAAACATTTCATTTCATAGGTATATATAACTGGACATTAGATCAAAAAAATCGTCGATGAGTGATCAACTTCTCAGAAATCCATTGTAAAATGATTAAACCCTAGATAGTTTAGATTCATTTAATATAAATAGTACTAGAGGTCTTGAAATTATCCTTGAGAATCATTTTTCTTCCTCTAAAAACATTCCACATCGTTTGATTAGAATCATTATTTCTTCAGATTCCTTCATTTTCAAATCGATCTTATCAGATAAACTTGTTGATTAATTTTTGTTTTGGAAACGTATCTGTTTAAGATAATTTCTTTTTTTATTTTTAGGGTTTGATAATGATGTATTTGACTAAAATGATATTAAACATTACTACCCACATCTCGTTAAGGATTTTTTATTTTTATATATTTTCTCAAAACAAAAACATGTTATTATGAATGTTATGTTTATTTCTCATTGAATGAACTTTTTTCATTATTTTTAAAAAAGATAAAAAAACTATGAGCATCAACATTTGAGTAAGAAACCTACTTTTCCTATCATATACAAGATCAAGTGTTTGGTTATTTCCCACATAGGTTTTTTGAATTAAAATTTATAATATGCTAATAAAAAATAGAGTGTCCAATGATAATCTATAAAAAAGATGAAGAAAATGCAATATTCCCTAAAAATGGGTTGGTCTCAAATTTTTACAGAAATTCTTATGCCTTTTAAAAAAAGTAACATTAAGATCATACAGTACCATTAATTAATAGTTATATCTTTGAAGGGAAAAGTAAATTTATTTATATATAATATCTATATAATATTCATATCTCAATTCAGATAAATGTCTCAAATAAAGTCCTATCATAAAGCCAGCTAATTTCTAAATATTATATACTCCATCAATATAATCTTAGTCTCTAGTAGTTATAGGGTTATATACATAGAAAAAAGATATAAAAATGATCTATTGTAACAAGAACATGATTTTTTAAATAAATATTCTAATGTAGAGAAGTTATTTGATACGAAATTTCAAACTCAAAAAAATATAGTAGTAGTAAATCATTTATCCTGTCTTTAATATTCTGTTCACACTACTATATCAATCACATATTATCCATCATGGATAGTATTTAAAAATATGTTCCTAAAGATAGTTCAAGGCTTATTTCATTTTTTAATCAATTTCTAATAAAAAACGGATAATAAAAATTTGTGGATGATGAACCTATTGATATTGAGGATACTTCTCCAAAAAACAATAAATAATTCGAAACCCATCATTCCATTTATGTTACGTAGAATATGGATTGGAATAAAAGTCCATCTAAATAAAATGAAACATTATCTACTAGATAATTTGATTGAAAGTTAAATTTGGTTCTGATATTGAAAATGTGGATGAATTATAACAATTGACTAATCCTCTAGTTATGTGGAACAATGATAGTGATTTATTTTCAAATGTAGATAGTTAAATCCAAAAAACAATGTTCACACAATTTATTTAGAAGAGAAAATAAAATAATAACTGAAGGGTGTTATAATAGAAATGGATATTTTTATATTATCTTTAAAATGGTTTCATAGATGTTTAGATCTCATATAATGTATTGGATTCCATTTGATATCACACAACACATCTTTTTCGAAAAAGTGATCTTATTTTTGAAAATTCTGTATTTCTTTAAGATTTCTTGAGATAATTAGAAATAATGTTTGAAGAAATTAAATATTTTATTAATGATGTAAAGAATATGATTTTTTTCAATTATAGAACAAATATTCCAAGATTCATAAAATAGAAGCGGAGAGTTAGAAAATCCATTCACTGGTTGAGATTAATATAGAGCAGGATCAGAAGTTCAACTGTTAGGAAATAATGATTATGAGATAATTTAATGAGTATAAAGATAATTTCAATTTATTGTGAATACAAATTTCAAAGAATAAATGTAATATAAATAAGATGAAGAACATTTTTGATAAATAGACAAAGAATTATTTATTTTTAATTAATTTTTTGATTCATATATAACTAAAATCCATCAGAGTTTTTTTCTAAAAAAATTATGATATATTTAGTTTATATTATTTGTTTATTTTTACTAATTATTGGTGAATGATTTATGATGAAATATTTTCTAGTATTTTTCTATCAAAATAAAATCTAATATCATAATTTTATTTTAGAATATCATTAATGTTTGTACCCTTTAATTATATGTTTTAAATTCATTTAAAATGAAAATTTTAACTTTCATTTCTTTTAAAAATCACATAGGGATAGAGTGTTTCAAAATATAAAAAAATATAAAACATTTTATAAGATAGTAGAGTGTCATAATGGGGGATATGGTTTTAAAATAATTATTTCTCATATGGGATAGTTTTAAAGGGAATATTGAGATATAGATAAGTAATAAGATAGACTATTTTAAAAAAAAGAATAGATTTGTTTTCTATGTGTGTGTTTTCTTAAAAAGTGATATATATTCTAGTCTTTTACAAAACATACCTAGTTTTTTAATCCAAAAAAACATCATTTATGTAATTTATCTATTATAATGTTTTTATTATGTCGTTAAAAATTTTCATTTATATCATAATTTTAAATGAAAAATCGATTACTTTAGGTTTAATGAATTACTAAGGGAACTGATCAATGAAAATATTATAAACATAATTTTTTAATACTGAATTGATATCGTTTATTTTAATGTATAATACAGGTTCTGAAACTACCCATCGGTACATATGAAATTAAATTATGTCCATTAGAAGATGAACCATATACCTTTAAAATATACTATTAAACTGGTTGTGGGATTTTTGAAATATGACCATTAAAAAATATCTTATAAAAAGAGAAACACCTCATGGTTTAGAAGGATATCAAATGACAAGAAAACTCAATGAAAAAAAATACAATGAATTATATAGATACTAGTTGATTAATTTTATTCTAATCATTTTTTTATCAGAGTGTTCTACTTGATCATATACATGGGTGATTTTCATTCTAAAAGTGTATAATTTCTTGTTGTAAAGTTTTAACTAAATTTTGGTTATTTATTTTTATACAAATATATCAATTATGTCTTGGTTTCATACTAAGAAACTAGTAAAAATATTATTAGAAACTAGATTCTTGATATATAGAATAGGTTATTTGAGGTATTGGTTAAGTAGTTGCGTAAATCAAGTAATAAATTGAAGTATAAATAGGTTATACCGATTGGGATAATCGATGATTTATACGGTTAAAAATACATATTCTATCTTCTAATATTATTAATTCGATACCTTTTGGTAGGTTTATATTCTTGGATAAAATAGATCAGGTTTATATATTTACATTTCATTTTGGTTTAAAATTGTTTTTATAATATCATTTTTAGTTGTCTATTTAGAAACTATATTTTATAACATCTATTTATTTTAATATTATTATTTTAATTTCAATTTATTATATTAATCAAACCTATCAACTAAAGTAAAAAACTATTCCTTTTAATTACTCATAGTTATATCTTGTTCTAATCTTATGGTACACAAGTAGTTAATATTACTACTACATTTATGTTTGGTGTAGTCATATTTTTTAAAATCTTATATTTTATAATTTAATTGGAGAAAAATCAATAGTTCTTTTAAACTACAATTAACCTCCCCCTAATTTAGTTCAGTTTTAAAAAAATTTCATTAATTATATTCCTATATTTATTCTATTCACTAGGTAAAACATGGTGATATGTATATCCATTATTTAAATTTAGAAAATTACAAATCGTGTGTCCTTATTTATGAATGTGTTTTCTTAAGTAACATTATAATTTGTGTTATTTTCATTCATATGATGGATGAATTTTACTTATTATGCGACGGGGTGATCAATATTATATAGACACTTGATACATCATCTTTTTTCATGAGAAAAACTAATATGGATATTTGGTAAAGGTCTATGAATTTTTGTATGAGGTCTTTGTACATATCCTTGATATTATGGTCAGGATATCTTACATAATACATCACGTCATTATTAGATAAGGTATAACTATCCATGTGAATATTTATTTCTCTTTTGATTTCATCCATAATTAAATTATGAATATGATATTAGTTTTATTATATTAATTGGTTATATATTCCTTCCAAAATATTTAAGACTTATTTATTCTATGATTGCTTCTGTTTTGAGATATCCATTATAGATTTTATGATCATACACATTATATTGATTCCCCATTTCACTAGGAAAGAATTCGGAATACAACGTGCCATTAAGAATAAATTAAGTGGAAAATTAATGCTTTATGTATTTTTAATATATACTATATGTTTCATACTATAATGTGATGTTCAGGTTTATTTATAGACTCCTAAGTCTACTAATAATAATATCTTATCAAATTAAGTGTTTTTTATATTTAGCAAATAATAATAAATTATCACCAAACATGGGTTACGAGAGTTTTTATTTTTTAGATGGTATTATAGAGATTATAGTTTAATCCATAGGGAATAGTTTTAAATGAACATAATTTGATAAATGAACCATATGAATAACACTTAATAATTTTTTCTTCTAGAAATTAAAGAATAATTTAGATTCATTTTTAATAAGTACATATGATTTATTCTTAATTGATAGTGTAATATATGAAATAATATGTTATAAGTCATTGTTTATAACCGGATCATAATAAAATGAATGAAAATTATTTCACCACTTAAAATATTTGTTGGAGTTTTCATCAATGAAAATAAAATGAATTTATAGGTGAAGATGATCATATGATCAAAAATTTAATTAAATTAAAAAAATACAGGATGAATAATTTTTTCCATATATAATAACCAGTTTCTATTAAAATAGGATGTAACAATGATGAATTATTTCATTATAAAATTACCACCATCACTCAATTGATGTAATAAACCACTTGTGGATTATACAAGGATCATTCCATTAGAGAAGGTATTCACCCATTCAAATGTAGTGTAAGAGGTAAAGTAATAATTGATATATATATTAAAAGGGAACATATTGAATAGTGGTGGACATTTATTCAGATAAAAATTAAGTAAGAATATATAAAAAGTGTAGAATTAAATTACTTTAAAAAGAAATTTAATGAAAAGAATTTTAATCAAGGTAAAATAAATAATTTGGAGATGAAATTATATAACTTCAAAAAAAGGGAAGATAAAACTATTACTCATAATGGATATAATATTACATAGTTTGAAATAAATTTTAGGGATTATACATTTAATACAAACATTTGATTAATCACTTCTTTGATGAACTAAATTAATGCCTCAAATGATAATTAGTCTCTCAAGCCTTTTTTATGTATGAGGTAAATAATGAAGGGTTCTATTAATAGTGATACGATGATCTAAAAACAATTATTTGAGAATAAAGAGGAAAATATGATGGTTGATTAAAATGTATAAAGAACATTAGTAAAAGATAGGAATAAAGAGGACATTTTTCAAATTTTTATAATTATGTGAAGAAACACCACGGGTCTTGTTTAAGTGGTTTAGGTATTTTTCACAACTATGAAGACAAAGGCAACCTTGCTCAAGAGTAAAATTGAAATAGAGAATCCAATGATGTTTAATTTTTTATT
This sequence comes from Viscum album, assembly GCA_963277665.1. Taxonomy (NCBI): domain Eukaryota; kingdom Viridiplantae; phylum Streptophyta; class Magnoliopsida; order Santalales; family Viscaceae; genus Viscum; species Viscum album. The sequence continues at coordinate 67,745,826 of OY728139.1, forward strand.
ATTATAAGGATTCATGATGCTATTTTAATTTGTTCTTTATTTCTCAAGATATCATATCATATAAGATTTCAATAGATAAATTTCAGATTAATTTAACTTATACGATTGAATTTGATGTTTCAAATAATGTGGCAGAATAATTTTGATTGAAAAACCAGATTTTGTTAATACAATATTTTATTATCAGTCAATTCACTATATTATATCTAGATTATTTTATAAGAATTTTTAATTCTGAATTGATATAAAAGAAATGATATTTTCAAAAAATACACTAGTGTAAGTACTAAAACATTAAAATTATATTACATTTTTATTAAAAAGCATGGAGTTTTTGTAGTTTCAAACATGATTTTTTTAAAAATCGTTGACTTTGATAAAATTAATTGGATAGATTCCCTCAAATATAATAATATAATAATTTTATACTCGGTTAATTTAATAAAATATATACGAATGTAATAGAATCACATACTTTTGGAATAGATTCTTCATTACTTGAGTGTTATTTTGAAATAACAATAGAGTAATATCTTTATAAAATTCAAGGAAGTTAAGGATATAAAATTCTAATATATGACTGAGAATGATATCTTAAGAGAGGAAGATTTTTTTTAATCATCATTATTACATCAAAATATTTCTATAGTAATTACCATGATATTCACTAAATCTTGATGTTAACTTTTATATGGACCTCATCCCTAATTAGAACCCCAAATCTAATTGTAGCTTTTTAATGGCCCTAGTGTGTTTTTTGGAATTAATATAACAACTAAAAGAGTTGTGTGTTAATTAATTATTATTTTATTTTATCTCAAATTAGAGAGTGACTATACTATTTTGTAAAAATAGTGGGTGGTTATGATGTTTTGCATCAATTATAGGCTAATCAATAAAATTAATATAATAAATAATTTTTCATTAAAACGTGCTAACTACCTTTTTAATCATCTTAAAGGGGATAAATATATATTTAATATTAATCAATATTATGGTAATCATAAATTAAATGTTATGATATATGATATAGAAAATATGTATTTTTTTATAAGGTATGTTCATTATGAATTTAGATTAATTCATTTTAGTTTACTAATCCACCATCAATGTTTATGATTCTCATAAATTGTGTATATAATGATTTTCATAAAAGAACTATTTAAATTATTCATCGATGATAACATGATATACTCTATGATCTATGAAAGGAATTAGATATATATATAAATTCTTCTTAAAACAAATATAGAAAAAAAAATTTAAAAAATTCATAGTGTAAATTTTCTTCCAAAAAGTTTCATTCCCTATTAAAATTATTTCTAGGTATGAGATATTAACATGAAATTAAATAAAAAAGTAGTTAAAGATTTTCTAACAAAAAAAATATAATTTAGATACATAGTTTCATTGGCCTAACTGGTTACCATCATTACTTTTATGAAATATTTAACTAAGTATATTTCCCATTAACCAAGTTGAAATGAAAAGTGCAATGTTCACATTGATAGAGGAATACAATGATTGTTTTGAATAATAAAATAATATATTATGGAATGAACCATTCTTAATCTCATAAATAAGTAATTTAATATCTATTATATATATATATATATTTATTCATTCGAAAATTGGATCAGATGTGTCCTTATAAAAATTATATAGTTTTTTCATATCCAATATGAGAATTTATGATTAATAAACAAAATTATACAACACACAATTAGGAGTTGGTGAAAGAAATATTTTTCATGATGTTATGAACAAAATATCTCTATAGTAAAAATATTGAATTTAAATGTATAAATAGTGTTTGAAGTATAAATTAACATATACATATATCAATATATTTATAAAATAAAAAATAATGTTTAAAATTAAACAAGTTGGTTGTTGTATTGTGTAGGAAGAAAAAGGTTATGGTATGCAAGAATTTAGAAAAGCATGACATGTAAAATATTTGAGATAGGGAAACATCATTACTTTTCAAAATAGTTACCCAATAGTATTTATTAAAAAAAATCTCAACAAGATAAAATAGATTTACAAAATATTATTAATACCATGAAAAATGAGAGATTTTTTGGATATCAGATAACTATCAAACCTCAAAATTTTCCTATAAACCCTAGTTGCACCAAGATGTATAGGTATTTGTAAGAAAAGTTATGTTGGAATAACATAATTAAGAAATTTATAACTAAGTGTTACTATGATTTGAATTCCAACAAGTAATGCTAGAAAAAATACATTCAAAATGGTTTCATTCTATCTCTTGCTATATAATTGTAGAAGTGTGAATATATAACAACATACATTGTTAATAAATGTATAGATACATATAAGAGGAATGTATCAATATGAAATACTTTGGATCACATTAAAATATCAAACATTTCACATAAAAAAAACTAGCCTTTGAGTGGCTTTGAAAACATTATTATAGTGAAATTAAAAGGCTTTGGGGTCTTCCATTATCAATTGTATCTAATAATGATCCAATATTTATGATGAAATTTTATAGTAATCACTTAAAGTCTCTTAAATAGAGAAACACTTAATCTCTACATATCATCCTACACAAATGGGTTCTCCAAATGTACTATCAAAACAATAGAGATCATGTTGTGATTTTTATCAATTAAATTGAAGTTAAATATAGACTAATGTCTACCTCTAATAGAATTAACATTCAATAATAGATGTCACTGTAGTGTTAATATGGTACAATAGGAATCTTTGTATAGTAAAAGATATACTAATCTAACATACATGGATGAAATTTGGGGAAACATCTAGTTGATTAATATATAATGGAGGAGATAACTGAAAAAGTGTGTGTTATCCTAAATCATATCTATATGGATCAATACTAAAAAAATGCAAGTTTGATAATTAGAGGAAGGAAATATATTTCCAATTAAGAGACCATGTAGTATTTAAAATATCAATATTATATAGAACAATTTTTTTGTACAAAGTTGTATCTATGTAAAATTAATGGTGGGATTTTTTGAGATTTTAGAGAGAATTGGAGTCATTTTTATCATTTATCTAAGACACCAGATATTTCTAAATAATATGATATATTTAATGTCTCGCTATAATGGATGTATATTCATTGACCATTTCATATAATCACCATTGAATAAATAGATCTTAATCCTAACTTATACAACTACGATTACCATTTAAAAATAATTAATACACGATAGTATTAATTGTACAATCAAACAAATCATCTAGTTGAGTTACTTTGGAGTAATCATATGTTAGAGGAAGTGATGTGGGATTCTATTTAATAAATGATAATGAATTACTCGCATTAGTTCGTGGAATAATATATACAAAAAATTTCCAAAATTAAATTTTTTAATGAAACAGAATATATAAAATTATATTCAATTAACATTATAATAAACATATAATTACAAAATCCATCACACAATTCCTTCCCTTTTTTATCATTTTATTAGTGTAATGAATACTAGAGTGTTATATCAACTAGAATGACTATAATAGGTGGTATATAACTCATCGAGATATATGTAAACACAATAATCTTGAAATTAAATGGATCAAATTATAAAAATAGTGACAATAATAAAAGATACATTATAATTATAAAAAAATAAATTAATAAGTGTAATGAACTATTTTTTTAAAATAATAGAATAATATGAAAAACATCAAAAGTTATAAATTGGTATATATAATTTGGATAATATGAATATCATAAGGTAATGATGAACATTGACTAAAAACATGGAAATATGACCATTATATTGGTAATATGATCATAATTTATAACATATAATATTCTAATTGTTGGCACCCATTAATATGGTATGCACTATTCCATAATGACCGTGACATGATCTGTACTAGTGTAAAAATGAAGATAATAAGAAACTCACTCTATGAAGAATTCATAAGATATATATTTCTCACGTGGCTACTCATCTATTTAGGGTGGTTGTCATTTAGAAATATTTTCCAATCGAATAATGTTGTAATTAAAAACTCTTTTCAGGTGTAGGTGTTGAATTATTTCCATTATTGATGCAATGATTGTGAAAATATATAGATTCCTTTATAGAAAATCCTAATAACCTTATATACATAAAAACCAAAATATAATAACACTCCCCACATCCATTGATGTAGTTTGTTTCTCAAGATTATATTTGATTTATCATGGTGCTAAAACGGACATCTAGTTTAAAAAAATAACTTTTTATATTTGAAGAAGATCATAGGAGAGTTTTTATTACCTACCTATATATATATATATATTCATAATGCTGTGATGAAAAATAACTCTTACTTTTGGAAATCATTAATAGATTTTAAAATAAATATTACAAGGGATCCGAATTTTTACTAGTAACTAATTTGGAGGAATGGAAAAAGTAATTGTTTTTATCTATGAATTGTGAACCCCAATAGGCATACATTATCATTTTAACCCAATTCATATTATGAAACTGTGTAACTCATTTAATGGATTATGTGTATATGAATCAACATTCAGTAATATTTTCATTAAAAAAGATCCCTTCATGGATGTCTATAAGAAAGTTTTCTAATATAAGTATGAATTTAACCCTTATTTTTACGAAAGTAAAAAAATTAGAGATATGTTATAGAAATTTCAAAAAAAATAAATCATGTATATCCTTATAATATTTATCATTTTTTGTAATATATCCATTAAAGAAGGCATGTGGATGATTTTTTGACTCATAAACATTCTTTTTATACATAATTACCTTGATTTGTGAATACCAAGTAGTGGTATTTATGTTGATTTTGAATAATAGTTTTAATGGATGAACAACATATATAGTGAAAGAAACCCAAACCACTATCAAGGGAAGATGAAAATACACTAAACGAATTATTTTATTATCAATGACATGTGGGATCATGAAAATCATAATGTGGAAATCCATGGTCATGTGTTACACTACTTGCCTATTAATTTCAACATACAAATTACTCTAGGACTCTAAATACATGCACATTATTAAGGTCATTCCCAAAACTATACAACCACTTGTGTCTCCATTCAACGACATGCATACCACTATGGAAGGTTTATGAGTATGCACCCTAAACTTGGTACCTTTAAGATCATACATCACTATATCAAACATAATGTGTTTTTAATCCCTATAAAATTTCCCCCCAACTAGAAAACCCATGAAAATTAATTTTCCTCTATTTTATTACCCATCAACATGAGTAATACATAAATACTATGAATAAATCTCATGACCACAAACCTTTACAATAAAGAAGATCATATAATTCATGGAAGTTCAACACCATGAAATTCCTCCCCTATATATAATAACCTAAAGTGTGATCATTCATGCACCCCCAAATAATAAGGATAATTTATCTAATTTGGACACATAATTCCAAAAAAAATATTATATCATTATATTTCTATCCAGAGAGGGTTTAGCATTCTAAGAAAATTTTTTTTGTGCTATCTATTAACATTCACTCACATCCTAATAAAGAACCCATTATGTTTTTCTATATTTAGGTATCACCAATCATGGAACTCTCATGTTTGTAAACATTTTCACCTATGGACACAACATGAATTGATACCTTTTTAACCTATTTTTTTACATTTCTTCTTATATCATTATGGTTCAATCATCTTTCACCTAATTAATTTGTAAATAGATGGGGGATGATTAATAATATGCTTCTACTCTAAAGAATGTCCTTCATGAATTTTCAAGGTTTCTCCAAGTACACTCGACTTATATTCCATTAACTTGGTATCGAACAATTCTTTCATATGCCTCTTAGGTCAATAAAAACTATGAAATTTATGATCATTAATAATTTCCACTCAAAACTACTGATAAGAATTATCCTAACCATATAACATTAAACTATATTACAACATCCATCATTAATGACTATACAAGGAACACCAATAGTTTTAGAAGTATAAACCTAAAAGGTGCACTATTAGTCTTAGTGGCATTGTTTTTAAATGAAATAGATTCCCCAATCACATGGACATAAAATTATGAACCCAAATTATATGGGTTTTGACTCCTTTCATAATTATATAGAGGGGGCCTCACATAGGAGACAAATCCCTATGCCGAAATAAATTGTGCCATTCCATAACATTATGTTTTCTATGGGACCATAAAATATAGAATAACCACTTAACCTCCTTATATGAGATGATACTGAATTATAAACATTTTTATTCCTTGGGGAATTTTTTTCCCAAATATACCCAACAAGTGTTTTTTGATGGCACCAAATCATGTGTGACTTAATTACATATAGTCCATTTGAATATATGCCTTCATTTCAAATCAATTAGTTCTGATTTAGTGACACATATTATTATTAGTGATGATCCAATATTCTAATCTATTGGAGATGATCCAATTACTCATATAATAATTGGTGAGTGATAGTGGAGCCATAGTTTAGTTATAATCTAGTAACCTATATCCCCACTGGTGATGAAACAATAAACCAATCTTCTAATGATAAGGTACTGACCCATATCTTCATTGGTGATGAGGTAATAGAAGCAATTCCTCGTGATTATCCATAAAATCATATCCATTCTAGTGATGGGTAAATAAACCAATTTTTTAGTGTCATGATAATAACTCGTATCGATATGGGTGATGATCCATTAAATAAATTTTTTGACCATGTATTAGTAAATAACACCCGCATTGGGAATTATCTTACAGAAAAAGAATCTAGTTATGACTCAATGTCCCATATCATTACTAAGTATTAGCTAATGGGTAAATTTCCTTATGATGATGATAAATATCAATTCCATTATTTGGGGAGATTCAGTTAATACATATAAACATGAATGAATAACGAATGAGTCGATGAACTGGTGATGATCTAGTTGTTGAAAAATTTGTATTCATTATGAGTGGAAAAATCCAACATTCATACATCCCCATTTGACTACAAATGATTTTACACTCTCCTTCACATATATATATAGATGTATTTTAACTCCATAGTTCAATTGTTAGGGTTTTAACTATATTGTAATTATAATTCCACCCATATGTGACTAGAATTAGGTACATCATGTTTGAGATGAAATAAGACTTAAATTCCATAAATATACACCTCTAATAAAAAACATTCTCTCATCACCCTTTATAAGATATTTTTTCCAAATATATTTTAGAATAGATACCATTTAAACTGTTTATTGTTAATGGGATGCATTTCATTATCAATTATTAACTCTGTAAGTTAGAATATAAATAAATAAAACAACCATATGATATTAATAAATATACCTTCTTATCAATTTAAATATTTACATCCCACAAAACCACACTGTTGACACTCCTTTCGTCACAGAATCTAAAGATCAGAAAAGGGGAATATCTGAGCTTAAAGTGATTCAACCTGTGAAGAAAACATCAAAAATCGACAAAGGCAGGAACACAGGATCAACAGCAACTGCACCGCGCAAGTTATATCACTATCGCGCAAGTCCACTTGCGCGACGCCCTTGGTCGCGCAAGTGACATGCGCGAAGTAAGTGGTAACCGCCCGGTAACCGCCCAGGGCCTTCTTTTGCCTATAAATAGACCCTGTGGGCCCCCATTCGAGAGGATCTTTTTCCAGAAACTCTGATTGAAGCTCCCGACACCCAAGTCTCTTCTCAAAGCTTCCGTAACACTTCTAAGGCAATTTTTTACCTAGAACGGAATATCTAAAGAGAAGTAGGAAGGCCTATGTGTTGAAACTCATAAACACTTGTGCGCCTGAGTGGCCAGCCCTCAAGGGAACTAGTCACACTTGCGCGCCGCCTTATTCCTTCGATAGAACTTGCGCTTCCCTTTTCTAGGAGAACCTCAAGAGGATTCTAAAGGCTTTAAGAAAGCGTCGCTCAAGTATTTTAAATATTGGTTGCAAATCACGCAAGTACCCCACATGTCGCGCAAGTATACCTGCGCGACCAATACTTGCGCGCCCACGCAAGACTTGCGCGCCTTTCATGACTTGCGCGCCCCTCCCTTATTGGGTGCCCAACTTTCCCATTTTACCCCACTTAAGCCATTTCACCTTTCCTATTCATGATTTAGTCTTCAAGATACTCTTCAAAGCCATTTATGGCATGATTTCTTGATTTGACATCCTTATTTGAAAGGAATTCTGTGTAATATCTCTCAAAACATAGTGATTTATACATCTTTATGTCACCAAAGATTGAGAGTTCATTCATTCAACCTCATCCTTTAAGATGAGAGATTCCTTAACCTGGGTCTCCTTTTTAGGAATAATCCCCAGTTATAAGTCCTTTAATCTAGGCATCTTCCTCAGGAGTAAGCCCCAAATTCTTAATGTTCCCAAACTTGGGCATCCTCCTCAAGAGTAAGCCCCAAACCTTAATTCCTTAACTTGGGCATCCTCCTCAGGAGTAAGCCCCAATCATAATCCTTTAATATGGGCATCCTTCTTAGGAGTAATCCCCAAGTCCTCTAATTATGGGCATCCTTCTTAGGAGTAAGCCCCAAGTCCTCTAATTTCGGGCATCCTTCTTAGGAGTAAGCCCCAAACCTTAATCCCTAACCTGGGTCTCTTTTTCAGGAATAAGACTCAGTCATAATCTTGGGTTTCTTTTTCAGGAGTAAAACCCAATCATAAGTCCCCTCCTAACTTGGGAATCCTCCTTAGGAGTAAGCCCCAAGATTAGAGTATTCAAATCTCCATGAAGCACATATACCTTTATGGACCCTGTTCATGGATTTTCTCCCTAAAAGTGAATCCTAAACCTTCATCTATCTGGTAAGTCATACATACATAAGCCCCAAACCATTTCTTATGATTGCATCTTTCATGGCACAATTCTCTAAGTTTTTACCAATACCTCTTGTTTCTCACACCGAGCATGACTCACGTGAGCTTAGAGTGTAAAAGTAATTATGACATCCTTCTTTGAGCCATCAATCTTAAACGTCATACTCCCTTACTCGAACTACGTGGGTTCTGATTCCTTTCCTAAAACAAAGGATACGTAGGTAGCCCATTTGCGGGTTCGATCCCAACTCTGAAGTAATTCATGTCCTTCTGAATGACAATAAACTTCAAGTGCCCCACTGAGTGGCTTTAAAACCAGCTTGGTCATCATAATGACCAAGAGACTTTTATATAAATGTTTTGAAGGATACCATTGACCAAGAATCTCTAAATAGATACAGATGATTCTCTATTGATGAAGAACCTCAAATACATATAAAAGATTCTCTAAATTTATTACATATTTAATCATTGAATGTTAAAACTAAAGGAAATCTCATTTTATACTTGGTAATGTAATAAGGATTCATGAACATAACTTAAATCTATAAAGAGAGTCCCGGAGTAGACAATAATTCCCCTCAAAAAGGTGTGATGAGTCCGACCTCCCATCCTCTCGACCAATGCAAATTCCTAAGCCTCATCAGTCCACAAGCTAATGAGCACCTACCTTTGGAAAGTAGGTCCAAACGAATGTGGAATCATTGGATGTTTCCGGTTCTACGAACAAACCCGCTAGAAACCGATCAGAATGTTTGAATCTCCCGTCCAGGAGGTCATCCCCGAATTCCGTGCGAAACAAAAAATGGTGAACCCGACATGAATCCTTAACCAAGTTAAAGTGATGTTCTTCTTATTTGTTAGGCCCCTTGGGCCAACAAAGCAATCATTGAAATGTGCTCATCCAAAAGATGCAGTGGATGGATTCATCTTGATTATGTCTGTTATATGGAACATGCACTCTTTTCTCAAGATCTTCTACAAAATGGCTTTCCTTAAATTCACCCCTATGAATACTGCTGCTGTGAACACCTCTACTGTGAGGTCTGCTACTGTGAAAACCAATGCTGCTACTCCTGCTGGAATGTCGTCCGCTCTGAGGTTGACATCACCAACTTAGCGTCTTCAACGCTGGGTTTCTATTGCACTGGTTAAGGAGTACCATCGCAACGGTACTATCCCAACTCTGGAGGCCGCTTGTCAATCCCTCCAAGTTAACAACTCTACCTGGTCATCCGGACAACGGTGGCCAGCGATCAAGAAGCAGGCGGTGCTGACTACCATCTCCAACCGTTTTGGGTCATTATCCCCGGAACGCAATTTCCATTTACTCCCTTACTCTGAGGAAGTGAATGAGCAGGTCCCTCAGGACCTTAATTCAAAAAGACAGGAGTCCTTCCCGAGGGCTCCCATCAACAATCCCCGCCAGACTCGTGCGGTAGTGCGCCCTCAACATGATGAGGGTACCCACTCCAGGCATTCAGCTCAGGTTCCTCGAACTCGAGCAGGCAAGATGAACAGCCAGAGACGGAATCCGGTTAACAATGGGTAGGTTATCATCCCTGCCATCCCCGGAGAAGTCCACCAACCTAACTTGGTGGAAAAAACGAGTAGGCACACACACCTGCCCGTTTTAATTCCGCTGTCCAGCTAACTCGTCTGGCAGCATCAAGCCAATCCCGCCAGGCAATTCCGGCGGAGTACTATAGGTAGGAACATACACTTGCTTATGCATCATCAGTTAGTCATAAGGCTCGCCTGACTACATATGATGGAGTCCACCAACCTAACTTGGTGGCGAACAATGAGCAGGAATACACACCTGCCCGTTTTAATTCCGCTGTCCAGCAGACTCGTCTTGCAGCATCAAGCCAATCCCTCCAGGCAATTCCGGCGGAGTACTATAGGCAGGAACATGCACCTGCTTATACATCACCAGTTAGTCAGCAGGCTCGTCTGACTACATATGATGGATCTCGTCAACCGTGTTTGGCGAAGTGTAATCAGCAGGCACATACACCTGCTCATACTAATCAAGCCTACCAACAGTCTCGCTTGGTAGCGCACGGAGAAGTCGGTCAGAAAGCCCCGACAACAAACAGGAGGCAAACTCAACTCTCTGCCTCCATACTTGAGTACTGTCAGGATTCACTAACAGGAAAAGGAGGAAAGGAGCAGGCACATACACCTACTCCAAGCCCGGAATGGACATATATCCCCGTTCCGGCGGCTGAAGTAACCAAGCATATTTTGTCAATGGTGAAAGAGCAGAAGCAAATTCCTGCCCATATTCTGGATACTTGCCAGGATATCATAACAGCTTCAGCATCATCTCAGGGACAGATACATAAATAAATCCCTAGCAGTGGAGTGACACATCAACGATTCACTCCGGAACAGACACACACATCTGTTCCAGTCCAAGAGGATTATGGGGCATACTCCCCCATATCATACGGACAACCAAGTCAGGCACATACACCTGATTTGAGTGGAGATCGTCAGCCTAACCTTACCATCTTTCCTGATCAGGCACATACACCTACTCAGAGTAACCACTTTCGTCAACAAGTGGTTTTCAAAGCGAGTAAGAAGGCATCTAAGAAAAAGATCTTCCCAGCATAGTCATGAGATCAAAGGCCAATCTGCAACAAGGCCTTGCTCGATGCTGGAGTTCTTGAAGCCCTCAGACATTTATCTGTCAGAATTCAAGATTCTACTCCCTCAGTTCCCAATAACGGGAACATTAATTCTGAAGGTCTTCAATAGACACTTCCTCATGAAGGCATGCTTCATGAAAATTCGGTCAAACTTGAAGTTTCTTCTTCAGATGAGAGCCACAGGAACCCTCTGTGTGGTCAGAAGACCAAGAAGCAAGAGATCTCATCTTTTGCTGTAACCCATTATGGCAGTCCTCCCCATGATGATGAACTTCACTGCGAAAGTCCTCTCCGCAGTAATGATTCACATTGCGTGGAAAATACTCCAGTGGATAATGAAGTGCCGAGAAAGCCCTCTTATCTTGAGGCACTTGCAAATGAGAAACCAGCCATGTCTGATTCTTTATCGCTAACAAGTGAAATAATTTCTCAATCAGAAGATAGCCCAGGGTGTAGGTCATTCTCCGAACCACCCCTAAGTCATGCATCTTCTAGTTTGATCAATGATCTCTCTACCAATCTTGTTGAATCCAATGAAGCAAAAAAGGAAACACCAACTCTGGTCAAAACAGGTAGAAGAATCTTCATTTACTGACAAAGAGGAAATGCTGAACATGAGGAAAAAACTGGCAAAAGGTGAGGTACCAGTCATGTTTTGGCCTTTGGCTGACTCCCCGTACGACATTCCAAAGATGTTGATGGATGATGGAATCCATGATATTCGTCTCAACATATGGAAAACTCTTTTTCAATTGAAGAAGAAGGTATTATCTTATGATGAATATGAAAATCATCTTAAGATAATAGAAGGGCTACAACGTCAGATTGATTTGGCATCTCTATCAGTCTCTCGGTATCCAAAGGCTGAAAAGCAACAGAGTACCCTTCAACGTTCATGCCTTGGCACACTAAGAAAATTGCATCAGTTAATTGCCAATTCTCCATCTAATGTTCATATCAGAGGATGGGGTGTTCACGGAGCACTACATTTCATAGTGCTTTCCAGTCAGCAAAGACCGCCGAAAATGGTCTCATGCAATGTTATTGCCCATGGCCGGCCACAGTCAATAGGCTTTGTTCATAATTAAAGGCTTGCTCAAGAACAAGCTTCTACTAGTTACTCCAAAATCAATCATATAAAGAACAAGTTGTTGAATTTCTCTTACATCAATCAGGCGAGAATATTGCACAAGCCTCTCATATAGAGCAAACACGTCATCAAATGACAGATGTTTTGGAAAGCATCCAACGGTCTGTTGAACCAGGTGATAAAAGTGGATACAGGTTAATGCATCCAGCTAATTTCCGAACTATGATTCGCAAGATCAAAAGAGATTTTAAGAAGATCTCAGACATAGCATGTCAAGAGACACCCCAGCTTGTCAGACTGGGGACTTCTCTAAATCAACCCTTGGAGTCAACAAATGGGATTCGAGGAGTTGAGCGGAAGTAGTAGGAACATCCCCAGTTCTCGAGACTGGGGACTCTTTCAAATCATCAATCCCCTCCTCAGAAAATGTCAGTCTTTTCTCAATTGGGGAAGAAGCCCCAAGAGGAACGAAGATCCAAATTATCAGGAGATTCCCTCCAAGTTATAGCTTGTCAAGAAGTTCCTAAAAGATTGAATCAACAAAAGGCAATGTCTCGTCAAAGACATGAAAGAAGACAATATCACAGAAATAATGACAGAAGGGATTTGATGCATTATGCATCAATCAATGTCATCAATACCGTTGCTGCTAATCCACCAGAGGAGACTCACTCAGGGGACTCAGATGAAGATCGTCCTGCTCAAGAAAATGTACGCACCGATACAAATGAAGAAGGTGTACGTACACGAAGTCAATGGATTACTCAGAACCTAGGTAATCCAATTCCCTCCCTCCAAAAGGTATCCAACAAAGGGAAGGGAAAGAATCAGGTTACATATCCTTCCTTTGAAGAAGGTCAGTTGCTCTCATTAGAGCAAAGGTTTGCACAACAGGAGGAAGAAATGAAAGAATTAAGAAAGTTGAATGTAGAACTACTTCAGAGTAGTCTTCTTCTTAATAATGCTGAAGTCCGACAGCCGAAGGAATTTTTTGTAACTACTGAGATGGATCAGGAATATCCTCCTTTATCAGTACACCCTTAGAGGTCTAATCCTACGGGTCAAATGCAACAACGGTTGGCAGCACTACCATCAGTTACAGCACCAACCACAACGTCTGTCCAAGCTCCATTCATTGCACCTACCCGAAACCAAGTTCAACCTGATGTTTCTAAAATGTTAATAACTACTATTGAGTTATTAACAGCTCGGTTAGAAACTATGGAAGGGAAACAGGCGCAAGTTCAACAAGAAAAGAAAGTTTACCCTGAATGGGTAGATTCAATTTCACCTCCATCCAGTTTTGCAAACCCTGTTTTCCCTACTTTCAATGGATCAGGCGACCCTGAACAACATTTGACACATTACGTATCTTGTTGTGATCCTATGATGGGAACTCCAGAGCAGCAAGAAGCAGTGAAACTCAGATGCTTCATGCGAACCTTGCAAGGACCAGCTTTTGTTTGGTATACAAGCTTGCAATCCCAATCAATCATCGGATGGGAGGATCTTCGTCAAAAATTCCTTCTTCAGTTCAGCTCAACTTTGCCAAAAATGACAGTTTTCGATCTTAAAAACTGCAAGCAAAGGGAGAATGAATGAGTCTCTGATTTCATTGCTCGTTAGAAGGGATTAACGTATTCCCCGAGTTTAGCACTCCCTCAGGAGGAACTGTTGCCAATATGTGTGGCAAATTTTCATGACGAATTACACACGCCATTGATCCATGTGAAATACACAGGAGGGTTTTGAGACCTTACTTCAATCGCTCAACAGATTGATGATTCCCTTATACAGGCTATGGTTAAATCTCATGTAATTCCATCAGTTCCAGGAAGGAGAATGGGTAAAGCGGAAACTGCTACAGTTATGCTTAAACAAGCACCTGTACCTATTTCTACTTCAAAACCTTCATCTTCTCGAAGGGCTCCACCTTCTGAACGCCAACAAAAAAGGCCGTATCATCAAAATTATCAAAGAGATCAACGGAGAAAACAATTTGAGGATTTGAAGAGTAAAACATACTCTTTCCGAAGTGAGCAAGTTCCTGGCTACTTCATTTCAGCTCTGGAAAATAATTTGGTTCAATTACCAGTGCCCAAGAGGCCAAACAAGGAAGGAGATGAAGACCGTCCCAATTATTGTCCCCTTCATCAAATGTTGGGGCATCCCATCCAGGAGTGTTTTGTCTTTAAGGACCTCCTGCAAAAGATGGTCGACTTGGGACAAGTCAAATTGAAGGGTTCTTCAGCTCATGTAGCGTGTGTTACCGCTACAGATCCAGAGTAAGGAGGCGAGTGACAGGAAGTCAAAAGCAAAACTAAGCAAAAATATGACGATTGGATGGTCAGAAAGACAATCAATCGGACCCATTCTATCTTGCGAACACAATTGAAGAACCCAATTGTGTCTCCTACAAAAGCTGCAGTGAAGCCTCCATAAAAAGACAAATCCTCAAAAGGGCAGCGCAATTCAAAGAAGAAAGAGGAATCAGAAGAAGATGAGTATGTATCGAGGCCTAAGTTGTCTTTTACTCTGGCAGATTTCATACCATCTACTTCAAAGCAACAGGCACCATCCCACCAAACTGCACAGCCTAAACAGGCTAACCAGGCAGAGTCTTTATCAGACGAAGAGTTAATATTTGGTTCTATTAATATGATTCAATTAAAAGATCCATATTCCAGTCTTGATGAGCCTGAATTCCCTGTATCAAATAAGGGAATCCGAGGAAGTTCTAGAGGCTCAGGATACAGGGGAAGACGTGGATCTTTTTGAAGCCACTACTCTAATTCTACCCCTGCTAGCACTGTATATGCAGCAGAAACTTGTGGTAGAGCCCTTCAGCGAGCTCAAAAAGAACAAGCAAGTTCTTCTGCCAATGTCCAACTCAGTTTTGGCACAGTTATTTTGGAAGACCGATTAAAGGTTCCATATTCTTTATCTCAACAAGAAAATGGATCTAATCAGTCTAATCTTCCAAAACCGAGGATGTTGCCAACTTCAATACAAGATGCATCAGCTTCCAAAGCATCTGCTTCCAAGGTACCTGCTTAACCGCATATTCCTATTGGGAAACGTAGACCTCTAGATCAAAATTATGATATATTGAAACACTTGGCCCAAGTACCATCCAAGTTATCAATTTTGGATGCTTTGAATCTGTAAAAAGATCTTCGGGAAGCACTCATCGAAGCTTTGTCAAGTCCCCGTGAGTTTGAAGCTGAAATTGCTGCAGCTGAAGTCTATCACATAGAGAATAATCCTGCAGAATGCCAAGCAGTGAAATCTTTTAGTGATAAAGATGAAGATGATGTTGTGCATGGGCACATAAAACCTTTGTACTTATCTGGAAATTTCAATGGTGTAGATATCCGAAGAGCTTTCATTGACAATGGTTCAGGAGTCAACCTCATGCCCATTCGTACACTTCGTCGATTAGGCCTCACAGAATCTGATTTATCTCCTTCTACCATGATGTTACAAGGATATGATAAAAATGAACAAGAACCACTGGTAGAAGTTACACTCAGAACTCAGTTTGGAGATCTTGTATCCAATTCGGATTTCATGATTGTTGATCAAGACTCAGCTTTCAATATCTTGCGTGGAAGACCCTGGCTACATCAGCATGCAGTTATTCCTTCATCATACCATCAATGTCTCAAATACTATTTCAATGGTCATGTTGGAACATTTTATTGTGATAAGGCCCCGTTCAAGACATGTGAGTCTCAATACATTGAGGCGGAATTTTATCACATGAAGGGAAGAGAAAAATCTACAATGAAGGAAATTACCAAAGTTAATGCTCCATATGGTTTGGATAAAATTCCAATAAATCCATTTACACATGTGAGTACAGATTATGTGTTACCTATCAGTAAAATTGAAAAAATAGGCCCAAATCAAAATACTCTTATGTAAAGATCCATAATGTCAATTACGACAATCGAGCCAGACAACATGGGAGAAATTGGTAACCTACCAAGCAGTGATGAAAGCATTAGTGGTGACGTTTTCATTTCATCTGCTGAAGTCCAACAAGTCTATACTTCGCTAATCAGGCCAGAAGAAGTTATAGCAACACCAGAGGTGAATAATGATGTCGATTCTCAATCCATCATCTCCTCTTTATTTCCCAAAGAAGAACCTTTATCATCAATAGAGTCGGAAATGGAAGCTTCTTCTTCAAAATGTGAAAATTTGGATATCTCTTATGATCATGAGAATTTCGTTTTGGCATCTACTTTGCAAGTAGAAACGGAAGAAATAGCACGTGATGAAGAGGAAGAGAAATATCTTAGAGATGCTCCTCCAGTATTTGAAGAGGGTATCTCTACCACTGTGGATGAACTCAGAGAAGTAAATCTGGGTACATAGAAAGATCCACGCCCCACTTTAATTAGTGCGGCCATGACCCTTGAAGAGAAAGAGATGTATATTTCTTTTCTAAAGAAAAATAAAGATATTTTTTCTTGGAATTATACAGAAATGCATGGGCTTGATCCTGATGTTGCTACTCATCATTTGGGTTTACCAAAAGAACATCGAGGTTTTAAGCAAGCCGCGAGAAGAACACACCCAACCTATGCTTCCAAAATTGAAGCTGAGGTGGATAAGCTGATCAAAGCCAACTTCGTCAGAGAAGTTCAATATCCCAATTGGTTGGCTAATATTGTCCCTGTAAAGAAGAAGAACGGACAAATTAGGGTTTGCATCGATTTCAGAGATCTTAATCGGTATTGTCCTAAAGATGATTTCCCAGTTCCGATTACAGAACTCTTAATTGATGTGACGGCTAGATATGAAGTACTTTCTTTCATGGATGGATATTCCAGATATAATCAGATCCGAATGTCCCCAGAAGATGAGGAATATACATCCTTCAGAGCTCCTCAAGGTATGTTTTGTTACCGGGTGATTCCCTTTGGTTTAAAGAATGCAGGTGCAACATATCAACGCGCCATGCATAGTATCTTCAAACCCCTTTTAGGGAAGTTTGATGAATGATATGTAGATGATTTGGTGGTTAAATACAAACAACGTTCTAATCACTTGGCTGATTTGGAAGTCATATTCCACAAGCTTCGACAAAATGATTTGAAGATGAACCCCTTAAAATGTGCTTTTGGGGTAACCTCAAGAAAATTCCTCAGCTTTATTGTACGCCATCGTGGTATTGAAGTCGATCCTGAGAATACCAAATCAATCCTTGGTATGCCACCTCCTCAAAATTTGAAAGAATTAAGAGGACATCAAGGACACTTAGCCTATATTCGGCATTTCATCGCCAATTTGGCAGGAAAAAGTTTACCCTTTACCAAATTATTGAAGAAAGGAGTCACTTATCAGTGGACTGAAGAATGCAAAGAAGAATTTGATGTTCTCAAGAAATACCTCTTGAGTCCACCAGTACTCATGCCACCTGTTGAAGGTAGACCACTTATCCTCTATGTGACTGCTCTAGAGCGATCATTGGGTGCCTTTCTCTCTCAATAGAATGATGCTGGGAATGAAAATAGCCTCTACTATCTCAGTAGAACTATGCTTGAAGCAGAAACCCGGTATTCAAGTATTGAGAAGTGCTGCCTGGCATTAATCTTTGCAGTTCAGAAATTGAGACACTACCTGCAACATCACGAGGTCCAATTGGTATCTCGCAATAATCCGCTCAAATTCATCCTTAGTCTTCCAATGCTTACAGGACGTCTGGAAAGGTGGGCAGTTATTCTACAGCAGTTCGAGATTCAGTATGTGTCTCAAAAGGCAATTAAGGGCCAAGATCTGGCTGATTTCCTGGCTGAACATCCTTTAGTGGAAGACACGTCTTCAGATATTGAACTCCCTGATGAGGAAGTTTTCTCTATTCAAGAGAGTCCTCAAACATGGGAAATGTATTTTGATGGTGCTTCCAGAAGTCCAACAGGGAAGAAAATGGAAAATCCTAAATTCAACAAAGTTGGTTTAGGAATTGTGTTCATTTCTCTAGATAAGGCAGTGTTACCTTATTCCTTTTTATTGTGGGAAGGTGGTACCAATAATGAAGCTGAATACCAAGCTCTCATTACAGGCTTGGAGTTAGCGCTTCAAGCACAATTGAATCACTTAAAGGTGAAAGGTGATTCAGACCTGGTAATCAAACAAGTCAATGGAGATTATGCCATCAGAAAAGAAGAATTAATCCCTTTGTATGATTACGTCAGAGAGTTAATGTCGGAATTCCCTTCAGAACCGACATTTTCTTATGTCCCAATATCACAAAATGCCCAAGCTGATGCACTGGCTAATATAGCCACAGCTTTAGCAGATCCAAATCGGGACGAGACAACCATCAGTATTGCCCACCGTAGTGCAATTTCACCTTATGTTCAAGTCAGAACATAGGAAATTAATGAAATTAGTCCAAGTCCGGAACCGTATGGTCAGACTACAGGATGGATGTCACCTATCAGAGAATACCTTCAAAATGGAACACTTCCACCTGATAGAGCCGATAAAGAACAAATCCGGCGACGTGTGGTCAATTCTACTCTTTATGATAGCCCAAACCACCACGAGAAAATTCTCTACAAACGTGGTTTTGATGGAGTTCTCTTCAGATGTATTGATGGTGAAGAGACAATGGCTATCATAAAAGAAGTGCATGCAGGATTCTGTGGTGCCCACCAGTCTGGACGTAGACTGTCTGATCAAATTCGAAGGCTTGGATACTTTTGGCCTTAAATGATACAAGATTGTGTTAATTTCACAAAGAAGTGTCATTCATGCCAAGTATATTCCAACTTCATTCATCAACCTCCAGAGTTGCTTCATACAGCTAAATACTCGTGGCCATTTTCCACATGGGGAATGGATGTGGTGGGACCTTACCCTTCAGCTACGGTCAAGCAGTTTAAGTACATTCTTACTGCTACTGATTTCTTTTCCAAATGGGCAGAGGCAGTACCTCTCAAAGAAGTCAGTTCTAAATGCATTGTTAGCTTCATCACGTCTAACATCATTACTAGATTTGGTGTCCCTCATAACATATTGATGGACAATGGCGCCAACTTCTGTTCTTCTGAGGTGAAGAAATTGTATCAAGAATACAACATTAAATCCAACCATTCATCTCGGAATCATGCGGCGGCCAATGGACAAATAGAAGCCTTTAACAAGACTCTTTAAAATACACTGCAAAAGATGGTGGATAAAGATAAGAGGTCATGGCCTGATAAACTCTTTCATGATTTATGGGTTTATCGGACTACCACTCGCAATACAACGCGGTCAACTCCATATTCATTGGTATATGGAATAGAAGCAGTCTTGCCAATTGAAGTTCAATTTCCCTCACTCAGAATAGCCATTTTTGATCAGTTATCTACAGATGAGAAATCCCAAAAGCGATTGAATGAATTGGAACAGTTAGATGAGAAAAGAATGTGCACTTTGCACCACTTGGAAATCTATCAGAATCAAATAGCATGAGCTTTTAACAAAAAAGTTCGTCTTCGTTCATTCATTCAGGGAGAATTGGTATTGGTTCTCAGAACACCAATGATACCAGGAAAGAAGCCTCCCAAGCTTGAACCAAAATGAGAAGGACCTTATTCAATACATAAGGTCTACTCCAATGGAGCTTATTCATTAATCTCAGTGGATGGAGAAATCATCACGACTCCAACCAATGCCAGATTTCTGAAGAAATATTTTGTATAAACACAAAATATGGTTCCCAGAACCAAGATTCTTACAAGTGCTTCATACAGCAATAGTCCAGTATGACTTTAAACTGCATCATCATCCACGGTCTATGCATATGACCTTAAACTATTTGCACTTTCATCCAACATGACGTTAAACTGTAGAAAAGAACTTGTCCCCACAATATGAAATTAAACTATGCAGCACCAGTTCGTCATTGCTATATGACGTTAAACTATATAGCAATGGTCCAGTATGACCATAAACTGCAACTTCGTCCAACATGACGTTAAACTGTAGGAAATACCCTTACGTCCGGAAAGATGTTAAACTACATAAGCACTTAATAGTCCAGTATGACTTTAAAATGCATCATCATCCACGGTCTATGCATATGACCTTAAACTATTTTCACTTTCGTCCAACATGACGTTAAACTGTAGAAAAGAACTTGTCCCCGCAACATGACATTAAACTGTGCAGCACCAGTTCGTCCTTTCTATATGACGTTAAACTATACAGCAATGGTCCAGTATGACCTTAAACTGCAACTTCGTCCCACATGACATTAAACTGTGAAAAAGTTCCCTAACCCGTCCAGCATGACCTTAAACTGCATCTTCCCTGGTCCATGTATATGACCATAAACTATTTGCAAATCCCTTACGTCCAGCAAGACGTTAAACTGTGAAGTCCTAACTACACGATGCTAAACTGTATAAAAATCCCTTACGTCTGGAAAGACGTCAAACTATACAATATCAAAGGTCCAGCATGACATTAAACTGCACCATCCACGGTCCAGGCATATGACCTTAAACTATTCGCACTTTCGTCCAACATAACATAAATGGTGTGTTATTTTGTCCTTACTGCAAGACATTAAACTGCACAGTCCCCCTTACGTCCAATATGACGTTAAACTGTATTGTCCCCATCGTCCTAAACTACATGACGCTAAACTGTACAGAATGTCCTTGATATGTCCTACATGACATTAAACTGTTATTTTGTCCCTGCTACATGACACTAAACTATGCAGCACCAATAGTCCTAACTGCAAGACTTTAAACTGCATAGTCCCTTTTTTATGTCCTACATGACATTAAACTATGCATAGTTAAGTTTGTTGTTACCTCTTGTTTCTCACACCGAGTATGACTCACGTGAGCTTAGAGAAAACATCAACCATAACACTCTCTTTGGGCCACTAATCATGTGTAAGTCCCAACAACATTTTTTTTATTAGATCGTTGTCCCCAAGAACAACTTGATCATTAATTCATTCTTTAATTGAACTACACGGACTTTGAACCTTGCCCTCCATGATGGGTATGTAGGCAACCTCCCAGGGTTCAAGCCCAAAAACAATCTCTTCACATCGGTTCACCACCATCTCATATGATGTTGATTTGTGAAACTGCCCCTAGAATCAATATTTTTACATTGATTCACTTTCGTCCTTGTTATACGACGTTAAACTATACAAAACTTTTGTCTGGTACGACAATAAACTACAATATTCTTTGATCTCCTCACTTGAGAGAGAACTATTATTGACATTGATTTTTCAATCATGTTTCATTTCAAAAAGACTACGTGCATACATGGTAATGCCTAAATTTTTTATCTCAGGTTAAACCATCATTGCACTAAATTCCCCTTTCACCCTTCACATGTACGAACCAAATTTGTACAAAGGGTTGTTCTAGAACTACGTGGACTTGATTCCCATCCTTATGGGATACGTAGGAACATTCGAATGTCCCTCGAATCCAGTCCCAAGTCTTTTTGGGCCTAACCCCAAATTTCACTTTCAGTCCCTTAGCTGAAAAATCCTCATGAAAACACACACTGTGTATTCATTATTATGGTCCGAATTCTATGACCCTAAACTAAGATTTCTCATACTTTTGTCCTGTACGACGTTAAACTGCATTTCAAGAACTACGTATGGCTTGAATCTCATTCTTATGAGATATGTAGTGAACTCCAAAGTTTTAATTCAGGACCCATCCACAACATGATTATGGTTATCATTGACCTATGTATCTCTATATACATTGGACAATACCCATCTTTATGTGTTATAATCCTAACCTTAAATATTTTCAGATCTTCATAACCCTTTTCATGACTTCTAGTCACAAAAATGTCAAACTTCTGAGAATTCTTTTGCCTGACTATGCAGCACGTGCCCATAGGTGGCCTTGCATAAACAGTCCACATAACAGACTTGTCATCTGAAAGATGCTATTTATTTGACCATATAGCCAATTCCCTTAGGTGTCCCTGCATATTTCAACCCCCTAACGGGTTTGTTAAATGATGGTTACTTCATTCTTGGGAAGAATGCCTCTTTTTTCCTTATTTGTCTTAAACGACAGTATGTAGGGATCCACAAAAAATAGCCATCCTTAACATATTTTTCCCATATCCTTTTTCATGATCTGAAAGTATTCAAGTCTATGGTTTATTTTTCTTCCTTATGTTTGGGTCAGACCTTCCTTGGAGTGATATTCATCAAGTTCTTCGATAATTTTGCCTGGAAATATCTTCTCTATATTCAAGTACCTCTTTCTATACAACAAACTCTATACTTTGGAGAATTCGAATCTCCATAATCATTCACTAGCTTTTAGCACTAGGAATGTAAATTTTTGGGAGTTCTTTTGCCTGACTATGCAGCACGTGCCCATTGGTGGCCTTGCATAAATAGTCCACATAACAGACTTGTCAGCCGAAAGATGCTATTTATTTAACCATGCAGCCAATTCCCTTAGGTGGCCCAGCATATTTCAACCCCCTAACGGGTTTTATTAAATAATAGTAACTTCATTCTTGGAAACTACTTCTTCTAATGACTTTTAGCTCTTTTTCATATCATTCCTCAGATTCAAATATTCTTAAGCCATGGTTTACATATTTTCCCTCATACTTGAGTATGGTAGTATGTTTTTAGATGGTCTTTTAAGGAATTGTGTCAATTCTAATCCATTTCAGTCAAAGCTATTTCGACCTTAAACATTAGCCCCTTTATGTCCGGCATGCATGACTTTAAACTGCCCACAAAAGACAAAGGAACTCTGAATAAAAGTCAAGTTCCAGCTCACTAAATATAAATTTTATTATGATTTAGGTAATATTGAGCAATTAAAAGATTCAATGTTTGTAGGGTTAATTGTAATAATCCTAGTAAAAATCAAACTATGCTTACTAAGCCCATTGGCTTAAGTAAATTTGAAGCAGGTAGTGAAAGAATGCAGGTACAAATGATTGAAGATGAAAGTGTTTTTTCATTGATACACAAGAGTTAGAAGGACATCCACAGACTGGAGTCTCTTCTTTTTTTCAAGAATTACAAGAGGCTTTCAACATAACACTTCATTTGATTTACGGCATCCCAAGTTTCATCAGTAACCACCTGGAATTCATTCATTCATCTGGATACAATAAGAGATGCAATGATACTAGCTATTCTTGGAACAATTGTAAAAGTATGTTCTTGAGTACGGTTTGAGAAAATTTTCTGCTGATCAAACTGTGACTCTGTTTCTGTCCAAGAGACTTGGAAGATGGATACATGGATTTTAGAATGGAGCATTGGAAGTAAAGAGCCATTTGGAGAGAGTACTCTTTTCAGATATTGCTCTAATACCATGTTTGTCTTCTCTCCACCAACCAGTAGTGGAAAACATTTCATCCCATGGGTTTGCCATTTTCATATCTGCAAGGAAATAACATGGAGGAGGAATTTGAAAGTTCACACCATTGTTGTTACTTTTAATGCACAACATAACCGAAATGAAGGAGTAGCAGCGCAGCTGCATTTCAGGTGTATAGTTATTTGCATCTGGAACATTGACTCCTTGCGGGTGACCATGACCACATAGAGATAGGTAGATGCTCTGTGGGATGTTAAGATGATATTTATTCAAGTACTTAGCCGAATCTGGGAAAGTTCTATCGCAGATATCATAGATATCCTGGCCAATGACGTTCATCATGTCATCAATCCGCTTGCTATCCAGTTCATCAGTCATTCCAATTCCCTTGGGAACCACTGAATCTACACAAAAAAATGAATAAACTAACTCATAAATAGGTTTATTTTTCATAAAATTTGTGAAGAAATTTGAAAAATGGCTAAGGCATTAAGGCACGCAAGTCTAAACAATGTCACGCAAGTATTTATGTTCCGCACTAGTTTTTGACGCGCAAGTGTAAACCGCGCAAGTACAAATACCTTTACAGTAGTGCGACATCAAGGAAAACACTAGAAATCAGAGCAACCTGCGCGGCTAAGGTGACCTGCGCGGTGAGAGCTCGAAGGTATGAAGTCCGTAAATCCAGATGCTTGTACGGAGGTGAGGCCATGTATTTATAGGCCAGGAGGCCTATCTGCACGCCGCCCTCTGTGCACTGAAGACTTGCGCGCCCCCCCTTTTCCTTTGGATGGATTCGATTTCCTCAAAGTCAAATCCTCATTTCTCTCCGGATCCAACTCTGAGGGGGGACTTTTGTTGACACTCCTTTCGTCACAGAATCTAATGATTGGAAAAGGGGAATATCTGAGCTTAAAGGGATTCAACCTTTGAAGAAAACATCAAAAATCGACAAAGGCAGGAACACAGGATCAATAGCAACTACACCGCGCAAGTTATATCACTATCGCGCAAATCCACTTGCGCGATGCCCTTGGTCGCGCAAGTGACTTGCGCGACCTAAGTGGTAACCACCTGGTAACCACCCAGGGCCTTCTTTTGCCTATAAATAGACCCTGTGGGCCCCCCATTCGAGAGGATCTTTTTCCAGAAACTCAGATTGAAGCTCCCGACGCCCAGGTCTCTTCTCAATGATTCCGGAACACTTCTAAGGTAATTTTTTACCTAGAACGGATGATCTAAAGAGAAGGAGGAAGGCCTAAGTGTTGAAACTCATAAACACTTGCGCGCCTGAGTGTCCTGCCCTCAAGGGAACTAGTCACACTTGCGCGCCGCCTTATTTCTTCGATAGAACTTGCGCGTCCCTTTTCTGGGAGAACCTCAAGAGAATTCTAAAGGCATTAAGAAACCATCGCTCAAGTATTTTAAATACTGGTTGCAAATCGCGCAAGTACCCCACATGTCGCGCAAGTATACCTGTGCGACCAATACTTGCATGCCCACGCAAGACATGTGCGCCTTTCAAGACTTGCGCGCCCCTCCCTTTTTGGGTGCCCATCTTGCCCATTTTACCCCTCTTAAGCCATTTCACCTTTCCTATTCAATATTTAGTCTTCAATATACTCTTCAAAGCCATTTATGACATGATTTCTTGATTTGACTTCCTTATTTGAAAGGAATTCTGTGGAATATCTCTCAAAACATAGTGATTTATACATCTTTATGTCACCAAAGATTGAGAGTTCATTCATTCAACCTAATCCTTTAAGATTAGAGTATCCTTAACATGGGTCTCCTTTTTAGGAATAATCTCCAGTTATAAGTCCTTTAATCTGGGCATCTTCCTCAGGAGTAAGCCCCAAATTCTTAAAGTTCCCAAACTTAGGAATCCTCCTCAAGAGTAAGCCCCAAACCTTAATTCCTTAACTTGGGAATCCTCCTCAGGAGTAAGCCCCAATCATAATCCTTTAATATGGGCATCCTTCTTAAGAGTAAGCCCCAAACCTTAATCCCTAACCTGGGTCTCTTTTTCAGGAATAAGACTCAGTCATAATCTTGGGCTTCCTTTTCAGGAGTAAAACCCAATAATAAGTCCCCTCCTAACTTGGGAATCCTACTTAGGATTAAGCCCCAAGATTAGAGTATTCAAATCTCCATGAAGCACATATACCTTTATGGACCCTGTTCATGGATTTTATCCCTAAAAGTGAATCCTATACCTTCATCTATCTGGGCAGTCATACATACATAAGCCCCAAACCATTTCTTATGATTGCATCTTTCATGGCACAATTGTCTATGTTTTTACCAATACCTCTTGTTTCTCACACCGAGCATGACTCACGTGAGCTTGGAGTGTAAAAGTAATTATGACATCCTTCTTTGAGCCATCAATCATAAACGTCATACTCCCTTACTCGAACTACGTGGGTTCTAATTCCTTTCCCAAAACAAAGGATACGTAGGTAGACCATTTGCGGGTTCGATCCCAACTCTGAAATAATTCATGTCCTTCTGAATGACAATAAACTTCAAGTGCCCCACTGAGTGGCTTTAAAACCAGCCTGGTCATCATAATGACCAAGAGACTTTTATATAAATGTTTTGAAGGATACCATTGACCAAGAATCTCTAAATAGATACAGATGATTCTCTATTGATGAAGAACCTCGAATACATATAAAAGATTCTCTAATTTTATTACATATTTAATCATTGATTGTTAAAACTAAAGGAAATCTCATTTTATACTTGGTAATGTAATAAGGATTCACGAACATAACTTAAATCTATTAATATAGTCCCGTAGTAGACAATAATTCCCCTCAAAAAGGTGTGATGAGTCCGACCTCCCATCCTCTCGACCAATGCAAATTCCTAATCCTCATCATTCCACAATCTAATGAGCGCCTACCTTTGGAAAGTAGGTCCAAACAGATGTGGAATCATTGGATGTTTCCGGTTCTACGAACAAACCCGCTAGAAACCGGTCGGAACGTTTGAATCTCCCGTCCAGGAGGTCATCCCCGAATTCCGTGAGAAACACACACATAATGTGGGCTAAAGAGAAGACATCATGAACAATTAAAATATTGAACCTAATGTTAAATCCACCCCTTACGAATGGAGATTGAATGATTCTACATGTTTACCTGTGATACTTCACTATTGGGTTATTTTGTGTGACTATTAAAAAATAAAAAATATATTTCACTGGTGGATGTCCTGCTACTATAGATTCTAAAAATATTGTTTCCATTCAATATTCCATCGGTGTTCTAGGGACCCAATATATACAATTTATTCTCCCATACCCCATTAAAATACTTCTTTAACCACTTTCATGGATTTAGATATCCTATTTTACACAATCCCTAACTCGATGTCTCCCTAATTTGATGTTAAACACTCTTTTATATTATTATAATATAAAGTGTATGATTCAGACTCACCTAGGATCATAGAGTAACCTTAAGGGAATGAATCCAAAAAAATCCGACTCTACGCAGGATGGTTAAAAATGAAAAAATTCACATATTTGGATTTCTAAAATATTTGGGAGTGTCATTGTTGAGTATATCAATTCATTCATTTCTAGAGTGGTCATCCCATCCAGGTTCATCCAAACCCAGAAAAGGTGAAAGAGATCCCCCTTGGGCCATTCCAAGCCCCACCATCCTAGTGGAACATATTCCCCAAGATGATTCCCTAACCCTCATGTTCTATTTCCAAATAAGGTGGTTACCAATAGAGATTTCCAAATTAGATTAAAATGGAATCCACTTCCACATATTAGGAATGGTTTGGTGGCCCCAACAACCAATATTCATTATATGGAGAACAATACATATCAGGTCGTTTCCATTTATGGAAATATTTTGGTTCGTCAAAATGGATCCATTATTCACAATGGAAGGTCAATTTTTGATATATCTTGGTTATAAAAAATATTAATTAACTTGAAAACCCTATTCATTTTTGAGTAAAGGGAACTTTTTTGACACCAACACACCCTTTATACCATAAATTATCCCACAATTTACATGAATAATTTTATCAAATAAATAGATTCACATGTTCCAAAAATATATTTATAGATTCATAAGAAAATAATGGAATATGAATCCCACTCCAGGTTATTTTGGATATATAAAGTGCATTTATATATCTATATTTTAATGTATTTGAATTACATTGTGTGTTTTTTAATATTATATAAAATTATTTTGAGACTAGGTGGTATGACAACACACGATTCTATGGTCTGGGCTTCGTGGATCATAATTTCCAACATTTCTTTAGTTCTCTTATGTAAATGTGCGAGAAGTTTTTTCTAACTGTTGAACTAGTAATCAGATTGAAAATAAAAGGTCACCGTTAAACATGGAACATTGGGGTTCACCAAGAAAGGACTTAACTTCAACTAGCAAGGTTCGAACGGAGAAGTTTATTTTTGGAAATTTCGGAAAATAATACAATAACTTCTAAAAAAATTATTTTATTTTATTTTTCACTGTTGAGCTGTGGATGGAGGCTTTGCAGTGCAGTGATGTGATAATGACAAGGCAAATTAATAATAATCATTAATGGATCATTGTGAAAGTACCACCACTATGTTGTTTCATAAATGAAACAAAGTAATAAAAATGTAGTGACATACTTCTTTTTTATTTAACCAATGTATTGAAGAGTGGGGAATTAAACCCTAGGGATTCTCTGATGAACCAATGATAAAATTCCACTCAAAAAATGAATGATGAACGTGGTTATGAATTCCAATGATTCAAAATTAGATGAGGATGACGTGAATCTCATCCATCGTCAGCAGTGGATCCAACAATCCAAGTAGTGGTTATTCTTTCATTGTGATTTTTGTTATTTCGCCCTTCTTCATTTTAAAGCAAAGAATATATATCAACCCATGATCATGTTGATCCACGAATCTTGGGTTCTTGATAGATGTTTGTTAAATTTGTAGACATGATTGGATGGTTTGATTCATGTGTTGAAATCTGAAACCTCCATTTGAGTATACACCTCTACTGTAGAGGGTCAGAGTTGACACAAACAAGGCCCAAGCCCATCCACATTGTGTGTTCCTATGGTTTCATCATGGAAAAAACTTATAAATGATTTCAAGGTGAATTAGAGGCCTTCTCATTGAATGAGAAACCTTATAGAGTTTTGAGGTGCAGACGTCACAAACACAGACCATCGGTGTAGACCCAGTGATACACGGAAGGAAACGTCGGCAGTGCAAGTGACCATTGGTGGTGGAAGACGGTGGTGGTCACAGTTGTGTGGAGGCATGCCATGATGATGCGCAAGGAATAATCCATGACCTGGTCAGCCACAATGGTGCGGCAAGGGATGGGGCAGGCAGGAGTAGCGCTCCTGGTGTGCGCCGCGGGAGGACGCGATCCGTCGGGTGCAACAGTTTTAGGGAGATGTGGTGCCACCTAGAACTACATGGAGAAGTGTCCCACATCCATGTTCCACATTTTATCGAAGGGGGAATCTAGGTTGATCAGTTGTGTGTGATCCAAACTGAACCGGACAAACCAGCCTAGGCTGAACTAGGTCAGCCCATCGTGCCAGGCTAGGCTAGGAAAACAGACCGAGCAGCCCAAGCTGCATGCCTATATTTTTGAACCTATCCAAATAAGTCAAATTGGGCTAGGGGGAAGATGATTGGGTCATTGAGTAACCCATGTTAGAATTTGACCAACCCGCCAATATGGGCCGGGTTGGATAAATTCGGGTCAATGGGTGACCCGACATATTGGACCCACGAACATCCTGAGCCGGGTCTAGTGAGACCCAATGGGCCAATCAGACAAGCTTCATGAGGGGCCCTAGGCTGGGATAGGTCAAGTCAGTCCAACCAACTCGGACCTGGACCAGACGCAACATCAACTTAGTTACTAAAACACACATATCTTGAAAACCAGCGTCCGATTGGTTATTCTTTGCTGGAATTGATACCCTATTGATGAGGTGGTCCTATTGAGACACACTACTCATGTTTTGGAGGAGGATGGTGTGTTTCTAGGTTGGATCGAGCTCAAATAAAACTAGACCCTTTTTACAAAAATTCATGTAACTTACAGACCAGGCGTCAGTTCGATGCCCCATCCATTGTGTTGGGAAACATATGATTATATGATATTTTAGGTTACTCTTTGTGGGACTTCATGGAGATTGAGGTATGATTGAAGGATTTAGGAGAATATCATTCCAAAATCAAGCATGATTAGTGTGGTAATAAAGTGGATTGGTGTGACATGGAGAATGGGAGTGACCCTTCATGGATCAGTAGTAGAGAGACCCTTTAGGAATCAAAATTGAAGTGACCCTTTGTGGATCATCCTGAGTTATACCCTTCATGGATCAGCAGTATCATGAACCAATGAGGGTTAGTGGCATAGTGAACCGTCGTGGATAAGCAACAGAGCATTCCTTCGTGGATCAGCATGAGACTAACCCTTCATGGATCTTCATAAAAGTGATCCATCATGGATCAGCAGCTGAGCGACCCTTGGTGGATTAGTATTAGGGTGACCATTTGTAGATCAGTAACATATCCTTTCAACTGAATAATATCATATAGAATTATAGCAAATCATCTTTACATATTTACATATGATTTACCTAGTGTGATCTGTGACTTTTTATTTATGCATTATGTTGAGATCCTGATTTTTAGTATGTCATTTGTGTATTTATGAGAGGCCATCATGGTATTTGGATCCCTATTGAGTATTTTTATACTCACCCATTCACGGGCTTCGCCTACACCTGTACTGTCATGTGTAGATGATGGACAACATTGACTGGGACTTTGGGAAGCTAGGGATAGATAGTTCTCAGTGGAAGATCTATAAAAGTGCTTTTCTACAGTGACATACAATAGTGAGATGTAACTTTCGTTTAGGTAGGATCGATGGAGGAAGACCTCCAGAGCTTGTAAATGTTTTTCAATACATTCCTTTTAGTTGGTCATGTATTCTAACCCCTTTACATTTAGATTACACCTTTTACTCTTGGTGGTGGTACTTTTTGGTGGTTTCACTACATTATTTCCTTTTTGGTTTTCTTTGTGCAGTGCTCCCTATATGTGTCTATACCAGTTTAATGGAAATGTCTTCCCATTCTGAGATATTATTTTCTAGTGCATGTCACTGGCCCCTGGCCAATGGAAGGATGGTATGGGGTAGTCATGGCAAGGGCCCTGGGGTATGGGTCGTGACAAAGTGGTATCAAATGGAATTCAGTTATGCCCGAAGAACAAAGAGTCTGTATTTTCGATGGGGGTATATTATTATGCGTATTGAGTTTTTATTTTAGTCTAGGGAGTCTATTGTTGGTGCGGAGACCAATGTATTCATGCACCAGGACCCAAAATTATTCTTTTTGACTCATTACATGAAAACACTAGTTTCTTGTGTTTTGGATATGTTGTTATCTTGATATATTTTGTGTCATCTCACAAATTATAACTAATTTATTATGGCACATATATTTTTATATAGGATGCCTCCAGGAAGACAGCCATCTAGGATTCCAGTGAGGGTTCACTATGATGGACCACCAACTGATGAGGCGTCTATGTAGAGACCACTTACAATTATAGCACCTTCAGGTGGTGTACCGGTATCACCACCACCAGTAGAGAAGTAGTTGCTACTAGCCCTACCAGAAGATGGTGCATGCCAACAAAGATTGATGTGAATGTTTCAGAGACAGAAGCCTCCATGGTTTCAAGGTGAGATCGATCTTCAAGTAGCTATGGATTGGTTGGAGGCAGTTATGTAGTTTTTTCAACATGTAGAGACACCTACAGACTAGATGATGGTCCTATCCACTATCCTTTTTCAGGGCACGATAGGGAGATTGTAAGGATTGATGCTCTAGACACAAGGGGAAGTGACCCTTTCTTGATTGGACTTCAAGAGCCTCTTTAGGGTGGTGTTAATGCCAACAACACTATGCTCAGTGTGTATTCAGAAGCTACTACACCTACAATAGGGTAGACTGACTATGGACTAGTACTCATGGAGGTTTACTAACCTCTCCCGCTACTCCACCTAAATGGTATGAGACCTTTTCTTCATGGACCATACCTTTGATTCGGGACTCCGATGGGATATCATGGCATTGATGCTTTCTCTCAGCATACTGATGCATGATGGAGTGCTAGAGTGAGCTCTACTAGTGTAGAGATTCCAAGAATTTCAAGAAATGACAATGAGAGACACCAACAGATGAAAGGTGTATGAGTCATCTATAGCATGCAGTATGCAGACAATGTAGAGGCCCAAACAGGCCAGAACATTGGGAGGATGAACCCATGATGTCGGGTCAATGGTGTGGAGCTCACAAGGCATAGAAGGTCAACTGAGGTCATGATTTTTTAACTCCAAAGGTCGGTAGGGACAGATGGCCAGTGACTGCCCAACCAACCGCAAAGACGATCAGCAGACAGTCAAGGGACCACCAAGGTAGATTCATGAGGTTTGAGTGAGGAGGCCTTTAGGGAGGCAGGCGTGGTATGGGAGCAGGCCAAGCAGCAAGTGGTGGATGATGGTTCGAGGTACAACCTCCACCATCCCCAGGTGGTCCACCATAGGCTCAGGAAGCTAGCGGACAAGGGTGAGCTCATATTTTATTAGTGGATCCCTATAACCATGGTGCACCAGAGATTATTGGAGGTACAATATTTGTCTTCTCCACCTTATCTATAGTTTTTTTAAACATAATTTCTAGTCGCTCTTTATTTTCCATGGACCTCTTTTGAGGATCTAAGATTTCAGTGGAGTTATTGGCTCGATCCTAATGATTAAAGACTCATATGGGAGGGGATTTGAAAATTAGTCACTAGTGTTGGTTGTGTGAGATTACCCTAAGAGGTAGAAGCTTCAGCTGGGATTTCCTAGTAGTAGCGTCGAGGCCTTACGACATAATCATGGGTATGGGATGATTATCTACATTCCATTCTCATATATAATGTTTTAGGAACAATGTTTGGTGTGTCTGTGAGGATGGGACCCTATATTCGTTCTCTGGCTAGAAGGGAACCTTTTTTAGAATAAGATGAACTTTCTCAGAGGTGGGTTCATCTGATCACTCACCAGTTGGAGAGCCTTTCGATCAGTGCTGTGGACAAGAGGAGTCCTAGATTTACTATAGTGGTCGAAGGTTATCTATATGTCTTTCCAAAAGATGTCCTAGGACTAACTTTTCATAGAGATATAGAATTATGCATTGATTTGTACCCAGGGATGATACCAATATCTACACCTGCGTATCGAATGGATTCCTTGGAGCTCTGAGAGGTGAGATTACAGTTGGATGATTTATAGAGAAAGGGGTTTATAAGACCCAGTTTTTCTCTGTGGGATTCCCTGGTGTTTTTTTCCAAGAAGTTATACGGGAGCTTGAGACTATGCATGGACTTCCAATACCTAAACTAGGTGACCCTAAAGGAAAAGTATCCACTCTATGGATTGATGACCTCTTTGATCAGCTAAAGGGACCTAGGTCGTTCTCAAAGATCGACCTCAAACCAGGCTATCATTAGTTTTGGGTACAGGATGAGGATGTACCAAAAATAGGATCTAGATGTTGGTACAATCAGTATGAATTTTTGATGATTCTTATCAATGGGACCAATTCAATAGTGGTGTTCATCAGACTCATGAAAAATTTCTTCCTACCAAACCAAGATCGTTTCATTGTTGTCTTCATTGATGACATCTTGGTGTACTCAGCGTCGGATGAGGAGTACACTACACACCTACAGATAGTCCTGGATACACTATGAGAGCACCAACATTGTGGTAAGATCTTGTAGTGCTCATTCTTGATATGGATGGGGGACCACATTCTGGAACATGTAATCTCATATGATAATGTTTTATTGGATCTAGAAAATGAAGTGGTAGTGCTTTCTTAGGAGCCAACTAGGAGCATGACTGAGGGGTGAAGTATCTTGGGGTTGGAAAGATAATACTTAAGGTTTCTGAAAAATTTTCAAGAGTAGAAGTTCCATTATAATATTTGAAAATTAAGGGAAAACCCTTCATGTGGAGGGAGAAGTGTCAACATAGTTTCAAGGAGCTGAGGTGGAGACTGTAAAGTGTGCCCATCTTGTGACTACCAGAAGAGGGATTTCGATATGTAGTCTTCAGGGATGCCTCAAGGACTAGACTGGGTTGTGACCTTATGTAGGAGTGAGCAATGATAGCCAATGACTCACGAATATTGCGGAATCATTGACAGAACTACACAACCCATGACATGGAGTTAGAAGTTATTGTATTTGCCTTGAAGATGTGTGACACTACTTTATGGGTGAGCAATTTACCATCTACATTGACCACAAGAGTCTCATGGATATCTTCTCACATAGTGAAATAAACCTGAGACATCGGTGATGGTTGGCGTTCTTCTAAGACTATGACTTTGAGATATTCTATACTTCTGGGAAGTGGAATGTGGTGGCTAACACACTCAATAGAAGGTCTGGTCTACAGCTGCTGACTGAGGAGATGATGAATCTAGCTGATGATGGATCCGCTTACCCCCATTCTATGACTATAACTCCCCCACTCATTCAGTGGGTTAGGGAGGAAAATATTGTGTATTTTTAATGAGGGGACTAACCTACATAGATATCTCCATGAGAGGCTCCTGATAGATTTTCGATATTTGGAGATAAATTCATCCTTTTTAGAGGACAAACCATGTTACCAGTGATGTTATGAGAGGAGGGGTTGAGGGAGTTCCATAAATACCCTTTGGTGTACATCCACATGTGAGTAACATATACCAAGACCTTCGACGTCAGTACTGGTCGCCAGGGGTGAAGGAAGTAGTGGCATGGTTTGTTTCACGAGGCCCCAATGTTAGTAAGTGGTGACCGAGCATCAGGTCCTAGCTGGATTTCCATAGACACTTGAGGTACTGAATTGTAAGTGGTATGATATCACCATGTACTTTGATATAGGGTTACCATGCACATCCAAGGGCCAAAACTCTATCTAGTTGATCATTGAAGGAATCAACAAGTCAGATAACTTCCTACACATCTGGGGGTATAGATTAGTTGAGGGCATGAGATACCTCTATGACAAGGAGATAATACCACTTCAAGGGATTCCATTGATTATCATCTCATATTGTGACACTTGTTTTGCATCCCGGTTGTGGGAGGGATTGCAGTAGGCCTTTTGGAATCTACTGCACTTGAGCACCACCTTTCACCCTCAGAGAGATGGTCAGATGGATTGGACCTTACAGACCATGGAAGAAATGATTTGTTCTTGTGTCCTTGATTTCGGTCACTATTGTGAGGACCACATACCACTGTTGTTGTTTTTATACACAAAAAACTATCACTCTACCATTGGCATGACACTGTTTGAGGCCATGTATGAGAGGCCATGTAGATCACCTCTATGCTGGACAAACCTAGGGGAGTCAGCACTCATGGGTTCAGAGTTGCTACGGGATACCAATGTGAAGGTGCATGCCATCTCAGAGCATATGAGGACTACACAAAGTTTGAAGAAATATTATACTAACAAGATATTTAAACCCTTAGGGTTTGTAAAGGGATTCCATGTTATACATTGGGTCTCACCCTGATAGGGATTGTAGAGTTTCGGGTGGGGCAGCAAGTTATCTCTGAGGTACATCAGAAAATTTCAGATTTTTATCTAAGTTGGCAAGGAAGTGTACCACCGATATCATTCCACATATATGCACCAGGTGCACAATGTTTTTCATATGTCACAGATGAGGAGGTACATCCATGACCCATCACATGAAATCGATTGGGGAAACATGAACATTGATGATGGGGTGATGTTTGTGGAATTCCTAGTGGAGATAAAGGATTGTTAGAAGTAAGTTCAT
This sequence comes from Viscum album, assembly GCA_963277665.1. Classification (NCBI taxonomy): domain Eukaryota; kingdom Viridiplantae; phylum Streptophyta; class Magnoliopsida; order Santalales; family Viscaceae; genus Viscum; species Viscum album. The sequence goes on from OY728139.1 coordinate 67,781,690, forward strand.
TAGGGATGTTTGATTACTCTAGTGTGTATTTAGTGGAATCATGATAAACTCCAGGAGTGCACATGGGAGTGGGAGGATCAGATTTCTGCTCAGTTCCTCCATTTGATTGATTAGACATAATTTTGGATTTCAAGTTTGTGAATCCCTATGGTTGGGAAAATGAAATTTCCCTGAATTTCAGTGCATTTATTTTAAATTATATAGAGTTATTTTGACATTAGGTTCTGATACAACATGTGATTCTGAGATCTGGGGTAACCATAATGTAATTTTCAACATTTCGATAGTTAACTAAAGTAAATGTAAGAGTAGGTTCTATAACTTTTGAACCGGTGCTTAGATTAAAAATATGAGGGCACCATTCAACTCAGAAAACCAGGATTTTCTTTTAAAAGACATAACTTTTACATGAAAGTGCTGAGAAAAAAAGTTAATTTTGTCACTATTCGAAAAATAAAAAAAACATTCAAAATTTTTATTTTATTTTCTATCGCACCATTGAGCGTCGGAAGATGGTGTTATGGTGCAGAGGCAAGGAGACGATGAGGAGAACTATTGAGGATCATTAATGGATTGTTTTGATAGCGTAATATATTTGTTTTTTTATAAATTAATTAGTGTAATGATGCAATGTCGTAGCATAACAGAAATGTTGCGACATGTTTCTTTTTATTAAACAAATTTATTTAATAGTGCAGAATTAAACCCTATGGATTCCCTAAAAAACTAAGATGGAATTCCTATAGAATGAAATATGAGGTGAAAAAATCAAACAATTGTGGATCGTTATTGAAAACGTGGATCTCATCCATCACCATCAATGGATCCAACAATCCAGGCAGGGGTTATGCTTTATTTGTGATTAATGTTCTTTTCTCATTATTCATTCTAGAATAATGAATGGGGATAAACCCATGAATAGGTCGGTCTGCAGATCGTGTGTTTTTGTGGGAGGGGTGTTAAATTCAGGAACATTTATGGCAAGGTAGATTCATGTGTTGAAATCCTAAACCTCCTTTTTATTATACACCTCTAACGTGGAGGGTATAGGCCAACACGAACAAGGACTGAGTCCATATGCCTTGTGTGTTCTTGTGCATTCATCATGGATGAAAATTTAAAATGTTGTCAAGGAGAATTAGATTCTTTTTCAGTGAAGGTGAAACCCCACAGAGGCGGAAGGGGTAAACGGTGTGAAGAACAGACCAATGGTGCGGACCTGGTGGTCCGTAGAAGGAACTGCCGGGGTACCGACGACGATTGTGGGTTAGAGGCGGTGTACCATGATGGTGCACCAGGAATATTACGTGGCCTTATCGGGTATGGTGGTCTGGAAAGGGCTACTGGCGTGGCCTGGTGGCTTGTGGGGGAGGCATGCTCGGCATACACCGTGGTGGAGTAGAAGGAGGAAGGGACCCGTTGGCCACGACATGGTTATTGTGACGCGGTTACACCAGTCACCTCTTAGAGGAGGATCCCACATCTTTAGGATGCATTTGACTGAAGGGGGTGACCAAGTTGACCAGCCACGCGCTCCCCAAACTGGATAGGCCAGACTAGTCCGGGATACATTGGTCTATCTAGGCTGGCCCATCAGGCCAGGTCGAACTGGCAAGCCCACCCAACAGCACTCGGAAAACACACTAGGCCACTCGAGTTTCCCATATGGTATTTCAAGCATGTACGACTAAGTTGGACTAGGCTGGGGGAAGATGACCGGACCATCGAATGGCTCGGGTTGGAATTTCACAGCCCATCCAGAATGGGTGGGGGCAGATAAATTCATTTCACTGGGTGTCATAGTGAATTGGACCCACACACAACATAGGTCGGGTATAGTGAGGCCCAATGGGCTAGGTAGACAACACTAGTCATACAAAACCTCAGACAGAAATTGGTTGGGTTGGTCCAATCGAGTTAGACCAGGTCCAGAGGCAATCATTCCCTATTTACTAAAACACTCGTATCATAGAAACCGGGCATACAATTAATGATTCATTTGGGGAATTAGGACCCTCTCAATGAGGTGGTCCTTCTAAGATAATATACGTGATTTTTGGTGGATTTTGGAATACGTCTCGGTGGGATCATACTAAAATACAACCAGGCCGTTTAAAAAAAATCTTGTATCATACAAATTGGGCGTCTACTTGATGCACCCTATGTTTTTTGGGGACCCTTACAACGAGACTATCCTTTAGGTTCCTCTAGGTGGGACTTTGTGGCAGTTTATGTATGACCGATTTATTTAGGAGAAGATACTCAAGGAATCAAACATTCTATGTGGAGGAATCTAGTGGTTGGCTCTGATGTGAAGAATGGGAGGGACCCTACATGGATCAGCAGTAGAGAGACCCTTCATGGATGTACAATGGAGCAACCCTTCATGGATTATCATGAGATAAACCCTTCATAGATCTGCAGTAGCAAGACTCTTCATGGGCTAGCTGTAGTGTCAGTTATAGTGGATCAACAATGGAGTGACCCTTCATTGATCAGCATGAGAGAAAACCTTCAGGGGCCAACATGATAGTGACCATTCATTGATCTGTAGCAGAGTGACCCTTCATGGATCAGTAGCAGAGAGACACTTCGTGGATCAGATGTAGATCCTTTCAACAAAAAAATATGATCTAACTTTATGACTAATCATATTTACTTATGTACTTATGTAATACATGGTGTGAGATTTGTCTTTTTCGTTGTGCTTTGTGTTGAGATCTTCATTTGTGGTATTTCCATTATGGATTTTTGATATTTCATTTGGGTGTCTTAGGATCCCTGCTGAGTATTGTTATACCCACCCATTGCACAGTCTTTTCCCTCACTTTTTGTGTCTTGTCTAGACAACAGAAAACATTGACTAGGACTTTGGAGAATTAGATCTAGAAGTTACATGGAGGTGGATTGATAGAAGTGGTGTGCTGTAGTGACATATGACAATGATTTGTATGTACCCTTTAGGTAGGGTCATTGTTGGACGACCTCCAATGCTTGTACTTATTTTTCTGTACATTCCTTTTAGTTGGTCTTGTATTCTGGCCCCTTTACTTTTAGTTTTCACATTTAACTCTCGGTGGTGGAACTTTGTGGTGGTTTTAATACTTTATTTGCATTGTGGTTTTCTTTTTGATGTATTACTTGTATGTGTGTGTGTGGTTTTAAAGTAAATTCATTCCCTTTTGGGATATTAGTTTTCGATGCTAGTCACCATCCCCTGATGTATAACAGGTGGGCATGAGGCTGTCACAACATAAACATCGGGGTACGGGTCCTGAAAAATATCACTACTCCCACATTGTGTTGTTATTTCCCAATATATAATGAATACACCCTTGTACTAGGAGATCATCTTGATTCCATGATTAAATATATCATTCATTCTCTAGATGATTATGATTTAAAAAAATAATAATAGTCACCACACTCACTATCACTAAATCATATAAAAAATATAATGTTATTTCTCAATCTATGGTACTATGTGAGGAGGGAGAACAAGAAATAATTTGTTGGTCAAATTACAAAGATGATCCTCCCAATTAAGAATAATTAAACATATATAATCTTTAAATGTAATTAATTAAGGAGATGTTTCAAATCATTTACTTTCTTCTCACCAACCATCAATCTTATATATCTAACCTTATCAAAGAAAATAATACACCACACCTCCTATACAATATATTTATTATGTGTTTCTCCCATGAAATTCAAAAATTAAAATATCCAAAATATAAAAATCTTGTTAGGAATCAAAATTTATGGTGTTAATAGATTAGTCTGGACACCCTTTTTTTTGAAGTTGAGATTCCTAAATTTCATAGGCAGTGAGGTTTCCTCAAAAATTGTTTCAAAAATAGAATAATGGTATCTTATCATCATATTATAGAGCCTTCATTTCATTTACACTTTAAAATTTTGTAAAATATTAGCCACTATTTTTTTCTTCAATTGAACATCAATTAAAATGATTTAATGATGGAATTATGACTCATAACACTGATTAGTTATTAATGGAGGTGTATAATGTTTCTATTATGAGAAACATATGATGTCAAATTTAGGATAACACTTTTCATCCATGGTAATAATTTATTCAAATTAATCATAATAGTTCATAAGGAAAATGAAAATTACCCAATAATATCCCTCAGTAGGGTTAATTAATTTGTGTAGTAAGGGAACACAGTCCATGCACTAGAATGATGGATAGATATGCATGGAGAACTATTTTCAGTGTTTTAACCGCTTTATAAATCTATTTCAAAACTATATTGACTTTTAGTGTACATATAGGGATATATTAATTTTAAAACCACTTTATCTCTTCATTACCAAGACATCAGGATGTTATCATATACCAAGACTTATCCCCAGGGGATTCAACATAGTTTTCTGATCCTAATATATAATGATCAACTAATCCATTATATGATACTAATAATAATTACCACAAATTTTATTACATATATTTTACATCATTTTAGAAGAATATTCAAAACATTTCACAAATAAATTCCCAAGGACCATAATGGTTTCATTTCTTTAGAGACTATTTTCACAATATTTTTATTTAATGAATGAAATTACACATATAACATAAAATAAATCCATATTTAGTACCATTTATACGCATATACTTCTTAAAATATTTCTTTATAACCTATTTAAACAAAACATAATAGAGGATGAGATCAAATGTTCATCATGGGTAATCATGGGAAATATCAATCGACGGTCATATGAAATCATATGGTAAGAATGAGGGTAAGAGATCATGAAAATAACTTAAAAATATCACATAGAATCATTTAAATATCATAAACATGAGTCATAGAATAATTCTTTTCATATCAAATTGAATGAATCCTAAGAATAAAAAATCATCATAAATCAGTGACGAACTATAAGTTCATGTCAAAGAAGTGTGGCACCCTGATATGTATAGAAACCCTTTCATATGTCATCATTAAATACCAAAACCATAATATCATATGATAACATGAATCCCAATATTTTTATCATGTAATAGTAAATTAGAAATAACTTCCTAGATCCCATAGTGGATTAAGCACAATAATGAGTTCCCCATAGTGCATCAAGTAGCATCCCCTAATTATCTCATGAGATAAAGTACTTTTTAAATTAATTGGGGTATTTATAATTCCATTTTAACCCATCACATAATTAAAAATTCATATATGTATACCAAAATATCATAAAATTCCCATCATATAATAACCTATGAAAAAATAGGTTTCATAATACCATTCATCAAAGAATTACCCATGGATAAAAATTGGTTACATAAACACATTTTCATCATAATAATAAACCATCTAGATAATGAATAATCATGGTGTAAATTGATCATATCCCCATTATATCATTGATTATGGAGTTAAATTATATTCATGTGGTATATTTTTATACTAATATTCCTCTCACATTTCCAATAAAAAGATCAAAAGTACCTCATTCATAAAATGTCCGAAAGATTATTTTTAACCCATTATATACATCTTCAGAAATAATTAAATTTGATAATTAAAAATAAATAAATATTATAAAATTCATTATTAGAATAATTTTCAAAAAAAATAGATATTGAAGATACATATTTTTTTATCGAAGATATTGTGATAATGTTTATTTTCTTTAAAAAGATTCATTTGTTCACTTTAGGTCACAATGAGAATAAATGGAATGAATGAAATGTATACACTATAAATAAATAGATAATAAAAATTGTGGATATTCATGTTATTTATATCATTAAATTTTATCATCAGAATCATAATAAAAAAGTTTCTTATAAATAATGAGATTGTCTCATAAATTTCTCACATAATGTCTCAACAATCTTTATACATGTTTAAACCTCTTATATAATAAATATAGGGTCATTATAAGTATATTATATGAAAATAATATAAACATATATATATATATATATATATCATATCCTATATGATTTACATATAGCCTTTTATCACCGGTTTATTAAAAATTCATTATTAAAATCATTATTTCAGGTGATAACTGCTTTGTCTTTCATGTATGTTTTTGTTCGATTGTTTTGGTCTTTATAATTTTATCATGGTTTTATCATATCAAAAATTAGAATAATGTTATAAATATAATATCTATTCAGTATACTCATATTTAGAGTCATCCATTAATGTAATAGATTGAAAAAATAAAGTACATCATTCATGGAGATGGTTGGATATACGTATGCATAAATCCTGTTTTAATTTATCAATAGATGGAAGAAAAAAAGGTAAAAAATAATCATTATATAATAATCATTTTATCATATTAATTATATATATTCATAAAATTATTCCTTATTACCAACCATGTAAAATATGAATAAGAAATTAATCGCATCGCTTCGTGGATGTGATAGTCCACAAGTATGCATGAGCAACATTATCATTTTCTAATGGATTATAAGGTAAAAACAATCCTATAATAGTATAATTTAATAAATATAATTATATCATAAATATGATACATATTTATATATAAATTATATCAATCATTATATCTAGTCGTGAGAGGTGGTTAGGGAAGATGAATTACTTCGATTCGTGAGGTGGCATACCACTGTACACACAATCAAAAGTTTAGTTTTCAATTTGATGTAAGAGTATATTTATATAGGTTATTCCATTAAAATAATAAAATATTAATATATCTAATAAATTGGTTTAATTATTTCATAATTTTTGATGAATATTGGAAGATGTAAGATCAATAAATATAATTAAACCATGGGATTCAGAACTATACATCTTCTCTAGAAAAACACTTTAGCTAAATACATATTAGGATTTTTTTAAATAAGTCCAAGGACTCTATATCATGGATAAGGATGTAGTGAAGTGATTTTTGTTGTGATTTTTTGAACCAAAAGGCTCTTTATTATTGAAGAGTAGTGGTGAAGGGATTCTCTATTTTAATTTACATGAGTGGCACACATATACATATGTCAACCAAATGTTTTTCATATTTTAGTTAGTCCCATTTATACCCACAAAATAAATGTATAGAAAATAAATTAATCATTAAATAATTATATTTCAATTTTATATTCTGGTTTATTTAGACTCAATTTTGTGTGTAATGAAAAATCTCAAGGAAAATAAAATTATTTGAAAAAAAATATTTCATAAAATCTCATGGTTTTTTAGTATAATAACCAATAAAAAACATATTGTAAGAAGCATTATGAAAATCAAAGAAAATAAATATTATATACTTTTAATATTTTAATACATAAATATAAATAATATGTATATGTTAATATATAAAAATTATATAATATACATGTAAATAAGATAAATATGAAATTTATTCAAATGGAATTTGCAAATATTTAGTAGAAAATGCATTATTTAAAAATACACACATATTTTTATTTGATGAATAAATTTTACAAGTATAGAAAATTATTCTCATAATAATGAATTAAATTTTATAATTAGATCTTTCTAATGATAATTTTTTGAGATTGCATAATTTAAGGGTGAATATTAATTCACAATATGGATATATAAATTTTATTATTGATTAATTATGATGATATATAAATATATAATATAAATATAAATAAAATCATGGAAAAAATATGATTCTTCTTAAAATAATGTTTTTATTGTAGAAATTTTATATTTCCAATTGTATAATAAACAATTCAATGTCTAAAAACTCATTCATCTTCTAACAAAAAATTTCACTGTAAATAATATTATTTTCATGAAAAAAATAAAATAAAGAAATATATATCAATTATTTTTGTAATAAATATAAAAACATAGGTATTAAATATCAAATACCATGATCTAAAAACATAGGTAATCTAATTTTACTCAATTATCTATGACCCATGTTTTGATAACCTAAATCTTAAAATTAAGAAACAATTACCCAAATTTTTCTATGAATACTGACTCCTAATATAATTCTTATTAACTTTTAAACCCATTAAGTTTGTTTCCCCTTTTTATTTCTCTCTAATTATTATTTTCAAAATTTTTAATATGTTCGATAGAATTTATTCTAAAATTTTAAGAATCTTCATATAAAAAAAAGAACTCCTAATATTTTCTTCTAATTTATCATTTATAATTCATCTAAATTAATTTAAATCCATATATAAAATTTAATTATGATTTATGGCTTGTGGATTTATCTTATTATCCTTTAACTGATGTTTTAGGTAGTTATGGCCACATATTTGACCCCTCCATCCCCTTTGGAAGGGGAGTGGGAATTATTCCTCCACCTTATTCTAAAGATCAGCATACCCATTTTTCTATTTTCTGTCCCAGGCTTCATATCATATATCCTCACAATTCTAACCATCCCTAAGTTTTCTAACATATTCTATGCATCATCATGGCTTTATATTTAGACTAAGGAGTTCCTAGATGATTCAGGTCTCTTGAATCGGATGTTGATGAATCCCATTATAAAGACCTAACTATTGATTGAATCCATCGATAGTCCTATATTCATATCTTTGGGTTTAAAAGAATGAGTGTTGTTTGGTCATCTCAACAAATTTCATATTATGAACCTATTTTCTTTAATGGAAGATTTTCTCCTCTCTTAGTTAAAGGCTCCCTAAACATGCAACAAATTCCATTTTTACCTATTTTTATGATCTTATGATACTAAAATGTAAAAATACATCCCTTCAGTATAAATATGGGTAAGAATTATAGTAATTGTGATGACTATCCAAAATCCCTCTTTTTTATATATTCATTGAAATAATTTTGGCCGATATCTTCATTTAAATAGTAGGATAATTATTGTTCTCCACCACTTTCTCATATATTTGTATTGAAGTGGTTGTTTAAAATTTACTGGTGTATTGTCTTTGGATCATAGTTGTTGAATAATTTCATTGTACATAGGTGGTTTTGTTAGAGTATTGTGTAGATAATTTCCCCACATGAGAATTGATGGTTAATATTTTCATCATTTCATTACCATCATAAGGATAAAAATGAGGTTCTCATCCCGATTCCGTGTCATGTGTTTGGGATTGATGGCCCGACAACTCTGGCATTAGACCATATGGATATATCACATTATTGTCCCATCCATAAAGACGCAAGATCTCTAACAGTAAAACTAATGGTTATTGAAACCTTCATCCATTTCAGACATGATCTGACTTACCAAACAGTGGAAATGGAAGGAAATTATTTTTCTAGGGGGGAGGGGGCTTTGGGGTTCATGGAGTTGATTCATTGGAATAATGATCAATAATAAATAACTCTTCATATTATATAATGGTAGTGTGTCTTGGGAATTGAACCACACAAGAAGTGGTGATACAAGCAGTAAGAGAGGGATATTTATTGGGATTAAAGGACCATTAGAGTGTTACATAGGCCTCACTAGTTGAAAATGTGGGTTCTATGAATGTAGTGAATTTTATAAGTCCTAGAAGTAAAATTTTCCCAATTTTGGAAACTAAAGGCCTAACTCAGTAACAATAAGAATCAAATTATGTATAGAAATTTACAGAAGGCTATAAGCTCTTGGGTAAAGAATGTGGTGATAAGGCCACTATCCAATTATGAGTAGATAATGAAAATTAAAGGTACTATAAGACCATAACTGATCAATGCAATATCTCAAAGGATGTTCCAGCTGTTTTACCATGGGTGACATTTGAGGAAGCTAAAAAAACCTTGGGATCTTATCATTCACTATGTGGAAGAAATTATGGATGAGGATTTTCTAATCAATTCTTCTCAGGATGATGTGATTGGATGAACGAGAGAGTGATTATAGTGGAAACCAATAAAAAGAAGAGTTTAGATGAACAAGAAAGATCTTAGTTTTACCAGAGACTTAAAAAAGAAAGATAAACATGGGGTATATCCTCTAATCTTTGGAAAAATGGATTTTCATTTGAAAAAATTCATTTAGGATGATTTAAATAAAATGTTAATTTCACCTACTTGGTTATTAAATAGGTAAATATTTTATAGTAATACAAATATTTCTTTTAATTATTTTTTTATTTCTGATTGAGTCTAGGGTTTTTTGATTTTTACTTGTTAGGTATCCCATATTTTCTATAAAAGAGTTTTTTAAAATAAAAAATCTATATTTCAGTCTTAATATGAATCATTATTATAAATAACTTATTTTAATATGTATAACACTCTTTCATTGCCACTCATTATTATATCTTCATTCATTGTTATAATTCCATAATATTTCAGTTGCCAAAAATTTCATTACCCAAATACATAAAAATACCATGTATTTATGGTATTCACGATGTAATATTTATAATAAAGGAACTATTTTAAAAGGAATGATAATTTTGTTGTACTTGGAGAAACCATTATCTAGTTCATAATAGATTAAACATGATTTTGGAACAATATCACCTTCAGTTTCAAAATATTCCAACCAATATTTTATATTTATTGAATTTTTTATTCGTAATGCATACAAATTATAAATGTCACATATTCTAAATTTTTAGGGGCTATTATTTGGTAATTTCTCCATTCATTTTCTAAAAAAAAACTATCATTATCAACAGTTAGTAATTATTGAAAACCTTATACATAAAGGTTATACAACCTTGTAACTCTATTATCTTTCTTTAGATATGGTTATGTTATATTAATTTTTTATATCCAATAATTTCTAATTTGATTGATGGATATTTAGTTAGATTTCAATGTTATCAAATTTACTTAGGAAACTGATATAATAGATATATCCATTATTTACATATGGGTTGTTATTGATTATATATCCATGTTTATGAAAGTGGTTCTTGAAGAATAATTATGTTTCTTATTTTTATCCACCGTTTTCTTTTGATAAATTAATTGGAATTATTTTCTATTGGGTAGGGGATAGAGTTTTATAGCCCCTCAATGAATAGGTAGGTCTAATGAGACAATCTAATTAGGGTATTTAATGTTTTCATACACTTTTTTGTGTGATGTATTGTTATAAATCGATTAATATATAATAATTATGTCTAGAATTTCATGTCCTATAATTATGAGATTGGATATTAATATCCACAATCTTATTTACTTCTATTCATATGTCTTCCATGTATATACTATGCTCATGTTGTCAATTATGTGGAATAATTTTCTTATTTATTCTCTATATATTATGTATTTGTGGTTTATTCCATGTCATAATTTAATGTACATTATCCATTATGAAGCATTGGTGCTTTCACATTATAGTGATTCCCCATTTTCTCAAGAACCCATGATGAATAATATTTCTAATCTAAGAATAATAACTAAGGATTAATAATATTTTGGGTATTTTCATATATACATTATGCTTAAAAATGAAATTTAGTGTTCAGTTATGCATCTAGTCTCCTAAGAATACTAAAATTTTGATCCAATTTATGGTGATGTATACTATCATAATGTAATAAATATTCACTATTTTTAGGGGAATTGTGGTTATCTTGTTATAATTTTATATTAACGATATATTGAATTGACCCAAATAACCTCGCAATTAGTTTTCTATACTCCCACATTACATTATCAAAGGGAGTTCCCAATACCCGTAGATATTGACTAGAACTATGCTATAAAAAATTACTAGATGGAATGATTTCCCTAAGTTAAACATTCAACCTAAACAACCAAACATTCCCATGTTCTTCATTTCATGAATCATTTTCATTCATTGAAAATACTCCTTTTACACTTACAAAAAAGAAGGAAAACACCTATTATCACAAATCCATTTTCACAGACACTAAAATCAATCCACCTTTTTTATAAATCATTATATAAAATTAAATCAGTACATTTCATACAACATAGTCTAGAGACAAAACCATGAACCTCGAATCATGAGTTTCACATGATTAGAATATGATCCACAAAAAAGAAGGAACACAACAATTATGAAATAGGTCCAAGAACAAATATAGACATTTCATAACTGATTCAATTCAATAAATGATGTAGCAGAGAAGAGGAAATGACACATACCTAAAAAATGTACAACTTCCACACTAACACTATTATGAATTTTCCTCTAGAACAATATCACACAATTTATATTGAAAGGAAAAAATATCACTATGGATCTACTGATCTGATAAAATGATGAAAATGTGCTATTTTGATCAATGAAATTAAGAAGAAGAAAGATTAATAACTTAGAGAGATGTTATCCAACCACTATGGTGATCCAATGTCGAATGTATCAATTTAGAATGAATAGAGATTCCAAAAATCACTACAGCGGTTTTCTAGGCCGACATCCAAATGATTTGTGGGTGAATGAAATAAAATATTAGTTGAAAAACACCATATAATACTTGTCTTCAACATTTAAATGGAATGTAATCCCTTTACATGTTTTGTAGTCCACAAGGATGAAATTCTACTAAAAAAGCCTCACCTTTTATTAAAAACAATCCTTTTAAAAATACAAGATGTGTAATCAGTACATGGTGTGTACTCCCCTGATATTGTGCCCCAATTTCATGACATATACCCCTAAGAACATACACATCGTGTAATCATATTACATGACTTGTATTTCTTTTAAAAACTCGTAAAATTTTATATTCTTATAATAAAACCCAAAATAGATAGGGTGTCCACCAAACATGACGAGAACCCCAAAAATAAATTAAGAAATTAAAACATATAATTTCTTAATTCAAATTAACATTCATATAGAAAATTTTGGTTATATTCCTTAGAAAATGATCTCCGTACTCGGTATTCCCAATACACACCTAATTAATGTGGAAAACTATCCATTAGAAGGGAAATACCAAAATGATGGTGATGGGAAGTTACAAACTCCCAAACATAAGACATCCCATCCTGAAAATAAATGTAGAGGAATGAATCCAGGTAAAACAGTAATGCCAATACTCCAAAATCAATGAATCGTGCTCCCATGTCTCATGATAATCTCATCCATTTCTCCTTTAAACTCTTACCAAAATAATAAAATTCACACACAATACATTCACTTAAAAGTCAACCATCACAAGAAGTTATTCATCAATTGAAATTTCTATCTCTAATATAATCTATTCCAAACATATAACTTGAGGGATATCTAGATTGTATTTTATGAGTTCTGAGATGTGTAAGAAATATTTAATTATTGTCAAATGAGATGGAAATTCCAACTTATAATCAAACTACCAAGCCACTCAATCATTTAAAAGGCTCTAATATTTCACATAACTAACATTCCATATTTTAAAAGCTAACAGATACCCAACTAATGAGAAAATATTAAGAAAACAAATTCATCTATGGAAAACACCAAAGGACAATGTTGTCAATCAACATAAGATTTTATCTAAATATATACTATAACTAGACATCGACATATATCATGAATCCTCACAAAATTATATCCAAACAATCACGGTAACCAAAATAAAGTTTCACCTACCTCTTCCCAATAGATGAAACCTACATGGGCGACCATACAGATGCTCAAAATTAGCCATTATAATTGAAGCCTGGTAACTATTTTTTCAAATAAACTCAATCAGTCCCATATTTTTATCTCATGATCCACGAAAATCTATGACACAACCACATTGTATTTCATCTAAAATATTAATGTCACACTTCATTTGACCATCTTCCTCTAGATGAAAATCTATACTCAATCTGATCCGAGTCCCCATAACCTCTTAGAGACTTGTCTAGAATCTCAAAGTAACCCTAGGATACCTATTTAAGAAAATGATAGAAGGAACCCCATGTAACCTCACAACAAATTCCATGGATTTATAATCCTATTTCAAAAATATTCATTGGAAGAGTCGAAATAAAACTTGATGGTTTCATATACTCTCCCATTATCTACTGGCATGTGTAACAATGAGACTCATAATTATAAACGTCATGCTTTATACATGGACACCAGAATCACCATATAATGTCATAATACAACTTATTGGTTCCCAGATGAAACATCCATGAAGAACTATGAAAATGATACAAATATGTACTCATCAATAATACTAAGATAAAAAATTGATCCCCAAAATGGATAAAACCATCTGAACAGAGAAACCTACTAGAAATAGTCTCCTCGTCATATAGGGTTTCTATCATTCTTCCAAACTCGTCATTTTGCAACTAATTCTATATAATTGACCCGGGGATAGACGATGATAATTAAACAATGGTCAAAACAATTCCTAAAACATCCAATTGACCATCCATATGCAACTGATCAAAAAGTCCTTTAAGGTTATACTCTTCCATTAATTCAAAACCAGTTTGGGAGTGTACATTCATTTTAATTGCATCTACAATGACACCCACCTTCACTAGGGTATAGGTGATATCGATATCAATTGTCTAAAGATATTCCTCTCATAACCTTTATCTAATATTCATGACCTTATAAGAAAATATATAATTAAAACTCTTATAGTAAGAGAATATTTTGAACTATTCCCTAAAAAGTTAATGTTTCCAACACTTACGCCCATTTACAACTATGAGAAGCTATAAATCTTAGGTGGGGTAATTCTTCTTAAGTGTTCTAAGCTTACATTAACAATAAGCCACCCTAGGATCAACTTGGATGGGTATAAAAAATAATCTAGCTCTAAAAGAATCATAAAAAACCAAATATCTTTTATTAGATTCATAGAAGATCAATATAAGAACAAATATTAGAATTCATTTCAGCTCATAAAAATAAGTTTCACACTTCACATCCCATGTAAATATTTCTCCATTTTTCATAATAGTGGTTAGTGGTGATGAAAACTTTTTGAAGTCCTTGAGGAACCATCAATAGTATCTATTAAGACTAAGGAAGCTCCAAATCTCAAATATATGTGTGTCACTTACCATTATAATAAAAAATTCACCTTCTCAGTATTCAACTAATAATTCATTCTCATAAATCAATTTCCCCATGAAATTCACTTTTTGGGTCCCAAAATTAAATTATTAAATATTTACATATAAAAGTTGACTTCTCATGATTTACAAAACCAAACATATATGGTTCTCATGCTCATGCACGAATTTTGAGTAAAGTAAAATATCATCCATTATCACTACAACGAATGTTTAGAGAGAGTGGTGGAATATTTGAATCATCAAAGCCCTAAAAACTATAGGATATTTCATCATAATAAACGGAATCACATATTATTCAAGATATCCATACCTTCTCTTAAATGATGTATTTGGTATATCGGAATCTCAAAATCTATGTTTGTGATTATCTCTTGAAGTTCAATCTTTGAATCCCACTTTTCTCTTTTAACTTATCAAAAAAATCATCAACAATAGGAAAAGGATTCATGTAATTAATTATTATGCAGTTCAACATCCGATAGTCCACAAAAAATCAGAGTGATCCATCTACATTCTTAGAAAATATCACTTGGGATTCCCTAGGTGAAACACTAGGGTTAACCAAACTCTTTTTCACCTGATCATCAAACTGAATCTTGATATATTTCATCTCCATTAGTTCACTATGATACAATTGTATCAATAATTATTGTTTCTCAGAAACTAGTTAAATAATAAATTATATTTGTATATCTAGAAGAACCATATATTAATAATACCCGAATATGTTAGAAAAAACCTAAAAGAAAGTGGAAATATCAGTTATTGAACAAATGTCATCATACTTAACTACAACAACAAATCCAAAACTCTCGGGATCTAGTTGGTAATTTCTTACATAACCAGCCCACAAATCCCATTCTTCTTAAAACACCCATGAACTCGCTTCATCTAAAATAAATGAGATGCACAAGGATAAAAACAAACCACATGAAGTTCATAAATAATAAAATCAAACCTTTTGATGAAGTCAAAAAAATCTAAATCGAGAATAATTAAATATTAGACTAACTTTCCATCAGATATTGATATCACAAAAGAATAAAATCAAATTCTCAACTCTTTACTATTCCCAAGAGGTCTGTTCAACTGTATAAAAAAGTATATTATCTCTTTTGGAATTCCAAGATTTTAAAAAAGATTTACATATATAAATGAGTGGGAAAGATCAATATCAAATAAATAAATCGCTACTCTGGATTCAATAAATATGTTACCACTCACATTCACTGGAATTGCGTCTACCTCTATAATAAAATCATCTACTTTATGAATTTTATTCACTATTGATGCCTATGTCTAGACCCTAGTAGTATTTTATGAATCAATATTTTATTTATTAACCAATTGAGTCAATGATTCTTGGTCGTATTGAGAAGTAGACATGGCATAATAGATGTGTTGTAGGTGATCATAACACCCACAACTATTACACATCTTCACTGGTGTCAAAAAAAATATCAGGACTGTTAGAACATTACAAAATTATAGAAATTTATAGGCACACATCTAGATGTAACTGATGGTGCTGATAATTCCTACTACTGAGAACCACCTTCACCACTACCTTAGTGATCTTTTAACTTTCTCTTTTTCCCTGGAGCAACACTAAAGATACCACATATTCGAAGAGAAGAGGTAGAAAGTACATCTGTGGATTCTATATTCATTTCATCCATCATATCTATGTACACTATCTATATATTGGTTGAAATATTGAGCATAAATACCTACGATCTAATATATTTTCCTAAACAATATAGTTACTTCTAAGTAGTCATATGGTTCCTCTTTACCAACAATTGTGAAAAATGAACCAGTTCAGAAAATTGATTGTGGTATGATGACACTACACACTCTCCTTGCTATAGAGAGAGGGACTCTAGAGAAATTTCCATCATCAGTAACTCTATAAAAACTATAGTAATAAAAGAGTCTTGAAACCATTGTAGTCAAGGAGTACTTGTTTATCATCCTATACCATGGAATCTCAACAACTGTTGATTGTCCCATAAAGAATAAATTATCCACATGTCACCTTGATACTCCCTGGTGTATCCAATAAGTCAAATTACTGATAAATATGATCAACTTAGTCCTGTACATTTTTGGTCCATTCATACACTTAAATATGGCGGCTTCTCACACAAGAAATTCCCTGATCAATATATTTCTCCTACTGCTCCAAAATTTTCATAAATAATTACATTTTGATCTTGTGGTACATTATGAGCAATATCATAAAATTCACACAAAATGGCCTTGATAAATTCTTGATCCATAAAACGATTCCCTTGAGGAGCATCTACTCCACCCTCATGTGGAATGCTTATAATATGTCTTTAAGGAAAACAGTTGCACACTAAAATAAAATAACTCATCGCATAATTGAACAATCTCAATTCGAAGTAGAATTACCTTAATAGAAAAATTTATATTCTCATCAAAACACAAAATAGCAGACACACATCCCAACTTCTCATGAACACTGGAGTCTCATCACAAAAGGAGAAGTCTAGGAACTCACTACAATATACCCCCTTGTTATGAAAATACTATCTTCGGTCTACAAGATGTCGAAAGGTAAGGACTCTTGACAATATACTGCCTTTAATACAAAAAATTAATGAAATGACGTGAATATTATCTCTACCTAGTACTTGAACTGGACCATCACATTCTTGAAGGTTGTTCCTGATACCCATGACTTGGATAGTGGCACTCGTGCACGACACAAAAACCATAGGGAATGATTTCATTAAACCTGAAGGAACAACATGGAACATATATAGATAAAACAGAAAATTGTGATACTGATATATATATATATATATATTCAATGATTGAAAAAAATAATGGAATCCCAAAAACATAAGAGGCTCCAATCACCATGTACGATTACACAAATCAAAGGATAACAAAACTAGAACTGCTACACCATAAGATAGCATGGGCAGATCCCCATCATATCACCACTAGAATCCTAGAATCAACTAAACAGAAACCTTGCCACCTCTCTATATAAAGTTTCCTTTTATGAATACAGACACATATAGAGGTCTATGCAATAATTTTTAGGTATAAATGGTGAGATATAACAAGATTAGTGGCATCCCACCTTGGTTCCCTATAACAATTTTCTTTTAAAATAACTATTGTCCACTCATATTAAATAATATATGGAATCATAATATGTAAATCATTTTTATCAAAATCATGGTTAATATTTTCAGTTTTTCCAACAATTCCAATATAAAGGTATATATAAAAATTTTACACATAATTTCTATTTATCATTTATCAAAAAAATAAATCATTCATTTCACAAAAAATATAATTCAATGTCAATAATAGGAATGTAAAATACAATAACTCATAAGGTATATCTAGTAGACTAATCATACTATAATAAATGACTAGTGTGGAACATTTCATTAGAAAATATGTCTCTATAGAATTAAAACACCCCATGAGTGGAGCCCTAAAAACTATTAAGAAAATGTCCCTATAACAACAATACTAGGGAGCATAGGAGATCTCTATGGGAAAAACACTCAACGTTAATAAGGATTTTGTCTCTATTATAAACCTTCAACCCAAAAACCCAAGGCTACCCATGTGAATCACTTCATAAATAATTTTAATTTCTAAAAAAAACCTTTTCTATTTACAAAAAATCAGTGAAAATCAATGATTTATCACAAATCCATTTATACACAAAAAAAATAATTCCAATTTTATTTATTAATCAATTTATAAAAAGAGTAGAAATATAGTTCCTCCGTATTAGGATATATATGGAACAACCAACCTCAATTTATGGGTTTCACACGCCCACAACATGATCTAACAACAATAATGAACAAAAAAAGACGGGGTACCTAGAAATAATCTATACAAATCTGAACTGATTCAATTAAACAAAAGGTGTGCTAGGGAAGAGGAATTGACAAATACTTCAAGAACATAAACCACCACACCACCACCAATAATAATTTTCCCACAAAACAAGATCCCCCACAATGTGTAGAGATAAAAATGGAATAAAACTCAATATGAATTAATATATCTGATAACATAGAGAAACGACACTATTGTGGTTAAATTAACAAATAATAAGAAATTATTTATCACCCAGAAAGATTTGATACATACAAAACAGTGATCCAATTCTGAATATATCAATCCGTAACAAATTAAGCCTCCTAAAATCACTAGATAAGCCTTTTAGGTCAAGAGAAAAAGGAGATAAGATGAATGGAATAAAATTTCAACCCATGGAAACCCTAAATTTCATGTTAATTACATTTACATGGTTTGTAATCCATTGAAACTTATTGTAATCCATTGTGATAAAGTATTCCAAAAACAATTGTTGTATTTTTATTAAAAAAATAACCATTTAACATTGCACGACTTGTAATAAGTACACAATATGTACTACCATTACATTGTGCACCAGGTTCAAGGAGTATCCTAGTAGAACTTACATGTCATGTAATCATATTACATAGTGTGTAATTCTCCTAGATACTGGGAAAACAATAGATTCTACCACAAACACACAAAACACATTGGGTGTCCTCTAAACATAGGGATAACCCTGAAAATACTTTAACAAATTTATACCCAGAAACATCCAATTAAAAAAACATACATCCTCAAAAATTAGGTCATTTTACACAACAAATTCTCTTCATCCTCCTAAGTCCCTAGACAAAAATAATTACGAGGAGAACCTAGCAATGCATTGGGAAACACCTAAAAGATGGTAACTAGATATGTCACTAAAGATATACATTTATAAGGTATAAAGAACATTCTTAATATCCATGGACTAGATAAAAAGTTCCAAGGGTATAAAAAATTCAATACGGGAATGATGTCACCCAATAAATCTATATAAAATAACCTTATGAATATTTATTAATGTGGCCACACTAGAATACAAAACCTATATGATAAATTATTTTTAAATTAAAATATAATTAACTCCATTCGATACGCAACAACCACTACAGCCTTCAATCATCATGGCCCCAAACAAAATTGGAATACTATCAATAATAATTACCAAAATACTCTAAAAACATCAAGTCACACAATAACACATATAAAATGAATTGTGGATATAGTGTATGAGAGAAATCAAAGTAGAAAACCCCCAACATTACATACCATTCCTCTTACGAGGTTGGATTAAAATCATAATTTTAATGTAATGAAAAATATTATTATTTTCATTTAGTATATTCTTAATGAAAAATGATGTTTTTAGTCTTTATATTTGAAACAATTATGAAACAGTAAGATAATTTAAAAAAATTCAAGAAACAATTTGGAAGTAAGTGAATATATTACTTCTAAATTCATAAATATATATAACTAAAACAATAAACACAATTTATTTTACTATAAAAACATTAATATTTATGATAACACCACAAAAAATAAAGTAAAAAAGGAAAATCCATAAGTAAACCACCGTATGGATTTTTTGAGAATTAACCATGAGTAAAAAAATTTATAAAAATATACCACGGTGAAAACTAATCATTATATCTCAAAAATAATTTATAATCATATATAAAGCGAGAAAAACTTGATAATAAAATCCTCATCATCATTAATAAAATAGATAACTAACACATCATTGGTAGAGTTTGTTCCCAAGAGACAACTTGTGAGTACTTGATTATTCCATTTATTCATTTTAATGAATAGAAAAGAGGTTTATTATTACATAATTATTGTTTCACTTCATGACATTGTAAGTGAAAATGTTATAAGGATACATGTAATGTCGAAAGTACAAAGCATTTCCCTAATTTGAAGGAAGAATTAAGATTCAATGATTGTATTTCTCAGATAAATTTTCTATAGTGAAATGATTTTATTTTATGGGATATAGATGATATAGTATATCAGAGGTAGAATGATCATATGTCATTGAGATTCCTTTTTTTGGTTCTCACACTTAGTAATCTCGACGAAGGGGTGTTATGATAGTAGAACCTCCTCATATAAATATATATTTTACGTTTCATTGGATGTTTCTAGCTTCAAGAATGTGTATCAGTCCTTGTATAAAAATATTATCATTTTTGAATATCATCATTCACATATTTTAATGTATTTAAAAAACCATGATGGCACATGCTCAAGGTTAGTTATGACATGTTGGTTGTAAAAAAATTGATAATTCTGTAATGGATTGTGCGAAAATGATTTATCTCTTCTACATAATAAAAGAAGTTGATATCTCAGGTCATTTGATCGGAATAAAACGAATTGGATAAATCTATAGACATGGTTTTCAGTGGGAAAATTCATTTTTAGAAAGTAAAATGAATAATGAATGAGAGAATATTTTTGGATCACTGATATGGAATCCACTTGATAAGATACTTTTTAATTGAGAGATTATACTAATCACTAAGAATCCATAGGAGGTTGTATTTCATTATTACATAAACTTATTTTTCTATGGTTTCATTAGAAAATTCCTAGAAAATAATCTTGGACGTTTGGAATCTTTACCTACATCCATTGACAATGATGTTGAGGGTGTTTCACACTAATTGTATCTACAATATTGGGTAAATTAAATATTGAATTTAACAAGTTATAATAAATATTATCACTTCTTTGTATTTTAATATTTTTTTGAGAATTGTTTGAACATAGAGAGTTAATCTGAAGTTATAAAAAATTATAAGTGAGTTAAATACTAATAAGTTAAATTTATTTTAATAGATTTATGAAAAAAATGTTTCTAATATTTATCGATGAATAATTCCAAGAAATTTTATTATTTGAAATATAGTCATTATTAAAGGATCATTAAATGTTGAGAAGAATAACCAGGCCGAACTTAATGGATTGAAAGGGAATAATATAAATTTTATTTATATTTTCTAAGGTGATGTACATGATAGGTGAATAATAATTATATTATTGTTGTTATTAAGATATGTGTTTCACTAAGAATTTAGTAATTCAAAAGGGGATTGTGGGAATGTAGCCAACCCAAAAACATCCTTAAAAAATAATTAATAATATCACATTACATAACAAAAATTTTAGTACACAATGGGTAGAGTGAAGTATAGTAAATCAAAGTAGAGATTTATAATGATCTAAAGTGAGCCTTCCCCTCCCGTTCTCTGAAGACATCGAGAGAACATTGAGAGTCATCTATGTGTTTTATACTTCAATCATCCAAGAATGATGCAAGCGATCATGATCATCCATGATAGATCCCAATGGTTTTATTCAAATGTTCAGAGATTGTGGTGCACATATGAATCAACACTAAAGGTATTTTTCACTTAGTTACAATACTGGAATGAAAATACAGTGAGATTGAGTCAACATGATCTTTAATGAAGAAATAATTAATTGTTTGGGAAATTTTAGATCAACCAATAAATTAATTAGAAATTACAATTACAGATCCTCATCTTCTAATTTCGAAGTTCATTTAATGTAATTTTAAAATTAAATATAATTTTCATAAAAATAATTTATATACATTAATGATTATTCTTTAGTTAATAGTAAAAGATGAGATAACCAAGCCATATAGGTTCTAATACTATGACTAGAACCAAAAATCATGATCAAAAAGGGGATGAAACACTATTTTTCAAGGAGGTAATCTTTGAAAGAATTGGAAAAAAACATTTTTCCTCTTATGATCATATCATAGTCCACATACAATGATTTTCACTAACTAGCCCTATCGGGTGAAAACACCCTTTCCATGATATAAAGTCACAACTAGGAGATAATATATGGTGACAAATCTCAATAGTTATATAACTAATCCCAGAAATCCTAAAATAGGTTACAAATAACAACCATGAGGTTTTCTAAATTCAAAACAATTCAAATTGCATCATATAAAGATATATTAATCAACACATCAATGAAATCAAGAAATACATTTATACACACTCATATATCGACACTAAAACCAATTTAAGGAAAAACACAATAATAGTAAATTTCATTTCATTACATGCATCATAATATTTCAATAACATCTATATTATTGAAAATTTATAACCAAGGGTCACAAATCCTAGAAACATTTTATTATCATAACTATTTTTTCACATTTTAAGTAACAATGTAAAACCATAAACCATTATTTATATAACCGACCATAAAACAAATCATTAATAAATGATACATTTTATATCATAATAGAACTCAATAACCATTTTTTAACACATAGGTTTAATGAAAACCCAATCATATTTGATGTTCACGTAATATAAGAAAACAAAATTTTAAAATAATTCTAAATATACTATATAATCCATGTTAATAGTGTTTACAGATACTTTATGTATGCCTTTTAAAAGTTACAAAACAATGTTTATAAACTTCACAAATCAATCACATGTCAAGGAATCAATTGTAATTAAAAAATATCACTATAAATGACCATTTAACTTTTCTCAATCACATGGAGTGTAAATTTCATGCATTAATTGGAAATTGAATTACTCTATAAGAACCCCCTTTTATTCAATAGAAAACATTGAAAATCACAAAAATACATTAAAAATATTACTATTTATTTAATATAATATGTTTATTTTTATTGTAATGAAAATTGAAACACAAAGAACACAATTTTTCTTGAAATGAATGGATATATATGGAAAGATATGTTTCAATACATTTTTTAAAACATTTTTTCATCCAATAAAGGTAGGTTAGGGATCAAGGAATAATTTTAACACCATTACAAATAGAATACCCAAATGTTAGTCACCTTTATTCAGTAACTATTATCCACATGGTTGTTCAGGGATAAAATAAGAGAAAAACATAAGATGAAATGGGGGATGGGTGAATTAAAAATAGTAAAAGAAAAGGTAATTAGATATTACATTAGAAATAAATAGTTAGAGATCATGATAGAAGAAACATGGAGAAATTTAAAAATTGGGGGCCCATCTAGAGTGTCCATTGATGTGCCCAAAAAAATCCATAAATATATGAGGGGAAAACATTTAGGGAAAAAAATAAAAAAATTTAACATCATTATGAAATAATAAATGTTGGTTACACTATTTCCTAAACCATGTACACACGATATATTTTATCATAGTATTTGAACAATAACACGTATATGTTAGGGGTACACGGATTCCTATACTACACACCAACTATGATTTTAGAAAAAATTTCAAATTTTTAGATGAAAAATATGTACAATATAGAGGAATGAAAATTAATAATAATAAATATGAATTTGCGACATCATTTGTTTTATAACACAACACTAGAAAATTCCCTTTATTGAAGTTATATATTCTAAACATCATTATAATTGTACCAATATATATTATGACTCAAACTAGGAAACCACTTCAATATATGATTATATGACATATAAAAATGCTTGTAAGAATCCACAACCACTATAATAAAATGTGAACCTATTTTTTTTTGTTTTTTAGCGGTAGTTTTCTAAACAACCATTTAATATTTCATCAATATTTGTTTAGATCCATTTTTTTTAAAATAAAAAAATATGTTTTTTAAATTTCAATTTATTTTAATCTTATTTAATTTTTTATTTATAAAAACAATTTATAAATAGTTTTTGTTTTCATGGAAATCACTACTATAAATAAATTAAAAAACATATTCTTTAAAAAAAGCCGATTTTTGAATCAAATGACCAAAAATTTGATCGGAGTATCTATTATAAGTACACAAAAAGTGGAATTAAATATTATGAAGTAAAAGAGACTGAAATTAGGTAATTATTTTGTATTAATTAATAGAATAATATTTTTTCATTTATAAATAAAATTTAAATATAAAATTAAAATGACCATAACATTAGATCCGAGGGATTGTTTGGGCTCCACCAAATATAAAATTGAACCGTGTAAACTAAACTACAACATGATAAATATGATTAATTTCTCACAATTTCCACATGGTCAAAATGGCCAAGAAGGCAGCCAAATCTAAGCTTTCAATTCAAGTATCGTGATTATTGAACTCTCAATGTGATTTCAACATTATTTAATAGTGTATTCATATATTTTTTTTGAGAAATATATGATTTTATTCCATGTATTTACAATAATATTGATTCTATAGTGTTGATATTATTATCGATTTCCTTATTTTTTTGATTTATTATCATTTATTTTTATATATAAATTTTCATGTACTTCTATACATTTATATTCATATATACATAATTTATGTATATTTATCAATTTTTATTTACAAATTATATAAAATTACATCTATGAATATAAATTTATGTATATATATATGCAAAGTAGTCAATATTTATTTATATTTATATCCATTTATTAATATTTAATTGTATTAATGTATATCTATATATATAATGTTGGTGTATATATTTTTTATGCATTCTTAAAATTAGGGTGTCTTTGTGTGTCTTTTTTCCCATATTTATATTAAAATATTTTTATAAGATATATACAACATTACTTAAATAAATTTATAAGTAATTATATATATAAATTTATACTTAATATTTATTATTTATTATTTACTGCCATTTATTTCTTACTTCTAATTTCTTATTTATTATATTTTCATTTATTATTCAGAATTAATTAATTTTTATTTTTTATTATTTTTTATATATTTATTAGTTATTTATTATTAAATTAAATATTATTTATTTAGAAAATAGATATTATTTATTTATTATTTATTACTAATTACTTATAATTTATTATTTTCTACTTATTTCACATTATTAATTTATTATTATATGTGGAATATTATTTATTGTTTACTGTTTATTAATATATGATAATTTTTTATTCATTATTCATTATTATCTATTATTTATACTTTATTAATTATTTGTTTTTTAATTTATTATTTATTTATTTCGTAAATTTTTATGTATTTTTTATTTATAATTTAATATTCATTATTATTAATCTTTAATATTATAATTTAGGTAAATGTAGTTATACATATTTTTATGTGAATATATATTAATATACTAAATTTTATTTACTAACCACATGAATAGATTGATAGAGTGGTAAAGTGTTTGAATAATAACCAAGTGAGAAGGGGTTCAAATCTCACCAACATAAATATATGATGAATTTATGCATGTCATGCATGACATATGTATTTATGGTAGGTTAAATATATAACAACCATAAATTATTTCATAATCATTAATAAAAAATACTAACCAAATAAAATAAATTTAAAAATAAAAATAAATAAATAAAAAACAACCAATAATTTATTTTTTTGGTTCTTTTTGAAAACCACATCTAAATGTTTCAAGATGTCACTTTCCGCAATGGGTTTTCCAAACAACCATGAAATAATTTTGTAATGGTTTAACCACCAATAAATATTATTTTTCATATAGTTATCCAGGATTTTAATTAAGAATAACTTCCCCAATCATACCAATATTGAGTGTACATTTTGGATTTCATTTCAGTTGAGCAGAATATTATCAACCTACAATTCATAAAATTAAAAAACACGCCCACTAACCTAGTTGTGTAACCATGAATTAACCAAAATATTGAAGAAACAAAAATATTTTATTTCATCACAAAAATAAATATTATAACTCTATGAAAATTTATTCAATAAAAAAATAGACCATTAACACTTTCAAACATTACATGACTCATTTGATAAATTAATTCTTTTGGATTGTATCACGTACACATCCCTAAATAATTTCCTTCTAAATAAAATTATTTAGATATCCATTTAAAATATCACATAATCATAATTTAATTCTATGGAATAACATATCCAAATATGTTATAATATCACATCCTGTGAAAAAGATACTTCATAGTGAATTCTATGAATTTATTTATTCCCTTTTTCTACAAAGTGAGATTCATAGGTAGAAACTCTACCATCAATTATTGTTTTCTTATATAAACCCTACTAGAATATTATGGGTGAAACCCCTTAATGTTCATCTACTTTGTTATAAACATGGAAAAAAATTTATGAACTACTCATTGGATCATGTGGGTTTAAAATATTTCTTAGATGAAAAATCTAAATTTCTTCTTGGAACATAGTTAGTTTATCATTGAACAATATTAATTCATCCTCATTTTCAGCTAGAAATCAATAACACCTAATAGCTAGTTGAAACCTTCGATACCTTAAATTTATTGTAAAACATTATTTATCTATGTTTTGAGAATCTCATATGGAATCAATATTTTTTACATATTATTAACCATTCCAATTTATTTTGTTTAATCTCCTCTATGTTAAAATTTCAATCTACTAAAAAGTTGATCAATATATAATTTCTTAGTGAATATAAATTTTCAATCCATAAAAACATTTCATTTAGAATAATAATATAAATAATATCATTTTATTTAATAATAATAACAAAAAAATATTCCTATTTTTAATTTGAGTTAATGATTAAATCCTATAGAATATAATTTGAATACATGATAAAACAAAATTATCTGAATATAAATACTATAATACATTTTAGTCTATATCTCATGTAAATTATTTATTATTTCATTAGTTATAAATCATTTATGTATGAATACAACCATTTATTAATCATATCCCAAGATGTATATTTGAATTTCACTCAAACTCAACATCTATCAAACCATATTCATAAAAGAATTATTTAACCTATCAAAAAACAATTCAAATATGATTTTATATGTGTATTCTGTTGTGGAATAATTTCAAAATATCTTCAACAATCAATAAATTCCTCACAAAAGTATTAACAACCTTGATCTAATTATAGAATCTTTATATATTTTCACATTTTAATGTATACATTGTTTTATGACATAATACATTTTATGGTGATATGAAATTTATATCTCATGAGAAATTAGTAATAATATAGGGTTATGTGATCTTTAATGATTACAAGTTTTATAAACCAATAACACACACTAATACTCTTATGTATATATGCATCACAATATATTACATCAAAAATCCCACTATCCCTCTCACATTTTCGAGTAAATTTTGATTTTGATAATTTTATTAATAAATAAGATTCAATATTTTATAATTATTCATTACTTAATGAGTCCAAAAATAAATTTTTATGATCTTTTTAGATGGATTTACATTTATATAACCAAGGAATCAATGAAAAATATAAGTGGTTCTTCAAAAAACCTTTTCCTTCATATATTTATTTTTTTTAATTGAATTCTTCATTTCTATAAATTTTAATCCTCTATCTATATTCTCAATTATATTAAACATTTAATTATTTTATATCTAATATGTTGTCACGACCCGTCCTGGTGGGGCTCGCACCGTGACTCCCCAAGCCTACCTCCAATAGGCCAGGGGCTGGTGACTAGCACCGAGTAGGCATGTCACTAACATGGGAGGCATTGACTAAGTACCTGTACACACACACACATCTCCAAGCTCACAAAAGCTGAAATGTAAAACACTAAGGAATGAAAATGAATTCATACAACTAATCCCAACCAATAGAGCACGACGAAAGGTAGAGTACTATAAAATTAAACTGGGCCAGAATACAAGCCCACCAAAAACAAGAGTCTGAAAAAAAAAACTACAATGTCCAACCTGTAAGCACAAAGGTACTGGGACTGCAGCTCGTAGACATAGGAATGCATCAACCTGTAGGAAACTCAGAAAGCTCGGTCATGTCCTGGTCCGCCCTGGACTCTTTCAAAAGGGTGATCATCTACACGAGACACCAGACTTGCAGGCAAAGCCCGTGCAGGGGTGAGTATAACAATACTCAGTAGAGGACCCCGAAAACCAAAAAGCAGTACACAAAGTAAAGTTATAGTCAGGTATGCACAATATATGTTTACAGAACATATAAAACAAACTAGATATACTCAAAACCCAGGACCGTGGTCTAAATACAAGCCACGCAACCGCATACCCCAATATGTATTATGTTTGAAGATTCCATGATTCACTCGTTCCAAGAGAACACACTCCATGAGTCTTATAGTTCTGATGACGTCCGTCCGAGGAGTGACGTTCGTCGGGAACCGTCACGAGATATAGCTACACTCATTGCGAGAGACACACTCATGAGTGGAAGGGTTATGATAGATAGAAGCACTCATTACGGGAGATGTACTCCTGAGTGGGAAAGATCTCAATACACAGATGAGGATCACTTCCAGGTCCATGGCGGATACCGCGACTCATCCGGAATTCACCTGCTAGGTAGAGGATCAACGCCCGATAAAGTTGGTCACGCCGATGCCTGAGTCTACCTAAGGTTTGGAATGGATAGAGGATCTCAATCCGGGCCTCTTGGATGGATTCCTGACTCTATCACAGAAAATTCTTGCTAAAGGGATCATAAACCGGTGTGAGGGAAAGATGCCTAGCCTACAGGGGAAAAGAAGTGGGGGAACTAACCCAAACGAAAGATGTTCATGGCATGGTGAACAAAAGCACCAAGCTGTTCTCCCAAAAGTACACGACGTGTAGAAATGATACACGCCGTGTTGTCCGACCCCGGGCACTACCCATGTACAACGGCCCGTGTCGTGATGCTGGTCATGTAGAAACATTTATACACGTCATGTAGTATGGAGTACACGCCGTGTCTGGGTCATTGGGGCTGGCTCCGTGTACTCTGTCCATGTGCCCATACACGGTCATCTACCCATGTACCCCAAGCCGTGCAATCTGCACACAGGGTGACCTGTGCTGGTGACCTCGTCTGGCCGGGTGAGGGAGTACACGATCGTGTACTCCATCCCATGTCCGTGTATCCCCAGGATACACGCTGTGCTCCGCGTAGCCACCTCTACCAAGCTGTACACGTCGTGCCGCCTGATGCCGTGTAGAGCATCCTGTGTTCGTGCACCACCCAAAGTACATGTCGAGCTTTGGGGAAGGTCCAACATGCCATGTGACCGGGGTCACATTTCGTTTTATGCTCCTCTGAGCCCGAAACCCTTGCCTCCACCATCAGAACTACATGGCGTGTTCTTCGGAACTACACGCTATGTATCCTGGAAATTTTCAAAAAACACGGCCTCCGCCGTCGCGCCTCCCGTGGTTCTCTGATCATTGATCTGGCCGTCCGATTGCCACGAATCCTTCATGTTTTGGTCATCCTGACACCAAAAAGTTGTTCCCGTCATTTTCGGGCCTCCGATCGGCTCCGGAAATAGGATTGATCTTCCCACGCGAAGAACGATCGAAGAACGACCTTTCCGACCTGGTCCGATTCGTCGTCCTCCATTGCCGCCACACCTCCCCAAGGTCGTTGCATTATCGAACCTTCGATTTGGGATCGTTACATCGCAGAAAGGATGTGCAACAATCTTTTGTTCGTCGCCCCATGAAGAACGTGAAGAACACACGGGGAAAAAGGAGGAAGAGATCCAAATAAACAAATTGAGGAGTGAACCTCCACCTTCATTCATCACAGTGTTGATCCACTCCTGTTAACAGGTTTAAACGGAGTAGAGATCAACATGAATAAAAATCATGGATTAATTCCCCAAAATCATCCCAAATAAAACCCTCCCACAAGAACGTACGAATCCGCGGATCAACTTGATCGTGGTTGATTCGCGTTCGTCATTTAAATTCAAATACGGGGAAAAGAAAATCAAAACAACAACTTCTACCTTTTGAAAGGATCGATCGTTGACGAAGGCGCCATGCTTCCATTTTCATCGTGATCCTTCAACACTGGTGCAACGATCCTTGGTTTCGATCCGTTGTAATTTGTCGTTTAGAATTGCTCCAACGCCTCGCGGATTCGGCATAGGTTCTTCTCGAGCGTTGCCAACGATTCAACAATTGGTTAACCCATGAAAAAAGGGAATCAAGTTGACATTTAATTAAGTGGCAGCATTAATGATGTTGACTTGTCATTTTGAAGTTATTATGACGTGTCATTATTTTAGGAAATAGTTGCACTGTCGCCACTCTGCAACAGATGTTTCCTTAAAAGAAAATAAAATAAACTGGTTAATTTAATTTATTTTATTTTATTTAAAACGTACAATAAATAACTTTTTCGCTTGACCCGCGCCAGTAGTGGTTAGCCTCATTCTTAGGTAGAGTCGTCATCCCGAACACAACGGTTTGCTCAGATTTTTAATTTAGGTATCTATTTGGAAACTGCCACAATCACGCACAAACACCGACTCACTTAACAAAAAAAGTTCAAACCACCATTCCGGCCTCACTGGACCTCGGAATGATGTGCCGTCTTCGCGCCCGGTGTCAAAATAACTCCATAATAATATTTAAAAACAATAAATGGAAATATATGAGACATTACATATGTTTTGTTCTTAAAATTGACAAAAAATAAATTCTTATCCAAATTATATAAAGAAAGTAATTTCTTATTTATGGTCAAAATATAATAACTGTTACAAATTAAAAAACCAATCCACCATATTTACATATATCATAAGTTCTGATTTCAAATTAAAAAAAAAATCCCAAATTTTCATTTAGATATATACTTCCCCATTCATCAATTTCTTTCCAATTTCTTGTTTTCATTTTTCTAATTAAAAGTGTGTGATGTAAATCTGATTTTAAATAACAATGAGTTAGAAATAGAGAATTTAATTTCCATAACATTCATATCTATATGCTTATAATTCTTCTAAATAATAACAATTTTAACTTATGATACCAATATATTTTTCTATATTCCCAATTTATAATATATCTCCAACTTTTTTCATGATGTATGTCATAATCTATAACACGACATATCTTTGTGTGGTTATCAGGTTTGTTCATTTTGATAGGAACATTATAAATGTGTTTCACTAAAAATAATTACCACAAACATCATATCCCTTAATTGTACCAAAATCTATAGTTCCTTAAAAAAAACCAAACTAGGCACACAAATTAATCCATGAAAATATCAGGTAAAAAGTCATGTCAATCATTTGACAAATAAAACCTAGAATTTTATGTGTAAAAATCATTATGCAATTCATCATAAGAGTTATCCTAACTATATTCCTATAGAAACCCTAAATATTGGTTTTACCATCTAAATATGACCCAAATAACATATATGATATACTAATCTAAAGGATAATAGTTCCTATAATTAGATTTATTTGCAAATTATAATTCAGTGCCACCTAATGGATGGGGATACCAATATTGAATGATTAATGACATGACATGTGGTCACACTAGATGAAATATCTATTTTATTATTTTAATCATATTTATTTAAGATTCACAATTTCTATATACATCTTATGTATATTATTTTTTTCTATTTCACTCCATGATATATATGAATCTCATCTAATACCTATATGTATGCATTCTTCTAGGGATTTAGTTTTGAACTATATTCCTTCATTCAAATTAATATGTTCCAAACATATTAATGTACATAATCTTATAAAACTCATGATTTTTTACTACATATCTAATAATGAATTGCAATTATATAAAATTTAAAAAAAAAAATTTATATATTATTTTAATGATACCCTTTCGAATTAAGGATTACAATCATAGAAATCAAAATATCCATAAGAGAAATCATTTTGTGGAATGTTTTTATCCCCCGAATTTCACTGATAAGTCCAGATCCTTTATGAAATTGAAAATTATTTCTCAATTTATAACTATAAATTAATCAATACTCAACACATACCACAATTCGAATACAACTCAAACACATAATATACATACATCATAACCAAAACTTATTATTTGATTAAAAAATAAATTGAAAAGTCTTTTTAAGGTAAATGAAAAGTACAAATTTTATATCATAGCTAGTATGAAATTGTTATATACATGGTATACAAATTATAATATGTATATCAAACTACTTAAACTAAATTAAATAATTTTTATTTTAAAAAACTTTATATACGTTTCTTGGGATTCTGTCAGTGAATAAATAATAATTTTTTTTGATGTTATGTAAAAATCCATATAGAGGCCTATATTATAAAAAATATTCTAATATGAATGAACGACATAAAGGTAGTTTTGTAGTAATTTTTTTTGATTTTTTTAAAACATCAATAAACTACAAAAAAAATTATTAAGGTGTGGTTTCCATGTTTATGTTGTTTTAGACTACGGATTTCTCAAAGGCCTCGCTAAAAAAATGACATAGTTTATAAGGGAAATATATTTCTATATTGCAGTTATATTATAAATAAAAACAATCAAATATTTTCCTTGTTTCCTTTTTTCCATATAGAAATATCATTTTCATAAACCATAACCATTTGGTTTAGGAATCCATGGTGTCAAAAATGTAAATTTGCTGTGGTTTATTTTATGAAAAGAGACCCATTTTATTTTTTCCTAAAAAATGAAAATATTTATAAATGTTTTTCTAAAAAATGAAATGGTTTTATAAAACAAATCATTTATATGAAATATATAGTGAACTACAATATTATTCATTGATATTAGTCATTTTTCTAGAAAGATGCCATCTTTAAATTTTATAATTCTCATATTATTTATTATTCATCAGAAAAGGGATCAATAATGTAGAAGTATTTTATGATATATCATTACTCATATATATTGTTAAAGGAATGAAAACACCAATGTATAACATCTACTCAGAGAGGAATTATCAGGAAAAAATGAAAAATTGAATTAGAATAATACCTCATTATACTACTTGAGTGTTCATCATTATTAAGTTTAATCTAGTTTCAATATCTATAACTAGTGATTTATTACCAAAAAAGGTATCTAATCACCACTAGAATCACTAAATTCTTCAATATACCCCGTTCTCCATCAATATTGTGTTAGAATCTCCATCATAATGATTATTTAAGATAAAATTTTATAGGAGGCAATGATTTCATAAACAATCATCAATGCGCAGAAACAACATCAAAAAATACATTATATAGGATTCCTTCATTTAATGATGGATTCTATTAGAGTCTAATGTTCTATATAGTATGAAACATATAACCTTCTTCTTGTATCTTTGTAAGTATTAAAATGTTAATCTCATTAATTAATTGTTTTTTCCAGAAACCTTTTAACATTCACTTCATACTCACATCATCATATCTTCATTCATAAGATGATTTTACCAAGATAACCATCAATGGAGGTTTTGTAAAATGATATCATAAATCATTACCTATGAACACTATAATGAATTTTGCAGAACCATGGCCATTGAAAAACCATAGTTTGGTGAATCTCAACTCAACATGGATTATTATTTAGTTAATAAATCATAATATTCATATAATATATATCTCATAAATTATTATTTTTTAACTTATTATGAATTTATAGGTTACTAAAATTACAAATATCATTATAAATATCCACTTTTTATCTCAAATAAACAAAATTCAGAGTTATATTCACAAAAATATTACATGTATGCATCACATTATAATGAAATATAATATAATATTTTATTTAAAAAAAACACTTATACAACAAAATTCTATTTTTACATTTCATTTTTTTCCTTAAAAACATTAAAGAAGCAACTTAGTACTTAAAATATTTGAATAAAAAAAATTCCACTAATAAAATCTTTTAAAAACTACTAAACCATGAATTTATTTTAAAATATATATTTTATAGTCTTTAAATTTATTTTTTGAAAATCAAAACAAAATATATATTAATAACAGAAATTTCATATCATAGTTTCAATTCATATGAAAATTGTTTGATATTTTATTCTCACCAAATGCACAATGAGATATTTTTATATTATATAGGTAGTATATAATGATAAATAACATTAAGCAATCAAAACACCCATGAATGTTTTTCAAACAAAGGAACATTTGTGATAAAATAAACCAAATAACAAAATAAGAAAGTTATAAAACCAAAATAAAAGAGAGTTTATATTAAAATAAAGGAAAAATATTAAATCACTTACCTTTAATGTATAATCAAAATTAAAACTCTATTTTGTTACTAATATTAAATTACCAAAGAAAGAAGAGTTCAATACTTATTTTAGCACACATTCATTTTATTTACATAATATTAGGTCCAAGATAATTTTTTAAAATTTATTCTTGTTAAAACACCAAATAGAATAATTATGAATGTCACTAGACAGGCGTATATCAATTTAAAAACATTTGGATTTGTTTTGGAGATTCCAAAATTCCCAAACATAAAAACATCGTACCACCATATTTGGGTAGTAAACTAAATTTGTGTATATCCATTGAAAATTCAAGTCATTAAATTTAAAATTCCACATTTATAATATATATCTACTTAATATATTAAAAAATAATGAATTACATTATGTTCTTAAAAAACTGACTTTAAAAAATTATAGAAAAGACAAATTTCCTTATACTTTTTACACTATTTTAAATCACTGTTTACCAATTTATTAAAAATAATTTTTATTCTTAAAAATTCAGTTATTAAAATAATTATAAAAACCTCAACCAAGAGGTAATTTAAATCAAAATTATATGTGAAAATAAAATTTTTATCCACGCAAACAATAAACAAAAAATTTAGTATTCTCGGTAGAAATAATTATTCTTATCTAAATAACACTATAAAATTTTGTTATTAAAAAATAGAAATAAAAATTTGTTTGATCTATTTTTAAATATATTTCTGGAATGTTTCCCTTAGTACCATAATGGTAATGAAAAAATAACCTAAAAAACGTCGATAATACATAGTATTCAACATAACTAACCCCTCCCATCCTAATTATATCTATAAACCATTATTATTTTATTATAATAAATTTATATCATTCAATAAAATGGTCAACACAAATAATTCCACAAAGATATATATAGTCAAAAGAGTGCAGATAACCAACCTTATTCAAAACTGCAGAATAATTTAAAATCATGTCTAATGAAATAAATATTTTGTCTTGTATTATAGAAATTCATAAAACAACAAGAGAAATTTTAAAATAGATCCATAAATATAATAAATCCCACAAATATTAAAATAATATCATGGGGTCGACCATCAATGAAGATATATAATTTAAAATTTGTTGAAGGATTTCCAATAAGACACGATCAGTTGAATTATGATGTTGATAATCTCTAATGAATTGGTAATGGGAGACAGTGTGCATCATTTTAATTTGAATTGAGAGCGAGATGAGGGGTTTATATATAGAGACCCTAATTCTTTTACATGACTCTTAAATTATATTAATAAAAATAACATAATATTCAAACATTCATGGATAAAAAGGTTTAGAAAAATTGGAAAATTAGGGTCATAGATTACTTATAAATAATAAAACATAAAAATTTACTTATATAATTTTTCATTAACATTCTGAAAGATTATGTTATACATAGCACATGTAGTCACCTAAGAATATACATCTAAGAATTGGGTGAGATAAAATCTGAGTAAGATGATGAATAAAAAACATTAATAAATATAAATGGCTGATAATTATAATAATCATTATATCATAATCCCATGATTGTCATCAACATCAAGGTGGAATAATTTTATAAAGACCTATATTGTTTAAAGGAATAAAAATAAATTATCATCACATAGTTGTTATGTACCAAAAATATAGTGAACAATGTTAGCTTCATGATCCCACATAGTATTTATTCATAATCACATCATCATTATAGCGAATAATGTTTGCATCTTGATCAAACATAATACCCATTATCCCATGAGATAAATATAATTACCCAACTCATTAGACAGATATATAATTCTTATCCCACCTATCATATTATTATATTTCCATAATCAGGCTTTCCACATATAACATATAACTATAATAATAATAAAATAAAACCAAATAAGGAATGGGTTTTATATTGATTTCATATATAATGATTTCATATTTAATGATTTCTTATATAATTATTTCATATATAATGATTTGAAGAATAAAATCAGTGTTCTAAATTGAATAATTGAAAATATATTTAGAAAGAAAATCAATATTCTTGAGTGAAGAAGAAACAAATAAAAAAGAGTAAAAGATATATCTTGAAAAGAAAACTCATTTTGGAAAATCCTTGAATATGGATTAAAAAAATGTGGAAACATGTATGTCACTAAAAATAAAGTTCGAAAACAGAATAATGATATTTAATGAATATTATAGTAAAATACATTCTTAATACTTTGGGAAATAGGGATAACCAAAATAAAAGGAGTTGGGTTTGAGAATCACCTCACCATAAATCCCACATTATTTTGTTATGTTTATGAAACTAGAATAATAAACATGATAAAATTAAAACAACAAAAAAGAAGTGAATTAAGTAAATTCAGTACACTATCTATCAATTATAGATATTGTATTACATTTATTAATTTCATTTTTTTTATTTTTAAGGGTTTTTCTGTCACGATTTCCATAAATTTTATTGTTTTGATTTGATATCCCTTTTATTGTTTGAGGCCGTTTTTATACTTGTAGAGTTCGTTCCAAAATATTTAAAAAATTAAACCATTATATAACTAAAAATTTATTTTAACCAAGCAAATATTTTCAAATAAAAGGATTGTTAATTCCCCCATCGATGATTAATAGACTCTTAATGAGATATTGATGAAAGAGTGGGAAAAGGGAAGATTGAAATTTATATATGTCATAATTGTGATAACTCCAACTTGTTAAAATAATTAATATAATGTTAAAATACTTATTGATTAATATTATGAGTTCTTTTTCAGAAGCCATTGGTAAAAATGTATACGAATAATTAAAATATAGAAGAGTTTATAAAGACTTATTGTTTCCGTAGTGTAGCTTCTCATGAACAATAATAAAAATCCAATTATGTTTGGAGTTAATTTACTTCAAATCCTATATAGGTATTCTAGGGTGATTAATAAGGAGTATTTGGTCATAACATTGTCTTTATAAGGTGGTGGAGGACTGGTTTTCTATGGGGAGGGAGAGGGGTTATTTATACTTGGGGAGTGGGGTACTTTTACAAAAATATTAGATAAAATATTATATCAATTGAGAAACTTGAAATAGTAAATTTTTTACACTATAAATCATGTAAAAATATAATATAATGGTTTTATGACTTTAAACCATTTTATAATTTGAATTAAATTTATTTATTAAGAAAGAGATATTGTTATTTTAAGTTAGCACTTTTGACTTTAGATTTTGGAAAATTACTTTTTATGTTTGAATATTCATTTTATTGAATATTGATGATTTATTTTTGAAATTAAAT
The DNA here is from genome assembly GCA_963277665.1 of Viscum album. Classification (NCBI taxonomy): domain Eukaryota; kingdom Viridiplantae; phylum Streptophyta; class Magnoliopsida; order Santalales; family Viscaceae; genus Viscum; species Viscum album. The sequence goes on from OY728139.1 coordinate 67,819,830, forward strand.
ATTATTTGTAAAAATGAGAAATTCAATAAATTCATTGGTCATTGTTACATCATGAATAACATAATTTAAGATACATTAATTATGAAAAAACTACATTTTTACTATTCCGTAGAAAATTAAAGTATTTCAATAAATTAAATAAAATCACCATTGGAAAAATTTTACTGATGATTTCAAAAATGAATTTCATTTTATCAAAATATGTTTCTAACATTAAATTTAAATTTTTGGTGACTAAATTATTTATTTTTTGAAATAATATAAAAAACATTTAATTAAAATGTTTCTTATATTTTTCTTTAGGTTTTTTAATCATGATATTTATTCTTTGGAATTAAAATAGTTATATTTAACAAATTAATCATGATAAATAATATTTATATCACAATTTAGTATTTTGTGTTTAAATTACAATTCCAATGGTCAAGAAAATATTCCCAATGGTCAAGCTACTATCACTAATGGTAATGTTACTACTCCAATAGTCACTTTCCTATCTCAGTGGTCAAATTACTCTCTATATATTCTAATTTATTCATTCAATAAAAATTCTCTAAAATTCTACCAATGTTTCAATAATTTCATTTTCTATGATGATGATTGACTTACTAATATTTTGTTTCATTTATATAGTTTTTTTTGTAGGGGGTTTATTTTTCACAGATTGGTGTGATCTATATTTTTCCATTCTAGATTTTTAATTTAATAATTTTTCCCAATTTAATGTTTGGTCTTTTCATTTGATTCAATGATGGATAATTTAATGATTTACATTAATGAAATAATTTGTTTTTGGTATGTTTATAGAATATATATAATATAATATTACATATATTAATATATGAAAAAAAATATTTCTAGTAAACACACGGTCACTACATTATCCCCTCCCTTAAGAAATTTCCCCCCCAAAATTTCCCCTCATCTTCATGGAAGATAATATTATAGTGAAATTTTGTTCAATTTTTTCAGATACATTCCATGTTACCTATTCATACTTATGTTTAATTCAAATAATTTTGATAAGGTGAGTTGTGTTTTAACATATAAATTTGTCTCTATGATTCAATGTCTTCACTACATTCAATTCAATTGATAGTTCACTGTCTTGTGGTACAACCTCTAGATTCAATACCTTTGTGGGTAAGGTGTGTACTTCTTTAGGAGAGATAAGTGGAACACTAGATGCGATAGATCCATATTTAGTGGAAATTCAAGCTGATAATCCACTTATCCTATGAGATCACAGATCTCAAATGGGATAATGTACGTAGGTCTGAGATTCCCTTTCATTCCAAACCATATGACTATTTTCCACAGTTATATTCAAAGGAAATATTTTTCTCCTACATAAAACAATAATTCCCTTTTATGATTTTTGAAACTGACAGTGCTGAGTTTATATATTTTGTTTCATATCTAGATCCATCTCTTGCATCTCTTTTACAAAACTAAGTCAAATTATATTTCATTCTCTAGCTCCATCCGAACAAGTCATATTTCTACATCGATTACCATACCAAAATTAATATGGATACATTTTAATACTTGGGTGGAATCTACTTTTGTATGAGAACTAAAATAATTGGTAATATTTATCCCATACTACCATAATTTCTTTTGAGTAGGATCTCAGTATACACTCGAGTATCTAAATAGTCCAAGAATATTTTTAATCAGTTTAGATGTGATTGTCCACACTAAATTAAATTCATTAGTTAAATCATGTTAAATACTTAACCATAATTTTGATGAAATTTCATGATCTTCATAAGAGACAATTGAATGTGTAATTCCATGAAGCCTCACCAATTAATTTATATATATAATTATAAGTGGTTTAAGAAAGAAATATCACAATGTAGCAATGAACAGGGTAGACATCATGTGTTGTTCCACAATAACTGATATTTTATTGGATACTTTATAAATGATTAGTACAATATTGAAATGGTCTATAGTAACAATCTCCGAATTCTATGTGGGTTTAGGAAATGGTTCCATCATCAATATGGAATTATATCACTATGAATTAACATGATTATATACCAAACACAATAAGATATAATTATCAATCTCTCTCTTCATGTTGTCCCACTAGATGTTTTATTGTAGTTAAAAGTATGTATTTGTACTTCTAATATATATAAAAATAGATGGGATATGTTCATAATCCAATAGGGCCATTCTCAATATTCATAAAGGAGAGAGTAATAAGTTTTTTATACCAAGAGGATCAATAACCCTCTTAACATTTCATGGATGGTAATGAGTAGAAAAATTGTAGTCCCTGATTAACTATAACCATATTATTTTGTAAAAATCGAGCTCTTTGTATGAGAATATACACTTTAGACCCTTATGATTGGTAAATAGTCAATAATTTTCAACATATAGATAGTTTTACAAAATCATTATGGTGAAGACCATAACTGCATACTCTAAATGATGTGTTGGGTTGTTTTTCTCACAGATCATCAAATGTTTTGATTCATAGTCATTCACCTTATAGATATCTTTGAGTAGACAACCATATAAATTCTTCATAAAAATATGTATATCATAAAGCCATCTCCCCTAGTTTTTAGTGTGCGTACAGGCACAGTGATTAGCCTCTTATTGATCTCCACAAGGCATTCCTCACATTCTTCTGTCTAGTAATGCTTTACCCCTATTGATGTTAACATAGTTAGTAGTCAATAAAATTATTATAAATTTCACACAAAACATCAGTATTACCCTAATAAGCTAGGAAAACTAAGGATTCATGTGCAAATAGTGTGACTATTGTATTTCAAAACATTCCTTTTCATTTAATGGTCCACATAAATTGACTCATTTTTTATCATGTTCGTAAATAATGTTACCTTATAAAAGAAAATGTCACAATTATTGAAAATATAAAAAATTTTATCCTATGTTAGTATCATTATATCAATCAATAGATAATCATCATATTACTCATTTATTTTGGATTTAATGAGAATATTACGGATAAAAACTATATTTTTTTTTTGTGAAAATCTCCAAAGACTCATTTTATCAAATCTATAAAGAATGTTGGGTAATAAATAAGTTTAAATGGAATCACTACGAACTCATAGTGAATATAATTTATATAGAAGGCTATCTTATGAATATATTATATCATCAACATAAGCTGATGGTATCTAGAATGATGACTACCTTTGATATGTAATGAAATCCTCATAGATGGCCAGGAGTCATCAATCAATCATAAAGGATACATATTCTTTATGGAGATATTCTTGAGCTCCTAGTAGTTGATACACCTAAACATTAATACATAATTATTCATTAAAAAGATCACCAGGGCACCCCATGGGGATACACATGGGCATATGAACCCTTTGGGAAAATTCTCTTTCAAATTCTTTTTTAAATAACATAGTTTGACCATGTAAATCCTTTAAGGTAATATAGTGCAATTAGTGTCTCTAGGTATAAGTTTTATTAACTACATTACCTCCCATTCCAGGGGATATTTGGGTATCACTTTAAGAAATACATTTATGTGCTCCCTCATAATGGGAATTTCCTCCATACTATAAAATTTAATTTAATTAACTATTTGGGAAATATATGATTCTTTATATGGTATCAACACCCATATTATTGACGTATTTTCCAATAGTAATTCATTATCATCATTTAGTTTTTATAGGATCATGGTATGGTTTTTAATATGATAACATATTTCATTTTCCTTTATTTTTGATATATTATCTATATAACAAGATATAGTATATTCCCAATAATGCATTGAATTCCACTAAGGTATGTTTAATGATATTCACTAGAGGAATATTCCCACAAGCTTTAACGGTAGAAGAGACTGGGTTTCATTGATTGATCCACCTCGTTTTTCATAGGTATCCAAACATTAATAGACTACGCATTATATTCAAAAGTTCTAGAAAACATGAAAAATATAAAGAAATCCAACGAACTAGAATTAATTTAAAAAAATTATATTCTTTATTGAATAGTAAGTCTAACTTGTTCACCATAATTTTCATGATATAATTCAATAGTAAGGACGGAATAATATTTCTGTTTATTCTTTATCATTGGTGGTTACTGGTGTTCATTTTTCTAAAAGGCAAGTGCATTAGTTCATTGCCTTATATAGTACTCTATATTTTTATAGTTGAGGCATTGAACCATTAGTGGGGCATTATGAGAGGCCTACCTTTACTCCATAATTTTTTATTGGTGTCATCATGTCTCTTTGACATTCATGATCTGGGTGGCCTTCTCTACAACACTTTCAAAATTTTGTCATTCCATTGAATTAATTCCCAGGATGCTTATTCCAAAAAATTTGACAGGTGGGCGGTAGGATCCTCTTCCATCTTATAATGTCCCAAATAGATTGGAACTAACTAGTTCTTTGAGATAATGATTCAAAAAGCCTCAAGAACACCATCCATACTCCAGAGGCTACCAACTAGTATCATGTGTTTGTGATGGTATAGTGGGTAAAATATATCCACATAACCAGAGTAACAATGTTTTATTATAAATGAACATAAGGGGAAAACATAATTTCAACCCAAAAAAATATGAATCATCCAAACCACAATAATAATAATCATATCCAAGGGAATATCCATATACAAAATCATGTTTATGTTATAGAGCTGTAAACAAAATAATAGAAATACATGGAAATCAAAATCCATTATAACACATTTTAAAAAATTACAAAAAACTACAATAACTAACTAGAGATAGAATCATAATCCATATCTCAATAATGTTCTCCCAGGATCCTATGAATCAATCAATAAATCATAACCAAGAGTTAACTTTCCTGAAACCATACCAATATCCAAGATGTTTTTTTGGATACCCAACAGTGGCCCATATAGGGTGTGATATAATACAAATTAGGCCACCCCTAATAGTTCCAATAATGAGTTTAGTTTGTGCATGTAAACCGATGGAGGGTGATGATATAATAATATTAAATATAATAAAAGTATAAGTTATTTATCTTGTCTTTCAAGGATCACCATGATCAAGAAACTAATTCATTTGTATAAACTCTAAATCATTGTAACCATTATCAATGACATAATCAATGTTATCCGAAATCATACCTACACATGATAGGATCCAAGGTGTAGAAAAATCCAAAGAATACTAGTGGTCTAGCTCCAAGGAGTAGAAATGTCCAAGTAATCCTAGTAGGTTAGATCCATGGTTTGGCAACCATGTCATTGAAGTAAGCGTCATCCAAGGAGTAGAAATGTACATGGAATCCATGTTGGTTGGAAGTTCCACACTATTAACCCTCAATTATCATTATATCAAACTTGTTCACCATTTAAGACACCATTTCATAAATATTTTCATTAAATCCTTCATAATCATATAAAATTTAAGATATTTTCAATTTCATACCATTCATTTACAAATGAAAACGTGATTTAGGGTGCTCACAAACATTAATAATAATCTTTTTTTATATTCAATTATGAATAGTTAAAGGTGAGCTCAATACATCTAAAGGGTAAAATATTTATTGTTTAAGGAATGAACCCACCCCATGGGTGGTTCGGGATGGTGTTAAAAACCTCAAACCTAGCATAAGGGTGTCATTTCATATCATAAACATGAATTTTACTTTTTCGTAGAGAGGTTTATTAATTTATGATCCATCACCAGAGGGTGTAGTATGTTGTATAATGGAAACAAGGTACTAACAACTGTTCTTGAGTGAATATCCACCTAAATTATTCAATTTTATGTGTAAATTTCTAGAATCAACTACATATTTGGACTATATTTGAATAAAATTAATGAGTTGAAATATTCCCAAAAATAGGGAATAAGATCTCGCACCAAAATAACTTCGTTGATCAAGCGAAAAAATGTGAAAGTATCATAAGGATAAGAAAACATATTGTTGTCTATTCAAAGAGAGGAATAGATCTCTATTCAAATGTTGGATGATTTAGATATCCCAACCCCTAGGTTAGTCATTGAAGGGATGTTAAATGAGAGGGAATGGTTATGATCAATGTATCAAATAGAAACAATGAGTACCCATAAGTTTTTAAAGAAATAAGTGAAAATGGTCTTTTTGAACCTTTTAAACTAGGTCTCTTGGTTTCACCACAAGTTATTCTAAAATGTGCCTCAACCATATACCCCACCTTCCATTAAGACCCCACACACACACACTATCATGGAATATAATTAGACAAACCATGCACTAAAAATGTTTCTCCCTATGTTAAAAGGGTTTTTTGAAAAAACACGTGCATGTGGAAAGGGTTTCATAGTTTCATCAAATAGCACGACCCCATATATCATATTGAACTACAATACATGATTTTATATAATCATGCAAAATGTGGGTCATGATTTCTAAAAATCATGTGACCCATCTGTTTTCTCCAAAATGTAGAGCACTGGTATCTAAAAATTCGCTTGAATCCTTTTTTCTCATTATCCACACCTAGAATTTATTTTGGGGTAAGAAAGTGAAATAAAACAAAATTGAAAGGGTCTATACCTCAACGAAAAAATAGGTTCTTACAATATTCCTCTATTAAATGAATGTTTTTCTATGTGGACCGTCCAAGGGTTGTAGAAAATCATCTGGGAATAATTCTTTCCACTAAGAACATAAATCAAACTCTTGCTCCCATGTCTCATCCTATAAATGGATGTGAAGCCATACAACATGTATTAAGTGGAATAAATTCATTAGGGAGCCTTTGTAATATGAACAATTATGTTAATCGAATACTCTCCAAAAAAATCGCCATCCAATTCGACATCCAAGGGATCACAAGTATATGATGTGTTGGTATGGTAATGGTGAATCTGTGAAACCTAGAGATCTATTTGCATGGAATGATACCTATATGGTAAGAACAACTGAAAGGATATACTAATATCTTTATCCATGATCTCAAAAGGCTTTATAGAATATTTTTATTGATTCCCTTTCCTTTTTATCTATTTGTGAACCATTATGGGTGATACATGCTGAAAAATATGATCCCATGCCTCAAAATCTAGAGGTTTTCGAAGGCAATTAGGATATTATTTATATCTCAACATATTATTTTAAATATTATTTATGATCAATTTCACTAACTTTGAAATCTCTAGACTGAAATGATGACCCAGTAGCACAACCACTACTACCCGCAGCCAACACATAGGTGAATAACTTGGATTATTTTTTAAGGCCTCAAAGGGTGAGAGCTCTATAGTAACATAATATCTCTTATTGTAGGAAAAATCAACCAGGGATATATAGGTTTCTAGAAAGAACCCATGAAATCAATGAAAATATTCTTTATGAATGTATTTCAAGAGCTGTATCATACGCTCTAACTGTTCATCAGTCCAAGGGTGGCATGTCATTGGAAAAAGAACCTATAATCCTCGTTCCCTATGTAAAACACTCAAAAAACAAGATGATAATTGGGCATCATTATCTGAGACAATAGTATAAAGAACCCCATGAAAGTGTAAAATATCGCAGATGTAAAGCCTCCCAAGCTTAGTGACTAATAAAGGCTCCCTAATTGTAAAACGATGGGTGACCATCATCATCATTTCCATTACAACCCATTTCATGTCACTATCCTTGCGTGACCTCGTTAACCTATTAATTAAATACATAGTGTCATCATCCCATTTCCACTCATGAATGGGAAACTATTGTGAAATACCTACTGGTCACTGGTGTTATAACTTCTCATATTGATAGGTAGAACACAAAGTGACCAACCCAGCTATCTCAAACTTCTTACCAAGCCGCCAATAATGACAGCATAAATCCCAATACATATTGGTAAGACATAGATGCACAACCCATGTAGTGTCCTAAAACTCTCACATCGGTTCCTATTCTATATCTATTAGTACCAAAACCTAGAAATGAATATGTATAACTTTATTATTGAAAATGATCCATCTAGCTAGTGATTCCTCACCTACCACACTATCTCCTAGGATAGATCCATAGGGATCTGATAACTGTCACATAATCACCCTATCCATAAGTGTATATTTCACTACTAAGTATGAGATAAAATTATGGTCATGATTTCCTGCACCTCTAGGTCCATATTAGAGAATAATGACATTAAATATCATTCACTATTAAACTATAGTACTCATTGTGCCTGATTTTACTGATGTAGTGAATTAACTTCAAAATTTTCAATTCCAGTCATATAGGAAAGCTAAAAATCTAAATATACTATATAATCTACCAACATCCTATATCTAAAGTACATATAACATAGCATAACTATGTAAATGATGATTTTTTGGCCTATGAACACCATAAAATGAATTCCAGAAAAACAGTTCCTCTAACAACACAAGTAATTAAAAAATTTACCTAACTTCATACCATGTGGATGATAATAGTACAAATAAGATATTAAGTCTACAAATTTGTACACCAACAATTAACCCCACCAATGAATAGACCTAACCCATCCCGATTCTTATGGATTAAAATAAACATTATAACTTCTACTAGGCTATAAATGAATCAAAATCGGTGTTGGAGACAACATCATTTTTATCTCTTGAAATGAATATTAACATGCTTCACACCATATAAAATTTACTCCATTTTGATTATGTCTATGAGAGGCGTAGCTAGATTTGATAATTATTGGATGAAGTTCCATTGATAACCAAATAGAACTATGGTTCTCCAGATATCAACGACATTTTTGGGTTGCTCCCAAAAGACCACAATAATCACCTTTTAGGTGTCCACCGACACTACTATATCAAAGATTATGTGACCGATTAAGTTAACATTATCTATCCATAACTGAAATTTTTTGATATTGGAATATAACCAATGCTATATCGGTGTATTAACAACAATTTCAAGGTGTTTATCCTAATCATATTGAGTTAGAGGATACACCAAGATGTATTTCAAAAAAGCATCTATAAAGGAATCCAAATATAGCTGGGAAACCTAATTATTCGGGGCTGTGAAAATGATCGACACATTCATAATATCAAATGAAATAACTAGATACTGATAAATACCAAACTTACTATAGAGAATTTTATGAGGTACGTCTAAGAACTAACACTCGCCTAGTAATAACTCAGCCTCAAATAAATTTTTGAGAAAACTCGATCTCCTCAAAGTCAGTGGAAGAGCTCATATATTTGGGGAAAAGGATATCAATTCTTAACCATAAACTGATTCAATTTTCATTATTACGCATATAAATGTAGGTTTCCATCAAATCTATTGGTGAAAAGGATTGGCGAAACCCATAGTAAATTACTGGGTCATATAAACCAATTTTCTCCCAAATCATTTAACCACCTATTGAGCTCCTACAACTTAGTTGTATCCATACTTTATGAATATATTGATTCTGAAACATCTCTAAAGACTAGATCGATGAAGAAAATTTCATCTATATCAGGAGGTAGTCATGAAAGGTCATATAGAAAGTCTTCCCTAAAATAATATACATCTCTATGGAAATACTTATGTTTCATTCCCTGATCATACTGATATAAGAAATAAATATGGACTGTCACCCCACCCAACCCATGATGACTAGTTCCTGCTGACTCACCAGTAAATCCCATAGACCCTTGTGGATAAAACACCTATATGGTGAGGTAAAAGTCCATCTTCATAGATTAAAGTCAATATAAGAATGAAAGGGAACCATCTTTTCCATCCCAAGAAAGATATCATCCATGATGATCTTGAGAAAAAATAGGGTTCGTACAAAGAGATGTCTACTTATCCCAAGGGGGGACTCCCGGCATGGGCGTACATTCTCCAATTGAATCCAAATTAATGAATAATTTTTCATCATTCCATAGGAAAACTCAAGATCAAGATCATGTATCTCTACAATGGGAAAAAGATGAATTAATGATAATCACCTATATCAAAATGAGTAGATACAAACGTAGTGGCTACCCAAATAGTACCTATCACTATAGATGAGAAGATTCAATACACCTCATGTATTAGTTGCACTGTATAAATCTATTCTAATCTATGTACCTATGAAATAACATGACTACTCTGAGGATTTCCACACCTCTATCACTATAAATTTACTGTCTAGTTTCCTTGGCCATGACTACCACTTTAGCCTTGTCGGTTGGTCTTACTCCAGATCCCATTATGATGAGTAGCTACTAACCTCTCTCCTGAGCATGGAGTTATTTTAATCCATCTCTCAGTGGATCCTAGAGGGAAGGTCTAGTATAACAATTTTAGATTCCCCATCATTCCACATGCTCGACACTCAATTAGGTTTCTATCACACTAACTCATCATGTGTCCCTACCTCTTACAATGGTGACAGAATACAAAACTTCCATCACACTTTCTCTATCTAGTATTTCCCTCACAAGAGTTCTCAATTAATTTCTTTGTACCTCTTGAAACCACATCACTAAGTCAAGAATCTAAACCACCCAACATTATATAGCCAACTTATCATTATTTATATTCAGTAATTAGTCCCAGATTTTTTATTTTAGATATAGTTCAAAACAAAAATACGTTTATTTGTGATTGAACATCGTTCTTGATACGTTACTGAAAGCATCTCCCTATATAAAAATCATCACCAAGATAGATAGTCATAAATTCCAAGAGATACATGATGTTGGCTGAAAATTCGATAATAGACATAGGACCCATATCTACATACATAAACTTTAGGGCATGTTCATCCCTCAATTACTAAGGGAATAAATTAGTCATAAAACTAGATTAGAAATCCATCCAAATCTATATAAATGTCCAATAGTATAGTTAAAGATATCCCACCAATGATATTTAGGGCCTCAAATCATATAAATCATGATATTGACCCTTTTTATTGACAACATATTCAGGTGCTCAAATTTAAACTTGATAGTCTCAATCTATTGCTCAGAATCCTATGGGCCCCCATTCCCCTATGAAATTGGGTAGATGATGCTATTTTAACTCACATGAAAACTATTCCATAGTCAATTATGGATATAGGGATCCCTAAATAGTCTTCATAAATTATAGGAATCACACACCGAAATTTTCATCCCCACCCATATTTGTTATAAAAGGACGTTCCACAAGGGACACTATGGGAGTATCTTTGGGTGTAAAAAGGCCCAGAACCTCCAGATCATGTGCATCACCACCCTCCCAAAGCACAACTAGAGGCCTTTATGATGGAATGTATCTAAAAAATCTAATCACATGTCTTATACATGTTTTGGTAACAATAGGAACACAAATATAAGAATAGAATAGTTACAATTCTTCCAATATATGAGTCATACCCCACTTCCTACTCCTAAATCAAAGATTAGGTGACAAACAGATCACATGATCATAAGATATATTTCCTACTACCATCTACCAAGGTCGGGTATGGGTCAATTTTTCAGAAACAAGTCATGGGTTCAAGTATACAGATTTTTAATTTAATGTTATAGAGAAATCAACACATTATATTTCTATTAAAACATCCATTTAACTGATTTAAAAGAAATTTAATTTCAATAATATTTATTTATTAATATAAGGATTATTCTTGAAAATTTTAATTATACTGATTAAAAATTACAATTTATAAATGCTCGTATACTTTTTAAATTAAACTATGGAATCCATTTAATTTAAACCACAACCACATTACCACCGATGAGACCAATAGTCCATGAATCAACATTTAATAATTGACGGGTTAAGGAGTTTGGATCAATATATATTAGAAAAAAATGATAGGTTGATGCATATAGTTTAAGTTACAAATTTTTATCCCACCCTGCTATAAGAACATTATTTGAATATCCAATATTTCAGTCAAGGAAGAGAAAAAATGTTTCATGATGTCATGAAATTAAACCTATGCGTAATTTGATAATGAATGACATATTAGTATTATAAGGTTCCTAAAATGATAGATTATTAATGATACCTTGATGTAATGGGCCAACAAAAATAGGTAATTCCATATCAGAATAATAATAACTTCACATATCATGTGCATCACCTAATGGTGGAATTATATCAAATGTAAAAACATAAACAAGAACATCATATACAATCCTAAGAAAGATTGAATTTTCCCATATATGGGTTAGTTACTACCGGTTAAATGATTATTACTCAAATAAAAATTATTTGATTGTCTCACATAAAATAATCCCAATCGATATGAAAAAAATAAAAGAAACTACTTTGATACCACTCTGTAATTTCTCTAACCATGAGCCACTAAAATGTGTCCTGAGCCATTGTGTCATAAGGTCTCAATCATGAATCCACATAAACTTGAGGCCTCCAACTGACAATTTGGGTATTTTATTGTATGATGGAGAGACCCTACCATCATAAAAAGTGTAACATAGCAAAATTATAGAGGAACACAAGAAAGAAGCATCATATTGAACATAAAGAAAATATAAATCATCTTGAAAATAATAATAATAAACATAGCCAAGGGAAGTCTAATATACAAAACTATGTGCATTTCATTAAGATATACAAGATACAAGAAATATATGGAAATGGACATGTAGTACAACACATGTATCCAATTTAAAAAAAACTTAATGGAACTATCCCTAGACATAATCATGATCCATAGGCTTATCATGTTCTACCATACTCCTATAAAGTAATTAATCAAGAATCATTGATTGAGCACTTATCCTTGTACCTACTTACATCCATAAATCCATTCCATGCAACAAAAAATAGCCCAAAAAGGGTGTTAGATAACACTTTTTTGGCCACTACCCACTGTTTCTATAATGGGTCCAGTCCTGAGATAAAATCTAAAGTAGTGTGATGATATAACAAGAGGGAAAGTCATGAAAGTCTAACTGAATTTTTTTCATTCAATGAATGATAATGTAGATGAATAAACAAAATCATATGGGAAAACATTAAAGAATGGAAATCACATTCAAAGGCCTTGGGAATGTAATAAAGTATTATACCTACATAGGCCATCATCCAAGGAGTATAAAAGTAAATGCTTCTTATTGGTCAAAATTCATGGATTAGAAATATTTTACGAATCCAAGTGGGTCATTAGGGTCATAAATTGAACCCTCAATTATCAGCATAACTGATTCATTCACCACTTCATAAAAAAATCATTAATTATGTCATAATTACCTTTATAATAATACATAAGACAAGGGATTATCCATTTCATACCTTTCATATACAAATGAAAATGTGTGTGATGGTTCTCATAGCCTTTAAAAATGTTCTTTTTTATCATATTCAATTACCAATAGGGATATTCTAGCTCAAAACACCCCAAGGGTGTGATATTCATGGTTTAATAAAAGAACCCACCCCATGGGTGGTTTAATATGGGGTTGACAACCTTAAACCCAGTATAAGGGTATCAATGAATATCATAAAAATTATGTTAACATTTACTTAAATAGGATTATCAATTAAAAGAGAAAGACTGAAGGGTTTGGCATTGACCACAATTGCACATGTTATAAACAACTAGACATTGAGGGAAAGGTTTATACCACCTGCCATATGTTTTTTTGAGGAGAAAACATGCATCCATAATATCTAATTTTGTCAACAGAAGAAAAAAAATCGAATGTTATATTAACTCCCTAAAAATATTGAATTAGTGTTTTCTCCAATATATCATCATCGATCCAAATAAAAATGAAAAAAGGACACAAAATATTAAAGATATTACTAGAGGATATCCAACAATATTAACAAATAATGATTCACATGTCAAATGGTGGAGGAAAAAATCCTAGGTTTAGATTTGAAGGCATACTTAATGGTAGGGAGATGGGATAGACATTATAGAATAATTAAAATAATAGGAGGATTATTATTTTACACAACTAAGATTAAAATGTCTTTTTCCCATTTAAAATTGGTTCACATAGTTTGGATGCACTATTGGACAAACCGTGCTCCAATAGAGCCCCCATCACTTCTTTAAGACCCCCTCACATGATCATGAATATTTTTTAGAAAAACTATATGAAAACCATGCATTTTACCTCTTATTAAAATTATACAAAAAACACAATGGTGTAGATCTTGTGTTGTAGAGTTTAATTAAACCGTGCGACCCTAGAAAATGCACTAGACCACCTTTCATCATTATATGTTAAAAAGAATACTAGGATTTATGGTTTCCACTTATTGTAAAGGCCAATTGTTTCCTCAAATAGTGGATCTTCAGGCTCTGAACAGTACTCAAACACCCCCTTTTCTTATACAGAACTACTAAATAATCATTTAAGGGTCAAATAAAGGAATTAATCAAAAATTAAAAGGGTTCGTACAATGAAAAGAAACTATGTTATTACATGCCATTTTTTTCTTTTGACACACCATCATAAAACTATATTATTTTGTTCTTAAATCCATTTATAAATGAACAATATCTGAATTATATATCTAAATTATGACCACATAAACACACTTCTTGATAAATCAAAAATATTTAGATAGATAGATCCTTTAGAAGGTGTTGTTTTAATCCACTAATGAATCAATCTATTTTGTGATCATTTTTTTGAAATAAAATACATGCAATATCTTGAAATCCTTGATTTGATTGCCATATAATACATTAACTATTTTCTATCCCTCTAATTTAGCTCTAATAATTATTTATCCATTTTATGTAAATTTTTTTTGGGAAATACTTATTAATAAATATTTTATTAAATTATTCCTTTACTACATTTTCTATTTCATCCTTCAATGTGGTGTTCTTTTTCAAAGTTCTTAATTGATCACATCATCCCTCTAAAAGTTTGATGGTCAGATTCATATTGTCTTTCATAGATTAATGAATCACATAAAATATAATCTTCATCATGTTAAGCTTATATTACATGAAAAAAGGATCAATATATCCTCTAAATTTAGATGTTATTTTCCACACACAAAAAAACTCAATAGAAGGTTTCTACTTCATCGGTAAAGGAGGAAACTCAACATGGTTTAGGTTATTATTAATTGACTAATATAAATTCGTATTGATTTCCATGATATTTTAAACTACACATCTCATTGAATTTGGGATATTTTTTTGGGAATCATTTCATTTTCTATCACACAAGTTGTTGGAATAGTTTTCTGTGTCCACATAGTATTCTATAATAGTAATAGTTTAAAAAAATGTAGTTCATCTAATCATTAATTAATAATTTTTTTAAAAAAATTATGTATAAATGCATATCATATAGGATCTATATGTTTATAATTTTTCTAAAACAATGATTCTTGAAATTTTACCCATATATAGACTAATACTAAGGGTTTCCATTAATGTTTCCTAGTTAAAAGTTTATCAAAACCTTACCTATGATACCAACTAGAGTGATCCTACTTTTTTAGCATGAAATTTAAAACATTTTAATAATAAAAAATATAATATTAATATATTCATTGATTAAATTTTTTAATATCATGGGAAAACTATGATCACACAGAAGTTATAAATAGTAAAAAATAAACACTTATTTAAATCCTTCTACATTTTTACTATAAAATATCTTGTTTTTATTCATAAATGTAATGACATGAGGACACACATGAAAAATATGGGTAAGTAAAAATCCATGTAAGATTATGAATAAAAGATAAGAATATATATATCATGGGAGAGAACAATAATAATCATCATATCATAAGAGTAGTATTATCATAAACATAATAATAGAGTGATATGATAAATACATAGATTGTAGAAATGTATAAAAATAAAACATCATGTCATATTGGTCAAATACAACACATAGTTGTTAACCAAAAATTGTATCATGTTTACTCATAACATATATGAATAATCATAACATAGTTATTTTGAATAATATAACATAATTTTCATTAATAATACAAATTATGTAATGATATAAATCAAATTATATAATTCATTTGAGGGATGTATAATTGTGATCCCACTTATCCCATAATAAAATTTATATAATCATGCATTCCACATAGAACAAATACAAATCCTAATCATGAAATAAACCACGATAAGGAAAGTGTTTCATAAGGATTTTTCAAATCATCATTTTAAGAAAAAACATGTGCTTCCAAAATGAATAAGGGAGATAATATTTGGCATAAAAATATTATTTTAAGAGTGAAGAATAAAAAAATTGAGAGGATAAAAGCTGTGTTTTTGAAAGAAAAATATTGTTTGGAAAGTCCATGAATATGAATTAAAAATCAATCTGCAGACATCTATATCCCCAAAAATATAAAAGAATTATATTAAAATGATAATTACTGAATATTAGCATAATGTACATATCTAAGATTTCATGAATTATAGATAACCCAAAGAAAAGGGGTTGGATTCAAGAAACCCCTTACCTTATATCAAAATTTATTTCATCACATTTTTTCCTCATGGAAAATAATAATTTGATAATTAAAATATTGAAACCGAAGTAAATTATTTTATTTTTTGTAATAATTTATAAATTATCATTATTAGATTATTTTTCTTATTTATAATTATTGAATTTGAAGCGTCTGATATCATGTTTTCCTTAAATATTCCCATTTTTCTTAGATGTCAGCATTTTTTTTTTGACATCATTTATAAATTAGTAAAATTAATTACAAAATCCTAAAAAATATGTATTTATAAATTTATATATCATAAATAATTTATTGTAACTAACCATAAGTTTTGTGATAATAAGAAAATTGTAAATTTCTTTAAAGGTGATTAACATTCCCTTGATGGGAAATTATTGAAAGAGAAGAAAAATTAAGTTTAGAATTTTTATATTTTATTTTTATTATATAAAAAATTGGTTAATATAAATTTTATATTTTAAAATTGATTATTTATTTATTTTTAGAATTTTTTAGAAATTAATTCATAAAAGCAAAATATAAGATAACAAAGAGAGAAGAGTTTATAGAAACATACACTTTCCTCAGTGTAGCTTCTCTAGAATGACACTAATATTTAATTGATGTCTGGAGTTTGTTTAATTCATTACGTCCCTAGTTATTCTAATGGTCTTGGGAGAGATGATTTGGGTAGAAGGTTTTTTTTCTAATGTGAGATATGAGTGTTTTTCCGAGGGGAGAGAGAGGGTTTTTTAATACTTGAGGAGAGGCATATATTTTTAGAATAATATTAATTAAATTATTATATCTAAGGTAAAACTTTTAATAGAGAAGTTTAGAAAATATAAATCATAAATAAAAACAATACAATGGTTTTAAGAATTTATATCCATTTATATTTCAAATTCACTTTGTTTATTAAAAATGAATGTGAGAAAAATTTAAAACTATTATTTTGTGTGAATACTTTATACTTTTGGTTATTGAAGATGATTTTAAGGTAAGAAATTATGTTTCATTTATTTTAATGAATCAAAAATGATATTAAATATTTTAATGATGAAAATTGAAATCTAGAAATTATTAGTTCATTATTACATCATGAGTAATGTAATTTATGATTTATCAGTTATGAGAAAACTGTATTTTTACTAATCAACAGAAAATTTTATTATTTTAGAAAATGACAAAAAAAAAATCATCCTCAAATAATCTAAATAGTCATATTTAACAAATTAAATTAAATTTTTCTAAATAAATGTCTGAAATAGGTATTTTTAATTTTTAATATAAAAATATATTTCTTACGAAATACTTTAATATATAGTTTATTGAAATTACTCTTATATTTTATTTGTGGTTTTTTAACCATGATATGTTTTTCAGAATTATAATATACAAATTTAGATAAATTAATAATTATTAATAATACCTATGTTACAATTTGTTATTTTGGTTTTAAATTACAATTCTAACTATCATGTTACTATTCCCAATGATGAGGTTGTTATTCCAAATAGTCATGTTACTATTCCTACCATCACATTATTATTAAAACTTTTATATTACCCTATATATAAAACACTTCATCCTTTCACTAAATATTTTCTAAAATTCAACCTAGGGTTATATAGTTTTATTTTTTAAGATTTTGATTGTTTTACTCTTACATTGTTTCATTGCTATAGTGTTGGTCGTAGGTTGATGATTCTGGAAAATTGGGGTGATCACTATTTTCCATTTTAGATTTTAAATGTTATATTTTTTCCAATTGTAGTGTTTTTCATTTTCATTTCCATAAAATATGATTAATGTAATTATTTATATTAATGAAATATTTTTTGTTTTTATGTGTATAATAATTATATAAGATAATGTTACAAACATTTTATTTATGAAATAGTTTTTTTTAATAAACATTGGGTCATTACATTCATCTTAGGCATGTCTGATAACACAAACAATAAAAATTTTGGATTGAAAATTTTTAAAATGTGGTGTCTTCATTAATATATTTACTTTGTTATTTTCAAGAACCAGACCCCCAGCCGATTGTTATTTCATCCAACATTAATTTTTAATTTTTTTCCTTAACAACAACATATATTTCCTTATTCTATCAATATAAAACTCTTATATAGACTCAACACACACTCACATTCCACTACACTACACACATTACACCTCTCACCTACTCTATGTGCCTTTTACACATAAAAATTCATTTTTAATTCAATGAAATACATTTCATCAAATAATAATAATAATAATAATAATTATTATAATAATAATATCATCATCATAATCTCCTTCATCATTATTTTCATTATAATTATTATCAATTATTTATACAATCTAAAACTATATATATATACTAACACAATATTTATATTTTTTTATAAATATTTATATATATATATACCATTTATAAATTAACTAATCATTTTACAAATAATATTATTTTAGTCTATAGGATAATATTAATCTAAAATTGTTAAAACTGAATTAATTCACTCAATGAATATTTAATAAAAATTAAAACTTCAACAAATATCTTAAATACTAGAGTTTCAATATCACATTAAACTTAAAAAAATTCTTATCGGAAATATTAAAAACCCCCAAAAAAATCATGGTATGTAAGAATTACACTATTCCCTCACATCATATACATCTTAAAATATTTTTTTTAGAAAATTAAAAAATTTAAATGGAAACCCTAAACACTGAACATACCTAACATAAAAAGTTTGATCTTATCAAAAAACATGAGCATCCAAAAATTATAAGATATCCTTATAGTTTTCTTAATGGAAGAAAATTAAAATTCTCCATGAATCACATCTTATAAAATTATACATTCCAATTACTTCCAAACACCTTAAATAATGATGCTTATATAAACTAATAAACTACCACTATCAATAATCTATTAGCCCAATGAAATATTATTGAAAAATAAGATGAAAAAATAACTGAATCCAAAAACCAAAATACAATACATTAATATTTTATGATTTTTTTCTCTTTAAATTTTTTTTCTGTGATAACTTTATTTCCACACAACAATATATTTAAACATATCAAGATATATGATTGAAATATTTTTATTCAATGTGGATGTTATCACTTATAATTTGAATAGGAGTGTATGAGAAAAACTAAATAAAATTTTAAATATTATTATTGAAAATTTATTAAATTAATTTTTCTATTATATGTTTATTATAAATTGAAATGAATCAATTTAAAATTAAAAGAGTTGTTCTTCTGAAATTTCTTTTTGTTCTTGATTTGTTATTATAATAATAAATTAAAATGATAACTATTTATTATGTATTGTAAAGAAATTTATAGATTACATACTCAATAAAAAGTTTTAACATTAATATAAAGGGTTTTAATATGCCTTAAATATGAATAAATCCGAATATATTCTTAAAAATGCATTTTTTTAAAAATGATTTTCATTGAGTTTTGAATGGTTATTTCAAAATGGATATATACCACTAATAGAAATTTGATATCGAAAAATTTATTCCATATTGTTAATAATTTAGTTAAAATTTAGACAATATTCCCCATTTAGTTTTTTTATTATGAATGTGAACCATGGTAAATATTTGACTCCTCGGTAAGGGTAAATCAGGTATTTATGATTAAAAATATTATAATATGATTATATAATTTTATATAAAACTTTTATTTATAATATTGGAATATTGGAGATTCACTATCCTAATCTTATAATTTATCATATGGTAATTTTATTCCATTTCACTTTCTTTAGGAATTTTAATTTATTTTACTTAAATTATATTTACAAAATGAGACTCTCCTTGTTTTAATATATCTAATTTTTATTATAGGTATAAAAAGGGGATATGTTTCTGTTATAAATGGTTATTTGAAATATTAGTTAAATTTAATTATTATAAAAATTTATTTTTACTTTTTATTGATGGAATAATCACCATAAATTCTTATGTAATGTCGATAAAAAACCTTTTCACGTAACAGATAAGTAAAATAAATAAGTTTAAAAATATAAAAAGTATTATAATTTAGATTAAATGATATATTACATTAATTTTTTAGACCCATATAATATAATAGGGTTATTTTAAGAAAAATTATTCAAATTCTATTTTTTACCTTTTCATCTTAAAGTGAAACTATGTGAATAGTATGAAAAATTACTTTAATGGTATCTTATTTTAAATAATATTTTATGAAATTCTATAGAATTCATAAAAAACTTATATTTTCCCATGTTAATGATATAAATTTTAGAATTTCAATGATTCTTCACTTATGGTTCACTAATATGTTTTTAAAATTTCATGACCTATAAGGAGTAAACAATATTATTTTCACAATAATTTGGAAAAAGAATAACTTGGGATAAAACTAATGGATAAGGGGTAAACAAAACCTATAATTTTATAAATACTATTAGATTAGAGTATTGTTGCTAATAATATTTTTATATTAAAAATATATGAATTTTAGAATAATTAAACTATAAATATTATATATATTAATTTAATAATTTCAGTAATTCCAAGGGTGCATGTCCCCTCACTTATAAAAGGGAAACTATTCTTCAACATTGTTAATAATTTTTTATCCATTCATCATAGTTAATAAATTATTTATTACCATAATATCTTACATAACCACATCATGGAGACTATTTTCTTTCCAATATACAGTCATTTCAATATTTAATGTGTAATAAAAAGGAGGGTTCTTGACAAAGATGAATAACTCTTAACAAAATAATTTCAATATTATATCTTCTTATACCTCCTATAAAACTATGGTATCAATTTCAAAATAAATAATTCGTTATCTCAAATATAATTAATAGTCATTGGGATTATGTAATAACCATTACCCAACTCTTTTTCCTCCCATGGGAAAATATAACATCACTTATGTATGCGCTTGGAAAACAACCTCCATTAAGAAATTAATTTTTTTTCATAAACACTTAAAATTAATGGTTATGATGATTGATTTAAAAAATATATATTATATGCATAATATTATTACAGTTCCATAAATATTAATTAATTATTTTTTTTCTCAATCCACCGATAGTTAGATGCAGCATTTGTGTGTACATTTGGGCTACCATATTCATGAAGTGGTGTAATTCATTTTTTATCACCACTTTGTATGAATAGTTATAAAATATATATAATGATTATATGTGATGCCAAATATATTATTATCATTATTTATATTATATAATTGTGCTCAAATAAAAAGTATTTGGATTTCCAAACTAAAACTATCATGAAATATGATGTAGATATCACCTGGAACATTGATTTTAATAATGAATTATTAAGTGATTGGAGATAAGATAATTCATGTTAATCATATATTTTTATATATAAATGATCATGGTAATATAATATAATATATATATATATATATATATTAAATCTATATTTATTATTTAGTATGTTTGAACATCTATGAAGAAGGATGACACATTATGTATGATGTTTTGTTAAAATTTCATTTCTTTTTAGGATTTTCTATTCTGAATTAATATGGATGGAAATTTTATGAATATTATCAACTAAAACACATATATTTTATTATTGACTATTTATTCATATAATATTTTTATGTTGGTAAAAATTTCCTCTCTCTAATACTTAAAATGGTTTAGAATTGTTTTAATGAAAAGATTTCCTTATTTTCATATTAAAGAAAATTACATTTTAAACATTCTTACCTATACAGGAAATGTTTTAATAATGTCACTTGGAATACCTTTAAATTTATGTATATATTTTTAAAATGGAATAATTATAATAGTTTAATAATTATTTTTGTTTTTATTTTTACAAATTTTTCAAAGGAACGTGTTTATTTAATATAAACAAAATTAACTGAATTTTTTTGCCATTATAACAATTTTTTTTCATTGAAGATACCATTATAATATTCCTTGTTCATTTTTGAAGGAAAATTGTTTCTAAATATTTTTTTAATTTTTAGTCAAACCATTATAAAAGTAAAATTAAATTTTTTGATTTTTACAATTAAATTTATAAATGATCTTTTAGTGGAATTGTACATGTATTTTGACTTCCCTTAATGAATTTTAATCTACAATGGGGATGAAATCTTATGATTTAATTAAATTTCTTTCTCTAAATGGATTATAATGATAATTATTTATCGTTTTTTTAAGAAACTTTTTTAATTAAAATGGTTTAATTATGCTATGATAAAATAATTTTGAAACCTATTTCATTTCCATGGGCTACGCTCTGATGAAATGAGATAATGTTTATAAAACCTATTTTATATCCATCGGAAATGATATGATCATATAATAAAAGTTTAATGACCTTGTGGAACCCAATATTATGGTTTTAATTATGTGGTGTGTGAGTCCTATATATCTCGTTAATTTATTATGTAGATACATATATTTCATTATATAATTAGGGAAATGAGTTGAAATGATTGATCGACTTTGAAAACAAGTAGAGATTCATGGTTATCTATTATACAAGAAATAGGTGGTGATGCATGATCCTCTATGATATGGGAAATGGGAAGTGATGCCTGATATTCTATGATACAAGGGTCTTAGTAGTTTACCTTGATATACGATATAGTTTTTATGCCTAAAATGGTTCCACAATATTTTAACATCTTATTATTCTTATGATTTGTAATCATGGATCATGATTGATAATTGATCATTCTCCAATCTTGTGATGTTAGTTTTTTGACATGACTCATTATTTTGAACAATGAATTATTAGGTATCATTATCTACTTATAATAACATGTCTCCATACCCCTATTCATATTTCATGAATTAATATGTTCATTTATTAATGCATCTCATGGAATATTTTTTTTATTAATTGCTTGGATAGCCTTAGTTGTATCAGAGAAAGGTTAAATTATTTTTATTAAGAATAGATAACATTTTTAAATTCTTGGGGATATTAATATGTACAGGATAATATCCTAAAGTTTTCATAAGATACATATTACATTATGTTTATATAAATAAGTTTGTTTCTAGATACAATAAGAAGAAAAGGATTGGAATTAGTGGCATCTAAGGGTAATAGCCCAAAAAAGGGTTGGTCGGGTATATCTAGGTCATTATTTTGATACATATAGAATGGGAACAAATTATTCACTAGGTTTCACACTCCATGGAGATATGATTTTTCTATTTAACATTTTTTTTCTGAATCATTGTAACGGATTTGAGTATATAATTACTGTTGATATCCTTGGTTAAACTTATGGTTAAAATATTGAAGGAAGGTTCATGATTTTGACATCCTATGAATGCTTTTTAATGACTATATGACCAATCACTATATTTATTATAAAATGTTTCTTACACTGTTATATTCATTTTAGTAAATGTGTGTAAGGAGAACGAATCATGATAAACATAAATGAAATGGAAAATTAATTGATTCCCCTCATAAGAAACCAAATTCCATGGTTCTGGAACATTAAAAAATATTTTTGTACTTAGTCATATTTTTTATTTAATAAATCATGTTGAACATAAGAATGGTCAAAGAGGGTAACAATGTAATAAGATTCTTTCATGATAAAATATCAACCTTATTTAAGTAGGTATTATCATTCACCGTTGGTTGAGTGGTGGATTGATACCACTGAGAAGATATAACTTATTCTCCAGTGCTTGAAACATGGAAATATTCTATTACTAATCTATAGTAATAAAGGTGTATAAGATCAAAATTTAAATATTATTTAAAATACATGGAAAGAGAACGAAATTGACTCTATGTAATGGGATCATTTGAAGATTATATTTCTTATTAATTAATCTACTCATATTATTTGTATTAAAATAAATAAGAAATTCCTTGAGGTTAAACATAAGGATGATAGATGCATTAGTGACTATGAAGAAATGTTTTCAATACATACAATGTATACTTCTAGTTTAATCATTATCCTTGAAATAAACATTTATTTATTATCTGGTGTAATAAACCAATCAACAAACTATTTTAGATAAAATAAGAATTATTAACTATAAATAAATTTTTCGATGTTATATCAATGTAGAAATGGAAATTGGAGATTCTCTAAATTCACATGGTTTTGGTGGAAAATGTATATATATTATTATGAAAACATCAATAAATCTCTTTTTGGAAAGTAATTCCAACCACATAAATGCCCAAAAGTTTTAGAAATACATTAAGATAGGTTCTTGAATGGAATAATGTGGTGTTTTAAATATTTAAGGGTTCATTACAAACCCCATGATTTTTTATAGACAATAAATAGGATGGTTGATAAATTCTAGGAATGGTATATTCCAACCAATGCACCAACCACACTCTAATAATTAAAATATATGGAGTAGGGGTATTAAACCAACAATTACATGAATTAGAAGTTTTATAGAGAAAATTAGCCTAAAAACCTATTAATACTGAAGAAAAATGGAAATATAATGTGATCAAGACTGTAGAAGTGAGTTATAAGAATTATATGGTGAATGTCATAGTTATTTTCCACTCTAGAAAGACTAATATGTTATATTATTTTGGATCTACCCAACAATTAATGTCTAGGAAATTTTATAAAAATACCACATTAAAACCAAAATGATAATATGTTATATTCGTGGTGATAAATATAAATAATATGATGATCACATCCCAGGTCTATAGTTCAACTCAAATTCATGTTTCTGTGAATTTGCATACTGTAAATCATATGATTCTCCTTATATTTTAATTTAATATGATTCTATTCATAGATTAGATTTATTTATATTAATACCATATCTATTACCATATAAGAAGGTTCATATTTTATATTATGAATGAACCCATGATCATTTACCTATGTGAGGATGAATAAAAATGTACAATGAAAACCAATTTAATATTATCCGTCTTAATTTTTAACCATGAAGGGTTTCTATTGAATGTAGGTTTGTTTATGTTTTTATAGATTATTTTCCTTGTATTATTTTTAATCATTATATTGAGTTCTAAATAGAATTCATACTTGGTTCAATACCTATTTAAAATAATGCATTAATAATTTCCCTAATTGAGTTCCAAGAATTTTAGAACCAAGGAAATATTGATAATAGATTCATATTTCCAAGTACATCATAGTGGTATATACATATTCTTCTTTATGTGGAAAGATGATTCAATGAATCTTTTCATATATTATTAACAACTTATCGAAATCACTACCAATAACAGGTATCATATACCCCATATTGATTATTGTTTTTGATAAATTACGAGGATATAAATACATTTTCATTATTAAATTTCACTAGGATATCATCAATAGAGGGTTAAGATGGTGGATATACCAAATACTGAATTTTTTACTATGTTAGCTCATTATGAGTTTATAGTAATTAAATTTGGGATTGCTAATGTCAATTATATATTATTTGATTCCGAGAAATGAGTCATCAATGATTAAATTGGTATTTTTGTTAGTATCTATAGATGTTATACTTATATATTCATATGGAAATGAATGTAATGAAGATCATTTTAGCATTTTGATGAATACCTTGGAAATGAGAATTTTTATTATAAATTTCTCATGTGTGAATATTGCATTCATAATGTTTCAATATTAAGTTATATAATCTCATGTGAGGGTATATCGATAGATTATTTAAAGACATATGTTATTATTCAATGGTATAGACTAATCAAAGTTACTTTTATATATATTTCTCTTAGTTTCTAATGACAATATAGACTATTTGTGAGAAATTTCTCTTCAATTTTGTGTCCAGTAACTATGATGGAATCAAAGAGAGGAAACTTATGATTGATATATCAATTCAAAGAGATAAATTGATGTGTGGTCAGTGCAACCATTCTTACAATACCCTGTAGTAGAGAAGGGGTTTTAATCATTATTGATGCATTAAAGAAGCTACGTTGAATCATCCTCATGCATAATTACATAGTGATTTCTTATGCCTCGTTCAAATTGAAAATACATAAGGGAAAAATTACCAATATTTTGAATAAAACTTATAAATAATAATTCTTTCTCTATAAATATGGAGTCATTATTTTTATGACAAATTGTATGAAATATATACTGATCATAAAATATGGATTTTTTATTCACATAGAGAGTGTTGGATATACACCGAAGGATATAGTTCTAGTAGATTATATATTATGACAAATCAATTAACTACCAAACAATGAAGGTAGAAATGGTAAATAATGCCCTAATTAGGAAGGACAATGTTAGTTTTTCTATGACGTAGGCTGAAATAAATACAATGTTTTTGTATTTTAAAACATTGTATCTAGAAGTCAGGATAAACATGGACATATTATATTTTTATCATATTAATGCTTTGAAAACCTATGATTTCTATACATGGATATTATATCTTTTTATATTTATATTCATTACATTATATGAACATGTATTTGAGGACAATAGTAGTTTAGTCCCTTTGTAAACATGGATCAATGTCATCATAATCCATGAAAGATATTAAAAATATCCCATAGTAATTATCCTCTTAGTAATCATACTAAAAAATGTTCTTCATATCCTATTAAAAGTACACATAAAAATTGGAGAGCACATATTCTCAGTAAGGGTAAAAATAGTTACATAATAAAAACAAGAACATAATTGTTGGAGAACATGAGAGAAAATTTGAAAACCATACCCTATATATCAAATATAATAATCTTGAGTCATAAAATTTATATTGGTAGATTATAAGATATGACTCATAAAATAATAAAATAAAATGATTCTGCAGAGCATTACATTTTCATAAGACATAGAATTTTGACATACACATAAATATTTAAAATAATTTACATAGTTGTTGTTTCTGACGCTTTCACCGGGGCGCGTGCATCCATCTATGGAGGATGTGCAGCTGTTTCCCCGCATTCCCACTTTCCAAAGGCGGGCGGAAACCATTCCTTATTCAGGGACATTTTCTCCTCGATCAAAATGGGATGATGGGATATCGGTTCTTACTTCTGTGGATTCCTCCTTGAATCTTGTTACCTAGTCTGGGTCTCCCTCATAGACTTAAGACGTTTTTCGTGAAACTTTTCCTAGAGCCATATCTTCATGGACTTCATTTATTTACACTGCTTCTATTAGAACATTCCAAGGGATCTGGTCAGGGCAGCAAACTTTGGTTAGGGGAGTTGTCACGTGGGTCATCACTGGCATGTCTGGATGCTGGGTGATTGCGTGTTATTCTTCTATCCCTTATTATAGGGCTTCTTGAAGGGCACAAAATCCTGAGGCATCCCACATCGAATGAGGGGAATCATATGCCATGGGAATGTATCTAAGGTTTTTCTCATCTTCCCATGTTTAACATATGGTATCCCGCAAGTTTAATGTCTAGCTGAGATGGATCGTGCTGATCAGAACACTGAAGAGAGTGGATCAGATGGAGGAACCCCATGGAGGGAACACCAATACTAGGGCCATAGTATTAGTGGCCTCTTGAATACTATTAGTTGGAATAGGGAACGGGGTTTCATGATCCCACCGGGATGTGGAAGCATGGGTAAGAATTAGGATTGATGATAGAAGGTTTCGTGGGGGGTGGTGAATGGAATAGAGACATCATGAGGATGATGATGGTTTTGGGCTTGATCCTCGAAGGGGATTCCAACATATCCCTATGGAATAGAATCAAAGTCCACGTAGTTAATCTGATGGTGTGGAACCGAATGGTCAGAACCAATGGGTGTTGGGGTTGAAACTCGTGGAGGCTTCTTATGTACCCTACCTTGGTAGGGATCAATGTCCTCGTAGTTCAAGGAGGGGGGTGTCAGTGAACTGACGTGAAAGAGTACCTGGGGTCCAATGGGTGGTGGGATTGAACCTTAGGGAAGCTTCCTACGTACCCTGTCTTAGCAAGGATCAATGTCCTCTTAGTTCCAGATATGGGGGGTAGGGCTTGGTGCACTAACGTAAAGACGATCGGGACCAATGGATGGTGGTGGGATTGAACCTTAGGGGGGGGGATTCCTACATACCTTTCCTTGGAAGAGATCAAAGTCCGTGTAGTTCGGAAGACGCGGTGAACCGACGTGAAGGGGCTCGGAATGACCGGGTATTGGGATTGAACCATGTGGAGGCTTCCTATGTACCCTACTATGGAAATGATAAAACACCACATAGATCGTGTTGGTGGATATAGTTTAACATCATGAAGGAAGGAGGTGAACCGACGTGAATGGGGTCGGGACAAGTAGGGGTTGGGCTTGAACCACAGAGATGCTTCCTACCATTCCTTGTCAAGGATCAAAGACCACGTAGTTCATGTATGGGGAATAGAGCTTACACTCTAGGCTTCCCAGGGTGGATTTCATGGTCACTGCTTGATCTAAGCCCATGTGAGTTATTCTTGGTGTTAGAAACAAGAGACAGTAGAGACAAGATGATCACGTCGTGAAAGGTGCGTCAGTGGGAAGTGGATTGGGGCTTACACGTGATGGCAGCCCGAAGAAGAAATAGAGGATTTTGTGTGGTTAACAGACTGAAGAGGTTGGGACTTACTCATAGAGGGTGTCTCTATGGCTACAAAGCACAGCGGGAGAGGGATTTGGGACTGAAGAAAGGAGGTGCCTAGTCTCCATCTCTCCCTTTGCTATCCCTGGGGGCCGAAGAAGAATGGAGGTGCAGGGATGCTGCCTCCTCCAAGAAAGCTAGGGGCTTACACCGAAATGGTTTCCCCTTCCCCGTAGACAAACTCCACTCCCATAATGAGTATATCGTCCCTTTTGGAGGCCAGTCGGCATGTAGAATGTCCAAGGTGGGGGTACCCCGTGTGCGAGGCACGGGGCGAGGTCACAGTTTAACATCATGTGCTGAGGATGACGGTGTTTGGCAGTTTAACATCCTACAGATTGAACAAGGTGGTTTTAATCCGCACCCCTTGGACTTACATAACTGGTACCCTCTATTCCTTGGAGTGGAGAGGAGATAGGAAAGGCCGTGGATAGGGGGTGTCATGGAGCGAACCATTGGGGGGTCCACATTAGCGTGGCTATGAGAAGAGGCAATAGATGTTACTGTGCCTTTGTAAAGAAGCATGAGGCGAAGCAACGCAAGGGGAAATGGTGTCCAAGGGACTTTGAAATCACATCATGCAAACATGGAAGGTCGCGCGGGAAAAGGAATTGCAAAGAAGAGGAGTTCATAGGCAGGGGCCTTGTGAAGCTCTGCCGCTCCGCATGGCAGTGGGTACATGCAAAGGGGTGTGCTTCGCGAATTAGGGAGCCTCATCCTATGTATAAGGAAAAGGAGAATGTGGGAGGTGCTTCTCGAAATGGACATGCATTCGTGGAGCACGACCTTGTGGAGAAAAAGATCCTCACAATGCAAGACATTGTGAAGCAATGCGCTTCACGGTGTATAAAGATCCTACCTTAACATGTGGATCAAGTGTACATGAAGGGTGTTTCATGAAACATAAACACTCTGCGACGACCCAGGACCCCTTAGGGATCCCCTTCCTTCACAGAGGCCCTTAGGCTCCACGAAAGTCATCCCTCTCGGAATGGGGGATCAAAACAAGAAAAAAGGGAGGGACTTCTCAGAGAAGAAGTACCTCGCATAGATCATGGTTAGCATAGCAGAAGATGCTTCACGATTTAGGATCTAGTAAGTCGAATGGTCGGATTATCTATCTGCTGAACTTGGGGGGAAGGTATTTATAGGGGAGAGTTGTCGTGAATTAGCGCGTGCTCAGTGCGAAGAGGAATTTGTTTTCTCCACAGCACATCGCGAATGCCAAATACGGTCATGGAGCGTTACTGTCTCCTTTTTTCGTAGTGGATCGCGAACATCAAGGGAAGTCACAAAGAGTTACCTCCTACTTGATTTGTGGATGATCACAAATATTAAGGGTGGTTGTGGAGCATTACTACCACCTTGCTTTGTTGTGGATCGCGAACGTCAAGGGAAGTCTGGGAGCATTATTGTCTCCTTGCTTCGCGGCCAGCGCGGGGCTCTCGAGGCTCCACGAATGGTCTTCGTGAGGCATCCTTTGGTGGCCTTCCATTTATTTTTCCTTCTTCACATATTTTGGTGCCAACAAATTCCACCCTCAGACTTGGAACCATAGAGAAATCAAGGGTTGAAGTCTGAGTGTCAATCAACAAAATCCTTGGTAGTTCGTGAAGATATGTCATGAATGGTGCTTGTGAGGAAGATAAGGGACGAGCATATCAAGAGTTCCGTGAAGCTCGGTGCGCACAGGACATGCCGCGAAGCTCCGAAGGCCATCTTATATATATAGAAGACCTAAAATCTATTTTTTTCGTTCTCTTCTACGTGATTTTAACCTTTTTCTCTCTTGATTCGCGAGCTCGGTGTACTCCATGAGTATTATTTAAGAATTGGACCTTCTGCTTCATGGCGCTTCAGCGAGTCTTTGACTTCGCATATCAGTGCTTCATGACTCTGCACTTGAATGCCTCGTTAGGGCTCTACGACCAATCTTCGTGAGCAGTCTTCGTGAACAATCATTGAGAACGAGCTTCACAAGCCAACCTGAGAATTGTCCAAGATCCCAAACTAAATGGCTCATCAAGAAGATGCCTAGGTGGATCCTTGCGGATGCCGCCAGGAGGGATTAGATGACGAATAGTCTCAGTTTTGGGGAGCTGGTATGGAGGCACTCGGACAATAATTCATTGGTGGAGCTACTATCGGAGAGCCATAAGAACTACCCGCAGTGTAAGAGGATTCCCTTGTATGGATTTGGGCTGAGGGATGACATCTTCATCCAAGAAGAATGTTGGGAAGAACCAGATTACTGGTTCAGGAGCACACCATGCCAGCGCCAATGTTTCAGGGTTGCTGATGGCTATGCTCAAGAGGATTTCACACCTTCCAATGCTTATTGTTTATACAACCACCTGAATAGCGTCGATGCGGAGGTGTTGTTGCCATATACGTCTCCTCCTCTGTACCACACAATACTGAAGGCATCGTTGAGGAACCCCTGGAAGGGGTGGTCTAACGAATGGGACCTGCACTAGGGCGGCAACTTCACAGACTATTGGCCCTGGGCCTACTAGGTAGGTGCCTCATGTGAGGAGTTTAGGGATGATCTGAGGAGAGTGGGTTTGTTTGAGGCGACATGGGCCTCTCAATTCCACACATATCAACTGAAACAGCTGAGGCCAGAGCTGTTGAGTGGATGGTGGGCGAGGACCAATACCTTCCACTTACACCATGGGGAGGTTGATATCAGCTTGTGGGATGTCCATAATATGTTGGGGGTCCTGATACTAGGGGCAAGTTATGACGAATTTCTCCCCTTAATGAATGCATGGGAGGGTCCCGACAAAATTCCATGGTAGGAAATGGTGTTGATGGAGCTTGTACCCGTGGAGGATAAATAGGTATTGAGGGATGTACACATCAGGGAGTGGTTCAAACAATTCCAAAACATCCTAGAAAATAGGCAGTTTTCAGAGAGGCCTCAGACTTTCATGAAGGGGGATCGGAGTAAGGATCACTTGTACTTGAAACTTTTGGCAGATATACATTGGAAGACCTGGGGGTTCAACATCAGCACCATGCAACAACCAATAGTAAGGCTGGCAGCGTTCATCGCGGCTCTGATCTGTTGTTGGATCCTGGTAGGGAGGGATTCCAACATTGGATTATGCCCCAACACATTCATCATGGCGTCCACATTGGTGACAGGAAGGCAGATCAACCTAGTAATCCCGATTCTCGCCATGCTTTATTGGGGTTTGTGGCATATTATCAAGGGAAGAAGGCCGCATAGGGTATGTGGGCCGTTCAACCTCTTGTACAGGTGGACATCGGAACATATCTGGGGTGGTTTACGAATACCTGATCCCAATCTCTCATTTGGGATCGAACTTTCACCCATTGATCCTGAATGCCTCAGGAAGCTTTCCGGCCAAGATGACCACACCGTCAGTTCTAAACTGGGTGTGGATGGTGGAGGAATTCAATTTACACATGTTCCCCCTGCCGACGTGGGTATTTACTGATGATGGTCGGGGAACAAAAGAGCACTGATCCTATCTCATGGCCTTTCAAGGTGGAGTTCTGGTGGAGAGGTTGGATTGTGAGCCCCTCTGCAAGCTGTATACCACACACCAGTTTGCACGGAATTTTAGTGTATGTAGAGGCTAACCCCACAGGTCAATCTGGAGGTGAGCTACGAAGAACACCCATGCGTGATGAGGCAGATGTGGCTCATGTTCACATGGGAAGATGGGAAAATGTGGAATTAGTTTACTTAGTTGACGGGTATCCTCAGGCTGGTAAACTAATATGCTCAGAGATGGGAGGGGGACTACCCAAGGGAGATGCTAAAGCAGCCAACCATTCAAGTCGGTGATGGTGAGCTTCCCCAACCATGAGGCCAGAAGGAGGCAAGGGAATCCTGTGGTGGAAGGGATACCGTGGTGGCGAGGCCCTCACCAGTTGAGGGTGAGGCAATAGGTATAGACCCGGTAGTGGTAGCAGACCAGACTGTTCAAGAAGAACAGAGCCATTTCAAGGAGAGGCTGCTGAGTGAATTCTGCAGGATACCCACCCCGACTCCAGGGAAGAAACCGCGCCATATCCATATACTAGAGGATGTCGTCCTCCAAGAGGCATGGGACATCTAGAAAGTCAATAAGAAATTACTCGGTCACACTGAGTTGTGGTAGCACCTGAACCCTCTCGGGATGAATTTATTGGGAATAGGCCCCATCAGTATCGGCTTTGTGGTGTCCCAATCTGATGGAGAATAGTATCTGACTAAGATGGAAGACTTCATGCACTCTCGTGGTGCTCTTCATCAAATCAAAAATCGAGTCAAGGTGTTTCTCAATTTCACCACTCCCCCGCACCTATTGGCCGCTGATTTGAGAGAACGCTTTCCCCTACAGGATGAATTATAAGAGCCCTCCTGGGGAGATGAGGCCAAGAGAAGGAGCCCATTGGAGGTGGGAGATGTTGGAGATCAAGACTCGGGTCTTGAAGAGTTCGTAGAGTCCCTTCAACTGACTATCTAAAATCCACTTCTTTGAGAATTTCTTTGAGGTTATTATAGACTCCTTGCTGACATCTGAACTGTGCAAGAGAGTCTTATACACAGAACTTGTTCTCATCCCTCAGTGGATACTGACGCAGGGACATCAGGATCTACATTGGCCATTGCATCTGATGCTACCTCCAACTGGGCGAGGACACCTAAGGTGACCCCTCTAGAATTCTCAGACCTTCTGACCATATACGGGGGGACACGCTTCGGGGTCCTGACAACATCAATCCAAGAGCGAGACCATCAATTCGATCTCTGTAATTCCCCTCCACCAATTTGATGACTACCATCCGCTGACCAGTTTTACTAAGATCCATATTCCTTTTTGGTGTGTATAGTTCCTCAAATGGTGTGGGTCGTCCTGGCGAGGTTGGTTGGGGCTTCTTACGGTGTTCTTCCCAGGGGAATGCCGACAATCGTGGAGGCGGAGCACCAAACCGACCGAGCAGCGGTGCTGCCAATCACTGGTGTGATCGTCAGCGGGGTTGAACCTGAGATCATTGACATAGTATCCGATGATGAGGACTGGTCAGACATCCCAGGTCCCGCCACACCCAATTTAACACTAGACGTGGACCCGACTGAAGAGTTCATGGGGGTGTTCCCCATGTATAAGCCTGCCAATCGTGCCGACTGGGATGAGATGGCCTCTGAAGAAGAGGATAACAAGATAGACTTTTTCCAATCATGGAAGCTAATCACATTCTTCGTCAATTGAACCCCCAAGAACTATGGTTGGATGAGATGAATAGACTTCACTAGTGACTACATGAACTATGTGTTGGGAGATTGGATGCCCAACATCTTCACATGCTCATCTGAGATCTTATGGGAGAAAAGATTCAGGATGATGACCGTGGCCTCGGTGTAGGATGGTAGCGGAGGAAGGTGGTATATATGAAGAGGCACTAGGAGGCTGAAGATGAGGTCTGACTGCAGTAGAATTGGGAGGACGAGCACTCGACCTCCCTCAATGCGTAATTGGAGCTAATATTGCGATTGATGGCCCAAATGGCTGAATCCGAAGACGGAATGAAGAAAGCCTCTGAGGAGTTGACTGTCATCCAAGAAAACGTGGAGTGGGCCCAGATTGCGGCCAATAAATTACATCCCTTTGCTGTCGAGGAGGAGAGGGAGCTCAACAGGTGGCAGCAACTCCAGGATTCCACCAACTAGTGGGTGGAAAAACTGTTATGCTCCTTTGTGGAGGTCAACTAGTCCATGGGGGGGAGTCATCCCCTGGGTACTGTATTGATTAAGAACCCCAAACATATCATCATTATTTGATTTCATGATTCCATAACATGCATGCGTTTTGTTTTTTCATTGGATTATTGCATTATCGTTATATCCGCAGAGTGTCTAGGTATCATTCCTTAAGCTCACGTGGGTCAGGACCGATGTGAGAAACAAGGAATGAAGACTTTATCACCCCATCCAAACGTAGTTGTGAAAACCAAGATTTGTGATCCGGGGCTTCATCAACCAGTCCATATTTCTAGGGGAAATGGGAGAGAACTGACTAGAGAATGATGCTCTCAGGACATCAGAGTTACTGTTTTTCCAATGTGCTCTTGTGCACGAATAGGGTAATGTCAGGGGTGCTAGAATCAATCCAAACTGATGGGAATGGGAGGTGTGAGTCACGATACCCAAGATTAATAACACTGTGGGGGTGGTGTGGAAAAAAAGGATAACTGTTGACCACATTCAAAACACACTATCCTCATTGAGTTACTCTGGAATGGGGATAGAAAATGACAGCCGACCGCTGACCATGTTCAAAACACGGGGCCTGACTCAAAATGTCATCCATTAGCCTTACAAAATGTTGTCCCAGGACAATAGGTGGGCCATAGGACGAGCATCCATTCTTTCAGGTGGGTTACCTTAGACATGAAAGAGGACGAGGGTCCGAATAAGGGGAACACAAAGCATGAAATGTGGATTGGTGGTTTTTTTGAAAAGAATCCAACATTCAAAATTATTCCATTGTGGTGGAAGCACATTGGATGGGGGCATCAGTTTGATTATGGATCATTCCTTCTTTCAGATAGGACCACTCTAGTGAGGGAGTTGTTGCTTCCCAATGTCATCATGGGGCATCCCGAACCTATTCAGGGGAAATTTTCAGTTACATGGTTCCCCACAAGGGGTCAAGCTAGGGGGCTGGAACTGAGGGGTAATAGGATAAATAATTCCTTGGGGTTGGACACTACGCAAAATACCTGGGTGTCTCTAGATATCCCATTAGGATGGGAATAAATCTGTAAATAGTTTTGAAAGAGATATTATTATATGGCCTTACAGCTCAGACCATGGATGGTGGGAAATATGGGAGACACATGGTGGGATAATTAGTAAACCAGATGTGAATGGGAACATGGGGTTCGAACCACCATGTGTTCCCCAGAAAGGTTTTAGGTCAAGCGACCGGAAACGAGAGTTAAGCTGGGCCAGATTCAATGTGCACGAACATTCCTACATATCTCATGAGAATGAGAATCAATCTATAAATTGTTCTTAGAGGTGGCACGTTAAGGTACCAGTTCTAGGGATAAAAGGGGCGTGCAGGTGTGACCCTTTCACCAAAAGAAGAGGTATTTGATGTATCTTATTTTTCCATTAAGGTGAATGTTTTTTTTTGTGTAGTGAGAGGCCCAGGAAAACGAGTCCCAGCATCACCACAAGAATGAAGCTATATGCAGGCATTGACAAGTGGTATGGTGTGTTACCGATACCAAACATGGTGTCCCCTTGAGTGAGGACATCATGATGTAGTTCCATTTTTCATCATGTGGCCAGGATGATAAAGTCACAATTTAGGGTCATGTGATGGGACCAGGAATGCATTTTACTGTCATGTGGAACCTACGTTATAGAAACGATGATTATGGGGGAATGTGCCTGGTGAAATAAAACATACCCGACATGAATAAGGACATAATCCCATACCACATTGTACGCAGTTCCGTGAATGAAACCTCGGGCCAAATGGCCAAGATTGAGGTAAAAGGGGAAAGAGAAACTACTTCCCAATTGATCTGGACTTGAAAATGAGACGTCTATGTGTTTTTATGTATTTCTAGAAGAGATTATAGTGTATGGTCTTAGATCCAAGACTATGGAGATGCTGGACTATCCCAAGTAAAGGAGAACATTAACCAAATCACTATGCCTACATGAGTAGAACTTGTTGTAGGAAACAAGGGCGGATAAGGTATCTGCAATACGTGATATATACAAAAAAGGAGAATCAGTGGAGCCCAATATGATTTCATTATCGCAGATTTCTTATCCGAATGTGTAGATGTGCACTAAGGAATAGTACTAAGAGTTTCGAAGTTCTACCTAGACATGATGAGGGGGATAAGGGTGTCAATCATGTAACCGGAATTTTGGGCTTAATGGGGTTGGTGTGAAGGAGGGGGATAATTGTTGACCATGTTTGAAACACATCATCCATATCACGTTAGCCTGAAATGCGGACAAACAAATGAGTCCCGACCACTGACCATATTCGCAATGCAAGACTTTATCAATTTGTTGTCTGAAACCCTCGAGGATGTTGGCCCGTAATTGTAGGGGGGACCTTGGGCCTAGAATCCATGCCCCTTGGGGGTCCCTTGGGGTGTGAAAGGTGATGGAATCTCTAATTAATTGGAACAAGAATCAATATAAATGGGTGAAGGAATGCCTGAGTAGAGTCCAACATTCGAAGTACTAAACCAGAGTACCCTTAAGCACATTGGTGAATCGCTGAAGAGGGTCAAAGAGGGTGCCCAAATTGAGAGTCACTGATTTGAAGGGATTAATATAGAATACAGGGATAGAGAACTCCCAGGAGGGAGAGGTATGTGGCTTGTTCATTACATACCCAATGTGAATGAGGACAAAATTCCATGCCACACCATATAATCCCCTCCCCGGGAAAGGGTAGGCCATGGGGCCAAGGTGAAAGGGAGATTTCTTAAGATATTGGGCTAGACTTTAATTATAGACATTAGGGCAGTCCTATGTATCCTAGGAAGATGGGAATCAAGTCCCACATAGTTCTTGAAGGCACATAGGGGGTAAGATACCCTAGCGAGGGGGCTGTTCGGCACGGAAAGTAACCCGACGTGAATGAAGACATAATCTCATACCACATCGTGCAACCCTAAATAAGAACTTGGGACTGGGCCCTGAAAAGGCCAAGGGCCCTGAGGCTGGGTCTCAGTCAGAACGGCCTGACCCGTCATCATTTTAACATCTTTTTGTGAGGAAGAAAGTGGGTAAGATACCCCACATCTGGGGATGTTTATGGCATGATTAGTATCCCGACGTGAATGAGGACATAATCCCATGCCACACCATACAATAATGAGTTAGAACTTGGTATGGGGACTTGAAAAATCCTAGGGGGAAGAAAAGACCAGGGGCCTGAGGCTGGGCCTCTGTCGGGAAGGCCCGCTCAGTCTGTTTTTTTATTGTCTTGTATTGAGGAAAAAATAAAGATAAGGTACCTCATTTGGGGATGTGTACATAATGGCAAGTAACCCGACGTGAATGAGGAAATAATCCCATGACATAATATTCAATCACGGGTGAGAACATGGTCCCGGGGCTTGAAAAGGCCATGGGGCTGGAAAAGACCAGGGGCCTGAGGTTAGGCCTCCGTCGAGAAGGCCCGACCAGTATGCAGTTTAACGTCTTGAAGTGTGGATGAAAAAAAAAGAGAAGGTACCTCATTCGGGGATGTGTATGACATTACGAGTAACCCAACATCAATGAGGACATAATACCATTCCATACTATAAAATCTTGGATGAGAACATGGGCGGGGGGCCCGAAAAGGCCAAGGGGCCTAAAAAGACCAGGGGCCTGATGCTAGGCCACGGTCGGGAAGGCCCGACCAGTCTTCTATTTAATGTCTTGTAGAGAGGACCAAAAAAAGAAAATGTACCTCATCCAGGGATCTTTACGACATGGAGAGTAACCCAACGTGAATGAGGACATATTCCCATGCCATACTATACCATCCTGGGTGAGAACTTGGGTCGGGGGCCCGAAACGGCCAAGGGGCCTGAGGCAGGGACTCAGATGGGAAGACGTACATCCTATTGTGCGGTTACTGCCTCATCACAGCTCCTAGGCCCACATGAGTAGTGATTGGTGTGGTAAACAAGGAGAGGGTCTCAGCTCTCCCCGTCATATGGGGTATAATATCTGGCATTTCCCAAAGGGAGTTCGTTTCTTGGATATACAATGGGGCACAATGAACCAGTACACTCAATGTTTGGGGAATCTTGGTGTGGTTCTAACAATAAAGGATATCTATTTACCATGTTAGAAACAAAATATCCCAACAGTGACCTAAAATGGGAACAAAAAATGGGCATCGACCGCTGACCGTATTCGCAACGTGAGACTTGTATTGGCTCATTGCTCGACATCCTCGAGGTCATGGGACCGAAGTAGTAGAAGAGCCCTTGGGCCTAACATCCTTGGTTTTCGGGGGCCCTTACGGATGGAAAGGATGATGGTTTCCCAATCAAAGTAGTGGGTGAAGCATAGTTGTACCCTTAAAGTTTAAAGTCAAGCTGTGTGTTGAAATAGGCGGGCACCTCTAGGGAGTGGGACATATGGCCGGATCAAGATGAGATCGACATAAATTGGGGAAAAATCCTACATCCCACCTTATGTCTTGTCCTGATGGGAAGATTCTGTCATTTGGGCTGGGCCAACAGACAAAATGTTTGGGTGTTCTTATGTATCCCATAAGGATGGGAATCAAGCCATATGTAGTTCTTGATGTCCATGATGTTTAATGTCATGTGGTGATGACATGGGAGGATAGAAGAATGGGGAGTGGGAACCTAGTGTGACTATTATAATCCAGGCATGAGTGGGGCTAAGGAAGCCTACACCAGATCACGCAAGGATCCTCCGAGAGGACTATACCAAGGGGGATAATCAAATAGAAGAGTTGGGGCTGAGCTCAAGATGAAGCGTCAGAGCGTTCCTATGTATCCCATGTAGATGGGAATCAATCCATACATAGTTCTAAGGGCACATTTTAACGTCCTGCAGGATGATGCACAGTTTAAAGTCATACAGGACTGAACAGTTTAAGGTCATACTGGACTAGCATTCATTTTAGGGTCTTTTGGGACCAAAAAGTTTAGGGTCATGCCGGACCAGATAGTTTAGGGTTGTGCTGGACTAGCGTGTAGTTTAGGGCCGTGTGGGACCAGGTAGTTTAAGGTCATGCAGGACCAGTTGGCTCAGGAAAAGTTTTTCTTGCGGAACATGGAATTGGTGGGAGGAGTTATACGCTCACCATCCATGATCACCAGAGAGTATGCTCCATTGGGGTAAACCCTGTGAATTATGGAAGGTCCTTCCGATTTGGGCTCTAACATGGGTGGTTTCCTGGCGGGGATCATTAGCACCCTGAGGACCAATACCAAGTCTCCTTGTAGGAAAGAGAGGAGGTGAACCTTCTTGTTGAAGGCCCTAACTATCTTATTATGATGCATTTCTAGAATGCACAGGGAGGAGTTATACGCTCACCATCCATGATCACCAGAAGAATTTCGGTAACCTTGACTGGTGCCTGCTATTCACAGACCACTGTGCGTAACGATGGCAGGTGGATCTCAATGGGAAAGATGGACTCTTATTCATACACTAGGGAATATTGGGTCACCTAGGTGTAATTGAGAGTCATCATATGATAGGCTTGCGGGTGTTGGGGAGCTTGTCCGGCCAACTCATCTGGTTTTGAAAAACTATTTTCAACAAAATGTTTGAGAGGGTTTTGTTGAACACCTCGATCTTCCCATTCGCCTACACGTTGTAGCTAAAGGTATGGTACAAAAGGGTGTTGTACTTGGCGTACAATTTCTTTAGCTCGACTTGTCGGAAGTTGGTGCCATTATCAGTGGGGATGGAATGACGGAATAGAAACCCGTAGATGATATTGGAGCTCACAAAATCAACAATAGAATGGGCCTTGACCTCCTTGAGCTGAACAGATTCTACCCACTTGGAAAATAAATCCATGGCGGTCAGGATGAACCTGCACTGGCGAGTTGTCGTTGGTTGGTATGGTCCCACAACATCGAGTCTGCATACTACGAATGGCCAAGAGTACTTGGTGGAGTGGATAGGTTCTAGCGGCTGATGTAAGACGTTATCATCAATTTGTCATGTGCGACATCTCTTGGAGAACATGACGAAGTCAAGTTTCATGGAGGGCTAGAAGTATCCCAATCTTCAGATCTGATGGGACAGCACCAGGCCAGTCTGGTGGGCACCGTAAGAACCGGTTTGAACCTCATGCATTACCTGAGAAATCTTGAATCCATGGATGAAATGGAGGAGAACAACTTCGAACCTGCACTTTTAAAGGATCTCCTCAATACTAGGACCACTCTGGAGGGTAAACTGCAGTACGCGGCATCGGATTTTCTCACACTCGGCCCGAATTGCTGGGAGGAAACCATTATGGTGATAGTCGAAAAAAGGGGCTCACCAGTAAGGAGTTTCATCAACCACTACATATGAGGGACCTAGGGTTCCTATCATGGAGGCTCCGGCGATAAGATGGCTTTCTCGTAGGTGGTCATCATCATCTGTGGTGACGGAAGCAATGACTCTCATATGTGCCACGTGTATAATCAGATTATCCTGCTCGGGTTTTGCAATTTATGCAGCTAGGCCAGCCAGGGCATGACTCAACCATTTTGAGATCGAGGGACATGAGTTACTTTTGGCCGAGATGAAAACTGGGCCATTAGTTTGAGGGTGCACTCCAAAAATGGTAAGAGTTCTAGATTTCTGACGACGTAGCCACCATTGATTTTCTCGATGACAAGTTCAGAATCCTCTTACACATGCCAATGGGGCACATAGATCTCTAGGGAGAGCTTGAGGCCATTAATGATGGTCTGATACTCTGCTTCATTGTTGGTGCAACCCTCTGACAATAGGAATGAGTACAACAAAATAACATTCATCGGGGTAATAAAGACAATATCCAGGACAACTCTGTTGAGCCTAGGATCATTGAAGCTCCTTCTGATGGGGCTTCTGGAGGCACCATCAAAGTGAA
Organism: Viscum album; assembly: GCA_963277665.1. Lineage (NCBI taxonomy): Eukaryota > Viridiplantae > Streptophyta > Magnoliopsida > Santalales > Viscaceae > Viscum > Viscum album. The sequence continues at coordinate 67,861,443 of OY728139.1, forward strand.
TATTCCATCATGGGATGGAAGGATCTACCGAGAGAATTTACACATCAGGAAAATCTAGGTCCGGGGATCGGTCTGTAGGGGCTGGATGGGCAGCTATAAAATCTGCCAATACTTATCCATTGATATCTTTCTGAGGCATGAACCTAATTCCGAACTGATGGAGGATTACTTCCCACTATACTAGATTACCGGTCAACATAGTGTGGTCAGGATGTACTTTAGCGGGTCTACCCGATACACCAACTGTACCTCGTGGTGCTTCAGGCAGTTTCGCAACTTTACATGGCAAATAAGAGTGCAAGGCAGCTCTTTTCGATGGGTGATTACTTGGTCTCCTTATCGAGTAGCATTCAACTGCGGTGTTATAAGCTATTTTCCAACCCCACACTGTTCTTCTAGGCGAGTAGGGTGCCAAGAGAGCATTCCAGGGAAGTCACATACAAGATCAGTGGTTTCCCGGAGATGGGTGGAATCAGGACTGGAGGATGGAGCAGCACCAGCTTCATTTCCTCGAACGTGGTATGGCACTCTTCGTCCTATTTGTAGGTGGAGCCTTTCTTCATGGGATGAGAAAAGAAATTACACTTTCCGGCTAGATTCATAATGAATCGGTGTATGTAGGCTAAGTGGCCTCAAAAACCTCAAAGCTCCCGAATATTTCTCAGGAGAGGAATCTAGCTGATGTACTTGTTCTTCTTTGGTTCGATGTCGATACCTCGATATCTGACAACAATTCCAAGGAATTTCCCAAAGGTGACCCCGAAGGCACATTTAAATATATTCTTTTTTAGGTGGTAGGAACAGAGGTATTTGAACACTTTCTCACGAACCATTAGATGGTCCTAGAACTGGTGATATTTGACCACCAGATCATACATATATCATTCCACCAATGTCTTGAGGATTGGCTAAATATGTGGTGCATGGCCCACTAGTAGGTGGCACCTGCATTCTTTAGGCCGAAGGGAATCACCTGGTAGAAAAATGTACCTTGGGGTGACCTAAAAGATATGGACTCCACATCCTCAAATACCATTTAGATCTTATTATATCCGGAGTAACTATCCACAAAGGAGTGGGCGTGGAACCCAGCCGTAGAGTCGATCAACAATTCTGTCACTAGAGGGGGAAAGTGATCCTTTGGACATTAACGGTTGAGATCTCAAAATTCGATACAGACTCTGATCAGCCTGTTCTTCTTCCTGACTGGAACAATGTTGGCTAGCCACTTGGGTTACTGGACCTCCCTGACGAAGTTGGCTCTGATGATCTTGCCAACATCCACATCAACCATGGCACCGTGAGAAGGGTGCATCCTTCTGGGAGGCAGCTTGAACTCGTGATAATTTTTAGGGAGACTGAGGTGGTGGACGACTACCTGAGGATCTAGTCCCGCTATCTTGTTGTAGCTCCAAGCGAACACATCATGATGCTTCTTCATAAAATCTATGTATCACTGCTGCTCTTCAAAGTACATGGCGACACTAATCAATGTGGGTCTCAGATCTGCCTTTCTACCAAGGTTCACCTGTACCAATTCATCATCCATGGGGGAGAGGTCTTCTTCAAAGGTAGGGGGAGTGTCATTAATATCCTCTTCTTCTCTTGTAGAGGTGGAATCTCTAGCGAGCGGTGCTTCCTCTGGGGCAACGGATCCCGACGAGAGGCCAGTACCCGCCTAGGCAGCAGTGGACAGCGTATCGGGATATTCACGTGTTGTTGAGACCATAGAAATAAAGAAAGTTATCTAATCCAATATGGTCTTCGACCCAAGGGGATACTCTTGATGATATCAAAGCAGTAGTGGTTCTTCAGTGGGATCCAGTTAATTCAAGCCTGGTGGAACAGACACGTATGACGTACTGCCATTTCTAGGGGCAGACATCTTGATACCGTACGGGGGTAGGAGGCTTCAAGATCACCTGAGCCTGATTTGTCTAGGAATAAAACATGATCATCCATCATAACTTGGACTTGGGAATATATTTCTCCCTTGTGCTGGAGACAACAAAATAGTGCCCCATGTTGGGGTTCATGGCCTCCAATTGATGGATTGGGAAATCTTAGGCATCATCCAGACATGCTCGGGGGTCGGTTACGACCGAGATAGGTTTGAACTCACTTTCTTGAATCAACTTATCCTTTCTCTTGTAATAGTCAACATCCTGGTAGAGGGCTTCATAAGAGGCGAATGGAGATGCATCGCCTTGGAGTACTCTTACTCGACTATTGAGTGAGTACTTGAGGCACTGGTGATACGATGAGGGGACCGCCGCATGCAGGTGGATCCATGGACATCCCATCAATGAATTGTACGTGGTGTCTAGGGAGATGACCATAGGCTCGGTGGTGGAAACTAGGCCGTTGAACTGGGTCTTTAGGTGGATCTTACCGACTGGGTTCTTCTATGTCCTATCATATCTTTGGATCCTTAAATCAGAGGGAGTCAGGCCATCTTTGGATAACCCTAGCTTCCACAGCGTTCACGTCCGGATAAGGTTGATCCTGGAGATGGTGTCAATGAGAAAGAGGCGAACCTCCAAGCCATTAAATTTTTTGGTGATGTACAGTGAGAGGATGTGCCCCTGAATGGGAGAACCTTCATCTTCTCTAGAGAACCAAATGATGGCATGACATTCAGCATTCTCGACCGCTTCAGCGTGAAAGGCTTCTAAAACTACTACCTCCATCTCAAACTGGACGGGGCTTCTCAAAGCCTCAGTGAGGGCCTCGTTTATATCTGGCGACAGAAGAAGGGATTCAAGGATGGAAAGCCTCACTAGGATGCCGATGAGGTGCTTGAGAACTTCATACTTCCATGCTAGGTAAGATCTTCTACTTTCCGGAGGTCGTTTTGTGATTGGAGGCATGGCCGGCCCTACCGGCTGGACCAGTGGCTGGCTGGTGCTGGGTATATCACGTTTCTCAGTATTTGAAGCCCGACAATTTTCTGCCAGATGAGGACCGGATGACTGAGATTGGCCTATATCCTGGTGAGACAGGCCGCCACATGGTCGAGGTAGCTCTATCTGATCCAGTAGCACAAACGGTGTTGGAGGAGGGCCCGATGACACCAGATCAAGAGGTTGCGCGTGCTGAGTTCTACGATGGGCCTGCTGTCTGGTCTCAGTGGCAAGAACAGCCTAGCTAGAGGTGAAAACTAATATTTCCTGATGACGCATATGGTTGTGGCTTCGCCGACGTTAGCATCGAATGGGGACGTTTTGGAAGTTCACCTGGCGCTCCCCATTGTCGGCAGTCATATAGGGGTTTACCAACTCCACGATATTAACTATATCATACCCTTGACTATCACTTGAAAAGTCATCCATCACTAGAAGGATTATGGGAGGGATCCTTATATCCGGGGGTATAAAGTATCCATGAGTGTAGGTAGACGATGGCATTGGCGGGGTGCATTTCTTTCCCTTACGCCGTTGATTCTTGATCTTCTGGGAAGAGGTCGGCTGAGATGATGATGCCGAAGTGGAGGTTGAAGCTTCTGAATTCTCCGGCTGATTCAGGCATGTAATGACCCAAAATTTTGAATAAATCCTGTTTCCTAATTTTGTGTGTTATTTTATTTTATACTCAACAAAATTGTTTCATTTGATAACATCGGTATAATAAAAAGGAGACTGTTGGGTTTTCACTATTATATGACCGTTGGTCAGTATGACCTTTGGAAACTAAATGTTGTAATTATTGTCTCTAAATACAAGTGATCTTAGTTAATTAATATAGAAAGAAGATTCGATGGCCTCATCCAATAGTCTTGGACCGATCGAAGACCATCTAACAGAACTTGGGAAGGAGGTGGCACCACTGGGCTTTTCTCTGGACCAAACACAAGCCAAACTTCATCGTGTGAAGCTAGAATGGAATCACCTTCGTGAGAAGTTCAAACTAATAGAGATTAATACTCGTGCGATGTTGGTCGCGCCGCCATTAGATTATCTCACTCTAGCACACCTTACACTTCGGTCATATGCTGGTGTTATAAGGGGTTATGTAATGAGACCATAACTACCTTGTGTAATCATTTGATTTAAATAAAAATTGTGATTTATTCTTATGGTGAATTTTGTGAATTTTCAAATGTTCGGATAAATATAGTATTCATATTTTTAATGAATTTTAGAAAAAGGATATTTTAAAATATTTTTGAAAACCATAAATAATTAATTATGTGTAATGATTTTCAAAAAATGGTCTTCTGCAAATGTGTTCAGTAAGAAATCTGGAGTCTAGAAAGATCAACTTATTTTTTGATGAATAGTAAATTATGAATAGTGATTTTCCGCTTAGGATTAGTAATGTGACCAAATGGATTATTTATCTCACTTAAATAAAATATTAATATAATCTAGGCACCTTGATTAAGTAATGAGATTCAATAAAATAGGTAAATAATTGTTTCAGAAAATATTAGTCAAGTATTATATTTTTTGGGTGAATAATGTTTTTTTAATTAAAAATTAAATTAAAAATATTTAAAAAATTATTTTTATAAAATTGACTTTATTCTTGAACTCAGAACATCGATATTATGTTAAGGTAATGTTTTGGGGATTTTTATGAAAAAAATGAATTTTCGGTGAATTGTGTTTTTATTTAAAAATTTAATTAAAAATATTTAGAAATTTAATTATATAAAATGGAGTTTATTTTTGAATTGATATCATCGATATTTTGTTAAGATAAATTTTTTTGAGTCTTCTGAAAATGTTGAATTTATAGTGAATATTAAAAATACAGTTTTAGGGTTTCAGTATGTTTAATGACATCATGACTGCATCATGATGATGTCATGAGATATTTTAAGGGATGGAAGACTAAAGGGGATGAATCTTTTTATGAGGTGTCCCAAGTTTCCAATACCATGGGCAAGCCCATGGGTTTTTCAATACCACCAATGAGGTGTCCCTTGGCCATTAATGCCTTGTCCCCTCACTTTCCCTATAAATACCCAACCTCTACTCCTTTAGTTTTCACTCCCAACTCTCCCCCAATGATTCTATGGTCTCATGACCTCCCATAAAGTCCTCCAAAGGTGACCCCAGGCCCTCAAGCTCCTAACCTTTGAGTTTTAAGAGTTACGTTTTAAGGTAAGGGATCCTACCTCCCTCTTTCTTTCCAAGTACTCTCTTTTATGTTATCTCTTTTATGCTTCATGTTCTTATGTTGGAGGATGTTATTTTATATTAATCGTACTTTCCTTTTCATGTTTATATGATAATATACCCCATCTTTCTATCATTATTTCATTTTAAGAATTTTAATCTGGCGCCGTTAGGCTGTCGAATTGTTAAGGGATTATTTCACCTTTCTCGTTTCAAAGATCTACTTTCATGTCAAGTCTTTCATTTTTTCTCTTTATTAAGTTGGGTTATGATATCTATATCTATCATACTGATATTTTATGTTAATATGATGAGATATCCCACTTTATCTCTTAAATTTAGTATTTTAAATTTTTAAGTGGCATCGTTAGGCTGCCGAATTTTTAAGGGATTCGTTCACCCTTCTCGTTATGAAGATCTATTTTCTAGTCCAGTCTTTCATGTACCTTTTTATTATATTGGGGTATGGTCTCTATATATTTCATACTGATTTTTTTATGTTCATATGATGAGAGAATCTATTTTATATCATCAATTCAGTATTTTGATGTTTTAAGTAACGCCATTAGGCTGCAGAATTTTTATAAGAGAAATCTCATTTTTGTCTTCCTTCCATGTTTTTCATTTCATATGGTATGTCTTTAAAATATCATAAACATGTTCTTATATCCTTTATGTTCTGTCCCTATACTGTTTTTTGGATCATTTATGAGTGGGTGACCCATGTCCCCTCTCTTTTCAATGTTTTCTAAAACCCTATAACATAGCCGTTATGCTGCAGAATTTTCATCTCAAAATGTCTCTCTCTTTTTCTCAAATTCTATTGTTTTATTAAGTGAATACTGAAAGCTCTTTATTATAAAGGGTTATTCACATATATATCATATTTTTATATTTTAAATTCTGGGATGTACAAACATGAAACCCACTTTCCTTTTTCATGGGTTTAAAGAGACATAAAGATCACGTCTTTAAAGAAGTTTTTAAAATGTGATGACGATGAAATGAAACCCATTTCTTTTATGATATATTGGTTGTTTATGAAATTATTGAGGATGATTTATGTGGCTCACATGATAATAAAGGCAAATTTAAGGGTGCTCCCTGATAGTGCTCCAATGCATTGGGTAAAGACTTAATCTCTAGAGATGACGATTTTTAACAACACCTTGGTGAATAACCTTGGTAATTTTAAATCACACCTTGGGGATGGACCTTGGTGAAATGGAAATTTTTGTCTATGTTAAATGTTTTAGCCACATATTCAAGTTATTAAAGATGTTAATTTTTTTATGATATGCCTCATAAACTCTTTCTCATTCCTTAAAGTTATTTTTCATGACTATTGATGTATCTCAAGTTCTCATGTAAAATGTTTCCCTTAATGGGCCTTCTACTCACCCTTTCATTTGATGTATGTCACCAGGTTATGAGATGCAATAATGAACCTAGGATCAACATAAGGATAATCTTTCAATAGTTTATGAATAATGTTAAATGTTTTCATGTTTTATGTGCCGAGTTTCCATGACACTAATCTTTAAAGATCCTCGGTTTTGTAAAATGTAATGAATGTTTATGTTATAAAAAGTCGGGAGTCTATAGTTGGTATCAAAGGATGGTTTAGTTATTTGTGGAAATTAGGGCATGAAAAATTTAGGAAGAAACCTATAGAAATGATTAAATATAGTAAATATTCCTGGTATTTTGATGAGTATTGAGTAAGGGTTTGCCAAGAAAATACATCCCTGTCTGGATACGAGCAGGTAGAGGTGGATCTGGCATAGATGTACATAGCGGTAAAACCCAAAAATACCGCTTTTTGCTAGACTCGAACGGGAACTGGTACACGAAAATGTTCCTTGCTACAATCTTGGTTACGACACCCTCGAGGAATATGCTTTGGTAAATACATAAGCTTAGTATGAACCATTATTAAAGAAACTAAGATAAAATAAAATATAGATTCTGATAAGAATATATTATCATGGATAACTCAGATTGAAACCTAGGGGTTCACAAGTTAGGGTATACTTTCATTCTACAAGTTTATCCTTATATGATTAAAGATTCCTTTTAATGATTATTGGATAAGTATTTAAGCCCATAATAATACTTTCTTTTCTTAGTTAATGGAAGGAAATGGAAGAACATGTCCTAAAAAACAAGGTGATAGGAAATGTGACGATTACCCTATTAATATGACAGAGATGATGAGAGATCAAGTTGAACGTATTGTGATTATGCCAAACCAGCTATCAAAAATCATCATTAATAATTGGTACCTAGTTGAATGCCCAAATTCATCAAGGAAGAAGAAGACAAAGTCTCAAGGGTGTTCATCTGATAAAGTTGATATGGGAAAGAAGACCCAATTTCTTTTTTTGCAAAAACTATGGGAAGAGGCACAAAGGAGAATGTCACAAAGGAACCAGCAGATGTTTTTAGTGTGGAAAAATGGGGAATAAAGTAGCCATTTACTTTAAAAAGTGGATAATGTGATGAATGGAGATAAGGTTCAATCTAATGTACCATATACTATTAAATGTGGTAAATGTGGAGAAGTTGGACATTATCCAAGGCAATGCTCTCTAGGAAGGGATGAGAAGCATGATGAGCATCAACAATCTTCAAGGACAAGGGAACAATGAAACTCCTATGTTGAGATGGCTCATGATGACTAAATTACATGAAACTTCTTCACAATAATTGTCTTTGTCATGTTTTATTATAGTTCGTGCTCCATGAGCATATCTTTAATGTTTTCTATGAACATTGAGTCACTACCTAAGATGGTATTATATCATTAAGGAAAAAATCTTTTGTTATGTTCCACATATTGATGTAGTGAATCTATTCTTCTTAAAAAAGGTGATTAGGGGATTAAAAGATGATTATTGTTTTGGAAGATGTTCACTATTTTGGGAACCCTATATGATCAAGGTAAATAGATTACTACTATATTTTATTTGAAAATGAAATGTTGACTTATATTTTGAAGAATCGTTGAATTAAAGGCGAACTTATTTTAATTTTGGTTACTTATGGAAATGATTAACCTATTATGGGGAAAATGTGTTTAGGTTAGTTACTTTTGTTATCAGTTGTTAGGAGTGGTTGATGTTGTTTGGATATGAACGATAAAGTTTATCCTGGGAGACTATGTTATCAAATCCTTCTTGTATTTGGGTTTCAATCTTAGTTTGGTTTATTTTGAGGAATTTTAAGGACAGTTATTTATGAAATGGTCTATGATGAACTCTGGGTAGTACCATGGAATTTTGAGGATTTAAAGTAGTTTCCCTTCCTATGGGGTTTTTTCTTTTTGATGAATTGTTTTATCTTACCCTTTCTATTTGGGAATAAATGTTTAAAGATAGAAAAAATAGATAGTTAGTCTTTTATGGATTATGTGATTCTATAGTAGATGATTCTTGTGCTTTTATGAGAATAAGTAGTTTTTAATGCTCATCGTTTGGAGAAAATATTAGTCTTGGTAGAAACTTATTAAAGTATGAAACTCTACTTTATGTTTAGTATGTTTCCTTGTGTTTTTATTCTACGTAGTAAATTAATTCCTCAATATTATGAAAATGAACGTAAAATAGAAACATTGTTGGTTTTCATTTCCTACTGGGTTGTAACACCCCGAGCTTCCATGATACGCTTCTCATTCAATAATGCAATAGCTTGAATTGTACGCAACTTCGAGTTCTAAAACACCGCGACTAATCAAAGTAGCCGTTATGAATAGTAATAACCACCTTTTAAAATTATAGAAATTTTATATTTCAAAATGGACTTCATTTTTGTATTCGTAATATCGAAATTAGCCTATGTTGAATTTTTGGTATTTTTCTGAGAACTTCTAATTTTTTTGAATAGTGAAAATTACTTAGAAACAACTTTTTTAATCAAAATAATTTATAGTGATAAGTTATACTACTGAGAGGTTTTAAAGTATAATTAGAATATATTTTTACCATTTTATCCAATGGTGGTCATTATAATTAATTTAACATTGAAATTTGACATAAACAATTGCCAATCTTTTGATATAAATTGTTTCTTAAAAACACGCTATTTGTTGTGACAGTGGGAATTAGTTATAAAATTAATTAATGCAACTTATATGTTTGTAATTATTTAAAATAGACATCATTTTTGAATTCGGAATATCAATTATAGCTTAGGGTGAAATTTTGGCCTTGTTCTGAAAAACTTCAATTTTTGATGAATAGTGAAACCACTAAGTGGTAGTTAAATAAATGATTTTTCGTTTAAATGAAATATTACCACTTCTGTGATTTGATTTTAAAAAATCCGACATACATGGTTGTCATTAAGAAGTAAAATGTGGTTCAATGAGATTAAAATAATTTTTTGGTGAATAGTAACTTTTAAGTTCTTAATCGCGATTAGAGGTAATTAGTGTAGTTTAAGGTAAAAACAATGTTTTAATAATATGATATGAGCTTGACACTTGTCCTACTCCTATTGGATGAGTCATGGCCGACCAAGACAACCCATGGGTCAACATGGGGACCCCATGGAGCCACTTTAGTTGGAAAATGACATTAATATATATTTATTTAATGTTAAAATTAAATTGACACAAACAAGAGTTGTTTTACTAAAACAGTTTTTAAGTGGGGTTACACAAGTCCAAATTTTGACTATAAATATTCATTAGAAAGAAAAAAATATTTCCTACATCATAGTATTTTGTTTAAAATTTTTTGACATTAAATAAAATAAATTATTTATGACATCATTATGATGCAGTGATGACCTCATTATTTAACGATTTAAATAAAATGAGAAGATAATGAACAATCCAAGTCTTAAACTTGTCCAAAGCCTATTTGATGAGGCTATTTCGAACCCTTATCACCTTATCCTAGAATTATACAAGTGTGGGACCTTTAGAATCCGAAAAGAATTGTATAATAGAATAACATTTCATTACATTCCAAAAGAGCCCCTCCTCTCCAATTATAAAAGGCCCCCACCTCTCCCACCTCATTTACACTTTCAAGCCATTTGGATCGGCCAAACTCTGCCAAAATACTCTCTCCACATCCCTCCCTTACTCCTAGAAGCCTCACTTTGGGCAGAACTCTTCCCAAGGAAGCCTTTGGCTCAAATCAAAAAGAGTTACCCAATTTTGAGGTAATGTCTTCTCTAATGTTGTTTTGTTTTATTTTTCTTCTCCAACCCCCTAAAATCTTTTCATTCCTTTCTTTTGTAACAACAACAGTATCTAAAATATACTAGTATGTTGTTATGATAAGTATTTGGTTTACACTTACACACACCTTCGTCTAATGGTTAAAGAACATACGGTTTCTGTAGATGGCGAATTTCTGCCTCACGAAACGATGATTGTTCAACACTCATATAACACCTTCAGAGGTGGCCATTAAGATGTCACTATTTTTATATATGATTTAGAATATGTTTATGTTTTACTTATGCTTCTGTATTTCTCATTTATGGCATACTTTATGATTTCCATTATGGGTAAAACGCGATAATTTCATTTTAGGGAGTGCGGACTACCGCCCCCTCAAAGTGATTTGAATCGTTAATGCCATATGTGGGATGTATAAAGGATGGAGTAAATGGTATTATAAACTATATTATACTGGAACTATATTATACCTTTATATAATTATGATTTCATTCCATTAAATATGAAATAGAAATGAAAGTAGCGTTCATGCGTACGTACGGCTTACCGTCTCCATGAACGGTGCATTTCATTTCTTACCCCTAAATGTTACGTGACATTATGAATGAATGTATATACTGTATATATATGATATATATGATATCTACATCATGAATATAATTCTGGATATAATGGATATTTCACCACATGAACAACTTGTAATTATAAGAAGTTTATTTTTGACTCAAGTACCAAAGATCGACATAACGACCGTTATTAACTTAAATAATTAAATAATGTTCATAACATGGTAATAAGTGATATAAATGGAATAATGAACATTAAAAAGGTTCTTAAGTAAATAGAAATTAACTCTAGTGTATTATTCCGGAGGTTAAATAACGGTCGAGTCAAGTCAGACACGAGGTAAGGGAACTTCTTAACCCAATTTCTATTCTATGGGTTAATCTCCTACTTTCAAATTATGTCATGATATTATTATGTCCTATCTTGTATTTTTACATTATTTATGTGTACTTATAGTGAATACACATAATAGATCTATTTTATTTTAAAAATGATCTTTGTAAGGACTTCGTCTCAACCTCCTTTCATTGAGGCATATTTCGTTTTATACACAACTTTCTTTTATACGGTGTATAAACCCCTTTGACTTTTACGTTTATTCAAAAGGTTTTCTTTTATAATTATGTGATTTTTAAATGATTTCAAAAAAGTGATATTTCTCTCCAATATATGAAAATCCAGTGAAAATGTATACGTATTTAACGCAAGCTTAAAAATGTTTCAGAAAACCCGACTCTCGAGTGTGGTAGACAGGAAGGGATTGGGGGTGGACCCATCATGGCCTATAATTAGTCGAGCAGTCTCAGAATTAGTTATTTTTTTCAGAAGCTTGCTTAATGTTTTCATAAAAACACTGGAGTATATTTGAGCAATTTTAAATGTAAGTATCTTCTAAAAAAATGCATCGGTAGGTCTCATGAGACAACTAGACATGGAATTGGCTGAGGCCCTTTCCCAATTTGATTTATGGTTTTGGCCGAGGCCTTAATCATTTTAGACGTCTTGGCCGAGGCCTTGACAAAATGTTTCAGAATGTCTGGCATTATACATTCCATCATTATGAAAGTGGTTATTGATATTTCATGTGATTATTCGACCAGTAGAATATCCATGTGAAGAAGTAAATGGCATTATCTCATTTTACTTTTGCCATATTATGTTGAAGTTAAAGTTTAAAAGGCTTTTGTTTTAGTTATACATTGCCTTAAATATTAATGTTTATTTATGAAAGCTTCAGCTATATTGTTAACCTTACTGAGCATCTGAGCTCACCCCTTTCAATGTTTTAATATTTTTCCAGGATGTGAAGACGTATTTTATGAATGACCTATAGGGGTAGTCAGAAAGGGATATGATTGTGGACTATGAAGACCATGTTATTGTAGTTTGTTTACTTTTTGATGTAATGAAAGACTTATGAATGTATCTAGTGTTTCCAAGGCTACTAAACTAATCGATCTTTCGAGACTTGATATTTTGTGATCATGCCAATGTTACGAAGTAATGCACCGGCTCTGGGTAGCTGGGGTCGGGGCGTTACAGTTGGTATCAAAGGCAGTTTAGTACTAACCTTGGAAGCTATATTTAGATAAACTCTGATTAGAGAACATTGCCCAAAGATAGACTTTGACGATTAGTATAGAAGAACTTCCTAAAATTTTGTTATTATAGATATGTTATGAGTTTTCCGAGCAATACATCCCTGTCGGGATACGAGCAGGTAGAGGCGGCTCTGGCATAGATGTACCTAGGGGTAGAACTCGAAAACACCGCTTTGAGCTAGACTCAAACAGGAACTGGTGCACGACAACGGGCCTTGCTGCACTCTTGGTTACGACACTCCCGAGGGATATGCTTAGGATAATTCTCATTTTATTTACAAACCACTATGAAGGGTTATGAGTATATACTTCCTCAAAGAAAACATTTCTTTTTATGATTATGGATTATATCCATAAATAGTTCAATTTATGTAAAGTGTTTAACAAGTATGGAATTATGTATTTTGATTCATAAACTAATCTAGTTTATGCCATTGTTTAGAAATGGCGCCTAGTGGAAGGAATGGAAACCGTATCAATGCACGAACTCCGTGTAGGGATTGCCCTCTTTCTCAAGATAATTATTGTGGATCTGGAGATACAACTGGTGTTGATCAACTTATTACCATACTGGGACAACTCACTCAGGTTATGAATAATAACCTTACTCGTATGGAGCACCCTGATCCGCAACGTGGAGGATCAATGCTAGACCGTTTCATGAGGCAACAACCACCAACCTTCAATGGGAGGACAAATCCTATAGTAGCTGAGCAATGGATAAATTCTTTAGAGAAAATATTCCATGCCTTGGGGAGTAGTGAAAGGGAGAAGGTTGTTATGGCAGTTTACCGCCTCACTGGAGATGCCGATCAGTGGTGGTCGCTGATTCAAAACACAAAGGAAGATGATGACGTATCGAATATGGAATAGAGGGAGTTCAAAGATCTTTTCTTAGAAAAATACTTTCCTCGTGACCATCGAGCAGATATGGAAAGGCAATTTCTAAGTTTGAGGCAGAAGGAGGATGAGAATGTCGCAAAGTATAAGGCTAACTTTACAAGGTTAGCGAGGCATGCTTCCGATTATATACGTAACCCAAGGAGTAAGATTGATCATTTCTTTGATGGGTTAAAACCTTTTCTCTGTCGAGCTTTAGTATCACAATCCTTCTCATCATACGAGGATATTGTCTCATGTGCTATCAAGACAGAAAAAGAATTCTCTAAGTCTTATGACAACAAAGTAAAGAAAGAGAAGAAGAGAATGGTGGAACAAGAGACAGATAAAGTGAAAAAGGGAAAGAAGGATTTTTCATTATGTGATAATTGTGGGAAAAATCACCCTGGTACTTGCCTAAAAGGAATGGGAGTTTGTTATAAATGTGGAGGAAAGGGTCACCAGGCTCATGATTGCAAGGGAAAGAAAGAGGCTATCAAAGTTGAATGCTACAATTGTAGAGAAATGGGTCATTATGCAAATGAATGTCCTAAGCGTCAGGGAAACTTACCTCAGAAAAGGCCAAGGGATCAAGGACAATCTTATGTTGTTACTACAGTTGAAGCAGAATAACTAATGTATTGGTTCTTTTGGACTCATGGATTATATTCTGGTTATTAGAATAATGTGATATATATATAAGGATTGTACTGCAGTACTTGTTGATTTCAGTAAGGTATTAATATGATTAAGGTAATCATATTTTTATTATGTGACAAAAAGAGAAACTTTAATTTGTTTGGGGATTCTGATAAATTGATTTTGGAATTAAGAGACCTTTTAGAGAAAGTCTGGACAGAGGTATTTTGGATAACTATAAAGGTTGGGGTGGATTAAGTTGATCTTTGGATAGTATTGTTTAAGGTTAAAAAATTTATGAAAATTATTTTTGGAATATTATAATACTATAGTTTTAGGAAAAGGACAACCTGCAGGGTGGGGCATAACCCGTCGCGTCGGACAAAGCTGCAGGAATCGAACCCACAATCATAGTGCGACAGGCCTTTATTTCCTACCACTAGCCTACATGAAGTCCCTGGTTATTACAAAATAATTTTACTAATCTAAATGGTATGTGTTAACATTTGGAACCTTATACAATTAGGATAAGTATAGTATTTTTGAGTTCTATTATCTTTTTGAGTGAAAGATGAGTTGAAGGTTGAAACTCTAATTGTCAAGCATAAATACCTATCTCTTATTCAATGAATAAATTAATTCTTAAACTTTAGTAAAGAGATATTAAAACAAAAAAAAAAGTGTTATCCTAATACCTTATGTCTTGTTGAACTGATTATATTTTAAATCAACATAGATTGAAGGCTTTGAGGCCCTCAATTTGACAGTTGATTATAATTGATGACCTCAATCACTCCCTACAAATATTTATGTTTTTCCTCCAATTATATGTCTCTAATTGCCACCAATGTTCTCCTAATCGAGATCATAATTGGGTGGTGAATTTTTCATTTCCCTTTCCCTCTTATTAAGGCTAAATTTTATTAACCTTATTTCCGATGTGGGTTTTCCACAAAGGTATTCTCTATTTTCCAAGAAAAATTTCAAATTGCGAGGACACAATTTATTGAAGGAGGGGAGAATGTAACACCCCGAGCTTCCATGATACGCATCTCATTCAATAATGTAATAGCTTGCATTGTACGCAACTTCGAGTTCTAAAACACCGCGACTAATCAAAGTAGCCGTTATGAATAGTAATAACCACCTTTTAAAATTATAGAAATATTATATTTCAAAATGGACTTCATTTTTGTATTCGTAATATCGAAATTAGCCTATGTTGAATTTTTGGTATTTTTCTTAGAACTTCTAATTTTTTTGAATAGTGAAAATTACTTAGAAACAACTTTTTTAATCAAAATAATTTATAGTGATAAGTTATACTACTGAGAGGTTTTAAAGTATAATTAGAATATATTTTTACCAATTTATCCAATGGTGGTCATTAGAATTAATTTAACATTGAAATTTGACATAAACAATTGCCAATCTTTTGATATAAATTGTTTCTTAAAAACACGCTATTTGTTGTGACAGCGGGAATTAGTTATAAAATTAATTTATGCAACTTATATGTTTGTAATTATGTAAAATAGACATCATTTTTGAATTCGGAATATCAATTATAGCTTAGGGTGAAATTTTGGCATTGTTCTGAAAAACTTCAATTTTTGATGAATAGTGAAACCACTAATTGGTAGTTAAATAACTGATTTTTGGTTTAAATGAAATATTACCACTTCTGTGATTTGATTTTCAAAAATCCGACATACATGGTTGTCATTAAGAAGTAAAATGTGGTTCAATGAGATTAAAATAATTTTTTGGTGAACAGTAACTTTTAAGTTCTTAATCGCGATTAGAGGTAATTAGTGTAGTTTAAGGTAAAAACAATGTTTTAATAATATGATATGAGCTTGACACTTGTCCTAATCCTATTGGATGAGTCATGGCCGACCAATAAAACCCATGGGTCAACTTGGGGACCCCATGGAGCCACTTTAGTTGGAAAATGACATTAATATATATTTATTTAATGTTAAAATTAAATTGACACAAACAAGAGTTGTTTTACTAAAACAGTTTTTAAGTGGGGATACACATGTCCAATTTTTGACTATAAATATTCATTAGAAAGCTAAAAATATTTCCTACATCATAGTATTTATTTATAATTTTTGGACATTAAATAAATTAAATTATTTATGACATCATTATGATGCAGTGATGACATCATTATTTAATGATTTAAATAAAATGAGAAGATAATGTAAAATCCAAGGCTTACACTTGTCCAAAGCCTATTGGATGAGGAGATTTAGAACCCTTATCACCTTATCCTAGAATTATACAAGTGTGGGACCTTTAGAATCCGAAAATCATTGTATAATAGAATAACATTGCATTACTTTCCAAAAGAGCCCCTCCTCTCCACTTATAAAGGCCCCCACCTCTCCCACCTCATTTACACTTTCAAGCCATTTGGATCAGCCAAAATCTTCCAAAATACTCTCTCCACTTCCCTCCCTTACTCCTAGAAGCCTCACTTTGGGCAGAACTCTTCCCATGGAAGCCTTTGGCTCAATTCAAAAAGAGTTACCCGATTTTGAGCTAATGTCTTCTCTAATGTTGTTTTGTTTTATTTTTCTTCTCCAACCCCCTAAACTCTTTTCATTCCTTTCTTTTGTAACAACAACAGTATCTAAAATATACTAGGATGTTGTTATGATAAGGATTTGGTTTACACTTACACACACCTTCGTCTAATGGTTAAAGAACATACGGTTTCTGTGGATGGCGAATTTCTGCCTCACGAAACGATGATTGTTCAACACTCATATAACACCTTCAAAGGTGGCCATTAAGATGTCACTATTTTTATATATGATTTATAATATGTTTATGTTTTACTTATGCTTCTGTATTTCTCATTTATGGCATACTTTATGATTTCCATTATGGGTAAAACGCGATAATTTCATTTTAGGAAGTGCGGACTACCACCCCCTCAAAGTGATTTGAATCGTTAATGCCATATGTTGGATGTATAAAGGATTGAGTATATGGTATTATACACTATATTATACTGGAACTATATTATATCTTTATATAATTATGATTTCATTCCATTAAATATGAAATAGAAATGAAAGTAGCGTTCATGCGTACGTACGGCTTACCGTCTCCATGAACGGTGCATTTCATTTCATACCCCTAAATGTTACGTGACATTATGAATGAATGTATATACTGTATATATATGATATATATGATATCTACATCATGAATATAATTCTGGATATAATGGATATTTCACCACATGAACAACTTGTAATTATAAGAATTTTATTTTTGACTCAAGTACCAAAGATCGACATAACGACCGTTATTAACTTAAATAATTAAATAATGTTCATAACATGGTAATAAGTGATATAAATGGAATAATGAACATTAAAAAGGTTCTTAAGTAAATAGAAATTAACTCTAGTTTATTATTCAGGAGGTTAAATAACGGTCGAGTCAAGTCAGACACGAGGTAAGGGAACTTCTTAACCAAATTTCTATTCTATGGGTTAATCTCCTACTTTCAAATTATGTCATGATATTATTATGTCCTATCTTGTATTTTTAAATTATTTATGTGTACTTATAGTGAATACACATAATAGATCTATTTTATTTTAAAAATGATCTTTGAAAGGACTTCGTCTCAATCTCCTTTCATTGAGGCATATTTCGTTTTATACACAACTTTCTTTTATACGGTCTATAAACCCCTTTGACTTTTACGTTTATTCAAAAGGTTTTCTTTTATAATTATGTGATTTTTAAATGATTTCAAAAAAGTGATATTTCTCTACAATATATGAAAATCTAGTGAAAATGTATACGTACTTAACGCAAGCTTAAAAATGTTTCAGAAAACCCGACTCTCGAGTGTGGTAGACAGGAAGGGATTGGGCGTGGACCCATCATGGCCTGTAATTAGTCGAGCAGTATCAGAATTAGTTATTTTGTTTTCAGAAGCTTTCTTAATGTTTTCATAAAAACACTGGAGTATATTTGAGCAATTTTAAATGTAAGTATCTTCTAAAAAAATGCATCGGTAGGTCTCATGAGACAACTAGACGTGGAATTGGCCGAGGACCTTTCCCAATTTGATTTATGGTTTTGGCCGAGGCCTTAATCATTTTAGACGTCTTGGCCGAGGCCTTGACAAAATGTTTCAGAATGTCTGGCATTATACATTCCATCATTATGAAAGTGGTTATTGATATTGTATGTGATTATTCGACCAGTAGAATATCCATGTGAAGAAGTAAATGGCATTATCTCATTTTACTTTTGCCATATTATGTTGAAGTTCAAGTTTAAAAGGCTTTTGTTTTAGTTATACATTGCCTTAAATGTTAATGTTTATTTATGAAAGCTTCCGCTATATTGTTAATCTTACTTAGCATCTGAGCTCACCCCTTTCAATGTTTTAATATTTTTCCAGGATGTGAAGAAGTATTTTATGAATGACCTATAGGGGTAGTCAGAAAGGGATATGATTGTGGACTATGAAGACCATGTTATTGTAGTTTGTTTACTTTTTGATGTAATGAAAGACTTATGAATGTATCTAGTGTTTCCAAGGCTACTAAACTAATCGGTCTTTCGAGACTTGATCTTTTGCGATCATGCCAATGTTACGAAGTAATGCACCGGCTCTGGGTAGCTGGGGTCGGGGCGTTACATGGGTAATCAAATAACATTTACACACATCATAAGTTTGTGATTTTCTTGGGGTTAACTTTCTCTTAATTATGCTTTCTATCACTCTCTCTCAGAACATTATCCTTTGTTTTCTCCTCCATATCCATGTTTTCCTACATGGAATACTAGTATGGGTTAACTTGGGTGACCTTTTTAATTCCCTTTTTTTCTTTTAATGTAATAGTTTTACTGACTCTTTTTCCGATGTGGGACTTTTAATGAAATTTCCAAAACTAATTTTAAAAATTGTGAGGACACACTTTCTTAAGGGGGGAAGAATGTAACGACCCAAAATTTTGAACAAATATTGTTTCCTAATTTTTTTGTGTTATGTTGTTTTATACTCAACAAAACTGTTTCATTTGATAACATGAGTATAATTAAAATGAGACTGTTGGGTTTTGACTATTATATGACCGTTAGTCAGTATGACCTTTGGAAACTAAATGTTGTGATTATTGTCTCTAAATACATGTCATCTTTGTTAATTAATAAGGAAATAAGATTTTAAGGCCTCATCCAGTAGTCTCTAGACCAAACCCAAGCCGAACTTCATCGGGTGATGCTATAACAGAATCGCTTTCGCGAGAAGGTCAAAGTAAAAGAGATTACTACTCGTGCGATGTTGGCCAAGCCGCCCTCAGATTCTCTCATCCAAGCACACCTTACTCTTAGGTCATATGATGGTGTTATAAGTGGTTATGTAATGAGACCATAACTACCTTGTGTAATCCTTTAATTTAAATAAAAAATTTGATTTATTCTTAGGGTGGTGTTTGTGAATTTTCAGATGTTCGGATAAATATAGTATGCATATTTTTAATGATTTCTAGAAAAGGGATATTTTAAAATATTTTTGTAAACCATAAAGAATTAATGATGTGTAATGATTTTCAAAAAATGGTCTTCTGCAAATGTATTCAGTAAGAAATTTGGAGTCTAATAAGATCAAGTTATTTTTTAATGAATAGAAAATTATAAATAGTGATTTTACGCTTGGATTTGTAATATGACCAAATGGATTAGTAATATCACTTAACGAAAGTATTAATATAATATAGGCACCTTGATTGAGTAATGAGATTCAATAAAATAGGTAAATAACTGTTTCAGGAATTATAAGCCAAGTATTAGATATTTCAGGTGAATAGTGTTTTTTTAAATTAAAAAATAAAATTAATAATATTTATAAAATTATTTTTATAAAATGGTATTTATTTTTTAACTCAGAACATTGATATTATGTTAAGGTAATTTTTGGGGATTTTTTGAAAAAATGAATTTTTGGTGAATAGTGTTTTTATTTAAAAATTAAATTTAAGATATATAGAAATTTATTTTTTTAGAATAAAGTTTTTATTTGAATTCATAGCATTGATATTATGTTAAGATAAATTTTTGGGAGTCTTCTGAAAAAATTGAATTTTCAGTGAATAGTAAAAATACAGTTTTAGGGTTTCGGTATGTTTAATGACATCATGACTGCATTATGATGATGTCAAGAGATATTTTAAGGGATTTCCGACTGAAGGGGATGAATTTTTGTATGAGGTGTCCCAAGTGTCCAATACCATGGGAAAATACCGTGGGCAAGCCCATTGTTTTGCCAATACCACAAATGAGGTGTCCCTTGGCCATTAATGCCTTGTCCCCTCACTTTCCCCATAAATACCAAACCTTTCCTTCTTTAGTTTTTACTCCCAACTCTCCCCCAATGAATCTCTGGTCTCATTACCTCTCAAGAAGTCCTCCCAAGGTACCCCCAAGCCCTCAAGCTCCCAACCATTGAGTTTTAAGAGTTGCGTCTTAAGGTAAGGGATCCTACCTCCCTCTTTCTTTCCAAGTACTCTCTTTTATGTCATATATTTTATGGTCCATGTTCTTATGTTGGAGGATGTTATTTTATATTAATCCTACTGTCCTTTTCATGTTAATATGACAAGAGACCCCCTATTTCTCTAATTATTTCATTTTAAGAATGTTAATGTTTCATCGTTAGGCTGCCAAATATTTTAGGGATTTTTTCACCCTTCTCGTTTTCAAGATCTACTTTCATGTCAAGGCTTTCGTGTCCCTTTTTATTATTCTGGGGTATGATCCTTATATAAATCATACAGATCATTTATATTAATATGATGAGATACCCCATTTGATCTTTTCAATTCAGTATTTTGAATTTTTATGTGGCGTAATTAGGCTGCTGAATTTTTAAGGGATTCTTTCACCCTTCTCGTTCTCAAGTTCTATTTTCATGTCAAGTCTTTCATGTACCTTTTTATTATGTTAGGTTATGATATCTATATCTACCATACTGATTTATTATGTTCATATGATTATAGACCATATTTGATCTCTTCAATTCAGTATTTTGATGTTTTAAGTAACGCCGATAGGCTGCAGAATTTTCATAAGAGAAATTTCATTTTTGTCTTCCTTCCATGTTTTTCATTTCATATGGTATGTCTTTCAAATTTCATTAACATGTTCTTATATAACTTATTTTATGTCCCTATACTATTTTATGGATCATTTATGAGTGGGTGACCCATGTCCCCTCTCTTTTCAATGTTTTCTAAAACCTTGTAACATAGCCGTTATGCTGCAAAATTTTCGTCTCAAAATATCGCTCTATTTTTCTCAAATTATTTTATTTTCTTAAGTGAATACTCAAAGATATTTCTTAAAAAGGGTTAATCACATATATATCAAAATTTTCTATTTTATATTTTAGTATTTTCATACACGAAACCCGCTTTCCTTTTTCGTTGGTTTAAAGTGACATAAAGATCACGTCTTTAAAGCAGTTTTTAAAATGTGATGACTATAAAATAAAACCCATTTCATTAATTCTATATGGGTTTTTTATGAAATGATTGATGATGATATATGTGGATCACATGATAATAAAGGAAAATTTAAGGGTGCGCCCTGATAGCGCTCCAATGCATTGGGTAAAGACTTAATCTCTAGAGATGCCCATTTTTAACGACTTCTTGGGGAATAACCTTGGTAATATTTAATGACACCTTGGGGATGGACCTTGGTGAAATGGAAATTATTGTCTATGTTAAATGTTTTAGCCACATCATCAGGTTATGAAACATGTTTTTTTTATTATATTCCTCGTGAACTCTTTCTCCTTCCTTAAAGTTATTTTTCATGACTTTTGATGTATCTCAAGTTCTCATGTAAAATGTTTCCCATTCTATGCCTTCTGCTCACCCATTATTTTGATGTATGTCACCAGGTTATGAGATGCAGTATTGAACCTAGGATGAACATAAAAATAATCCTTTCATGTTTTTATGAAGAATGTTTTATGTTTTCATGTTTTAAGTTCCTGGTTTCCAAGACACTAAACCTTAAAGATCCTCAGTTTGGTAAAATGTAATGAAAGTTAAGGTTATAAAAACACGGGATTCTATAAGGCATGCCTGAATGATTCCATGGGTATGAGAGACTATTTTTCGATCCATCCCATCACCATACTTCTAGATCTCATGGTTAGAAACCTACTGCCACTCGCCTTCACTATCGCTACTGCTGTCCGACTTTATAAAGACACCTGCCACTTGTGCCATAGTTGGGCCTTGCATGACTATGTTGTTATCGACTTGGTCTTAAATACAGTCTTTGAACACATATCACTGCTTGAGGGTGTGCCCCAGAATCCATTGATAGGGGCAGTAGTTGGGGTGATCAGTGAGATTCGCCTCCTCCATCCATATGCACTCAGGGAACCGCACAATCCCCTACTCTAAGGCGCTACGGAAGTGACCAGGGACCTGATTCTTGTTGAATGAGTAAGTCTAGTTTCTCCTATCTGAAAAGGGGGGTCTTGGAGCCTGGCCATGGCGAGGAACTAGAGGGGCCTGTCGAGGAGTTGGACACTAATTTTACAACCTAGGCGGTGGTGGAGGATTCTGTAGAGGTGCTTTCCAATTTTGAGGCGGATGCTGCTGAGCCAGAGGCTATGGCTGAGGTGAAGGGCCTATGCGAGGCTACTGTGATGGTGACATTGTTAGCAATTCTAGTTGCCAGGAGGATTCTATTTGGGACACCATGGCGGGCTCGGCTCTGGCCGCCCACCATCCTGGAATTACAGGGGGCAACGAGCATGCCTTTCTGGCCTGTTGCAGGGCTTCCTCCCGGCGTTGGGCCTTAACGGTGAAGTCTCATAATTCTCCAGGGTAGTTTTGGGTGATTAGGGAGGGATCTAGTTCCATCCTGACATTTCCTACACACATCTTCAATAATTTATCCTAAGCCAGTGGAATTTCAAGGGAGTATGTGACCCACTTCCACTAGGGGATAAACTCCGTGACTCACTCATTAGTCCTTTGAATTCACTTGAAGAGATCAGTGATGATCATTTTCTGGGTGGTAGAGCACAACTGGTAGAGGAATTTCCGGTGAAGGTCCTCCCAGGTGGTTACATATGAAATGGGGAGATGGCTGTACCAGACGAATACCGACCCCTCCAATTTCTAATAAAAGCAGTGGAGCTTCGCAGCCTTCTGTTGTGCCAGATTCCCAAACATGGGCCCACACCTTTATTTGAAGTGGGCCAGGTGCTTCGGTGGGTCCCCCATCCTGTTAAAGGGGGAGAACATGGGATTCCTGAAACCTAGAGGTGCCGTCATATCATCTACCCATGGCGGGTATGTCTTACCATCAGGTGAGATTGCCACCTATGGTTTTTCCAATGCCTAAAGGTGGGCTATGATTGCCTCCATTAAATCATCTGGTTGGGGAGTCCCTATCTTGACGAGGATCCCTAACTATGAGTGTGTTCCTGGCTTCGTCAACACGGTAACCAGGCCTTGCGTCTCATGGAGCGGCTAGTGGAGTGACATGCGGGGTGGCTGGGGGAGCTAGGGTTGGATTCTTATGATTGTTGTGCCGTTCAGGTGTGTTTGGAGAGACATATCATTCCCTTGTTCCATAAGCTCTGGCTTCAGCTCTGTCTATGGGAGCAGCATGATCAGGGTTGCCTATGGGTGGCTCGCCGAGAGGGAATTTGTTTCTACCCCTGCTATACTGGCCTAGGATCTCCATAGTCAGGTCGTCGCTCTACAGCGCTTTTTGCCAATAGTTCATTTAACAACCTCTTCTGATCAGAAATTTTTTGGTGCAACGTTGGCTTCTCGGGGTCCTCCTCCATCTTCTACACTGAGGCGGATGGGTCGGACATTTCGACAGCTCTGACATGCTCTTTTCCTTTACCGGAATTCCGGTAGAGTACCAATGCCTCGGTGTGCGTAGGGATACCTAATAGGTTCCTCTGCATACATGTAATCCTCCCTGATGGGTCCAACTGTGCTGGAATGCCCTCAGTGGTTAATTCCCCATCGAGAAGCTCTATATCGTCCTCGTTGTCCACTATATCAGCTATGTTGACCGCGATCCTTCCCAGGGGCATGTCTTCGAGGTCGCCCAGTAGGTCAGGGTGCATCCAGATAGGACTGAAGTGGCGGGAAACATACTTCCCCCAGCCATGTATTTTCACATTGGGGGTAGCCTCCTTGATAATTTTGCTGAGTATATTGATACTCAGAACACATTGTTGTTGGAGGGTCATGCAGTGACTTAATGACTCAGGGCACGGGGCCACAGGGAGTGCCTCCAACTCGACCTGACGATATTTCTCATTGATGTCTTCGAAATGCACTTGGATCTTTGGATAGACCACACGCTTATAAAAAATACTGCAATGTGTCTCCCATATGGTGTAGCAGAAACAATCAACTTCCTCTGGGGTGAGGGATTCTGATATGTGGAAATTTGGTGCTACCACGAGCCAGAACTTCTCAGGGAAGTGGTATGCTATGAGGATCTTCCCGAAGCTCCTTGGCTTAGATTCCAAGTCCAGCCCTTCATTACCCCACTCATAAACTAGGGGTGGCTGAGGAACTGGAAGTTGTACTGAAGTAGACTTCTGGGATGGAAGGTAGACTAGGGGAGAGTACGACAATCGGGCTGACTGGACACCTATTCTCAGGTTGTTCTCCGAAGAGTGTAGCGACCTGGCCGCTACGTCGTGATAAGACGGGTTGATGACTGTTGTTCCAGTTTCAGGGGCTAGGGCTACTGGTGATAGCTTGCAAAGTAGATCGCCCGCCATTGGTCCCTAGAATAGTTCTTTGTGATCTCTTGTTGAGGTAGACAGCGCCTCTGGTGACAATGGTAGTGATTTCATGACCGTAACTTGCGGGGTTGCAAGATTTTCATCCTCTTGGATATACCTGCGGAGGTAGGCAGGAATCCGATGGACCTCACATTTCGGGAGCACCCGGATAATGTGCCTCTTCCCAGCCCCAGCCCTTGACTTGGATGAGCGAGGGGAGGGTTCCCGAGCTGAGTCGTAGTCCACATCAAAATCTGAGAAGCAGACCGGTTTGATCTCCATCCATACCTTCCCAGAATTCTTCTTATGGTGGTGACGACCCACCTTCCTACTCCTGGGTGGCTTCTCGGGACAGAGCTGACTTCTTACATAGGGTCCTTTGGCCGTGCTAGTGATGGGGTGGAGAGGGTTTCCACATGAGAAAGCCAGGGTGCAAGGATCACTAGGACATATGTCAAAGGGGACATGGGGAGGACCTCTATGTATAGCACTAGAGTGGGAAAGTCCTCTGCTGGGACTAGCAGGAGCATGGGGAGGACCTCCGTGCTGGGTGTGGGTGGATCGAGACTGACCATCACCCCTATGGTTGTCGAGGTGAGGAGGTCCTTAACTAGCTAATGAAAGGATATGGGGGGGGGGTCCCCATGAAGAAGAGATACTGGATGTGCAATGTCTCTTCACCAGTGGTCCGGGGTAGGAGGAACGACTCCGTACCCAGTGTAATGGGCACAATAGAGGCTTTTGTACCATATGGCACCGTCATGGAGAAGGCCCTCACATAGATTTTGGGTGGAACAGGGTGTACCTTCATGCCAAGCCTCGATTTGGGGAAGGCCCACACTTTCCGTGGTAGTGGTACGAGGATGAACTCCATACTGGGTGGCATCATTGCGGGTTCGTTCGTGGAGGTTGCTACTTGTGCCAACAACCAAGAGAGTCAACTAGCCTACCCGTGGGGTGGTTGGGGCCTCGATCATGGTTGGGAGTATAAATACCCCTTCTCAGTGTATGCAGGGAACCGATGATGTGCGTCGGCGGTGGCTCGGGCCACAGTAGCCGTCGACGTTTATGCCACCTCGAGGGTGTCCTCAGCTTGCGCCTGACTTAGGCGTCAGGTCAGACAAACCAGGGCCAGTGGTGAATGTGCATAGCTTAATTTATCTTCAGCTAGAAAAATTGGGTGGTGGCGTTGACGCGGCTAGGTGGGAGCCCCCGCTAAGAGCCCCTGGAATGGGACCCTGACCGGGCTGGCTCGAGCATCACCTACCTCATCAGCATTAGGAAGGAAGTCTTCAATGAGTTCTGTGGAGAGGGTCCTGAAATGGTTGTATGTCAGGGTGAGGAGGAATGTCTTCTTACGTGGCCCTCGGGGGTGGCGTTGATGGCGAGGCGTGGATGTCCCCAGATCCAGGCGGGCTATATCCCAGGTTGGGATTGTGCCCTCCTCTTCATAGCAATGTACGAGGTCGTTGATGACTCTCCATTGAATGACCTTAGATGAAGAGAGGGGGTTTGGGCGCCCCAGGGCTATAGGTTTAGAGGATGTGGCGGATGTGGTGTAACCACGCGGGACTACCGCGTTAGTGCTGCCCCTACCCCGGCTCCGGTGTGCAGGAGGTGATCATGTTTCAGATAGAGAAACCTGATTCCTGAGAGCAGAGAGATTAATTTATCAGTGATGAAAGAAAAATTAATTAATGACCAATTCACTAGTGCCATATCATCTTCCATGTCTGGTAAGAGGGATCCATGCTGACAACATCACATAACAGGATGTCCAATGTTCTACTGTCCCAACTTATGGTGAGTTTCATGCCAGGCCTGCTTTTTTCTAAGTGGGACTCGGTGCCCGATATCTAGATCCGGTGACATGTCAATATATTGATTCTCTAAGCACTACTACTCACCATAATGAGGAGAAAAATTTCATGTAGAGTTCTCTATTTATGTTTTTTATGATTTCCCCGGGGCACGCGCATCCGTTTGTGGAGGACGTGAAGCTGTTTACCCACATTCCCTCTTTCCAATGGTTGGTGAGATAAGTTCCTTATTTAGGGACGTTTGCTTCTTGATCAAAACAGGATGATGGGATGTCAGTTCTTTCTTCTGTGGATTCATCCTCAGAACTCGTTACCTAGTCCGAGTCTCCCTCATAGACTTAAGACGTTGTTCATGAAACTCTTCCTGGTGCCATATCTTCATGTACACCAGTTAATTACACTGCTTCTGTCAGGAAATTCCAAGAGGTCTGGTCAGGGCAGCACCCTTCGTTTAGGGGATTAGTCACCTAGGGAGTCACTGGTGTATCTGTATTTTGGGTGATTGGTGTGTCAGTCTTATTTCACTTATTATTGGGTTTCTTGATGATGTAGAAGCCCGAGGCATCCCATATCGAACGTGGGGAATCATATTGCATGGGAATGTATCCGAGGTTTCCCTCAGCTTCCCATGATTAACACATGGAATGCCGCAAGTTTAACATCCTACAGAGACTGATTGGGGATATCAGATCACTAATGAGAGTGGATCATATGGAGGAACCCCCTAGAGGGAACATCGATACTGGGCCATCATGTGGGTGGCCTCTTGAATGCGGTTATTTGGAATAGGGAATGGGGTGGCATGATCCCACTAGGTTTTGGTGGCCATCGTAAATATCAGGATGGATTATGGAAGGCTTCATGAGGGGGGTGGTGAATGGAATGGAGCCATCATGAGGATGATGATGATTTTGGGCATGACCCTCGAAGAGGCTTCCTACGTATCTCTGTGATAGGGAATCAATGTTTACGTAGTTCATCTGATGGCCTGGAACCGAATGGTCAGAAGCAATGGGTGTGGGGCTTGAACCTCATGGA
Organism: Viscum album; assembly: GCA_963277665.1. Classification (NCBI taxonomy): domain Eukaryota; kingdom Viridiplantae; phylum Streptophyta; class Magnoliopsida; order Santalales; family Viscaceae; genus Viscum; species Viscum album. Next base: position 67,889,135 of record OY728139.1, read on the forward strand.
GGTTTCCTACCTACCCTACCATTGCAGGGATCAAAGTCCTCATAGTTCGTGGGGGGGGGGGTGTCGGTGAACCACATTGAAGGGGGACTGGGGTCCAATGGGAAGTGGGCCTGAACCTCAGGAGGCTTCCTACAAACCCTTCCATAGCAAGGATCAATGTCCATGTAGTTCGGGATATGGGAGGGGGGTGGGTGGGGGGGGGGGTTGGTGCACCGACGTAAAGACGGTCGGGACCAATGGATGGTGGTGGGTTTGAACCTCAGGGAGGCTTCCTACGTACCCTTCCTTGGAGAAGATCAAATTCAACATAGTTAGGATGATGTGGTGAACTGACGTGAAGGGGGTCGGAATGACCAGGTGTTGGGTTTGACCCCCGTGGAGGCTTTCTACATACCCAACCATGGAAAATATCAAAGACCATGAAGTTCATCTTATTGGATATATTTTAACATCATGTGGGATGAAGGTGAACTAACGTGAATGGGGTCAGGACAAATAGTTGTTGGGATTGATCCTACGAGAGGCTTCCAATGTACCCTATCATGTCAAGGATCAAAGACCACGTAGTTCATGGATGGGGCATGGGGATTACACTCTATGATACATAGGGTGGATGCCATGGTTGGTGAATTCTCTAATCCCACATGATTTGTGCTCAGTGTGAGAGACAAGAGACAACAGATACCAGATGATCACGTCGTGGAAGGTGTGTCCGTGGGAAGTGGAGTGGGGAATACATGTGATCGTAGCCCGAAAGGGAAACAGAGGCATGTGCGTGGTTAAAAGCCCGAAGAGGTTGGGACTTACACTGGGAAGGAGGCACGATGGTGAAAAAGAACAGCGGGAGAGGGATTTCGGACTGAAGAAAGGAGGTTCGCAGTGTCCATCCCTCCCTTTTCTGGCCCTAAGGACCGATGAAATAAAGAGGAGCAGGGATGCTGCCTCTTGCAAGAAATCTAGGGGCCTACACCGGGATGGTTTCCCTTCCCTGTGGAAAAATGCCACTCCCTTAAAGAGGATATCATCTCCTATGGAGGCCATTTGGAATTGAGAATTTCCAAGGTTGGGGTACCTCACGTGGAAGGTACGGGGCAAGTTCACAGTTTAATGTCATGTGCTGAGGACGATGGTGCTTGGTAGTTTAACATCCTGCAGCTCCGACGAGGTGGGTTTTCTCCGCACCTCTATGGCCTACATAACCAGTACCCTCTTCTACATGGTGCAGAGAGGGGACAAGAATGGCTGTGGATAGGGAGTTTCATAGAGCGGACCATTGGGGGGGTCCACATTAGCGTGGCTATACGAAGAAGCAATATCCATTAGCGTGCCTATGCAAAAAATCATCAGGCAAAGTAACACAAAGGGAAGTGGTGTCCAAGGTACATTGAAATAACATCATTAAAACTTGTAGGGTCATACCGTAAAAGGAATTGCAAATCAGAGGGGTTCATAGGTAGTGACCTTGTGAAGCTCTGTCTCTCCACATGAAGGAGGGTACTTGCGAAGGGGTGTGCATCGCTAAGTAGGGAGCCTCAGCCTATGTATAAGGATGATGTGCATGTTAGAGGTGATTTGCGAAGTGGAAATGCAATTTTGGAGCACTGACATGTGGAGAAAAGGCACCTCGTGAAACAAGACATCGTGAAGCAATGTGCTTTGCGAAGTACAGCGACCCTACCTTGGTATGTGGATCGTGTGTACATGAAGGGTGTTTTGCAAAGCATAAACGCTTCTCAACGACCTAGGTCCCCTTGGGGATCCCCTTACATAGTAGAGGCCCATAGGCTCTGCGAAAGGCATCCCTCTCATTAGAGGGGATCAGAACGAGACAAAATGGAGGCACTTCGCAGAGTAGAAGTACTTCACACTACTCATGGTTCACAGAGTAGAAGATGATTCACGATTTGGGAGCTAGGAAGTCGAAAGGTCGGATTGTCCATCCATTGAACGTGGGGGGGGGGGATAGTATTTATATAGGAGAGGTGCTGCCAATTAGCGCATGCTCGATGTGAAGAGGAATTTGTTTTCTCGACGGTGCGTTACGAACGTCAAATGTGGTCATGGAGCATTTCCACCTCATTGCTTCGTGGCGAATCGCGGACGTCAAGGGAGGTCGTGGAGCGTTACCGCCTCCTTACTTTGTGCAGTATTGCAAACGTCAAGGGTGGTAATGGAGCATTACGCCTCCTTGCTTCATGGTGGATCACAAACTTCAAGGGAGGTCACAGAGCATTACCGCCTCCTTGCTTCACGGCGGGCGCGGGGCTCCCAAGGCTTCGCGAATGGTCTTCACGAGGTAGCCATTAGAGGAATTCCATTTCCTTTTCCTTATTCCCACATTTTGGCACCAAAAGTTGTCAAGGATCTTTTCCAAAACCTATTAGTGTACTTTATGTGTAGAATACCCTCTTTGTTGGGACACACCAAAATCCCAGTGGAATCTGTATACACAAAGTTGGATGGGTTTACTCCACAAACCATAATAGTAGTCATAGTCCACACCCAAGACCATTATAGTGGAAAATTTCCTTTACTTAATTGAGCATTACAACATTCCAATATTGTCTATATCATGAGATATAATTCATTACCCATTTCATTGGAGGGTGATACAGATCCCATCCATCGTTGGTTTTAACATTACCAAAATCAATGTTTATAACATATTCACTATCCTTAGTTATAAGATAACCACCTTCAAAGAATGAAAATCATAAATATGTGTTTCATAAGATCATAATAAATTCACCATTTTATAACCCATGAAATTAAAAGGGTTTTCTAAACATTAATCATATCATAACCTATGAAAAAGATATTATTTCGATAATAATTTTATCATGTCACCATTGCCTTACCCAAAAAACGTGGTTGGTTTCATCGGGGTTTTAACATTGCATAACCTATGGAATTGAAATAGGTTGCATTAATATCTTCTCATAATATAGGAAAACCATTGATTGAAAGGAAAAAAATATATTTGTTTATATAATCCATTAAAATTAAACTATATCAAAGGATTACATGTTCGATAGAGAAGAACATTGAAGGATAACTAGAAAATTTTCTTAATGAAAATCACATTTCATTGAAAATATATTTTTAAAACATCAAATCATTTTCATAATTCAATTTTTTAAAAATTACATTTAATCATTTAAAGGATAATTTTAAAAAATTCTATAAAACACTTATTATTGGAATTAAACTCTTTTTACTTCGAAAACACATTTTAAAAATAGATCATTTCAAAAATCCTTTTCATTTAATATAATATTGAAATCATATAATGGAATATTTGAATAAATTACTTCTCATTACATTCTAAAATAATTCTTTTTTCATATATGTTAAAACAATGATTCCTCTCACATTTTTGGCATATTCCAAATGTATATTATTTTGGAAACAACATAATGTTTTCTTTAAAAGAAATAAAAAATCAGTAAATGGGTAAATATGTATTTTAAATATCATGTATAGTAATAAAAAATTCAATAAATTATAGAAAACATAGTATGGGAAGAAACTGGATTTCTGACTTGAGAGAGAAATAATTTTATATTTTATTAAAATAAATCTTGATTATTTGAAGTACCAAAGAGTGGAAAATGGTACTATCAATTTAAAATGGAATTAATTACTATAATAGAATAAAATTCCAAAGATTATTTTGAGATGCATCAAAATATTTTATCATTGGAAACATAATCATAAACAATCATGATAAATGATGATCTTGTAATATAAAATCAGTACCACATTGGAAACATTGATTTGTAAGACACGTTAAGGAATGAAATAAAATGGAACATAAAATATCCCAAGGATATACGAATTCATTATATTAAAATTTTTAAGTTGCTGGACATAACTCTTGTTTAATGATATATGTGCATTACATTATGAACGTCAAAAATAAAGGAAAAAATGATAAAAAAGTCCCTTTCCTTAAGTCTTTACTTCCATCACACATGTCAAAACCTATTATAAAAAATATTTGTTTACTATAAACATATGAGGGAAAAATATTTATATATATAATAAAATATATTATTTTCTTATAAAATTTTATTATATGTTTACTAACTATGCCATGATAATGTTACATTTTGAGTAATTTCCACTTTTTTCATATATGTTTTTGATTTTTTATATTGTTTTTCATATTTATATGATCATGGTTCCGTAATTTATATAATATTAAATATTATATAAATATAATATATATTCATTTTATATTTATTTATATAAATACATATAATTTAGTTATATAAAATGTAATACATCATTCATGGAGATGGTAGGTCGTACGTACACATGAACGATGTTTCCATTTTACAGTTTGATTGAAAAACCAAATAATGGTAAATGGTATATTATATTTATAGAAAAATGTTTTAGTCATATATATCACATAATTAAATTAAACCCATCATTAATACCTTTCATTTAAATCATGAATGAATCACATCGCTTTGTGAGGTGGTAGTCTTCCTTACACATAAGTGACGTTATCATATTCTCCAAAAATTGATAGAATGATTTTATGTGTAATATATTAATTATAGAAACATAATAATATAATAAATATCATTAATAATCAATAAATCCACCATTATTTCCAACCATGGGAGTTCATAAAGGAAAAAAATGAATTTCATTACTTCGTGAGGTGGTAGTCCACCGTACACACGAACGACGATATTATAACCCATTTAATCAAAGTTAGTATACTTTTGGGTAATGGAATTATCTTTAAAAAAATAATAACATATATAATATTCATGTTATATTATCTAAAAATGGTATAATAGTAATTAAAGGTGGTGGAGTAAGAAATAAAAGAAACAAACTCATTCATGAACATTACATCTTCTTCAGGCATACTCCTTAGGTCTGCAATAAAATCCTTCATTAGTTATATCTTTATCCCAAAAAATAATATAGGATGAAAATAGAGAATTTGTGATGTTATTTCGGTTGATATTTAATGATAAAAGGGTTTCATGGTGCGAATATAATAGAGATGGGGTGACCTTTTATAAGTGTGCGAGAGGAAACACATGACATTTTGGAAAAGAATTGAGTGCTCCAATATTCTTCACTTAGGAAAAGGGTCCCACATAAAAAAATTATAACAACTTATACATATAATTCCCGAGAAACCCACTTTTAGATTAATAACGGTAATTAATTTGATTGTTTTACTTATTAATTTTATTACAAAATTAAAATGAATATAAAATAAAATATAAATTACATAGATTAAAATTATGGAATCAACTTTCCTATATTCCTTTCACATATGTGGTGAAATTTAATTTTAAATTAGTCTCCCAAATGTGACAAGAAAACATGTTTTGAGATAGAAAATGATGCAAATATTAAAACAAATTATATAGAAATTCAACCTGAAAGTGATTAAGATAACCTAAATTGGAATATAATATGTGTAACAGATCAAATTTAAATTTAAAATCTATTTTAAATGCAATTTATCTTTATAAATTAACTAAAGGAAAAGGTAATTGTCAATTATAATTCAGTATTTTTCATTGTTTGTAAAAAAAATGAAACACTTATGTAAAATAAACAAACTAGTATAATTTTTACATGATGATTTAAAAAATTATTTTTATATTATAATTTTATTTTTCAAAAATAGTGAATAATTAAATTTAATCCAATACCCACATATGTGATGAAAAAGAGTGTTTTCTTAGAGTGTGTTTTCAAGTATAAGATAATTTTTTATTGATTGTATGTCTAATAATAATAATTTCATAAATATTAATAAATATTTATAGATATATAATATAAAAATTTCATTTATAACTTTTATAGTTTGGGATTATTTTAATTAAATAAAATAGAGAAACATTATTCACATTGACTTAGTTTTCAAAAAAAACTTCTTTAAACAAATAAATAAACTTTTGTTAAAATAAAATATAAATTTAACTCAAAATTAATTCAGATGATTAAATATAAATAAATAATTTTTATTTTACATTTAAAAAATAATTGGAAATTTAAATTAATTATATTTTTAAAATATTTGGTATTTCTACAAAAACCTGTATTTTTTACTATTCAGTGAGAAAATAATATTTTTTTTAAAGTCCCTAAATATCGCCATAAATATATTTGAATATAATTAATTAAGATATGAATATATTTTTACAAAATCGATTTTTTAAAATTTTCTATAAAGTAATTATAATACCTTCTCATTAAAATAAATACAAATAATTTTTTAAAATAAACATATTTTTGTTGAATATAATTACAATACAATAAATTTATTGATTTTTACTACGATTTAATGAATAAATTTATATTTTTTAGAAAAATAATATTTTATAAATTAGTTAATACTATTAATTTCCACATATCTAACTACTAGGTAATAATTGTCATATTTAAGATAATATTATTTCATGGTTCATTGAACTTTGGTTCCGCGTGTCATGCACACCATAGAATAAAATCACTGCTTCATGCCACAAAAGCTAAAACTAAGTGTTTCCTATAATAAATGGTGTGTACAAATTTAAATTAATTTGAAAAAAAAATTATTAAAATCTTGGTAAGTAATGTTTTACCACATTAAAATGATTTTTTCACCGAGATTTATCTCAATCATGGGAGGTTTACCATTTGGAAATTCATTCATTGAAACACACATCATATCAATGAATAATAAAACATACATGAAAAGGTAAAGATGAAAAAATAAAAGATAATTGAAGTAACTAGTAACTAGATTTTGACATTGTATGATATAGGTGAGAAGGGAAAAACATGGAATAGAAATCTCCTACTGACATATAGATGGCGAGTGAGAGAAAAAGTTGATCTCAAGAAATTGGGTCATCCAAATAAATTCATTTTCTAAAAATCTAGAGAAAATAGTGGTGTGAACAAAGAAAATTATTCATAAAGAACGGTGGTTTTACAAAAACATTATTTCAAGATCCATTTATTAATTATGAATAATTCTCCTAAGAATATATGCTTACATTATTTCACTAAAATTTATAATCACAATATCACACTTTGGTTTTTCTTGATCAATTTCTAATTCATCTCATACTCTATGAAATGAAGGTAAAGTTTTTATTCCACAAACACTAATGGATTATAAGATCATTAGATATAATTATAGTTCATTGTGTCTATTATTTGTTATCATCATATCCAAATGGTTAGAACATATTATCCAATATGGATAAATCATCATATGGTGAAGTAATACATTAATCTCTAAAACCATGTCCAATGTTCAACTTAATATAGTCCATAAACCGATAACCTTAGGACCATAAAAAATAAAAATTTATAAATAAATTCACTAAATTTATCCATAGAAACATAATATTAATCACCCATGTATCATATTATTACATATTACCACTTTCCTTAAATATTTAATTTGTAGTATCTTCATCATCATTAGAAATAACATTACTCGTACAGCCTTATGACATCAGTTCAGGATCCTTACCCATAAAAAATAGATTTTCATAATTTCCATTCATTACACATTAAAAAAATTAAACAATAGATTATACCTTAAAAATACCATTATTATCATCCCATTCATTGATAAAACATTTCATTTTTTCAATGAAATTACATGTAATATGTCATTTTTTCTGCACTGAAAACATATTCCTACCACTCTGAGATATTCCCTTCATTTTTTCTTCCATCATAATTGATATATATAAAATTAAGTATTCTTTCCACCATTTCCCCCATTACTGAAACTCTTTGAAAACTCTACCCTTGTCTTTTTGGTGATTCCACGATTTGGTTAAGATTTACATTTTTAATCATTGAAACTTCTTTTTATTCAATGAAAAATTTAGTTCATCCTAGGTCATTCATACTCATCATATATTTAAATCCTTCTGGATTTCTCAGAAAGGGTTTTATAATTTCCAAATTATATCTACTGAGAGTGTCATACATGGTTTTTAGAAAGACCCATTGTAGTTCACCGAGTGATGATCGAGTATAGCTCAATGCATCCTTTGTTGAGTTAATAATCATATGTATCTCTATAATAAAGCCACACACACTAGTATAATCCTTATATGGATGTAATTTATTATAAATCACTAATTGTAAACATTAACAAATTTCCTAGTCATTTTCCTAACCTTTCACTAAAACATATCCTTATACATAGAGGGATCCCTATACATATCATTATAAAAATACCTAGTTATATCAATAATGTTTTCTCATCCTAGTTTCTAAATGATAACCAAACATTTCTTTTAATACCATCTATAATGAATCATGATTTTCATACATGAATATTTCATCTTTTTAGATGAGTATTCATTAAATTATACTAACAAACGCTTAAGAACCATATTATTTTATTTCCTTTGGAAACATAGAATGCAGTGTTCTTAATTCATAAAATATATTCAATTCCCCTCATAAATATCTTACCATTATAAATGATGCATAAATACATTCTTTCTAAACTGGGTAATGGAATCATAAGAAATGGTGAGTTAATATTCTCACTAAGGGTAAAAAAGGTAATTCGTAATCCAAACTTGAAAATATGGGTATAATAACTTGAGAATAACATTTAAAAACTATACACTTCACATCAAAGATTATAATCTTGAGTAATGGAATACATATTAGCAGTTCAGAAGACATGAATCAAAAGAAAAAAAATAACATGATCAATTATAGCATACCATTGGAATAAGAAATAGAATGGTATTATGTATATAAATATAGAATATAATTTCCTTTTTAGTAAATGATCATTTCCAAAACATATGAGAGAACTCTATAAGTGGATACTCCACTTCGATGGTACACACCACCATCCCTAGTGTATGATAATTTTTAATTGTGGACTGAGTACACTCCCCAAACTATTATATTATTGAAGGTCTTCTCCCATGACAATCAAAGAAAAACGAGTCCCTTACTGAACTGAGTTCACTCCAGATTCCACTATTGTCTATCTCATGAGATAGAAACATTTAACCAATGAATTATGGAGAGATATATGTACCACCCTTCCTTCAATATAACCTAAAAATTTCCATTTGATATAAAATAAACCCTTTCCTTGTTAAAAAGGTAAGAATCATCACATAATTAAAATCATACATATTCGTTCCCCAAGATCATTAAAAAACACCATAACATTATAATTGAAATGCAATGGTTTTCATAAACATGTCATCATATCAAAACCTATTAGAAATAGGAATGTTTCATTATCAATTTATCATTTAATTATAGCATAACCCATTAAAATAAGTGTTTTTTATAAATTTTTAATCATATTACAACCTGTGGAATACAAATGGGTTTTAATAAAAACCTTCTCATTATAAATATAAACCATTTAAAAGATGATTTATAATGGTATCTTGGTTTATAACCCTAGTAGACCATAAATTATATCACAGTATGTCATCTTAGATAGAGAATGATTTGGAAATACCATGTGGAATATTTTTTATTGTAAATAAGCATTCACTGAAAATCAATTTTTAATAAATAAATCATTTTGAAAATATTTTTCATTTAAAACAGCTATGAAATAAGTAAATTAATATTTAAAATATCATTTAAAACGTTTCATGAGATAAATATCCTTTTCACATTTATTTTTCAAAAGAAAATTCATTTTAAAAATAATTTTTTCTTAGAATATAATTGAACATTTATAAATAAATCTTCAAATAAATTAGTGTTCGGGACATGGGAAAATTATATTCATTTTGTACCTAGTAAAATAAATATTTCATTCACATTTTTAGTAAAATCAAAATGATACTTATTTAGAAAATGACATGAAGTTCACTTTTAAAAAATTAATGTAAAAATTCAAAAATGAATAATTTTTTTAAAAAAAATAATATGATAATAAAAAAACATACTTAAAATATTTCTTAGAAAAAATGTATTCTGAATAAATTGTATTTCAGACAGAAGAGATAAATAATAATGAATTTTATTTATAAAAATATCAATCATAATATGAAAAAATAAGTTTCAAATGGTATTACCACATTAAAATATCATGAATAACTAGAAGAGAATAAAAATCATGACTTTTTTAGGATAAAGATAATTAGATTTTAACATCGGAAACATAATCATAAACAATCTCAATAAATGATACGATTGTAACAAGAAATCATTACCACTTTGGTCATAATGAATTGTAATCCCCAAGATGGAATAGAGTAAAAGAAATATTAAAATATAAAGAGTATATTAAAATTCATGATATTACATTGTAAAATGTCTTTAATAAAAGTCGTCAAGGAATATAGGTGAAAAACATAACGTACATCACAAAGAAGGAAAATTGAGAAAAAATTAACCGACCTTAAGTCCCAACATTGACCGTAAATGTTCAAAAATATAATATAATAAATATAATTTTATTATACATCACTTGAAGAACAATATATATATATTTCATACCATATATAATTTTATTATGAACTTATATCAAATATTTATTAATAATTAAATGTTAATGTTATTATTCAAGTAATAACCACTTTGTTTTCAATATATGTTTTGATATATTATATTTTTAATCCTTTTATGTTCATCATGGTTACATAATATCTAGAATTATAACAATGATAAAAATACCTTATATATTCAATATATATGTATTTATTGTAGTCAAGAAAATTTAGTTATAGAATTTGAAATACACCATTTATAGAGTTGTGAGGTCACATGTAGTCATGAACATTGTTTCCATTCTCATATTGTATTAATATAAATGAAGGTAAATGATATATTATCATTAATAATTATTTTCATTCATATATATATAATTTTTAAATTAATAATATCATTATTAACTTCCATGTGAAGTGTGAACGAATGAAATTTCATTACGAGGCGATAGTCCACTGTACACATGAGTTACATTATTATATTCGCACAAAATGGAAAGCATGATATTACGTGTGATATAATAATTAATAAAGAATAATAAAATCATAAATATAAAAAATAATAAAAAAATGTATCGTTATATAAAACTGTGAGAGGTGGTAATAGAGAAAACGAATGACATCATTCCACATGGCGGATGTCTGCCGTCAACATAAATAATGATTTTGAAACCAATTTGATCGAATTGGAGATAGTTGCAAGTCATTCCCATGAAATATAAAAAATTATATTATGCAACATACTAGTGTTATTATATCAAAATAGAATAAGAATAAATAAACACAGTGAGTAATGAATAATATAAAAACTCTCATTGATGAATGTCACCTCATCATTTGGTATCCTTATAATATTTTCACTAAAGTCCTTCCTCTATAAGATTGTTTTTAAAAAATAATCATTCTATGATTATAGGATAAATGTTAATATTTTATGTGGTAATTTAATAGATTAAATAATGAGGTATTAAGGTCTGAATAGTAGAAAATAAGAGGTGGCCTTTTATAAGTGACAATGAAGAAAAACTTGAGTTTTTTTGAAACTAATTGAGTATTCTATTTTTTTCCCATTCCACAAAGGCCTAGAATTTACCATTTTAAATCTTAAAATGTGTAATGTTTAAAATATTTCCTGAAAATTATATTTATAAAAGTTTTGAGGTTATTTTAATCCTTATTTTTTTTATTTAACCAACATTATTCTCATTTTTACCATAACCAATTTAGTTAATTTTTTATATTTTTAATATTCATTTTGATAGATAATTATGTTTAACTTATTTGATTATATAACATATTTTAATTCCAAATATGGAATGAATTATCCCAAATTACATTCACATAATTCAAAAAATTTAATATAAAACTAATGCCACATATATGACAAAAAACAGTTTTTTAAGAGAAAATGTACAAATATTTACATATTTTGATATACAAAATCATTATGAAATTGATTAAAATTAGCTAATTAGGATTAATAGATCTATAATTTAACTCATTTAATTTTATATACAATTTAAAACAATATTTATATTTTAAAATAAAATAAATGAAATGGATATTATCAATTAAAATTTAGTTTTATTCACGATTCAAAAAAAATTAAAATTTCAGAAAAATAAGGAAATTCACCCTAATATAATTTTGGTAAGATCATTATATAATTGAAATTTATTTTATTATAATAATGTTTTAAAAGTGAAAAAAAAATTAAATTTAAAACAAAATCAACATACACGATGAAAAACATGGTTTTCAAAAACTATATTTTTCATATAAAATATGATTTTTTGTGAAAAATATAAACAATAATAAGAATTTATTAATATAAATTTTAATTTATCGATATATTATCCATAAATTTCATTTTAAAAAATTTCCATCTGGGATTTTTTAATAAATTAAAATGGATGAACATTATGCACCTTAAAATAGTTTTACGGAAAATATTTTTCTAAACCCATGAATTAACATATACTAAAATAAAATATAAATTTAATTAAAAAGTAATTAATTATATTAAATATAACTAAATAATACTTATTTTTATTTATGAAATAATTATTCATTAAAATAAATTTATTTATTAAAATTAAATTTTTGTTTTATAAAAATATTTATTTTTCATTATTCAATGAAAAGATAATATTATCTATAATGTCCCTCAATTTTACTATTGGATAATATTGATATGTTGATTTTAAAAAAATTGATCAGTTTACCAAATAAATATTCGAAAATATTTAATAATTAATTGTAATAATTTCTCCTTACAATCAATTGAAATCATTTTTTTCAAAACAAATTAGTGGGGAATATAATTACATTAATAAAAATTGATTGATTAGTTATTACGATTTCATAAATAAATTTATATTTGTTTGGAAAGGTATATTTCCTAAAGTATTCAATATTATTCATACCCTTGTATTTAACAGCTTCATTATAATGGTTATATTTAAGATAGTATTATATCAGGGTTCCCTGATACATGATGTAACATGACATACATGCTATCAAAAAAAATCATTGTTGTGCGAAACACTAACTAAAAATTAGTGTTTTGCATAATTTAAGATATCTAACCATTTAAGTTAAATTAAAGAAATATATATTTCCAAAAATATCAGTATGTCAAATTATGTCCCATTAAAGTGAATTTCCCCCTTGAAATGCGTTTTGGACATTTGAGGTTTAGATTTTGATAAATACTTCATAGAAAATTACGTTGTACAAATAAATAATAAACAATACATTAAAAGGGGAACATTGGAAACCTTAATTTTACATAATGTTACTCATAAGTCGTTTTCAGATACTATCAAATAGGATGGAAGTGAAAAAAGGACAGATTAGTGAAAACAGACACCCACATATTGATTGACAATGATAGAAAACATTGATCACAATAAATTGGGAGATCTATGGAAGGTTAAAAACCAAAAAACCATAAAATATAGAGGTATGACAAAGTACATTGATATCATAAATAATCATGATTTTAGGAAAAATATTTATTTCAAGACCATTTTTCTAATTTTGAATATTTGTTTGGAAGTTATACTTACTTGGTTTCATTATAATTCATTAGCATATTATCACCATTTAGTTGTTCCTTGATCAATTCCCACTTCAACTCATACTCCATGAAATGAAGGATAATTTTTTATTTCATTATCACTAATGTAACATAAGATAAATTTATATAATGATAAGTAATTTCATCTATCTGTAGTTATCATTACAAAAAAATAGCTAGAACATGTTATCCAGTATTCATTAATCTTTATATGGTGAACTAAAACATTAATATTTCAAAATTCATCCTGTGATCAACTTAAACCATTCCTTATATAGATAAACTTATAACCCTCCAAAAATTCATAATTTATATATAAGGCCACTAAATTTCTCAAAATTAATTGAAAATCAACCCCCCATATATCATAAACTAGCTCTGATTGTAACATAAAAACATGTGAATACCTTAAACATGTACTTCTTTTAACTTGGTAATAATATAAATAACCATAAAATTACGATTAAAAAATATATTCTTATTAATTACTTACATAAAACATAGATTAGTGGAAATATTCCATAGATAGAAAATGTTTTAAACTCCATCGATGATAACATAAACCATTTTGTCAACAAATAATTAATCTGTTTCGAAGTCTTAAATACTATCCAATTTTCTTTATTCATATCAATTACCTATTTCTCTAAAAAAAATACTATTTTCTCAATATATATATATATAATTTTAAGGAATAAATTCCATTAATAATGTGTTTTCTATAATATATATCCTTGCTATTACATTACATTTTTAGACCATCAACATATTTCAACATATTTTTCTTAAATCCTTAAAGAAAAACATATTATGAACTGTCCTAATATATTTATTATTTCTTCAATTTGAAGACATAAATACATCAATCATCCCACTTCTATCTAAAACCAATAACAAAGTTCATCAAATTATTCCATAACACGCTTTTCCTTTCATATATCATCTTTAGTTCCTTCATCATCAATAGAAAAAATGTTCTCATACAACCTTACATATTACCATAATGATCATTCTATTAAAGATATATATTTTCAGATTGGTTATTCATTCCATATATAAAACATTCCATAGTGAATGAGACCTTAGGAGTTCCATTATTCTTATACATTGAATTGACGAAACATTTCATTTTTCCTTTAAGATTACTAGATTTGTGTCCTTATTTACCACACTCAAAAAATCTCCCCATCCATATAAGATATTCAATTTAGTCCCTTTTCCCACATTCCATTCATGTAAGAAACTCAATATTCATTCCTCCATAGTCACCATTACCCGAGTTCTTAGAAAACTATACCCATCTCTTCTTTGGTGATTATGAGATTTGGTTATGGTTCACATTGTTAATCATGATATGTGTTAACTGATTATAAATAATCAAAATATCCTTTACTCTAGTCATCATATTATTTGGATTCTCATTAGTATATTATCTATTGTATTTAATTTTAACCCAGTTCCTTCTATTTTCATCCATTGACTAAAACTAAAAATCATGGTGTCAGTGACTCTAGTTATGTTAGGATATAAAATATTCCTGAAAATAATTTGTATGTTGTCTAAATCACGACTCTTTATTTAAAATCTATGAAACATTAGGTTTATCATAGTCTAGTTATGGTCATCGTCTATTTATGCCCTTCATAATGGATCATAAGTAATTTTTAATTTCTCATTCTTATCATATAGGATATTCAATCCTGGTTTGAAACTAGGATCAATTATCTTGTATTAGGTGATGATCGAGTTCATCTCAATGCATCCATTTTGGATTCATTACCCCCATGAAAAACTTTGACATATCAACATAACCTTATATTATCCAAACTAGGATGTAATTTTTTACGTACCACTCATTATGTCCTTTACCAATATTATAAGACAATTTTCAAAATATCGACTCACCTATAGACTTATCCTTAGAGTCATCCCTATGAATATACAATGAAATATCTCTAAATATCTCACTACATTATTCTCATCCGAGTTTTCCATGTTTAACTGAAAAAATCCATTGATACAAAGTATACCAACCCAGGATTTTTATACATGGATGTTACATATTTTTATATGAATATTCATTACATTATACAAAAAACATGACCAAGGACCATAATAGTTTAGTGCCACTAGAAACATGGAATATAATAATCTTAATTGGTGAAATCACTTTAATGAAATATATATAGATATTCTCTTTAATACACCTACATAAAACCTTTATTCATAACATGTGGAAAGGAAAAAAGAGAAAGGGTTTTCTCATATGGTCAATAAGGGTAAACAAAGGAGATGTGTATGCATAACAAGAATTTAAGGTCATTTGAATATGAGCATAATATTTTAAAACTATACACTGCATATCAAATATCATAATAAATATCATAGAAAAAATATAAAAATTTCATAAGATATTAATCATAATACAATAAATTAATGTGATCCATGAATGCATAAAATTTTTATATTACATATTCTTGTGACATACACATAACAATATAAAATAATATACTTACTAGGCTAGTCCCATCATAGTATCCAAGGTTTACTACCAATACTGTTATAGTTGGAAATACACTCACCTATACATGTTCATTCCCATTCCTTTCTATATCATGAGAACTAAATCATTACCCAATACATTGGAGGGAGATATAGGTCCCACCAGTCTATGGCTATTACATAACCCATATCCTTGATTATAATGTTATAACCATAATTGGTTAAAATGTAACCACCATCAAATAATAAAAATCATACATATGTGTGCCATAATATCATAAAAAATCATGCATATCATAACCCAAGAAATTATAATTTTATCATAATCATTTCAATATATCATAACATATGAAAAAGTGTCATGTTTGATAACCATTTTATGATTTCTTCATAGCATTACCCATAAAAAAGTGAGTTTCATATGAGTTCTATAATGGTATAACTCATGGGAGAGAAACAGGTTTGATAAAAATATTTTCATCAAAAACATAAATCATTTAGAGAATGAATAAGAATGGATTTTTTTTATATACATATTAAATAAATAATTATATTAGAGGATCCTATCTTAGATGGAGAAGGATATTGAAGTATCACATGGAAATTTTCTTAAGGAAAATAACCAATATTTTAAAATAAAATTTTATAATATAATACATTTATAAAAACATTTTTTCTACTTAACATTGAGAAAATTTAAATGAATCATTAAAAAACATTTAAGTCATTTCATGAGTAAAATATCCATTTCAATTTAATGAAAATAATACTAACATATTTATAAAATATTTTTTATAACAATTACATTGAAAACTTTTATATGAATTTTTGATGTAATGGATGGTCATGACATTTAAAAATTATATTTTCTACTAAACACATTAAAATGAAGATTCTCTTCATATTTCTATTAAATTACAGATTGGAATTTTTTGAAAAACAACATAAATATTACATTAAAAATTATATAAAATTTAAAATATGTATAAAAATATAGTTTATGAATAATTGGAGAATAATAAAAAAATTTGAATTTTTTTAGACGACATGGGTTTAGAATAAAAATGATTTTCTACCAAAGAGTGAAATAAATTTGGATTTTCTTAAAAACATTTACTCAATTATTTTATATACAAAATATTAGAAAATTTTATTATTTGGCACAACACATTCCCCGGGTCCTATACCGTGAATAACTGAAGCCCGCCATCCATAGCCCATGGGCTGGTGACTAACAGAGGAAATGCATAACCAAAAAAGGGAAGGAATTTCCATTAAATCTTTAAACATAGAGAGAGGGCATCAAACACAAAGAAAAACACAAAATAAATAAAATAGTGTAACCAAAATGAAGTATCACTACTGAGTGCAACATGGGTATATTGAAAGTAAAGGTAAGGAAAACAAGCCCAACTGAAAGGAAACTACAACCAATGAAGTAAAAGCTTCAGAGGTCATCCTCCAAGGATCATACATGAATGGTATGAACAAATATCTTTCATATATCACTATAGCACTCCATGTCTATTTATCCACCTCTGAGCAACATATAATTGTGGCTTCTCAATGTCTCTATAAGGGATATTTTTCATCTGTAGATGAAACAAAAGGTTTGAGAAAAGCCCATGCAGGGGTGATTATAACAATATTCAATAGGGACCCCATGACCCCAGAACATCTATCTGTAATACACAAAGTAAAACACAAAAAAGAAGATACCAAAAAGGTAATACCACCATTAATGTCCTCAATCACATAAAAAAATGAAAAGAAGTAACTCACACAAAGTATAACTTAGGTACATAATTATAAATGATTAGTTGTAAAGCTAGATCACCTTATTCTTTCGAGAGGATTTGCTACTGACCTGTACAAGGTCACTAGGTTCTGACCCATAGAGCATCGATAGGGGATGAACCACAGAGGATTTCTAGGTGATGACCCACATAGGATCGCTAGGTGCTGACCCCTAAAGAATCTCATCGTGCATACCCACATAGGATAACTAGGTGTTGGCCCACTTAGGATTGCTAGGTTTTTTCCCACACACAATTGCTATTATTTCTTCATGTCACAGCCAGCCACTAGATTTCTACACCTAACAGGCTTGATTTTTATAGGATCTTATCCTAAATCCATCAGTTGTACCTCATCTTCCATGAAGTACCACATAGAGTAACCCAAAGGACTGTCTCACCTTAAGGGTCCCAATGCAATAGAGGATGCATCGTTTGGACACCCGGTCTGTAGGCTATAGGTTTTTTAGTTAAAAGGTCTTGGTTAGATTCTAGTCTGATCCAAACTAGAAAAAATAAAAATTACACCAAAACTCAAGTGGAGTATATCATAAAGACAAATCCATTGCAAGGCTCCCAATTCCAATGTCAGCGCATCAATTGGATGCACGGTATGAGAGATACGAGCATTTTTGTAAACAGGGACTGGTTGCATCTCGACCTAGTATAACGCAGTCAGACAGAACCGACCAACCCAGCTAGAGGGTCCTTCCCAAACTTGTTTAATTGGATAGAATCGATCTGACCCTGTTTGGGTCATCGTCAGTCTGGTCTGGCCGGGAAAGTGGGTCTGGCATAATGGGCCTTGCAAGACCCAGCCTGGGTTGGCTGAGGGTCCAGCTCACTAGGTCGCTGGTGACATTGTCTCGTTCGGCCTATCCCAAAGGGTGCGGGTCTGGCCTACCAGTTCAGTTCCAGCCCAAACTTCTAGCGGGGGCACAGCCGGCCAGCCGAAGACTGGTCACGCAGCGTGTTCGATGTGGCACTGTCCAGCTGGGGCGCGATAGCCGCATCGCGTCTCCCACCGTCTCCGCAGCCAGTCAGTCATGACCTCATGCCGCCTCAGCATACCAATGAGATATCCACTCCACCCGACTGTCATCACAGTTGGTTGCCCTCGGTCCCTCTATCTAGTATGCATCTGAAGCCGCTGTCATCACTGACATGGTGGCAGAACATTTGGGGATCACCGGATGCACTCTGGTGGTCTGTTCTTTGCGTCATTTGTGTTTATGGACCCCATAGATCAACCTCATAGCTACAAATGTCTCTAATTTGTCTTTTCATCATATTGACTGGTCGAATTGGATGAACACACCAAGAAAAATTACATTAGAGGGATCAAGCATTGTTCAGGTCGGACCGCGCCCTCGGCGTTAGAGTTTAATCATGGGGAAACATGAGGATAATAACATAGCTTGAAAACCCCCAAATCAAACCCCGAACTATATCCACCTACAAGAATGAGAAATTCGCAAATCAACCAGTTAGTCGGTTGATTAGTGTTTAACATTAATTTTTGAGAACGAGGAAGAAAATATCCAATACAGAGAATGCATAAACCCATACCTAGATATATTGGATTAGTTGAGGACAAAGGAAGAGTTTTGCGTCATTTTCAATCAGTGATCATTGGGGTTTTTCACTGCCCATCGACCTCTGGATCTAATCCCCCAATATTCATCACCTTGTTCTTCATTCTCTATTGGAGTGGGATTCCGCAGGTCATTCGTCCATGATTCCACGCATTTGTTAATCTCCAAAATCTAACACGTTTTCATATTAAAAAATAAATAAATAGCATATGGACATTTCACACATTAATTATGTCATTAAATGAGATGTATTTAATGACCCACATTTAATTAGTCATTTCGATAAAAATGTCGTGATTTTAAATGATTTGTTATTCACCCACTATTAAAGTGCCTCGTCACCACCTCATCAGTGTACTGTAGTGTCACCATTCGCCACTCAATAGTGATAAAAGAAATGAAATAATTATTTTAATGTTCTTTATTATTTTCCAAAAAAATTCCGAAAAATAACTTTTCCTCTCAGCCCTTACCTACCAAATTTAACTAATTTCTAGGATAATCATGGTGTTTTGAGTTCAAATGTGCCCCTGTAATTTTGATCTGGGAACCGGCTCAAAAGATAGAAAAAACCCTTCCACATTTTTATTGAACGTATCTTAAAAAATGGTCAAAATTGCCTTAAAGGCTCACCAGGCCTCAGAATCAAATGTCTTCAGTAGGTGTGGTCTTAGAATAATTCCATATAAAAAAATTACACAAAATATCTAAGAAATTAAATTATCCCCACCATAAGGATTTACACCCCCAATATCCAAAAAAACAATTCAAAAAGATGGGGGTGCAGAGTACGAATCTAAGCCTTTATCTCTCATGTGCTCTCACAGAGGTTCATCTACTGCCACTGAACATGCACCAGAGGAATCGTCCATCCATGTAGGACTCACTCTTTTTGATCCAATATCTCTATCAAGAACATCGCAAACATCTCCCAATCATCAATTTCCATATTTCCCCAAATGATTATGTGTGATGGATCATGCACAGACCTCCTTAATTATAACATGTGGAAAATATCATGCACCTGATGCAT
This sequence comes from Viscum album, assembly GCA_963277665.1. Classification (NCBI taxonomy): domain Eukaryota; kingdom Viridiplantae; phylum Streptophyta; class Magnoliopsida; order Santalales; family Viscaceae; genus Viscum; species Viscum album. Next base: position 67,909,621 of record OY728139.1, read on the forward strand.
CTATGTGGGAAGCGCTAGGCAGTATGCCACCTCTCCAACTCTAATCAGGATCCAAAAATGTTCAATGAACTTTAGAGATAGCTTCCCCCATACAAATCTATGTAATACTCATTGGGGTAAGACCCTAAGGAAAACATGATCGCCTTCCTCAAACTCTAACGGTCTTCGTATCCTATTGGAATAAGACTTCATCCTACTATGTGCAGTCCTCATCCACTCCTAGATATTCTTCACCATCTTTTTGGTTTCCCATTCCATCTCCAGACCCATTAGTGCTGACTCCTGTGGGTCTGTCCCGCATTGGGATGATCTTCAAGGCTGCCCGTACATGGCCTCAAATGGTTTCATGACAATTATGGAGTGATAGTTGTTGTATGAAAACTCCACCAAGGGTATATGGTCCTTCCAACTATGACCAATTTCTATAACTCAATCATGTATCAATTCCTCTAGGGTATTTATGGTCTGTTTCATCTAACCATTAGTCTGGAGATGAAAAGTTGTGCTCAAACGTAGATGAGTCCGAAATGCCTCTTGTAATCCCATACACAATTGGGATGTAAAAATATAATCATGGTCTGAGATGATCATCGAAGGCACCCCGTGGATTTTCACTACCTCTTGGACATAGAGGTGTCCCAAGCCCTCTATTGGTCCCTACTCCCAGATGAGTAGAAAGTGAGCCAACTTGGTGAGTCAGTCAACAATCGCCTAGATGGAATCATGGACCATGGATGTACGTGGAAACCCCATCACAAAGCCCATTTAGATACCATGAAATTTCCACTCTGGTACCTTGAGTTGCTGGAACAAACATTCTAGATCATGGTGCTCAGCCTTAATTTTCTAATATGTGAGTCATCAGAAGACAATCTCAGCCACTACTTTCTTCATCCCTAGCCACCAGTACTAACGTTGAAGGTCATGGGACATCTTATCCACTCCAAAATGTACCACTAAAGGGAATTTATGGAATTCCATCAACACCTCCTCCTTCAATGTAACTAGTACTATGGTGCACTCTTTTAAAAGGATGGGGTGATCCCCACCTATTGGAAATCCATTAGGAGTCCGTCTTGAGGAAAACTGAGCATGTTGAGCCACGAAGTCATCATCCACATGTTGTTCCATCCAAACTTGCTGAAAGAGTGGTGGATTTACTCTCTTATAATTGAGGTAATATTCTCCATAAATTTTTATGAAGGATATCTACATAAGTTATAGCTACTCTATCAACTCACTCAGCTGTTGCAAACCAGAAATTCTACTAAGTGTGTTTACCACCACTTTCCCCTTCATAAGAGTATAGACTATTTCAAATCCATAGAACTGTAGGAACTCCATCCATCATAACTGTCTCATGTCTAGGTCCTTATTTTAGAAGATATTCATGAGACTCTTGGGGTTATAGTAGATGTAAAACTATTCACCCATCAAGTATTATCTCTAAATCTTCATGGTAAATTCCACTACTGCTAACTCCAAGTTATGGGTCACATAGTTCTGCTCATGTTGCCTCAATTACCATGAGCCATAAGCAATCACTGCTTTCTCCTCCATAAGGAAAAAATCCAGTCTAGTCCCAGATGACTAATAGTAGACTACATACCAAACACCCTCTTCTAGTAGCCACAAAATGGGGGCACATGTTAGTCTCTTCCTAAGCTTCTAGAAAGTCAATTGGAATATCTCTGTCTGTATTAAGGTTTTTCCTTCTTTGTCAAAGCTAAAAATGGTGTTTCTAGTGTAGATAATTTGGTTATGAACCTATGGATGTCCCAACGTACCCCAGTAATCCCTGCACCCCATTCACGCTCCAGGGTGGATCCTAAGAAAAAATTGTCTCTAGTATCGCCAGATCCACAATAACTCTAGACAGTGGGATTATGTGTCTCAAAAAGTGGACCTCATAAATCTAGAACTAGCACTTCAGAAGCACACCATAATGTTGGTGATCATGGATTTCGTCTAGGTCTATATGCAGGTGCATATCATGCTTCTCCTCTGACGCCAAGTACACCAAAATTTCATTAATGAAGACCAAAATAAACTACTCCAAGTAAGGCAAGAATTTCCTATTTATGATTCCCATGATCACTGTAGTGGAATTGGTCACACCAAAAGGCATCACCAAAAACTCATAGTGGCTGTATCTACTCATAAAGGTTGTCTTCGACACATTCTCATCCCATACTCGAAGCAAGTTATTGCCCAATCTGAGTTCTATCTTCAAGAAACACCTCTCTGCATTTATTTGGTCAAGGAGATCATTGATCCTTGGAAGTGGATACTGGTTCTTCACGGTTTCCTAGTTCATGCATCAGAAGTCCCTGAAAAACCACAAACTCCCATCTGTCCTCTTGGAAAAAAGCACCGGGGTAGCTCAAGGTGAAACATTGGGCCTTACAAACCCCTTCTCTTGTAAGTCCTTTAGTTATACCCTCAACTCTTGAAGCTCCATGGGAGCCATCCGATATGCCATTGTGGATATCGATGTTATCCTGGGATACAGGTCAATGTAAAAGTCTACTTCCCTATGAGGAGGTAGTCCAATGACATTTTCTAGAATGAGTTCTTTATATGAATCCACTACTATAGAAAAGATACAACTCCCCTCATCCACCACACTGAGGGTTTGGCCAGACAAATGGTGAGTTATTGGCTATACCCTTCTCTAAGAAAGTATATCATTTACTGTAAAGGTTGACCTCTCTATTGTGAAGAAAACCCTCATCCCATCCTTGCAGCCACATCACACTTTTCACCTAAAATATTTGATCTAATAATGGACTATGGTAATCCTGTACATACCAATGATGACGTTGTAAAGCCTCGACGCTGCTACTAATAGAACCTAGTCGAAGCTCTTGCCACCTAGAGTAATCTCACACTGCTTTCACCCATGTTTAATTTTTGAATCCCCTCCCATAATATTCTATAATCATATGGACTGAGACAATGGCTCTACCGAAATCTATGAACCTCAAACAATGTCCGTGGAAAGGAAAGTGTGAATGGAACCAATGTATATGAGAACTATAGATAAGGTAGAGTATGCAAAGATCATACCTCTAATCATCTCTAGAGCACCATTTTCATAGGTCTTTATCACTTTAAGCTGGCCCCACACCTCTCCACCTACTACCAGAGCTCATGGTGTACCTCATGGGGGTGATAGTGGTAGTTCCTTGAACTGTCATCCACCACCTACAACTTGAATTACTCATATTCCATATTTGTTTCCCTACGGACCACATTGCTCGAACCTCTATCTCTATATCACCGGTCCCTTGATAGCCTGCTGCAAATCCATGCATGTTGGTGGACAATAACAATCCATGTTCCCATGTCCTCTGCAAGAGTAAAAAACAATAGTCCTCAAATGAACTTCTCTACCTTGTGAGATCTGCACCTCTGACCTTGTATCCTTGAGTCATCCATCGAAAGGCCATCCCTATTTATGGTCTGGCTCATTTTCCTACTACCTACTATAGATTACATGGCCACCTATCATTCGATGGTGACTCTCACCATTGGTTTTTGCTCGGCTAGGAATCTCTCCATCAATAGGTATCTCTCTTTCACCAAATCCTACGTTGAGTAGCTGATCGAAATCATCTATTTCTTGATCTCCCATTGGAGTCCCTTCTCAAATGTATGGACTTTGAAGAAAAGTACCTGCACCATGTCGATTATGTAGATTAAGAGGTATGTAATCCACGATGAGTATTGGGCCACTGACAAGATTTTCTAATGTAGGTGCAAAAATAGTGAATACAAACTGAGCATAGTGTAGCTAGTATGAACTCTGACCTAAATAGGCTCTCAAAGTCCATCAAGACATGGGAAACCTCCTCATATGTGTGGATTGTAAAGCTCCACCACCTCCATACAATGTCCAGAAAAAGGCTAGAGTCTAGAACTACCAGATGGTCTGTCAGTTTCCCTACTTGGGGAAAAACCCAAGTAACTACATCCATCCAATCCTCAGCTACATGAGGATCTCACTCGACTAAAAACCTCAGAGGCCATTATCATTGGAACTCGAGTTGTGCACTCATTCAACATGCATTTTCCTCTGGTGGGGCAAGTAGAAACTACTACTCTATGAGTGGTGGTAATATTGGTGCACCGGCCAAAGGTGCAATCACTGTAAACGGTCCATCAACTGACACCTCATCGCTCTGTGGGCCATCGTACTGATCTATCACTCGAATCCTATTTGGCTATCTCTATGGAGGTATCCTGTAAGCAAACAGATGCTCCACAATTAATAAGTTATACCTAGTGAGATGATTCAGAAGATATCTAGTGAAAAACATTTCCAAAACATGTGTAACTAGTGTTTTCTTATACCAGGTTAGAAAAAAGAATTCAAGGTCTTGGTGTATGGATATGTCGGCCACCGTACCAACACCGGGTGCCCTAGACTGAATTCTTGAACTCAAAACACTTAACACAATTTCCACCATCGAAAATAAAGACTCTTAGTTACTCGGGTATGACCGACCACCCTTTGATGCCACTTTGTCATGACCCATCCCCAGGGGCCAGTGCCGTGACTACCCCAATCTAGCCTTCCATAGGCTAGAGGCCAGTGACTAGCTCTGAAAAGTCATAACCCAAAGGGGATGTCATTGCATTTAAATATTTACACACAGAGATAGGTTATACCACAATAACAAACCACAAATGAAAGAAAATAGAAAAACCAACATAAAGTATCACTACTGAGAGTAAAATGTGTAAACTGAAAGTAAAGAGGCCAGAATAAAAGCCCAACTGAATGGAAAGTACAGTAAAATAAGTACATGATTTGGAGGTTTTCCTCTAAGTATACTATCTGAATTGTAGGTAAACCACTCTATCAGATGTAAATACAACACACCATGTCAAACGACCAACCTCTATGCACCGTCTAATCATGGCTCCCCAATATCCCGTTCAAGGATGTATGTTGTCTGCACAAGACACAATAGGTGCAGTAGTGGCCCATGCATTTGTGAGTATAACAATACTCAGTTGGGACCTCGAGACCCCTGATGGTCATTCAGTAATCCATGAAGTAAAAAAACAAAAAAGAAATATACCCCAGATGTAATACCACCATTCCAGACCTCATACTCACAACAATAAATAAAAGATGCAGCTCAGACCAGATATAACTTATGTACAAAAGTAAATATGATTAGCTATAAAGATAGATCATCTTATTCTGTCAAGAGGCTTTATTGCTGACCCAAAAAGGGTCACAAGGTGATGCCCTGTAGTGGGTCTCTAGGTTCTAACCCACAGAAGATCAATAAGGGCTCACACATAGAGGATCTCTAGTTGCTGACCCACAGAGGATCCCTAGGTGCTCACCCAAACAAGATCTCTTGGTGCTGACCCACTCAGGATCACTAGATGATTAGCCATGCAGGATCACTTTTATTTCTTCACGTCATATCCATCAATTGGATTCCTGCAATTATCAAACTTGATTTTAGGAGGATCTACTTCTCAATAGATTGGTCATACCTCAAATTCCATGAATTCCCACATAGAGTAACCCAAAGGACTGTATCGTCATAAGGGTCCCAACTCAACAAATGGTGCATCATTCAGATGCCTCGTATTTATGTTATAGGCTTTTTAGTAAAAAGGACCCAATTGGATTTGAGTTTTATCCAAACCATGTTTACACCAACATCATCCAAAACTCAATTGAAGAATATCATAAGGACTGCTATGTCGAAAGGGTACCGAATCCACTAAGGGCCCGTAAATCAGATGCCTGGTCTGAGAGATACATGCATTTTAGTAAAGAGGGGTCGGTTGCATCTAGAATCAGTCCAACCCTGTTGGACCGACCCAAAAAACTCCGCCCATGGGTCCCATGCACCGTGGTTTTATTAGACGAAATTGATATGACCCAGTATGGGTAGGGTCATCCTGGCTCAGTAAAGACAGTTTAGCCTGGCCCGCTGGCTAGGGCGTAGCCTGCCAGGTGAAGATCTATTGCGCGGTGCAGCCGATGGGGTGTCCTCCAGCCGGGACATGGCTTTCATGCTATAACCGGCTCTGTTATACCTTCAAACGCGGGTCCTTCCCCCACCAAAGTCGATAGACAACAGATATCCAGCCCCCGGACGGCCCGAACATGGTTCGTCCCTCCACGCGAGGCCCAACACTACGCCTCCCTCCACCGCTACATCCAGTCAGCTGCAGCATCCTACTACCTCTGTGTGCCGACGAGCATTCCTCCCCACCAGACCTCTGTCCCAGTCAGCATCAATCGGTCCTGCCATCTAGCATGCGACTGGTGCCATCACGTGTTGCCACCGCGGCCGGCTCTGGGATGACGACATAACCTTCAATGGACCACATGATGTGCTCTAGTGGTCCGTCCTTCATGTTGATTGCTTTTATGGCCCCCAGAGATCTCACTCTTAGCCACAAATATCTCAAATCTTTCTTACTATAATGTTGATCAGCCGCATTCGAAGAACGAACCAAAGAACTACAGTGGATGGACCATGCCTTCTACGGGTCGGCCCATTCCCTCTGCGTTAGAGTTTAGTCATGCGGATAACAAGAGTATAATCAATCATCATGACAATACTCAAATCAAACCCCACAATATATCCATCATCTAGAATGAGTGATTCACAGATCAACCCTATTTTCGGTTGATCTGTATTCATTGTTCATTTTCAATAACATGGAAGAAATCATCAAATACATAGAATTCAAAACCCCTACCTGGATACGTTGGATCTGCTGAGGATAAAGGATGAGTTCTTCTTCATCATCCATCTGTGATCATTGGCATTCCTCGATACTCATCGACCATCGAATCTGATCCTCCAATGTTCATTGCCTCGTTCTTCATTCTTCATGGGAGTGGGATTCGGCAAGCGGTTCATCATAGATTCCCCGCAATTCTTAATCCCCAAACTCTAACGTGTATTCTTATTAAAATAAAATAAAAAGTGTAGTGACGTTATACCCATTAAGGATGATCATTAAATGAGCCACATTTAATGAGACACATTAAATGATATATTTATATAACATTGTCACAGTTTTAAATGAGTTATTCATGGCCCCCCATTAAATAACCTCTCCTCCACCTTCTCCCTTCCCTGCAACATCGCCATCTGCCAATCAATGGTGAGAAATGAAATGAAATAATTCTTTTAAATTATTTTTTTATATTTCTTGAAAATTCATAAATAATACTTTTCTTCTTGCCCCTTGTCAGCTGAAGTTAACTATTTTCTAGGAAAATACTAGCATTCCGATTTCAACAGTGCCCTCATATTTTTAATCAGATCGCATGTTCATTATTTAGAAAACCCTACCCTCACATTTATTGAACGTATCTAAAAAATATTTAAAATCTCTTTCCAGGTTCATCGGGCCTCGGAATCACGTGTCATCAGAGCGTGTGGTCTTAGAATAATTTCATATACATAAAAAAAATCAGAAAATTTCTGAGTCATTACATTATGAATTTTAAATAGAATAAAAAACCAAATGACATAAAAATTAATGAGTTTCTTAAGGGACAAATCTTATAATTTTTTCATAAAAAACATCATTATATACAATCCTGATAAGTAATGACATTGTAACATAAAATCATGATCACTTTGGAAAAATTGAATCATAATCACAATGAAGGAATTAAAAAAATGGAATAATAAAAATCACAAGGATAGATGAATTAATTATATTATATCTCAAATTGGATTTACACACATCTCATGAAATAATATAAGTTCATAACATAATGTAAATTTGAAAGGAGGAAAATTGAGCCAAAAGTCCTTTACCTTACCTCTTGAATTCAAAATAACATGTTCAAGCGTCATGTATGAAAAATATATTATTATTATACATATATTTATCAAAAATACATTTAAATTCCATAGAATATATAATATTTTTATGACAATTTTTTTAGTTTTTTAACAATTTTATGTTAAATTTACATTTCTTGTAAAAACCGCTTTGTTATTCATATATGTTTTGATCTGTAATATTTTTTTCCATGTTACATTTATAATGTTTCCACCAAAACCATAATCTTATACCGGATATAAATATCTTATATGTTTATAATATATGTATTTATAATAATATGTAAAATGTAGTTATAAAAAATGAAATACACTATTCATGAAGAAGGTATGTCATATGTACAAGTTAATGATGTTTTCATATTATTTTTCAATTGGAAGAATGAAAGATAAATGATATATTGTCAATTAAAAAATTATTCTTATGTCTTATATAACACATATGGTTATTAAAACTATCCTTAATACATTCCATGTGAACCATGACCGAATCACATCGCTTCACAAGGTGGTAGACCTTTGTGTAGAGGAGAGACATTATTGTATTATAAAAATGGAAATGAATCAAGGTATTCATTAAATATTAATACCAAAATCCTAAAAATATCATCAATTACATATAAAGAATAAAAAACATTATTTTTAACTAGGAGATGTGGTAATTGAAAAACGAATGGCATCAGTTCGGGAGGTGGTAGTATGTTGTACACCTGTACGATAATTTCATAACCCATTTGTTAGAAGTGGATATGGTTGTCGACTGTGACCATAAAATAACAACATATTAGTATATAGAAGTTACTAAAATTATTATAACATCATATTAAAAAACTAATTTATATAGGTGGAGAAATGAATAAAATAAATATGATGACTGATGACAGTTACCTATTCTTAGGGTTTCCTCTATAAGTTTACACTAAAATTATTCTTGGGTTGGATTCCTATCCAAAATAAGTCTTATATGAAGGGATTAGGGGAGTTGAGAAGTAATTTCTTATTATCCTTCTCAAAAAAATGGTTCAATGTTTTTTAGAGGAGACGATATGGGGTGGCCTTTTATAAGTGAGGGAGAGGATACCCTTGGGTTTTTTTAAAATAATTGAATGCTACAACTTTTTGGATATGCCAAAAAAGTAAAAATTGACCATTATAAAACATAATAGGATTAATATTAGAAAATATGACCTAAAATTAATTTTAACACAAGTTTTTAGTTTATTTTAATTCGTATCATTTTTATCCCTTGGTAAACTCATTTTTACCTTAATCGTGGTAATTAATATTAACTATTTTAATTATTCATTTTATTCAAAAATTAATTGGACCATATTAGTTAATATAAATTATTATTAGTCCAAATATTGAATAAAATTTTTTAAATTCCATTCACAAAATGGGAAAATTTTATTTTAAAATTAATCCCACAGACACAATGGGAACGTTTTTATTTAAGACAAAAATGTTAAAAAGATGACAATGCTTTTATATAGAAATTCAATTTGAAACTGATTCCAAGGACCTAAATTGTATTAATTGATGTATATTTGAGATAATTTTACTTTGAAACTGATATAAAATATAATTTATCTTTATAAATTAATTAATCTAAAAGGGTTTTTTCAATAAAAATTTATTATTCTTCATTGTTAAAATAAGAAAATTTTCAGAAAAATAAAAAAAAGTCACCCATATATAATCCCTAACAAGTTTATTTAAAAAATAAATTTTATTTTATCTATTTATTTTTATTAATGTGTGAATAATTATATTTTAAATAAAACTCATATACTTAATGAAAAAATGATTTTTGTGAAGTGTAATTTTCAAGGACAAAACTATTTTTTATTAAGTCTATGTATTATATGTATAATCATTATATGAATATATATTAAATTTTATTGATATATAATCTATAAATTAAATAAATATAATTAATCATAGTTAATATTTTATCTTACTAAAATAGAGAAACATAATGCACTATAAAATAGTTTTCAGAAAAAAACCTTCTTTTAATCATACAAATAAACATATACTATAATCCAATATAAATTTGATTTAAAATAATTAAGTGGATTATATATAAATAAATATTAATTTTTTATATTAATTTTTTTATTTTAATTAATTAATTTATTGAAAAGAAATTGATGTTTTACAAAAATAGTATTTTCTTAATTCACTGAAAAACTAATATTTTCTATAAAATCCCAAAATTTCATCATAAGATAATTTCTATATGATTATTCAAAAAATAATATTATTTTTAACAAATAAATTCTATAAAATAAATATAAATTAAATATAATAATTTCTCTCAAAATAAATTTAATTCATTTTTAAACAAAACATATCTTTGATTAATATAATTAATTTACTAAATATTTATTGATTTTTTACTAATATTTCATAAATAAAATTTATATTTTATAGAAAAGGTATATTTCATAAAGTGTCCAATAAAATTCATACACTCATATTTAATAGTTATGTGATAATGGTTTTATTTAAGATACCGTTATTTTATGGTTTACTAAATATTGGTTTCATGTGTCATCAACTCTGTCGAAGAAACACATTGACGCACGAAATGAAATCTGAAACTCAATGATTATTATAACACTATTTATTTAATTTTTTTATTAATTTGATAAAAAATATTTCATAAAATATCAGGATTTCACAAATTTTTATCCAACCATCTTTGTGATGATTAATTATGTAGGGATCGATAATGTGGATTTGAAAAAGTTGGTAAGGAATGTTTTAAAGTTCCCCCATTACTTTGATAAAATAATAACTTTTAGTAACAAATAATTTTTCCCATAAATATCATATTTTAAGAAGATATTGGATTAATTTCATAACTCAAAATTTTCTATTCATCTTGGATGTGTGTAAATGCAAAGGGTTTTGAAAGAGTATTTCTAGTGGCATTATATGAATAGTGAAATTGTAAAGCATGTACCATGACTCTTGTTAAACCATCAATTTAAGTCTTAGAGAGAGAATTATAAGTATTTTTCACAACCATTACCCATAACAAAATGTAAATGGGAAAACATTTCCATGGATTTTATCATTGGATACCCTGAAACATATAAAGGGGATAATGTTATTTTTTATAGTCTATAACCTTACAAAATTAGTTCATTTAATTTACATCAATGAATATTTGTATCATGATAAAGTTTATAGAATAGATATATTATGTAATTGGTAAGGTCATATAGAGTACCACATTCTATTGTATCTAACCATGATCTGTGTCTTTTCTCATATTTCTTGATAAGTATTCAATAAGATTTGGATAAATAGTTGAGTTTCTGAAATTTATATAATTGAGAGACATACATACTTTCCAATGGGAAAATATAAATTGTTGAATTATTTTTAGGATAATTATATAATGATTTTATAGTCGTATGAGTTCAATACCATCATTCGTTGGATTTTTTTTATCAACAATAGCTTTCACTCAAGAATTAAGATAGCTCCTTATAAATCCCACTATGATAGGATGTAAAGAACACCAACATGGTGGGATGAATTTATATAAATATTTCTATTATGACTTGGTATTGTGTATAAAATGTTGTAAAATGATAAATCAATTCAGTAGAAGAAATTAGAGTCTCAGTGTTCAAAAAAAGTTATTGTGGAAATCATCAGTGAGATCTAGAGTCCAATGTCAATGAAAGGTATTCCTATGAATATTTCTTTGGTATATTATTTTTGGGAATTGAACAGAACGGGAATTTTATCCTTATATATATTTTCCTCTTTGATATTATTGATGGAATCATGATGACAGGTTATTGCATGGTGCTTCCCCTTAGTTTCCCTAATATTCATGATATATTACAAATTTCTATCTAGAAATATTATATACTTGATCATTCAAAAGTATTTATCTCATATTTGATACCACTGGATTAATATCTCTCATATGAGGAACAAATGGTAGAGATTATAGATCATAGATATATTGTTCTACAAAAAATACCACTCACAAGGTTAATGTTTTGGGGTCAAACCATAAATTATAGGAAGCTGTGTGAGAACCTGAGGATGGGATAATGTAGAAATATCCATAGTTATTTTATCAGACTGAAATATTTATGAGGGTTAAATTATCATGTGGGGGAAGAATATAACATCGATGATATTTTATTATATATTTATCTTAATATAAAAAAAACTTCCTTGATATATTCCTTTACACTCCACAACGATTTTAAATGATCTTTGATATAAAAATAAAATATTATTATTTAATTTGGTAGTTATATTTTATTTGTTGGATTGGTGGGTATGTATAAAGCAATCTAAATTATGAGATTTTTTTTAAATGTTTTAAAATTAATTCATTTATTAAAAATTTATTATAAATTAAGATTTAAGTATTTGAAAGTAAAATAAATGTCCTTTTAAAAAACTATTTTTTATTCATATGGTTTTTTTCTTAATAAATAAAAATCACTACTATTTATGATGTATTATAATTTTATTTAAATAATTTATATTCAATAAAATATTTCAACTTTTGAATAATAGTATTTAATTGGCATGGGATAAGAATGAATAAGTTTTTTATGTTGAAAACATAATTTTATAAAAATGGATTTTGTTCAGTTTTTCATGCTTAATATGAAATGGAAATCTTCCAGTTATATATATAATCACATAAAATGGATTCTTTATTTGTAATTACAAATTTTAAATTTTTTAAATATGACTCTATAATTTTTTAATTAGCAACAATAATTTTGTTAAATATTTAAACACTCGGTCAGGATAAATCTGGTAATTAAGGTTAAACAATATGATAAGCCTATGAAAATTTCATTAAAACATTACTTTATCCTATTATATGATTTTATTTCAACCATTTTTAAAATATATTCAACGATATGTTAGGTTGGTATTATTTTTCATGTATTCTAATAATTATAAAATATTATGTAAATAAAAAATAAAAAATAAAACTCATGGTTTTATTATCTAGAATATTTTTTCAATTGGATAAAAGGTTATATTTTCATTAATAAGTAATTATATAGAAAATGAATGAATATTTTCTATCATTGAAATTTATTTTTTAATTGTTTTGATTAAATTTTACTTTAAATTATTATGAATTACAAACACCACACATGATCATGTAATATATAAACCAAATAAATAATATTACAAATGATAAATATAATAAAATTTTGATGAATTTTTATGTTTCATGTATTTTATAGATAAATATTACATGTTATTTATCTTTTAAATATTTTTATATGAATTTAATTTCTATATTTTTGTCTTGAAATTAAACTATATGAATACTACATAAAATTTCAATTATGGTATCTTATGTTAAATATTATTTTATTAAATGAATTAGAATTAAAAAAAATAATATCATTCCATATTATTGGGATATGTTCAATTATATCATCCATTTTACACTTATTGGTCACATAAAATTTGATTGAATCCTTCATGGAGAAAAAATAGTAAAAACAATGATGTTGTGATAATCTCCAAAATAGTTAATCGTGGTATAAAATGAACAGATAAGGGTTCAAAATCCTCAAATTTTTTAAATAATTTTTTAATGATGTTACTTTAAATCTTCCAATTTTTTTTAAAATATATATGTTTTTTATCCTTGAATATGAAAATTAATTTATACCAATTCAATACAATAGGTAATTCCATGGGGGTCCCTCCACTAACTTATTTAAGAGAACCTCCTCTTATCCTTTATTAACATAGTTTGAGCCCTACATATCACCCTATACCTATTCCAATACCACATTCGGTTACTCAACAACATCTTATAGCTTCTTTTATTTCTAAAATACATTCCTTTCAGGTCTTAAGGGGTTATCCAATTCTGAATTACCAATGAAGATTTATAACTCTTAACCGAGTACATTTAGTTTTATTTCTTCTTATCCATCCTTTAAATATATGGTATACATTAAAAAAATTATTAAGGTATCATAAATATACTCCCCTATTATTATCATCATATAATCTCCATTATCCACCTATTATCTATCTTATGGGAAAATAAAACATTGTTCGTACGTACATGGGGATAACCCCCTCCACCAAGATATGTGTTTTATTTTTCATAAAGACTTCACATTGATGTTTATAATGATGAATTTAATGAATATATACGAAAAATATGATATTTTTAATGTCATTTAGAGGTTTATATTTATTTTTTTTGCATTTTTTTCTGATTCGTAGAAAACCAGATACATCGCTCTTGTGTAAGTATAGATTACAATCTCTATGATGTTATGTAATTTAATTTTCATCACTGATTTTTATGAATAGTTATAAATGTATATATAATTATTTAAAAATATATTCATGAAATGGATAAAATTATAAATATTAGAGATCCAAGATCAATTTGAAAACATAGGGACCTCCAAACTAAAACCTTTATGAATAATGAAGCAGTTATCGTCCTAGAACAATAATTTTAGTAGTGTTTTTAAAAAAGAGGTGATTATATTTTATAAGTAAATAATATATGGAAATATATATATGATTATGGTATTAAAATATATTAATACTAAATATATATTTTAATATTTTATTTTATCAATCCTATAAATCAAGATGTGGTTTATATAAGGGCTTATATTAAAATAACATTTCTTTTTTGGGATTGTCTACACTAAATTCTCATTGGGGAAAATATTATAAATAATATCATCTAAAACAAATATTTTTTATTATAAAATGGTCATACCTAGAATATTAATATATTATTAACATTTTATTCTATTTATTAGTTAAAATGGTCGAGAATCATTTTAAATAAATGTCGAACTTATATCCTATTTGGTTGATGAAATTTTTATTAAAATTACATACTCTTAAAAAATATGTTGCGAATGATATTAACTTTACATGAAATTTTCTATTAACTTTTTTTCGAATAAAATTTATGTAATTTAATTTTTTTATAAATTATTATTTTTCAAAAATTTCTAAACTATATGATGTTGATGTTTATAAAATTGTGAAAGGATTGCATTATTTTTATGTATAAGACATGAATTGATTTTATTTCTATCATGGTCATTATTTTATTGGAAGATAACCTTAAAATATTCCATTCGCATTTTCATGGAAAATAATTTTTTCAATATTCTAGGATTTTTTTTTAAAATATTATTGAATGAAATTAATATTTATTCAAATTTTTTGAGGAAATGTATGAATGAAATTTTAATTGTCTTTTTCATCTATATCAATATAATTTTAGAATTTATATGCTTTATTAGGGATATTATTTTAGGAAAACATCCACATTATTTATTTTTATGGTTTAGGATGATGATTATTTAAGATTTATACTATGATTTTTTATTTACTGTTGTTTTATTATGTTTTCATAAAATAATTATGAATCTTAATTCTTTTCAACAGGTGATGTTATGATACAATTATGGAATGTTAATAAAAACAATTTCTTTTCATGAGTTATTAAATAATTAATTTTGGAATGTATAATCATATTATGAAACACATATATATGGGTTTTAACTCACAGAAGATTAATTTTATTTAATGATTCCCAAATATTATGTCATGATAGTGTATTAGTTCATGAATCATGATCAAGAACTATGAAATATTGGGTATGAAAATATATTTATTATCATATTTTCTGATACACTTATTCTCATGATATGATTTCGTATGATCTTTGATTGATATATCTCATGTTTACCCTTAATGATCGTCATAACTCACCCCTTCATATGTTTGAAGTTTTTACAGGGTTATGAAGACAATAAATATGTCTGACAAGTCTTGATGTGTAACATATATAATAAATGATTTTTGGGATGATAATTATTATAGTTAAATAATCCTTCTATGTATCTAGTGTAACACCCCGAGCTTCCATGATACGCTTCTCATTCAATAATGCAATAGCTTGCATTGTACGCAACTTCGAGTTCTAAAACACCGCGACTAATCAAAGTAGCCGTTATGAATAGTAATAACCACTTTTTAAATTTATAGAAATTTTATATTTCAAAATGGAATTCATTTTTGAATTCTTAATATCAAAATTATCCTAAGTTGAATTTTTTGTAATTTTCTGAGAACTTCCAGTTTTTTATGAATAGTGAAAAATACATAAAACAACATTTTTAAACAAAATACTTTATAGTGATAAATTATGCTATTTATTGGTTTTAAAGTATAATTAGAATATATTTTTACCATTTTGTTCAATGGTGGTCCTTAGAATTAATTTAACATTGAAATTGGACATAAACAATTGCCAATCTTTTGATATAAATTGTTTCTTAAAAACACGCTATTTCTTGTGATAGCGGGAATTAATTATAAAATTAATTAATGCAACTTATATGTTTGGAATTTTGTAAAATAGACAACATTTTTGAATTCGGAATATCATTTATAGCTTAGAGTGAAATTTTGGCCTTGTTCTGAAAAACTTCAATTTTTGATGAATAGTGAAACCACTAAGTGATAGTTAAATAACTGATTTTTCATTTAAATGAAATATTACCACTTCTGTGATTTGATTTTCAAAAATCTGACATACATGGTTGTCATTAAGAAGTAAAATGTGGTTCAATGAGATTAAAATAATTTTTTGGTGAATAGTAACTTTTAAGTTCTTAATCGCGATTAGAGGTAATTAGTGTAGTTTAAGGTAAAAATAATGTTTTAATAATATGAGATGAGCATGAAACTTGTCCTACTACTATTGGATGAGTAATGGCCGACCAAGAAAACCCATGGGTCAACTTGGGGACCCCATGGAGCCACTTTAGTTGGAAAATGACATTAATATATATTTATTTAATGTTGAAATTAAATTGACACAAACATGAGTTGTTTTACTAAAACAATTTTTAAGTGGGGTTACACAAGTCCAAATTGTGATTATAAATATTCATTAGAAATCTAAAAATATTTCCTACATCATATTTTTTTTATAATTTTTAGACATTAAATAAATTAAATTATTTATGACATCATTATGATGCAGTGATGACCTCATTATTTAACGATTTAAATAAAATGGGAAGATAATGAAAAATCCAAGGCTTACACTTGTAAAAAGCCTATTGGATGAGGAGATTTCGAAACCTTATCACCTTAGCCTCGAATTATATAGGTTTGGGACCTTTAGAATCCGAAAACCATTGTGAAATAATGTAACATTTCAATCATTCCAAAAGTGCCCCTCCTCTCCACTTATAAAAGGCCCCCACCTCCCCCACCTCATTTACACTTTCAAGCCATTTGGCTCGGCCAACCTCTGCCCAAATACTCTCCCAACTTCCCCCTCTTACTCCTAGAAGCCTCACTTTGGGCATAACTCTTCCCAATGAAGCCTTTGGCTCAAATCAAAAAGAGTTACCCAATTTTGAGGTAATGTCTTCTCTAATGTTGTTTTGTTTTATTTTTCTTCTCCAACCCCCTAAAATCTTTTTATTCATTTCTTTTGTAACAACACCAGTATCGTCAATATACTAGGATGTTGTTATAAGAAGGATTCGAGCTACACTTACACACACCTACATCTAATGGTTAAAGAACATACGGTTTCTGTGGATGGTGAATTTCTGCCTCACGAAACGATGATTGTTCAACACTCATATAACACCTTCAAAGGTGGCCATTAAGATGTCACTATTTTTATATATGATATATAATATGTTTATGTTTTACTTATGCTTCTGTATTTCTCATTTATGGCATACTTTATGATTTCCATTATGGGTAAAACGCGATAATTTCATTTTAGGAAGTGCGGACTACCGCCCACTCAAAGTGATTTGAATCGTTAATGCCATATGTGGGATGTATAAAGGATGGAGTAAATGGTATTATACACTATATTATACTGGAATTATATTATAAATTTATATCATTATGATTTCATTCCATTAAATATGAAATTGAAATGAAAGTAGCGTTCATGCGTACGTACGGCTTACCGTCTCCATGAACGGTGCATTTCATTTCTTACCTCTAAATGTTATGTAATATTATAAATGAATGTATATACTGGATATATAAGATATATATGACATCTAAATCATGAATATAATTCTTGAGATAATGGATATTCTATCACATAAACAACGTGTAATTATAAGAAGTTTATTGTTGACTCAAGTACCAAAGATCGACAAAACGACCGTTATTAACTTAAATAATTACATAAAGTTCATAACATTGTAATAAGTGATATAAAAAGGATAATGAAATTGAAAATGGTTCTTAATAAGGTATATATTAACTCTAGTTTATTATTCAGGAGGTTAAAGAATGGTTGAGTCAAGTCAGACACGAGGTAAGGGAATTTCTTAACCCAACTTCCATTATTTGGGTTAATCTCCTACTTTCAAATTATGTCATGATATTATTATTTCTTATTTTGTATTCTTTATGTGTACCTATAGTGAATAAACATAATAGGTCTATTTTATTTAAAAAAAATGATCTTTTTAAGAACTTCGTCTCAATCTCCTTTCATTGAGGCATATTTGGTTTTATACACAAATTTCTTTTATACGGTGTATAAACCCCTTTGACTTTTACGCTTATTCAAAAGGAATCGTTTTTATACGAAGCGTTTTACTAAACGAAAAAAGGGAATGTTTTTCTTTCCGTACATATGCGGCGACAACAACTTCTCTGCCGCCGTGTCCATTATTTGAGTTTCGGCTTCCTCTACAAGCCATCACTTTTTATTAGTGAAAAATAAATACAAAGTTTTAACATTCTTTTATTTTGGTATTGAAAATGGTTTTGAAAGCAATTTTATTATATCAATTTGTTGTATTGATATCTTGTGATTGAAATATGGAATTTTTATGTTTCCTTTATGCATGTTTTATGTGATACGATTATGTTATGGTTTATGATATGTTTAAACCTATTCATATGAGGAATGCATTGGACTTAATAAGTGACGGGTGGAGCCCGCTATAGCTCCTCGATGCATCGGCAGGTCTCATGAGACAAACTAGTGTCTTGGCACGAGGCCTTGACAAAATATTATTTGTGGTCTTGGCACGAGGCCTTGGCTACGTGGTTATGATAGTCTGGCATTATGCATTCCATCATTATGAAAGTGGTTATTGATATTTCATGTGATTATTCGACCAGTAGAATATCCATGTGAATAAGTAAATGGCATTATCTCATTTTACTTTTGCCATATTATGTTGATGTTCAAGTTTAAAAGGCTTTTGTTTTTGTTATACATTGCCTTAAGTTTTTATGTTTATTTATGAAAGCTTCCGCAATATTGTTATCCTTACTGAGCATCTGAGCTCACCCCTTTCAATGTTTTAATATTTTTCCAGGATGTGAAGAGGTATTTTATGAATGACCTGCAATGATAGTCAGAAAGGGATATGAGTGTGGACTATGAAGACCATGTTATTGTAGTTTGTTTACTTTTTTATGTAATGAACTATTTATGAATGTATCTAGTGTTTCCAAGGCTACTAAACTAATCGGTCTTTCGAGACTTGATCTTTTGTGATCATGCCAATGTTACGAAGTAATGCACCGGCTCTGGATAGCTGGGGTCGGGGCATTACAGTTGGTATCAGAGGTAGTTTAGTAATAACCTTGGAAGCTAGATTTAGACAAACTCTGATTAGAGCACATAGCCCAAAGATAAACTTTGAGGATTAGTATAGAAGAACTTCCTATAATTTTGATATTATAGAGATTTTGTGAGTTTTCCGAGCAATACATCCCTGTCTGGATACGAGCAGGTAGAGGCGGCTCTAGCACAGATGTACCTAGGGGTAAAACCCAAAAACACCGCTTTGAGCTTGACTCGAACGGGAACTGGTGCAGGACAACGGGTCTTGATGCACTCTTGGTTACGACACTCCCGGGGGATATGCTTAGGATAATTCTCATTTTCCTTACAAACCACTATGAAGGGTTATGAGTATATACTTCCTCAAAGGAAACATTTCTTTTTATGATTATGGATTATACCCATAAATAGTTCAATTTATGTAAAGTATTTTACAAATATGGAATTATGTATTTTGATTCATAAACTAATCTAGTTTATGCCATTGTTTAGAAATGGCGCCTAGTGGAAGGAATGGAAACTGTATCAATGCACGAACTCCGTGTAGGGATTTCCCTCCTGCTAAAGATAATTATTGTGGATCTGGAGATACAACTGGTGCTGATCAACTTAATACCATACTGGGACAACTCACTCAGGTTATGAATAATAACCTTACTCGTATGGAGCACCCTGATCCGCAACGTGGAGGATCAATGCTAGACCGTTTCATGAGGCAACAACCACCAACTTTCAATGGGAGTACAAATACTATAGTAGCTGAGCAATGGATAAATTCCTTAGAGAAAATATTCCATGCCTTGGGGAGTAGTGAAAGGGAGAAGGTTGTCATGGCAGTTTACCGCCTCACTGGAGATGCCGATCAGTGGTGGTCGCTGATTCAAAACACAAAGGAAGATGGTGACGTATCGAATATGGAATGGAGGGAGTTCAAAGAGATTTTCTTAGAAAAATACTTTCCTCGTGACCATCGAGCAGATATGGAAAGACAATTTCTGAGTTTGAGGCAGAAGGAGGATGAGAATGTCGCAAAGTATGAGGCTAACTTTACAAGGTTAGCGAGGCATGCTGCCGATTATATACGTAACCCAAGGAGTAAGATTGATCGTTTCTTTGATGGGTTAAAACCATTTCTCCGTCAATCTTTAGTATCACAATCCTTCTCATCATACGAAGATATTGTCTCATGTGCTATCAAGACAGAAAAGGAATTCTCTAAGTCTTATGACAACAAAGTAAAGCAAGAAAAGAAGAGAACGGTGGAACAAGAGACAGATAAAGGGAAAAAGGGAAAGAAGGATTTTCCATTATGTGATAATTGTGGGAAGAAATACCCTATTACTTGCCTAAAAGGAATGGGAGTTTGTTATAAATGTGGAGAAAAGGGTCACCATGCTCGTGATTTCAAGGGAAAGAAAGAGGCTATCAATGTTGAATGCTACAATTGTAGGGAAATGGGGCATTATGCAAATGAATGTCCTAAGAGTCAAGGAAACTTACCTCAGAAATGGCCAAGGGATCAAGGCCAATCTTATGCTTTGACTACAGTTGAAGTGGAATAATTGATGTATTGGTGCTTTTGGACTCAAGGATTATATTCTGGTTATAAGAATAATGTGATATATATAAAGATTGTACTGCAGTACTTTTTGATTTCAGTAAGGTTTTAATATGATTAAGGTAATCATATTTTTAGTATGTGACAAAAAGAGAAACTTTTCTTTGTTTGGGGAATCTGATGTTACAATTGATTTTGGAATTTAGAGACCTTTTAGAGAAAGTCTGGACAGAGGTATTTTGGATAACTATAAAGGTTGGGATGGATTAAGTTGATCTTTGGATAGTATTGTTTAAGGTAAAAACATTTCTGAAGATTATTTTTGGAATATTATAATACTATAGTTTTTGGAAAAGGACAACCTGCAGGGTGGGGCATAACCCGTCGTGTCGGACAAAGCTGCAGGAATCAAACCCACAACCATAGTGCGACAAGCCTTTATTTCCTACCACTAGCCTACAGGAAGTCCCTGGTTATTACAAAATAATTTTACTAATCTAAATGGTATGTGTTAACATTTGGAACCTTATACAATTAGGATAAGTATAATATTTTTGAGTTCTATTATCTTTTTGAGTGAAAGATGAGTTGGAGGTTGAAACTCTAATTGTCAAGCATAAATAAATATATACCTATCTCTTATTCAATGAATAAATTAATTCTTAAACTTTAGTAAAGTGATATTAAAACAAAAAAATGTGTGATCCTAAAACCTTATGTCTTGATGAACTGATGATATTTTAAATCAACATAGATTGAAGGCTTTGAGGCCCTCAATTTGACAGTTGATTGTGATTGATGACCTCAATCACTCCCTACAAATATTTACGTTTTTCCTCCAATTATATGTCTCTAATTTCCACCAATGTTCTCCTAATCGAGATCATAATTGGGTGGTGACTTTTTCATTTCCCTTTCCCTCTTATTAAGGCTAAATTTTATTAATCTTATTTCCAATGTGGGTTTTCCTCAAAGGTATTTTCTCTTTTAAACCATTTATTTTCAAAGAAAAATTTCAAATTGCGAGGACGCAATTTATTGAAGGAGGGAAGAATGTAACACCCCGAGCTTCCATGATACGCTTCTCATTCAATAATGCAATAGCTTGCATTGTACGCAACTTTGAGTTCTAAAACACCGCGACTAATCAAAGTAGCCGTTATGAATAGTAATAACCACTTTTTAAATTTATAGAAATTTTATATTTCAAAATGGAATTCATTTTTGAATTCGTAATATCGAAATTATCCTATGTTGAATTTTTTGTAATTTTCTGAGAACTTCCAGTTTTTTTATGAATAGTGAAAAATACTTAAAACAACATTTTTAAACAAAATAATTTATAGTGATAAATTATACTATTTATTGGTTTTAATGTATAATTAGAATATATTTTTACCATTTTGTCCAATGGTGGTCATTAGAATTAATTTAACATTGAAATTGGACATAAACAATTGCCAATCTTTTGATATAAATTGTTTCTTAAAAACATGCTATTTGTTGTGACATCGGGAATTAATTATAAAATTAATTAATGAAACTTATATGTTTGGAATTTTTTAAAATAGACATCATTTTTGAATTCGGAATATCAATTATAGCTTAGAGTGAAATTTTGGCCTTGTTCTGAAAAACTTCAATTTTTGATGAATAGTGAAACCACTAAGTGATAGTTAAATAACTGATTTTTCGTTTAAATGAAATATTACCACTTCTGTGATTTTATTTTCAAAAATCCGACATACATGGTTGTCATTAAGAATTAAAATGTGTTTCAATGAGATTAAAATAATTTTTTGGTGAATAGTAACTTTTAAGTTCTTAATCGCGATTAGAGGTAATTAGTGTAGTTTAAGGTAAAAATAATGTTTTAATAATATGAGATGAGCATGACACTTGTCCTACTCCTATTGGATGAGTCATGACCGACCAAGACAACCCATGGGTCAACTTGGGGACCCCATGGAGCCACTTTAGTTGGAAAATGACATTAATATATATTTATTTAATGTTAAAATTAAATTGACACAAACATGAGTTGTTTTACTAAAACAATTTTTAAGTGGGGTTACACAAGTCCAAATGTTGATTATAAATATTCATTAGAAAGATAAAAAGATTTCCTACATCATATTATTTTGTTTATAATTTTTAGACATTAAATAAATTAAATTATTTATGACATCATTATGATGCAGTGATGACCTCATTATTTAACGATTTAAATAAAATGGGAAGATAATGCAAAATCCAAGGCTTAAACTTGTACAAAGCCTATTGGATGAGGAGATTTCGAAACCTTATCACCTTAGCCTCGAATTATATAGGTGTGGGACCTTTAGAATCCGAAAAGCATTGTGAAATAATGTAACATTTCAATCATTCCAAAAGTGCCCCTCCTCTCCACTTATAAAAGGCCCCCACCTCTCCCACCTCATTTACACATTCAAGCCATTTGGCTCGGCGAAACTCTGCCCAAATACTCTCCCAACTTCCCCCTCTTACTCCTAGAAGCCTCACTTTGGGCATAACTATTCCCAAGGAAGCCTTTGGATCAAATCAAAAAGAGTTACCCGATTTTTAGGTAATGTCTTCTCTAATGTTGTTTTGTTTTATTTTTCTTCTCCAACCCCCTAAAATCTTTTTATTCATTTCTTTTGTAACAACACCAGTATCATCAATATACTAGGATGTTGTTATAAGAAGTATTCGAGCTACACTTACACACACCTACATCTAATGGCTAAAGAACATTCGGTTTCTATGGATGGGGAATTTCTGCCTCACGAAACGATGATTGTTCAACACTCATATAACACCTTCAAAGGTGGCCATTAAGATGTCACTATTTTTATATATGATATATAATATGTTTATGTTTTACTTATGCTTCTGTATTTCTCATTTATGGCATACTTTATGATTTCCATTATGGGTAAAACGCGATAATTTCATTTTAGGAAGTGCGGACTACCACCCCCTCAAAGTGATTTGAATCGTTAATGCCATATGTGGGATGTATAAAGGATGGAGAAAATGGTATTATACACTATATTATACTGGAATTATATTATACATTTATATCATTATGATTTTGTTCCATTAAATATGAAATTGAAATGAAAGTAGCGTTCATGCGTACGTACGGCTTACCGTCTCCATGAACGGTGCATTTCATTTCTTACCTCTAAATGTTATGTAATATTATAAATGAATGTATATACTGGATATATAAGATATATATGACATCTAAATCATGAATATAATTCTTGAGATAATGGATATTCTACCGCATAAAAAACTTGTAATTATAAGAAGTTTATTGTTGACTCAAGTACCAATGATCGACAAAACGACCGTTATTAACTTAAATAATTACATAAAGTTCATAACATTGTAATAAGTGATATAAAAAGGATAATTAAATTGAAAATGGTTCTTAATAAGGTATATATTAACTCTAGTTTATTATTCAGGAGGTTAAAGAACGGTTGAGTCAAGTCAGACACGAGGTAAGGGAATTTCTTAACCCAACTTCCATTATTTGGGTTAATCTCCTACTTTCAAATTATGTCATGGTATTATTATTTCTTATTTTTCATTCTTTATGTGTACTTATAGTGAATACACATAATAGATCTATTTTATTTAAAAAAAATGATATTTTTAAGAACTTCGTCTCAATCTCCTTTCATTGAGGCATATTTGGTTTTATACACAAGTTTCTTTTATACGGTGTATAAACCCCTTTGACTTTTACGCTTATTCAAAAGTAATCTTTTTTATACGAAGCATTTTACTAAACGAAAAAAGGGAATGTTTTTCTTTCTGTACATATGCGGCGACAACAACTTCTCCGCCGCCATGACCATTATTTGAGTTTCAGCTTCCTCTACAAGCCCTCACTTTTTATTAGTGAAAAATAAATACAAAGTTTTAACATTCTTTTATTTTGGTATTGAAAATGGTTTCGAAAGCATTTTTATTATATCAATTTGTTGTATTGATATCTTGTGATTGAAATGTGGAATTTTTATGTTTCCTTTATGCATTTTTTATGTGATACGATTATGTTATGGTTTATGATATGTTTAAACCTATTCATATGAGGAATGCATTGGACTTAATAAGTGACGGGTGGACCTCGCTATAGCTCCTCGATGCATCGGCAGGTATCATGAGACAAACTAGTGTCTTGGCACGAGGCCTTGACAAAATATTATTTGTGGTCTTGGCACGTGGCCTTGGCTACGTGGTTATGACAGTCTGGCATTATGCATTCCATCATTATGAAAGTGGTTATTGATATTTCATGTGATTATTCGACCAGTAGAATATCCATGTGAATAAGTAAATGGCATTATCTCATTTTACTTTTGCCATATTATGTTGATGTTCAAGTTTAAAAGGCTTTTGATTTTGTTATACATTGCCATAAAATTTTATGTTTATTTATGAAAGCTTCCGCAATATTGTTATCCTTACTGAGCATCTGATCTCACCCCTTTCAATGTTTTAATATTTTTCTAGGATGTGAAGAGGTATTTTATGAATGACCTGTAGGGATAGTCAAAAAGGGATATGAGTGTGGACTATGAAGACCATGTTATTGTAGTTTGTTTACTTTTTTATGTAATGAAATATTTATGAATGTATCTAGTGTTTCCAAGGCTACTAAACTAATCCGTCTTTCGAGACTTGATCTTTTGTGATCATGCCAATGTTACGAAGTAATGCACCGGCTCTGGATAGCTGGGGTCGGGGCGTTACATCTAGTCTCAAAATACACTAAACCATTAAGGTTTTGTGGTCTGAAATGTCTTTATGTGTTTAATATTTATAAAAAATGATGTAATATTTATGTATTTTTTTAAAGGTTGGGGCCGAAGCCTCATTTTTATTAATAAAGAAAAGAAAACCTCTTTTTATTTGGGTAGAGGGAACCCATTACATAGCCCGAAGGCACAGTGGGCTTATAGCCCATTACATAGCCCATAGGCTCAATTTTTAAGCCCAATTCCAATTCTGTGAATAGTAACCGCTGCTACAGTACCCGCACAGTACTGCCACTGCTACAGTGTCCTGCCACTGCTACAGTACCGCCGATCAACAGTACCGCCGCCGCTACAGTGCCGCTGTAGTAACCTGCGCCAAATGGGTTTTAAACCCCCATTTTTCATGTAGAATTACGGGGTGCTTACCATTAAGCCAAACACCAACTACATGTAATATTTATGTATGAATTTATTGAGATTCCTCAAAAGTATTCCTTAATACTTAAATACTTTTATATAATAATTGATATTTTAATAAATAATATCTCACTATGAAAACTATACATTTATTTATAATTATTAATAATTAATTATGATTTTAGGTAAAAAAATATCATAGAACTAAACTATTTAAATCAACTAAATTAGAAACCAAATATAAATTATAATTACATAAATATTATATCATCTTCAATGAAATTAAACATAAAACATAATAAATAAAATATATTAGATAAATTTATTTATTTAAATATTTAATAATATATTTGTAAAGTTCAAAAACCCAAAATAGGCCCTAAAACCATCCATCCAATGTATTTTCAATCAATTTTTTATAATATTTCAGTAATTCTATTCTAAAAATATATTTCAAAATTAATCACATATAGTGAGAATACTTTCTACATTTATATACATGATTAGCTTCTATATAAACCACCTCAAAATTTTACTTTTAGTTAAAAACCCATATTCAAAATAAATCACTTTAGAGGAATACTACTAGATATTCACAATATGTATCGAACCTTCAATCTAATATTGTTAACTAATAACTAACCAAATTCTTTTATCTCAACATAAAATTATAAAAAAAATGTTTTTGCAACACATCTCTATCAGATTTCATCCTTATGGGTGAATTTAAATTACATATTTATTTTTCCATTCTTATATATCTGATCATTATTCTATGACATGTATTAAAATCAAATATAAAAAACAATTAAAATAATAAATCATATCATCGAAGAATAAAACATCACTAAACTAAAATGAATACATACATATCATTTGAAATAATAATTTTTATACCCAACTAATCAAATTTCATAATGAATGTTATACTCTCTAACTAGATAAAATCCATTTAAATCCTTGTATTCTTTGTATGAAAACATCATTATCCCATCTTCACATAATATAAACAATTTTATAGAATTTATGATAACCTATATATTTATTTCATAATATTTAATTATTTAATTCACAAATGGTGACAAAACACAACCCTAAAAGATCATGAGACCTATCATATTTGGGTTATTAGGTACACAATGTAACAACGTGTAAAATAAATACAATGACAGAAACTAAAGCTCCATAATCATTTTGTGAATATCCCTTGATCTTTAAAAACATCATTGGATAACATATGGATGTGAATAAGAAATATGTGATATATAAATCACAGTAAGGGAATAAGAAATCATATAGCATTATAAAGTTGTATTTTTGATCCAATAGGCACATCATGGTAACATAAGTGGGGCATGAATCATAATCATTAATTTTTAGGCATGATATAACATGATACCATAATGTCAATATATGAATTTATGAACATCATAAAAACTAGAATCATAAATATAAGTCAAAAATAACCTCTAAGACAATATAAAATATTGTTCTTAGAATAATCTCTTATGCATTATACACAGAATATTCTGAGATAAAAAATTACCCAATGTATTGGAGGGCTAGAAAATTTCAAGACCCATTGTCACTACCAAATCATGTACATGCATAAGTGAACCACATAGATCAAACAATATAATGATGTCTTTTATCAATTTATACTCTGATATTAATGTGTTTGAGTTACATTCATCTATACCCCCAATGAATTAAGGAAAGGCAAAACAATTTTAATACCCTTGAGTTGAAAAAGAGATGTGCATTCACTGCACAAATGTTTTTCATAGAAAATAGTATGATCATTTCAATGGCATAACGGGTTAGAAAAAGTATTATATAATTTTTTATTGAGAGGTAAATTGGTGTATAATTAAGTTGAAATAACAAGTATATTAATATTTATTTGGGAAATCATATACCAACGTGAATAATTAGTAATAAAAAGGAATGAAATAAAGATGTTTCTTGAATAATTTGGAAAGAAGAAAACCAATTACCATGAGTGGGAACTTTTAAATAATTGGAGGAGCTTCTTGATAGCATGGGAGGACCTTAGGAGGGATCTAGAGAGGGAATAATAGGGTCACATTGTGTTATATGGTTATTGAGTGAAAAGGAATGAATGTTTGGGTAGGTCTATATAGAAAATGTGTAGAGAATTTTTTATTAACTTCCAAACATTGGTTTTGGACTCTATATGATAACTTAATAAAAAAATTTCCCCTTGTGTTTGCGAATTATTTCGTCCAATGTGTATTTTTCTTATTTTATATGGTTACAAATCAAAAAAATTAACATAGTACCCTTCATGAAGTGGACGTGAGTCATGTTCGTTAATAATTGATATCAAAAGATTAAATTACAATAATGGATTTAAAGGATTTACTAATAATTATAAAATTAATCAAATAACATCCGGAACACATTATTTTAATGGTGATACATATTTTGGGTCATGGGAACTCTTTATAGTATTTATTACACAACTTTTATACTTTTATACGGTCATATTACATATAATAATAATTTTTACATGAAAATTATACTTCCTTAAAAAATTATGAAAAGGTATCCTATGAAAAAAATATACATTATTCTTTAAAAAAATATTAATTTTTCCAAAAGAATTATATAAATACGAGAATTTACTATTTTAAATAAAAGATCCCCATTTGATAAAAAAATGGTTATCACAATAATGGTTTTATTAACATAATAAAAAGTAAATATTACTTCATAAAATATATTACAATTTAGATTTAATAAATATTAGTTAATAAAAATATTTTATTAAACTATATTTTATTTTTAAAATCGAAGAATTCATAAAAAAGTGTGTCTTCATTGATGTAATTTATTTCCTAAGAATAAAATTTGTGTTTTATAACATTAAATTATAATTTTGATCTAGTTAATTATTTGATAAACTATAAATTAATAAGAAAAAAGTTAAATGTAATCATTTTTTATTATAAATAAAATATAAAAATTCCTATTGTTAGGGTCTAGATATAGATTTCATAATTACAACGGTGAATGCCATACAGCTAAGGTGTGTGATGGTGATATTTTTATATGTTGGTTCAGTGAAAATGGTTTATGCCATGATCTTGATGAGATTTAATAACTTCAATAAATGGATACAATCATGATTAATTTTCAGAATCTGGCATTGGACTTGGTCAATGAAATATCCCTATTATTCTATATCCCTTTGAAGCTTTAAAAATTGGGCTTCATCGAGTATGATCTTACTAGTCAAAGACATTGATTACTTTTTCCATGTCAATTTTACTTTATCAAAAACATTAATATACTAATCTTAATCATAAAATTAAATGGCTATATTATCATTGGTGGTAATTACTAACATACTTTTATATATAATATGATATAACATATAAAGGTCTAAAATAAACAATTTATTACCTGAATTTTCTATAACTACATTACATGATAATTAATTTCTTCATTCAAAAAGGGAAAAACATTTATAAATTTTTTTTTCTATTAATTTATTTCCACTTCATATATTTATCCATCAAAATTTTCATTTCATACAATAAAATTGATGTGGGTACTCTTTTTCACTGCCTCTTTTATTTACCATGTAGCTTCTAGAAAATTTGGGTTTGTCCTAAACACATTAAGCAAGTGAGTTTTTTAGTTTCGTAGAACCTTGTATCCATTATATAATATCTTTAATGGATGATCCTAAAATGAAATATCATTCCCCAATGGGTATATGGAACTCGTAATGTACTTGAGATTAGTTATGTGGGATTGATAATCAATTTTCCACCACTCTAATGAGATCAGAGATATAAAAGGGTATGATGTATCTATTACTAAAAATTAATATAAGGCCATGTGCCTTAAAAATCAATTAATCTTGAGTTATTTCAAGAATACACATTTAGGATCTTTTCAGGTTTACAATTTAAGACAATTAGATCATAAAACATGCATTGCATTCCACATTTGAACAAGGTGGTTACATAAAAGACAATATTCATTTTTCCCATCAAAAGAGACATATTTAAAATAAAACATGGATTCTTTCTTGACACATCCTCGACACTGTCATCAAATCATGTACCTTTCCCTTGACCTATGAAAAACATTTCAAAAACATGGGATGAGCATAAAAAGCTCAATAAGGGATATAAAAATACCGAAAGAAAACCATAGTCCATTTATACATAAGAATCAATGAAATCATACTTTACTCATAATACATAAGCAATTTAACATACCTCATTAAATCATAAGATTTATGAATGAATCATAGAAAAAATAATACACAAAGGTATCTTGAGGCATTCATAACATTCTTACGTATGGAGTAACTCTCATGGTTAAGTTTGGAATACCCATCACAGTATATTCCATAAATCTCATCAGAGAAACCTTAGCGTTTAACAGCTTCATGTTACACAATTCATTAGAGAGCTATATCAGGATCACCCTCCCTTGGTTTGTCACGGAACCACCCGTCTTCATAAACAATTCCCAATAACCATAACATAATCGTATCACACAAAACATGCATAGAAAAAACATAAAATTTCAACATTTCAATCACAAGATATCAATAAAACACATTGATATAATAATAAAATTATCAAAATCAATTTCAATAATAAAATAAAATTAAGGTAAATCATGGTATTTATTTTCCATTTAAAAAAAATGTTATAGCTTGTAGAGGAAGCCAAAACTCAAATAATGGTCATGGCGGCGAAGAATTCGTTGTCGCCACATATGTATGAAAAAAACATTCACTTTTGTAGTTTTTTAAAACGATTCATATAAAAAATATTCCTTTTTAATAAACGTAAAACTGAATGGGGTTTATACACTGTATAAAAGAAAGTATTGTATATAAAATATGCCTCAATGAAATGAGATTGAGATGAAGTCCCTTACCTCATGTCTGACTTGACTCAATCGTTCTTTGATATTCTAAATAATAAACTATTTTTAATTTCTACTTGCTTAAGAAACTTTTTCAAGTTCATTATTCCTTTTATATCACTTATTACCATGTTATGAACATTATGTAATTATTTAAGTCAATAATGGTCTTTTTGTCAACCCTTGGCATGTGAGCCAAAAATTAACTTCTTGTAATTACAAGTTGTTAATGTGGTAAAATATCCATTATTTCCAGAATTATATTCATGATGTAGATATCATATATATCATATATATCCAGTATATTCATGAATTTATATTATTACATAACATTTAGAGGTACGAAATGAAATGCACCGTTTACGGAGACGGTAAACCGTACGTACACATGAACGCTACATTTATTTCAATTTCATATTTAATGGGATTAAAATATAATGATACATAGTAGTATTTTAATTACAATATTGTATCATATATAATATCATTAAATCTATCCTTTATACGGACCATATATGGTATGAATGATTCAAATCACGTTGAGGGGGCAGTAGTTCGCACTTCCAAAAATGAAGATATCACGTTTACCCATAATGGAAACCATAAAGGAATGGCATAAATGAAAAATACAGAATTATAAGGAATAAATAAACATAATATATATCATATATAAACAGAGTTTCATCTTAATGTCCACCATGAAAGGTGTTGATATAAGATGGAACAATCATCGTTTTGTGAGGTAGAAATTCACCATCCACAGAAACAGTATGTGCTTTAACAATTAGACGAAGGTGTGTGTAAGTGTAGATCGAATAATTCACATAAAAAAATCATAGAATATTTAATATTTTGGTGTTTTTACAAAATAAAGGAATAAAAAGAGTTTATGGGGTTGGAGAAGCAAAATAAAACAAAATAACGCAAGTGAAGACATTACCTTTAAATTGGGTAACTCCTCTTGGTTTAAACCAAAAGGGTTTCTTAAAGAGGATTCTTCTTAAGGTAAGGCTTCTAGGATGAAGAGAGGGATGTGGAGAGATAAAATTTGAAGAGTTTGGTAGAGCAAATGACTTGAGAGGTGTGGGTAAGGAGGTAGATGTGGGGGCTTTTTATAAGAGGGAGGAGGGGCCCTCTTGGAAAGTCAAGAATTGTTCCTTTATATTAAAATGGGTTTCGGATTTTAAAGGTCCGAATATAATATATTTCGAGGATAAGGTGATAAGAGTTCGAAATATACTCATAAAATAGGTTTTTTACAAGTGTAATTCTTAGATTATTCATTATATATTCTTTTTATTTAAATCGTTCATTAATGAGGTAATCACCGCATCATCATGTTGTCATAAAAAATTTAATTTATTTAATGTATAAAAATTATATAAAATAATATGATGTAGGAAATACTTTTATATTTATAATGAATATTTACAGTCTAATAGATCATTTAAGTAGACAAAATTAATTTTTTTACTTAGGTGTTACATACTTTTGTGATATTCTCCTTTAAAAAAAATATAATGATAAAGTGTCACTATCACCCAAAAGTGATTCTATGGGGTCCCTATGTTTGGAAAACGGCATCCCATGGTTGGCCATGACACAACCATTTGCATTAGGACACATGTTGGTGTCATTTTTTATTATTATGATATTATTTTATTATCTTTACTACCTGATTACTAACTAATCACGATTATTAAAGATAATTACCATCGTTATTATTCACAATGTCAAAAAACAAAAGAGTCTTAATTACATAATTTAGACCTCCTGAATCAAAATATGGAATCCATTTTACCAAATTCCAAACACATAAATTGAAATAATTAATTTAAATATAATTCCAGTTGTCAAAACAAATAGCAGGTTTTTTTAAACAATATCTATGAAAAGTTTGGCACTTGTTTATGCCCAATTCCAAAGTGAAATAAATTATAATGACCACAATTGGATTAAATTGTAAAAATATATTCTAATTAAAATTTAGAACCAATTAAAATGATAACATTTCCATATGATTAAATTAGATGAAAATATGTTTTAATTTAAAATGTGGTATGTTTCACTATTCATTAAAAAATGAACATTATAAAAAAATACGAAACATTTTTCCAATGTAAATTTCAATGTCCCAATCATAAAAATAATATGTTTATTTTGAAAAATAGAGCTTATAAAATTTTCAAAATTTTGATTTAAAAAAAATTCCATCAATAGGTGGTAAAACAATATTTTAAAAATATTAGAGTATTCTATGCTTTAGATTGTATTTATTCTCATTTTAAACCTATAAAACACTATCTAAGTAATAAATATACATAGATAAAAAAATCTATAATCCTTTACTTAATTGGGATGTTACATCCTTCCCCCCTTTAGAAAATTGCATCCCCGCAATTTATTTACTTATCGAATAAGTGGGGATATTTATCCCTCATTGCATTTTCAGATTTCCATGTGTCCTCTTCAGTCATTTGGTTTTTCCAATAAACCTTTACTTGATAAATTACCTTATTCCGTAACACTTGCTCCCTGTGGTCATGAATCTTGAATGGTTGTTCCTCATAAGATAGGTTCTCTTCCAACTGAACTACCCCTGGACTCAAAACAAGAGATAGATATGGCATGTACTTCCATAACATTGAAACATGAAAAACATTCTGTACCTGAGATAAACTCGGAGGTAAAGCCACTCGGTATGCAACTAATCAAAATCCTACCACAATTTCATATGGTCCAATAATCCTTGGAATCATCTTTCCTTTATTACCAAATCGTATCACACATTTCCATGGTGAATCTTTGAGTAAGACAAGATCACCTACCTCAAAAGAGATATCCTTCCTCCTATTGTCCACATAACTTTTCTACCTACTCTGAGGTATTTTCATGTATCTCTGTATCAGCTGAACTTTTTATGCCAACTCTTCTACCAATTCCAGTCCCATCAATATCCTTTCTCCCACTTCATCCCAAAAAGCTGGAGTTCGACACTGCTTCCCATATAATTCCTCAAATGGTTCCATCTGTATACTAGAATGAAAACTGTTATTATAAGAAAACTCAACCAATGAAAGATGTTGGTCCCAACTTCCCTGATAATCCATGGAACAAGAACGTATCATATCCTCCAAATCCTGAATTGGTCGTTCTGACATTCCATCTGATTGAGTCTGAAAATCTGTAATAAAATTTAATTCAGTACCCAACAACTTCTGAAGGCCTTTCCAAAGGATAGAAGTAAACCTGGGATCACGATCAGATACAATAGAGAGGGGAACTCCATGTAACCTGACTATCACATTAATATACAAACAATAAAGTTGATCTAGGGAAAAAGTATCTCGTATTGCAAGGAAATGAGCAGATTTAGTCAAGCGATCAACAATAACCCAGATTTCATTATTACGTTGAGGTGTCTTCAGCAATCCCACAACGAAGTCCATGGATATATTCTCCCATTTTCACTTTGGCACTGGTAAGGGTTGAAGGATCCATTTCGGTAACTGCCACTCCAATTTAACATGTTGACAAGTCCAACACTTCACATTAAAATCACAAATATCTCTTTTCATTCCATCCCACCAGTAATACTCTCGAAGATCTCTATGCATCTTAGTACTGCCTGGATGAACTGAAAACGGAGAAATATGAGCTTCACATAACAAGACTCTCTTTAACTATGAATCACATGGCACACACAATCTCTTCCCAAATCTCAAAACACAATCATTATCAATGTTGAATTCTGTAAACTTACCCTTCTAAACTAGCTCTACCTTTTTCTGCAACTCACTTTCTTATTTCTATGCTTCCTTAATTATTTCTGACAGAGCATATTTCACTGATACCCAAAACAAAACAGAATAACATCCTACACCAACAACTTCTAAACCAAAGTTCATCAAATACTTAAGAAAAGGATCACATTCTAAATGCAACATTGTAAATGAAGAATTGCTTTTTCGACTAAAAGCATCAACAACTTTATTTTCATTTCCTGGATGGTAATGAATTGTGTAATAATAATCCTTGATTAATTCCATCCATCTCCTTTGTCTCATGTTCAATTCTTTCTGAGTGAATATACACTTTAAACTTTTGTGACCAGTATATATTTCACACTTTACACCATACAAATGATGCCTCAAAATTTTTAATGTGAAAACCACAGCCTTTAATTCCAAATCATGTGTAGGGTAATTTACCTCAAGAATTATCAACTGACGTGAAGCATAAGCAAATACCTGATCATTCTGCATTAGGATGAAACCAAGTCCTTTCAATGAAGCATCACTATAGATAAAAAACTCACCATTCTTGGAAGGTAGTGCCAAAACTAGAGCATTCACCAATCTTCTTTTCAATTCCTAAAAACAATCATCACATTCGTTTTTCCAGAAAAACTTAACACCCTTTCAAGTTAGCATAGTCATTGGACTAGATAACTGTGAAATATTTCTTACAAACCTTTGGTAATAGCCTACCAAAAAAAGAAAAATACGAATCTATGTTAAATTTGTGGGTCTTGGCCACTCTTGAATAACTTTTGTTTTTGTAGGATCAATAGTTATTCCATCTTTATAAACAATATGACCAAGGAAATAAATTTGTTGTAACCAAAAGTCACACTTGCTGAAGTTCCCATACAATTTTTTTTTAACGGTTGAAAACAAACCCTAAAATGACTTTCATGATACTCTTTAATTTTAGAAAAAACCAAAATATCATCAATGAAAACAACCACAAAACTTATGCATGAACTCAAGGAAAATTCCATTCATAATGTCCATGAATACAACAGGTGAATTGGTTAGCCCAAAAGGCATACCTACAAATTAATAATGGCCATATCATGTATGAAACATGGTCTTTGGAATAACTGATTCCTTTACCTTCAACTGATTGTGCCCCGATCTTAGGTCAATCTTTGAAAAATACTGAGCTCCCTGAATCTGATCAAACAATTCATTGATATGAAGAAAAGGATATTTTTTTAACAGTGATGATATTCAAGGCTCTATAGTCAATTAAAAGTCTCATTGAACCATCTTTCCCTGTAACAAATCAGACAGGAGCACACCATGGTGATGTGCTAGGTCGAATGAAACCTTTATCTAAAAAATCTTGCAATTTCTCCTTCAACTATAAAATTTCAATTTGAGCCACTCAATAAGGGGGTTTGGAAATTGGCTTAGCATCAAAAACTAAGTCAACAGTAAATTCAAATTCCTGATCTGGTATTATTCCATGCAACTCAACAGGAAAAACATCGAGATACTCATTTACCACTGGCACATCATTAATATGAACGATTCCTTTTTTTTCAACAATATGTGCAATGTAGCATTAATTTCCATATTTTACAAGTTTCTCAGCCTCTTGATATGTTATGAAAAGTATGGTTTCATTCTTGTACACAAACTGAAAGTCTTTTTGAAAAGATACTTCATTAGCTCTACAATCAATCTTAGCATGGTAAAAAGAGAGCCAATCCATACCCAGGATAACATCAAACTCTACTAGAGGTAAATCAATAAGGTTTTCAAGTAGGTTCATTCCATGGATAAGGATAGGAATATTCTTATAAATTATTTTTGCCTCAACATTTCCCCCAAGTGTTTTTACCAGAAGTTCACGAGTCATTTCTTGAGATGGTATTCCCAATTTACTAGAAAATTTTTCAGAGATGAAAGAATGTGTAGACCCTAAATCAAACAACACCTTGGCATAATCTGAGAAAACAAACAAAGTACCTGATACCACTTCATTTGCTGGCCCAATATCTGCTGAAGTAGTTTCAAAGGATTTCACCACTCATTTTTGCTTGTAATCTGACTGACTCCCAGCATTCAAGCTGTTTGTCGGACACTCGTTTGCATAATGACCCATCTCATTGCACTTGAAACATTTCACTAACTGAAAATCAAATTTGGTCTTACCATCACCCTGATATTTTTCAGTGACATCAGGAGCCTTATGTCCCATCATACTACATCGGTAGAATATTTCAGAATTCAGAAGACATTTCCCAACATGCATTTTACAACATTTATCACAAACTGAAAACATAGTTTTCTTACCATCAGACCTCATTGAAGGATTCTCCCCTTTCTCCTGCCACCCCAGTCTCTTCTTATGTTTGTTTTTATAGGACAATTGATCATTGGAAAACTCCATTTCCACATTCTCATCACATTGAACAAGCTTTTCATAACTCTGGAACTCACGAGAAGCTAATTCCCCTCGATATTTTGGATTTAATCCTGAGTAAAAATGATTGATTTTACTATCAAGGTCTCGGATAAAATTTGGAGCATACCTTTCCAATCAACTTAACCTTTCTTCATAAGCAGCCACTGAGTTGTCCTCTTACCTAAATTCCAAGAATTGTTTTTCCATCATAAGTCGAACAACCTTAGGAAAATACCTCTCAAGAAATGTACCTTTGAATTCATCCCAGTTGAGAGAATCAATCTCATCAGTGTCCCTGATATTTTTAACCATCGACCACCACTAATCTGCTTTACCCTCTAAACAGTAAATAACAAGACTAACCTTTTGATTGTCTGAACACCCCATGACATTGAAAATCTTCTCCAGTGCTTTAATCCACCCTTCAGCTAACAAAAGGTTAGATGATCCTCTGAATGATGGGGGATGATGCCTTATGAAATGTTCCACCACTGACATGTTCCTCTGCGGTTGATCTAGATGATATCGTGCATGGATACCACCACCGTTTATCGCTTGAGTTAACTATGCCATTACTATAACAAACTTTTCAGTTCCAATTCCGACCATCTCAGGATGATGATTTGGAAGGTCATTTCCTTCGATATGCCTTCCTAGTAATGGATCCATGTTTCCTCTATAGAAAACCATTCTAAACAAACATGTCTTAGATAATGCAACATGGTAATCTTCAAATTCTATATCATTTCAATTCGACTATAAAAAAATATTTTTGGATAATCATTTAAGAGAATTCTAACTCCTAAAGTTATCGAAACTGACCATTGATACCAACTAAAAAGCCATGTGCCTTAAACATTACTTAATCTTCAGTTATTTCCAGAATACATATTGAGGATCTTTTCAGGTTAATAGTTTTAGAGAATTAGATTATAAAACATGCATTACATTCCACATTTGAACAGGGTGGTTAAATAAAAGACAATATTCATTTTTTTCTAATCAAAGGAGACATATTTAAAATAAAACATGGATTCAATTTTCACACTTCCTTGATACTATCATCACATCATGTACCTTTCCCTTGACCTGTGAAAAACATTTCAAAAACATGGGATGAGCATTAAAAGCTTAGTAAGGGATATAAAAATACCGAAAGATAACCATAGTCCATGTATGCATAAGAATCAATGATATCATACTTTACTCATAAAACATAATAACTTTAACATACCTCATGATATCATAATATTTATGAATAACTCATAGAAAACATAATACTTAAAGGTAACTTGAGGCATTCATAACATTATTACATAGGGAGTAACCCTCGTGGTTACATTTAGAATACCCATCACCGTATATTCCCTAAATCTCTTCGGAGAAACGTTAGAGTTTAACCCCTTCGCATTACCAAATTAATTGGAGAGCTATATCAGGCTCACCCACCCCTATTTTATCAAGGAACCACCAGTCTACATAAGCAATTCCAAATAACCATTACATAATTGAATCACATAAAACATGCAAAAAGGAAACATATCATTTCCACATTTCAATCACAAGATATCAATACAACACATTGATATAATAAAAATATTATCAAAACCATTTTATATACCAAAATAAATTAAAGGTAAAACATGGTATTTATTTATCATTTAAAAAAACATTATGGATTGTAGAGGAAGCATAAACTCAAGTAATGGTCACAGCGATGGAGAAGTCGTTATCGCCACATAAGTACGACAAAAACATTCCCTTTTGTCATTTAGTAAAACGCTTCACATAAAAAAGATTCCTTTTGAATAAAAGTAAAGTCAAAAAGGTTAATACACCATATAAAATTTTTTTTTGTATAAAACAAAATATGCCTCAATGAAAGGATATTGAGACGAAGTCCCTTACCTCATGTCTGACTTGACTCAATCAATTTTTAATCTCCAGAATATTAAACTAGAGTTAATTTATACTTTCTTAAGATGGTTTTTAAAGTTAATTATTCCTTTTATATCACTTATTACCATGTTATGAACATTATTTAATTGTTTAAGTTAATAATGGTCGTTTTTTCAACCCTTGGCACTTGAGTCAAAAATTAACATCTTGTAATTATGAGTTGTTCATGTGGTAGAATATCCATTATAACCAGAATTATATTCATGATATAGATATAATTTATATCATATATATCCAGTATATTCATGAATTTATAATATTACATAACATTTAGAGGTAAGAAATGAAATGCACCGATCATGGAGACTGTAAGTTGTACGTACACATGAATGCTACTTTCATTTCTATTTCATATTTAATGAAATTAAAACATAATGAGACATATTATTATTGTAATTCCAGTATGGTATCATATATAATATCATTATATCTATACTTTATACATACCACATATGGTATGAACGATTCAAATCACTTTGAGGGGGTGGTAGTCCGCACTCCCAAAAATGAAGATATCACATTTACCCATAATTGAAACCATAAAGGTATGCCATAAATGAAAAATACAGAATCATAAGGAAGAAATAAACATAATATATATCATATATAAATAGAGTTACATCTTAATGTCCACCATGAAAGGTGTTAAAAGAATATTGAACAATCATCGTTTCGTGAGGTAGAAATTTAACATCCATAGAAACAGTATGTTCATTAACAATTAGACGGGTTTGTGTATAAGTGTATCTCAAATAATTCTCATAAAAACATAACAGAATATTTATGATACTGGTGTTCTTACAAAATAAATGAATAAAAAGATTTTAGGGTGTTGGAGAAACAAAATAAAACAAAAGAACACATGTGATGATAGTACCTTTAAATCGGGTAAATCATCTTGGTTTGAACCAAAAGGGTTTATTGAAGAGATTTCTACCTATGGTAAAGCTTCTAGGATAAAGAGAGGGATGTGTTGAGATAAAATGAGTTGCGTTTGGCCATGAAAATGGCTTGAGAGGTGTGGGTAATGTGGTAGAGGTGGGGGGATTTTATAAGAGGGAGGAGGGTCACTCTTGGAAAGTCAAGAAATTTTACTTTATATTAAAATGGGAATTGGATTTTAAAAGTCCCAAATTGTTATATTTTGAGGATAAGATGATAAGGGATCTAAATATACTCATCCAATAGGTTTTTGACAAGTTTAAGTCTTATATTTTTCATTATCTTTTCATATTTTTTAAATCGTTCATTAATGAGGTAATCACTACATCATCATGCTGGCATAAAAAAAGTTAATTTATTTAATGCCTAAATTTTATAAAAAAAATACTATTATGTTGAAAATCTTTTTATATTTCCAATTATAATTTACAGTCCAAGAGATCATTTATTTTGATAAAATTAAAATTGTTTTACTTAGGTGTTACATACTTTTGTGATATTCTCCTTTCTTTAAAAAAATGAAATGATAAAGTGTCACTATCACCCAAAAGTGATTCCATGGGGTCCCTATGTTTGTCACAAGGCATCTCATGGTCGGACATGACACAAAAATCAACATTAGGACACATTTTGGGTAAATTTGTTATTATTAGGATATTATTTTATTATCTTTAACTACCCGATTACTAATTAATCACGATAATTAAAGATAAATATCGTTGTTACTATTCATAATGTCCAAAAACAAAAGTGTATTAATTAAATATATGTACCACATGATTAAAAATATGGAATCCATTTTACCAAATTCCAAACACAGAAATTGAAATAATTAATTTAAAAATAATTCCCATTGTCAAAACAAATAGCGGGTTTTTTTTGAAACAATATCTATGAAAAGTTTGGCACTTATTTATGCCGAATTCAAAAGTGAAATCAATTATAAGGACCAACATTAGATTAAATGTTTAAAATATATTCTAATTAAAATTTAAAACCATTTAAAAAGATAATCTATCCATATAATGAAATTAGATATTAAATCAGTTTTGAAGTAAAATGCAGTATGTTTCACTATTCATTAAAAAAAGAACATTGTTAGAAAAATACCAAAAATTTATCCAATGTAAATTTCAATGTCCCAAACCTAGAGAATAAGTTTATTTTGAAAAATAGAGGTTATAATATTTTCAAAAGTATGATTTAAAAAACGTTTGCCATCAATAGGTGGTAAAACAATCTTTTAAAAATATTATAGTATTCTATGCTTAAGATTGGATTTATTCTCATTTTAAACCATTAAAACACTATCTATATCATTAGTAGAAATAGATAAGAAAATCCATAATTCTTTAATTACATGAAATATTACAATTAACTTCTTCACAAACAATATAACCTTCATCCATAGTGTAATACAAATGAAAAAATTATCATTGACCATAAGTCCTAGGTACCATTGATGATTGTTGGAATTTATTTTTTTCATCTTTTTACCAATTTTAAATAACAATAAATGATCCAATATTTTAATTTCATTACTATGATCAGGATAGGGCCCATCCACTTCCACTCTCTAACTTCATCCTAGAATATGGAATTCATGCAACTCTTTCCGTACAGATCCTCATAAGGTTACAAATAAATGGTAGGGGGGAAATCATTTTTATTTTAAAACTATACTAGAGTAAGGTGTTGATCTCATGATGCTTGGAAATATGTTGACCATGATATCAATATATCCTTTAGTGTTTCAATGGTTCATTCAAACCGAACATCCCTCTAAGGGTGATAAGTAGTACTAAAGGTTGTTTTTGTATCAAACTATTTTTGAAGTATCTCTTAATTTTCATATACCAATCACGTGAATACATTCATCACAAATTCATTTAAAAAATGGTAATCACATAAATTACCACAAACCCATATTTAAAACATACATGATTATTTTTTCCTCATATTAAAAACCAAATTTTGGATTTATTCTATAAATACAAAAAATAATGCAAACTCCATAAATGATAAAATAAAACGTTTTTCTCTAAAAATAATTAATCTATTCCAAGGTTAATAATCTTATCCAATTAAATTTATATATAGAAATCATCTATTTATATAAAAAACAGAATTTTATCAACATAAAGAATATATTGAGGGTTACCTTCATGGAATATAGTGTTTTGTATTAAATATAATCTTACTATTCAAAAACAATTTATAGTTCTTCATAGTCATTAATGAAAATTTAAAAAAATCATATAGGATAACTTATACTAAAATTTCATTATAGATTTCAAAATTCTTGAATTAAAATGCATAAATGGATCCATCATCCCACTTCCTTATCATACTGGTTACATGGATTCCTCATATTATTTCTTAATATCTATTTATTTTTTTATTTCATTTGTAGTATCTTCATCATCATTAGAAAACTCATTATTCGTACAACCTTACAACATCACATTAGGAGCATTCCCAATAAGAACTAAATTTTCAAAATTAATATTATTTATAAATTTATAAAAATACACAATAGATAATACCTTAGAAAGGCCATTATTCGTATCTATTTCATTGATGAAACATTTTATTTTTCATATAAAATTACTTTTAATGTGTCCTTTTTTTTTCTAAACTCACAACATATTCCTACCCCCTTTAATATTACATTGAGTGTTTATTATGAAATTATTGACATATATAAAAGTAAATATTTATTCCTCCACGGTCCCCTTTAATCAAACTCTTAGCAAAATCCACCCTTCTTTTTTTTTAATTCCACGAGTTGGTTATGGTTCACATTTTTAATCATGTTCGGTGATAACTCATTAGCTATAAAATGATAACCATTACTCTAGTCATCATCCCATTTGGATTATCATTATAAAATTCTCTATCAAATTCAATGTTGACCCAATTCCTTCTAGTTACAACCATTTAAGAAAAGCAAAAAGGATAATTTGATCAATTACTATCATACTGTGAAACATAATTAAGAAAATAATTTATATATTTTTACAACTAGGAAACATTCTTTTTAATCAATGAAACCTTTGGTTGATCTTAGTCCATTCATATTCATCATCTATATAAATCCTCCATGATTTCTTATTAATATTTTGTGAATTTTCAATGAATATCCCTTGAGAGTGTCATACATGGTATTTATAAAGTCCCATTATGGTGCATTGGGTAATGGTCAAGTCTAGCTCAATGCATCCTTTCGGAGTAGTTAACCCTATGTAACTATATACTAGGGGCACACCCACTAGTAGAATCCATATAGGAATGTAATTTATTAGAATCTACTCATTGTATAGTTCAACAAATTTATCAGATATTATCCTAACCTTTGACTCAAACTTATCCATATAATTAGAGATATCCTTATACATATCATTATGAATAAACCTAGAAACTTCACTAAGGTTTTATCATCCACATTTATAATGTTTAACTAAACCATTATTCTAATACCATCTATAATGAATCAGGATTTTTATACATGGATATTTCATATTTTTTATGAATATTCAATACATTATCCAAAAAAATATTAAGAACCATATTATTATAGTTCCTTTGGAAACATGGAATAAAATATTCTTAATTCATGAAATATATTTATTTCCTCCCATAAAGATCTTCCCCTTATAATTTCTTTATAAAACCATTCATCATAAAATAGGGAACGAAGACATAAAAAATTGTGAGATCGTATTCTCTTTAGTGGTAAAAATGGCGATATGTAAGCCTAAAATGAACAGATGGGTATAATAATAGGAGCATAACAATAAAAAACTATACCCTACACATTAATGTTCTTAATCTCATATAAAGGAATACATATTAGTAGTTCATAAGATATGAATTAGTAGATAATCAAATAACATTATCCATTAGAGAATAAATTTGGAATAAGACATGGAATGTTGTCATACAAATAAATATAGAAAATCATTTCCTTTGTAGTAAATAATCATTTCAAAAACATATGAGGGAACTCAATGAGAGGTTACACATCCAAGATGGGACACACCACCATCCTGAGTGGATTTTCATTCCTAATAGATATGTGAGTACACTCCCCAATCTATTATATTAGAAAAGGATCACTCCAAAGATTGTCAAGGAGAAAAATAGTCCCTTACTGAACAAAGTTCACTCCTTGTTCTAGTGTTGTCTGTCTAATTAGATATAAATCATTAACTAATTAATTAGAGAGATAAATATGTCCCACCCTTCATTCATTATAACATGACCATTTTTCTTTATTATAACAAAACCCATGTCCTTGTTAAAAATGTAACCATGATGACATAATTATAATCATATATATGTGTACCACAATATCATAAAAAATTCACTATATCATAATCATTGAAATAAAAATGTTTTCATAATGATTTAATCGTATCATAACTTGTGAGAAAGAGTCTGG
The DNA here is from genome assembly GCA_963277665.1 of Viscum album. NCBI lineage: Eukaryota > Viridiplantae > Streptophyta > Magnoliopsida > Santalales > Viscaceae > Viscum > Viscum album. The sequence goes on from OY728139.1 coordinate 67,954,325, forward strand.
TTTCATAACCAATTGATCATTTCATTGTAGTATAGCCCACTTAAATAATTGGGTTTTATAAGTGTTATATCACAGTATAACCCATGGAATATAAAAAAGTTTTATAAACATCAGGTTATACTAAACATAACCAATTTAAAAGAATATTATGTGTGGTATCCTTAGTTCATATTCTCTGTAAACCACAAATTATATCATATTATATCATATTATATAAGGAATTATTTTGAAAGACCACATGAAATATATTTGACGTAAAATATTCTTTCATTTAAAATAAATTTTTAATAAATACAACAATTTGAAAATATTTCTATATTAAAATTAAATTGTAACAAGTAAAGAAAAATATAAAAATAATTTAATTTTTTTGTGGAGAAAAATATAATTTTAACTTTAATTTTTTTAAACTAAAAAATTTTGAAGATAATTTTCTTTGATAATAAACACGAAAAATTTCAAATAAATCTTATAATAAATTAGTGTACGTGGAATTAGAAAATTCAATTCTTTTTTGACCTGGTAAAATCAAGATTACTTTATCTTTTTTAGTAAAATAAAAATGGGTATTTTTTTTGAAAATGAAATGAAGATCACTTTCAAAAAAAATTCAAAAATAAAAAATGAAAAAAAAATATTATAGAAATAATAGGAGAATAATGAAACATATTTGAAAGTGTTTTTAGAAAACATGGGTTTGGATTAAAATTTATTTATGAGTGAATAGATAAATATGGTTGAATATTATTTTAAAACTTTTCAATTATTTTAAGTAGAAAAGTTTAAAAAATGGTAAAATATATTTAAAAGATCATAAATTACCTGAGGAGATTAATATTGTTGAGTTTTTTTATTTATGGATTATAATAGTTTTTCATTGGAAATATAATCATAAATAATATCAAAAAACAATGAGATTTTATCATAAAAGCATTACCGCTTTGGTAACTATGAATTGTAACCCCCAAAATGGAATAGAAAAAAAATTAAAAGTAAAATATAATGAATATAGTATGATTCATAATATTACATTTTAAAGGGGCATTTAATATATCTCATCATAGAATATAGGTTAAAAACATAACAGACATCACAAAGAAGAAAAAATGAGAAAAATTCTTAAACCTTAAGTCCTAACTTTCATCATACATGTTCAAACATCCAATATAAGAAATATAATATTATTTATATCTCTTAAAAAGAATAATAATTATATATTTCATACCATATGTAATTTTATTATGACCTTTTATTACATATTTATTAATAATTCGATGTTAATGTTTTGTTTCAAGTAATAACCGCATTGTATTTCATATATGTTTGGATTTGTTATATTTTTTATCCCATTACATTGATCATGGTTCCATAATATCAAAAATTATAACAATGATGAAAATACATTATATATTTAGTATATATTTATTTATAATAATCTATAAAATTTATTTACATAAATTAAAATAAACTGTTCATAGTATTGTTATGTCACAAGTACTCATGAATGTTGTTTCCAATTTTTTTTGTATTAAAATAAATAATGATAGATTATTTATTATCATTAAAAATTATTTTATTTCGTATATATCTCATTTTTAATTAAAAAATCCTTAATACCTTCCATGTAATGTTTGAACGAATGTAATTTTATCACGAGGTGGTTGTCCATCGTAGACACAATTGATGTTATTATATTCACCCAAAATTAAAAGCATGATGTTATGTGTGAAAAAATAAATAAATTTGAATAATAATATCTTTAAAATAATATATATAAAATAAATAAATCTTTTTGGAAATCATGAGAGGTGGTAATGGAAAAAACTAATGACATCATTCCATGAGGCGGTAGTCTGCCCTACACAAAAACGAGTATTTTGTAACCCATTTGATGGAAGTAGAGGTGGTTGTAGGTCATGATGATGAAATATAAATGCTTATTATATAGAACATACTTGGGTTTTTATATCAAAATTTTATAACAATAATTTATGGAAGGGGATTAATAAATAATAAAAAACTTTCATTTATGAATGTAACCTCTTTATCAAGAATCCTCCTTAGTTTATCACTAAAATCATTCCTTTGTAAAATTTAGTTCCCAAATAATGAATCAAGGACAAGATAATAGATGCTAATTTTTGATTTAAGATGTTCATGGCTACACCAAATAGGTATTATGTTCTTAATAGAATAGATGAAGGGGTGTCCTTTTATAAGTGACGAAGAGGAAACACTTGAGATTTTTGAAAATAATTGAGGGCTATCATGATTTACCATGACATAAGGGTCTAAAATTTACCATTATAAATCCTGAAAGTTGTAATGTCAAAAAACTTTCTTGATGTAATTATTATATAAGTTATCAGGTTATTTTAATCATTATATTTTTAATTTCACCCTCGATAACCCATTTTTACCTTAACCACTTCAATTAATTTTTACTATTTTCAATGCACATTTTCATAAAAAAATAAATTTGAACTTATTTGATAATATAATTTATTATAATTAAAAATATGGAATAAATTTTTCTTAGTTAAATTCACATATGATAAAAAATTACTTTTAAATAAATCGAGTAGTTGTGACAATAAAAATAGTTTTTAAGAGAAAATGTAAAAAAGTATACAATGTTTTTAGATAAAATTTTTGTATTAAATTGATTAAAATTAAATAAATTGGATAAATAGATTTAAAATTGAACTCATTTTACATAATAAAAAATTTAAAATATAATTTATATTTTTAAATAAAATAAATGAAAATGATGTTTTCAACTAAAATAGGGTATTATTTTCCATTCATAAAAAATTAATTTTTTAAAAAAATAATGAAAATTCACCCTAAAATAATTTTTGTAATTATTATTTCATAATTGAAATTTATTTATTAGAATTGTTTTTAAAAACTGTAAAAATATTAAATTTAAAACAGAAATTGCATATGTGATGAAAAAGAGGGTTTTCACAAAGTGTATTTTTTCACGTACAATATCATTTTTTGTTAAAAATAAGTCTAATGATAATTTATAATTTAAATTTAAATTTATTGAAATATTAACTATAAATTTTATTTAAAAAATTCCCCATTTGGGATTTTATAATTAATTAAAATGGATGAACATTATGAACTTAAAAACAGTTTTATGGGAACCCCTTTTCTAAACCAAAGAATTTAATTATACTAAAACCAAATATAAAATTAATTAAAAATTAATTAAGTGGATGAAATATAACTAAATAATATTTATTTTTATTGATAACATAATTATTAATTTAAATTATTTAAATTATTAAAAATAAATTGTTGTTTTACAAAAATAGTTATTTCTCACCTTTAAAGAAAAACTAATAATATCTTAAATGTCCCAAAATTTCACCATAAGATAATTTTTATATATTGATTTTCAAAATTAATATCACATCACCAAATAAAATTTTCTAACTCTTTATAAATTAATTTTAATACTTTATCCTTAAAATCAATTCAAATTATTTTTAATAAAAAAATATTAGTTTTGAATATTATTACTTTACTAAAAATTGATTAATTAGTTAATATGATTTCATAAATAAATTTATAATTTTTTGGAAAGGTGTATTTTATAATTTATTTAATACTATTCAAATCCACATATTTAATAGCTAGGTTATAATAGTTATATTTAATATAATATTGTTTCATGGTTCACGAATAAATGATGTCACATGTCATGCACGCTACTGAAGAAAATAATTATTGTGTTAAAAACAAACCAAAAATATACGTTGTGAATAATTAAAGATATCTAAAAATTTAAATTAAATTTATTAAATAAATATTTCCTAAATTTTAAAATTTTATATTCTACCCTCTTACAGTAAGTTTCACCCTTGAAATATGTTTCAGTCATCAGAGGTTTAGCATTTGACAATTACTACATAGAAAATTAAATTTTACAAATAAATAATAAAAAATAAATTCAAAATGTGTTGATGGATACATAAATTTTAGATAATGTAACTCATAATAGGGTTTTCAAAGAGTATAATTGGATGGAAGTGAAAAAAGACATATAAAATAAAAATGACTCCCAAAAACTGATGTATAGGGATAGAAAATATTGATCACAATAAAGTGGGTGATCCAAAGAAGGTTAAAGACCAATGAACCATAGAATATAGAGGTGTGAAAAATTAATTCATATCATAATTAAAAAAAAATTGGAAAACTTTATATTTCATGTCTATTTTACTAATTTTGAGTAATTTTCATTGGATGTTATACGTACTTAATTTCATTAAATTTCATTAGCATATTCTCACCCTTTGGTTGTGCCTTGAGGAATTCCCACTTGAACTCAAACTCCATGAAATGAAGGATATTTTTTTAATTCCTTTATCACTGACTGAACATAATATATATTTATATAATGATAATTAATATCATCTAACTTTAGTTATCATCACAAAAAATGGTTAGAACAGGTTATGGAATATGTATTAATATTCATATGGTGAAGTAATACATTAATATCTAAAACTTCATCCAATGATTAACATAAACCATTCCATAAATGGCTGGACTTATAACCCTCCCCCAAATCATAATTTATAAATATGGTCACTAAATTTCTCAAAATCAACATAAAATCAATCCTCCATACATCGTAATGTATTTCTAATTGTCACATACAAAAAATGTGAATATTTTCATCATATAGTCTATTTAAAATTGTAAATAACTAAAATTATCATAAAAAAATGATGAAGACATATATTATTCTTAATTTCAAACAAAAAAAATAGATTAATGGACATAATCCATAAATAAAAAATGTTCTAAACTCTATCAATGATAACATAAACCAATTTATCAACAACTAATTAATCTGATTCAAGGAAATAAATAATATCCAATTTACATTATTCATATCAATTATTTATTTCTCCAAAATAAAAACTATTTTATCAATATATATAATTTAAGGGTTACCTTACCTTAATAATGTGATTTCTCTAATATATATCTTTTATATTACATAACATTTCTAGTTCATCTACATATTTAAAAATATTTTTCTTAAATCAGTAATGAAATACTTATAATGAAATGTATTAATATATTTAATAATTATAGATTATTGAGGACATAAATACATCAATCATACAAATTATATCCAAAACCAATAACAAAATTTATCCTATTATTCATTAACATGCATTTCCTTTCACATGTCATCGATTGTCTCTTCATCATCAATAGAAAAAAATTACTCATACAACCTTTCTTATTCACTTCATGATCATTCCCATGTGGACATCAATTTACCTAATGCTAATTCATTCCATATGTAAAACATTCCACTATTTATGAGAAAATAGGAATACCATTATAAATATTTGTTGCATTGACCAGACATTTCATCTTAACTTTAAAATTTCTTTATTTGCATCTGTATTTTCAATAATAAAAACATCTTCCCATCCCTCAGAGACATTTTATTAATCTTTATTTCCCACATTCTTCTCATGATGGAAAATGAATCTTTGTTCCTCCATGGCATACATTACCTGATATCTTAGGGAACTCTACCCATATCTTCTTTGGCGAGTCTGAGAGATGGTTATGGTTTCCATTGTTAATCAGGTTCTATGATAACTAATTATAAATAATCGCAATATCCATTACTCTTGTCATCATCCCATTTGAATTATCTTTAGAATATTTTCAATCATATTTAATTTTAACCCAGTTCCATTGATTTACATCCATTACTAAAACTAAAAATTAGGGTGTCAGCAATTCTAGTCATATCAGGAAACCAATTTGTCACTAAAATCACTTTTAGGGTGTCTAAATCGTGACCCCTTGTTTCTAATATATGACACATTCAGTTTATTCTAGTCCATTCATGGTCATCATCCATTTAAATCCTTTATAATGGATCATAAATATTTTGTTAGTTTACCAATCATATCATATGGGTGTGTCAAAGTATGTGTGCAATAAGGCTCATTTTCATTCACTAGGTGATGATTGAGTCCATCTCAAAGCACCAATTTTAGAGTCATTACCCCTAATAACCTCTGTGATATATCCACACACACTTTTAGTTTCCAGATTAAGATGGAATTTTTTACATACCACTCATTATATCCTTTACCAAAATTCTATGATATTTTCCAAAACATTGACTCGTCCATAGACATATCCTTAGATTCATTCCTAAAAATATCCATAGAAATATCTCTAGATATCTCACTCAATTAGTCTTATCCTAGTTTTCAAATATTAACTAAACCATTCCTTTAATACTATCTATAGTAACCTGGTATTTTCAACCATTTATGTTACATATTTTTGGATTAATATTCATTACATTATAAAGAAACATGCATGAGAACCATAATAGTTTAGTGCCCTTAGAAACATGCAACATAATCTTATTTAATTGTAAAATAAAATTAACATATTCTATATAGATCTTCCCCTTATTATACCTACATAAAACCATTATTCCTAACACGAGGAAAGTTAAAATGAGAAAGGGTTTTATCATATTGTTAATAAGGGTAAACAAACAAGATACATTGGCGGAACACAGACATATTTTTATTTGAAAATGAGCACAATATATAAAAAATATACACTACATATTAAATATCATAATCTTGAGTCATGAAAATAATATTGACAGTTCATAATACTTGAATAATAATATAATAAAAGAATGTGATCCATGAGTGTATAAAATTGGTATTAATCATAGACATGTAACATATATATATGTTTAGAAAATCATTTAATTAGTAGTCAAGGCCCATCATTGTAGTCAAGGTTTACAACCAAGACCATCATAATGGGAGATACCCTTACCAAACTGAGTTCATTACCATTCATTAAAATATTAATAGATTTAAATCTTTACTAAATACATTGGAGGGAGATATAGGCCCCACCAATTTATGGTTATAACATAACCCCTATCCTTGGTTATAATATAACAACCATCATTGGTTATAATGTAAACACCACCACATTATGAAAATCATAAATATGTGTTCCATAATATTGTAAACATTTCAACATATCAGAACCCTAGAAATAAAAATTTTATCATAAACATTTCAATATATCATAAAATTTGAAAGATTTGTTGGTTTGACAACCATTTCAACCTTTCTTTATAGTATAACCCATATAAAAAAGTGGGATTCATAAGTGTTATATCATGGTATAACCTATTGGATTGAAACATAATTGATAAACATATTTTCATCAAAAACTAAAATCATTTAGAGAATAAAAAATTAATGATTGGTTATGATGTTTGAAATTTTTGTTTCTCCCATACACAATAAAACACATATTATTTTCTTATTTTCATTAAAATCCAAATGGGAATTTTCTGAAAAAATAAACAAAGATTCCATTCAAAAAGAAATTTAAAATTTAAAATATATATGAAAATATTTTTTCAAAATAATTCGAGAATAATAAAAAAAAGTGTTTAATTTTTTTATATGATATGTCTTTGGAAGAAAAAATATTTTTAACCAAAGAGATATATAAATTTAGATTTTATTAAAAATGGATTCCCAATTATTTTTAATAAAAAATGGAGGAAAAACTTATTACTATATAAAAATACAATTAATAACCATATGAGATGAAAATTAATGATTTTTATGGGGGATGGAACATGTATTGTTTTTATCAGAAACATAATCATATACAATCCCGATAAATGATGAAATTGAAATATAAAATCATTACCACTTTGGAAACATTGAATCATAATCCTAATGAATGAATTAACAAAATGGAACAAAAAAATAAAGAGGACAGATTAATTAGTTATATTAAAAGTCATGTTTGATTTATATCCATCTCATGAAATAATGAATGTTTATAACATAATGTACATCTCAAAGAAGGAAGATTGAGCCAAATGTCCCTTACCTTACATATTGAATTTCATAGCACACATTCAACCCTCATGTATAACAAATATGTGTTTATTATACATGTGTTAATTAAAAATATTTATATATTTCATGTAATATATTATATTCATATGACCATTTCTTATCATTTTTTAACAATTCCATGTAACATTTATATTTATTGTAATTACTAATTTATTATTCATATACATTTTGTTTTGTTATATTTTTGATCATGTTACATTGAAAATGGTTTAACCATAAAAATAATTTCAAACATGATATAAATATCATATATATTCCATATATATGTGTTTATAAAAATATATTAAATGCCATTATAAAAAACAAAATAAACTATTCATGGATAATGTAGGTCGTATGTACACATCAATGATTTTTTTATTTTATTTTCTAATTGAAACAAAGAAATAAAAATGACATATTATCAACTAAAAAATTATTTTCATGTAATATAAAGCACATATGGTCATTAATACTATCCTTAATACCTTCCATGTGAATCATGACTGAATCAAATCGATTCATATGGCGGTAGTCCATGATACACAAAATTGACATTGTTGTATTAAAAAAAATGAAAATGAATCTAGTTATTCATTAAATAAAGATTCAAAAATCAAAATAAAATCATAAATATCATATATAAAGAATAGAAGAAAATGAATCATTTAGGAGAAGTGGTAATGTATAAACGAAAGACATTGGTTCGTGAGATGGCTGTTTGTCCTACACATGAACGATGATTTTATAAACCCTTTGATAGATGTAGATATGTGTGTCCATCATTAACTTATAGTAACAAAATATTTGTATATTGAGGATTAATATTATTATTTTATGATCATATTATAATAATAATTTAACGAGTAGGATGAATAAATCAAATAAATACACAAATTGATAATAGTTAGCTCTTCTTAGGGTATCCTCCTAAGGTTTACACAAAAATCTTTCCTCGGTTGGATTCCTGTACAAAATAATGCTTATATAATGAAATGAGGAGAGTTTTTGAAGCGATTTAGGATGGGTATTTCTTAAAAATATTGTTCAATGTATTTAAGAGGAGACAATATGGGGTGGCCTTTTATATGCGAGGGAGAGGATACGCTTCGGATTTATTAAAATAATTGAGTGCACCCACATTTTTGACCTGCCAAAGGGGTAAAAAATAGACAATTTTAAAACATCATACGATGAATGGTCAAAATAAGACCGTAAAAATGTTTTTATACATTTTTTTATTTCATTTTAAACCGTATCATTTTTTAACCCTTCCTAAACTCATTTTTACCATCATCGCGATTATTAATTGTTAATATTTTCTCTATTCATTTTGGTGAAATATTAATTTTACCTTATTAGATAATATAAATTAATATTATTAAAAAATATGAATACATTTTTAAAAATTAAATTCACATATTGGGACATTTTTAATTTAAATTTAATCCTAGAGGCGCTATGAGAAAGTTGGTATTTAAGGAGAAAATATTCAAAATTTTACAAAGTTATTATATTGAAATTAAATATTAAATTGATTCCAATATCCTAAATTTCATTAATAGATTTATAATTTATATAATTTAACTTTTAAAAAAATATAAAATATAATGAATTAAATAAAAAGGGGGTTTTCAATTAAAATTTAGTGTTATTCACTATTAAAAAATGAAACTTTTCAAAAAAATAAAAAACATTCACTCATATATAATTTTTATCATATCTATTTATAAAATAAATTATATTATTTCTTATTATGTTTATTAATGTGTGAATAATTATATATAAAATAAAACCCACATATGTGATGATAAAATGGTTTTTTTGAAGAGTATTTTTGAAGCACAAAATGATTTTTTTAACTCTATGTATAATAACAATAATCATTATATGAATTTAAGTTAAAATTTATTGATATATAATCTAAAAATTTAATTTATAAAATTAATCATTAGGTATTATTTAAATTAATTAAAATGGTGAAAAATTGTGCATTATAAATCAATTTAAATAAAAAACTTTTTTTAAACCCACATATAATCATATAATAAAATAAAATATAAATATAATTTTAAATTAATTAAGTGGATTATATATAAATTAATATTACTTATTTTAATTTAAAAATATTTCGGTATTTTTATTAATTAGTTTTTGAAATGAAATGTAAGATTTATAAAAAAAATTAGTATTTTGCCTATTCACTAAATGTAACACCCTGACCCTAGATACGTTGAGTCAGTGCATTATTTTAATAAATTGGCATGATTACACTAAATAAAGTCCTGAAAGACCGATCAGTTTAGCAGTCTAGGAAAATAGATTGCATACATGAATATTACATTACACTTTATAACATAAAAAACTATATAAATAATCCTTTATGAATGCCATTATTCCCTTGTCTTAAACCTACATTTCAATCACAATACACTTCTTGGAATCCTTGGAAAAAATAAAACATAGAAAAGGGTGATCTCAGATGCATAGTAAGGATAACAATACAGCATAATATTTCGTAAATAAGTGTAAACTTTTAAAGCAATGTATAACTAAAACAAAATCTTTTTAATCATGAACTTAAACATAATATGGAAAAAATAAAATGAAGTAATTCCATTTACTTATTCACATGGATATTCTACTAGTCAAATAACCAAATGCAATATTAATAACAACTTTTATAATAATGGAATGCATAATTCCAGACTATCATAACCACATAGTCAAGGCCTTGTGCCAAGAATACAAATAAGATTTTGTCAAGACCTTGTGCCAAGACACTAGTTTGTCTCATGGGACTGACCGATGCATCGAGGAGCTATAACATGCTCCACCCGTCACTTACTAAGTGCAATTCATTCCTCATATGAAAATGTTTAAACATAACATAAACATTCTTATTAAAACTGGCATACGAAATGTCAATACTTTACCCATAAACTATTAATGGTATAAAAATAACACATCCACAGTCAAACATATCACATAACCTTCAATACAATACGGAAGATTTGTATCATAATAAATTAACTTCAAAAAAGTTTAAAATCCATTAATGAATTTTGAGATAGATGAAAATGTTTTGTAAAACTCTTTTAGAGAAATATACCTTTTTCATGAAATCATTTAAAATTCACACAATTTAGAAAGGAAGACATTTAAATATATTTTTGATTAAAAGTTTCCCATACCACTTTGAAACTTTTTAATGTAATTAACATTTTAAAACATTCATGTCCATTTAAATAAATCCTTAAAACCATTTTGAAAACATGGAAATTAATGAGAATGGTCTAGAAGAATAAATCTTTAAAACATTAAAAATTATGTTTTAGTAAAAATTACCTTAATATAATCCCTTTGAAAACGATTTATTTAAACATGGGCATGGATAATAAATATGTCCCAGTAGACACTTATGTAAAAACAACCTCAGATAATAAAGAGATTGTGAAATTAACCATTACCAATTTGGTAACTTATGAAACATAAACCCCAAGAAAGAGGTATCATACAATGAATATGTAAATACACATAAATTAATGATTATTACACAAAGACTACAATTATGGGAAGTACATAAACCATACAATAGGTAATAGTGGCAATAAGTTATGAATCTCACAGGAATAAGGTGTGAGATGAAAACCCCTTACCATGCACTTTCCATTAGTTGAGGGGATGGTTAACCTCCTGTATGAAGACTGTAGTGTTATATTAAATTATACCAGAACCATATTAATATTTATGATATCATACATTATTCATTTATGACTTTATACTACCCATTTAATAATAATTTCCAGGTTAAATTAACATTTTGGGTAATAATCACTCTCTTTATTGAACATGTTTTTACTTGTTACTCTTGATTGTATCACGTAGATACATATATAAATACTTCCAGAATATAAAACATGATTTATATACCATATATATTTAGAATATAAATATGTATAATAGAAATATATATGGTAGGGAAAACACCAATTATAGAGATGGTAGTCTGTACGTACGCATAAATGTTGTTTCCGTTTTCATAACGCATTGAACGAAACTAAGTGAATAAAATATATGTAATTACATATACATATATAACTCTATAGTAGAACTATTATTTCATATATTACAAACATATTAGTAATATATATTTTTATAATCGTTGATGAGTGGTGAATGTGGAAATGAATCTCATATTGTCATGGAGACAGTAATTCATACGTATGCACGAGCGACAATATCATTTCATTAAAGGTGTGTAATTTGATGGTATATTAATTTTATAGAGACATTATCATGCTATTTTCATTATTTATATACATATTACTCATCATTATATCCATCCAAATAACATTGTGTTGAATAACAAATTACACCATGGTGTGGAGACAGTAAGTCGTACGTACGCATGCATGGAGACATTATCATTCATAAGATGGATATAATAATGAGTATAGTTGTGTAATATTTATAATAACATCAAAGTATATAGAATATAATAGATTTATTATTTTATAATGGAAATAACAATGAAAGAAGAAGTGGAATAAGAAAGGAACTTTAAAGATGGTGGTGAAATCATTACCTCTTTTTCCGGTTCTTCCTTTTGATTTGATCAAAAGGGCTCCTTAGGTTGGATTTATGTTCCAAATAAGTCCTCTAGGTTGAATTGATGGAAGTTGGAAAGATATTTGGGAAGGATTTGGCCCATCCAAAAGGCTCTGAAGTTGTGAATTAGAGGCAAGGTGAAGTGACCTTTTATAAGAGAGGTGAGGGGCACCATAGGAAAAGCTAGAAATATTATTTTATAATAAAATTATATTCTGTTTCTAATGGATCCAAAGTGGATTAATTAATGGTAAAGGTGGGGATAGTTTGAAAACCACTCAACCAATATGTTTTAGATAGGTTCACTATATTAAACTTATCCTTTAGTTTTAACTCTTAGTTAATTAGTTTGACATTTACCATGTCTCTTTTTATTTTTATATTATATAGTTAATAAACATAGAATAAACTCCCAGGAGACCCCCAATAGGTCCCTTAATAACACAAATATCATTATATAAGTCTTTTGGCAGAACTATAGATTTTTATGAATAGAATATCAATTAATAATATAATATTTGTTTTAAAAACTCCTTTTTGTCAATTTTGACACTATTTAATAATTTATTTTTGTTAAAGTCTTAAATACATTATTAATTCAAAAAAAAAATTCATTTAATAAATACTAACAAGTCATAGAAATCAATAAAATTCGTTTATGGCATCAAAACTTTCAAATTATATTTATTTTAACATTTATAATACCAATTATTTAATTCTTTCATTAATAAGGAAAACACTTCATCATTATTGTGTCCTAAATAAAATTAATAATTAAATGTCTAAAAATTATAAATAAAATACCATTATGTAGAAAATTGTTATATATTTCCAATGTATATTTATTGTCGAAAATATAACATATATAACCCTATTTAAAATTTGTTTTGCTAAAAGATATATGCTAATGTCATTTTTGTATTTACTTTAACCTAATTAATAAAAAGTGTCATTATCACTTACAAGTGGATCCATGTGGTCCCCAAATTGACCCAATAATGCCCATGGTTAGACATGTATCAAAAAATAAAGTTAGGACACGTTTTAGGGTAAGTTATTATTATTATAATATTATATTTTACCCTTATTTACCGGATTTAACCTTTAACCATGGTAAATTAAATATTTACCGAAGTAATTATTCAAAATGTCAAAAAATAAAAATTAACTATTTAAAAAATTTGTACATCCTGATTCTAAATATGGAATCCATTTTTCTAAATTCAAAACACAGAAGTGGAAAAAATTAATTTAAAATAAATTGTCGTTTCCAATATAAAAAGCATGTTTTTAAGAAATAATAACTATCAAAAGATTTACATTTGTTTATGTCTGGTTTAAGTGTGAAATTACATCCAATAAATAAAATTATATTAAATATTAAAAATATATTCTAAATATACTTTAAAGCCACTCAAATTCATAATTTGTCCCAATTAATTATTTCTGTTAAAAAAGTTGTTTTTAATTAAAATTTAGTACTTTTCACTATTTATCAAAATATGAAAGTTATCAGAAATGTACCAAAAATTCTCCTTAAGATAATTTCGATATTAAGAATCCAAAAATTAAGTCCATTTTGGAAGATAAATTGTATAAAATTTCAAAAAGTGGGCACTACTATTCATAACGGCTCATTTAATTGGTTGTGGTGTGTGTTAGAACTCAAAGTTGCATACAACACACACTATTATGTTATTTAAAGAGAAGCATACCATGGAAGCTTGTGGTGTTACATTTTCCCATCCATTAATAAATTGCATCCTTGAAATTTGAAATTAATCTTTGAAAATAAAAGTTTGAAAATAGAAAATTCCATTGTGGGAAAACCCAAATCAGAAATTGGGTTAATAAAATTTAGTTTTAATAAGAGGAGAAGGGGAATGAAATAGTTACCACAAAATTATGATCTCAATTAAGAGAAAATTGGTGGAAATTAGAGACACTTAATTAGAGGAAAAACCTAAATATTTATAGGGATTGATTGAGGTCATCAATCAGAAACAATTGTAAAATTTTGGGCCTTAGAGCCACCAATCTATGATGATTTAAAATACCATCGGTTCAAAAAAACGTAAGGTATTAGGATAACACATTTTTCATTTTAAGATTCATTACCTAAAGTTTAAGAATTTATTTCTTCATTGAATAAGAGAGGAAAAATGTATACTAGTCAAGTCTAGTTCCATCCTTTAACTAATTTCGACCAAAAACTTATATTTCACTCTAAAAGATAATAGAACTTTAAAATAATATTCTATATATCCTATTTGTATATGGTTAAAAAATGAATTTTTAATTCATCTACCAGAATTTTTTTTAAAGACTACATTATTCAATCCAGGACATCATGTGGTCCAGTGGCAGGTGATACACCCTTGTCGCCCTTCAGTTACAAGTTCAAGTCTCACCGCCTTTCCGGACGCGACTGGTTGCCATCCGAGCTCTCAGTTGTCCATTTATAGAAATCCAAGTGTAATCTCAAACTAGAATTATCGAAAATACTTCTGTTCAAACTCAGAGTCCAAAATTTATAAGGAAGGTAAACACAATGAAGATTTTTTTTGTCGCGTAATAACATGTGAACACATTCATCATGTATTCTATTAAAACACTGCAACATCATGAATTACCATAAAACCTTATTGATTAAATCCATGTCCCCATATTCCTTATAGAATACATGATATACTCCTTCTATCGAAAAATATTGTAAACTCACAAAATGAAGGAATATACAAATCCTTAATCAGTTTTAAGGTAGTCAATAATATATAATATAATTTATCCAAATAAATAATGTATTATTGAAAAATCACTACCTCAGTATCAGAATCATATTATGGATTATCTTTATCTCAACCAAATATTTTACAAAACTTTAACCTGCTATTGAGTCACTTTTCATGGTTCCACACATTCTCAAGTCCTTAATGAAATATTATTGTAGTACAATACTTATATACTCCATAATTATTATAACCATTACATTATTGATACAACACTCAAATGAAATAATTCTATAATAACAACATAAGTACTCAAATCATTCCTCCTCATCTGCAATAGTATCATAACTTGATTATTATCCAATAGCATCATTTGGGGCATACTCTAATGATTTGGACATTAGTTCATGTAGTGTCCCAACTCCTTGAAGATGAATCATTTTACATTTGAAACCTTTTTCTTTACCTTGTAGTCACGTACATGGTGTCCTTTTTCTCCACACATATAAAAAACTCTTATTCAATTCAGGAAATTTCCAGGGTGTTTCTTCCCATAGTTATCACATATGGGGAAATGCTTCTTTTTCCTCTTCCCTTTATCCATATTTCTCTCTTCCATCCTTTTCTTCTTTTCCTTCCCTTCAAAGCCATAGGACTCATAGAATTCATTACTTATCTTATAAACACATGATACTATTTCTTCATAAGTTGAGAATACATGGTAGACTATTTCCCTTCTAAATGTTGGCTTAATACCGTGAAAGATATGATCCTTCTTACTCTTTGGATCATATATATTGCTGGAGTTCACATTCCTTCTATTAGGCGTCATTTCTATACAATTGAATAAGCTAGGTCAGTTTATGAATTGTAATGAATAATTCCAAACTTGTAAAATACCTAACATAAATTTAACAGTTTCTGGATATAATCAATAATCATAAAGATGTTTTCCTTGAGAAGTATATACTCATAAACCCTTCATTATGATTTGTAATGAAAATGAGAATTATCCTAAGCATATCCCCCGGGAGTGTTGAAACCAAGATTGCAACAAGCCCCATTATCATGCACCAGTTCCCATTCGAGTCTAGCTCAAAGAGGCGTTTTCAGGTTTTACCCCTAGGTACATCTATGCCAGAGCCGCCTCTATGTGCTCGTATCCTGACAGGGATGTATTTCCTTGGAAAACTCACAAAATCTTTACATTTCCTAAATCATAGGAAGTTCTTCTATACTAATCTTCAAAGTCAATCTTACAGTAATGTGCTATAATCAGTGTTTATCTAAATCTAGTTTCCAGGGTTATTGCTAAACTTCCTCTGATACCAACTGTAACACCCCGACCCCAGTTACCCAGAGTCGGTACATTATTTTAATACATTGTCATGATTACAAGGAATCAAGTCCCGAAGGACTGATCAGTTTAGCACTCTTGTAAAATAGAATACATACATGAATATTACATTACACTTTATAACATAAAAAAACATAAATAATCCTTTATTAGCACCATTATTCCCTTGTCTTAACCCTTCATATCAATCACAATACACTTCTTGGAATCCTGGGAAAAATAAAACGTAGAAAGAGGTGAGATCAGATTCTCCGTAAGGATAACAATACAACAAAAACTTTTATAAATAAGCATAAACATTTAAGGCAATGTATAACTAAGACAAAAGCCTTTTAAACATGAACTTCAGAATAATATGGCAAAAATAAAATGAAGTAACGCCATTTACATATTCACATGGATATTCTAATAGTCAAATAATCAAATGCAATATCACTAAACACTTTTATAATAATGGAATGCATAATTCCAGACTATAATAACAACATAGTCAAGGCATTATACCAAGACTACAAATAAGATTTTGTCAAGGCCTTTTCCAAAGACACTAGTTTGTCCCATGAGACCTACTAATGCATCGAGGATCTATAGCAGGCTCCACCTGTCACTTGCTAAGTACAATTCATTCCTCATATGAAAAGGTTTAAACATAACATAAACATTTATATTAAAAATGGCATACAAAATGTCAATACATTACCCATAAACCATGAATGTTAAAAAAATAACACATCCACAGTTAAACATATCACAAAACCTTTAATAAAATACAGAAGATTTGTATCATAATAAATCAACTTCAAATAAGTTTAAAATCCATTAAAGAATTTTGACATAGATGAAAATAATTTGTAAAACTCTTTGAGAGAAATATCCCTTTTTCATGAAAACATTAAAAATTCACACAAATTAGAATGGAATACATTTAAATAAAATTTTAAATCAAAGTTTCCCATACCAATTTGAAACTTTTGAATGTAATTAAAATTGTAAAACATTCATGTCCATTTAAATAAATCCTTAAAACCATTTTGAAAACATAGACATTAATGAGAATGGTTTAGAAGAATAAATCATTAAAAAATTAAAAAAAATGTTTTAGTAAAACGTACCTTATAATAATCCCTTTCAAAATTATTTTATGAAACATGGACATCAATAATATATATTTCCCAGTAGATACTTACTTAAAAACAACCTCGTATAATAAAGAGATTGTGAAATTAACCCTTACCAATTTGGTAACTTACGAAACATACACCCCAAGAAAGAGGGATCATACAATGAATATGTAAATACACATTAATTAAAGAATATTCCACAAATAATACAATTATGGGAAGTACATACATTTCACAAAAGATAATAGTGGAAATAAGAAACGATTCTCATGGGAATAATGAGTGAGATGAAAACCCCTTACCTTGAACTTTCCTTTAGTTGAGGGTAAGATTAACCTCCTGTATGAAGACCGTAGTATGATAATAAATTATACCAGAACCAAATTAATATTTATTATATCATAAATTAATCATTTATGACTTTATACTACACATTTAATAATAATTTCCATATTAAATTAACAATTTGGTTAATAATCGCTTTCTTTATCGTATATGTTTTAACTTGTTACTCTTGATTGTATCACATATATCGTGATTTAAATACTTCCATAATATAAAAAATGATTTATATATCATATATATTTATAATATAAATATGTATAATAGACATATATATGAAAGGGAGAACACCGTTAATGAGACGGTTGTCTGTACGTACGCATAAACGCTGTTTCCGTTTTCATAATGTATTGAAAAGAAATAAGTGAATAAAATATATGTAAGTACATACATATATATATATCTTCAGTAGCATTATTATGTAATTTATTAGAAACATATTAGTAATATATATTTTTATAATCATCGATTAGAGGTGACTGTCGAAATGAATCTCATCTTGTCGTGGAGACAGTAATTCGTACGTACGCATGAGCGACAATATCATTTCCTTAAAGGTATGGAATTGGATGGTATATTAATTTTACAGAGACATTATCATGTTATTTTAATTATTTATTTACATATTACTCATCATTATATCCATCCAAATGACATAGTGTTGAATAACAAATTACACTACGTCGTGGAGACGATAAGCCATACGTACGCATGCATGGTGACATTATCATTCATAAGATGGATAGAATAATGAATATAGTTGTGTAATATTTATAATAATATCACAATATATATAATATACTATAATTATTTTTTTATAATGGAAATAACAATGAAAGAAGAAGTGGAATAAGAAAGGAACTGGAAAGAGGGTGGTGAAATCATTACCTACTTTTCAGGATCTTACTTCTGATTTGATCAAAAGGGCCCCTTAGGTTGGATTTCTGATCCAAATAAGTCCTATAGATTGATGTGATCAAAGTTGGGAGCATATTTGGGCAGGATTTGGCCCCGCAAAAAGTCTTTGAAGGTGTAAATTAGAGGAAATGTGAAGTGACCTTTTATAAGAGGGGTGAGGGGCACCTTAGGAAAAGCTAGAAATATTATTTTATAATAAAATTATATTCGGTTTATAATGGCTATAAAGTGAATTATTTAAATTTTACTGTGGGTATAGGTCAAAAACCACTAATACAATGGGTTTTAGACATATTTGGATTACTATATAAACCGTATCTTTTAATTTTAACTCTTAGTTAATTAGTTTGACATTTACCATATCTGTTTGTATTTTTATATTATATAGTTAATAAACTTTGAATAAACTTCCAAGAGACCCCCAAGTGGTCCATTAATAATACACCTATCATTATATATGTTCTTTGGCCAAATCATTGATTTTTATGAATAGAATATCAATTAATAATATAATATTTGTTTTAAAAAACTCCTTTATGTTGATTTTGACACTATTTAATAATTTCTTTTTGTTAAAGTCTTAACAACTTTATTAATTTGAAAAAAATTCATTCAAACAATCCTCACATGTAATATTAATCAATATTATTCTTTTATGGAATCAAAACTCTCAAATTATATTTATTTTTACATTTATAATACCAATTATTTGATTCATTTATTGATAAGGAAAATACTACATCATTATTGTGTCATAAATAAATTTAATTATTAAATGTCTAAAAATTATAAATAAAATACCATTATATAGGAAATACTTTTATATTTCTAATGAATACTTATAGTTGAAATTATAACATATATAACATTATGTAAATTTTTTTCTAAAAGATAATTGTTTATGTCATTTTTGTATTTACTTTAACTTAATTAATATAAAGTGTCATTATCACTAAGAAGTGGATCCATCGGGTCCCAAAATAGACCCAAATATGATCATGGTCGTAAATGTATCAAAAAATAGGGTTAGGACATGTTTTAGTGTAATTTAGTATTATTATAATATAATTTTTTACCCTGATTTTCCATATTTACCCTTTAACCATGGTAAATTAAATATTTACTGAAATAATTATTCAAAATATCTAAAAATAAAATATTCCTATTTAAAAAAATTTGAACCTCATAATTCTAAATATGGAATCCATTTTTCTAATTTCAAAACACAGAATGGGCAAACATTAATTTAAAATTAATTCCCGTTGTCAAAACAACAAAAGCTTGTTTTTAAGAAATAATAACTATAAAAAGATTGACACTTGTTTATGTCCAATTTAAATGAGAAATTATGTCTAATGAACAAAATTGGATTAAATGGTAAAAATATATTCTAAATACACTTTAAAACCACTCACATTCATAATTTATTAGTATTAAGTATTTAGATTATAAAAGTTGTTTTTAATTAAAATTTAGATATTTTCACTATTCATCAAAATATGAAAGTTATCAGATTTGTACCAAAAATTCACCCTTAGATAATTTTGATATTAAGAATCCAAAAATGATGTCTATTTTGGAAGATAAAATGTATAAAATTTCAAAAATTAGGTATTACTATTCATAAGAGCAAGTTTGATTGGTTGTGGTGTGTGTTAGAACTCGAAGTTGCGTACAACGCGTGCTATTGTATTATTCAAAGAAAAGCTTGCCGTGAAAGCTTGAGGTGTTACACTAAAAAACTAATATTTTTTTATAAACTCCAAAATTCACCCAAATGTTAATTTTGATATGATTATTTAAAAAATGATGTTATTTTTACCAAATAAATTATCTAAAATCTTTTTAAATTTAATATAATAATTTTCTATAAAAATAAATACAATTTATTTTTATGAAAACATATTTTTGATTAATATAATTACTTTACTAAAGATTTATTGATTATTTACTAATATTTCATAAATTAATTCATATTTATTTGAAAACTAATACTGAATAAAGTATATAAAACTATTCATACCCACATATTTTACAGCTAAGTGATAATGGTCTTATTTAAGAAAATATTATTTCATGGTTCGCTAAAGCTCGGTTTCATGTGTCTGGTACTCTGTTAAAGAAACCCATTATTTGTTTAAATGAAAGCTAAATATTAGTGTGATTATAACACAATATATCTAATTTTCTTAATTATATTGTTAGAAAATATTTCCTAAAGTATCAGGATGTCACAAATGGTCAACCAACCATCTATGTGAGGATTAAATATGCCTAGAAAGAGGGTGTGGAATTGAACAAATGGGTATGGAATGTTCAATAGTTTCACCATGATATTGATAAAATATTAATTTTTAGTAAATGATTATGTTTTCCATAATTATTATATTTTAGTGAGTTGTTTGTTGAATCCTGTAACTCATAATCCTCTATTCATCCTGGCTGTTTGAAGATACAAATAAATTTTAAAGATTATTTATAGTGGGATAATATTAATAGTGATATTTTAATGTATATAACTTAATTCCTAGTAAACCAACATGTTAAAGTCTTAGAGGTATAATTTTAAAGAGATCTTACAAACACTACCCAAAGGAGATTGAAATGGGAAAACATTTCCATGGATTTCACTATTGGATTTCTTAAAACATATAAAGGTGATAATTTTATTTTTTATAGTCAATCAACTTATGGAATTGGTTCAAAAACATGGAGTACCACATTTTATTGAATCTAATCATGATTTGATGTATCCTTCAATGTTCATAAGAAGTATTCAGCATGCTTAGGATAAATAGTTGTGTTTCATAAGTTTATATAATCCAAAGAAATAGATTCGTAGAAAAAACTTTAAACTCATGATGACTTTTTAAGAGAATTATATTTTTGATTTTAGAGGTGGGTGGAATCTATACCTTCATTTGAAGGAATTTTATATCAACAATAGTTTTCACTCAAGAATTAAGATTTCTCTCTCTGAAGCCCACTATTGTAGGATGTGGAAAACTCCACCATGGTGGGATGTAGTTATAGAAATATTACAATTGGGACTTGGCCTAGTAAAAAAATGTAATAAAAGGGTAGTTAAATTCAATAGTTGAAAATAGAATCTCAGAGTTCACAAAAAAATTATTGTGGCATTCATTAGTGAGATCTAGAGTTCGATGTTGGTTACAATGTATTAATATGAATATTTACTTGGTAAATTTATATGGTAATAGTAAATAAGGGATATTTGATCCTTATATATATATTTTCCCATAGATATTCGCGGTGGTATCATGATTGTAGCTTATCACTTGGATCATCCACTGATATTCACTCATGTTTGTGATATATTTTATATTTCTCTCCCAAAAAAGCACATACCTGATCCTTCACATGTACTTAACTCAATGGTCAACCCATTTGAGTAAGATCTCACATATGAGGAAAATTTGGTTGAGATTCTAGATCATATATAGAATGTGATAAGAAAAAGACATCTCACATGGTTAATGTTTTGTGGTGAAACCATAAATTAGAGGAAGCTATGTGAGAACCTGAGGATATGATACGGAAGAAATATCCAAAATTTATTCTATCAGAGTTGTATAATATTAAGGGTTTAATTATCATATAGGTGAAGAATTTAACACCCATGATATTTTATTATATATTTTTTACATAAAAACAACTTTTTTTATAGATTTCTTTACACACCACGTCCAGTTTAAATGATCTTTGATATATAAATAAAATATTATTATTTAATGTGGTTCTTATATTCTAGATTTTGGATTGGTTATGATGAATAATAAAATTTAAATTACGAGAAATATGTTTTTACAGATTTATATATTAATTAATTCATTATAAATTTATTATAAAAAAATTAAAGCATTTAAAAAATAGTTATTCTTTTGAAAAACTATCATCATACACATAATGTTTTTATTTTAATAAATTAAAATTATAAATAGGTATGAAGTACTGTAATTTTATTTGAATATTATATATTCTTTAAAATATTCCAACTACTACATAATGGTGTTTACGTGGAATGGAATAATAATAAAACTAGTTCTATATTTAATACAAAATTTTCTATAAATGAGACTTGTTTAGTTTTTTATGCTTAATTTGAGATGGAGATCATCAACTTATAAAAATATAATCCCATAAAATTAATTCCTTATTTGGAATTATGAAGTAATTTTTTTTCAAATATGCCTCAATTATTTTTTCATTATGCATAATAATTGTGGTAAATATTAAAACCTTGGTAATGATAAATCTTGTAATTACATTTAAAAAATATGGTATGGTGTTGAAAATTTCAATAACAGATTAATTTATTCCATTAAATTATTTTATTTAAACCAACATTAACAAATATTTAATTATATGTCAGGTGGGTCAATATTTCATGCGTTATGACCTTTATAAAATTTCATGTAAAGTATAAATACAAATTGACACTCTCATTGTTTTATTATAGATTATATTTTTTTATAAGGATAAAAATATTATATGTTCAGTAGTTAGTGATTATATGGTTTTTGAATGAATATTTCTTTATCATGTTATTTTTTTATTTTTTATTGATGAAATTTTTACCTTAAATTCATTGAAATTCCGACACAATACATGGTCAAGTAATAGAGAAATCAAATAAACAATACTAATAATCATAAATTTAATATAATTTGGATGAATTTTTATGTTTCATAGATTTTATCGATAAATATTATTTATTATTTATCTTTTAAATGTTTTATTTCAATTCTATTTCTATATTTTTCACTCCAAATCAAAACTATGTGAATAGTACTGATAATTGATTTTATGGTATCTTATATTAAATAATATTTTATTAAATGAAATAAAATTTATAACAATATTATATCTATCAATATTAACGAGATATGATCAATGATATAAATAATTTTCTACTTATTTTTCACATAACTCTTTATATAAACCTTTATAGAGATAAAATAGTACAAAATAATGATACCAGGGCAATCTCTAAAATAGTTAACTGGGGTTTAAAACTAATAGGTAAGGGTTTAAAAATCCTAAAATTATCTATATTTTATTTAATGATATTATTTAAATCTTACCAAACCTATCTTTAAAATATAACAATTCATTTTCTCCTTCAACATGAAATATTAATTTTATTCATTTAATAACTTAGGTAATTTGAAGGGGGTCCCTCCCCTAACTTATTTAATAGGACATCCTCATCTCCATTTTTCACAAAGTTTGAGACTTATAGATCAACCTATATATATTATAATACCACCATGGAATCCTCACTAACATCTTGAGGCTTTTTTATTTTTAAAATACCATCTTTTTAGGGAATATATTTGAATTCAAACGAAATTTACCAATGAAGATATATAACTCTTAGCCGAGTATTTTAAATTTTATTTCTTCTTATAAATCCTCCAAATATAGGTATCAAATTCGAAAAATAATTAATCAGGTATCTTAAATATGATGAGTTTTTTTATCATCATGTAAGAACCATTATCCACCTTAGTTCTTCCCTATGAGAAAATAAAACATCATTCGTACATACGTGTGGATAACAACCACCACGAAGAGATGCATTTCGTTTTTCCTCAAGAAATAAAATTAATGGTTATAATATAGAATTTAATTAATATTTATGATATATATATGATTTTTTAATGTCATATAATGGTTTATTGTTATTCTATTTACATTTTCCCATTCAGAGAATATTGGAACCATCACCCTTGTGTACGTATGGATTACTGTCTCCATGATGTGATGTAATTTATTTTTCATCACCGCATGGTATGAATAGATATAAATGTATATATAAATTAATTTAAATGGTATTTATGGAAGGGTATATATTATTCATATTATGGATCCAATATCAATGTGAAAAATAGGGATATCAAAACCGATGCCTTTATGAAAAATTAAGAAGTTATGAACCAGGAACATTAATTTTAATAAAGTTTATAATAAACAGGTGATATGATTTTATAAATAAATAATATATGGCATGATATATATGATTATGGTTTCAAAATATATGAATAATAAATTTATATTTATTATATTGTATCTCTTAATTCTTATGAATGAAGATGAGGTTTAGGTAAGGGTTTATATTACAATCTCATTTTTTAGATGGTTTACACTAAATTTCCATTTGATGATATTTTATATATAATATGATCTAGAAATCATATATTTTTTTCATAATTGGTTATTCCTAGAATAAATTTGTATTCATATGATATTCTTCTATTTATTACAGAAAATGGTCACGAATTATTTTAAATTAAATGTTGAACGTATTTCTTCTTTTGTTGGTGAAATTTTTAATCAAATTTCATTCTCTTACAAAATAATTTCATGAAAGATCTTACCCATACATGAAATTCTATAAAAATAATTTTTTTAATAAAATTTAATTTATTTAAACATTTTTATAAATTAATATTTTTCAAAAAGTTTCCAAATATCTATTTATGTGGTTTATAAAAGAGTTAAATTAATGTATTATTTTATTTTATAACACATCAATATATTTTTATGTTATCATGATCATTATTTTATTTGAAGATAAATTAATAATATTCAATGGTTATTTTCGATGAAGATAATTTCATTAATATTGTAGGATTTTTTTGTTAAAGGTTTATTAAAGGAAATGAAAATCTTCTCATGTTTTTAAGAAATGTATGAATGATATTTTAATAGACTTTTTCAACAGTTTCAACATCCTTTAAGTATTTTTATGCTTCATTGGGGATATAAAATCATGATAGCATCCAATTTATATATATATATTTTTTATGATGATTATTATTTAAGATTAATTTTTTGATATTTTTTTATCTACTACGGTTTAATTATGTTATTATCAACTCTGTATGAAACATGTTTCTTTTCCGGAGGTTACTCATTGATGAAATGATGGAAGGTTTATAAAACTCAACTCATTACATGGGTTAATAAATAATTAATTGTGTAATTTTTAATCAGATTACAGTACACATATATATGTTTTTCATTATATTATGGTTCTATCCATTATATCCCTCCAATTCCTTGGGAAAAGACATATATCTCATGGAATAATAATGGGAATCATATTGATGTGCACGATACAATATATAAAATAGTTACGAATGATTGATCAACATGGATGTGTGAAGCGGTTTGAGATTCATGATCTACTATAATATGTAAAATTGGTGGTTATTCATTGCCTACAATGATATGATGGTCTTAGTAATTACCTACAACATATGATATTGATTCTATGACTTTGATGGTTCTACACACTTATTAAATTCTTTTATGGTTATTATTTGATCTCAGAGAACACAATTGATATTTTATTATTCTCCAATATTATGACATGATAATGTTTTAATCCATTACTCATGATAATGAACATTGAACTATTGGTTGTGATAATATATTTATAATCACATTTTCTAATACACTTATTCTCATGATATGATTTGTATGATAATTAACTGATATATGTCATGTTTACCCTTATTGATCATATGAACTCACCCCTTCTTAGGTTTTATGTTTTCACATGGTTATTAAGAATAATACTATGTGATATGATTCTTGATGTCTGCCTTACATAAAAAAATTATTTTAGATCTAATGTATATTATAGTTAAATAATATTTTTGTGTGTCTAGTATCAAAATACACTAAACCATTTGAGGTATGAAATTTTTTTTTATGTGTTGAATATTCATAAAAAGATTTAATATATATGTATGAATTTATTAGGATTCCTCCAAATGTTTCCTTAGTACTTCAAGAAAATTTTACAATAAATGATATTTAATTTAAATAAGATATCATTATAAAAAATATACATTTATTTTTATTTATTAATCAATTTGGATATCAAGTAAAAAATTTATTAGAACCAATCTATTTAAATAAACTAAAATAAAAACAAAATAAAATTTTTAACTATATAAATAATTTTTTTCAAAAATGTAATTAAATTATAAAAATTAAAAATTATTTATACTTGATGAATTTATTTATTTAGAAATTTAAAAACTTCATTGTATGTTAAAAAAATATGGCATAAAACCCTCAAGTAAATGTACTTTAAATCAATTTTTTTTATAATATTTCAATGCTTTTATTTAAAAAAAAGATTCTAAAACGATTAACAAATAGGGAGAATCCTTGTTACATTTAGATATAATATTATCTTATAAATTAATCACCACAAAATATTCCTTTTTTATTTCAAAATCATCTTCAAAATAAATAAATTTAGAGGAATATTACTAGATATTAACTATATATATCAAACCTCCAAAATATTATTGTTCAATAATATCAATCCACTTTCTAGTGTATTTCCATGAAATTAAGAAATTTATTTTCAATAAATCTATGATACACTTCATCCTGAAGGGTGAATACAATTAACCCATTTCCATTTCCATTCTTATCTATATAATCATTCTTCTATGACACATATTCCATTTGCATATCAATATAAAATTATGTTGACTTAATAATCCATATCAACGTTTCATATAAAATCACCAAACAAAGATAAATACATAAATGTCATTTTTATAAACTATTGGTATACCCAACTAATGAAATACCATAATTGAAGCTACACTCTCCAACAATATCAACACTATATAAATCGGTATATTTTTTCCAAGAAAAAATCATTATCTTCTCACCACTGAATATAAACCATTTTTCTATATTTTACGGGATCTAATATATTTATTAAATAATGTTTTATTATTTAATTAAAAATAGTTTTTGTAATATGACCCTAGAAGATAGTGATACCGATCAGCTTTGATTTATTACGTACATAGTGTAACAACCTGTAAAATAAATACAATTAAAGAAAATAAAGCCCCGTAATCACGTTGTTAATATCCCATGATCTTCTAAACCAATATATGATAACCTAGGGAAGTGTATAAGAAAGGGGTGATCTATAAATAATTGTAATAAAATAAAAAAATCGTAGAATAATATAATGTTTTATGTGTGATCTAATATGCAAATCATGGTATCATAAGTGGGGCAAGAATCGTAATCATTAATTATGAGGCATGAAATAACATGATACCATAATGTCAATATAAGTATGTAGATACATCATAAAATATGAAATCATAAATATAATCTAAGGATAACCTCCAGGAAAATATAAAATAGTTTTCTTTGGATAATCTCTTATGAACCATATATGGAATATCAAGAGATAAAATAACAACCCAATGCAATAGAGGGCTATATAATTTCAGAACCACATGTAACTTCCACATCATGTACATGCACAAGTGAACCACATAGATTAAACAATATAATGATATATATTATCAGTTTAAAACATATTATTAACGATTTTGAGTTATATAAATTTAAATCCACAATGAATTAAGGATAGGTAAATTGGTTGAATAACGTTGTGTTGAAATAGATATGTGTATTCAATACACAAATTTATTTCATGGAAAACTGTATAATCATTTAGTCAACCTAAAGGGTTACACAAAGGATTATATTATGGGTTAATGAGAGTGAAATGGGTCTATATTTACATGGAAAATATAAATAAAGTAATATTTATGTGTCAAAATTGTATAGAAACTTGAAAAATTAGAAATCAAAAGGAACTAAATAAATATGGTGCTTGAATAATGAGGATAATGTGAGGATCCCTTGCCACTTGAGGGAACTTTGTAAAGAATGGTGGAGCTTCTTGAGATCTTGAGTGAACATTTGGAGGGTCTTGAGAGGGACTACCATAGTTTCATTGTGTTACAAGGTTAATGACTATAAAATAAAGAAAGGTTGGTCGGGTTTGTATAGAAAAATGGTGAAGAATTCATTATTAACATCAAAATATGGGTTTTAGACTCTATTTTATAACTTTATAAAAAATACTTCCCCTTGTGTTTTCTAATTATTTCTTCCAAAATGGAGTGTTTTTTATTTTATCAGGTTAGGAATGAAAATCCTTAATATAGTACGCTTGTTGAAGTAGAGTTGAGTCATGTTCATGAAAAATTGATATCAAAAGATTAAAATATAATAATGGATTTGGAGGATTAACAAACCATTATAACATTAATAAAATTACAACAAGAACAAAATATTTTAAAGGTGAAACATATTTTATGTCATGGGAACCCTTTATAGTATTTATTACATCATGTTTAAGATTTTATGATGTCATATTACTTATAGTTTTTAATTTTCAAATTTAAATTCAAGCACCATAATTTTTTTTAAAAATATCTCTAGTATAAAAAATTTACACACTTCTTTAAAAAATATTTATTTTACCAAAATAATAATATAAAAAGGATAATTTAAATTTTAAAATTAAAATTACCCATTTGATGAAACATAATGGTTTTTTAACATAAATGTTTTTTACCTTATAAAAATTACATATTGAATCCAAAAATATATTACCATTTATATTTATTAAACATTATTTAATAATAATATTGTATTAAAATATTTTTTATTTAAAAAATACATGAATTAATCCAAAATATTATCTTAATTGATATAATATATTTCCTAAAAATATGATATGAGTTTTATCGCATTAAATTATAATTTTTATCTAAATAATTATTTTATAATTTATATAGTAATTAGAAAAAATGATAAATTCAATTATTATGTATTATAAATAAAATATTAAAATTAAAATTATTAGGGTCTAGATATAGTGTTCTGAATTACATCAGTGAATGCCTTACGGGTAAGGTGTGTGATGGTCATATTTTCATATG
Organism: Viscum album; assembly: GCA_963277665.1. Classification (NCBI taxonomy): domain Eukaryota; kingdom Viridiplantae; phylum Streptophyta; class Magnoliopsida; order Santalales; family Viscaceae; genus Viscum; species Viscum album. The sequence continues at coordinate 67,984,172 of OY728139.1, forward strand.
GTGGTTCAGAAAAAATGGTTTAGTCCCTAATCTTGATGAGTTTGACCAACTAATAAAAACAGATTCAATCATGATTAATTTTTTAAATCTCGCCTTGGCCTTGGTCAATGGATTATCCCAGTTATTCTAAATCCCTTAAAAGCTCCAAAATAAATAGGCTTCATCAGGTACGATCCTACTAGTCGAGGCCATTTATTCATTTTTCATTGTAAATATTACTATATAAATAATGTTAATATACAAATATTAATCATCAACTAAAATGTTTATATTATCATCAATTATAATTCATAATGGTATTTTAAATATGATAGGATATAACATAAAAAGGTCTAAAATATTATATTTGTTACATGTATTTTCTATAACCACAATATATGATAATGAATTTATTCATTCAAAAAGGGGAAATAATTTATAATCTTTTGGTCCATTACAGTATTTCCCATTCATATATTTATCCGTCAAAATTATTATTTCATAAAAAAATATTGTCGGTACTTTTGTTTCATTGCCTCTTTTATTTACCATGTAGCATCCTCATACTTGTGTTTTGGAAAAAAAAATTTGACCAGGTGAGTTGTATTGTTTCATATAACTTTGTATCAATTATATAATATCATACATGGATGATCCTCATATGAAATATCATTCCCTAATGGCACTACCTATGGATTTAGTTCATGTAAGCGGTGTCATATTTAGTTTCCAAATACGGAAACAATGAACATAAAATGTACATGACATAGGTTATGTGGGAGTAATAATCAATTTTCCACAACTATAATGTGATCAGATAAATCAAAGGGGATGATTTATCTACTACTAATATTTACCTTATTCCTAAAGCAAAAAAATTTCATACACAATTTTAGAAAAAGGGAAAAATTATCTCTAACCATAAGTTCGAGGTCTCGTTGATGATTTTTGGAATAGATTTTTTATCAATGTTTTGAATATTTCATGTAACACTGAATGATATAATCCTTCTATATCATGTTTATAATCAATTTAGGTCTCATACTCTTACACTCCCTAACATTGACCCATAATATAGTATTCTTACAACTCTTCCCATACAAAGCCTCATAAACTAACATATAAATGGTAGAAGAGAAATGGTTTTTTAAACTACACTATAGTATGGTGTTGATATCAACATACTTTTAAGCATGTTGAACATGATATCAATACATAATTCAATGTTTTAATGGTTCATTTAGACTGAACGTCTATATAAGGGTGATAAGTATTACTGAAGGTTGTTTCTCTATCCAATAGTTTCTGAAGTTTTCTCCCATACAAAAAGGTAGACCTCAAATATCTATTAGATATACTAGAGAGTAGAACTACATATATCTTACCACTAAACTTATGTATATATTTGTGAGTTTTTCAAGATATAACTCTTCCTTGATAGAAATTAAATGTGATATATTTATAAGGTGAGTGAGTACCAAAAGGATGGTGTTATTTCATTTAGCTGTCATAGTGACTTTAAAAATGAAATCCAAGATTGTGTTTTCCCATTTCCATAATGTTATGAATTTTTTTTCGAACACACCTTTGACATGTTTCATTCCACCTTATCTTGAGGGTATGCCAAACATCAAGAAATAAACTATGATATATCTATATTCATGTTATCCCACCACAATTATTACACTAAATCTCAATAAATCTTAGTGTTTCTTATAGGAATATTGATGGATGTGTTATAAATATCCTAAATAAGATCCCTATTCAATTATAGTTTTTATGGGACACATGTTTGGGGTCAACATCTTATAACTACATCTTCAAGAAGGTTGAATTTGTTAATATTAAATTACTTCTTCAATAAAAAATCATTATATTTTTGGTCCCTTTGGATCTTCTCATGAATAGATAGATTAATATATATTTTATAAAGCTAGGAATAATATCATTTTATTATTATTGTGTCCATCCTCTGCATTTCCAAGATGTTTGGATCCCATGAAATCCTCAACATGTGTAGGTCTTTAGTGTCATTTATATTATGAGCTTCTACAACATTTTTTCCATCTTGGGATGGTAATGGGTTGTACAATCATAATAATAGATAAGATCTCACTACATTCATTGGAACATAATGATCTCCATTTTTATGTATAAATAACTAAGGATTTTATGATCATTATATATATAACACTTCTCCCAATAGTGATAATTTTTCCAAATCTTCAACATGAAGATCACTAATTTAAATTCTAGATCCTATGTATGGTAGTTCTTCTCATATATCATTAATTGGTGTGAGGCATAGGTTATAAATTTTTCATCTACCATGATTACACAAACAAATCCCATTTCAAACACATCATTGTAGATAACAAAACCTTCCCCACTGGCAGGTAATGTTGGAACAATTGTTGTTATAAGCATCATCTTCAACTCTTTAAATATTCCATTATATTCATCATTATAGAAAAACTGATATATATTCCTATCTATCTTGGTTAGTGGGACTGATAATCATGATAATTCCTATAAATTTTGTTTATGGAACCCAACTAATACTTAAGGGCTATGGTTTTCCTTCATAGATGATAGTTTGGGTGATCTTTAAAATTCCAATATTTTTTACGAATCCTCATATATTCTTTTATTAATGATAACATGACCCAATAAAGTTACTTTCTATATAAAAAAACACCCATTTAATGTAATTTTAATTTACATTTTCCTTTCAAAAGATAATATTATAGTGTATAAATGATCCCATTCTTCTTAGATAATTTTGATGTAGATAATAATATTAATTATATGTTCTACCCTGAATTGTTCATTGAAATACCTAAAGACTCTATTAATCAAGTCCATGAATATTTTTATTAAACTAGTGAGTCAAAACATAATTACTATTAACTCAGAGTGACAATAACTGGTATGAAAAGAAGTCTTTAGTATATCCCACTTCTTCCCATTTACATGATAATATGCTGACTGAAGATCCACCTTAAAGAAGTATTTTTCTGAATGTATCTAATTGAACAAGTCATCAATCTATAAAAAATAATAATTTTACTTTATATTGATCTAATTCAGATCACAAAAATCAAGGAAGAGGAACTTTATTCCATCCTTTTCATGAATAAAATGATTGGTGCACCCCTTTGTGAAGCACTTGGGCATATAAAACCGTTATCTAGATTCTCATATTGTTTTTTATTCATCTATTAATTCTAAAAAATGACCATTATATATGGATTCATGGATATCTTGAAACCATTAGGTATATGTTCACACAAGAAATCACCCTCTCCTTAAGGTGAAAGATAAGTAATTTCTTTAGAAAACACTTTCTTGATTTCTCAAACAATGGTTCTGTCATCACATATGATCTTTTCTTTAGTCTCAATCATTTTACCAAGATAGGCTTTCTCACATGGAAATAATATCCATGCTTAATACGTTTTAATAATGTATGATTCATCCTGCACCGTGAAATTGTATAGAAATATAGGTCAATTTTTGATATGTAGGGTGATTTATTTCTCTCAAAAAATTATGTTTTCATTATACAAGAAATTTCAATCCATGCTCAGAATCACATCAAATTCCTATTACGAAGTATCAAAGGGTTTTTTGGAATATTTATCACACCAATTTCGAAACATGAAGAGTTTTAAGCTTCAGATGAAACAATTGATAATTTTTTTAACATTACTGATAACTCATCATCTGTGTTTTGAAGTGGTGTTTCAATAGTTATATAAAACATCAATGGCATTAATGAATTAATAAATCTAGAATAAAATTGTATTTTCTATATAATTTCATTAATAAATAGAATTTATATAGATAATTTAATATTAGTATCCACCTCTATAGTTTTCATGGTAAATGATTTCAATTTCTCTCTAGGTCATGGATGTTGTTATCATAGTTTATTTTTGACAACTCATGACTTAGTTAATTGGATAACATAGTGTAATGGTTCATTAAAGCTAAAAAATTAGACAAAAGGATGAGGGCTTACTATTGTATTCCTTTCTTCCATCAAATTAGTGGGTTTCTTCCATCGACAATCTCTATCATGGTTTTCTTCCTTCATGAACCTAAAAATATCATTTTCACATTTATTGGATTTCTGATATGCTACTTACCACACATTAGACAAGTGGGATGTTAGTGTTTCTGTCCCTATGAGACTTTCCCATGAGACCGGTTGAATTAAAATCCATTTTCCACATATTATATCTTGAATCATGATACCCTTGAGATTTGTTATTCTATATTTTTACAATGAGGGAATAGAAGAAAATTTCATCATAACCATAAATGCCTAATGTAAGCAATGATTTTAAAAGAATAGTATTTATACCAAAAAAATAGGACATAAGCATTTCTTTTATGGGAAGTGACAAATATATTGGAATATAGTGCATGTCTTGTAGATATTTCATTATATTCAATGAGATATTTTTTATCCATTTATTTGAGGATAATTAAATCACTATCCATTTTAGGTCATTGAGTGCTAGGAAATATTTTTTGAAGAACAATTTCTATAACTCATTCAACTCTATCTCTTCGATCTCATACTAATTATTCATACTTTTTTAACAAGATAAACAATTTATTAGATTATCCCTCTATAAAATAAATAAATAGCATGAACATGTCCTTATAATGAAATTTAAATATAAAGAATATCTTTTTAATGGATTTGATTCATTTCTCTATGATTAAGGGATTTGGAATATACACTAAAAGTCAGACACCTTTATCACATAAAGGTCTCAATAGTAACTCAACCTTAATTAATTGATTTTGGTGTTCTTCATGGTTTATTTTGCTCTTTAGAAACTAATTCAATTGAGAATTTATTATCATGAATTTTGAAATTAAATTTTCCATCAGTCTTAGAATCTCATTTGGGTAGTTATCAGACATCCCATATCATTGGCTATTGATTATATTTCTTTTATTTCAAGACATCGACTAAAAAATGAAAAATTAAGGTTGAGTATTTTTAAACTATTAAACATATAAATTCATGACCTTGAACATTAAAGGGATAAATCATAAATAATATACATTATTTATCTTATGAATATATAGGTTTCAATCTAATTTATCCCAAATAAATTTCCTAAAATTAAATATTATGGAGATTTTTATTCCCTGAATAAAGTTTAATAAAGAGTTTTTAAAATTACTAAAGAATAACCCCCATGAGTGTCAAATCAGGTTATTATTATGGTTTAATACCGTGTACCATGTGATTATTGAGTCTAGATCAGTGCACCTTTTCATGTTTACTACCTCGAGGTACAACTATGCTAGAGCCCTGTCCAATTACATTATTGAGAAAGTGTCATCTTTTTATGTAAACTAATGAATCTATACTTTACAAAAATTTATAGATGATTTCTTTTTATTAGTATTATCTATAATGATCTCACAAGGGTTTTATAATTCTATCCCAAATAAACATTAATTTTCTCTGATACGAACTATAAAATCCATATCATTATTACTTTTTTTAAAGACTTATTACATTACTATACAAAAAATAAGAACCCATGAGGTACTATGTGTTAGTTTTTTTGAGAAAATAGGTAGTATTATTTGAAATTAAAAAAATACAATAAAATAAACTAAAACTCTATATCACTTCCATAATTCCCCTTAATCTTATCAAACTACAATGGATAACCTAAGGACATATATAAGAAATGGGTGAGCTATAAATACCAATAAGTGAATAAAAAATTAATGGGAAATAATAAAATAGTATATGTGAGCCACGAGTAACATCATTGTAACATAAGATATGTGATAATGATAATCTTGAAATATTAGTCATTATATAACATGATAACATAAATGAAACATATGAATGTTGTAACATCATAAAACACAAATCTGAGAACATATTTATAGGATAAACTCAAATAAAACATAACATAGTGTTCCTAATATAACATCCTATTATCTAAACTTGTAATCTCATGTGATAAATGTATTATGTTTCATTTGAGGGAGATTTAATTTTGGGCCCCCAGTCACATTCAAATCATGTACTTGAATAGTTATGCCACATAGGTCATACAACATAAGGATGTATTTCACCACTATTTTATGAAACATTAAAGAATAGAGGTCACAAAAATGTAAACCCCAATCAATGAATCATATTTACAACTTGGTTGATACATCCGAGTGTAATTTTAGATGTGTATTCGCTACAAAAATGTTTGGCATTGAAATTTGCAAGATCATTTTGGAAACATGATGGGTGTATATAATGGTTTATATAATTGGTGAATGAGAGATAAATAGATCTTTAATTATATTTTATTAATTATTACAATAATAGGTTTGTGTGAAAAATATACAAACTTGAAAAATTGGAAATCAAAAGTTATGGCTTAGATATTTTTTTTGAATAAAGGGAAGAATAACATCACTTAACATAAGAGAGAACTTCTAAAATCATGGGGAGGATTCCAAAGAGATTTATGGATCCTATGTAGGGATATATAGTGGAAAGGGAAGAGTAAATTCATTTTGTAATTGTTATGAGAAAATAAGAAATGTAATATGGGTGGGTTTATTCAACAAAAGGGATAATACTTGATTATTAATTTCCATATATAGGTTTTGTGCTCTATATGATGATATAATCAAAACAACAATTAATACCATGGATTTTATAATTATTTATTCAAAAAATGTATTAGTTTTATTATAATATAATTCTATGTACCAAAATCTTAAAAATAATACCGTTCTAGATGTGGAGGTGATTCATGTTTATAAATAAATAATTCAAAAAACATAAAATATTATAATGTCATTGGATGATTCGTTAAGGAATTTTGAATTTATCAAAAAACATAAAAAGAGATTATTTAATGTGGGAAAATATTTTGGTTCATGGAGAATTTATATATTATTTATTAAATCACTTTTTATATTTTATGGTTTTTTAAAAGATAGAGTATATTTATATCACATTAAATGTTTACCAAAACAATTGACTACCTCCTAAAATTATAAAAAATTCACTATTGGGTAATTTTAATGTAAGAATTTAAAAATTATATTTATTTTGTCAAGCTAATTATCCTAATAGGATTATTAAAATATTTAATTTAAAATCTCTATTTGATGAAAATACTTCTTTTTGGATAATAATAGTTTACTGGACATTAAAACAAATACATCTACCTTCATAAAATTATATAATCATTGATATTTAATAAAATGATATTTAAAATATTTTTTACTAAAACATCATGTATTTAAGATATTATGGAGTTCTTTAAAAAGAGTTTCCTATTTGATACTATATATTTCTAAAAAATTACAATTCATGTTTTGATGTATTAAAATTTCATTTTTATTTAACATGTTATTTGATAAGCTTTTAGTTAATAACAAAAAAAGTATAAATATAATCATCATTTTATAAAAATAAAAATATAAAAATTAATGTTGTTGGTGTCTATATACATTTCCCATTATTAAACATTGAATGACCTCATGGTAAGGTGTGTGATGTTTAGATTTTCAAGGGGTTCTTAGGTGAACATGGTTTAGGACATGATGTAGATTATCATAAATATTTCCCATAAATGGTTTCCAATGTGATCCGGTTATTAAGAATCATATTGTTCTTGGTTTAGAGAAAATCCCAGAGATGTTATCTCCCACAAAATATTTGATAAATGGGACTCAAAGAGTATGATCCTTCTGTTTGAGGCCATAAGTCCATTTTTCTATGTCAATTGCACATAATCATATCTCTAAACATAAAAACAATACTGGTGATAATATAGTGTATATACTGTCAATAATTATTAGGTTAAATGGTATTTTATGTCCTATATGATATAAATTTTAATGGACCAAAATAACCCTACTATTCCTTGTTTATTTTCTATAACTACATTAAATGATAAATAATTTATTCATTTAGAAAAGGAAATTCATTTATTAATGGTCAGTTCATTATAGGTTGAGTGAGAATATCATAGAAATTTACTTCTAGAAATACCTTTCTTATTCATTGAATTTACACATTAGGGTTTGAAATATTTAATAATGAATACTTATCAAGTAATTTACTTCAAAAAAATTATCTAATAAAGAAATATAAAATCAAATTCATCATATAACACATGACATTGCACCCAATCATTATGTCAACAAGTGGTTTTTTCAAAATATTCCAAAATTACTTATCATACATTTCTTTTAAAATATATAACATTATAAATTATACAATTTTACAATTAAACCACAGAATCCAATAAAAATATATCTAAAAAGGTATATGAACTTATTTCTAACAACATAAAAGAGTGATATTAAAATTCATTTCCATAAACTAAAAGTAGCAAAACATTATCACAATCTTTTAAATATTAAATTAAAAGCTTTATAATTTATTTTTGATCCAAATTGAATTTTAGAGATAATAACCATAAAAATATTTAATCATGATCTTCCCAACATAAATCAAAATACATTTTTTTAAAAACATTCCAATTTTATCATTTTTTAAAGAAATAATATTTTTTAGATGTTTTGACTAACATCTTTTTAACAATTAATTTACCAACTCACCCAAACATATCATAAAATTAACCATGTAAATATCACATAGTGGTACACTAGTAATATAGAGAAATTACTACAGACCGAAATAAATCATTTCAAGAAAAAAAAAATCAATAGTTCCAAATTATTTTTTACTAAGTAGTTATCTAAAAAATTATCCCCTAACCACTTATTAATTTTTAAAAAAAGAAATCAAATTTCTTAGGATATATGAATCATAATTTATTAAATAACATAAGAGAATAATAATTTTGAAAATTAAACTTAATATTTTTATTAAAGAACATATTATCAATAAAAATCTTCATTATTTTAGTTCTATGTACATATTATTAAGGGAAAATTATCATTTAACACATGATTTACCAGTCTATAATACAAAAATGTTATATTATAGGTATTCAAATTCAAAAAATTCATGCTCCCAGACTCAAATCAAATGAACATTGTAAATGGAACATGATTGGGATATAAACAATTAATTCATGGAATTAGGGAATGAAAAACATTAATAATGGATCTTAAATCATGGTACTACAAAAATATTTTCAAATTATATAGATTTTATATTTTCCATTTACATATAAATGTTTTTTTTTAAAAAAAAATTATTGTTAACACAAATTTTATCATATCAACAAGTGTTAATTTTTACGGTCTTTCAACATTACAACGATTAATAAAGATTCTCTAAAAATTTGGAATTTTAAATGATTACGTAGAATTTTAAATGCTTAATCAAAGCATACTTCCAATATAATCAATTGAAAAAGAACATCATGAAACATATCAATGAAACGCATAATCACATATACAATATATTATATTAATTAATCATTTTATTTATCAAAGTTATTTTTCACATTAAAATGGTTTCAATAAGAATCAAAATGAAATTATTTATCCAATGTAATTTCTTTATTCCATATTTGATATAAATTACTTTCCACACTTATAATGGTTTCAGTGAAAATAAAAGAATCATATAATTTTAAATCAACATATATTATATTTTCCACCAAATAATATAATCACATGAATATAATTAAGAAAATAATTCCATGTATAACGGTATATGGGAACATATCATCACAATCGTAGATTATTACAATAATATTAAAATAATCCATTTTTAAATTAATTTAAATATAATTTTTATATCCTATTTTGGGAATATTGATTGGGGTTGTGTTGTACCAAAAGATATTATGTTGGAATTTTTGTTAATTGATTTTTTTGTTGAAAATTGGAGAACACTAATAACTAGGATTTCTTGTGTCTTGGTGATAGTGACTACAAATTTTGAAAAAATTGATAGATATGTTGGAAGGTAACTAAAGGATGAGTATGAGACTTGTATTAAATCAATGAATAAAAATAAAACGGTATATAAATTGTGACCCAACTGTGGCATGTTTTTAAGAAGGGAAAATATTTAGAGATTTAAAGACGAGTATTTAAAGTATGTGGATTTAATAAATGGAGTTCTAGATAGAGAATGGTTTAGGGTCCAGCTAATGGAGTGGCATGAAAAGTATAGGGAAGAATATTTAAGAAGAGCCGAAACTTCCCTGATGTGTTATGACTCACAATATAAATTTTCATGATTTTTTGATGAGGTAATATTTTCTAGTTTATCTTATTATGGGATTAGAAATATTATGAACCAGGTTATTGGATTTTGGAGAATTTTAGATCCTATTTAATGAATGAAGAATAAACTATGCTAGAACACATATTTGATCATTCCATGTGAATGTTTTATAGATCTAGATAGTGATGGTAAAATTCTGGTTTCATAATAATATATAATTACACAATAATGGAAATTTTATAAGAAAAAGTGTCACAAAATTTAGGTTTTATAGTCTCTAGCCTATAGAATAGTTATCAAAGAAATTTGTGGAGTTTTACTTTTAATTATATCACTTCTCTGTGATAAATTATATTTTGAAAAATATATTTCGAATAGAATATTTCATTTAATTATAAACATATTATCATATCATGCTAACGAAATGACTATAGAATAATGAATTTCATATCATATTTTAGTGTAAGGTTGTTTACTTTTAGTAGCCCTCTAGTATTTAGTGTTACACTGTAAGAAGATGTGTTGAACCACAAAGAGTTCAATTATAAGAATTGTAAGAGATATCAATCTAATTATATTTATTTCTTCAATTCAAACCATGAATTTATTTTTTGATTACCCCAAAATATAATGGGATTATATTATAATAAGAAATTTTATACAACAATTTTTAATAAAAGATCATATTTTATTTTTTGAATTTGAATTCAAAGTGATGGAGGTTCAAATTGAGATTAAAAATGATAATCTCTTTGAAATCGAAGAATTTGTGCACATTAAATCATAATTAACCCATAGAATGACTATTAAGGATCTTGAAAGCATGATTCAAACAAAACCATTGATTAACGAACATAATTTTTTAAAAAATATATTAAATATATTATAATTATTAAGAAGAGAGTAAATAATATTATCAATTCAAGTTTACATAGGTAGATCCAAGATATTTGGGATAATATAGATACATATGACCTTTATTACAGAAATATCATCATTAATATAAGTTTAATTATTTATTTTACAATTATTTTGGTGAATACAAAGTAATATAAAGCTAATTAAATTTTGAAATTATTAAAATATAGGGGTGTTATTCTGGATGTTATATACATTTTTGGAATACATTTATTAAATTATATTATTTACATATAAATAGTGTTTGGGTTTATATAAATATGGAATAAATGGTATAGTTCGTGGTCACAACAAATTTGGAACATTATGATGAAAAAACAATTTTCATATAATGACCTTAGAGAGACCTAGAAGTCTATAAATTGATATATTTCCTAGAAGAAGTACGTGGGGAAGTAATAAAAGGGTTTGAGCCTTATGTTGGTAGTGATGAATAACTAAATGAAGACGGTAAAGACTATTAGAATTATCATAGAGTAAATGTAGAAAAAAATTTATATCTTTCAAAAAAATGTATTCGTGAATTTTATGTCAATGAAAAAAACCATGTGTTTGAACCATACATGTTTCCGAGGGAATTAAAACCTAGGGAAATTATTTTAACCATATTTTATTTCAATTATATATTATTACTTGATATTATCTATGAGATAAATTAGGGTATAGAGATTGAACTTATTCTATCCTATTTATGAATATGATCAGATGGAATGGAAAGGAAAAGTGATAAATGTTTTATATAGAAAACTTCCTAATCCCACTTTTAATGGTTCCTTGAGACACACTTATTAAACCACCTATATGAAAAAAAGGTATCATATCCAATGGGTTCATACTTAGCCTTCATTATATCAAATTATTGTCATTGATTTATTTCACAAATGAATTAGTTTATCATGTCTCTTATATTTTACGCTTTTAAATTTGTTGTCATTAAATTAGATATTATAAGTTATTTATATGATTTTGGTGATACTAACATGGATTATATACAATTTAATGATAATTTTAGGAATCATGATGAAATAATTTTGGATGCATTGGTACAATGGATATTGGTTAGTTTTATAAATAATAAGTTATTTAATAAAACATGCCAATAAGTTACCACATTTGAATTTATTTATCATAAAAGGAAATGTGTAGAGAATACATGTAATAATATATAAAATAAACTCTCATAAATATAATAATAGAATTTATTTAACATTTTAAATATTTGAAAATACAAGGAAAGTATATTTAAAAGGAATGTGAGTCTGGAGAAGATTAACACTATAATCAAGGTCTTTTCTTCTGATTCTGTTGATACATCAAAAACTGGTAGACTTTTTTAAGATCATTATATATTTTTAAATAAATAACTTCCCCTAGGAATTAAATATCACTATTATTCAAGTGAATATATTTTTACAACATCATATTTTTTACTATAAGATAAAAATTATAAAGATACATGAGGGGGTGAATTGTAAACTTTCAAAAACATGTCGACATTAAAAATACCTCTAAATATAAATTGATCATATACTTATCTCCTATTGATAATTAATTACATAGAAAATATAAAATAAAATAAATACTATGATGTATATATTTTTAGTTTTATGAGGCATAGAGATCCCCATGTCTACTCCACCAATGTTATCTTCATGGGCTTGGTTATCTTCACATATCAGTTCCTTTTATACGGTGACATTGAACCTGAGTTTAGGAAATTGAATTTTTTTAAAGGTATTTTATAAAAAAATTATGTTATATTATAAGAAACAACTATATATTATTATTATAATTTGAGACACCACTATGTACATGAAGTCAGAACTCTAGAAAAAAGAGATGATAGGTAGAAGTTAATGCTAATTTGGTAGGTTTTTTTGGTGGAAACTGAATGTATATAGATTTTTAATGAATATTTTCCTCATTTAAGGATATCTTTAATGAAATATTCATTTGGAAAATAAAAAATGAGTGTAGTATTAAAATAGTAATGTTATAATTATTTTTCACATTAGGTGGATCGTCATTATGTAGTGTATTATCAGCAACATCACTTTCATCTTCATTATGTATATATGATGAAATTTTTCATGTCATTTTAAACTTGGTCTTTGTGTTAAGTAATTTCAAAAACAAATTAGTCATAATACTCTAGGATTCTCTTCATAACGGTAGTGTTTTTATAGAATCATTCATAAAACAAGACTTAAAAAAAATTGATAATTACAATATTTTAGAATCAAAATACATCATCGATGCATCAAGAAGAAATAAAAACTAATCTCTAACATAATCATCTCATGGACATTAAAAATTTATAATATTTTTAAATTTAAATTTTCATAAATATCACTTGGAGTAATTCTACAATAATTTAGTAAATGTTCTTTTATAAATCAAGAAGATATTCAATTTTGAAATATAAATATAAATTCTAAACATATCATCTAACATAATTTCATCATAAATAAATATATCCATAATGATTTATATATAATATATTTTCAAAAATAATATCCTAAATTATCAGAAAAATCCATTTAGTAATTCAATATTTTAATTTGAATGAAATACATTACTTTCATAAGGATTGACTGAATAAATTTCTTATTTATGTCACCTAATTTTTTTTGAAATTTTTATTAGAATGATAAATAAAAATGGGTAAATTTATAGAACCTAATATTTCTCCATATTCAAACAAGAAGATTAAGATTAATGTAATTTCAAGTGCTTTTCAAAAATTATAATATCACCTACATATGGTTTTTTAGCTTGAGATATCATCAAAAACAATTATCCAACACATTCATGAAACAAAAGTAATTTGTAGTTACTTTAGGCCAAAATCCAAATATCAAATGATTTATTGAGATTTCATTATAGTTTAATGAATTTTATAAATGCTTATTATCTTTATAATTAATCATTATTTATAAAAATATGTGTAATTTTTTTAAATAAATTTATAATATTAAATAGAGGTGTATGTCTCCGACATAGGATTTTGGCAAGAGATTTATGAAACTATGAGGTTCATTTCCAATTACTCATTTTAAACTTCAGATTAATCAAGAATATACGGTTCTTGAACATTTTGTTCACCACCAAAATGGAGTTAAGAGACATTTGTTTCATTAGTAATGCAAGATTAAAAATGAGACGATCTTTACCATTTTTGGTATGATGTGTTACTTAAGGATCATTTTGAAACCGAAAATTTTAAATTTTATCAGAATGAATGATTCAGACACAGTCAACAATTAAAAATTTTCTTAACCCAATAGTGAGATTAAAATTTTAATAATAGGAGAATTAAATAACAATTTTAAAAAAATCAACAATATATATTAACAATGAATAAATAATTAATTGTTAAAACAATTAAGAAATGAAAATAATTAATATATGTTTAACTAATATAAAAACACAATAAATAACTGTATTCAAAATTATAAATACATAAACAAACTAGAATTGATTCATTCAAAAATCTCCTACTTTCTGATAATTAAGAACCAGACCATATGAAAACAATCCCCCACCAATTTGCAACAATCAAAAAAATAAAAAAATAATGTTTAAAAATAAATAATAAAATGATATGCTACTTTAACACGAGATAAAATATCTTAGGTAAAGACAATTTATTTCTATAAATTTTCAAAACATTCCCTTAAAAATATTCACCCACTTTTAAGATTAAAAAAATTGAATAACTAATTTTCCTTAAAATCTATGAAACACGTGATTTAAGATAATATAAGTAAATTTAAAATACTACTATAAAGATACCCAACATGATTTAAAAATTTAAAAATTTAATACAATATGCATTGAGAAAATAAATATCAACTGAAATAGTAAATTTAAGAAAAATACCCTTTAAATTTTTTAAAAAAATTTAAACCATATAAAAAGTTAAAATGTAAAATATATAAAAATCTTTACCCCCACCCCTATTGTAAAACATTTAAAAACAAGTTTTAGTAAAACCAATTAAAATTATTTCATGGAAAAAAATATTGATTTATAAATAATTATGTAAAAAAATTTATATCATAAATATAAATCTTTTAAAGAACATTCTAGAATAAATACATATAAATATAAAGGGTAATACTCAAGGTATAAATAAAATCATTCATGAAAATTGATAATAAGTTCTCGTATACATAGTATAAGAGTATATGAAATAATAATTATTTAGTTTACTGAATACGATGATAATCCACACAACATAGGCGTGTAAGCTAAATAAAAACTCATTAATGACATTCTTTCAAGAAGAATTAATAAATTAATATATTTAAATATTCCAATATACCATGAAATAATAATATAAAAATCATTCAAGCTGGTTAAATAATTAAATTCTGACATATAAAATACATAAATAGAAAATATAATAATTATATAGTTTAAGAATCTGGAAAAATATGGTACAAAAAAATAGGATAAAACATTATTAAGACATTTACTTCAATATAAAAAATGTGTGTGTACATAATATTTTAAATTTCCTACTTATTCTCACTAGCTTGGGAATACATTGAATTATTACTATTTCTTAAGTGACATCCCCATGATGCCAAAGGTTAGAAATAAATACCGAAGGGTTCAAATACAAGTGGGTGACGATTTACACATTATTAAATAAACCATTAACCAATAACCTTAAACAACCAAACATCATATGGTGCATGAAAAAAGAAAGAAAAATAAACAACGACTTTTAAACCAAAACCTAACTATGTGTCAACAACGGAAGAAAAGCTATTATTAAAGAAACAATGGAAGATAACTAAAACAAGCTCAAGACCACCAGAATAACCTATTCCCCACAAGATCTATTATCAAACATCACCAAATAGACCACGTATCATGAGGTGGTGTTAAATACATGTGATAATTTTCCTTTTCCATGTCCCAAAATATAGTATCTACAAAAGCAACAAAGTGCCAAATCAGGAGAGAGTAAATAACATAGTATGATTTCCCAAATGACTTCCCTAATTATTCCACTATAATAGAAAGGTTATAAACATTTAAATTAAATAATTTATATAAAAAAATTCCCAAGAAGTTTATAACTAAATATAAAAAACATCCAAAAAACTTGTAACAAATAGAAATCATGTGCTATTTCAAAATGAATTTTTAGAAAGTCATACATATAGAAGGTTAAACAAAAAAGTATATAAAAACTATTTCTAAATATAATTTTTTGAGTCACCATTCCATGGTTTAAAATACACCCACACGTGAATTCTTCATTTTGATTGTTCCATAATCATGAGTGGTCTCTCGTCTAATTACCTTGCGTCCCAATGATATATGGCCCTGATCCAGGGTCATGTACCATGTACCCCAATGGTACACATCACGTATTTCAGGGAAGATCAAGAATGAACAAACACAACCCAATATATTCCAAAACCATTCAAAAATCACCACTTAAAATTATCTCAATAAAACAATACCATTATTGAAAACCAATGAATAAACCAATTTCAATGAAACCATTTTGTTTTAATAAGTCATTACCTTTTATTTAAAACATATAAGCAAACCCATGTGCCAGAAATCTTGAAAAATCATTATTTTCTAATCCATATTTTAAAAATAAGAACATGGCCATTTTATTAAAAACACCCAACAATTGAGATCTCCGCAATTTACAAAACCAACATAAAAGATGGTTTCCAAAAATACATTGAAAACCAATTCACAATAAATTTATCAAAAGGAAACTAATTTGAAATCATTCCAATCATTATATCAAGAGGAGCTGAGTGTGAAGCCACCTACCTTAGTCGTTTTGATGAAAACTAAAATCAGATGAAGAACGCTCAAGATAACTGAGAAGATTCTCCATGAAGATGCAATTGATATCTTCTACTATCATGACCATGATAGAACTCATCATATTGGGAATCTAAAATCCAAGATATACCCATACCAGGCATAGATCTGAGAAACTAAGAGGAGGGGATAAGTATATCTATGTAGATCTAATAAACTGATCAAGAATAATGAAGAACGATGACATACCTCAAGCATCCATATTCGAATAATGAATGGAAGCCTTCTGATTACCTTTGGATCAATGAGAGAGCCTTCATTGGCCTTATGTGAATCAAAGGCTTGAGTATAATCTAGTTTGGGTAAAATTGATTGGATTAATGGAAAAGTCGACCAAGATCCACTTTTTACGAAGGTGGTTTTTAACCTACACATGATTAGTCCACACTGTTAGGAAAACCGTGCACTAACCGTGAGTTGTCAACTACCTTGAAGATCACCCAACATGGCCTCCTCACATGGTATCCCTAACCAGGAACACATCATTCCAACTCTAATTCCTCCAAACTACTACTACACATGATTTATTCAATAATTTTTTTTCACATTTTAGAAAATCCATAAACAACCCATGATCATCCTCTTTTTCTCCAAAAACATTTTGATAGTTCTCACTAATCTCCCATACATAACCCTTAAAAATTATAAAAAATAAAATAAAAAATTAATGTTAAAATACCAGAAACTGGGGGTACTAAAAAAATATATTATAAAATTCAAATAAGAAATATTTTCTTCTTATATTTTATTATTTTTATCTCAATAGATCCTCCCATTCAAATACAAAGAAATAAAAAGTTGGGCTATCTTGGACAAAAAATAATAATTTTTAAAAAGATAATAATAAATAATAAATAATCATTCATTAAATAGCTTGAAAATAATATAAAAATGTATTTTTTGGAAATAACATGTAAAATATAAATTACAAGTTTCTTTTGATACCCATGTTTTTTTGGTCGGACTATGTTTTCAATTAAATTTTTCTTTATCCATTACTCTTTAGTTTGATAAAAATTTCTTTATTTATAACTATATAATTATTTAAAATAATAAACATGATTTAAATTATAAAATTCAAGTTTTTTTGAAATATGCTTCATTACCATAATATCCGTTAAAAAAATAAAAAACATCCAACAATATAAATTTTTTTATTTTAAAACAAAGAACAAAATAATTATACTTTACTAATTTCTCCATTACCACCATTTCCAAGTCATTCTCTATTAATTTTATATAGACCATGAAATTAATTTATGTAATTATATCCCTTGTAAAAGTTATTATCATATTCTTTTAAAGAATCAAATTCATCATGTAATCCATTAACATTATTTTATTGAAAAGAATAGGATGTTTTAACTGAATTTCATCCTAAATCAAAAATATATATAGTCAAACTATCTTTGTCAATAAAAATAGAATCATATTATTTTACGAATTTTCAATATCATTTTTTAAAGAGTCAAATTTATTTTAAAGAACCTAACAAGATTCTATAATCTCATTAAAATTAAAATCTCCATAATTTAAACTATCAGAGAATGATGATCTTATATCATTAGTGTGATCCATAAGATATGCATGTTCTTTTTTATTCTAATTCTACGATTTAGAGTAAGAATAAGAATCACTACTTCAATCCTGATATATTATAAAAGTATCCTAGATGTTTAGTTTTATTTTTCGTTTATAATAATATTTTTATGAGCCTTAAGTAGTTGGATATGAAGTCTCAAACAACCACTCATTTTTACATACCTGGAATCTAACATTGTAATTTTCATTCCAAATTATATTTTTCTATTTGTTTTTTATAGATTTCTAGATTATCTAGAAATAAACTAAAACTCATAACTTAAATATGAATTAATAGAATTAGAATTAGAATATTCATCCTTTGAAACATTGACAATGTCATTATCCTTTTTGATAGAAAAATGATATTAATCTTTATTTTTTATATCAACTTCATACATCATCGAGGTTCTGATCCATTTTATCATCATTAAATTTCTTATAGATCTAAAATGTTAAATAACTGTAGATATTAAATCCTAATTAAAAGGAAATACTCTAAGTACCATTAATTCTTAATTATATTTTGTGATGTATGTTTCCAAGGTATCCATGTCAAGGAAAATTTCATTTTATCTCTCATTCATCTAAGAAATAATTTTTCTTCATACATCTTGACATTGTCGAATTTTAGAATTGTTGTATTATACATTTATTTTTCAAACTGTTTGTTCATTCATACACAACTGTAATTGTCTCACGCATATCATAAGAAGTAGTACACTAAAAAACTCAGTTAACATCATCAGTTATAAATCAGAAAATAATAGCATTCATAGAATGATATTTAAGATAATACATAGATTCTTGGACAACATTCCCCTTTTTGGATCATCATCAAAAAATTATATAGTTTAATTGCATTTAAATACATAGATAATGAAAACTTAATCAAAAAAATAATCATAAAAGCTTTTCATAAATCCTAATCATCACCATTATAATGAGTACGAATCATGAACACATGTTCACATAAATCTACAATTGAAAAAGTTATTTGTTTGTTACGTCGTTCTCTTTAACTTTTTAAGAATTGAAAAAAATAAAAGATTGAAGAGAATGATCGGATAAAGGTTATTGGTATAAAGTGAGAAAATAAATATATCTTTAAAAATTTCTAAAATGAGATCCCTCCCTTTGATTCCATTTGTTGGTCTGAGAAACTAATGATGAAGACATGTGAAGTGGGGAATCATGACCATTGAATAATCATGTAAAATTCAAATATTTTCTCTTGAAATAAAGTAATATTTTCAAAATTCTTAATGAATATTAATGAAGTGTAATACAAATAAAATAAATGTAAGGATATGAGGATTTACAGTGGTTTGGGGTATATAGATCCCAAGTCCACTACAAACACACTCCTTCCATGACTCCGGTGATTTTCACCAATCGTGTATTTTAATTTGGGGACTTTTTAAAAATTATTATACGTACTTGATACCTTTACGAAAAGTGTTTTACATGGACTTCAAATTCCCTATCATGAAACCTCAATATCTTGGTCAAAGAATCTAACGCTCTGCCATCAATGACTATAATTAGTCAAAACTCTTGAATAGAGGTAGGAGATATAGAATTTAAAGAACATTCAACACATAGTTGTAGTATAAATTGAAAATAAATGAATCTTTTTATTTATATAATGTGATCATTAATAGGTAAATCAAGAAAAGTGGTCATCATTTTAAATGATATTAAATGAGTGTAATAGTAAAATAATAATAATATAATTTTTTTACTTCACATGTATCATCATTCTGTAACATATTATCAATAACATCCGCATAGTCATCATTCAATATGTATGACAAATAATTTTATTTTGTAGTAGAATTTATCTTCATATTTACTATTTTCAAAATAATTTACCCAAAATCATCTAAAATTTTTCCATCATTTAAGTGTTTCTGTTGAATCATTCCTCAAAAAAATATCCAGTAAAATAAATTAATTTTATAATAATAATAATTTATAATTAAAATATTTTATTTGAACATATATTAAACTCTAAAATTATACCAAATATAATTTTACCATGTCTATAGAAAAATTAAAATATTTTTTGTATAATAATTTTTATAAATATAAACATGATTGGTTCGGCGATAGTACCATAACTGATCCCCTAAAATAATCAAGATATTGAAATTTTAAATTTCCATATAGTTTCCAAAAATATATGTTCACCATTTTTTATCAGCAATCAATTTATCCATAAGGATTTGACATTAGATCTTGTCGAAGTAAATATTTTTTAAATTCCACTAAAAATATTTTTCTGAATTCAAATTCTAAATTTGAAAAAAAAACACCACTTCTATAATGATATTATGAAAAAAATACTTATTTATCTCAAATGAAATGTCATGACCCATTCCCCAGGGCCCGTTCCGTGAAAACCCCAAACCCGACTTCCATAGGCCAAGGGTTGGTGACTAGTACTGGAAGTCATTTTCCCAAAAACTGGGAAGGCATTCCCTTATAACCTATAAACACACACAACCAAGCACACTGAAAGATACGAACACAAGTAAAATATTTATTAAAAGATTGTGTATAGTAGGAAAAGGGGATAGAATACAAACCTAACTGGAAATTACAAGAAAACTGAAATGCACAAGTAGACTAGAAACAACTCCCATGAACACCCGCCAAAGACCCTACCTGGAGGGTAGGTATAGCTCTCGATCGGTCATCTCTACAGTACGCCTCAACTAATGTCTTCGTTTGAGATACCTATAGTCCAAGCACCCTCGTCCTTAGTCAGTGTTGTCTGTCGTCTGCACCAAACACAACAAGGTGCAGGTGTAACCCGTGTAGGGGTGTGTATAAAGATACTCAGTAGAGACACCAAAACACTCAATGGTCGCACAAAATCTATAAAGGATAAACCACAAATTATGTAAGCAACAGAAAACCCTACATAGGTATATGACCATACATATATCTAAGTTATCAAGTAAACCCATCTCTACATAAGGGCAAAACCCTTATCCCATGTACAACTGTTCCACGAAGGAAAGAATACCACGAAAGTAACCACCATGAAGGTAAGTACCATATAGGTATGCCACATAGAATATTAACACAAAGGTATCACCACGGAGATATGTAACACAATGGTACGCCACACAGAAGATTACCACAAAGGTATCACCAGAAAGTTAAGTACCACAAAGGTACACCACACAGAAGATTACCACAAAGGTAAAGACTCTTCTCACACCAGGTATAACATAGGTATGGTAGAAAGGATGATTATATGTAACTACTAAATCATATTACTCTGTTAAGAGGTAGACCACATAGGATCCTAAATTATCAGACCCACGTAGGATCATAAATCATCAGACCAACATAGGATCCTAGTACATCATCAGACCCACATAGGATCCAAGTACAGCAGACCCATGAAGGATCCTATAGTAGTTCCACATGGATTCCTAGAGTGGATCAATGTGGGACCCTCAATTATAGACCCACAAATGATCCCAAATCACAGAACCACATAGGATCCCATTCACATATTACATCCAGCTATTGTGTTCATGCACTAAGCTCACTTGATTATAGGAGGGTCCGCTTTTCATGACACAGTTTGAAAAATCAAAATTCCAAGAATCCTCATGAAAATGTATCCCAAAGGACCATCACATAATAGGGGTATCAATGCAATAGACTGTGTGTCAATCAGATGCCCAGTCTATAAGTTATTGGCCTTTTAGTCCTAAGGGCCCGGTTGGATTCGTGCTCGATCCAACCAGGTCATACCCCAAAATTACCCAAAACTCAAGTGGGGTATACCAAAAGGACTGTCTATATATTAGGTTTTTGGTACCATAGATAGTTCATCAAATAGACGCACATAGCTCAAAATATGGCCGAAAGAGCGAATAGGGTCAAAGCTGGTACGGGTCCGTTCTAACCCAGCTCGACCTGGGTCTGGCCCGGCCCGCCTGGGCAGACCGACCCATGGTGTAGTGGCCTATGGTGTGGAGGAACACGGTGTGGTCCCCTAGGGTAGACCACTCGGCTCCCCAGCTGAACGGATGGTCGGCCTCCCCCACACGGTGCGGTCGGCTCCTCGCCACCACTTGCAGCCGGCGTCAAGCTGGACGTGCCTCGCGTCACCGTCATGGAACATGGTCACAGCTCTTCTCTTCTGGGCAGCGAGGTCATGCACCGCTGTACCTTTGTGCCGCCGGCCACCACCCTTGCTCCACTGCGGCCGATGGTCTACGTCTCCTCTCCATTTGCATGGTCACGCTACCGCCTTCTTCACAGCCGCCCGGAGTGCCGGCCACAGGTCCCGACTCCCACCGGTGCTAGTTGAAGGCACTGGTCTCTGTCCACCACCACTGCGAAGAATGCTTCATTCACAACAAAGATTTACATAGGGGCCAGACCGTGTTCATTTGGCCCACACCCTCTGCATTAGAATGGTATCAAGCAACAATATTGTTCTTGAATCAATGGGGTCGAAAAGAATGGAGTAAGGGGTTATAAATCAACAAAAAACCCTTCCTTGTCGTTTGATGTAGTATTTCAAGAGGAAGAAAAAGAAGTCATTAGAGAACGTCAGTGTTCGTTGCCTTCTTAAGGTGCTTCTGATCTGGCCTAGGGGTCGGTTCCTCGTTCTTCATTGGAGGAAGTTCTTCATTGGAGAAGCATTCCTCATTAGAGAACAATAGTTCCTTTAAAGTTATCCCCCAATTTCCTTTTTCCATCCAATCCTCTCACAGGTGAAGGGGAGACAATGTATATTAAATTATTTTTACCAAATTAATTTACATTGGAAAAAAAAATAATGTTGGAAAAATTAATTGTATTGCATTGGCACAATTAATTTTATTGCATCAGCACAATTAAATGGTAGGAGTCCGAGAGTCTTCCACACATTAAAGAGAGATCATGTGGTCCCCACCACTAGAATTCAAATAGGTGGTTTTTTAGTTAGGATGTTCCCCACCTCCATAACTCATATAGAGAGGTTTCATTAAAAATAAAATAAAACTTGTTATTTTTTTATTTTTATTTCCATGAAAAACACAAAAACTAACTTTCACCCTCGACCTACTTTGGTCGAGGTGAAGGTATCCTTAAGTGAATATCAGCAATGTGTGTTCAATGGTACCCTCAGATTTCAATTCTGAGCACTGATTCAAAAGTTAGAAAAACCCACTCGCACGTTTTCTAAATGTACCCAAAAAAAATTCAGAAATTCATTCTAGGCACACCGAGCCTCAGAATCACGCGCCGTCAATTTTCATGGACTCGTAATATTTTGGTATAATAAAAAAATGTGGAAATTCTAGGTCTTTACATTCTCCCCACCTCAGGGCTTTGCGTCCTTGAAATCCACATCACAAAAATTCGGAAAACAAATGGGGGTATTGAGCACTAAAATGAGATTTCTGCTCCCATGTGCTCTCTGGGAGGTTCCTGTGCTACCAACGTACACGCACCAAAGGTGTTGACCAACCAAGAAGGACCCACTACTGTTGATCCTCAATATTCACTAGAACCTCTATAAATAACTCCCCATTGTCGATGTCCATCTCGTCATGATCATCGACATGAGATAGGTCGTGCACGTATTTCCACAGTTGGGATACATGGAAAACGTCTTGCAACAAGTGCAACTGAATTGGAAGAGCTAAGTGATAAGACACATCACCCACTCTTCTAAGGACCTAAAAGGGTACGATGAACCTAGGAGATAACTTGACGCCGCTGCCAAATCTCTGCAAACCTCGTCGAGGTGAGACCCATAGAAAGACATGGTCACAATACTCAAACTCTATAGGTCCCCATCTCTTATCAGCATAAGACTTATGCATGTTCTATGTAGTCTTCATCCGCTGCTGGATGATCTTCACCTTCTCTGTGGTAGCCTGTACCATATCTAGTCCCATGAGTGCAGACTCCCCAGGGTCAGTCGAGCACAAAGGCAATCATAATGTTCGGCCGTATAGAGCCTCGAAAAGGTTCCATCCCTATGGTGTATTGATAGATTTTGTTGTATACAAACTCCAACAAGGGAAATTTATCCTCCCAACTGTTAAAAATGTCCATGACGCAAGCACACAACATGTTCTCGATGGTCTAAATGGTCCACTCTTTCTGGACATCCATTTGAGGATGGAAGGCAGTGCTCAAATGAAGTTGTATCTCGAAAGCCTCTTGCAACCCCTTCCATAGTTTGGAAGTGAAACGTGCATCACCATCGAAGACAATCGTCAGGGGTAATCCATGTAGCCGGATAATCTCATGAACATAGAGGCATCCCAAGCTCTCTACTAAACCATGATCTCTGATCGATAGGAAGTGGGCCGACTCGGTGAGTCGGTTTACGATCACCTAGATAGAATCATGACCCATAGATGTATGTGGAAGTCCTATCACAAAGTCCATGGTTATCTCATCCCACTTCCACTCTGAGACCTCTAAATTAAGAACTAAGCCTGGTGGTCCCTGATGCTCCACCTTCTCTTGCTGACTAGTGAGGCACCGAGAGATGAACTCTGCTGTTTCTTTCTTCATTCCTAGGCACTAGTACTATTGTCAGAGATCCTGGTATATCTTCGTCATTCCTAGATGTACCGCTAGAGGGGATGTGTGGAACTCCCTCAAAACATTCTCACGAAGCGACACCAGTACCATGGTACATCTCTTCAAATGAATGACATGCTCCCCACCGTTAAAAAATCCATCAGGTGCCTATCCTGTGGATATCTGAGCACGCCGAGCCTCATAGTCAGTGTTCCCATGCTGCGCCTCCGTGACTCACTAAATAAGTGAGGGAGTGACTGTAAGAGTTTGAAGAGAAGCTTCTTCGTCACCTCACCTAGCATCTGTATACCAGATCTCCTACTCTGTGAATCTGATACAATGTTCCCCTTCCCATGGGTATAAACTATCTTGAAGTCATTGTCCTAGAGGAACTCAAGCCAATACCATTTTCTTAGGTTCAGGTCCTTTTGAGAAAATATATACCTATGACTCTTGTGATCAGGGTATATTGTAAAATGTTTGTCCATAAAGTAATGTCCCCACTTATTCAAGGTGAAGACCACTGCTAATAACTCCAAGTCATGGGTAGCTTAGTTCTACTCATGTTGTCTCAGCTATCAAGAACCATATGTGATAACTAATCTCTCCTACATCAGGACACTTCCTATCCCAGTGCATGATGTGTCCTAGTTGACTATGTACCCAACGCCCTCCTAAAGAAGCCTCAAGATGGGGGGGGGCTCTAGTCAGCCTCTGTATCAGCTCCTGAAAACTCCGCTGGCATCTCTCCGACCACATGAAGGGTTACCCCTTCTTATTCAACGCTAATAAAGGTGTTGAAACTCTAGATAAATATGGCACAAACCTCCAGTATTATTCGACCAAACCTAGGAAACTTCATACCTCTATCACACTCTTGGGTGGCTCCCAAGAATGTAATACCTCAATCATCACTGGATCCACCGCAACTCTAGCCTCTGAGATGACATGTCCTTGAAAGTGAACCTCTCAGATCCAAAAATAGCACTTCAAGAGCTTACCATAAAGTGGGTTCTCTTGGAGTGTGTATATAACTATCTACAAATGATAGGCATGGTGCTCCTCAATAGCCGAGTTGATTAGAATTTCATTGATAAAGACTACTGCAAAGCTATAATGGTATGGCTGAAGGATCATGTTCATGAGTCCCATGAACACTGCTAGGATGTTTGTCACGTCAAATGGCATAATATAGAACTCATAGTGTCCATACCTACATCTGATAGTCATCTTCTTCATGTCCTCATCTCGTACTCTGAGCTGGTGATAGCCGAACCCGGGTTCTATCTTCGAGCACCACCATGCTCCCTTCAGCTGGTCAGAGGGGTTGTGAATCCTCAGAAGTGGGTACATGTTCTTCACGGTTAACTAGTTTAGGTGCCGATATTCAACACAATGTCTCAAGATCCCATCCACCTTCATGGAGAAAAAAATTGGGGCTGCCCAAGGAGAAAAAATTGGACGGACAAAACCCTTATCCTGTAAGTCCTCTAGCTGTACCCACAACTTACAAAGCTCCATGGGAGCCATATGATACGCTGGTGTAGATATTGGTGTCATCCCGAGGTACAAGTCAATGTAAAATTCCACCTCTCTGTGAGGAGGTAGACTCGGGACATCACCAGGAAAGAAATCTGTGTAATAGTACACCACTATAGGATAGCACAGACTCTCCACATCAACCGCTGTAAGGGTAAGGGTAGACAACTGATGAGTGATCGGTTACACTATCCTTTGGGTAAGTCCATCCTCTGTTACAAAGGCTCCCTTCTTGCAGGTGAAGGTAAAACTAATCCCATCAGTGAAAACACACCTCACTTTGTGCCTAATTTAGTCAATCAGAGCATGGACTATTGATAACAAGTGCATACCTAAGATGATGTCGTAAGGCCTTGATGCCACTACAAGAAGACCCTAGCCGAAGCTCTCACCTCCTAGAGTAATCTCACACTGTCAGAACCAGTGCATAATCATCGAATCCACTACTGTAGAAGTATATATCCATAAGGATTGATCCAACGGCTCCATCAGAATCTTTGAGCTCTGAATGAGGGTCATGGCAATAAAATAATGGCTAGCACCTGTGTCTATATGTACTGCAACTAAGGTGGAGTAAACATAGATCGTACCACATATCATCTCTGGAGTGCCATGTTCATAGGCATTAGATGCCTCAAGATGATCTCGCCCATGTCCAATGACCCCCTATTGTTGCTGTGTACCACCAGGTGGTGGTGGTGGTAACATCTCGAATCGTCTCCCACTACCAGTTGCACGACCAGATCCCCTGCCACGTCCACCTGCTCCCTGCAGACCTCCTCAGTCAAACCTCTATCATGGCATGGTTAGTCTATTGGTCGTCTACTGATCATCTATACGGTGGGTCAGACAATCATGATCCATGTGACCCTATCTGCTGCATATGTAAAACTTCCTGATCCATGCAAGAATGGATCTATCTCTGGTGCCCCGCACGACCGACCCTGAATCATGCGACCATCCACCTATTGGTATGGTCCTCTTTGACCTCTGTGATATCTGCCTACTTCTAGGTGTGGAAGAATATGATATATGACGCTCGATGGTGGGTCTCGCTGCTGGTGATTGCTCCGCAAGAAAACCCTCCACTATGAGGTCTCGCTCTAACACCCCCACCTATGTCGGGATACTGAGAGAAATCATCAAAGCCATGATCTCCCACTTGAGTCTCTAATCGAAGGTCATGGCCTTGAATAATAGGTCTCACACCATATCAGTGGAGTAACATGAGAGGTAGCTGATCCTTGCTGAGTACTGATCCAAATTCATGCTACCTTTCTATAGATGAAGAAGCTCATGTATGCGGACTGCGCGAAGGGTCACTAGGACAAAATCTACCCGAAACAGGCTCTCAAAGTTTTCCCCAGGTTGTGTCACCTTTTTGTGAACCTGGATCACCAAGATCCACCATCTTCTTCCTTTTAACTATAGAAAACTGGTGGCAAGGATCACCATGAGATCAGCTGGTGTCCTTACCTGTCAGAAGACTCTCACCACGGCCTCCAGCCAATCCTCAGGTGGGTCCATCTTACTCCTAAACCTGGGTGGCCTCTGGCACTAGAACTCATGATATAAACTGAAGCAGTTTGTATCCTATGCTAATGGGGTTGATGGCAATGGTGGCCCAACAGGTAATGGTACTGGTGTTTTCTCTGATAGTGCATCTTTTGAAAGAGGGCCCCGCACCGAGGCCTCATCGCTCGGTGGGCCATCATCACGTACTACACCCGGAACACTAGATGGTTGACTCTATGGAGGCATACTGAAAAGACACAGGTGTGCCACGGTAAAAAATTTATACCTGGTGAGATGAATCTAAGATATCACAAAGAAAACTTTTCAAAACAAACATGCAATCAGTGTTTTCATGCACTGAGTCAGAAATCATAAGTCATAGTCCTGGTGTATGGATACATCGATCACCACACTAACACTGGATTTACAATACTAATAACCACCCTCAATACACTTAACACTATTTCCATTAAAAGGATCATAGTACAATGTTATACGGTAGAACCGAATCTTCTAATACCAATTTTTAATGACCTGTCCCCCAGGGATCGTGCCATAACTACCTCAATACCTCCTTCCATAGGCTAGGTGTTGGCGACTTGCACTGAAAGCTGTATTCCCTGAAACTGAGAAGGAATTGCCTTATAACCTATAAAAAAAACTAAGCACACCATAAGATACAAAAACCGGTAAACTGTATATTAAAAGAGTGTGTATAGTAGAAAAAGGGGACAGAATAGAAGCCCAACTAGAAATAACACGAAAACTGAAAAGTACAGGTCGACTAAAACAACTCGTATGAACACCCGCCAAGGACCCAACCTAAAGGGTAGGAATAGCTCTCAAGCGGTTGTCTCTATGGTATGACTCATCTAATGTCCTCCTCTCAGATACATCCAGTCCTAGAACCCTCATCCTCAATTAGTGTTGTCCGTCGTCTGCACCAAACACAACAAGGTGTGGGCATGGTCCATATAGGGGTGAGTATATCGATAATAATTAGGGACCCCAAAACCCACAAAGGTATCATGAAATCCAAAAAGGATAAACCACAATGTCTGTAGGCAAATGAATTCCCTACTTAAGTATATGCCCATACATATACATAAGTTATCAACTAAACCCATCTCAACACAAGGCCCAAACCCTTATCCAAAGTACAATTATTCCACGAATGAAATAATTCCACGAAAGTAACCACCATGAAGGTATGTACCACATAGATACACCACAAAGAAGATTACCACAAAGTTATAACCACAATGGTAACTACCACAAATTTTCTGCACACAAAATGTTACCACAAAAGTATCACCACGAAGTTAACTACCACAAAGGTATGCCACACAGAAGATTACAACAAAGGTAATGACATAGCTCACATCTGGTATAATATAGGTATGGTATTAAAGATGATTAGATGTAACTAATGAGTCATATTACTCTGTTATGAGGCATAACTACATAATATCCTAAATTATCAGACCCACATTGGACCCTAAATCATCAGACCCACAGAGGATCCTAGTACATCATCAGAACCACATAGGATCCCTGTATAGCAAACCCACAAAGAATACTAGAGTAGCACCGCCTGGATTCCGAGAGCAGATCCATGTGGGACCCTAAATCATAGACCCACAGTGGATCCCAAATCACAGACCCACATTGCATCACTTTCACATATTACAACAAGCTACAATGTTCCTGTACTAAGCTCGAATGATTCTGGGAGGGTCCACTACTCAAGACTCAGGTCGAATACTCCAACTTCCATGAAGTCGATGAAGAAGTACCCCAATGGACCATCACATAAGAGGGGTCTCAACGCAATAGACGGTGCACCAATCGAATGCCAGTTCTTTTAGTTATTCGCATTTTAGTCACGAGGGCCCGGTTGGATTTGGGCCCAATCCAACCCAGTCATACCCCCAAATTACTCAAAATTCATGTGCGGTATACCAAAAGGAACATCTTGATCCAAGGTTACTAGCATCGTAGATGGTTCATTAAACGGACACTTGTAACTCAAGATATGGCCAAAAGAGATAATATAGTCGTAGTTGGTCCTAGTCCAGTCCATCCTGGTCGAACCAACCCAGCCTGCTTGTCCTCCCACACCCACAGTGTGGCGGCACGTGGTTCAGTCCACTAGGGAGGACCGCTTGGCACCCCAGCTAGCCGTATGGCTATCCTCCCTCACGCGGCATGGTCGTGCTCCGTGCCTTCACCGGCAACCGTCGTCGAGACGACCACGCCTCGCTTAGCCACCGCAGCACCCGACCACAACTCTTCTCTGCCAAGTTGTGTTTTCATGCTCTGCCACCCTTTCACATAGCTGGTCGCTGCCGGCCACCGCCCTTGCTCCGTTGTTGCCAACGGGCTGCTACTCTCCTCTTGGGGTGCGGTTACGCTGCCGACTTCTTCATGGTCGTCCTTAGTGCCAGCCGCCGTTCCCAAGACCCACTGGTGCCTATATCCAGCACTCGCCACTGTCCGCCCCCATCACTAAGAAAACATAATACACCACAAGGATTTTATGAGGGGTCCGACTGTGTTCATTTGGCTGGCACACTACGCGTTAGAATGGTAGCAAGCCGTAGTATTTTTAATGAATCAATGAGGTCGACAAGAAAGAGGTCAGGGGGTATAAATCAACAACAAACCCTACATTTTCATTCATCGGAGGATGTCACAAGGAAGAAGAAAATTTCGTTGGATAATGTCCGAGTTTGTTTCCTCCACAAGGTGCTTCCGATCTGGGCTTGGGGTCGGTTCCTCGTTCTTCTTTGGAGCATGTTCTTCATTGGAGAAACATTATTCATTAGAGTAGAAGAGTTATTCTAATGGTTTCCCCCAATTCCTTTTTGCCAACCAATCCTATAAAAACTGAAGGGGAGAAAATATAAATTAAATTAAGTTTAAACAATAAATTTATGTTGAAAAAAATAAAGTTGGCACAATTTATTGTATTGAATTGGCACAATTAATTGTAATGTGTTGGCACAATTAAATGGGTGGATTCCAAGGGTCTTCCCCACATTAAAGAGGGTTTGGGTGGTCCCCACCACTAAAATTCAAATAGGGGGTATTCTAGGTCGGCTGGTCCCCACCCCCATATGTAACATAAAGAGGTTTCATTAAAAATAAAATTAAACATGTTATTTGATTTTATTTTTATTTCCATGAAAAACACGAATACTAACATTTACCATCATCCTACTGCGGTTGAGGTGAAGGTCTCCTTAACTGAATATTGGTGCTGCGAGTTCAACAGTGCCCTCAGATTTCAATTCCGAGCAATGGTTCAAATGTTATAGAATCCCTCTCGCACGTTTACTGAACGTACCTGAAATTTTTTTCAGAAATTCATCCCGGGAACATCGGGCCTCATAATCATGCACCATTAATTTTCACAGACTCGTAAAATTCCAATATAATTAAAACAATGACGTGGAAATTCTAGGTATTTAGATGAAATTTTCTTAAAATCCATAGTATGATGAAATCAAACGGTTTGATATATTTTTAGAACCTCAAAACATCTAAACCATGTCTTGGTCTAGAATACAAATATTTACATATTTTCAATATATTTTTTAAAAATAAAAGATAAAATTATTTTTCTTTTTTAATGAGATATCATTTAATAAGAATATGAAATGTATTCCATAAGCATAAAAATATTATAGTGATTTTGGAAAAAAAATTTAAAATAAAATGACTTTTTTAGCTTTTATCGTATTTGAATTTATTGCTGAAATTATTATTGTACTTCTAATTTAATAGAATTTAAATGTTATGAGTTTTTTTAGGATATAATAAATAAATAATTTCATATTTTTTTGATTATATATTATTTATGATATATTTCAGAATACATGAGGTTTATTCCGAACATGTGGTCCCAAACATGATATTCATCAACAATGTATGATTTCAAAATGTTCAATGCATCATCAAAATTGGTTTCCAAAATATTCTTTTCATCAGCAATATGGGGTTCCAACTATGATTATTATTGCTAATGTAGAGTACTGAATTTTTGTTTGATGAATAATATAGGTATCAATTTTTGTGAAAAAAATATAATGTTTATCTGAAGAAATGATTAATACATTTTCTACACTTAAAAATTTCCCAACATAAATTCTAGAGTAACAATATAACAATTACAGAAAAAAACATAATTATAAATTAAGAATAAACCATAATAAATATTATTAATTAATAAAAAATTAATAATAAACAATATTAATAAATATAAATAATAAAGAGTGGTTTTAGTAATTATAAAAACATAAACAATGAGGTTTTTAATAATTATCAATGTATAAATAAATTAGAAAGGATCAACACAATAGATTTTAAAATACATAAAATTTTCATGAAGAAATAATATATTAACCAAATAAGTACATGAATTGGTGGATAATTTGAAAATTTAGCATGGATTTTATCTTACATTCATCATATAATTCAATATGAAACTAATTTTTGGCATAATTAGAAGTTGTCCTTGAATTTATCCATTGTTAATATTAGTGAAAATATGAGTAATAAATTTATTTACATTGATATTTTGTAATGAATTATTGAAAAAAATAACCAAAGCTAATGAAATTAAATTAAAATTCATTCCAATTAATACCCAAATCAAATAGAGAAATAAATCTTGAAAATATTCATCCCAGAGAATAGATGATATAATTTCCCAATCCATAGTAAGGAGTTAAAAATAAATGTGCATGAAATGAGGTTAAAATATTCAAATGTAATGTTTGATATCCCAAAAAAATAGGCTAAAAATATATAATACCAAGATAAATCTCTAGAAGCATTAATTAACGAGACCACATAATTTCAGTCTCGGGTTGGGTTAAATAGGTTCAATTTAAGCATTACCAAAATTTTAAATCTGAATTTACACCTCTACTATAGAGTGTGTGTTCAAATATTATGGTTGTGTACGGAATAACATTTTACCTATGTTCTTTACATTTCTTGAGTTAATTGGGAGAGTGTCTCGATAGGGTTTCTAGTTCAATGTGAAAACCTGTAATTTATTTCGGGATAGTTTATTCGAAGCATGAGGAAATGATGGATGAGTTAAACCTATTGGGAGAGAAAGTTTGGTTTTTTTGATTATTTAATATAGAATATTATACCATATGGGTATAGTGAGACTTTTTTGGATAGAGGAATATAACTACTGAGAAATTTCTATTTAATTTTACTATGCATCTGAAAAAGGAGAGTGAGTGTAGTTATGTCTTTCTTGAGAAAAGTCGTAAGGTATGAATGAAAAATAACGTTGGATGAATGTGTAACCTTATTGTTTGGGTATTTTCATTATATAAAATGTGGTAAATGGTTGAGAATATTTTACTTTCAAGGAGAACCTAGAAATGTAATGATGATGGTGTGGGGTTGAGAGACACTTTGTTCTCATTTACATGAGTGAGTTGTGGGACTCCAATGTTCTTTGGTTATGTGGTCAACATGGAATGAGATAACCAATTATATTAGTGAGATTAACAATGTAGTGTGTCTAATTTTATTCATGGTAATTAGAGGCTTTCCATTTATAAAAATATGGGACATCATTGTAGGTTTGGGAGATAGTACAATGAGAAAAGGCCTGATATAAGCTGATGTATGAGACTGGAATTTATGGTAAAGAAATTTATTGATTCATGGTACATATATTTAGGTGTTTGAGATGGGTAATTTATCATGGAGGCTCTTTATAAGAGATATATTTAATAGAATGAGGGTGGCTCAAGAGTTATGGAAAATGAGTAATATTGGGACTAATATAGGTTGATGTTGGGATATTAGTGTAATGAGTGCCATATATTTGTGTGAAAGCCATTTATTAATTCCCACAATGGGTATGGAACTATAAAAAAGGGTTTGAATTCAAAAATCAAATCATTAGGTGAATAAAATTAATAATTTTGAATGTAGAGGATAATAATGAAATAAAATTATAAATAAAAAATGATGTAGTGTATGTGTAAAGAGAGAAAAAGAAATTGATAATTAGCAGATTATAATATATTGATAGTATTTTAGATCCAAAATACCCTAAACATACCTATTCCAATCACAACCTAAGTGAATTGAAATTCACTCTTATATATATGCTTAAACAATTGTTGAACAAATCCAACCTTTCCCATAGTCCCAGTCCAAAAAAAAAGGATTTTCTTATAAGTATACCCAACCTTTGCAATGCATTATGAAAGGTTAAAAAAGAATATATAAATTTCCATCTAGTTAAGTAGAAGAACCAAGACCATTCCACTTACTGTTTGAATAAATAGTGTTTGACTTATGTTACAACATGATTAAAACATTAAATGATAACATAATATAGTATAAAATATAATATTATTAAAATAATTAAATGATTTAAATGAGGTTATAGTGTGTAAATAGTTAACCATGGCCCTTTATAAATTAGTATAATGAATAAGATTTGGATGAAACAATAAGGTAATTTTTTAAAAAAATATCTCTCTAACTTTGTAATGCATCAGTGTATTGAATACAGGATGTTCAGTATGAAAATTACAGAATTCTATAACAATTATATAATTTATTATTCAATGTAAATTTACATCAGAACATTATCCATGATATTATTAATAAACAATGAAAACCTTACACTAGTTTTTCCTTAAATTACTCACTAGTTTGTAATGAAAACTTTATAACAATTCATATCCTCATAAAATTATCCCTTAATCACTAATATAGAAATTATTTTAAAAAACCATACATTCAAGTGATATAACATCATCAAAATTATGACCAATTTAAATTTTTATATCGCTGACAAGATTAAAATTCATATATTATTATTAATAATTCAATGATATAAATTAATATAAAACTATTCATTCATTTGTTATTACATAAAAGGGATAGCCCGAAATGTAAAAGTCCAAATTTTTAGAACTCCCAATAAAAAATTCAATGTTACAAAATATTAACTTTCAAATAATCCTTCAATATAACTTCTGAATTATTCTTATGTTTTAATTATAAATAAAAAACATATGAATCATTCATGAAAATAACTTTTGAATCAATAAATTGTGAGTCATTATTGAACATGGCTTCAGATGAATTTAATTTTTATTCCTCAATAGAAAATATTTTTCCCCAGTATATAATATGTTTCCATTGACTATATTATCAACCAAAATTGTATACATAAGAGTAATTCCCTATAAAGTAAGAGTAACTCCATTTCAAAAATTCAAAATTCAAAATAAAATTCTGAATTCACTGTAATATGTAAGATTAGTCTTAGAAAATATATAAAATACATAAGGGTTATTAACTCAAACAAATTTTAAAACATCATGTATATAAATGTAATTTAAAATTATCCAAGAATACATAATAGTCATGTACGAAAAAATATTTGTTGACCGAGGCTATGAGCGACTCGAAAAATAAATTTTAGATTAACATAAATGAATATTAATATAAAATAATAATAATAGTAATTAAAAATATAAAAAATAAAAAAAATAGAAAAAAATAAAGAAACTATTGTAGGTATAAGTAATTTTAAATATACAAATAAATGTAAATGATACACTCAACACCCCCCCAAATGATAGTTGAAGACCCTAAAATTTTCTTTCCACTTTTGTAATATCAAAAGATAAATATAATGGGTATTATTTTATAAAAAAACATAATTAACAATAAATAGAAAAAATAATAAATTATAAACAAATATTATAAATAATCACATCCCCCAATAATATTAATAACTAAGAGTAAATAATATATCCAAAATAATAATAAAAATCAATCAAAAACTAAAAAAATCAATATAAATACCAATAGTAAAGAGAATAAATTCCCTTAAACGCAGGACTAATAAAAAAATTACCAACCATTAAAAAAACTATTTGAAATAGAAATATTCCCTATTAATCCACACATTAACATCTCCAAATGATTAAGTAGTGATAGATGATCATTCTGAACAATCCTCCTATAAAAAAAACTATAAGGTTCCAGAGAAAATTAATGATATCTAATGAGTCAAAAATATTAAAAAAATCATTAATAAAAAATTGTTATGAAAATTTTAGTAAACCAAAAAAATATATTCTCACCAAAAATAATTAAAACTAATTTAATAGAGCTCATAAAAACCTGAAAATAATAAAACTATAATCAGTATGTATATTAGAAAAATCAATAAATTTTTATCTAGGCATATAAACTATAATAGATCCAATTATATTCACATACTATCCTTTAGGTTCTTCTTATTTTGAAGGATTGGAAAATTAAACATTAAAAAATTATTTAGAACAACAATTCATACTGTGACCGAGATATTGAACAAGCTATGATGAATAGTTTGTTTTATAATGAATAAATAACAAACACATAAAATAGTAAAAGTGTTAAAAATTGTCAACTTTAAAATTAATAAAATAGCTTTTTGAACTTTTGTTCTTACCCAATATTTCTAAAATAGGTCATTTATTCTTTATTTTCAATATGATAAACTCTACCATACGTTATCTTTTAATAGTGAATACTAAAAATACTTATATCAAAATTTTGATTTATTCCTTATGATTCCTATTTTTATTTTATAAAACTTCTAAATGATCACTTATTTTCCCTGTTGTACATGATGCAGTATTTCCCATTATTATATTCTCTTTCTTTATTATATACATTTAACATTACATAACATTTATTTTATCATTCATCTATTTAACATTTTTAGAGTAGTAATTTTTATGTTTTTACTTTATAGGATAAGATTATAATTTTCCTAAACATGCATTTTATGATCCATAATCAATATATTGAATAATTTCATAGGACATTCAATTACATTCTAATAATCATTAGAAATATCATTAAGGTTCTGGAAAATTTTCTTCTCAAAAAATTAATAATATAAAGAATCCAAAATAGAATCAAACCAACTGACACTAAAATTACCCATGTATTTAAGGAAATAATGATTTATAATACATTTCATCTGTCTAAATTATTCTCTTGATTCTGAATCTCTAGTTTAACTCCACCATGAAAGTATTGTTTTCCTATTATATTTAATTTTCCACCTTGAATATTTAAATTTATTATGTACCATCTTCATTCATTTCAAACATTTATCATCAAAATTAGTATTACCTTGCTTGAATATCCTTCAAAAATCATTCAGGTTATTATTTACCTGCTTCTTATTTACACCTTTTATTTTATTCATATTTAATTTTATACATCTCAAAATTTGTATTTACTCATTGACTTTATCACAAATTGGAGAACTATTCAAATCTCCTATAATTGTATTCATTATCAATACCGATCAATTAATGGTCATTTTGTAAAAAACATCTAATAAACTCATTGATGATATATTCATAAAATGATATACATTCTTCAATCACTCAATTATTAGAATGACACATCATGAGTAGTTCATAAAGAATCAATTCAATCAATAATTCATTTTTCATGGTCTCAAAAAAAGTAGTCATGTTAATCACCATCATAGTAAATCTATCATGCATCTCACTAACAACATCATGCTAAAAATTACTAATTTATAAATTCATCACAATGTATACAATACATAGTCCTTTATAATTAATTAATGTATGGATTAGTGAATTTTATAATTCTATAAATATCATAAGTATTATTACCACGAGTTATATATTTATAAAAATTTCTATTAAAAGAACAATATAGATATTTACTAGAATTATAATTTATAACAAATTAATCATTTTCATTACTGACCAAAATATCAAGGCCAACATATTTATGTTTATAAGTTATAACCATGATGGACTAGTATTAAATATTTATATTCTCTAAAAACACATTCATTGTATCCTTCTAATAAACATAGTAATTGCCTTTGAAATGTGGCAGTCATATAGGATTTAAATTATTTAATGAATCTTTACTAGTTAAAACAATAAATATTACATTCCCCATTTATTTTTATGTAATAGGATGTACATTATATCGAAACATTAAATATTCACCAAAAAATAAGTAATTGAAGGAAAAAAATCCAAAAACAATCACTAGATATGATGCCAATTGTTATAGAATTAGACTAAAATAAATATAGAGAAACACTTTAAATGGTATAATTTGATACCAATAATTATTTCCCACATTATGTATATAAATATATAAGAGGTTGAATAATTTTAAATATTCAAATAATCAATATAATCAAAATAATAAACAAGAAGTTTGTGGAAAATAAGAATAAAAAATTCAAAATAACTAAATGATGTAATGGATGTTTGAATGGATAAATAAGTAAATATAAAAAATATAGCACAATATTGTTATCATAGTTTAGATGAAAATGATTTTAACTATATTATTGAAACCCTTAACCCACGATAAGGGTTATCCACTATGGTATGGATTTTTAAAATAGGGTATAAAAACACCATCCTTTTACATGGGTTCAGACCAAACTATGAATTTTCAAGGATTATTTGAAACGTATATCAGGATTTTTAGAAGGCCTAAGCATAGACTATGAAACTTCTATTTGTTCATGTATGGGAACCAATAAAATCCATTATAATGGTTTTATAACAACTATTTCAGTTTTTTATAACTTAATATACACATTAGAATATAAATACATATAATAAAAATATATAATAGATAAACTAATTAAATATTATTTTTGGATATTGATTTATAATTAGTAATCCTCTTATATTAATTAAATAGTGGTACAACATAGAATGAGGAAAAAATCTAAGGTATATTGTAAACAAATTTACTCTCATACATGATATCACTTATGTATAAAGAAATGAGTATATTCAGTTTCACACTACCAGTCTAGATAAGCCTTCATATAGATAATTCATCAATATATATTTACTTCAACAAAATATCCATTTTCTTCTTTGTTATAACTGATAGATTCAAATGGATTTTTAGACAAGTCTCTCAAAAATATATAAATTAATAATTTCAGTAGTTCAAATCATCATTCAATTCCCCCTTAATAATCGGAAGTTCTATTATTTTAATTAACCCAGTAATAATATGAAACAAGTCCATTGAAATTAAAATAATGAATTTGAATATCAATAATTGTATATTCCTTCATAGATTATGATTGATAATTCAATCAAAAAAAGTTATAGTAAATTCCTCATCAATAAAATTATATGTAAAAGTAATATTAGAATACCTAAAGTAAATTTTTTTGTATATTTTTAAAACATTAATTTGTAAGATTAAATATTCTAAAACCATAACCATTATATCATCATTTAATTTACATTCTATATTATTCCTAAGAAGTACTTTAAAATCAATAACATCTGAATAACACTTGAACATAACATCTAAATAACTATCTTTTTTTCATTCTTAAATAAATGTTTTGTAGTGATAAGTTAAAAATCATTGGAACATATTATTTTTCTCCTACACGTAACATATTTCCATTACATGGATTCTAAATATCCGCTACGTAAGAAATATCCATTCATTAAAACAAAACAACCATTTTTTTGTGAAAATTCCAAATTGTTAGTGTGAATTATAATATCATTTTTATATGAAAGAGATATATCCTAATATAGAGGTAATAAAGAAGGGTCCCTAACTAGGGAAAATTTCAAAATTTCTAATGTGTAAATAAAATTTTCATATAATAAATAATGTTTTAATACAAATAAAAATTCCTTAACATATAATTTTAGAAATAATAATAACAAAAAAATAACTATAAAAATGAATGATAATAAATATTAATGAATAAAATAAACCATAATTATGACTCAAAGAAATAAATAATTAAACCAGGAATGGTATATATATTTGTCAAAATAAAAATAAATAATGGGAATGGATTTAGTCAATCTAATTTCTAGTTAGATGTTTAACCTTTTTTCATGAAAATTTATTAGTGAGTAGTGAAGGTGAAATTATTTTAAATTTGAATATTTTTGGTGATTACTGTTTCTTATTGGTGATGTGGTATGAGAAGGTTAGTTACAACAAATAATTTCAATTGGTAATGGATAGTGTGTGTGCTAGAGATATAAATTTTTTGGTTCAAAATGATAGAGTTAGTTCCCAATATCCCACTTCACAGTACTTTATGATGACCATTATTCATAGTTTCCAATATTAATAAACAACTTATCATGTAATGATTGTTCTTTTGTATAACATAGTATATAATAATTTACTGAGTGTATTTGTAACACTAAAAGGTCATTGTTGTTCCCTACTATGGTGAGAACCCTGAAGATCCATGAAAGTATTTTCATATATATGATCCATGGTCGAATGATATTTTTTGAGGGACACAAATGATATAGTTTATTAAGGGTATAGAATCATATGACATTGAGGAAACATCACATGTTGTACACCCTTCATAATATCATGTCTAGGATATTATGAAGATGATACCCGATGGTTGGAAATCCTAATTTATATACGTCATTGGATGTTCCTACCATTACACATGTTTATTGATCCATATACTTCGATATTATTATTAAATAATATTATGAGTTGTGTAATTTGATGTTTTGTTGAATACCTTGCTGAAAAATGATTACAATGAGGTAGGATACATTGGGTGTGTCCTAAGAAATACAACATTGATAAATAATGTTGAAAATAATTTTTTTATTATTTAATTTAATCGATGTTGGTCTCTTAATCCCTTTGATTGAATTTATATATCTTAAATAAATCCATAGCCATTGTTTACTGTAGATACATTTGATTTCCATAAAAAACAAAGAAAGAGATATTAAGCACATAGGATGATGGAACTATCATGAAACCTACTTTATTATAGATATATTGATAGAGTGATTATATAATACATTGAGAATCCATATGAGGTATTATGTTGTTTTAGTATCACCATATTTCTATATAATTTCTTTAGCGTGTTTCTAGATTCTAAATAAGTGCTTTAGTCTACGTCACATAATTCCACTGAGTACGTGGCCTAGAGGGTGACACACTAACTGTACCAAGAATCTCATTAAAATTTTAAATTATAATTTATTATTTAGAAAGGTGAATAAAAATTATCCACATACATTTTTTAATAATTATTAATGTTTTCATGATCGTATATATGTCATCACCAGTTATTTCATAGAATGTTTTGTGAGAAGAATATTTAACAAATATTTATTTTCAATTTAATGAACATAATATTTACTTATTTATTGGGGAATGATAATGTTATATTTATATAATAAATATATAGACACTATTTATGCCCAGTAAAATGTTGTTTAATAATGGGGAACTGCATTTAATGGTCCTGGGAGAAATAGTATGTATATTTAATATTATATGAATAAATAATACATAATTATAATTCCAGATTTACGTGTCTATCATGAAATAATATTATTATTATTAATATATACATGGGGTTCCATAGAGGATTAAATAAATAATAAAGTGATCTTGGGAAATTATTTATTTCTCACCATATTGATATATAATCCATATTATGTTATTTACAAAGAGCGACAATTCCATTTGTTTGTTGTGTACAACAAATATGTAGAATTCTCTCAAACACCTACAGATCTACCTTCTCTAAGAACTCTCCCAAGAATATTGAGTAATATTCCTCCACTTCCCACTCTTGAGTTGAGGTATATCAAGGATAATTCTTTAGAATCAATTCTCATGGAGATAAGAGGTGTACAACTGAAGCAATATGATCTGTCATTCTAGCATTTGGAGATTCCTTCGATGATAGTCATGGAATTGTGGAAGATATGTTGATCACTGCTAGAGGGAATAAACACATGAAACCTTCCATGAAATGATGGTATAATGTAGATTTATTTTTAGTTCTATCAATGTAGAAATAATTCTCACAAGAAAATTCTTAATTCAATAAATTAATTATAACTAATTTGTGATGATCCAGATCATTATTTTGGCGTTCTATCCCTTCACTAATTTTATTTGATTCAATTACTTTTATCAAAATATTTATCATTTTCTAAATTTCAGATAGATAAATGAACATGAAAAAAAGAAAAGTAGGTGATGATCCATCACATTATTCGTATACACCCATATACTACCAATGGTACCATATGAGTCACATAATTAATTATAATTACTTATATATTATTTATTGATTTGCAAATGTGTAAATTAGTTTTAATTTTATTTTTTCTTATTTAAATTGAATTTTGAGATATTATTTTTCCTTTTTAATTTAACATAGAGTTAATTAAATTGATTCACATCTAGAGGATCCGGTTATTCTGGCTGGATGAAGAATTATTTCATTCCATGTATCCATAACTACATTCCATGTACTAGTGTTCAATGTAAGAATATTTAATTTTGAAATTATTTTAAAGAAAGTTCAATAATAAACAAAGTGAATTTATATTTAGCCCATGTATTTATGGGGATAACATGGAACATAATCAGTTAGAGTATACGTCATGTAGACCACATGCATAGAATGTAGTCATGTAATAATAGTTGGGTCATGTATCTTGGTGTATGAGCTACCTAACTAGAGATAGTTTCACTCAAAGACTACACATTGTGTATCCATCTAGATGCCCTAGTCTCAAAAAATATTTGTGTAATTAATTAAACACTATGTCCCAAGGTGTGTTCCACAGATAGATGTTGGGAAGGGTACACACTATGTATCTAGCTTATACAATCCATGTAATTATACAAAATTGTGCTAAATTAAAATTCATTAATTATTATATGTAAACCTTATCAACATTTTCATACGTGTGGTCATTAAATTTAAATGAATCTCCATGTGATGAGTTTTAATATATATTATTGTCTTATTATTATCTATTTAATGTTTCGATCTTTATATCATGTGTGAATCATAACTTAGTTTTTACTACGAATTCATTGAATCATAACATGTGATAGAAACTTCATGTAATTCTTATAATCTTTATGTTGACAATACACGTCATGGAAGTTTGTAATATTTCAAGTATTCCACATGTCACCAGAGTAAATAATATATGGTATAATACATGTTGGGTATATCTGAATGGGTATTCATTATGTTTCCTCCATGGTCCATTTTTTTGCATGACCAAAACTGAGTAAACTTATTTAATTTGTTTAAAATTATTATTGTTGATAATCTCAAGGAAATGTAGATGAGAATTAATATAAAATGAATTCTTAATAAAAAAGGTAATTAATTTATTTGAGCACAATTTGACATAAATTAGAAAGATTAAGAATTGAATTCCAATTTTATTAAATGTTTAACTTGTTTCATGCATGTGTATTATCTAGAAAATATAACTGAATTTTTTATGTGGTTGAGTTCATTTAGTTTATTTCTAAATAAAATAGGTTTAGTAAGTGAAATCTATCCTCTTATTATTCAAGGGAATATGTTCCCATTATTCCATTTAGGCAAACCCCTTTCCCTCACACACTAGTACATAAACGAGCTTTATCAACAGTTAAAACGGGATTTAACAGTGCTAAAAAGAATTATATAATGCGAGGAGAGCTTTTAACTGCGCTTGACCCCCCCACTTAATCACTTGCTTCTACCCGAACTCAAACCCATGACCTCCCCCCTTTCACTGCTGCACCTTTACCAGAAATCCATTACATTTTTTCTCTATTTAATTATATATCTATTTATTTATATATATAGTTATATTTATTCATATATTGATATAGATTCATATTGATATAAATATATTTACTCATATATTAGTATATATATATTCATTCGTATATTAATATATATTTATGTTTATTTATATATATATATTTAGTTATAATTTTTTATCCGTATATTTATTTGTATATTAATATATACTCATTTGATTAGTTTCAAATAAATTTATGAAAATATATGTTTTTAAGTGTGTTTATAAATAAAATAATAAATACATACATACATATATACAACGCACACACACACACAAACACACACACACAAAGACACATATATATTTATGAATAAATAGATATATATATATATATATATTTGTGTGTGTGTGTATTTGAAAAGCCATAGAATGTTAAAATGACCATAACATATAA
Source organism: Viscum album (assembly GCA_963277665.1). NCBI lineage: Eukaryota > Viridiplantae > Streptophyta > Magnoliopsida > Santalales > Viscaceae > Viscum > Viscum album. The sequence continues at coordinate 68,028,462 of OY728139.1, forward strand.
TCCAAAATCCTGTTTCAACTCCATAACCAGATAAATCGAATAATATGAGACAATATTCGATATGATATGTTGTACATCCCTAACGGAAATTCGGATCAGAAGTTATAACTATTTGAATGTTAACAAATCAAGGTTTCGTGACTAAAAACTCAGTCTTGGAGGCATTTTGGGACCTGAAAAATGTGAAAGAAGGTTTTTATTGGTCACCAGCACGTAGATCTTGTCGTAGGCTTCAATCTGATATGTTGTAGAGCACAAACGGACACCAGGTTCAATAGTTAAGTCCATTTGATGTTTGAGTTACATTTTCAACTTATTTTAGATCTTTAATTCAATGTTTTGATTTTTTGTGTCTTCAAATTATTATTAAATCAATTTTAATCCATAATAATTATAAAATTGTTAATTAATAATATTTATTTAAATATTTTAAAGCCATTTCACTAATTTTCTTATATATTAAATATAATAGTCAATTTATACATATTTATAACATATTTAAAAAATATATATTATATTTATATCAATATAAATATACTTATATAACAATAATTAATTTTTCTTGGTTTTTTTAAACATAAAATTTATCATCGGTAGGAAAAAGCACTGATAAATCCCCCCTTTATCAGTACTACTAAAGAATGCATTAATAATGGGGTCTTCATTTTCAGTGCTAAAAAAAGCGCTGATAAAGGGGGGCTTTATCAGCGCTTTTTTTAGCGCTTATAAAGGCCCCCTTTATCAGAGATTTTTTTAGAGATGATAAAAGGGTAATGATTCTCTTGCTAATTTTTGTAGTAGTGACATCTGTGTGAGTAAAATTATATATTATGGCTGGAGATCAAAAGTTAATGGAGGTGGTTCCTATTCAGAGATGAGGTGAAACCAATCCAATAGAGTTATATAGCTGTTCAGGTGGAAAGCTGTAACACGAACCTCAATTGGTTTAATGTAACATACCGTAGGTTGATTGAGTGTTTATCATACACTATATGAAACAACAAATAGAAAAATATCATGATCATACCTATTAATAATATAATATTTATCAATTTTTATGGTTATTTAATTATGTTTGTTTATCATGAGGATATGAATTAATGAATTAACAATCATGCATGATTAAACTCAAATAAATTTTCTTATGTCTAAATATTTTCTAAGACATTATTTATAACTTATGTAAGTTCACTTAATATAAAAAGTAATATACTAAAGATAATAACTGTAAATATAAGCATATAAATATAAAATGCATCAATTATATATAATAAGTCAGTACAGCCTTCGAATAATTCAGTTAACATCGAACTATATTTGAAAGTACATGACCACCCAATATTGGGGTTCTTTCAATCATAGAGGAATTATAACATGATTTTTTGGGTTAACTAAACTTAGTTCACAATAAGGTATGACTTAAAAAGAAGGCATTGGTATAACTGAGATGGAGGACTTGAGGAAATCCAATTTTAGGATTTCAGGATTGGAGTGTCCACATAACTGATCAATGAACTGTGAGTTAATGTAATTTGTGTCTAGAATTCCTACCTAAAACCATTCATGTTTTTGGAATAACCATATTTGTGGTAATGAGAACTTGAATATGGATCATTTAAACTATAATTTCCAAGATATAAGATATTCCTAAGATAATTTTGAGGGCTACAGGATTTTGATAAATTGGAGGGAGGTTATTAAATATAATATTTATTTATGTCTATAGATTTCCTCACATAATGTACTATAATTATTCTAATACTATTTATAAAAAACAATAATATGAATTTAAACACATTACTACAATCTATACTTGATAAGTATAATGTATCACAAGAACAAATTTTCAATAGTTGAATAGTTGATTATGTGTTATCCTTCACCATTACTGGAAATTAAATGTTTTGAAAGAATCTATTGAAGATGCACCTTGTAATGAGGGCTATGATAAAGAGTTAACACTCTCTGAGATGAAATTGAATGATTCCATATATTTTTAGTGTTTTATTATACCATCCATGAAAAATAATATTTTTAAGAAACATGAAGAAAAGGATGTTCATTTTATAATTTTTCAATTTCAAGATATCCATCAAGATAAGTATAAATAATAGATATATGAGATATCTAATAATTTTTTAACAACTAATTATTGAGATTTTGTGCCATCTAGGATTCATTTAGTCAAACTTATTGGCTGCATTGAATGCATATACAAATTAGGTTGGAAATACCCAGATGATTTTCACATAGATATCACACTTTCATCAATTCCCAAGACCTTCTCAAGATTTATTAATTATTAAAATATGAGAAATAAAGATAGGAGTATTTAAAAACATTTTACATTGATTTAACATATGGATTCAAAAATGGGGAATGATTAACCCACAATTTTTATGGTGGATATAAAAATGAAGAACATGGTAAAGGGGACCAAGATTCATAAAAAGTATAAAGATCTTGAGCACCATCCATCAATGAAGAAGAATATCTAGAGGGAGAAAGGAAAAAGAGGTAGTATAACTTTAATGTTACAATCTAAGAAACTAGAAGATGAATTTTAACCAAAATAATGGGAAATCTAACGGTATATTTTTTAATGATTTTAATATTTCAATATCTACATGATGGGTTTTAGACACGCCTAGTGGTCCTCATGTCTGTATCCAAACTAAGAACCATGTATATTACAAAATAGTTTTTTGAGAGAGGTGGATTTGAGTTCTTTTAATGGTGTGATGCTATATTATCAATTCATTAATGACTACATCCTTTTATATCTAATTTTAAAGATATTGGTTTCAAAATATTTTTATTATCAACAGACTGGTACTATGATAATATTTTTTCATCATTCCTAGATTTGTATGGTTTTATCATAAACTATGGAAATAAAACCAGTTTATTTTATAAATACAACCTATTTTATGGTATGGCGCATTTAAATAATAGACTTTCGGTATTAAATTATGAAAACCAGTTATTAGAAATTGATATTGAATCATTATGGCCTGAATTATATGACACCCCTCCTGGGAATCATTTCCTTGGTTGTGTAAAAGATATGTGTTTCAAAAATATCTAATAAGAATGTCATTTGGACACTTCTATAATAAAATCACTTGGAATATTCCATGCCTGTTTAGATGGAAAATGACCAAAAGGCCATTTGGTGGATTGGGTGAAAGGTTCAAGGATCTTCTTCGATTTATATGAACTAATGTTTGTAGACAATTTCTAGTAGAATCTAGAGATGGTTATATTTACTTCATAACTTTTAATGATGACAGAAGTAGATATGGTTATGTTTTATTTATAAGGAATATCTTTGAGTCCTTTGAGAAATTTAAGGAATTTAATAATGAAGTCAATAATCGATATGGAATTAAGATAGATAAGATTCAATTAGACCAAGGGGAAAATATCTTAACTAAAAATTTATAGAAAATATATGGGAGTTTTGATTCTATCTCAACTAACTCCACCATACACACCATAGTGGAATAGTGTTTGTGAATGGAGGAACCATAACCTTTTTGTCTTGGTAAGGTCAATAATGAGTCATGGAAATATCCCATTATTCTTTTGTGTGTATTCATTACAAATGAAGTCAGATAACTTAATCCATGTGACGAATAATGAAGAAAATAGAATTCCCTTTGAGTTATGGAGTGGAATGAATCCATTTTTCGCATACACATGTATGGGGTTGTGTGGAATTCGTTATGGTCTTCCAAGGTAACAATCTTGCACCCTAGGTAACTATGGGTATCTTAATAGGGTTCCCTAAGGAAATAATGTGACACTACCTATAAAACCCCTTAGAAAAAAAGTGATTCTTTCTTGATAAGGCATCTTTGTTGAGAGGGAGCATATCCTCAAAAAGGATATTTGGAGTATGATTGACTTTAATTTTGTTGATTCTCAATATACACAATAGTTTGTATAGTAATAGACTCCACGAGTCTACTGGAAGAAGTATATCTAGATACACAAGTACTATATATGAGCACTAGAGTTGCAATAGAACTAGAAAGATATGGTTTTCTAGTCATCAAATATAGTGATTAATTATTTGTGGATAATGATAAACTTCTATCCGACAAAGTGGAAGTAGAGAGATCATAAGACAGGATATAGATTGAATCTATGAATTCAAAAATGGATTCCATGTATCATAATAATTTTTGGGTTCTAGTCGATGTGTCAGTTGATATGAAGATCATAGTTTGAAAATGGGTATTCATGAGAAAGTTGGATATATATGGAAATGAAAATACCTATAAAGAATGCATAGTGGATTAAGGGTTTAAAACACATAAAGTAATTGAATATGATGAACATTTTCATTAGTTTTCATTTTTAATGCCATGAAAATTCAAATTTCTATATAATCAAACAATATTAATGAATTACAGTTGATGGATGTCAAAACTGATTTCTTTAATGGGAACCTTTAAGAATATTTCAATATGAAGCAAACAGAAGGTTTTTCTACCCTAGGAGATTTTGAAAACATTTTCAAGTTGTAGAGAACCATTTATAGATTGAATAAATCATACAAGTTATGTAATATTTGAATATATTGTGATATAAAATAATGATGTTTCACTAATAATTAATTTGAACCATGTGTTTATAAGAGTTTTAGTGATAATTCAATTGTTATCCTATTATTTTATGTTGATGACATATTAATTATTGGAAATGACGTATCAGTATTATGGTTTATTAAGTAATAGTTAAAAAATTGTTACTCCATCAAGGAATTATTTGAACCAGCATATATTCTAGGAATCAAGACCATTCATGATAGATCCAACAATATTATTGGACTAACTAAAAGTACATACACTGACCAGTTACTAAATATATTTAGTATTGAACAATCTAGGGTTGGATTAGTACTAAGGTAACATGGAATAAATACTTCTATGAAAATGTATCCTCAGAAACAACCAGAGAAAGAGTGATTGACTAAGATCCCATAGACTTCAACGACATGATCAATTATGTATGTCATGTTATATAGGTGACTAGATTTTTCCTATGAATTTAGTTTTGTATGAATATATCAAGAGGATCTTGGTGAACAACCATGGTATTCTATTAAGGGTTTCCTCAAGTCACTGAGAAGAAATAAGGAAATTTTCTAGGTGTATGAAGGGGACAAGGTGCTACCCATAAGGTGTTATTGTGATGTTATCTTTCAATTATATTACAATGATGATGACATATTTGGGGTATGTTTTCAGACACAATGGAGGACCTATGATCTTGAATATTTTAATGTAGCAAGTTTTTGTTGACTTTACAGTGAATTCAAAGTATATAGTGTCTTATGATGTGGTCAAGGAATCCATTTGGAGACAAAACATTGTCAAGAATCATGATGTGGGACTAAGTAATAATGGCCCTATCACATTATATTGGGATAATACTAGATGGATGGATCAGGAATATAAGTAACAGTCACTCTAATTGATAAAGAATATACATTGGATGTATCACCTATTGAAGAATTTGTTTCAAAGTGGTGAGGATGAAGTAAGAATAGTACCTATAAATGATAATTTACTAGAACCCTTGACAAAACGCATATCTCAATAGAGGTAAAAGTATCATGTGTAATCTACCAGACTGAAGGTTGATAGTAGATAGATCTACTAAAAGGGGGTCTATTTGTGTTAGATCCCTTGAAAAAATATCTCTATAATGTATTATAACATGTATTCATATATTTAAAAATAAATAAAAATTTTCTAATATCATGAAAATCTTCTACGTAACATAGTATGTGATAATTCCCTACGTATTGATGTCACAGTAAAAGTTCATAGTTTTTCTTCACTATGATGACATCTCATAAGTGATTTAAAATAATTCTTAGTTATATTTTCTATGGCTGGATAATATCATTCAAGGGACATAAATGAAATATTCTATAAATGGTAGAGACTCATAAGAGTTTGAGGGACCTTCTCATTGTGTGCACCATTGGTAATAACCCATGTCGGATATTACGAGAATGATAGATGCTAATAGTAAACCCACATTTATATGTTTTATTGGATGATCCTATCTGTAGACATGTGTATTTATCCTTAAACATTAGTATTATTATTATTTAGTATTATGAGTCATCTACTTTGTTGTGTAGATGAGAACTATGATGAAATATGTTCACAGTGAGGTATGATGCACTGGGAACATCATGAGTAAAATTTCATTAATGAATAATATGAGAAAGTATTTTCCCTTATTTTATTTAATAGAACATGATATATTACGCCATTTAATGTAAATTATATTTCCTAAATAAATAAATCTCCATTTAGAACTATAGGAATTTTGAATTTACAAAACATAAAATAATGTGACTTTGAGCACATTGGTTGATTGGACCAGTATTAAACATGCTTGATTACAGATATCCTAATGAAGAAATTATATTACATGGAGAAAATCATTATGAGGTATTATTTCATTATGGAATTATGTTCTTTCTCTATGGGTTTCATGGAATGTTTCTATACTCTATCCATGGACTTTAAGTTGTCTCTCCTAATGACACTAATAAAGAGGCCTAGAGGGTCACAAAAAAAGTGTATCTAGAATATTATTTAATTAATATATTATTATTTATTATCTAAGAGGTTTAATATATATTGTTCATCCATGGGATTTAATATTTATCGATTATTTCTTGATGGAACATTTTCTATCACCAGTTATTCAAGAGAATACCGTTTGAGTGGAATATTTAATGAATTTTTATTTCCAATTAAGTAAATATAATATTTATCTATTTATTGTCAAATGATGAGTTTTTATTTATTTAATCAAAAAATAGGCACTATTCCATGCCTAATTAATATAAAGTATGAATGATTAACCGATATTAATTTTTTGGTGACAAATAATATATATATTGAATAATATTTGAATAAATAATTTTTAATTTTAATTTAAAATTTAAGAACATGTCCATAAATAATGATTATATTTTTATTAGACATAGTCATCTGTATAGGATTAAAAAATAATAATGGGAACTTGTAAAATTATTTATTTCTAAAACAAGTGATATATAAAACTAATTTTATTATTTTCAAATATATACAATTCATTTGTTTTGTTGTGAAAAATGAATCTTGGAAATCCTATTGAATCACTAGAGAGATCCCTTTTCCATGAATGCTCACAAGGGGGAAGTGTGATATTCCTTTACATTACACTATTAAGACTAGAGAAATCAAGTATAATGCATTTCAAATGAAGTTCATGGTGATCAAAGGAGAACATCATAAGAAATATGATATGTCATACTAGCACCAAAAGATTCCTACAGTAATGTTCATTGATTTTTGGACCACATGTGTATCACGGCTAAGTGGAATATTGTCTTGATCACTTTAATCTAATGAATACACACCATATATTTGTTTTCAGAGCCATGAATAAAAAATGAATTCACACAAGGTAATTCTTATTTAATTAAATAATTTATAAATAATATGTGATGATCCTATGCAAGGTTCCAAAATTCTATCACTTTTAACATTTTATTTTATTTTATTTCATTGATCACTTTTTTTATCATTGTGTAATTATCTTATTGTTCATCGATAATGAAAAAAAAGTTCTGCTTCATCCATTGCACACTTACATTGTGCACGAAATGTACACAATGAGATGATAACAAGGATACTACATCGGTGGGAAGCACATTATCGATCACTTCATGCACTCTACTTAGGGAGGATGGATTATTTGTTAGAGGAAATTAGTTGGTAATATGTTGTGGCATCACCAAAGTTACTAGTGTACTGACATGAAAACTCTAATTGGTTCCGTGATAAATAAAAGAATTGGAATTAATATACACTATTTGTTTAGATCCATCTTCAATGATAGATAACATGGGTATAAATTGATGTCAAGTTCAAGAATAATTCAGTCAAGGATAAGTAATTTCTCACAGAGAGAGTAAAATGGTGGATTTAGTTGGGATTAGGATTGAATTATTAAGACACACTGAGTTAAATGTTCGGACTGTCATATCATATAATGCCAGTATATATTATTATTATGGAATTATTTAATTTCTATAAAAGAAAAGTAAAATTAAACTAAAAAAATATTTATTAAAAAAATTAAAATACAATAATAAAATTGTTAAATGTTAGATAATTAGATAGATAAATTATTATAAAATGAAAGGTATTAATTCCCTTGAGAAAATAAATTGGATTCCACAGAAAATATTTTTATGAATTATGTATTTCGGATAAATTAATCAGTTTTAAATAATGATATAAATATAATGTAGTGAAAATATTTAGGGAATTATTATTAAAATAAATCAATAAAATACATGAAATGATTATGTAACTATTATATATACTCAATTATTTATTGATAAAAAAATTGTTTTAGAAACTTTTTTTGTCAAATATTATATATGTTTTACCAAAATAAAACTATGAAATTTAATAAAATGTATTTTCTATATTGGTAAATAAATTAATAAACATGTATCAATTGATTATTAATTAGTTATCAATAAATATCAAATCATTTAATGTTAATAAGTCGGTTTTTTATATAATTGTTTTCTGTAACACCCCAAGATTTCATAGTATGTTATCTAGTTAATGTAATTCAATAGATTATGCTACATGAAACACCGAGTTCGAGCGCACCACAACTTACTAAACTAGCTATTCAAAAATTATTTATGAATAGTATTAACTGCGGTTTGAATCTTATATACTCTATATAATTTTAACATTCATATTATGTGTTTCTTAGACATAATATAAGAATAAATTCATTTAATCGGATATAAGAAGTATTTTACAAAAAATGAAGTTTTATCACCTTTTAATAGAGAAACCTTTTTAAAAACAATATTTGACTATTTTATATATTAAATTTAATGAAATTAAATTCTTATTTAGAAGCGGGACATAAAAAATTAGTTTGGATAAATTTTTTGTACTTTTCTTATAAACTTCATATTTTGATGAATAGTGAGAAATACAATGTTTTAATTGAAAAAAAATTCCTTAATCGCAATTATTTATAGATATAATTAATTCATTTGAACTGTTTTGAAGTAGAATTGTATTGTACTTTTACAATTTAATAAAATTTACGTCATTATAAGTAATTTCACATATAAAACTCACATAAACATAAGTTAATATTTTGACTGTTTTTAATAATTAAAAAACTCTTTTTGGTTTTGACAATGGGAATTAATTTTAAATTAATCAATTAAGATTATATTTTTTGAATATGGAATAATAAAAATAATTTTTTAAATAGTAATATCAAAATTAGCTTAGGGTGATGTTTTGGTATTTTTCTGAAAACATTCAATTTTTGATGAATAGTGAAAACAATGTGTTATTGTTTAAAACCGACATTTTATTTAAATAATTATTTAATTTATTTAAATTTATTTGAAGTCAAAATAAATATATAATAACTATATATGTTCAATTTAATTCACTGGACTTATTCAATAAAAAATTAGATTGATAAATTTTTTTGAACTTTTTACCGTCTTTTACCCACCTTCTAGGAGCATTTAAAAATTTGCATAAAACAGAATTTTACTGCTTCTGTGAGTTGAATTTAAAAATTATGAGAGACACAGTTACAACAATATGTAAAATTTGGTTCAATAATATCAAATTAATTTTTGGTGAATAGTATGTTTTGACTTTTATTTACCACAGTTGAAAGTAAATAGGGTAATTTAAGATAAAAATGATATTATAATAACCCTAACACATGTCATAATTCTATTTGATAGGTGTATTTTAACAAAAAACCAACCATTGGAATAAAATATGATCCTTTAGGTCCACTTGTATTAGATTAGTACATTTGTTATTATTTTATTTAAAGAAGAGTAAAAAGTGTTAAATTCAATGTTTAATAACTAAACCATTCTTAATATATGGTTACACATAAAATTAATTCGGCTAAAAATATTCATTAGAAATCATAAAAAAATTTCCTATATAATTGTATTTTATTTATAAATTTTAGACATTAAATAATTAAATTTATTTATGACATAATGATAATGCAGTAATTACCATCTTAATAAAATATTAAAATAATTGATATTATAAATATCCAAATAAATATAATTTGAGACCTTTTATGAATTCCACTAATTTTAGAGGTTAATATTACATGTTAGGGTTGATTAGATAATTTTTTTAAAGTGATAGGGTTGTTATGACTTTCACAGATACAAAATACCAAATACTGTCAAAATTGACATAAATTAGTTCTTAAAACAAATACTATATTATAGATTATATAATATTTCCAAAAATATAAGGTTCATCCAAAGGACTAAGATAAGGTTATATATATTAATAATTAACCACTTGGGGTTATATTGGCTTGTTATAGTATGTTTATAACCATTTAGTATAAAAATACAGAGAGACATGGTAAATGTCAAACTATTTAACTAAGAGTTAAATCTAAAAGATAAGTTTAATGTGGTGCCCTAAACCTGTCTAGAACCTATTGGTTGATATTTTTACGACCCATCCCTAGATTTTCATATAAATAATTCATTTTAAAGACATTATAAAAAGGAATTATTTTATTAGAAAATAATATTTCAAATGTTTTCGAAAGTGACCCTCACGTCTCTTATAAAAGGGTACTTTCACTTCTCATAATTTCACACCTCCAAAGCCATTTTGCTTGGCCAAAACCCTCCAAAATATCCTCCCAACTTACCAAATATTAATCTATAATCCTTAAATTGATCAGAAAACTAACCGATGGATCCCTTCTGATCAACTCAAAAGAAAACACCCGAAGAAGAAGTAATAATTTCACCACCCTCTTTCAGGTTCTTTTCTTCTTCCACTAATTCTTATACCAAAATAATAACCCCAGTACCTTATACATATTGTGGTGTTATTATATATATGTTACAACCATATTCATTATTCTATACATCCTATGAATGATAATGTCACCATGCATGTATACTTACGACTTATCGTTCCCACGCCGCGGTGTAATTTGTTATTCAACACTATATTATTTGAATGGATAAAATGATGAGTAATATGTATATAAATAATGAAAATAACATGATAATGTCTCTATAAAATTAATATACCATCCAATTCCACACCTTTCAATCATTAAATAATTGAGATCGTCCCTCGTGTTTATGTACAGCTCACCGTCTCCACAACACGATAAGATTCATTTCAACATTCACTATTAAATGATGATTCTAAAAATATATATTATTAATAAATTTGTAATATATGATATAAAAATTCAACTTAATATATATATAAATAAATATATATATATATACTTACATATATCTTATTCACTTACTTCTATTCAATACGATTTGATAACAGAAACAACATTTAAGAATACATACGGATTACTGTCTCCACGAACGTGATGAGATTCATTACCCAACATAACCATTCAAGAATAATTTTTCTTATGATTAACAATTTTATCTAATAACTTAATATCATTCTGGATATGAATAAAATACTACATATCCATAACAAACATGGTTTACGTAACAAAGCATGTAAAGGAAAAAAGATCAATTAACACTTGAAATGATGATACTACTAAAATATTATTATAAAAGATATATTAGAAGACCATATAGGATATAATATTTATTTATATAGTTACTTTATAATTTAATAACAATTATTTAACTATTATTCAGGAGGTTAATGTCCCCTCGACAAAGCAAAAGTACAAGGTAAGGGTTAATTTAACAATCTCATTATTATCCTATGTTCTTTTTACGTAAGTTTGTACTGCGACATATTTATTATCCTTGTCTATTTTTCATAAAATAGTTTTCAAAGGGATTATTGAAGGGACTTTTCTTTACTATAACATCATTTTAAATGTTTAAAAGATTTATTCTTCTAAACCTTTCTCGTTAATGTCCTTGTTTTCAAAATGGTTGTAAGGATTTATTTATATGGACATGAAGGCATTAAAATGTTAATTCCTTTCAAAATTTTCAATGTTGTATGGGACACATTGATTCAAAACTATTTTTAAATGAAATACTTTATAAATTATGTGACTTTTAAATGATTTCATGAAAAAGGGATATTTCTCTCAAACAAATTTACTAATCATTTTTAGCTATGACAACATATTTTATGGGATATTATTCTTGATCGAGGTTGATGGTTTATGATATAAATATTCCATATTGTATTGATGTTTTGTGATATGTTTTACTGTAGATGTGTTATTTTTATACCATTCATGGTTTATGGATAAAGTATTTATATTTTTTATGCTAGTTTTAATACAAATGTTTTTGTTTTGTTTAAATCATTTCATATGATGAATGCATTTGACTTAGTAAGTAATGGGTGGAGCCAGCTATAGCTCCTCGATGCATCGGTAGGTCTCATGAGACAAAATAGTGTCCTGGAACAAGGCCATGAAAAAAATATTATTTTTAGTCGTGGCACAAGTCCTTGACTACGTGGTATTGATGTTTGGCATTATGCATTTCATCATTATGAAATTAGCTGTTGATATTAAATGTGATTATTCGACTTGTAGAATATCCATGTGAATAAGTAAATGGAATTATTTGATTTATATTTTCCATTTTATATTGAAGTTTATTTTTAAAAGGTATTTGTTTTAGTTTTATACATTTCCTTAAATGTTTATTCTTATTGGTGATTTATTCTGTTATATTGTTATCTTTACTGAGCGTTTGAGCTCACCCCTTTCTTATGTTTTATTTTCCAAGTATTCCAAGAAGTGTTTTATGATTGATAAGCAGGGTTAATCTAGGGGATTAATGGGATTCTCAAATGATCATTTATGTTGTCTTTTATTTTCTAATTTGTAATGTAACGTTCATGTATGTAATATATTTTCCAAGACTGCTAAATTGATCGGTCTTTTGGGACATGATTCCTTGTAATCATGCCAATGTATTAAAATAATGCACCGAATCTAGGATTCTGGGGTTAGGGCATTACATTTTCTATATTCTGTTTTTTTTAGAAAAGTGGTGACATGAACCAATCACTATTTTAATGCCCCAACATTATTTTTATTAAAAGAGAATATTAAACTACAATGATGAGATCTAAATAATTTACAACAATAGAGAATTGAAAGTGGGTATCGTTGAATGATCTAAGAAAAACAAACCTAAGGAAAGGGTTGGATACAATAATACCTTGTGAATGGAATTATCCCATTGAAAGGAAGTTGTTTGATAGATATACCAATCCAAAAAAAGGAAGGAAAAATTCCATGAAAAATATTTGTGATGAAGTCTCCCCGTTGAATTTTCATGAACTTCTAGATGAAGTGGTGCATCTGAAAATATGAGAACAATAGAGGTCATTCCAGTGGAAATTGTATTCTAGGATGTATGTATAGTATATTTTCAACTAGTTCATGCCTTTTTAATATTTAAAAATAAAAAATAAATTAGTATCCAAGTGTTTCTAGAAAACAGTAAAACAAATCAATGTAGAAAAAAGTTGGAAATCCATAAAAGATAATAGCCCAGGATTTTTTCATTGGAGATGTGAAACCAAGCCATGATTTCTTTTTCTTCAATACTAAAACAACTATAAAACAACTTCATAAAATTGAGACAAGTCATCCAGAAGAAAATAATGGAAAACTCATCCAAATTAAAATAATGGAGAAATAATAATCTAGTTAAAAAAAATAAAAGCCAACTTCTAAACAGCGTTAACATGGTTGGAAGGAATAAATTTATGGAGAAACCAAAAAGACCCAAAAATGATTCATTTCCCTTGAATAAATGTCAAGTTAAAATTTTTTCCATTCTTAACCCCTTATACAAAATTGATAAAAAAACGTTTTTCTATTTTCAAGTTAGTTATCCGGAGTCATATCACCATTTTTGTACTATCTAAAGGCATTTGGGTCATTATATTATATCCAAGAATCAATATCCTCTAGAATGTCCAATTTATTTTCTATTTGGTAATAATCCTTAAAAATAGAATTCATTTTCAGCCTCACTATTAGAGACATCTGATTCCGTTGAATTAGAGTGTGTAGAAAACATTTCAGAAGGATCAAGCTAGGGAGGTACAATTTTTTCATTCATATTGTAATCTAGGGATAATATGAAAATGGTTGTTTTAATTTTATAATGATACCAAGATTTCCATGACTTACAGGCTCTATGAGTGATGAAACCATGATGCCCAATCATTGTTTTTTTTAGTTTATATCCATCATTTTAAATAATATCTTCCTAAATTTGCAACGAATTGTCTTGATTATCTTGAATAGAATCTTCAGATTTTGATTGAATATTCACCTTCTCTCCTTGATCTATTTTATTGATCTCTATATTAGGAGTTTCATAATTTGATGGAATTGTTTTATCTTCTATATAATTATGGACAATATAAACTTCCTCTACTAAAATGGATAGGCTGTTAGAAGGGATATGAATATTAAAATATCTTGAAGTGTATATAATGGTAGTACTAACAATAGGGTCTCCTGTATGGGAAACAAAAAGCCCTTTTGAATATTCCTTTCCAACAAAAATTGTTTTAAAATTGGGTAGGGTGCATCAATTAGTCCTTTTATTAACAAATTCTCATATAAAATATCCAATTGTAGAAAATCATTTGCAATAGGCTAGTACATTCTCAAAAACAACCTCATGAATATAGCCATTATCTTCATATTGAATCAAAATTGAAGATGAAAAATCTAGTGAAATATAAATTTTAGTGCGAATTTTAGCAACTAAAGAGTGAGATATATTTAGGGTAGTAATGAAAAGCTTCAGGGGTGACCAAATAAGCTTACAATGGAGAATAATGTATTTTGTTTGAAGAGATGTTGGGGATTTCTAGGGAAGCCTAGCCAGATGGGTACTATAGTTGTCTCTAAATCAACTCATAAATATGGTGACCATTTCAAGACCTTCATGAAAAATCCACTGAAATACCTTTACCCTATCATCTAAATCCTATTGTAAACATTTTTTTGATGAAAACCGAAAAAGTACATGAGATGAGTTCATCAATCCTATCTGGTAATTCATGAATCAAATGTTTTCAAGGGTCATGTGGGAAGAAAATATTGAGGGTCTTAATTTCATAAATATTTTCAACGAATACAATGTGATGATCCAAGGGTAGAATTTGTTCCTATTCATTTGAGAAATAAATCGATGATAAACCTCGATGTCAATATTTCTTTGGATAAACATGCTTCAATGTCATTGAATCGGCCAGAGATACTTGGCCCGTGACAACATCAATTACATGTTTGGAATTCGGGGTTCTTCTCTATTCACCCATAGAGAGATCTGAGAAGCTACGGATTATTCTCTCCTAACTCGAAGGAAGAAACTACTACCTGTATGGTTGATTCATCCAATCATCATGTTGGAAAACAATTCATTATATATGTTGATTTTTTTAAAATATATTAAATATATCTATTAGAGCATTAATTTAATTGAATGAATTATATATATGTATATACAAATTAAAATAATACACCAATCATCTAATAATTATGACTGGAAATGTATAAGAATATATTAATCTATAGGCATAAAAATCATTTTTTTCAAATTAATATTTTTTTGAATATTTCTAAAGATAATTTTTATCACATTTAAAAATTTAATGTAATTTAATGAGTTAAATATTTGCAATAATCACTTGAAAATTATGAAGGGATGAAATTTTCCTTTTTTTGAAATAAAATAAATTACCAAGGTAAATCATAGTACCATGGTAAATATTAAAATGAAGTAAAATGAGTAAATTATCACAAGAACGAATCTCTGAAGGAGTGGATGAGGGTATGATTAAACATCCCTTATCATATAATCAATATTTAATTAGTTTGGATAAACTTTTGATGAAAATGAAAATATTTTTATTTAATGGAATGAATACTTTAAAAATTGCACCTCTTCTCATCAATAAAAGGTCCCCTATCCTCCACACATAATCTAAAATAAATCCATTATTTTTATATTAAACAACTACCCTAATTAAATCCCTAAAAAGAACTGTCTAGTTTGGTAACCAATATTCATTAGAAAAGTGTATTATCCCACTTGGTTGTGACTTACCAATGCCCTAAAACGGTGGAACAAACTTCTCAAGAGCACATCCTTGAATTCCAGAGTCTACCGTCTAGTAGCGAGGTCCAAGGGTATATCCATGGGGAGACAATTCCTTCAATGATCAAAGTGTAGCATAGTAATATATATAAGATTTTTTTTTGGAAGAGGTAATATAGTAGAAAATGAACAAGTAAGAAATCTAAAAACTACTAGAAACTAAATAAACCATATCAGATACCGTATGATAATTATATCTAGGATCATATATACAATGGGAGAGTGCACAGGGAACAGAGGATACATAGATATACTATATTATATAAAAACCCAAAAAACCAAATTCTTTTACAAAAACAATCCGGAGCATAGGCTTGGTCTTCTACTCCGAAATACATCGTAATGTTATAAGTCAAACATAAATCAGAAGTCGCACACCTCCATTGTTAATACATTCAATATTAAAGTTTTATTGGGAACCAAATGTGGCCCAAGAAGGTTCTGAAGAAGAATCATAGTATTCCACTATCAACGGTGTTTATGCTAATCAATTTCATGAAATAATTAAATAATAGATTATTATATAAGATAGATGTGGGAAATAAATAAATAAATGAATAAACATTTTGGATAGTGTTTTAAAAAGCCACTCTACCAATCTCACCTACTTGAGCATGAGCATGGTGTTAAACCATGGTATCGGTAAAAGTAATATTTTTCTTGATTTTTGAATTGAAAGTAATGCATCTAATGTACATAGATCCCTAAGATTGTGCTTTGGATTGGTGATCACGTCTCTATGTCATCAGTCAAGAATGATCTTGAAACAAATTATAGGTATCACATATTTATAAAAAATATATTCCATGAAATCCAAAGGTTGATTCCAAAGCCCATCTACGTCTATCTGGGTGGAATACCAAGGGTTACTTCAGGTGTCATTGATGTAACCAATACAATGAAATTTTTCAAATATTAACCATATTGGAATCCCTTGTATCACTCATAGTATAATGAATGTGAGAACATACTAAGTATCTTACAAAGGGGACCACGTATAACCCGATTAATAGAATTGTAATCTTGGAAAGAATTCATCCACGATTTCTCCCTTAGATAACTAGTGTCACTCATGAGTATGAATAAATTTCATGGAGATCCCATATAAGGAAATCCAATGTATAATGCTCAACACGTAATGTATATCAAACCGAACAAAGTGAATCTGTCCACAACATACATAAATCAGGTTTTATGTTCTGTCCCAACCCTTACTAGTTGAACATAACAAGAAAGGAACATATCACATAGAACTGTATATAAAATAATAGGTTATTAAGAATGAATGGAAAAATCAAATGCTAACAAGATATATAAAACATAACATCTAATTCATGTAATTAATCTATTGGATGTGAAAAATAGAACAAAAAGTGGATTAGGGCCTAATGCACATAGAATAGATTAAATTTTATGAGGAGATATAAGCATGATGTATGGGCATTAAAACAACTTGTATAAGCAATGAAATTTAATGCATATGGCCTCCAAAGTGAATCATTAAGCATAAGTATTCAAGTATAAAGTATGAGGCATCAAGAACATGAGAATATCTCCTCAAAAAATATTATCTCAATTCAATTAACTAGCTATGGAATTAATCCCAAGCTTACACACAAACGCATGATGATTATGAACTCAAGGCATAATTGTTAATCCATGAGATGGGAACACCCAAAGTGGTGGGAAATGATTAGGGGACAACCCATGAATGGTTTTCACAATATGGTAACGTCACCCATGACATGATAAATTGATTTAATTTATTTATTTAACACATTTGAATCATTAATTGAAGGATCTATTTTATTAAATAGTAGTATATCATTTAAGAAGCAACGAAATGAGAAGTAAATACCTAGTCCACCTACCATGATGTAGTAGAACTCCAAACAACTATTTTCAAGGATGAATCAACATAGAATGAGAAAAAGAGAATATTGGTAAATTCCATGAAAATTAGGTGAAAATGGTTTGAACTAAATAATGATATAGATGATGGAATAAATAAAGAAAATGACATATTTGATGGAAATGTTTATAGATGGATTTCTGAAGGATCCTACAGTGAGAGATTCATAGTACAATTGAGGGAGATATTGAAAATCCTATTCTGAGGGAAGAAGGGAGCTCACATTTGAAGAGGGATGGAAATACTGCTATAAAAAGAGATGGAAATAAAATGATGGTATGAAATCATTAAAGAGTGTAATGGTTGTAAATTCACTCTAAAAAACAAGGGTTTGCAGTTTGGATGCATGTTTGGCGAAACTGTGCGCCCACCGTGTGTCATGTTCTACAACAAGGGGTGACCGCATAGTTTGGCACACCTTTTTTTATCCATGCTAAAACAATGAAAAAATAACTTTATCCCAAACTTCTAAATCATTTCATGATCATGAACCCAGGGTCTCATAATTGTAGAAGTACTGTGTGGACCCAAAATCCCACTTTTTGTAATAACATAGTTTAGGGAAACTGTGTAATATAGGATAAAAAATTTATACTAATCTTGTTCATCAGTCCATATCTTTAATTTTTGGGGTTCCTGTATCCAAACATTCCCATGATTTCCCCTGAAACCACATCAAACACATTTAGAATTGTTATTTTCTTTGAACAAAATAATTTAAATAAAAAACTAAGTGTTTGTAACTTTTAGGAAATTCAAGACCATAAAACCTCCACATTTAGGAAAAATCATCCCCTTGTATCCATTTTAATAGTAGTACGATGTAATCCTTGAATAGTTCTAGAAACTACACATGTACATCTATATCACACACATTATTCTCATCAGGTATGTGATCATGCATCTATAGCACTCATAATAGTGAAACTAATATGCCTCAAAGAGCCTTCATGATTCAATCAACATAACATATCATATGATACATGAAGGACACATCCACCTCTAGATCAAGATCCTCTGGATCAAATGAATGAGATGATCCAAGATGATATTGTTGAAGCAATGACATGTGGAAGACATCATGCATGGAATACTACCTCTAATGTAGCTGCAACTGATAGGCTACTAACCTCATTCTATACACTATCTCAAAAGTCCCAATATAATGTGTTGATAATAGTCCCTGCCTTTTTATGTGTTTATGAACCAATATTTTGATACACGTAGGAAGACCCAATGTCCCACCTCAAAATCCAGTGTTCTAAAGTAAATATTCATATATTACTTCTTTAGGGACAGAGTTGTAGTTGTATTCTTCTAAATCACCTGGAATTTCTATGAAGTCTCCTGAACAAGTTGAGGAACTATTAGATCAGCCTCACCTTACATAAGACACCATATAGGTGAACAACATACTCTACCATAGACAACCTCATACATAGCCATTTTAATCATTTCATGAATGTTGTTGTTGTAGGAAAACATAAACTAGGAAAAACTTTTATCATATTTACGTCCATAATAAAAGATTCAGAAATGAAGAATACACTCTAACACCCATATTTTAGGCATTTACTCTCCTTTGGTATGATGGTGATAAGATGTACTCAAGAGCACTAGTGAACCCAATTAATTTTGAAACCCTTTCTAGAACCCTGACATGAAATGGGGGTCTCAATCTAAAATGATAGAATATAGAACACTATTAGGGCACACATTTTCACTGATGTATATCCTTCCTATATCATAAATAAAGAAGGTATCCTGGATTTTTAGAAAGTGTAAAACCATCATCAACAATTTTATGATCACCCAACCACATCGCTGCCTCGAGGAGGTGTCAGTAAGCCTTTCAGGAAATCCATAGCGACGTCATTTTTTTCTACTCAAGAATATAAAGAAGATGTAGAAGTACATCATTTCACTGGTGCTCTGACTTCACCTTATCATAGGTGGAGCACTATGTGATGAAAAGTTCTATTTTTATCTTCATACTAGGCCGCCAATACTGATGACGTATATCTAAATACATCTTGGTAATCCTTATACAATCTACCAATATAAAGGCATGATATTCCCTAATAAAATCATCTTATATTTGTGATGGAACAAATTATTGGTCATGGAGGATTAGGGTTTCCCATCCATCAACTACTCCACCAAGAGGTGGGTTCTCACCTATACTGGTATCCCTTAAGACAACACCATCATAATCAGACATCTTCCTCATCAGGATCTACCATATAAGGGAGGATGTTACTACTTGAGCTACTATGATTAGTCTCCCATGATTTTCCTCAACATCCAGGAGTAACTTATAAAAAATATAAATCATCTTTCACTCTTTAATGTCCTCCAAGATGGTTGGGTCCAGTTTTTCATGCTAATGGTATCATCTACAAAATTCCCTTTTCTAGATGTGTAAGGAATCTCAATGTTGAAAGATCATAGGTATTCCACCCAGCTATGTTTCCTCCAACCCATGTCTTAATATATTGAGATATATTTGCTACTTTTATAATCTATGTAAACAATGAATCTATCCCCAAAAAATAGTTGTAAAACAATGTAGAGAACAAACCACAAATGATAGATCTTGGTCATGTATAGGGTAATTCTACACATGAGGGACCAGATTGAAGGAACCATCTTCCATGACTCAATCACCTTTCATAGGAACTAGTCCAAGGAAGATATCTGAAAGATCTCAATAGATCATAAAACATCATCCATACTTTGGAAGAATTAGGATCGTCATAGAGGTGTGTCATCCCTTTTACTCATGAAATTATTTCTCATAATATTTAAATAAGAATAATTTCACAACCATCTTGGTCAAACCCGTAAGAGGAGATTCTAGGTGTGATGATTCTGGGATGAGTCATCTATAATATATCAATATACATAAGAATATACTTATAGAGAATATGTTATTAGGGTACTCCCAAAAAAACACACTTCTCTTTTTCACTAGGTCAACAAATACATCTGCCTCAAAAATGATATGACCCATGTAGTAAACCTTGCGGATCCAAATGTAGAATTTACAAAGATTTTAATATAGATGGTACTCTCTCATTGTACTCAAAATGATATTAAGATTATTGTAATGCTTGTTTCTAGTGAACGGGTACACTAAGATTCAATCCTTGATTACAACCACATAGAAATAAATATATGGGTGAAAACCCTAATTCATCAAACACATGTAGACTGCTAGTTCATTCATTAGAACAAATGACATGACCTATAACTCATTTAAGAATTTCCTACTCTGAAATGTTGTGTCTATTATGTATGATTTCTTCACTGACACCAGATGGTAGTCCAACCTCAAATCTTTTTTGAGAAAAACTTTGGTCCTTAGAGTTGTTCGAGGGTGTCATTAATTGGAGAATTAGATACTAGTTCTTAACAATATGCTCCTTTAGTTAGAATTATTCCAAACACATTCAAATGGTATCATTTTCTATCATAGAAAAAATTATGGGAGAATTCCATTTTGATGTGATGGGTAAGATAAAACCCTTAGCATGTAGATCATCAAGATGCTTCTTGAGTTCTTTAAGCATTGTATGTTCCACCTAATATAGGGAAATTGACATAGGTGGAAAACTTGTCACAATCTCACTTGTGTCCTCAGTCTTCCTCATTGGAGAAATTCAAGAGGAATCATTAGGGAAGACGCCCTAAATATTTAAAAAACCATAGAGAATTATACTGTCTTTATTTCCTAATCACTAATAAAGAGACTAGATATCTGGGAGGTCATTCCACATAACCCATTATAATCGGGTCCAGATCGACCTACCAGATATCTGATTCACCCTTATGAATATTGGTTATTTCCTCAAGTGATGTGAATGTCACTTGGGAAAGATAGAAATATACTTGGGCATGATAATTCACAGGCTAGTCCACATCGATAATGATGTCTATGTCGGTCACCTTGAGGAAGAACAACTCCATAGGAAACGATATCAAACTTTCTCAATGGGAACTCTTGGAATAGGTGTATTCCCTCTAATATGATCCCTAATGGCATGTAGAGTGACATGAAACGACATCATTACTCAATTGAATGGCCTAGAACTATCCAAAACCATTCTAGATATATATGTGTATGAAGAATATGTACCGAAAAATGAATATTCTAGAGGAGAGTCTATCAGAATAGTACTTATAAATGTAAATGGACCTGGACTTTGCTCTATGGGCATATGTTGCACTGCATAAATATGTCCTAAACTATAGACCTAAGATACTGCTAGACTAGGCTGAGCAGATCCACTCCGATAATGCTAAATATTAGGGGAATGAATACCTCATCCATGGACACT
Source organism: Viscum album (assembly GCA_963277665.1). Classification (NCBI taxonomy): domain Eukaryota; kingdom Viridiplantae; phylum Streptophyta; class Magnoliopsida; order Santalales; family Viscaceae; genus Viscum; species Viscum album. The sequence continues at coordinate 68,050,942 of OY728139.1, forward strand.
ACAACCACATCCTGATTGGTTAGTATAAGAATAACTCACATCCTGACATGGAATCGTGGATCTTGTATGATATGGATATGTCCGCACAAATTCCCTCTCACTGGATGCTGGAGGAAAAGACCAGAAGCAGCGCTGAAGGTGGCCCATCCCATCACAATATTGATATCCGATTAGGTTCTTCACGCACTAAGGTTTATTAAGGCATGGAATCCCACACTGTAGACACATTGTAGTTATGTATCTACATGTTTCATGGCTATAATATCCGCTTATGTACACCAAAAAATGGTGCTTCCTACTGGTAGAACAATAATTGTCCTGCCTCATAAAAGAACTGACATAGCTTACTTTTTCATCCTCACTAATACATCATTAAATAATTATATAATGGTTCACTTTTTCTGTAATTTTTGTTAAATAAAATATTTTCACTTGTGGGAAGACAACATATCCAATCCAATATTCCAAATGCCTTACATTCATCAACTCATCACCGGTTAGAGATTTAGAAAGATGTTGGTGCTCGTTGAAGCGATAATAAAAATCTAGAACAGTCAGATAACCCTACTAAAGATGAATGAAGCCCCTGGAGTGATCCTCCTTTTGATTATGTAGGAATAATTGATCATAACAGGTATACTATATTGTTTTCCAGACCATACCCTAACGGCGCTCAACCTAAGAGATGATCTCCCTCCGGTTCCTAACAGAATCACAGAACATGTTAGTAGTGATTATAACTCTCGACTCCGGTGGCATATCAATATTTTCAATGATTGATACAATGGATTATAACCATGACTTAGTATCCTGAGGACATATATACCATGAGAGGGTGAGATGAAAATGCTACTAAAAGTCTCGTGTCGACTCTGCCATAGTTAGGGAATGATGTGGGGCACTCTAAATAGATTATATGAACAAAACAAATTCATCGGACGGAGCATCGATTCATAGTTGATGATCAAAATGGTGTTCTTTTTGTGTCAATATAAAAGGATTCATGGTTGTCTTAGGGCCCACCACCTCTAGAGCATTCGCATTTCACTCAATTGGTATACAAGACGAGGTCTTCGTGATGGAATATCACTTCAATTTCAAATAGAATTCCTCATATCTAATTTATAATGGCAGTAAAAGTAGTTAAAGAAGGGTATAATATATCTATAGATAGAATACATGCCTATAATCATGACATAACTGATAGTATGCTTTGATATTTTGGTGTAGGTGTGAGGGTTTGGTCACAGAAAGATCATAGTGTACATGGCCTACTACCAACTACAGAGGTTGGGTCAGTGTGATGTTATGAAATTACATATATATGATTACCATTCCATTTTTAAAGGCGGTATTCATTTTGATTAATTTATGTATTTTATTTCCTTTTAAATGGTTGAATGAGGGGGATCTCCATTCTAATTAGTAAAGGCCTATACACCATACAAATTATACGGTTATGTTTACATAAATCTATCCATAACACACCCATACTTAATAAATTGACACATTTCTATATATATACAACTAAAATTGACTACAAGGCATAAAATAAAGCCACCAATTAAAATCACATGTAATGTCAGAAATGTAAGCGAAATATAGATATGGTAAGGAATAATTCATTAAATTTACGTCATAGGGTTCCTATTATGATTCATGAGTTTATATTCCATTGTATCCTCGTGCCAGTGTGAGTAACCTATAAAAAAGTAATATCAAATATAGAAATAGAAAAATAATAAGTGCATCACAAAATGGTGAAATTTTTGGAAACTATAACAGTGCAAGAATACCAACATTTACTAATCCCAATAAATTTGGGTTCCTCTTCTTTGTGGGTTAGATACTACTAAGCATGAGCTCATTACAAAATTCCAATGTCCTAGTCTCCTATATAAACCCAAATAGTAAGATAAAAATTAAAATGATCTAATAATAGTTTTTAGTGTCCTACCCAAGGGTGACACTTACCAATTCCCTAAGACAGTTCCCAAAGGACATCAATCCCACCTACCTAACACTAGAGGATGCCGACTAGAAGTGAAGGTCGATGGTTTTTCTATAAGGATACTATTCTCACATCAATAATATTTTTGAAATATAATAGATATAAGAAAAAATAAATGGTGGATATAGTAATATAGTAAAAATATATCCACCGAAAATGATAAACAGCTAGTTGAAGATGAATAGTACAAATTTGAGAAAAATGATGATCATGTCCATGATCATATAAAAAATTAGGAAGTACATGGGGAACATGGGATACAATTATATACTACATGGTATGAAAATAAAAAATGACTAAATTATTCTATAATAATAAACTAAATCATCATCTCGGTCCTTTACCCCAAACATCAACCTAAAGATTTAAATCAATAATTCATTGGAAATCACATAATTCCATCTATCAATACACATAGTCTAAAATTATGCATGGGTACCGAAGGTGGCCAAGCACAATGTGAGATAAAATCTTTTTAGGCCGTCTACCACGATGTCTATGAAAATAGATTTTCTACAGTAAATAAATTATTGTGTGTCATATATAATATATGGTGGAAATAAATAAATAAATTAATAAACATTTTGGTCCAAGTTCCAAAATAGAAACTTGACCGATACCATCTGATTCAGTCTAATATGGATGTCTAGACTGATGTACCACTACAAAGGTAAATGAATTGGTATTAAAAGTAATGAAACTAATGTAGATTGTCCACAGGATTGTGATTTTCCTAAGAGGTCACATCTCCAAGCCATAAATAAAGCATGGATAAAATATAAATAAAAAATAAAACTTATGTACCAAAACAAATTCCATCAAATACAACGGTGGAGTCCTGATCCTATCCAAAGTGATCTATACAAATCCAAAGGGTCTCCATAGGTGTCTCTAATGTATCTAATACCACCGAGACTATCTAAGGTGACCTATAATTTCATCTGGTGTATCACTATTGTTATAGCGACTCGAATTCCAAACCAAGTATCCCAAATATGGGATCGAGTATCACATGAGGCATGGAATATCCATCTTCTAAATGATTCTATACACGGTTGATCCAATAGGGAACCAAAGTCACTAACGATTATGAAAAATACACCCTCAAATCCAATACATGGAAATATGGAGTATCTCTCATGGTGGTCCACGTAGATCCAATGAACTTATCATGTAGTGGGTGAACATAAGTTCCAAGGCACCTATAATAATACTATTAATATACAATTGCATGTCATTGATAAGGAATTGAAAAATAACATGCTACCAATTTAACACAAACATAACATCCAATTCAATCCATGAAACTACGACATAAAACAAGTAGCACAAAATGTTTCATAGGGTAAAACGAACATGTAATAGCATAAATGTGATATAAATACATTACTCTTAAAACATGAGAATTCAATCAACATTCATAAGAAGTTATATATAAGGAATGTGGAATCTAAGATGAAGCATCAAACATTATCATTGAATTGTAATGTATGATGCATCAAGGTCAATGGTCTTTCTCATTGGAAAACATTTATCTTGATTCAATTAAATAGTTATGGCATTTATCAAAAGTGAACACACACACACATTATGGTTTTAAACTAATGGAATGGGAATTAGGCCAGAATATGGGAACTCTTAATTGGTTGACTGAAAACAAGGTGAACAACCCATGAATAGTTTTTATTTTATGGTAAGGTTTCTTTGGAAATAAGAAAAATGTTTATATAATTTATTTAACACATTTGAATATTCTTGGAATGTGACTATGGACCAACGAATTATCAATTACAAAGTTATTAGATGAATGGGAAATAACCTTACCACCTACCTTGATGTAATACTACTCCACTCTATTATTATCAAGGATGGAATCAACCTAAAACAAGGAAAAATAAATAAATTTTTAAACAACATAATGATATGGAATAATTGGTTTCACCTAAACAGAGAAAAAAGGGTCGAATAAACGCATGTAAAAAGGTAGATGATGATAGATATAAATTAGAGCTTTCTAAAGTATCTAACGACGAGTGATTCATAGTCTGAATGAGGGTGGATTTAAAATCCCCATGAGGATAGAAGAAGAGAGCCCACTTGAGAAGATGGAGGGAAAAACTGTTGGAAAATATGGAAAATAAAAAGGTGTATTAAAAACATTATATATGAGAAATATTTTAAATTCTCCCTCAATAATTGGGGTTAAGGGTTTGGAAACATGGTGGTCCAAATTATGTGCAAACTATATGCCATGTTCTACTTCAATGGGGCCACACACATGGATAGGAAAACCGTTTTTCATAACATGTGAAAACCGTATGAACCCAATCTATCTAAAACCTATATAGCACCCAATGGATATGCTTCTGGGAAAATAAAGTTAGAAAAAAAATGAGTGGACATCGACACCCCAATATATGCAATACATAGTTTAGGGAAACCCTGTAGGTTGCACTACATGGCTTCTACTAACCATGCGACCTAGTTTTACCTCTTTAATTTTTATATTAAATATAAAGAACCCTATATTCCCACCTAAACCTATTAATGTTCATAAATAATTTTTATAAGGGCCTAAAAATGAATTTGAACCAAATATAAATAGTATGTACCTTTGGGAAAAGTCATAACGTTACAATGAAGACCAAAATCACTCATTCCAAATAGGGTCTCTAAGAGGAGATTCAAGTCTTCAATATATGTTTTATCTTCTACTTAGACATTATTATTTGTCTTATTTGGATAAAATTATAAAATATATTTTATCACTATAATAACATGTTTTCAAAATCATTTTTCTTCTATAAAGCTGATATTATTACTATACGACAACAAGATATAAAACATTAAGTTTTTATAATGTGGTTTTCAGTTGGTTTTACAACTTACAATAATTATGTCGTAAATTATACCTCATAAATAATTAAGAATCTACGAAATGGCCTTTTTTGGATGTTTTAGTACCATTAACAATAATATATTTCCTATTTTCTTTGGATAAATCCTCATTACATGATGAATACAATCTTGGAAGATTTATAGAGAGGGATGTTTAATGTATAATTTATAATTAGTTTTTTAAAAAAATAATTCAAATTTAATTTAATTTTTTATATATTATTTAATTGGGTGAACAATATTTTAATATAATCATTGTGATTTTGGATTTAGGGGTATAATTCTTATAGTGGTTTCTGCTTTGGATCTGTGAACCATAGAACATCGGAATCAAAACTATGGGTTCTAGTGTGGAAAAACTAATCTGTTTGAATCCTCTATTTTTTATAGTCATAATAATTCCTTCTATAATTGAAATATTTATTATAGTTATATTATACTTTATGTGGGGGAGAATGATGATCAATATCAATTCTTGGATGTGCTCAACAGAATATATCTATAGATGTTGATAGAATCCCCTAGATAATTCATTGTGTGAAAAATAATTTGTATGTATCCAAAATTATATAATTGGGTTTATATATCTAGGTTAGATAATTAATTATAGAAAATATTCAATTAATTGATAACATAATCCTAAATAAAACCGCATATTGACAATGATGATGATGATGATGATGATGATTGGTATTATTATTATACCCTTGATGTACGCAAAATTTCTAAATATTGAAAAACATTTTCTTATATAAAAAATTATGTATTTATTTAAATGATATTAAAAAAATTTCATCATAACTATACCCCTTACTCAGACCATGAATCATCATAATATTTTATCTAAACTTTAAAAATGACTATTTATTTCAATAAATAAATATCACAATCTTATTTGTTTAATAAATAACTAAATATTATATTTACTAACAATAAAATTTATATTTTTTAATATTCAAATTATATATATTTGACCGAATAACTGGGAATTGAATTCATATAAACAATATAACTTGATTAATTAGTATTCCTTAGAACATGATAATTAAATTGGTATTAAAGTATATATTTAAGATTATCATCACAATAATATTAGATTCTAATCATTATATGAAATCGTTATAACCTTTTGTGAGAAATACTATATGGAATTTTAAAAATTAATTTCATATATAAGAATACACATGATTTGATATGGTATTTATAAATATTCATGTCATTGAATATAAGGGTAATAGAACGTAAAAAAAGAGGTTTATTCATGCGAACAAACTCAAATTGACTACAACATTCACTACATCTTACTACTAATGACCTTCAGCCCACCAAATCTCATCTGAAATTCATGATACTTCCAATATAAGGATTTAGTAAATGTGTTCACTATATTCTCCTACATATAATATATCCTTACTATAACATCACCCCTTTTTATAAAATATCTCAAGAGAATATACATCTAAATTAGGTGATTTTTATTTACATGTGACCTTGGCTGCATCATGGTTCTATTGATGTACTTTTATTATAATTAAATGTGATAGGGTCCTTACTATTAGGTACCACGTCATTCTCAAGGATGAATTTTTTATCTATACTCTTTTTTTAGATACATTAGATGACATAATATACTCATAATATGTTTTATAATAAGCTAATACTATCTATATTCTGCTATTCTAGCTCTCAAATCCTTTATTAATATAGAAAATATATTTGGACATAAATATTGTATTATTTGGATCACTCTAAAAACTATAATTATTTTATCCCACGATGATAGATCTTTATATAATTTATAAACTAGAAACATATCCTTGGTATGTCTCAAATTCATTGGGATATTAATCAAAGTAGTTAGATGATGGTATCTTGGTCCTGGTTGATACATACCATTCTTGATTCATAGGTAATATCAATCTTGGTACATAACATGACATACATGATTGAACCTATCGTAGAATCAAAAATTATTTTACTCATTATTTCATTATCATATATTATCTATTGAAATACAAATCTATAGAGTTGTGAGATATATGTCATTCAAGGAAATCACTTCTTAAATTGTTCTGTGCTTAATTAAATCAATTTATGCTCATTATAAATACCATATTTTTTTCAAGAACCCTCTTAGATATAGCATGAATGATTTTAATCCCTTGGATTGAGAATTCATAACATAAGTCTTTCATTGATAATTAGTTTTTTAACTACATAATAACATAATGAAATACTATTATATTTTTTACAATTAGTTAAATTTCATCAACAAATAATACTAGGAAAACGGCTGCACTCAAAATAACCCATATATATAGGGACCACAATAATTTATTATTAAACATAATTCTCTTATGGATTCACTGAATGATATTTTCAATGATATGTATTATTTTTTTAAATCCATAAATATATTTTTACAAATTTCATACCTTATTTGAATTCTTGATCCTCACAAACCCTTCTGAGTTTTTTTATATATACATCTACAATAAGGTTCTAATTAGTGAAAATTATTTTCACATATATGTTCAAAATCTCATAATCATTGTAAGCTATTTTGGAAAGCTTAATTATGATGGATTTCAGAATACATAATGGTGAAATTACTTTATCATATTCTATGCCTTCATGTTTTTTATACCAACTAGAATCTATTCATTCCATATATGTAGTAAGAATATCTTAAAAGTATAGTTTCTTCTCAAATAACAGATTTCACACAATGTAATATTGATCTATTGTTGGGTCAATGAGTACTCGGACATGGTCTGAATATAACACCATGTGTTTTAATAGACCTTTATTATAAATTAAATTTTAATTAATTTCTTGCAATGATCTATGTCAAAAATGTCTTGCACACAACAACAACTCAGAATTCATTACACTAAATACTAACTTATTATATGTTACACGCAACACTGAATTGGCGTACGTTACATGCAGAACTAATGTTTCTATGGAAAACCATTTAATTATTGAAATTATTTAAATGAGATAATTATTAACTAGACGTTAAACATAGTTATACAAATAGTAATTAATAATTTTAAATTAATTTTTTATAATTTTCTATATAAATAAAGGAGATAGATAACATGATATGTAATTTTTGATAAAGTATTTACATGTTTTATGATACTGTGAACTAATTTTCATGTCCATTTATTAAAAATGATCAAATTAATTTTACAAAAAAATATTATATTTAATTTTATAAAATAAACATATTTTTTAATTTTATAATTTCAAAATTATATTAGGAAAAATATTTGGGATTTTTCTGAGAATCTTCATTTTTTTATTGATAATGAAAAATACAAAATTTTAATTCTGAATTTGATTTTTCAGATAGTTTATTTATATATATAAATTTTATTTTAAATTAAATTAAAAGATTAGTTACATCATATTTTTACTAGTTAATATAATTCAGTTCATTGGAATCAATTTTACTATAAAACTGTATATAAAAACTAGTAAACGTTTGATCACTTTTACTTTAAAACCCCAGAGTCTTGTCCCGTCAGCACTATTAAATTTCAATTAAATTATTCCCCTTTTGTGATTGTAATTTGGAAAAATGGATTCCATATTTAGAATCAGAATAATTAATAATATCTAATACATTAATGTTATTTTTTACTCAATATATAGGGAAATTAATTAAAATTAATTACAATTATTATGTTAAAATTTATCATAATAAGGGACTAAATATTATTCATAAGGGCACCATAGACCTAGAAACTTATCCAAGAGACATTTTATGGACATATATCTAATATATATTCAATTTTATCTAATTTGGTCCATCATTGGATCCACTTGACATGGAAAGAACATAGGTGGAATCTTATTCCAAAAATTTACAAGAGTATCACTCCTCCTCTAAAATAAAAAATGTCATATCCTCCCACTTCTTTACACATCTAAAAACCACTATGTCTACACAATATATTCCCAATATACTTCCCAAAGTACATACCTTACTCTTAGAATCCTTAACTTTTTAATAAATCAATCCACGACATACTTTTGGAATAAACCAATATGTGTTACCTTATTAACAGATAACGACTCCTCTCAAACACTTTTCATCTATTTTATTTATCTACCCACTCCAAATATATGTTATATCTGATATAATCATTATAATGGGATAAATTTATATATTTCTAGATATAAACATATGGTATTTACATTATTTTTTAAATATGACAATAGAAATAGAAAAAAAGTTCATTCATGTGTAAGGCTTACTGCCTCCATGAACATTGTATTCCATTTCATACTTCTATATTCTATAGATTATTATAATCAAAATTAAATGAATATAAAATATATTTATATCATGGGATACATTATGTAAAACATGATATAAGTATAATTTTCAAATATATAACAAATAAAGACACATGCGAAGAAAAAAACAGATATTACCCTAAGTGAAACCTTAATATATAATTATTTACAAGTGGGTAATATAAAGACATAATAAAAAATATAAGATATTATATATAAAATTATGGTATTTGATATATTTATAATAAAATTATATTTATTATATATGAGTTTTTAATGAGTATTACAAGAGTAAATACATTAGATTAGGGGATTTCTTATCACTTTTTATTTCCATGAGATATATGCTTTATTCACCACCCATTCCATTAGCATGATTTGTATTCCTCACATGGATGCATTAAATGATTCATACAATTTAAATTATGGGTATTTACATATCCATTATATGATCGTTATTTCATGGGGTTAATTTTTCAATAGCTACCAAAGGGGTAATATATTTTTGTTACAATTTTAATTTTTTGAGACACATGTTTTATTATGAACCTATATTAATTTTCTAGGTGTGTATACTTCCATTTTACTTATTATATCATTAATATATTTCTTTTAATGATATTAGAGATTCATGGGATTTTTTTTCTCATATGAATAGTATGATACAAAATTACCAATTTGTAAGTGTTTATTAAAAAAATCTCACTATATATCGATATTCTTTATTATTATGATTCCTTTATTTAGATATCATAATACATATGTCAAGAACCCTCATGATTTTTCTTCTACACTATTAATTCATGGTATCTCTAGGTATTAGTACCATTTTCCCACTCTTTGGAAATTATGATAATTAAGACAAAAAGTTAATTAAAATATCACCATATTTCACTCTTTGATCATACATATTTTTTATTAAAAAAACAATTCCTTAAAAAATGATTTAAAAAATGTTTTCGAATGATCCCTTAATATAATTTTCAAGGGTAAATTATTTTTAAAAAAATAGTTTTATTCAATGCTTCCTTCATATTTTTTCATAGCTATTTTCAATGATAAGGTTTTTTTAAAATGTTTTATGTCTTAAAAAGTGATTTTCAATAAAGAATGTATATTTTCCTCAAGAAATATTTTTTAAAGATATTTCAAAATTATTTCCCCTCTAATATGACACTCTATGGTGTTACTCACCTCTTTATTTGTAAATTATTCAGTTGTCTATTCATATTCTTTCTCTGAATGGATTATGCAATAATGGCATGATATCTATGAAACTAGTTTCCCTTTCATGGGTTATATTCATTCGAACCCTACTTACTTTCAAGGATTATGATTTTGATTAAATGACTAGGAAACCGACATCCGTTTCCAAATGTTATTATATGATTACATTTGTATGATACCCATTTCATTTAATGGGTTATGATATTGTTTTTAATGATCATAGGTCAGATGATTTTTTGTTTTCACTATGATATGTGTGTGCTGTATATCTCCCTCTAATGAAATGGGTATTGATTTAGATATCATGAGATACTCTAAAATTGTCTTGGGAGTTAACCTTTACTACTTAGATGGTAAGTGAATTGAACCATGACTACTAATATGGTATGAGGAGTGAACTCATACTGCTATGATGGGAATGGGAGTGAACCATGACTAATAATATGATATGGGGAGTAAACCCATACAACTAGGATGGCGTTAGAAGTGATTCCTTGAATATTATGGAAACCATATTGTATGCTTATGTGTATTGTACAAATCAATGTCTTATTACTATGTTATTATTTCATGGAATATTTTTTTTATGATTCATGTCTTATGAACTTATAATATTAATTCATTGATTCATGTTTATGATTTTTGATATGTAGTGTATGATCATCTATGTTCATGATCATGTCCTCACACCCTTATTCTCATGATTATGGTAATATATCTCCCCTTTTAACCATTATTTATCATCTGAGATCTATTATTTTTTATTTTTCCTTTCCCCCAAACATATAAAGACATGTATTAAGTTTGATGTTTTTAAGAAGGTTTCTTGTTAAGATGAACCTACAAATAGATAAGGTAGCTCACTTATGTACTGGAATTTATGATCACATATTTCCAAAAAAAACTACACTAAGACCATCTTTGGGAATTTTTTTATAATTTTCTAATTATTCCATACAATCTATGTAATGTTAATGTTATAATAATAATGTTCATTATTGTTGGTATCAGAGATGAGGTTCACCTAACCTTTAAGAATCTAGGATGAGAAAAAATTAGTGAGAAACCTATATAAATTTCAAGGCATAAGTCAATGTATAAGCATAATTATAGGTTAATGTCCTATAATTTCGGTAAATGATAGAGTGAGTGGTTTCCTAGGAATAAATCCCTCTATGGATCATAAAAGTACATGTGGAACTACTATACATGTATCTATGGGTAACAACTTTGAAAAGATATTCTAGGCCTAACTTAGGGTAGTCTGGTACATGGTAATGGGCCTTGAAACACACTCGGTTTGACACTCTCTAGGTATATGCCTTGGAGATTCAAAAACAATTCATGAACCATCATGAAGAATTTAAATAGAATCATACTTTGAATAATGTAGGATAATCCTAAGGAGTCATAGAATATGGTAGGATTAAAAATTTAGACATCCTATATGTGACGTTTCATAATTATGTACATCCGAAATATGATAATTGTTTCTTAATCTATGATTTTTTTTATTCAATCATTGGAACCCTGATGATCCACATTAATGGTGATTAAAATTGATAATTCAAGGATTATAATTATGAGAAATCTAATGCTATTGGATATGTAGTGAAAAAATCATTTCTATGCTCACATAGCTTTCTCAATGATTGAATCATAGAAGTCTTCCAAATAATAAAAATAGGGAACAACAATCTTTTGTGTCTTTAATGAAGAAACTTCCACATTCTTTTATAGGGACTAATTATCCTTTTATTGCTGAAAAATGCATCAATACTACTAAAATGATATTCTCCATTCATCAGTGTTTAGAGTAGAAGAAAATAATTCCACAAGTGTACCGTTTAGAATTGTATGAAAACCAGTAGTGGACTCTAATCAAGAATAGAAGGTAGTAGGATGAGATTGAATCCATTGATTGGAAAAAGTTCAAGAAATTGTATTTCAATATGTATTTTACTCCTATTCTTCATACTAATATGGATAAATAGTTCCTTTATTAGAGAAGTAGTGATAATGAATCTGTTGGTACCTATGAGGCTAATTTCACTAGACATGATATGTACACATCAAGAATTATTAAAGTACCCAAATGTAATGTTGATAGGTTCTTTAATGGATTAAATATACGTATCAGGAGGGAGATTTCCATAATTGACTATAGTAGTTAGGAAGAGCTTGTGATTTGTGAAATCAAGATTAAAATGGAGGTTTGTTTCACATATCAATCAAAAGTTTTTTATAAGAATAGGAAGAAGTATTTAATAAAAAATATAAAAACCATATAGGGGAGAATATGATCTTTCCTTTAGATTCTATGTGTGGTAAGAAGAATGGGGGAAATTTTCTTAATGGGTATAGTAAAATGTTTAAGTGTATAAGTGAAGGACATTAGGCATTTTGTTGCAAAATTAATTGTAAAAAATAAAAAATTATGTGAATAGAGAAAAACAATCACAGAATGCACCTCCCACAATTCAGTTCTATATGAGTAAGGATATTGATCATTATGATAACCACTTACCAAAAACAAGGGATGGTGATAATTATTAGCATCAACAACCTCCTATATAAAGGGACAAGGGAAGATCTCATGAAATCGCTATTTATGATGAGGGTTTTGATAATTATGTGATGCAAGGTACACTTTCCATCCACTTTTGAACTTCTAATGTCATATTTGATTTCACATTTACCCACTCTTTCATCTCAAAATAATTCATTAGGGGTGTTAAGACTCCATGGAAATACATAGTTGTGGAATTATCATTGAAAACTCTTAATGGAATTAATATTTCATCCCATGACAATGATTCCACTATGGATGGTGTTTGTGGGAAGGTGCTTCCTGAAAATACTTTCATTCATTCTTTCCATAAATATAATGACATCTTGTGAATGGATTTGATTTATATTCATAAATCCCACATCCATTTTCATGGAAGGGTCATGAAATTTGCTGTTTCAAAAACTCTTATGATCATCCATCCATGTGATGATATATTTGAACATCTTTTAGAGATTGAATTCAGTTTATGGGTCTTAATTACCATTTAGAATGTTGTTTATATGAATTTTTTAGGGAGAGATAGATATCGATGATATGGCTATTGTTTCGGATTTTCTCATGTATTTATAAAAGATTTTCCTAGACATCCACCAAAATATGTAGTTGAGTTCTCTGTATAACTCATACATGGTTCCAAACTAATTTTAACAACTTCTTCTAGAATGGCCATAGTTAAGTTTATTGAATTAAAGAAAAAACACCATCATGTACTTGATAAGGGATTCATTAATCCAAGTGTTTCACATTATGGTGAACCAGTTCATCTTGTGTAAAATAAATATAAAACCATGTGAATCTACATTGATTATCAGGACTTGAACAAGGTCACCACCAAGAACATGTATCATATTCTCTGTATTGATGGATTTTTTGATCAAATTCATGATGATCAATACTTTTCAAAGATTGTCCCTCATTTTGGATATCATCAATTGAGGTTCAACAAGGAAGATATACCAAGGATTTCAATTTGTATAAGGTATGGACACAATGAGTATATAGTTATTCCTTTTTTTAAACTAATTTTTCTCCTATCATCATGGATTATATAAATAGATTATTTATCGATTTCCTTGACCAGTTTTTCGTAGTCTTTATTGATGATATTCTTATCTATTAAAAAAGAAAGGAAGAGAACAAAGATCACTTGATAATAGTACTAATGACTGTAATGAAGGAGAAACTATTTTCACAATTTAATTAGTAATAATTTTGGATACAAAAGGTTACATTTTTTGGGTAAAATAAACTCAAAAAATGGTATAACAGTAGATCCATCGAAGGAAGATGATACTGAATGTTGTTCTAGATGAGCCATGGCGACTTCGATATATAGGATTCCTTGTCTAGCTAGATATTATTGATGTTTTGTGGAGAATTTATCAATAATATCTAATCATATAACCAAATTAACTCGAAAGGGTGTCATGTTCTTATGGACAGATGAATGTGAAGAAAATTTAAAGGAATGGGAGAGAAGATAATGTAGTGAAACTATGCTTAAATTAACATGTTGTTGATAAGGGTTTGTAATCTATAGCGATGTATCCATGAAGGGTTCAAGATTTTTTATTATGAATAATAACTTTTTTATCACTTATGTGTCATGGAAGTTGAAGAATCAGGAGAAAAAATAACCAACACATGATTTGGAGTTAGCAGCAATAATTTTTGAACTAATGATATGGATATATTATCATTATGGAGTATAGTATGATGTATATACTCATAATAAAAGTGAAAAATATACATTCACTCATAAGTATTTGAATATGCACTAGAGAAGATGGTCATAGTTGATAAAATATTATGATTAATCAATACATTACAACCCTAGGAAAGTGAACAAGTTGGTCGATGCATTTAGTTGGAAATATCATGCTAGATTTTCAATGATGAGGCTCTCAAAAGATCCAATATTTATATATTTTCAATAGATGGATCTAGAAATCATGAATGAATGGAAAAAATTCAAATTTTTCTCAAAGGAATGTTTAACACTATATCCCTGTCAATATTAAGTTGGCACAGAAGGAAGATGTAGAGCTCCAAAAATAAATCTAAAAATGTCCCTGAGTTTAACCTTGATCATGATTGAATGAAAAAGTACCAAAATAGTGTATGTGTTCCTTTCATACCAGATATAAAGAAGGATCTATTAGATAAATATCATAGTTCATAATTATCTATTAATCTGAAAAGTATGAAGATGTATATAGAATTTAAATAATACTTATGGATGGATTTAATATATAATGGTATCATAGAGTTTATATAATATTGATTGGTAGGCCAATAAGATAAGGATGAAAGAAAAATGTAAAAGGTGTTGTTGAATCCATTACCCATTCCAGAATTGAAATGGTAGAACATCAATATGGATTTTTTCATTAGACTACCCAAAACCACTGAAGGGATTAATATTATATGTGTGGTATCCTACCACCTTACTATGTCATCACACTTCATCGCTATTAGAGAATAATTTTATATGGATCAGCATGCCATGATATACATTAAAGAAGTGGTAAAGATACATTGAGAACCACATTCCATTGTATTAGATCAAGATATGAGGTTCACCTCAATGTTTTTTTAAGCCTTCAACAATCACTAGATACAAAATTGAGTATCATCAATATTTATTATCTTCAAATTGATTCCTAATATGAAATAACAATTCATAAACTATAGGATATGTTGAGATTATGTTATCTATATTTTTAAGGTGGTTGGGATCAACACCTTCCTCTAGTATTTGCTTCCCAAAATTTTATCTTTGTCTCATGAATTCAGAGGGTACTTTATGAATCTCTATAGGGGAAGAAATGTAGATCTCTAACATACTGGTACAAGGGTCAGTAAAGAATTCTATTGGGACCTAAGATCATTAAAGAAATGGTCAAGAAGGTTGGAACCATTCAGAGGCATGTCAGCGAAGCTCATTGTCAGTAGAAATGTTATACTAATTTCTAATTCCATGTTATTTAATTATAATTTGGTGAAAATATGTTTATACAAATATAACATTGGATGAAATTTATGAGGTATGGAAAGAGAGGGAATCCAAGTCATAGGTATATCAGTCCCTTTGAGATAGTTGATCATATTAGTATAGTATAATATCCCTTTGAAATTCCTCCAAATCTCTTCCAATTCCATGATATGTTCCATGAACCACTATTGAGGAAGTACAAAGATGATCCTTCGCATATACTGAACTCATAGTTCATACCGTTGGAGCCAGTTCTTTCTTACAAAAAAACTGTTGAAATCCTTGATTAATGGGAGAAAGGTATTTGAAATAAGATCACTCACATAGTCCAAGTGTTATGGTGATATCACTAGTTAGAGGAAGCTATGTAGGAACATGAAGATATGATAGAGTTGAGTTATACTCATTTTTTTTTACCCATGCGATGAATTTCGAGTGTTGAATTTATTTTAACAGGGTTTAACAATACACCCTATGTTTTTATGGTCAATTTTTTGAATAAATTAAATTTTCATTTTATGTCTTGTAAAACACTAATTCACAAATTAATTTAAAATGTCATGGAATTGGTATAATTTATTCAAAAAATAAACTTGGAGTATTTTACATGCAACACTGACTTGGCGTACAATACATACAACACCAATGATTCTACAAAACATCATTTTATTATGATAATTAATTAAATTAGAAAAATATTATCTAGAAATTAAAAAAAGTTATTTGGATAGTAATAACTAATTTTTAAATACTATTTGTAATTTTTTATATAAATAAAACTGATTTATAATTAATGACAAATCTTTTTGTAATTTTTTCATATGCATAAAAATACTATGAACTTCTTGTCATGTCCTTCTGTGAAAAATAATCAAATTAATTTTCGAGAAATTTAGAAATTAAATCTGATAAAATAAAAATCATTTTTATTTATAATTCCTAAATTATCCTAGGGTTATTTTTTTTCCTTTCATGGAGAAACATTATTTTTAGATGAATAGTGAAAAATACCGAATTTTAATTTAAAAATACTTTATCATCTAATTTAATATGTGGTTAAAATAAATTTTACATTTAATAAAATTCTTAATTATATAATATTTTTATCAATTAAATCATTTTAGGTTATTTGAAATAATTTTACATTGAAATTGGATATAAAAACATAGATATTTTTGGATCATTTTTACTTTAAAAATATGCAGTGTTGTCCCATCAATAGGATTAAAGCTAAATTAATTTCTACCACTTTTGTGATTAAAATTTAGAAAATGGATTCCATATTTTTCATATTCATAATATTAATGTCTAATATGTTATAATTAGTTTTTTTATCAAAACTATTATTGAAAGTAAATAAAATTAATAACATCGATTAAGGTGAGATTAAGTGTAATAAAGTACAAAACATTAATCATAAGGTCCTAAAATACCTATAAACATTTCCAAAACACTTTTTAAAGACATATATAACACATACTATCCCTTTTACATAATTTGGTGCATTATTGGATCAACGTGACAATGTAAATATGTGTTTCGAAATCATTTTCCCAAAATTTACATGTCGGTCAAACCTCCTCTACTATTAAAAGGCCTCCTACCCTCCCAATTATCCCTAACACTATAAAAAATAATTATATTCCAATATCATCCAAATAAAATTCCAAAAATCCCTCCCTTACTCATGTAATCCTCAACATGGCATAAAGGACATCCAAGGAAGCCTTTTGGCACAAACCAAAAGCAGTTAACAGATTAAGAGGTAACAAATTCAATCAAGTTCAATTCATTTATTTTGTGTCTCCACCCCTGAACTATATTTATTCTAAAATAGTATAAAAACACCAATATATTAAATATAAATGGATTAATTTTATTTTTACGTTTCTACCTACACTTACACACACCTACGTCCAACGAGAAACAAATATGTTTTTTATGTGTACATCAAACTACTGCATCACAATATGATGATTTTTCATCTCTCCTTACCTCCTATAATGGTGAAAATTATGATATAAAATATGATTATATATAATATATAATATATTTTTATTTGTTTTAAATAATTTTAAATCATTTAAAAAAAATATCATTATACTTTTTATTTGGTATAAATATTAAAATATCATTTGAGGAAGTATGGACTACGGCCCCCTCAAAGCTATGTAATTCATTCACACAAAACATGGAATGAGTTATGGATGTGTTAAGAGAAACGATATGATATATATGATAAAATAATTATACAGTAATAAGGATATATTTTTATAAATATATTTCATTTACCTTATTTTTTAATACAATATTAAAAAAGGAAACAACGTTTATGCGTATTTACGACTTACCACCACCCTCAACGATGTATTTTATTACATACATATATATTTTCCATATAATTATAAAACCCATATAAATAATTTTAATTATATTTATATCATGGTTTCTATTACTTAAATTAATATATAAGTATAAGGCCTAAAGGTAAAACAAATTAATACACATGCGAAAAACAATGTGGATACTACCTGAAGTGAAACCTTCACATATAATTGTTAACAAGAGGGTAATTTAATATCAAAATAATACCATATAATATATTATATAAAATAATATTTTTCTTTGATAGATTTATAGTAAACATAAATTTATTATACATGAGGGTTGAATGAGTATGATGAGACTCAAGACACTGGCTAAGGAGGTTTCATATCACATTTTATTTTAGTGGGATATATTATTTATTAACCACACATTCATTTTTTTGGTGCGTATAAATTCCTTGGAGGTATTAAATTATTATTATCATTAGTGTATTGAATATTTACATATCCATTATATGAGATTTTTTTTATGGGGTAAATGTTTCAAAAGCTATCAAATCGGCAAGACACTTTTTTCTCAATTTGCCTTCTTTCAAACACAATTACTATTATGAACCTATATTCTTTTTTGTGGTGTGTATACTTCAATGTTACATGTTATATTATTAATACCCTCTAAGGTTGGTAAGTCAATTGTGATGAAACAAGAGGGGGCTGAATTGTGTCCCTTTAAAAATTTCACAATTCCGTTGATTCACATCCACAATAGATATAGCTGGGATGTTTTTGAATGAGAGTATATACAGTGGATATGATTAGAGAAAATGCACTAAAATTTATAGTGGTTCCGGGAACAAAGATCCTCTAGTCCACTCCCCTATCCACCATCCTTGTGGGATTGGTGAATTTCAGTAGTAAGTTACTCATATCATAAGACTGATCCACAACTAAGTGCATGAAGTTGTCGCCATTACGTACAAAGGAATATAAAAAAGAGCCTTCTGGTTCTTTTAGAGGTAACTGATAAAATTAGATCTTATATCAATAAGCTAATAAAATATCATGACTAAATATGTTTAGCCAAAACTCAAGATAGATAAGATTTAGTTTATTAAGAATCAAATATAGATCACGGTTTAAAAAACATCCAACTGACAGAAAATAGCTCTTTGTCTTCAAAATAATAAAAATTTTGGAATATATTTGAAGAGATTTGGTATAACAAGAGATATTCAATTTTAATAAAATAAAAAAACATAGCATCATGTTTCTAGAATTGAAGATGTATATCTTCAAAATATAGTCCTTGTTTCTAAGATTCTGGATCGTTGTAGCACTGAAAAAAATTCATAGGAAAAATTCAACGTATAATAATTGCACAGATATCTAAGATGTATTAATAGGTCTATGTTTTTTCCAATGAATATTAGAGGGATATATAATTATAAATTTCTCGCATGGTTTCAGATCCGTAATAGATTCTTGATAAATCAAGAGAATTCAAAGTCAAAAAATACAGCTCAGAGTAGTAATTACATCCCTTAAGAATATGAAAGAAAATCTATGCATTAAATAGTTATTTAAATCATTTAATAAGAACATTGAATCCGTTGAAATCAAGAATTAAATTGCCATTATATTCCACAATGAATATTGAAAAAAAGCACCGATAATGATGTAAACTGAAATTTTTGGCATTGAAAAGTCAAACGTAAGGTTCCTTCACAAAACAACAAAATAAAAAACATAGGGTTCAACCTCATAATGTAGGGTTGATGATGTATTAGTTGATCTACATCATTATTGATCTTTGAACATAACATTGATTATCCATTTTTCACTTTTCCCAAA
Organism: Viscum album; assembly: GCA_963277665.1. Taxonomy (NCBI): domain Eukaryota; kingdom Viridiplantae; phylum Streptophyta; class Magnoliopsida; order Santalales; family Viscaceae; genus Viscum; species Viscum album. The sequence continues at coordinate 68,071,134 of OY728139.1, forward strand.
TATATGGTTGGCAACATAAGGTTTTTTACAAAAGTAAGGTGGATGATTCATATGTTGGTAAAGTTCCATACCAACGTAGGGTTTCTAACCATACATTCTATTTCTGAAAAATGTAAGGTTATTATCCAAATTAATTGTTCCATAACAACAAATTCCTTCAAATGTAAGTTTGATTAACCATACATGACAATCCTTCAACCTAAACGTAAGGTTTGTTCCATAGGTTTCTTTCTTCGACGTATTAAATGAATAGTATTTCTAGTAAACAAAAACCAATGAACAGTGTTTCCAAAATAAGCTTAAGAGCATTCCAAACACATTAATGAATTTTTATCAAAAATAAATAGTTGAATATAATTACATGATAGGAATTATAATTTATATAAATTACCTGAAATATATTCAAAATAAAATCACAAGTAAAATAATCTATAGTATTGGTTCGCATCAAAATCAATAATATTTATATAGTGTTGTTGAGACATGACATTACCAAAAATATTCCCTTTTTGATGATCAAAAAACCCATAAATTAAAACTATAATCATAGATTTTTTTTTTAGAATTTTGTAAGCATTAAAAGAACATAATTTTGATTTTATAGAATTATTTTGATAAGGATGAAATATTTCAATTTCTCCCCCAAAGATAAATATAAAAAAATGTGTATGATTATCTAAATTTCTCAAATAAAAGAAATTAAGTGTCTTCTAATTTTATCTCCCATTTTGTGATTTCAAAATGGATGTATAGAAAAATATTTAAACACATTTTTTATTGAACAGAATGAAAGGTGAATGTTATAAGTAACTGTAATGAATTAACGAAATTGGATAATTGGCTATCAGATGAAAAATAAAAAATTAGATAAAATGATGAAATGTAAAACATAAACATCAAAAAAGTTCATTGATAAAAAAATAAATTAATATAATAATGTTTGTAACTAAGAAATGAAAACATTATTGTCATGGTTCATAGTAGGAAAAAAGGCTAAGGATTGGATGGCTGTTAATTTTGAATAGCTTTAAAAATTGATTTTAGCTCAACCATCTACAATCATATCTTCTTCATCATACCTTCTCCTAGATGAATAATCAACATCATGGAGTCATTATTGACACGATGATTTTTCACTATGTTAACCTTCCGAAACTCAGGAAGACTTTCCTCTTGCTTCATGAATAGATCCAACATATTTGCAAACTGACTCAACATAAATCTAATTCTAGTATCTCTATGAGTTACTTGATCATCAAGAAAGTTCCAATTTTCCAATAAAACAAACAGTGGGTCACTATTACATTGGTGGTCTTGAATATGGGCATTAATTTCTTCCATAACATATGTAATTGCCTGAAATATCCTAATTAAATCTAGAATTTTAGTAGAGGTAATAGTAGATGTACTGACCTAATTCACTGAACCTTTTACTGATTCAAACTAATTGCCCAAATATCACATCAAATCTATAAAATCTGTCTTTGAAACAACTTCATATCTGATCTTTCAAATATCATTTATCATGTCTCTCGTGACGGCATCAAAATCACATCTAGAAATAGTATTCTCATTATGTTCCTGAATCCTTTTCTTTGCAATTTCGTGGTCCTATTATAGACTGGAATTATCTTCCTAATCCTGGTTGAATTTAATCACAATTTCTTCAACTTGACCATAATATTAATTATATTTCCCATCATCTACATACATATCCAGATTTTTACTATTAGTAGGAAAAGGGTATTCTGTTGTTTTCATTACTGATTCTTCACAATAAAAATATTGATTATTTAAACTTTAGTCTGAGCAACAGAAATATGATTTGATTATCCAAAAGTATAATCTATAATCAAGGGTTTAATTTCTGTAATGGATTCCTATAAAGTCTTCCCTTCTTGAATAGATCATTGTCCAATATCTTTTTCTCTTATAATCATTGATTGAATATTTTCAGTTTGAGTATTCATTTCATTAAATGTTTTTATCATAATTCTCTTTTGTGCATGTTCACTCACCAGAGGTACAATTTCAAGATCTCTAGCATGAGTCTCCACTATAATTTCCTCTTCAATAAAAATTTCTTCCAAATGAACCAAGAATGATGCTTCTCTTTCTTCAAATCTCTTAGTTTTCATCATTTCTAAACATCTTAAAATCATTGGTTTTTGACTTATAGGTTTTGGAATGATGAAGTGTTTTTGACAGATGGAACTTGTCCTCATTTCTCTTATCGTATAGTAATTATGGAAAAAATTTAAAAATTATTTGGTGTAAATCAATTCAATATAAAATATATTAACTGAAATTAGAAAACAAAATTAGATTTACAGAAATAATTTTGGCATAAAATAAAATAAATGTAAATAAAAAAAAATTAAAAATTAAATAAACCTAACCCCCCCCCCTAATAAAATAAAAACATGCAGTGGAAAGTGGTTTAGTAAAAATATCTGATATTTTATATTTATTGTTGATAAATTCTAAAGATATATCTTTTTTGAGAACATGATATCTTAGAAAACGATTTCTAATATCAATATTTGTAGTTTTAGAATGAATTATTGGATTTATTGAAATGTTTATAGCACTTTCATTATCAAATAAAATATGTGTATTATTAAAATTATGTCCAAAGTCCATTAGATTTTTTCTCATCCACATCACTTTTTCACAAAAACTACCTACAAATACATACACTACTTCGGTTGTTGATAGTGCAGTTGAGTGTAGCTTCTTATAGGACCATGACACTAAATATTTTTTTAAAAAAGTGATAGGCTCCTTATGTGTGTTTTCTATCTTATATACATCCTTAAAAATCATAATATGAATATTATAACAGATTAAACTAGGATGTTTTTGGATAAAAAATATATTGAACAATTGTTCAATTCAAATATCTAAAAATTATTTTTACAGCAAAAAGATAGTATTCTTTTGGATGTCATTGGAATATAGCAAAAAGACATACTAAAAACATAATATCAGGTCTTCTATTAATAAGATATAGTAAACTTCTAATCATACCTTTATATAACTTGTTATCTACTGGTTTTCTAGCATTATCAAAATCAAATTTAATATTAGTACACATGGGAGTTAAATGTCTCTTGTTGTTTTCTAGACCTGATGTTTTAATAAATAAGTAATTTATTTACATTGACTTAATACAATTCCATAATCATTTTGATAAATTTGATGTCCAAAAAAGAAATTTAATTTTCCCATCATGCCCATCAAAAATTCATTTTGCATATGTTCCAACAAATCATTACCAATTATTTTATTTGTTAATCCAAAAATAACATCATCAACATAGATTTGAACTAATAATAAATTATATAAAACTATTTTCTTAGAAAGGGTTGGGTTTTCCAATCTAATAGAAAAATCATTTTTCAAAATAAATGAACTTAATATTTCGATCCAAGCTCTAGGGGCTTGTTTAAGGCTATATAAATCTTTATTATGTTTAAAAACTAAATCTAGTTTTTTAGAATTTTCAAAACCTGGAGGTTTCTCAACATAAAAGTTATCCAATAAATATCCATTTAAAATGGTAGATTTTAAATCCATCTGATATAATTCAAAATAAATATAATATGTATAGGCCATAAGAATCCTAATTGCTTCTAGACTAGTAATGAGAATAAAGGTTTCATCATAATCTATACCATCATTTTGATTATTCCCTTGACCACTAGTATATATTTTTTTCTAGTTATAATACATTTATCAGCTTGTTTTTTCCTAAAGATCCATTTATTTTCTATAACTATATAATTCGATGGTCTTTCTCGTAATTTTGATACTTTGATATTTTAAAAGTATTTTAGCTCTTCTTATGTTGCTAACATCCTACTTTCATATTCTAAAAAATCTTCAAAAGATTTAGGCTCTAGCTGAGAAAGACAAGTAGAAATTTCTAGAAGGTTTCATACACTACTTCTTGTTATTATTCCTATGTCTAGATATCCTATAACAGTCTCTAAAAGGTAATTCTTTATAATTTCAAATTTTCAAGGCAAAGCACTTTTAGGTTCATCAGTATCATGTTCTTCTAAACTAGACTGAATTTGTTTATATTTTCAAAATAATTTTTCAATTTATCATGTCTCATGTTGTTAGAATAATCTTCAGCTTCATCTATTTGATCATTTTCATTATTAAAATGAATAGTTTCATCAATATTCACATGAACCGATTCTTCAACAATCCATGATTTTTATTAAATACTCTTTACACATCAGTAGATGAAAAATATCATAAGAATATTTCATCATCAGCTTATGGATAAAAGCTTCCCAGATTATCCTTAGTGTTCTTAATATACACCTTGCATCCAAAAAAATTTAAAGAACATTAACCTAGGCATTCTATTATTAAAAATTTTGAAAGGCTTGTTTTTTAAAATAGGTTGAATTAAAATAGTATTTATTATATAGCATGTTGTTTTTACATCTTATTCCCCAAAAATATGTTCAAATTTTTTGTTAATTTAGAAATGGCTTTTCCATTTCCAGAATATTTTTATTTCATCTTTCAGCAATTCCATATTGTTAAGTTGTTCTTGGTTCAGAGAAGGTTTGTTTAATACTAATATTTGAGAAAAAACAATTAAATTATCGATTATAAAATTTTCCTCTTTAATTCATTATTAATGAAATTATCTTAAAATATTTTTCATTTTTAAAACATTATCAAAAACATTCAAAAACAGAAAAAGTATAATTTTTGAATTTTATAAAATATACCCATGTAAATCTAGAGTAATCATAAACTAAATTATATATATATATATAATTTAGCAGGAAAACTTTCAATTCATAATGGTCCAAAAAAATATATATGAATAAGTTCTAGGGGATTTGAAGTAGGAATTTTTTAATCTGATTTGAAGGAAGATTTATGTTGCTTTTAAATCTGACATGCATCCGAATATCTATCACCCTCAAATTTGAGACTATGTAAATCTAAAAATAATTTTTTTAATGGTTCGGCTGAAGCATAATTTATTATTAAATCAAAGAAAAGACTTATTTAACTAGGTAGAGGGAGACCCATTACATAGCCCGAAGGCCTAGTGGTCATTTATCCCCTTACATGGCCCGTAGGACCATTGTTTCCCAAGGCCTATTATGTGAATAGTACTGCTACAGTGCCTGTGCTGTGGTAGTACTGCACAGTACCCACCTCTCCTACAGCACCATTCTGCCACTATAGTTCCATGTCGCTGCTACAGTGCCCATCGGTGCTTCATTGTTTCCACTTCTACAGTACTCTATAGCATTTTTATATTACCCGGTTCCCAATAGGTTTTGAACCCCCATTTTGCATGTAGAATTAAGAGGTTCTTACCACTAAGACAAACCCCAACTACAAATATGAAACTAATTTCTTCTAAGATAACTTATGTAATGAAAAATATTACAATGAACAAGTCTTCTATTTCAAATCCTTGAATAAATTACATTATAAGTTAAACAGTTCACTTTATGCTTACACAAAGAATTTCAATCAAAAGTGTAGACATTATCAGCCTTGGGTGCTATAAATTTAAGAAAATCATCATTAAAAATAGAACATGAATTTTTTGGAAAATCAACACAGTATCCAACATCATAGAGTTGATATATACTTATAAGGTTGTACTTCAATCCATTTACATATAGTACTTTATTAATTGGGATCCTATCTATATCTCTAACTATTCCAAGTCCAATAATTTTTCCCTTGGTATTGTCACCGATGGTTACTAGGCCTCCGTCTATTTTAGTGAGATTACAGAAATTTGAAGAATTCCCACACAAATGTCTTGAAAAACAATTTTCCATATACCATATATCTTTTATTATTTTGTGTCATATTACCAACAAGGAAAAAATCAAACAAATATGTCTTTTTGTACCCATATCTGTTTGGGTCCAGAAGCGTTAGCTATCAAAGACATAAGAATCCCAACAAATTTATTTTGGTCAACACTGTTAAAATTAAAACTAGATGAATATTTTGAATAATGAAAATGTTTGACACCACATAATTGAGGTTTTATTAAATATCAATCATTAACATAATTTTCATCAATACCACAATAAGAACATTTAACAGTAGACGTGCCTTTGCAGTTAGAAACTAGAACAAAATAGGTTTTGTATACTTTGTGTTTTTCACCCTTACTACCTATACAAAACATTTCTTTTTTTAAAACAATTTCCCAGGAATGTAATTTAGTTTATTTTTTCCTTTTGTGAAAATAAGATAACTATATTTATAGGTTTCTACATCTTCATCTACATTATAAATCTTACTTTCCATAACAACATAGTTGGTAGTAGCTGAATAAAAATTTTCAATAAGATATTTATTTTTTTATTAATGTTTTTCTTTTACCTCTAATATAATTATTAATTTTCATTGAATATTTATGGTTCTTTAATAAAGAATCATATTTTTTCTTCAAGCATTCTGAAATACGATGCCATTTTATCATTCGAGTAGATCGAATCAGGATCTGATGAATAGTTATATTGTACCATCTCTTATTCATCTATAATGCACATATTAGCTTTAAGATTCAATTTAACCTTCTTTAAATTAAAGATTGAGGAGTTATTGGAGTCTTCAAAAACATTTGATGTTTCCTTCATAGCTCTTCTTTACATTTACTCATAATCTGCATTCTTCTAATATATTTGTTCTATCTTTTTCTTATCTCTTTTCAATTATGGTCAATCAGGTCTTATAAGAACCAATATTTTTCATTCATAACATCATACATAACATAATAATTTCTCATCCTTTTTATGTTTCTTCTGAATCCTTTCTTGTTCCTATAAAATTTACTAAATTTTTTAGCTAGGTGAGCTAGCTCAATTTTTGAATAAGATGAGTCTAAATTTCTTTATTCTTATTTAATTTTTCTATTCAGTGTTTGGGATGAAAATTTTAAAGTAGTGTTTTCCATTTTCGCTACAACATTGTTATATTTAACTTAACTATTCATTTCAGCCTCATACATTATTAAATTTCCAATTAATTCTCCCATTTTTTGATTCTTGAATGATTTTGATTAGTGTATTGTAGTAGAAATTCTATTCCACTTCATAGGTAGAACTCTTATAACTTTCAGATCTTGATCAAGTTGCCTAATAGGATCACATAAAGATGTTATATTATAAAAAATTTATTTCATCCTTCCATTAATCTCTGTGATTATCTCTCTATCAAGCATTCCAAAATGATCAAACATTAATTTCATGGTAGCATTTATCATTTGTCTAACATTGTCAATACGTTTATAGGCTACTGTAGGTTTCTGCCATATTTCATTGAATGTTGGGTATTGTGATACACGGTTGAATTCATCTAATCCAAGACCTCAAATAATAGCATTCATTTCATAAGAATTCATATCATATTCAGCCTCTGTATTAGTGAACAATGTTTTATGTTTTTCAGCAATTGTGTAAGGAGTAGATTTTTTTTAGTATACTCTATATCTGATATTTTTTAAGTATATTATCATTTGTGACTTACAACAACCATAATTCTCACCATTGAAATATAGAGCATGAACTATTGACATCCCTTCCTTACGATTCTCTATTTAAATCACTCATATAGATCATATGCCTTTATCTTGATATAACTCTTTTGAAAAGCTCAACTTCTAAAACCAAATGTTAGGTCAGAATGGATATAGTGATCAAACAAGAGGGGGGTGAATTGTGTCCTTTTACTAATTTCACAATTATGTTGATTAACATCAATAGTAGATAGATATGAAGATGTTTCTATATGATATTATATGCAGATGTTATGAACAGAGAACCAAGAACGTCAATTTATAGTGGTTCGGGGCATGATGATCCACTAGTCCATTCAACCGTTCACCCTCTCTGTGAACATGGTGAATTTCACTAGTAAGGTCCTTATATCATAAGACGAATCCAAAAAATAGTGTAGGTAGTTGTCACCCTTATATAAAAAGGATTATAAAAAAGATCTTTCTTGTTCTTTTACATGGAACCGATAAAACCACAGCTTAGTGCGAGAAGCTGACACTTCATCACAAATGAATACAAGTAGCAAAAACTCAAGATAGATAAGATGTATTTTGTTGAGAAACATATATAGTTTTTAGTTGCAGAATAACGCAACTGACAGAAAATGGATTTTCATCTTAAGATGAATAATAATCGTGTAAATATACTTAAAGAGATTTATTTTCATAAGAGATATTTTATTTTAAGAATAGACAAAAAATAGAGAATCATGTTTCAATATTTAAACATGTATATCTTCAAAATAAGGGCCTTGATTCTGAGATTCTTTATCATTGTAGCAATGAAAACAATTTTCATAGGAAAAATTCAACGTATAATATTTACATATATATCTAAGACATATTGACAGATCCATGTTTTTTTAAATAAAAATCAAAGAGATATATAATGATAAATCTTCATCACAGTTTTAGATATGAAAAATTCTTCTGATAAATCGAGTGAATTAAAATTCAAAAAATAAAACTCAAAGTAGTCATAACATCCCTTAAGAATAGGAGAAAAATCATGTTTTAAACAGCTCTTTAAATCATTTAAAACGATCTTTAAATCAGTCGAAATAGAGCTTTAAATCACCCTGATATTCCACAATGACAATTGTAAAAAGCTACGGTGAAGAGGTAAGTTCAAATTTTTGGCATTGAAAATTCAAATGTATGGTTCCTTTACCAAATGAAAAAATAACAAATGTAGGGTTCAACATCATATCATAGGGTTGATGATATATACATTTATCCATGTTAACATAGATCTCTAAACGCAACATTTTTTATCCCTTTGTTCACTTTTCCAAATGGTAATGTTGACAATGTATGGTTGATTACAAAAGTTAGGTTGATGATCTATACATTTTTAAAATTCCATAATTATATAACAATTTTAAAAATTACATTCTCTTTCTAAAAAACATAAGGATATTATCCAAAAGTAATGTTCCATAACCATGTGTTCCTTCAAACAGAATGATGATTAACCACAAGTGTTGATCCTTCAACATAAATGTAAGGTTTGATCCATATGTTACTTTCTTCAACGTATTGAATGAATAGTATTACCAATAAACAGAAAATGGTGAACACTGTACCCAAAATACTCTTAAGAGCATTCTGAACACTTTATCAAATGTTTCTCACAAATAAATAGTTGAATATTATTTCAAGATAATAATTATAAAAAATATAAATTTCCTGAAATATACTCAAAATAAAATCATTCGTAAAACAAATAAGGGTATTTGTGAGCATTAAAATAAATAATATTTATTATGTATTTTTGAGACAATACATTCCCAACATATCCCTATTCTAAAAGATATTTTAAGATTAATTTAAAATAATTTTTTACATGGATATTGTTATCTCGTGTTACCATGTTTTAAGATTTTATTGATAAAATCTCACTGTATAACATGATTTTTTATGATTATTCTTCTTTTATTGAAATCTTCCACTCCATCTCTTAGTAAGACTCATGATATAACTTATCATATCATTATTAAATGTGTTTCCTTGTATTTTTTAACATTTTACACAATTTTTTTCTTATGATAATTATGAAAATGTTTTTTATAAAAATATTATTTTATTTCTATCTTCAGTATAAAAATATATTATTTCCTAAACCATGTTTAAGAAAATAAAATGATACTTGAAGATAATTTTAAAGGATAAAGTATTTATAAGAAACAATAATTGTTTTTAAATGATTCTTTTATATTTATTCAAACATATTTTCAAATAAAAAGGTTTTCATAAATTTATTATGTTTTTAAAATCATATTTTAATGTAGATAGATTTTGTCCTCAAGAAATGTTTTTTAAAAGATCATTCAAAACTAATTCACATCTATGATGGTGTATTTTTTTGTCACTCATAAATATTTGGTAAATTATTAAATCTTTACATTCATATTATTTCAATTAATGTATTATGTTTTAATCACATGATTCTTATGAAACGTGTTTCTCTTTCAAAATTTATATGCCTTTGAAACTCGATTCATTTCATGGGTTACTCTTTTGATGAAATTATTATGAAACATTTATATTTTCCCATGGTTTATAATATGATTAAATATTTATTATACCCATTTAATTTCATGGGATATGATATGAATTTTAATGATCTTATGGCACATGTTTGTATGATTTCACTATGAGACAAGTGGGACCTATATCTCCCTCTAATGGATTGGGTAATTAATTATATCTAATGAGATAGACTAATATGGTATTAAGAGTGAACCTTTACTTCTAAGATGGTTATGGGAGTAAACCATGACTTCAAAGATGGTATGGGGAGTGAACTCATGCTTCTAGGATAGAAATAAAACTAAACCGTGACTATAAAGATGGTATGGGAAGTGAACCTATACTACCATGATGGCCTTGTTAGAGTTTCCTTTACTACTATGGAAGTCATATTATATGCGTATCTATTTTCCACAATTCTATGAATTATTCCTATGTTATGAATTTATGGCTTCGACTATTCATTTCATTATGATTCCTGTCTTATGAACTATCAATCATTTTTCTGTGATTCCTATTTATGAGCATTGATATACAGGGTATGATCTTCTATATTCATAACCACATTCTCATACCCTTATGCCTATTATTATACTTACATATCTCCCTTTTTATCACTTTTTAAGTATCTAAGCTCATTCCATTTCATGTTCATTTCCCCATAGGTTCTGAAGATATGTATTATATTTGACCTGTTTAAAAAGGGTGCTAGTCAATATTAACCAAGTGTGAGATAATGTATCTCACTTATGTACTAGTGTTTATGTTTCCATGTTTCCAAATGAACTATACTAATATGGTCTTTAGTCATCTATTTGAATAATGTATCAAGTATCTGTAAAATCTATGTAATGTTAATATTTTAATAGGGATCATATATATATGTGATATATGGAATCCATCTCAAACATCATAGATTATTTTCATCTTCAAACTTTTAATATTCTTATATCGTCCTCTTAGAACATATGTTCATCATTATCTAATAATACCGATTTACACTCCTTAATAACTATAAAACCATATCTCTCTAGTTATTAAAACTCCTTAGAGAACCCTCACAATACATGTGGGTCTAAAAAAATATATTTCATGGGGAATTATATAATCTATTCTCGTGCCAAATATTTTATGTTATGAGCATCAATTTCATCAATTTCGATCATTATCCCAATATCACTTTTGTATATGTTCTACCACTTATGAAATATAGCATGTCTTTGAACTCTTACCTTATTTTATATGGAGTAATATAGAAAATATTTACTCTTTTTCTATAGATATCCTATAAATTTTCACTTCATTTTTCATGGGTTGAGTTTGACTCTTGAGATACCCTTATCGAATTCCCCATAAATCAATACATTTGTATGTAACCAAAGAAACCTATTCCCATTAATTAACTAATATGGAATTTTTTTTCCCTAGTTATTTTTCATTTATGTATTTTTTTTAAATATATAATACATATCTATAAGATGATAATGTAAGGGCTTCATGACTCATCATGGACCTCAATATATCCAAAAATTTTTGTTTCATCCTTAAAAAAAAACTATTAAACTGTGTTGTATAATGTGGAGATAGTAGATATAGAATCCAAATAACAAGTGGAAACTTAATGAACACTTTTTTAAGATACACTCCACCATATTCTATGTGATGTTTTCTAATTTTCCTAAAAATCTATTTAACTACATAATTCTGGAAGTCCTAAAATTTCTCAAAGGATTGAAACATATATATCATTAAGTACATGAATTCTTGTCATCTAATGTTGTTGATAAAAATTATAAAGTTCAAGTATCTACCATTAGCTTCAATTGGAAAAATTCTACAAAGACTTATGTGAACTAATTCTAGAATCATTTGGGCCGTTTCACCATATCCACCAAATGGATGTTTGTTAATTTATCCTTGAATGAATAAAGTAATATATACAATGCTTTTAGTTCAAATGAATCTATACAAATATATATTTCAATAGGTTTTCATATATATGAACAAGTTAATGATACCAAAACTATGTGTGAAATGAGTCATGTTAACCTGATTCATTATTGATTTCTAATACTTTCATTTTATATTCTAGTACCTAATACAACCATTATGATGTATCATGCCATAACAAAAGTTATCTTTATAAAATTAATATATTTAATCCCCAAACATGAATATTTATCAATATATATATAAACTATAAAATGATATAGGATTATTTTTATCACTAGGAACACAAGATTTATTTTCTAAAAATAGAATCACTCATGTTGGAATGTAAGGTGGAACTCTATTTTTTATATTGATTCTAGTCTTGCTCCATTGGTTTCTCATTGATCCACTTAACCTATTATAACCTTCCCAGATCTTCTTCGTTTATGATTTCAAAAAAAAGTTTTATAACAACATGATATTATAAATAATACCCAAGTAGTATAAATGGACTGGTCACATTTGATTGAAAAATCTCCAAATTATTTTTTATGCTTCTTGGTTTATGGGTTTCTCCTTACCCAATGGTTATTATTTCTATATGGGAAACTCTCTTAGTATACCTATTTAACCAATCTTTAGATCTTCCTATTATTTATATGGTAGTGTGATGAATCCTTATACTTTTAATTAATCTTAGGACACTTTTCCATGTACTTCCTCTTGTTTAACATAAAAACTTTAGGGTTTTCATGCCTCATAATATTATCTTATTCATGAATCATTGTCAAAAAATTTAATACTGAATTATAAATATTATTTATTTTAAAATTTACAATAAAACAATATAATCACTAAGATAGTGAGGAAATAAAGAGGCCAGTGCACAAAAAAATTATGTATCTCAAAACATAAGATGTTCGAATTATCAATATAGTGGTAAATATTGAAAAAATGAGGTATGAATGGACCACATTCTCATTATATTCATGTGAAAACTCCCTTTTTGATATCATACCTCCCCTGTCTAGATTTCTATTAAAAGATATCATAGATATGGGAAAAAATCATTAACAGATCCATAATTTTTTGAAGTTATTAATGCTCACAAGGAATGGATGAAAACATGGGGCACTAGAAATCCAATTTATCATCTACATATTTCCATATGACAACATTTTCCTCCTCTCTAAACTCTTTATAAGGATCATTCTATTCAGAAATGGACTCCAGCCTATAGAATTATTTCTTTAGGTATATTGAAAATTAAAAGAACCTATACCAGTATTTGAAATTAAATCTTCTGAGGAGATTATAATTATCCAATAATGACCACTAGGATAATTTCTAGGTCATAATAATTTTTTATATATAATGAATAAAATCATTTATTAATAATTTAATTTGATTTCTAAAATGTTTTGTAATATATTTTATATATGTTTCCCCCAAAATATTATAAAATCCAAAAATCTCTCACCATTTGATTCTTATTTTCCTAATTCAAGGATATTATAGTGGAAAGAATCCATATTTTTATTCTAATAAAATAAAACGGGCTCCATAAAAGTTTTTCAAATTTATTTTGGTAGGTATATTTTTCAACTAAATTAACATAATTTTCTTTGATTTTTTGTGTGGACTACCCAATCCTAGAATCCTAGACTCTGATTTCTTTAACAAATTACATGATGTTTCAATAATACTTCTAGAGAAAACCAACCCTTTATTCTAGTTGGGTGAACTTGAACAAAAAATAATATTATGACTCTCTGATAATTGAAAACACCTATAAGTAGGCTAAACCAGTAATTTACACTATGGGTTCATATTAACTCAAGTAACATAAGGCTTTAATGATTTAATATATCATTTAGGGATTTATATTTTATGAAAAAATAATCTTTATATAATTGATTTTCATAATTATAAATATTATATGGATTTTAAATAATTATTTGACCATGTCATGATAAAATAAGATCTACATAATCCTTTTTTTATATTGCATTCTTGTTAATTATTTTACTTTGTGTGATTCAGTTTAATATTTAATATATATAAATATCATAAAAAATAATAGAGCGTGAGATGAAAAAAAAATATAAATATATGGAATTATCATGAGCATGTACTATTACATAGTTTATCGAGAAAATTATAATCAAATCCATGACTCAAAGTAACTTACTCCTTGAACTGATCTTTTTTCATTTAAAGAATTCAACATATATCCTTTTTCCTCTTAGTTTGTTTCCCTTTGGCATTACCTTTAATTGTTTCCATTTTTATGGGATTTCCTTAATTTATATATTCTTGCTCACATGTATGTGAGTAGAAATAGGGGTATAGGGTTATATAAAATTAATAATAGACACACAAGATCATATATAATAAAAGAGGAGGATATGGTTCCCATATTAACTTTTTAATTTAAAAATGATTATCTTAAAACCCCTATAATAATAATTAAATTGACATGATCCAAATATATACATTTATCGATAAATATAATGATAATTCATTCATCCAATGATTGTTCTTTTAAAATAGGTAGAATTTATTTCAATTTATTCTTTATTAAGATAAAATATCTTTGTTAATAAATTAGTTATCTTATTAATTAATTCCTTAATTTATGTTAATTATCTTTCCAAATAGTCCTTTAAATTTTAAATAAATTATAAATGTTATGTTTCAGATTAAGTAAATGACATGTATCCATATATTCAATCTTAAATTATATCCAGGATTTATCATGACATGTATACAAAAAAACATTTGGCATGCCCTTTTTTCTCCACATGACATGTACTGTTGCTCACATAGAATTACAAAATGATTTATAAGGTTATTATTGTTTACTATATACTAAATATAAATGTCAGAATACATAGTGAATCATGGTATTACAAAATGTGTGGTACCATAGGTTAACCCATGTAGTTTATAATATTTGAGTTGGTGCCCAAGAACCAATTAATTTTCACTTTTTACTACATATTAAATAAGAATTTAAAATATTAATAAATATATAATTACCTTATGAGTATTCTTCCGAATAACATTAATGAGATTATGTATTTAGAGTGTACATCACGACAAAAGGTCCTAGTTTTTCTCAGATAGGATATGCAATTAGAAGTTATGTTTTATTATTCTTTAATATTTCTTTATGGTTAGATGATATCTCCAAAATGGATATATATATATATAAGGATATTAGAGATAGGGATAAAAAATAAATTGAGACAAATTCTCTTGATGTTCACTGTTTATAATTTTCAAGAGTGTATGATATAGGAATAGAGATGATCGTAATAATTCAACTTGTTATATATTTCATTGAATATTCCTATCCATAAAAGGTGTATATTTATTAGACAAAATATTAATATTAATACATATCATTCATCACACACATAAGAAAAAACATTATACTATAATAACATATTCTCATTATAAAGGGCGAAATGGTTGGTTCATGGTATGGATTTTATATATAAGTTAATAAAGTTTTTTATCCTTTATAAGATATATGAAGTAGATAGTTATGACCATTTGATTTAAATGATGTGTCCAGATTTTGATACATCCACTCAGTGGTTTATCAATACGTTCATTTCAACGATTTCGAAGAAAATATGTGAAGCCTATTGGTTGATTACATATGTAGTGTAACCTGTTTGATAATTTATTTAGTGAAATGGATTATATTACATAGTTAATGAATATAGGAGGTAATTGTTGTAATGAGATTAAATTCATTAATTATGCATTTCTAAAGGTATTAATAGATGTTGATCTTGAACATTAGGTGAGACAACCAAATGCGGATAACAAATATGCCATAACTAAAACAAAATAATTGAATCTAAAATAACAATTAAATTCTATATTAATTAAATATATTAAATAATGTTATTTTCAGTTTCTATGTAATAATAATTATTTTAGTGAAATTTATCAATAAAATTATTGATTAGTTATTCAAAACAATATAAATGTTAGTTAAATATGAAATAAAACATTATTTTTGAGTTATTAGTAATATAGTATTTATATCTCTAATGAATAATAAAATGGTATTTATTTATTAAAATAAATATTCGTTATAAATTATTTGATAAAATACATGTTCGATTAATGGATCATGTTTATGGTCTTTTTGGAAAAATTTATTACGAACCATTTAAATAAATATTCATTTATTTATTTAACAAATGATATTTATATTTTCCAAGATTTGTGCATCCATAAAGAAAATAAAAAATTCATTATTATTATTAGACATAGTGTTTTTTGATGATTTTATTGGCTATATGACTGTGTGAAGTTATCAATTATCTAACATAGCCCCCAGTATACACAATTATATCATTTCTAGTGTTATACATTGGATATGATTTCTTTGAATGGAAATATCTTGAGAGAATTATCTTAAGACCAAAATAAATAAATCCATTAAGAATAATCCCAATATTAGAGATATTTTTATTCATCATACTCTATCTCATGTATTACATAGAATAGGAAGAAAACATTCCATTCTTGAATGGAATATTATCTAAAAATGATGAATGAGATATATGGTGAGAATAATTATTTTTATAATCTAGTTATTCTATATTGATGATTATCAGATTATGGATCATTTATGGATTACCGCTAAAGGGATTCTATTTTTGAATCCTTTATTATCATAATAGTATAACAAGAATGATCAATTGAATCTACAATGAAGAATTTAATTTTGAGATAATTCCTAATTAGGGAAATTAGTTATAATGATTATGTGATTGAAATTTTATCATCAATACTAGTGTTTCTATTTATCAAGTTCTAACAATTCATTTGAGGAATCCAATGAAACCCCATTATTGGGAATGGGCCTAATAACTTCTATTATGCCCAGAACATTCAAGTGTATTATACATATAACATATTAATTAGAATTATTTTTTAATAATTGATAAAATTGCAAAATGTTTTGTAGTTTTTCATTTTATGATTATTCATTCCTAATCCAAAATTCAATTTATCACATTTATTCATAATTATATGAATATTAAAATGGATAAGGATACATGAATGGAATCCAAATATCCCATACATAGGTTTTAGATAATATTGAATTATTTAATGGGACTACACAAGTTTCATTTGTAAATTGATCATTTTTTTACACAAATTAACCATACGAAGATGAGTCATGTGTAAGAAACCAGATATTCTTATAATCAATATATATTATTTTGGGGAGTTTTGTTAGGAAAATGAATAATATTTTATTTCATAAGTACAATCCTTTTACTTCATAGTACACATCGTGCACCTAGTTTGCTACGTACTGCCATGTTATACCTACGTAAAAGCCGAATACATGGTTGTGTGGTGACCTGGAAAACTGCATAAGGTGGGGGCCAATAAATCCTCCTACATGATGTGTAAATTTAATGAACCCACTGTATTTTTTTATTTTTAATTGATATATCATAGTAGGGTCACGTTTCATGTTAGAAAACAACTAGTTATTCACGTGTTTCATGTAGGAGTGCTTGGGAATAAAGAAATAAGATAAAACCCTCGAATCTTTATCTGATATCTGATTAAGACATTTTTAGGTAAATAGAAATCCCACTGGTGATTTCTTGAATCCTCTAGATCCTTTCTTATTAATTCCTTATATCACCAAAGTTATTCAAGGTTGGGTGTTTTCCCCATTTTTTTATATCTATGCTGATCTAGGCCGATTCAAGGGCTTAAGATCAAGAATATCGATCGTGAGACCTCAAGGTAGGTAGTATGTTCCTTTTGTTGTTCTTCATTGGAAAATATATACTAAAACTATCAGATACCCTTGTCTGGGGTATTGCTTGATTTTGAAATTAACAGTTTTTTTACATTCAATGGTTTGATTTGTTAATTAAGTGTTTCTTTCTATTAATAAGGTTAGATAACATGTTTATGGGACACCGCATGAGTGTGTTTCCCATGATTGATTATGTGTGGCTGTTTGGTCAAGGATTCCAGTTAGTCTTGCATTGATTTCCATTCCATTATTGATTAGGATGGAGTTTTATTGATTATATGAAATTCATGTGATATTCTTGGGAATGATTTCCATATATTAGTTATAGAGTACATGAGTTGCTTTGATATGTTATGCATGCCACATATTTACAAATGACTATGAGAGAATTTGTGTATATTTTGACCTACGAGTATTGACCATGATAGACATCCATGAGGTTGTTTATACATTATTGATGCTATGTTGACCATGGGTTATTGAGAATGAGTGCTGCCCAAGAGGCCGTTTATACATTATTCATGCTTTTTTGACCAAGGGGTATTATCCATAAGAGCTACCTAAAAGGTAATTTATACTTAATAAATGTTATTTTTACCAAGGGGCATTGACCGTGAGAGTGACCCAGGAGGTCTTTTATACTTAATTAATGCTATGTTGACCAAGGTGTATTTTCCCTAAGAGCTACCCAGGTGGTCATTCATAATTGATCTATACAATGTATAACCAAATGGGATAGA
Source organism: Viscum album (assembly GCA_963277665.1). Lineage (NCBI taxonomy): Eukaryota > Viridiplantae > Streptophyta > Magnoliopsida > Santalales > Viscaceae > Viscum > Viscum album. Next base: position 68,089,717 of record OY728139.1, read on the forward strand.
CCACAAGAGATTACCATACAGTTTTTATTTAACGTTTTGATGATAGGTGGGACCAAAGGGGAAATATAGTGAGAACTCCCCAAGAGATCATGTATGAATAAATGAATGATTGTGATGCATTTTCCAAGTCAATACACAAGCTTGGATTTAGTCTTACATTATTGATTTATGGTCTTAGGAGACGTCTATTTTGGTTACCTTACACAAGGGATACAAATCATAGGCTAGATACTAGAATTTCATGATTCCATGGATGAATAATAAATGTAAATGAATGTAATTAAAAACTGTAGGATTGGTTACCTTTGAGTAATTAAAATTTTATTTCTTAATTTATGTTTATTACCTACTATATATATTCATTGACAGTTAGGTACAAATCTTTTGGGGGTTTCCTATTGTGATTCGTCTTACAACCTATTTAGGTCATACTGTTGGACCCAAATAGATTATATGATTGTAGTTATAGATAAGGACATGATGCCTTCTTCATTAATTACTTGATTGTTGTTGGAGTTAGAGAGCATGTGACCAAGATGAGGCTTGCGATGCTGCAGGGATTATATATTTCTTTTGAACATTGTTTTTTTATTTCATTACAGAATTATGAATTTTTTTCATACATTGTTCTATACATATTCCATGCATCATATATATATATATTGAAGACTCTATTGTATATACTTTCATTCTTTCACTGTTTAATTTTATTGGTATTACTTCTTCCGCTATTGTTTACTATTTTTTTCTTTTATTGTGTATACTCTTACAATGAGGGCATAGTTTCCCCAATATCACACCTTGTCCCTCAGTACTAGTTGAATGCCTTTGTAATTTTGGGAGATATGATTGAGGTTATGTGACCAACCATGTTCGGGGAACCATAGGGAGGCACCCAGATCTAGGATGCTACATAGTGGTTGGTGAGGTGTTTCTTTTCTGATTTTCCTTACTATTTGGATCCAATATACTAGGACAGAAAGTAATGGGTATCTCGTAGAAATCTATGCTCAAGATTTTCTAACTCGTGTGTAGGGAATGTCCATGTTACCACAAATATTACAATTTTTTCTGGTTTTGCAGTTTTTATAGTTGATTTGATTTCACAATTGGGTGATTCAATTATTTTGTGTTGTTATGATTTATATCATTGTGGTTATATTTCTATTTCAGCCCAATGATATGAGGTTATTATATCTCATGAATCATATATGAATGTTCTGGAGATCACATGTCATGCATTCTTATCATGCCACTTGTGGTTCATTAATTATTGCATGATGTTGTGATAGATGTTGTGCAATATATGTATGTTATTGTGATAGATTTCAGAATGGAAATACCTGATATTTTAAAGGGTATTGGTATATGTAATGTTTTATTTGGATGGAAGCCAATATTTGGTCCCTAAGGTGTTATGGTCCCTCTTGAGTCAAAATTTGGCGGATCATGTTTGAACTTTAACAGAATTATGTTAAGATGTGATATGAATAAGGATGTAAAAATTGAATCATTTTTTGAGATCTTGGAGATTTGAACATGGCAGGTCATGGCAAAATTTTATGTGTTTTGGGGTTCTGCAGAAGCTTCATAAGCTTACAGAACTAAAACCCATACAACACAGTGTGTGAGGATATTAACACATTTCACATGTTCTAATATTCTAGAAGAAATTAAATATTTCTAGTACACACTGTATACCATTTGTTCATTCCATTAACTTTTTGACCATGTGACTGACTATATGAGAAGAGACACAGGGTAGGTAATCTTTTGGTATAAGACACCATGTATTGGGGTACATGCCATGCTATAATCGGCCGTGTATCCGACCATGTGACTAATGACAATGGTGGATATGACATTTGAGTACTTGTCATTTCAAGGGTAAACACACTATGTAGTGTTACATAACCAAGACTGTGTAGTTGTGCCGATTTAGAAGTACCTAGTCAAGAGGGGATATTCAAGTACACGCCATGTCTCATGAATAACATGCTGGGTGTATGGGGTGTTTCACGACCCAGTTTGTAGAGGTAAAAAACCATGTTAAGTCTTAAGGGAACATGTCGTGATGTGGTTCTACAATCCATGTAACCTTCTTTTGTAACACTTGAATTATTTACCACTATTGTCCCATTTTAGCACTTCTATTTTTAAATCATTTATAATCTTGAACTGTGGTGTGAGATTGACCATGCAGATTCATGCCACTAAGATGTCCACCGGTAGTACGCTAGATGCATGGCGATGATCAGTCACTGGAAATGGTAGATTAGTTACTACAATAATACTTAAACATCTCCCACAAAATTATATACATTTTAAACCTTTCTAAACACAAATCATTTAACATCATTCCTTATAACCTATATAAATGAATACATAACAAGGATGAACTTAAAGGCTCAGTAAGGGTAAATATAAAAAATTACCATTCAATGTTATTAGTTAAAATAAGATGAGAATTAGGGTTTGATGGAATAATCAAAATGAATGAGAAAAAAAGGGAATTTATACCCATCAATAAATGGATAATCAATCACAAAACACAAAATAAATATTTAACACAGTAATTATTCATTGAAATCATTAATCATGATCCATGTGATATTAATGTTGGTCAAATGAATCATTAAAATCTCATAGAATTAATGAAACCTGTTTTGGTAACTTGTCAAATTATCATCCAAAATCATGTACAAAACCCTTAAATATTACTAAAACAATATGATAGACTTCCAGTATAATTTTAATATTCATTGGAGGGCTATCATGGAACCACCCATCCCTATTCTATAATATAACAACCCATATCATGGCCCATAAAACATAGTCCAATTTTTATATGAATAATTTGGTAATTTATAACACAACCCATGATCTCAAAGGTATATATTTTTCGGAAGTCATGATATATTGGAGAATCCTCATTACACGACCTATAAAAAGGTCTAAATCTAATATTTATAAGGGTTAAACACCATAGCGGGACCTTGACCACTATCTTGATTCTACACATTCTTAATCCCTTAATTTTATTTTGAAAACATAGTGGGATAAACAAAAATCTCAGTAAGTGGTTTTGAACACAAAAAGGAATCCAAATTGTGTTTAGAAATTAAAAATAAAAGGCGTATCATATTATAATGTTCATTAATGAATGGTTAGGAAAACAAGTAATCTATTCCAAAAATAAACATCTTATAAAAAATTCATATTAAATATTAAAATTTAGAGAAAACAATTAATCTTCAATCATTTATAATTTATGTAATTTCACTTATTAATATTACAAGCATTCATAGTAAATTCTTCAAGACACCTTGGATCATATCATAAATATCTCGGTTCACTCATGAGACAAGGTGGGAATTGTCTCATTAGGTTTACTCCATAATTCCATAATGTTCTTGGGATAAACCTGCCACACACCGTGATGTTAATGGGGTAATCCTCCCTTGCATCATGATGTGTTTGGGATAAACCTCTCGTACTCCATAGATGACATCTCATTAGATTAACAGATTACAACTCTGATATTTATTTCATATTTAAACATTATTTATTACATAAAATATAAACTTGATACAACATAGATGATATAGAGGTCTAGTTTATTTTGGGCATAAGAACATTTCATAACAACATAGAACACAATACACACATGTTTATTGAAAACTTATTTTACATGACCACACACATTCATTTGTACTAAGCATTGCATGGGATAACTGGAGAAAATGCATAAGAAAAGGGTGAGATATAATGCCCATTAAGAGAGTAAACAAGGAATAACATGAATAATACAGTACATATTTGGAAATAGGCATATCAATGGATCATAATAGATACATGAACATAAAGGCATGATATATAATTATTATCATAACATGGAAATGTCACAACAAATTTAATAGGATATTGGTATGAGAAAAGGATCATTACACATGGAGAAAGACTAAACCCTCATTGAACATTAAATAGCATGTGTAAACCTTCATTTATCTTGATTTATCATGATACCTATCTTTACCCAATTCATTGGAGCGCTATGAGGGAACACCCTTCTTAAACATTTAATTTCATTCAAAAGTGTGCTACATGGATCATATAACATTTATTCATTAAACACCACCACTTATTACATGATAAAGGAATGTATAATTATTACATGAAACTATATAATCCATAATTAAATGTTCATAAAGGTGAATACCTTTGATAGAGAAATGAGCATGTTATTCATTACACAATGAAATTGGCTTGGAAAATTGAGGTACAATTTATGCAGCATAACGATGTGACATAAGAATTATTAGAAATATTTGATGATAGAAAAGTAGTGTCTCATCATATTTAAATGAAATTGAAAGTAATGGGATAATATATATACATGTACCAACATATTTAATAGCATTTCGATTCATAATATAAAAGAATTGTGTGATTGTAAATGAGGAGAGAGAAATTTCATAGGGAATTTACCCATGGTAAACAGTGTAAATTAGAGGCATTAATGAGTCATAAAGATATCTATCATCATTAAAACATAAGTATGGAAGTATGGGAGAAGTTATAAAATATACCCCATCATTTTTAATTGTCAAAAAATGGTATAACCGCATACTGAAATTTGGACCAAAACGAGAAAGGAAAATTTCCCTTACATGGATGTGTGATTCCAAAGGCTTGAGAGAGGCTTAAGAGTGGATTTTTAAGAGATTTAGGATCCTTAAGAGGATTTTAGAGAGTGGATGTAAGTGATTTTTATAGATCTAATGGATTTGAGTAATGATGATGTGGTAGATTTGGTGGGTTTATATAAGAAATGAGATGGAATTCTTCATTATATTGGTTCTGGACACCACACATTAATCAAATCAAAAACACAAACCAAACCATGATTTTTTCCAATGGTTATTCCCAAATGGGATTTGAAAACATTATTTTATAAGGCCAATGTTCGAAAATCTTAAAATATTTGGCTTGCTTATGTGGATGTGAGTCTCACTCTGAATGAAATCTATTTAAATAGTTAAAATGTTTTATAAGTCTTGAAGAGTCCCCTAAGGCTTTGTAAAATAAATAAATAAATTATAAATTCACATTATTTTAATTTTAAAACAACTATTGGCATCACATACAATTTATATTATTTTATTACATCACTATTAGTTTATTATTTTTTCATAAAACACATTATATAATTAAATGATATTGTATTTTTACCCAAAATTTTGACTGTCTTAGAAAATTATGAAAAATTCACCATTGGATAATTTCAACATCCTAATTCAAAAAATAATATTAATTTTATCTAAATAATTTTCTAAATATTCGAATTTATACTTTTAAAATAAAAAACGTCATTTATCAAAAATTTATTTGTTTTAATAAAAACGGATTTCAAACCTTAATAAAAATCACAATTGTTTTCATAAAATTTATATGATCATTTATATTTAATAAAAAATAACTCAGTAATAAATTTTTTAAAATATTTCTAAATTAAAATATTCATTAATTTGTCTAAAATAGATTTCCTAATTGAATATTAACTAAAAATACTATTTGTGCTTTAAACAAAATTTACAAAGTAACAATAATAAAATGATTACATATTATTACTTGTATAAAAAACATAATTAACTTAATAATAGTGTTAAGGGCTTCATACATAACCCCTTATAACACCTTCATAAGACCTAATAGTATGATGTGCAATGGTGATAGACTCTTGGGGTGGCTCAGATAACATTTCTTGGGTGGTAATCTCTATCAACATCCACTTCTCTCGTAGGAGGTTCCTCTCAAGATTAACGTGTTGATGATCATCTTGGAATTCGTCAAGAGAGAAGCATAGTGATTCCACCTCATTTCTATTATCTAATAAATGGGCTTTATACAGAGCAATTCTACTGGATGAGGCCATCACATCCTTTTCTTGAGTCAGTTAGATTTTATAAATACCTATATTTATACTAATAATATGATCTATGTTTAACAGCTATATTAGAAATAGTCACAATTCATAACTGTATTTCAAAATCCAAAAACAAAAAACCAAGTATGTAAATATTTTTTATATAACCATTCCGCATAATAAGACATTTAATTTGATCAAGAAAAATTTTCATTAATAAAATTTTGGGTCATTACAATTTTTCCCCTTAAGAAATTTTTCCCTCAAAATTTTCATTTCCCGCAATAGAACATATTTGGGTAAGTCTGCTTCATCACTTCCTCTATTTCCCTCATTGCTTCTTCAAACATGTGGTTTCACCACATTACTTTGATAAGGGTATTTTAATTTTTTTAGAACTTTATCCCTATTATTTATGATCTTTATTGGATTCTCTTCATTGGAGATGTCATTATCTAGTGGTACCACCTCTGGATTGAGTACATGTAATGAGTCAGGTATATACTTCCTCAAGAGTGATACATGGAATGCATCATGAACATGAGATAGGTTCTGTTGGAGTTATAGTCAATTGGCCACTGCTCCAATGCGATTAAGGATCTCAAAATAGCCGATGTACCTTTGAATAAGCTTTCCATTATTCCTAAATTTCATAACTCTCTTCCGTGGTGATATGTAGAGGAATACCATGTATCCTACATCAAACACTAGGTCCCATTGACGATTTCTAACATTGAAATATTTTCGATTCTAAGAAGCATTAATGTGTTGCTGGATGGTCTTAACCTTCACCACCATTTCTTCGTCCATTTCTGGACATTAGAGTTTTCACTCCCCAAATCCATCCCAAAATATTGGTTTTCTGCACCTCTTCTCATACATGGATTCATAAGGATCCATTTTGATGCTTGACTGGAAGCCGTTGTTGTAAGATAACTCAAATATAAGAATATGTTAATCCAATCCACCTTTGAAGACCATTGAGCATGCTCTCAATATGTCCTCGAGTGTTTGGATATTCCACTCAGATTGGCCATCAGTTTGAGTGTGATAGGTTGTACTGATGTTCAACTCAGTATTTAGAGAATGTTGAAGACTCTACCAAAACAAAGAGGTTAATCTTAGATATTGATCAGATATGATAGATATTGGTACTCCATATATCCTTACCACCACTCTGATATATATCTGTTCCAGTTGATCCAATGATAAATACTCTCAAATTGCAATGAAGTGTGCAATCATTGTAATATAATCCACAACAACCTAGATATCATTGTTTCCTTTGGATGCCTTTGGATGTCCAGTGACAATTTCCATGGTGATGTTCTTCTATTTCCATGCTTGTATGGGTAATGGTTTCACCATCCCCCTAGACTTCTTCCTCACATCCTTCACTTGCTGACATACCAGGCAATTGGATGTATACTCAGCGATCTCCTTAGTCATGTTATCTGAAAAATAATTCTCTCTTAGATCTCAATACATATTTTTGTGTCATAGGTGATTAGAAAAATTCAAACTATGTGCATCATCCAGAATTTATTTCTTTAACTTTGAACATGATGAAACACATAGTTTTTTTCCAAATCTCACAATTCATTCTTCATTAACATTGAATTCTGAGTATTTTACTTTTATGATATTTTTTACTTTCTTCTGAATTCCAAAATCCTACTTTTGTGAATCCTTTCACCATTCTAAAAGGGATGTTTGAGAAATAATTTGTGAAAGTATTTCTGATGTTCTTTTCTTTCTGATTCACATGTACATTTTCATAAAATCTAAGATGATTAGATCCTTTTCAATTCTCATCAATGATAGAATCACTGGGTCCTTTCTACTTAGAGCATCTTCCACCTTTTTTACTTTCACAGGATGGTAATGGATTGAGTAGTCTTAGTCTTTGATCATCTCTAACCATCTTCATTGGCACATGTTCAACTCTTTCTATGCAAATATTTACTTGAGGCTTTTCTTGTCAATATAAAATTCACACTTCTCCCCAAAGAGCTAATGTCGCAGAATTTTTAAAGAAAAGATCACTGTAGCCAACTCCAGATCACGTGTTGGGTAGTTTTTCTCATGAACATTAAATTTCCTTGAAGCATATGCAATGTATTCTTTATTTTTCACAAACATGCAACCCATACCATTCTTCTAAGCATCACTAAATACTACAAAAAGGTCTCTAGTTGTGGGTGGTGTGATCACGAGCACAGTGATAAGCCTTCTTTTCAACTCCTTGAGGATATCATCACACTCATCACTCCAAGAAAGCTTGACTCCCTTACATGTTAGCTTGGTAAGAGTGTTGGAAAACCTAGAGAATTTTTTCACAAATCAGCAATAATAACCAGAAATCCCTAGGAAGCTATGGATATCTATTAAATATGATGTCCTTGGACATCCATCAATTGAATATTTCATTGAGGGATCCACAGATATCCCAGTACATGTGAAGATATGACCCAATAAAGGAACCTCCTTCAACCATAACTCACACTTGTGGTACATTTCATAGAGCTTATACATTCACAAAGTCTCTAATACAGTTCATAGATCCTCCTCATGATCCTCTTTGGTTTTGTTTATACTAGAATATCAACTATAAATACTACCACAAATTTTCAAGGTAATGTTTAAAGACTCTATTCAAAATGTCCCTGAGGATTGTAGGATAATTAGTGAGTCTAAAAGTAATTACTATGAATTCATATTGACTGTATCTTGTATGAAAAGAAGTCTTTGGGATATCCTTTTTCATCACCCTTACTTGGTAATATACCGGCTGCAAATCAATAATGGAGATGTATGGTGCTCCACGTAGCTGATCAAACAAGCCATCCATTCGGGGAAGAGGACACATAGTCATTATTGTGATTTTTTTGATCCCAATATTATCAATGCAAAGGTGAATTGACCAATACACTGTTTGATGGAGAGGACTGGTGCACCCCATAGTGAGCACTTTGGTGTATAAACCCATTATCCAGATTCTCTTGTAGTTTTTTATTCTACTACCCAAGCTCCAAAATAGCCATTCTATATAGAATATTGGATATTGGGAATGCCCCGGGTAAAATTTCAATTGATAATTCAACATCTCTTCTTGGAGGAAGACCAGGCAATTCCTCGGGAAACACTTCAGAGAATCCCTTCACAATAGGCATTCATTCAAGTATTTTGGCTTCTATAGACTCAATAATATAAACCAGATACATGTTCTCATAGGGCAGTAATATCATTGCTTGATATGATGGTTCTAATGAATATTCATCTTTGTCCATGTACTTCTATAGAATAGGGGGTCGATTCACCATATGGAGAGTGATTTATCTCTCATGGAAATTTATGTTGGCTCTATATAAGAAATCCAATCCATGGCAAGACATTCATAAAATTCTACCATAGGGAGTATGATGAGGTTCTTAGATAAGTTCATACCAAAAATTGTGATAGGGGAGGAGTTATATTCATGGGTTGAAATGATTCCCCTTTTCCATACTCACCGACAACTTTACTTCCATGATTTTTAGTGGTGTTGGGATTTTTCTATTAAACATTTGAGATATAAAAGAATGAATAGAACCAAAATAAAAAAGTAAATTCTCTATTCTTTAATGAATATGTATTTTACCTATAACCACATCATTGATGGGATTCACTTCAGTGGTAGTGATGGAAAAAGGTCACCCTTGCTGCCTTGGAGGTTGTTGGTTGCCTTCAAAAACAATTTTCTTAGGGTACTAGATTGAAAAGTCCCATTTTTCCTTTCACATGTAGAAATGAACAATGCGTTGAGGTTTGAATAGAGCATTCATATCCTCTGTCATAGATGTCGGTTTTTCTTGTCGGCAGTTAACAGCTAGGTGCCCTTCTCTTCCACACCTAAACCATTTCCTTGTCCCATTAAGTAAATGTCTAGGGTGCTTCTTTCTGCACCTTTGGAAAGTGGGATTCTGTATTTTCTTAGAAACATTGGATTTATCCTACAGACAACCATAATTGAAGTCCAAATTACACTTATTATATCCATGACACCCCTAAGATTCTCTAATCTCCATTTTGACCATGAGGGCACATCAAACAATTTATTTATAGCTACCAAAGTCTCATATCGCTATGGGTTTCTGAAGTCTAGGTTTCAACCCACCAAATATACATTCAACATTGCATTCGAGGGTAATGATAAAGAGGGAAGAAAACTGTGAAATCCTTGTGAAGATTTCTTCATATACTGTGACGAATTTGTCATCTTTTTTTGGGGAAAGTAAGTCCCTTTATATCTTAAGTCATAGAGTGTGAAGAAATTATTTATCAAAAAACATTTTCTGGAAGTCCTTCTATTCCAACACCTCAATATCCACATCAAGCATCGTATTTTTTAACAATGTACAACATTGATATGCTTGACCCTCCATATGATCAGAAGCCTGGTGAACCTTCTATTGTTTGGATCATTGAAGGGTGAAGAAGATGATTTCAATGGAATTGATCCATTGTTCGGAAAATGAGGGATCATATGATCCATTAAAAGTAAGAGGCCTTTGTCTCATGAAGCTCTCTATTGGTACTTGATCTTTCTTTGGGGGTGGGTTGGGGGGTATAATGTTCTTCTTAACACGTGTTTTTATTCCAATATTGAGTTAACTGAGAGAGCATCGGGACAAAGTTTACAATTTCTACTCTTATTTGACTGGGAAACTCATTAGAACAATGATCACATTGATCTTTGCATCAGTTGTTAGCTCAATCCCTCCTATTAACAGTTATTGGATGAAATAAAAGGAAAGTTAGGGGTAGCACCTAGAGGTCAATACAAGGACAAAAATGGATTAATAATAAATAACTTTTATTTCCTTAACTACGGAATCTATGGGATTCAGTCTATGTTATCCATGATCAGATTCCTAATATATATTCTTAGGGTCGTTTTTTATTCCCCTAAAAATGGTTCATTCTGATCCAGTGAATTAACCAAAGCATATCGCTGAGGTCTGTCGTAACAAAGAGAGAAACAAGTCCTGTTATCATGCACCAATTCTTGTTCGAGTCTAACTCAATGTGGTGTTTTTGGGTTTTAACCATAAATAAATCATTATTATAGTTGCCTCTACCTGCTCATATCAAGACAATGATGTATTTTAATTATAAACCAATTAATCAATAATCAAAAAAAATTATGGATGTTTTTATAATACTTAGACTTATCCCTATGACTTTCACTATGGTTTTCTAATCTTAACCCCCAAAATAACTAAACATATCCTCTAATACCAATTATAACTACCATGCTCTTTATTTCATACATAAAAATAATTAATAACATAAGATATTCACTTTATTCAACATAGAAGATTGATATGATTAGTGTATTTGGGGATTAAGAACATTACCTAACTATATATAACATAAAACACACCTTTTTATTGAAAATGTCTTTTACATGAAAACATACATTCTTTCATACATAGCATTACATGGGATAACCAGAGGACATGTATAATAAAAGGGTAACATATAAAGCCTAGTAAGGGAGTAAACAAGGAATACCATGAATATTATAGTACATTTTTTTCAATAGTCATATCAATGGAACATAAGAGATACATGAACATAAAGCTATGATATTTCATTATTATTATAACTTGGAAATGTGGCAACAAAATTTAACATGATATTAGCATGAGACATGGATCATTGAACATGGAGTATGATTAAAACCTCATTGAACATGAATTATCATGAGTAAACCTACATTTCACTTTATTTATCATGATACAAATCTTTACCCAATGCATTGGAGCACTATCAGGGCACACCCTTCTTAAATATTTCATTTCATTCATAAGTGTGACACTTGGATCTTATAACATGGATTCATTAAACATAAACATTTATTCCCTGATAAAGGAATGTGTAATTCATACATGAAACTATATAATAAATAAGTAAATTTTCATAAAGGTGAATACCCAAGATATAGAAATAGGCATGATATTCACTACACAAGGACTTTGGCTTGGAAAATCGAGGTGCTATTTCGACAACATAATGGCGTGACATAAGAATTATTAAAAATGGTTGATGTGAGAGAAATGGGTATCTTATCATATGTACATGAAATTTACAGTAAGGGGATTATATATATACATATTCAAATATATTTAATTGAATTTATATGCATAATATAAAATAAGTTCTTGATTGTAAATTGGGAGAGATAAATTCTTAATAAAATTTCGGTATGGTAACAGGTGTAAATGGGAGGAGTTAATGAGGGAGAAAGAGGTCTCTCATAATTAAAAAATAAGAAGGTATGTTTGGGGGAGCTTCAAAAATTTACCACAAAATTTTTAATTGAAAACAAAATTGTATATCAACATAATGAAATTTGGAAAAAAATACGATAATGGAATAAATCTCTCTGAAGTGTGATGAAAAATGCTTGGGAGAGTATTGAGAGATGCTTCTTGGGTGCTTGGGGAACCTTGGGAGGATTCTAGAGAGAGGTTGGAAGGCATTGGTTGAGCTCAAAGGCTTTGAGTGAAGAGGAAGTGGGAGCTTGGGTGGGTTTATATAGGAAAATAGATGGAATTCTTTATTATTAAGATTTTGGACACCACACATTAAACTAATCATAACAGAAAAATGAGCATGGTTTTTTCCAAATGTTTTTTAAAATGGGGAGTACAAAACATTATTTTATAAGTCCAATGGATTAACTTCTTAAAATATTAGGATTTCTTATGTGGAGGTGATTCACACTCTCAAGGAAATCAATTTCAAAAGAGAATATGTTTTAAAAATCTTGAAAGGTCCAATATGTCTTTCTAAAATAAATCAAAAAAAATCTAAAATCACATTAAATTAATCTTAAAACGTATATTGTCTTAATATTCAATTTATAGTATTTTATTACTTCACAATTAGGTTATTATGATGTCATAAGACACATTATATAACAAAATGATATTTATTTTTTACATAAAAATTCGATTGTCTTAGAAAATTATGAAAAATTCATCTTTGGATAATTTTCACGTCCTAGTTCATAAAATAATATTAATTTTATCTAAATAATTTTCTAAATATATGAATTTTTAATTTTAAAATAAAAATATACATTTATAAAAAATTCATGTCTTCAGATAAAAATGGCTTTAAAACCTTAATAAAAATCACAATTTTATTTATAAAAAATATATGATCATTTATGTTAAATAAAAATTAGTTTGGTAATAATATTTTATTTAAAAAAATTTATATTTCAAAAATCCATTAATTTTTCAAAATAGATTTCTTAATTGAATATTAACTAAAAATAATATTTGGTCTTTAAAAACTATTTACCAAGTAACAATAATAAAATGAATGTATATTTATTGTTCTATACAAAAATAATGCACATAATGATAGTGCTAAGGTTTTGTTACAAAATCCCTTATAACACCTGCATAAAACCGATGGGTAAGGAGTGCGATGTGATAGAATCTTTGGGGGTCTTAAATAACATTTCCTTGGTAGTAATCTCTATCAACTTCCACTTCTCCCATATGAGGTTTTGTTCAGGATTAACATGTTGAAGCTCGGCTTGGGCTTGTTCAAAAGTGAATCCCAATGATGCCACCTCCTTTCTGAGCTCCAACAAATGATATTCGAATGGAAAAATTATACTGGATGAATCCATAACTTTATTTTTCTAAGTAAATTCGATTTGCTAAATCCCTATATTTATATTAATCTTGTCGTCACGGTTTAACGACTATATTTGCAATAGTGACAATTCGTAACTGTATTTTAAAATCCAAAAATATAAAACCAAGGAAGTTTATATGTTTTATAATAACATTTTATATATTAAGACATTTAATTGGATCAATATAAATTTACATTATCAAAAGATTGGGTTGTTACATAAGACATTAGCCAATGCATTCGAGTGTAATCTGGGCGCACCCTTCAGTAAAGTTTCATTCTCATACGTTACATTCCATGTTTTGAACAGGATAAAAAAATCATTGAAATTAATTTTTTTCATTAACTGGGAAGGCCGAGTTTTAAAAACTGATTGTCAGTACTATTTATTCTGATAGTCGAGATTATGACGTTGATATAATAAAAATATTAAGTTTATTTTATTAATACGAATGTTTTTTTTCTTTTCAAAAAAGTGAAATAACTCTCAAATGGTGTGTCGTACAAGAAATATGAGACAACCATTAGGTCGGAAACATCAAGCTTACCCTAGGTAGGGTATAAAGATGATTCGCCTCGGGTGTTTGGCACCCCCTCATATGATAATTCCATCTTTATTTTTAATTAATTAATTATTCCATTGTTTATAAAATAAATATTAATTTTCTCACAAATGTTGTGTCGAATGAGAAATATAAGACCAACAATTATTCTGGGATGTGGGGTTTACCCTAGGTAGGGTATAAGATTTGACAGCATCAAATGTTTTGTCATATCTCACCCGAAGATAATTTATTTGGGTTATAAATATTTTTTTTGGCCTTTAGAAATAATAATAATATGTTTATTATTAATATTTTTATTTTCATTGAATAAAATAAATGAAAATACACATCAATAAATAATATATTTGTCACAGTGTGAATAATAACCAGATAATGTAATAAATATGATATAATTAATTGCTCCAATTATATAGAAATGCACAATGAATATTTATTTAATAAATGTTATCTATGTTATTAAGGGTTGTTGCCAATAAAATATTAATGGTATCATTGATGGGTTGAATTTAATAGTAATAATTATTTTAATTATTGTAATTAATATTATATAATGAAAAATAATTGATATATATATATATAGATGAGGTATATATATATGTATGGGATTAAATATATATATATATATAGTTATATATAGATGTGTGGGTGTATATATATTAATATGAAGATGTGTATATATATATAACACGTATATAAATGGGTGGATATTTATTGTTGGGTTAGATAAAATATTTTTAATTACTTCCATAAATGAATTTAACATGTTGACTTAAATAAAGTTGCAAACATTTAAGCTTTTAATCTATATCTTTAAAGTGGCACAAGGTGTGCTCTTGCGCTACCTGTTGGGGGTCCCAAACATCTATTAAAATTAATTAAATTATTTTTCAGGCTATATGTAAAATATTGCGTCGCACCATATCCCAACATTCGGGGTAAGAATCATTAAAAGGTATTAAAGGAAATTCATATAATTTAAATAGGGATAAAAATAAATAATAAAATACATACAGTTGAAGAGAAATTAAAAAAAATATGGTAAAACCATTTTCATTATTTATTTCATTTCTTCCACCATTTTATTTTTATTATTTAATTATTTATTTCCATTTTCTTTTTCCTTTTTATATTTATTTATTTTATTTTTATTTTATTCATTCCTCTCCTCTTATCCTCCTCCTCTCTTGTCTACGGTGCACCTCTCCTCCCTAGGTGGTGTGCACCACCTTCTCCAACCTTCGGAAGATCACCACGCCTCTATTAGTCGTTCGTTTTCTTCACCATTAGGGGTGATGTGAACCTCTTGGTAAGGCTTATCCCACTCACCAAGAATCATGTGACACCCATCTATATCCTTTGCGCAGTTCTCCAAAGAATGAATTTACCTTATTTGTATGTTTTTCTAAGAGCATATGTTTTCTTCTATTTTTGGTCAAATCGAAGCCTTCTGCAGATAATAGGATAATATGTGACCTTAAGGTAGGTCTTCTACTATCATTCCCTCTGTTTTTTTTGTGATTTATAAAAATGCATCATTGTGTCGTTAATAGGTGCCTACAATATTTATATAAATTCATCCAAACTCTTTAATTTATTTATTTTGTCTAGTTGTTACAGCCCTTTCAATCATGGATAAATTTGTTTAATTTTCTTCAATGTGCTCAGACACACCTTTGGGTGTGTCGATATGGTTGTTTTAAATTTCGTTAGCCCGGATATTGAATTCATTTCACTGCATATTTTGGGCTGCCAATTTTTATTGTGTTTAATTTAATTAACTATTTTAGAATAACTACGAACCTTGAATTGTTGGATCTTTGGTAGTTTTTCTATTGAATTATTTAATTATTTAAATACTAATTCATGTGAATTTAATTTCATTAACATCATATGTTTCACAACCAATTTTTGTGGTGGATTTAAATAAATAATTTAGATTAATTATGAACTGTGAATTTTTGTATTCTTGGTAGTTAGTTGTGCCGAACTATTTATTAATTTAAAAGGTCATTTTTCTATTTATGTTGATGTAGTATCTTTACTTGTTAATATTGTTATTCTACAATATTTAATTTTAACGTTGTCATTAATGGGTGTATCTCATTAGTTTTCAAGCTATGAGAATATATGCTGATTATGTCATATCTACTGCTGTACAAACATTAATTAAATTTAGGGTGAAGAAAGGAGGTGGGTCATGTTTTAAGGGTCACACATAGACCCTCTGTTCATGATTGGTTACCTCTATGTGTCGGGGGAGGGGGGGTAAGTTTCATTGGCTTTGCTGGACCGAGACATCCGCAAGATTTCTAATACATATGAGTGATACTAGTTCCAAAAGGGCCCATCGGGGTAGATCTTTTTTTAATGTGGCTAAGCTAGCCTTAGATGACACTTGGACCCTTTTTGTGAGATCGGGACAGACTCAGGTTAAATCCATGCCTCAGGCGATTCGTGGTCTTTCAAATGATTTCTTTAGATGGGCTCGGTGGTATGTGATAAATTAATGGATGTTCCATTGTGATACCTTCAGGACAAGTTTAGGATCCGACTCTCAATATGAACCTTAATTATGATGCACTTATGGTTTATATTTTTTCAATTTGAGCCACTTGATAATTGAGATATATTTATGATATGGGGGAGTGCACCTGGTTGACACTTGACATAGACCCCAAGTTAACACACAAGTTTGGGGTATACCTCTTTCTTGTTTACCTTGTTTCTTTATGGGTTATATATATATGTGTGTTTGTATTCTTCTGACATGTACCCATTCAGACTATTGGATTAGGCTGAAGCAGGTGATTTGGCACGGGTGCCATTTGGAACCCGAGCCAACTTATTTATTCAATTTCACTTAATTAATTAAGTGAAATATTTATATAATGTCACACTACATTTTATCATTTCACAAAATTGAATGGTTTAGACACCTTAGGTGCTGGCCTACAAGGATTTCATCTGAAACCCTACTTGGGCGTCGTTGACACCCGAGTAGATTATATGATTACACGTTTTGACAAAGGGAAGTGTGCTGCTTCCGATTCTTAATTGATTGTTGCTTCTTAGGATGGATACTGGGGAAGAGGACCGAGCCTTTCTCATGCTATAGTTGTCAAACATTGTTTCTTTTCTTTTTATTTGATAGCATACTTGGGTTCTATTTTATGTACATTCAGTTTAGATATACATCATACCATGACATTATTTTTTTTTGGATTCCACACTTGAGTATTGTTTAGCTGGATTATTTATATTTCTTATATTATGATTTATTCATTTACATACCTCCGGTATTTATTATTAATTGATGTTTAATACCACTACGATAACACCTATTACCTATGAGGGCATAGTCTCTCCCTCAGACACAAAAAGGCTCTCGTTGTTAGTTGGCAGCCTCTGGTATTCAAGGAGATGAACTTGAGGTCATGTGACATGCCGGTCCGTCCACCGTCTTAGAGGTGATCAAGGTCAATACGTTACAAAGTGGTATCAGAGGGTGTATTTTTTCCTTTGTCTTACTATTTTGGGTTGGTAGGTAAGAGATTAGGAATGTGTCTGCGCTGGGTTAATAGTTTTGTCTCGGACTGATCAGCCCATGTACGGGAAATGACCAAGTGTCTAGGGTTGGGATTTTGGTTCATGCTTTTCGATGTTAAAATTGATATAATTTCACCTCAAGTGATTTGGTTTAATTTCTGTTGCTTATGAATTTATGGAATTTGTTACATTTTACCCTTGGCCTGTTATAGTAAGGATGAAGAATTGCATACATCATAATAGGCACAAAGGATTTAAATGACATGCATAGTGGTATGCCATGTAGTTGCATTTTTGGCTGAATGTTTATTCAAATTGTGTGCCTTGAATGCATGCCATGATTTTTATTTGTTTAGAATGCATTTCTAGAAACCATGTTCCAGTGATATATTTAGCATGCTAGCCTATTTCCATGCTGCCTATTTAATACCATGTTTTTCTTATTTCATGATTCTATACCTATAAACTTGTCTCTATGATTAAAACTTTATGCTTCTGTGAGTATAGTATTTATCTCTTTATTAGCTTCTTGTAGTGACCTTCTGGCTTGTTTGTTATATAATTGGTTGCTTTGCTATTATTTTTGGGTTGCCTTTGAATGGGAGAAAAAGTGCATAACTATAAATTGTATAGTCATTTATTATGTTGATAGCTACCCAAATATCTAAGATGATATGTGTTTAAGCATTTAATAATTTCAAATTAATTGGTTAATTACCTAAAGTCACAACTTGGACAAATTAGGCCAGTTTGTGTATATTCATTATGAGATAACCCAATATGGGTGTTGTGACTCTTAATAATTAAACAACTATTTTTTTTTGGGTTTTATTCTAATGAGCACATGTTGGATTAGTGGTACCCTTGTAGGTTTCCTTATCTTCTTGAAAGGATTTTTGTGATATATTGCCTAATTAAGGATGAGATGTCCATTAATGTAAAACGTTTTAAAATGTAGTTTTATAAATCTTACCTATTTTTCCCTTGAGGCGTTGGTTAAGAGAAAGTACCTTGTGTTTTTCTTTGAGAAATGGTACTTGATATTTTGATTAAATATTTTGATGATTAAATATTAACTATGATTAAACATAAAGGTCTTGGATATGGAACCTAAAGAGACACCCTTTTTTAAGATCCTTTTATAAGGGTGCTTTGAGTTTCTTCATAATTTGATTGGGAACAAAACCATTTCATGCCATTGTCCCTATTCAGACCCCCTTACTTAAAATGAAACCCTTGTTTGGATGAATGGTCATGTTTTCATGGACTTCTGTTTCGGTCTTGAACATCGAGTATTTCCCACTTCCATCATGTTATGAACACCTAAGGAATGGTTCATCTCTTCATAGGTTATTCAACCCTCTCTTCTCGACAATGATGGATGACTTGGTACATCATCTTCTGAGTTAAATGACATCTTACTTCTATATCACCTCAGGGAAGTATGAATTCACGTATGTGGTGCTGTCGAGGGCTTAACGTTGTGTCGAACTGGTTCATTTCAGCATAATTTTCATGTCTTGTGCTATTAAATATGTTTAGGGTCATCTTCGTAGTAAAATGACTTTTTTGTTAATGTAATCATGTTTTTCTCAAGGGTTGGAATGACTTCTAGACAGTCAGGTGTTCTAACACACTGGCTAGTTTGGCTGCACTTTCATTCCAGTTGTTAAAACATTTTCATTATGGTAATTTCGAAATCCTCTTAGTGTACTCTTTTTTAAGTGAGGAGCATGTACCATATCTTTCCATTGTCCTTGATGCATTAAGAGAGCATCAGTCTTACTCCATGATAAAAAGATAAATTTTTTTGGGCTACAATAGGGTGGTTTTCATAGTGTTTCATGCTGACGAATTATTCTTATCGGGGATTGATTAGTCTTGAGTGACCCTTGTATTTCTGTGTAGGAATTCATGATGAACTCAGGTACACCATTTTTTATATCTAACATGACCACCAGGCTGATGCCGCACTTGACTCGGCCAATGTTTTTTATGGGAATCTTTCCCTTGTACCAATGAATCACCTGTAAACATGTAGTATAGACTACCTTGTGTTAGTTCCATTCACTCATGTCATGCTGATTTGAAGTTACCCTAGACTTATTATTGTGCTCGATGATTCCTAAGTCAAGGAATGTCATCAGAGGTCAGGTATGAACTATGATGGGCGTTTTCTTGGTAAATGTGAGATACCTTTGATGAAGACATCACATTTTAGTTTATAAAACATCTCTATATGAGTTGAGCATCTTTTTAAATGGTCGACCAGAGTAGCTTGTCTAGTTCTTTCCTTTGTTCAATAAAGTGGCCAGTGAAGGACCTTTTTCTGTCATGTCTTAAGGTGATATGAGTGTGGTTTCTCTCGACCAGGGTGTTTCATAAAATCTTGCCTCGACATGGGCATTAAGGGTGATGGGGAATCAACTATTTTATCCATTTCAGAAATCAAGTGAGAATGGTCTCTAGAATGCATAAGGGCGTGTCTTGTATGAAATTCAGACGGAGGAACATGTCGTGACTTAGAATTATCCTCTTTCTAAATTTAAAACCTAATGGGGGAAGTAACCTTGGGCCAAAAGCTAATGAGATGATGACATGGTCATGTTTCTAGCTGAACATGTTTGGATAGGTATCGTCTCAATGTTTTAGTTATAGAATGAGAGTTTTAATTGATCTTAATAGATTTTGTGCCATTTCCTTAAACAATGATTGAATATTTGTTGTGTTTTTAGAGACGGAACAAAACCTTTTGTGTGAGGAAGCATGTCCTTGTAGATCAAGTGAAGGTTCTGTGGTTCCCAAAAGATTCTCAGGGATGAGAAGTTCTAAGGTGGGAAGGTTTTAACGTTCTGTGTTTTCAACAGGATTAAAAAATGATGGAAATTAGTTTTTTCTATTAACTGAGAAGTAGGTTTTAAAAGCCAAGCATCTGAACTATTTATTATGATAGACAACACTACAACGTTGATAGAATAAAAAATATTATGTTTTTTTATTAATAAAAGTGTTTGTTTATTTTCAAAAAATATGAAATTACTCTCAAATGGTGTGTCGTACAAGAAATATGAGACCACTGTTAGGTCCAGAATGTTAGTTTTACCCTAGGTTGGGTATAACCATGATTTGCATCGGGTTTTTGGAACCCTCTCACATGATAATTCCATCTTAATTTTTAACTGATTAATTATTCTATTTTTTATATAATAAATAATTATTTTCTCACAAATGGTGTGTCGAATGAAAAATCAAAGACCACCAATAGGTTTGGCATGTGGGCTTTACCCTAGCCACAGTCTAAGATTTTCGAGTGTCAGCCGTAGGTTCAGATCACACCCGAAGATAATTTATTTGCGTTATAAATATTTTCTTGGCCTTTAATAATAATAATAATAATTGTATTATTAATATTATTTTTTGCGTTGAAGAAAACACATGAAAATACACTTCCATAATTGATAAATTTTTCGTGGTGTAAGTAATAACTGGCTAATGTAATAAATAAGATATTATAAATTGTTCAAATTAATTAAAATTCACTATATATATTTATTTAATAAATCATATCCTTTCTTATTAATGGTTGTTGTCATTAAAATATTAATGGTGTCATTGATGGGATGAATTAAAATATTATTATTATTTTAAATATTGTTATTATTATTATATCGGGACAAAAACATTCTTATACATATAAATGAGGTATATATATATATGGTATTATATATATATATATAGATGTGTGGGTGTATATATATGAATATGCAGATGTATATATATATATATATAACACATATATACATTGGTGGAAATTTATTGTTGGGTTAGATAAAATATTAATAAATACCTCAATAAATGCATTTAACATGTTGACTTAAATCATTTTTTGGGATTTTAATTTTTTTAATCCAAATCATTAAAGCAACACAAGGCACACGCCTGCGCACCCTGTTGTAGGTCCCAAACGTCTATTAAAATTAATTAAATGACTCTTCTGGTTTTATATAAAATATTACATCACGCAATAGCACAACGTTCAGGTTAAAAATAATTAAAAAATATTCAATTAAATTCAGAAATTTTAAGAGATATAAAAATAAATAATAAAATAGATACGGTTGGGGAGAAATTAAAAAAATAAAATGAGGTAAACTCACTTTTGTTATTTATTTCATTTCTTCCACCATTTTATTTTTATTATTTTATATATTTATCTCATTTTTCTTTTTCCTTTTTCTTTTTACTCATTTCCTTTTTATTTCTTTCATTCCTCTCCTTCTCTCCTCCTCCACTCTTGTGTGTGGAACACCTCTGCTTCCAAGGTGGTGCACACCACCTTCTCCTACCTTCCAAAGATCTTCACGCCTTTATTCATCACACGTCTTCTTCACCGTCAGTTGCACTATGAACCTCTCTCAAAGGCTTATCCCATCCACCAAGAATCGTGCATTATTTTTCCCTATCCCTTGCGCAGTTCATTGTGGAAGGAATTTACCCTATTTTGGGATTTTTCTAAAATAATCAATTTTCTTCTATTTTTGGTCAAATAAAAGCCTACTGCAGATCATAGGATCACATGTGATCTTAAGGTAGGGAATCTACTCTATTTTACTCCATTTTTTGCGATTTGTAAAAATGTATTGTTGTGCCGTTAGTCGATGGCTACTTGCAATGTGCAGATTCACCAAAACTTTTTAATTTATTTTTTCGTCTAGTTATTACAGCCCTTTTGATCATGAATTAATTTTTTTAATTTTTCTAATGTGGTCAAACACCCATTTGGGTGTGCTGATGTGGTCGGTAACAGCATGTATGGCGCTTCCTTTTTTTTGTGTTCAATTTAAATGATTATTTTAGAATAATTATAAACCTTGAATTGTTAGATCTTTGGTAGTTGTTTCTTCTAAATTATTTAATTATTTAAATGTGCATGTTTGGGCATTTAATTTAATAAACATCATGTGTTGCGCAACTTAATTTTTTGGTGTTGAATTTAAATAAATAATTTAGATTTATTATGAACCATGAATTGTTTTATTATTGGAAGTTGGTTGTGCTGAATTATTTAATTACTTAAAAGAGCACTTATCTGCATATGTTGATGCAATATCTTTCCTTGTCAATATTTTTATGCTAGAATATTTAATTTGTACCTTATAATGCATGGGTGTATCTGGTTAGTTTTTAAGCTGTGAGTTTATATGTTGATTATGTCATATTTGCTACTGGGAAAACTTTAAATATATTCATGGTGGGAAAAGGAGGTGGATCTTGTATTAAGGTCCCCACTTAGTCCCTCCATAGCTGACTGGTTACCACTATGTACCGAGGGGGGTTGTCATTAGATTTGTCGGAACGAGACTTCCCTTGGATTACTAGTACTTATGAGTGATACCGGTTCCAAAAGGCCCCATCGGGACAGATCTGTTGGCAATGTGGCTAAGCCATCCTCAGATGACACTCGACCCTTTTTTGTGAGATCTGGACTGACTCAAGGTAAAGCCATGCCTCGGGCGATACATTGTCTTTCAAATTATTTCCCTGTACAAGCTCGGTGGTATTGGATAAATTGATGTATTTTCAGTAGCGATACCATTGGTATGGGATCAATCTCTAACTCTCAACGTGAACATTAATAATGATGAACTTAAGGTTTATATTATTGATATTTCAGTCACATGAAAGTTGAGATATTCTTCTAATATGTGGAAGTAAACCTGGTTGACACTTGACTTAAACCACATGTTAAAGCACAAGCTAGGGGTATAACTCTTTCTTGTTTACATTTTTTCTTTCGGGGCTTTATATATAAACGTGTATGTGTATTCCACTAATAGGTACCCTATCAAACTATTAGTTTATCCTTAAGTAGTTGATTTGGAACGGGTTCCATTTGGAACTTGAGCAGACATATTTATTAGAATATTGAACTTAATTAATTATATGAAATAATTATATAATGGCACACTACATTTTATAATTGTACGAAATGGAAAGGTTTAGACACCTTGGGTGCCATCCTACTGTTATTTTATGTCACACCCTACTCGGGCATCATTGATACTCGAGTATTTTATATCTTTGCATGTATTGATAAAGGGAAGTGCGGTCCTTTGGATTCTTGATTGATTATTGCTGCTTAGGATAGACATTAGGGAAGAGGACCAAGCCTTGCTCATGATGCAGTTTTCGAACTTTGTTTCTTTTCTTTTTAGATTATAGCAATCTTGGGTAATGTTTCTTGTACTTTCATTTTAAACATACATCCTGGCATGACATCATTTTGTGGGATTCCGCACTTGAGTATAATTCAGTTGGATTATTTATATTGCTTCTATTGTAGTTTATTCATTTATATAACTCTTGTATTTATTATTAATTAATTATTATTTCTAATATGATAATACCTATTACTTATGAGGGCATAGTCTCCCCCTCAGACACAAAAATGCCCTCGCTGCTAGTTGGCCGCCTCTGGCGTTCGGGGAGATGCACTTAAGGTCATGTGAAGCACCGGTCCGGCCACCGTCTTAGAGGTGAGACGGGTCGAGAAGTTACATCATAAATCCATGTGAGTCTTTTGGAATTATAACTTTCATATCTTTTTTTCATAAGAAGCACCATGAAATTTCTTTAAAACCTTGACCTTTGAAATCCATTTCATAAAAGGACCCACTTGAATATACATGTATCTGGATAAAACTAGTTTCACATTAACATACATATTAATACATTCATATGAATTAATGTAATATTTTTTCATAAATGATACATTATATACATTTATTTACATAAATACTAGTGTTTAATTAAAACTTGATTGCATAATTATGCATATATACACTGAATAAAAATAATGATAACACTTTTACATAAAATGACATAAATACATTCATTCATATAAAAAGTAATATATATACATATACATATGATAATATATATATATTTATACATGTATTAATTAAAAATCATTCATATAAAATTATATATATATATATATATAGTTATATATGTGTTTATTATTTTCATACATACACATAATTTGAAAAACATTAACACGATAACCACAGCTGAAATCTTAGGGATTGATTTAAAACTCTGGAAACATTGATTTAATTATCATAAAGATAGAACCGACGATAGTTTAAATTTATAACATTCCATGATATATACATAAACATATACATATATATATGTACATTTGAAACATTAATAACAAAAAAAATATTATTTTGAAAATATAACAGCAAGGCTTATATTTATAAGAGTCCAACTAATGTTATTTAATTATTCAATATAATTTCAATCAAAAATAAGACTCACTATCCAAATAAATTTATATATCGAAAACATAACATGGAACTTTAAGGAAAAAAATAAAAGGATCACCTTTCCATCATGAAAATAATTAAAAGACTATTATAAATATAATGCTGATATATTAAAATAATTTTGAATATAAATATGTCTAATTCGCATATGGTTTAAATTTTTTTAGAATAGCTATTACAAAGTTTCCCATTCTACACTAATAAAATAAATATAATTATTTAGACATCCATGGATTAAACAATAGTATTTGACTAAAAGAAAATTGGAATAAAATAACTAAAAATGACTATATAGCTTGAATTGTTTGTGCTTATTATTCATAAAATAAACACTTCATTTGAAATGAAATTATTTTAAATAATTCCACTTAGTAGGAAATTTTTTAAAAATATGAATTAATAATAGTTTCATAGTTTCCTTCACTATCATAAAATAATGTTTAAAACAATCAGATAATAATTACTACAAAAGAAACTAAAACCCATTTGGCATAAAATAAATGTATTTCATATAATAATTTAACATATTTCACAAAACAACATCTTTTACCATGCATGATTTACATCAAAGAAATGAATTTCAAAGCATATAGGAATATATAATACTGATAAGTTGGAAAAAAATTGAAAATACAATAACAGTTTTATAAAATTAAAATTCCATTTAATTTGTAGGAGTATTCAATACTGCCTTGAAAGAGGGAAATTAATTACAAATCTCGATGGTGTAAATACTACTAATGAACTTCGAAAAAAGTTTAGAGTACGAGATTTTTTTTAAAAAAAAAATTGCATCTCCTTGAAATCATAAATACACAATATAAATAAATATACCACCATAAAATATAATAACATGGGATTGAAATCATAATGAATAAAAAATTAATAAATGAAAAAACAATTTTAGACACTTAGTAGTGTTGTAATAAAATTTCACTTACAGTTTGAACATAGGTTGGTCTCCCCGCACTCCCTCTCTCAGCACAACATGGTCTTATATACAAAACCATTTACTATAACCATCATTTTCACAGTGGAAAACCCCATATATCCTGTCAAAAAGAAATCCAAATTTTCCTTAAAATAAGACCATAAAACTAACAATGGTAGTATACATGGAAACCCTAAACCAAAAATACAGTAACAAAAGAAACCCCAAATACCCGTCAATTTCCATTCTACAAATCCGACTCACCTTCTCCGAAAGGGATTTGAAGGAGGATGATTCAACAAAATAGATGACATTTGAGGTCATCACAAGTCACTAGTGTGATTTGCAGGCCGGTCGATCACTGGTGGGGTGTATGATTCATCATCACGTAACCATCCCTAATCATGGGGTTTTGAAACACACCGCACACTAAATGACCCTAGATGGACATTAGTAGAGCACCAGATGGGAGATTATCTTCCGCGATCGAGAATCACATCTCTTCAAATAGGGAAAGACAATGATGCGGGGGGGGGGGGGGGAGCTTGTCTATTTAGACTCAAACAAGGGACCCAAAAAAACTGTATTCCCCTTTTCAAAAATTAATTATAGTTTTTATCATTATATTATTATTTCTTATTTTTATATTTTTATAGACATTATTTTTAATAAACACTCACATATATATAGGTATGTTAGTTCTAAGAATCATATTTTTTCACTTAAATAATCATATAATTACACACAATGTAATCAATTATTTTCATTGTGATAATATTTATTATGCAATCCAATGTATATTATTATGAATAATCAGAGAATTATAAAATTCATAATGTAATTTTTCATTAAAAAATACACGTCATATATTATCTTGTTTTTATGTAAGTTGATTACTCTAATTCTATCAATTACAATATAATTAATTCATTGTAATAATTTCATAATCAATAAATCATTTTTTAATATCAAATTTAATACTATTAAAGTAAAAATAAATTATATTTTAAATAAATTTATGTGTATATTGTTATTTCATAAAAAAGAGAAATACATTTAATATAAAAGGTTTATAAGATTTTCCTTAAAATTATAAATTTTAATGTTTTAATATTACTATTTATGAGGATGAAACTCTATTTCATTTGATATAAAAAATGACTTTAAAGAACATATTATTTAAGTTAATCAACAAAAATCATTTGATATAAATAAAAGATTAAAAATACATATATATTTTTTAAATAAATAGCTATTATTTTAATTTTATTATAGTTAATTAGACAAGAAATACATGGACATACATTTTATATAATATATTTAAAAATTATATGGTTACTAATTGTGTCATGTTTTATTTTAATTTAGTAAATGTTTTCTATAATATATTATCTATATTTTTACACACAAAATGTATTATCTGAAAAACCATTTCTATATATATATTAATTATATATCTTATTATTAAAACAAATATCTATCCATAAACAAAAGAAATTTAACAATTTTATAATAAAAATTTAATTTATAAATTGAAAATATTTTATTTACTAAAACTCGAGTCATTAAAACTCATCCATGTTTAATAATGGAACCAAATTTAATCATAACAATTTTCTAATAACTAAAAAATTATTATAGTACATAGAGAGGAAATTTTGTTATAAAACTCATAGAAACAAACAGTATTACATTTATGACATGATTAACCCATGAAAAAAAACGGGTCCCTTTAAATTCTCTTTGAAACAATTTAAATCCACCTAGAAGAACAATGTAGATGGCATCATTACAAAATATCTATAATGGAGAATTAGTAACATCAAGGGTTTTTAGAATTGATGAATGTAAATACCAGTAAAAGAACAAAAATAAATTTTCTTGGGGGAAATACCTTTTTTATGGTTTCGAGCATAAAAAGTAGCATGGGAAGGTTGTAGATATATTAAAATTTATTTTAATAATAATTTTCAAAAACCAAGAACTAGGATCTTTTACATCAAATTTATAATTAATTTATTTTTTTTTAATAAAAAAGCAGGTTAGCTTAGGAAAGTTATTCATTGGTGAATTTTGATGGACTGAAAAGCCTCTTTCAAATTTCCATCATTACACTACGAGGATCCAGCGATGAAATCCATCTAGTTGTAGTCCAAAATTGATCCTATGATCTACGATAAAGATTACCCGATCTACGAGATCTAGTGTGGTGAGTGGAATGTCTTGGGTTGTTATGTTTTAATCACTCATTCTTTAACCATGATGAAATCTATTTCTCACTTCATTTTCTTTAGAGGCGGGGAGGAGGATTTGAGAGATAATTCATTGTGCACAACAATTCTCTATTCTAAATTTTTGGATGCCCTATAAAATAAACATATCCAAGTATTTATAGAGTTAGGATTATTGTAAAATATTATTTAAATGCATAATATCCATTAACTAACATTTATTACCCTTAATAAACCACAAACCACATATTAATAATTATATTGTTACTGTTTTGTGGTGCACACCATATTGGGAAATAATAAATATTATGTAATGATATTGTTGATTAATATTTTCCATAAAAAACGATCATGGTCCATTTAAACTCCCATAGAATTTATTGTACAATAGAATGAATTTTTTATTCATTAAAATATTTGTTATTCACTATCATGTCAATAAATATTTTTTTAATATTTAATAGATAAAAAATAAATTAATCACAAGCTCGTAAATATATATTTATTTAATTTATGTGATCAATATTAAATCAATAAAATTATTCCTGTTACTTGATAATAATATTTATTCCCTTAATTAAACTCAACTATAATTTAATTTAGGTCAGCGAAAACACCTAGTGTGTGACCCTCTTGGATTATTTTTCATTTTCATTAGGTGCACATGCCTAGTATCAAATATTGTTGTCTAGCAATAGGTCAAGGCACCCAAGAGAGAGAACTTATTGTTGTAATTTCAAAAAACAAATATGAACACTAACATTCTAATACAATCAATTTGTCACAATATCACTTCAATCTTGTTTTACAAGTGTGAAACAAACCTATATGCTCAATATGTCATTATTTGAATATATTAACTAAATGTGTCATTATACCATGACCATAGAATTTATTGTGATGACTCTATTCTAATCAAAGGTATGATATATAAACATTCATAAATATTGAAGGAACACATCCTTCCTTCAGTTATTCATTAGTGATGTGTCACTTGAATAACACCAAACATATTCATCATCCCCAAGAAATGTTATCATCATTGTTTAAAATAAAAATCTATGTACTCGAGTTGTAATATGTATTAATAATAATCTTAATGTATAAGTACCATCACACACACACACTTGTATAATGTAGTATCCGATGACACCAAAACATTTGGAATTCCTAATGGTAGGTCCATTCTCATAATCTTCTATCTTCGGGATTACCAAGTGCAAAAATCATGAGAAAAAGCCTCATTTTCTAATGAGCACACATAGCTAATAGTATATTTACTCTATATCCAATCATAATATGTTATCCAAATGTAGAAAATTATTTGAGAATATCATCAATTCACAACAATATTTTTATCATAGTGGGTAACTTCTAGGAATTTATATACACGACGTAGACTCTAGAAAATTATTAAAATAGAATCATGATAACCATAAAAAATAATTAATACTAAGATTTATTTATATTAAATTAATTGAATATAGATGTTTTCAATGTTCAAATAGTTGGTCATATAATGAAAACTCCAACAAACTCCCACTTGGACTATATCCAACTTCTTACAACCATTCGTCTGCTAGAACTCACATAATAGTCTTGTTTTTATGATTCAATGACTTACTCAGGTGTTCTACCACATTGTCTTCCATGGACATAATTCTCACTATAACATCACATATATGATAAATATCCCTAAATAGATGATTCATATGAAGTATGTTATTTTTCCTCTAATGTGAAATTGGCTCTTTAGAAAGAGCCACCACGATAGTATTATCATTATATAGTGTGAAAATATCTTTACATATAGATACTACATCAAGATTATAGATGAATTTTTACATCCAAATTGCTTCTTTAGCTACCTCGTAAGCTTGAATATACTTGGACTCTTCTAAAAATTCTACAACTACAACCTTCTTTGATCTCGTACATCTCACAACACCTTTATTAAATGTAAATATGTATCCCATTTGTGAAGTCATTTCATCTTAATTATTTTTGAAACTGGAATCTACATATCCTCTAATGTCTAAGTCCTATAATCCTCTAAAGACTAAGTACATTTCCATTATCTTTCATAGATTCATAAGGATAGTCTTGACTACTATCTAATGGTGGTAACCAAGATCAGCTTGATATAATCCTACCATAATTAATGCATAGTAAATATCTTTCCACGTAAATAGAATATCATAAAAGACCAACCAAATAGCTGATACGTATCAAATAATTTTTATTTTGTTTCATTCCTCATTTTTTTGAGAACACATTTTATTGGAAATATGAATTCTACGTGAGCTACACATAACCCCCTATTGGATTTTCTAATACTTAATCACTTCAATATCTGGACAATTTTATGTACATTGACATAGGCTATGTAAACTATTGGATCTATAACAATGGATCTTGATCGAAAGAATATATGATTGCTCACACAAGTCCTTTAATGAGATTCATTTATTAAACCACTCTTTTATAGATAGTAAGACTAGAATTTCATTTCCAATAAATAATATGTCATCAAGGTGAAAAATTAAAAAATGACTACACTACTAATAAACCATTTATAGACACATGGATCACATTAATTCATTATGAATGAAATATTGTATATCCCCTTATAAAAAAAAATATCCATGTAATGGATTCTTACTGAAATACAGAAATGGATCTTTGACACATTCATAACATCTTTTAATCTTTTGGAGTGACAAACCATTCTAATTGTTCCATGTATACATATTCATAAAGATATAAATTATGTAAGGAAGATTAGAAATCTATTTTTCAAATATCATAATCATAGAATGTTTCAATGGAAAGTAGAATTTGGATGGAGTTTATCATTTCAAGTGTTGATTTTGTTTTTCATAGTCAATGCCTTGTAATTGTTTTATCCTTTTTGAAACTATTCACTCCTTATTGTTATGAGATTTCCTTCCATTCTAGTTTCATCATAAATATCCATTTTAAAGAAATGTTATTTATATCTATTGAAGGGTTTACTATAATCCAGACTAGGCTTTGGTACATGGAATATGTTTCATAATTCCTAGATTGTTACTCATGGAAACATCTATGCCACTTACTTCTTATTTCTTAGTAAGAAGAACATAATTTTTAGATAAAAATGAGTCACCTTCTTTAGTTACTATAAAACCGTATTTTAATGGTTCTCTAATCTATCTAGTATTACTATGAAGTAATTTTTTCATTAGAACAATTTCTTCATTCATGAGGCCTTGTAGAATTTGTTCATGTGGAAACAGTTTTATATCTTTATCCAAGACATTATAGAAGTCTATAATTATCCCACAATATCTTTCAGAGATAAAATAATACTTCATAAATATGGCACATCTATCAAACACAAAAATTTTTACTATTGATTTTAATGATCTTATGCCTTTATTTCTTTGGCATATCATGTAAATATAAACTTTATGCCTTGGGGTGTAACCCTATTAACGAAATAGGCTTTAACAAATGATTCAAAATAACACACATTTATGTAAGATAAAAAATTCCTTTTTATTCCCTAATTAGTATTGTAAAGAATATGTTTCTTTAGTTGGTATGCATTTTAGTACAGGTTTTATGTTTTTAACACGTGTCCCCAAAATGATAATGAAAGACTCGATTGAGTCATCATCGTTCTCACCATTTCCTATAAGGTGTGGGTTCTTTTTTCTTTTAAAGAATTTCACTAAGGCATATAAGGATGAGTGAGTTTAGATAAAATTCTTAACACTCATAAATAATCAATGGATTCTTGATTAATATATTCTTCACCTCGGTCAAAGTTAAGTTTCTTAGTCTTCTTACCCAGATGGTTCTCAACTTCACCCTTTTATTCCTAGAATATATTAAAAGAATATGACTTATACCTCATTAAACATATATTTCCATATAAGAAAGTATCATTAGTAAAAGATATGAAGTATGACTACCCACCCCTTTCTTTAACAAAAAATGGTCGACACACATTGGTATGAACTAGTTTGAGATTCTCTTTAGCACTTTCACCATTCTCACTAAACAAGGAATTGTACATTTTTCCTTGTAAACATGTGTTACATAAACTAAGTGGTTTTAGTTAAAAATATTCTATATTTTTTCATCTTGATTTAATTTAGCCATGTTCTTTTTTTTACATGATCTAGGCATTGATGCCAAAGATGCGTGTGGTATTAGTCATGTGATGTAACATTATTGTCGATTTGAAAAATATTGTTCAATTAATCCAACAGATTAATATCATTTTTCAAATGATCATTATACTAAAAAATGTTATGATTATAAAATAATAAAACTTTGTTGCTAAATTTGAAAAAAAAATAAATCGATATCATGTCCGGATATGTAAATAGTGTTTTTGGTAAATTATGGCACAAAATAACTACCCTTTAAAACCAAGATCATTTTTGGAGTAAAAGTGAGGTTATATTCCCCAACAGTTATAGAATAAACATTATCTATATTTTCTGATCAAAGATCTACCTATCCACATTCAAAAGTTCTAAATCTACTTCATTCACCTATTTGAATATATGTTGGGGCACCATAAGTTGTATCTAATACCCAATTTTTAGAAATAGATAAGTTTCACTTAATAAAAAATATACCTAAATCATCCCCTTGATTATTTGAAAAGTTGTAGTTTTTCTTTAGGTGGACCTTCTTTCCAAATGAAAAGTAGACAACATGTTGTTCATTTCTTTCATGTTAGTCTTCTTTTTCTTGGATGGAATGAAGAATATTTGGGCTTAGATATCATCATTTTCCATTTCTATTTTTTCTCCATAATTATGGATTTTTGTTCACTCATTCTATACTTATATAATTTGATAATAATAGTAAGAATATGTAACAAATACTTCTCAATGTTTTTTCATACTAAAATTCACAACAAAGTTAGAGAATCTCCAAGAAAGTGATTCTAGAATGGGGTTGATGCCAAGTTTTTTTTTGTGATTTTAAAGAATAGAACCTCTAAGATCCCAATGTATCCAATGATCATGACTGTATTTGTCCTAGAAAGGGAAACCACTCTATGATTTCTATAAAAGACTTCCTTGTAAATATCATACTATTCCATTCTCCCACTGTCCTATTAAAGACCACAGAGATGATCAAGAATTCAACACAGATCCATGTATTCCTGAGACTTCATTAGTTCACTAGACATTTATGTTATCATTAATTATTGAACATTGACCATTTCACTCAAATTTATTCATATAAAAGGAACTCTTCATTACACACTTGTTTAGAAGTCTGATCAAGCATTGAAGATTCTATGACATATGATTTTATTTCACATAGTAACCCAACTAGAGGAGATCTAACACACACATGGACATCAATTACAATTAGGAGGATATGTTTATCTGACACTGATCATAATGATATTGTGTATAATCACCTTTTCATTTCATTCATCAAATAACAAATTTCATATTATTAGTGAACTTCTAGATTAAAAAATAATTGACATAAAAAAATAAATTAATTTATTATTTTTTAAAATATCCCACTATTTTATCACGTCTCAATACCCCTAAATGTTGAAGTAGGTATATACAGTTTCTCTAAAATTATAGTGGAAGGCATCCCCATTATTCTTCTTAAGGATCAATCCTATTTCCATGAAAACCATAATAATGTAGTTAAGCCGATGACCTTACCAACAGAAGGCTTGTATCTATATAATCCATGGAGTGGATTCCCCTATATTGAAATCCTAACTTTGATTTTCTTAACACATGCCACCAAATTTTTATTGAATAGACATTGTTCAATGAACTCAATTAAATTTTGGTTATGTCAACAAAAAAATCTCATGAGAACTCCCTGATAAATGTAATTGTCTGAAATTTGTCCATTTACAACACTATGTTCTATGGTTTATTTCATAATCAATTAATTAATGGCTCATTGTGAAGAAATATTTAATTGGAATTTTTTAATTTATTATCCGTAAATTTTATCATTGTTTATCATTTAAACACATTTTTAAAATTAAGTTCATGTTACATGATAAATTTACTAGGTTTGATAAAACATTTACACATAATTATTTTATATAATTTCTTTATTCAAATATTCATAAATTTATTTATGTGGTCACGACATTTCATTAAACAAATTAATAATTACATAGATCGAGATAAACAAATTGTTATAAGACCAATTCATTAATTTTATCTAAATGTTGATATAATGAGTGGATATTAAATAGATCATTGTCCACGGGGAAATAACTCATATGTCATTCTTGGAATGATTTACCGAATGCCACCTATCCACCTATATATCACATAGTTTTTCATCCTCATTTTTCCATCTTGAATAGCCACCATGCACCTTATGATACTACAATAATTAAAAATAGTTGTCACTCACATGCAGGGGAGGGAACCAAAGGATGTGTTAAATGGGATTACATTAATATCTTTTGACATATAGGTCCTACATAATAAGAGATAGATATATGAATCATAAAGAAAAATTTAATTTAATATTAAATAATTTTGATCACATAAAATAAATGTTTATCATTCTTTTATTTATTAGGTATTTTATTATTTAAGATAAACACACTTTTATTAATTAATTAATTCCATTTCATTTTAATTATTTCATGATTTTATTTTGAGATCCTCATGATTAATGAAATTTATCAAAAATAAATGGAAGAAACAATAATGATATATTAGTTATAATAAATTAATTGTGAATTTAAAATTCTTTAAAACCATTATTAAATTTTCAAACATGTAGTTGTTTTCCAATGAATGAAATTATTTTTTAATGCATCATTTTTCAAAGTTAATGAAATTTAAATTTATTCTATTAATGGGAGATGAAAAAATGTATACATCCAACTACATGTCATCTACCTTGGTTTCTTTATTTCTATGTCACACACCGGAGGCTTTGGTGTGTTGAATCATCAAGACTACAAGGTGTGTAAATGTCAGCGATACACCATGTATCTGCCTGTTGGGTTCCATGATGGCCCTATCAAAACCTGATGTAATATAATAGAACATAATTTAATTAATTTATTTGATCATCCTGATACAATGCACATCGGTATAAAAGTTGTGCTCTGGCTACATGTCATGTAACTCATCTTTATTGGCCAATGATTTGGCACTTCTTGATGGAATCTCTAGTAATTATTCATGTCTTCTTAAACTATTTTGAAAATGAAACACTAAATTGACGTTATTAATATTTTGATGAAATGTTAATTTAAATCAGTTTATGAATGAATATCATGAAATGAAAATATATTCACAATTTTTAATAGATAAACAATAAAATGAAGAATTATAAATTTAAATGTGATCACTCCGATACCACATGATGGATCTAGGCATTTATAGATTGATGTCTTAGTGGGAGATATACTAACGTATAGTTTAATACTCATCAAAAGAATCTAGGAGAAGGGATCTGGCACATCAAATTTATAGTAATTTGTTTAATATTTGATGAAAAAAATAATTATAATTAGAAACTATTTTTGTTGGTTAATTTTTATCATCCAAAAAGACCCTTTTAGATAAACTTAATTTCACTTAGAAGATAAAAGGATATTATCCCCCTAGTGGGTATCCACACATGCTCCCATGATTTTGGAGAAACACCTCTCGATCTCTGGGTGGTAGTGCGAGGAGTCGAAGGTTTGATGTTTTTCATTCTGACCACTAATTCTTTTTTTATTATCAAATATTTCTTGAACTAATTTTTCATGAGACGGTTAGCGGAGGAGTTGAGAGATAATTAATTGTGTGAAAAAAATCCATATTTCTAATTTTTAGATATTCAATATAATAGATATAGTCGTTTATTTATTTATTTAGGATTTATGTAAAATATTATTTAATTAAATAAAAGACATTAAATGAATTATTACCTTTAGTGATCCCCATTACCTATAATCATAAATATATCATTATTCTTCTTTGGTGTGTTCCATCTTGTGTAATAAAAAATATTATGTAACAATCTTGTTAATTTATATTTTTTATAAGACTCTATCTTTGTTCATTCGAACACATATAGCATTTATTGAACAACTAAATAAATATTTTATTAAAAAATAAAAATTTATTCATAAAATAATGAATAAATAGTTATTACAATAATTAATAAATTAAATAATTATTTTATTCAAAATATAGTGAATAAGTATTTATTTAAAATATCCAATCAATTTAAATTGAATAAAATGTTACCTTTGACTTGAGAATAATATTTATTCTATTAATTAAACTCCAATGGAATGTAATCATGATAAATGAAAACACAGAGTCTGTGTCCCTCTAGATTTATATCTCTTTATAATTTAGGGGATTTTCTTAACGTATCAGATTACTATCTAGAAATAGGTCAAGGCACCCAATAAAAATAACCTAATGTCGCATCATTAAAAACCACATATAAACACTAAGTGTGTGAAATAATTCTTCTTTTTACAATATATCATCAAGCAAGATTTACAACTATGTCACCAAATTATATACCCAATATGCCTATATTTTCATATCTGAAATAAACACTTCATTACACAATGTCCATGGATTTTAATAAAAAAATATCTATTACAATCAAAGTGATGATGTATCAGCTTCTATAAATATGGAAGAGTCAAATCCTTCATCAAATTATTCATTGATTACTTGTCACTCTTGACGTACCCAATATTTCTAACATTTCCATGAACTATTATTTTCATGGTTTACAAAATATATCTTTATAGAAAAGATATAACATGAATTAATAACAGTTATAATATCTAAGGAACATCACACATGCTTGAAGATAGAAACATCTAATGGAACCAAAAGGTGAATAATTTAATCTTGAAGGTTTTTTCTCATAATATCCCATCTTAGGGATTACTAAGTGAAATATTCCGGAGAATAATCCTCATCTACATATAGTTAATATCACATGACAATCTATTTACATTGTGTACAATCATAATATGTTATCCAACCATAGAGCATTATTTGATAATATCTTTACAACATAATAATTTATTTGACCCTATCAATGTGATGTATACTCTATGAAATTATAACATTATATTCATATAAACCAAAAAAATATGTAAAAATAAGTTTTATTAATATTAAATACATTGAATATATGTGTGATCAACTTAGAAACATTTAGTCATAGGTCACCAACTCTAACACTTTGTAATTAAAAAATATTTTATAAAATAAAAAGTCATAAAATGTTATGAAAATAAATCATTTTGAAAATTACCTTCAAAAATCATAAATGATGGTTTAAAGAAAAATTTCCCTAATTATAAGCGAATCCATTGATATTTTTGATGTTAAAAATAAACATTTTTTCATACATTTTCTAAAGAGATTAATAAGTGAGTCATTTAAAAAATTCTTGGTTGTTTTATTATAAATAAATTTATAATAAGGTAAAAGTTCATATAAAATAGCATTATGATATCATTTATGTTTAGAAAAGATCATTTAAAAAAAAATTAGGAATCATTGACATGGAAGAAAAATATTCCTTATCTAAATGAAGATACAGGATTGATACCCCTTACAAATACCTTTCTTTATGTATACATAATCAATATAGGAGGAAATAGAAATTAACATGAAAAACACATTCATAAATATATTTAAATTAAGATATTTTTTTCAGGAAAATAATAAAATATGATTTTCCCAAAATGACCCTTCAACATAAACAATATCAAAAAGAAAAATATTTTAACCGGAATCCTTTTCCACTTTTGAAACATTAATTTAAAAAATTATTGAAAGTAATAATATTATATGGATCTATAAATATAATTAATTTAATGAAGTAATATTTAATATGTCATTCATATGGAAATAATTACACCATATAGTGAAATTATTGTGTAGTAAAAGAATCACATCTCAAGAAAATGATATTGAGATTGAGAAAACCCTTGCAAAGTTCAAATCATTGGATTGAGAGTTAATTAACAGAGAATTATTGTGTATAGAATTTGAATTCATAAAAAAAGTAAAATACTAGGCAAAACAATTTAAATATAAATTCACACAAAATAATGGAATAAAAAAGTCAAGGAGGGAGAATTATAATCCAAATGAATAGAAATTGAGTCATGAAATCTTTTACCACTTGCTAACATTCAAGTCAAATACACTTGGATGAATTAATTAAAATCCTTGTTTAAAATTAAATTATTTATAAGGATTGATTATATAATATTTAAAGTTTCATTAAATACAATTTAAATAATAAATTTGGTTCATAACAGTAAAATATACTTCAACATTGTAAAATTGAGATGAAAATCTCTATCCTGGTTTTAGAATTTTTAGTTACACCCTCTAACTCTTATATAATAAAATCATATCAATAATTTTATTTCTCAAGAAATTTTTTCCAATTTTACTACATTATAAATAAAAACAATATGTTTCATTTATTATGGAAATATTTAATTACTTAATTTATTCTGTCCATATCAGATATTTGGAGGATGTTATGTTTGTATTTTTTTTTAAAAAATTGCCTATGTTGACCATTATAAAAGGATTCATTATCACATATTATAGAGAATAATAATCATGAAATATTATCATTTTTATAAAGAAATTATTCTTTTTAAACCATCCATGTAATTTGATTATTAAAAATGAACTATGTTAACATCATAAAGATGATAGGATGTACATATGAAAGTGTAATGTTCCCATTTCAAAAAAATCTAGATAGAAAGAATGTAAGTTTTATTTTGTCTTTAAAAATCATAATTTTGACCTCAATAAAATTTGTTTTATTTATATAAAATATATATATCCTCTATGATATGTGGTGATGAAAAACGAATAACATCACTTTATGGAGGTGGTAGTCTACACATACGCATGAACGATGTTAAAACAATAATGAATTGAATGATAAGAAAATTTGTTATATGTTATATTTTAAGGATTATAAATATCTCATAAATTTTATATATCAAAAATAATTTCATCAAAAAACTATCATTGAGACGTGGTGGTGGAAAATGAATTATGAAACCTCCCAAAGAAATTAATACAATGGTAGAAAAATTGATGAATTCCTTTATAGAGATTTTAAACATGAAGGGAGCTTCCACTGGGAATCATGTAATATAATTGAGAGGCTTATTATTTAAAGTGATTTAAAAGTGATTAGTGTGTACATTACTATGCATATAATGTAGGGAATTATTCCTAGGGATGTTTTTGTAGGGAAATATTTGTGGGAAAAGTTCTTAATTGATGGATAAGCAATGAAATGTAGATATTGAGAGGAGTATTCTGGAAAACATTAAAGCCTCGAATGATGCATCATCAAACATTTTGACTCCAATAATGATATAGTAAAATGGGTTATTAAGAGAGTGGATACTAACTATAAG
Organism: Viscum album; assembly: GCA_963277665.1. NCBI lineage: Eukaryota > Viridiplantae > Streptophyta > Magnoliopsida > Santalales > Viscaceae > Viscum > Viscum album. Next base: position 68,129,398 of record OY728139.1, read on the forward strand.
AAATACAGTTGGCCAGGTGCTATACTTTTTTACATAGTTTTCTAGTTCTCTGTATTTATATTAAATAGCATAGAACTCATTCCAACTTCATTTCAACCACTCTCAATTATGATGGAACATCTTTTCTTGATATAATCATTCCCACTAATAAACCATATAATTTTTTTTCATATTCGATGTCTATATTTGTTTTCTCTTAGGTGTATGGTTCCTTGAGGCATGGTTAAGGGTAGATTTATGAGTAGGATAACATATTATGGTGTAAGAAGATCCCAGGTAATATGAGTTTTATAGTATAGAGTATAGACAATAGAGTTGAAGAGATTTTTTATAAGAAATGCATACATTATTATTTCTATTACATGGGTTGAAAGATACCTAAAATCAAGATGACGTGGCATACTTTATGAGGGATGCTACGATAGATATTCTTAGAATCTCATTGGCCCGAGATTGGGATTTTCAATGTCGGATGGGAACTTCTGTATCTTCATGTATTGTTAGTCTTGTTGGGTTCATAAAAGACACAATGGTGTGTGGTTTTGGGGTATGGTATTTTCTGTTGTACATTGGGTTATTTAGAAAGACTAGAACCAGCATAATAAGTCTAGGTGAGGCTCTTTTCTTTATCCAAAGTTCAAATTTTTTCTTTTGTTGAAGAGCTTGGTCTTATTCAACCCAAAAGTGATAATATGTTATTAGAATTGGGTTCTTACAAGAGTGATTCATTTTACTATTGTCATGGGAATTATAACGAAAGGGAGGTGGGTTTTGTGGAATCCTTCTGGAAATGGACAAAAGTAAAATGTAGATTGTTCTATATTTCTAGGTTTCATGGGATGAGGAGGTATTTTCAAGATGTTAAAGGGTATGTGGGGTTCATAGTCAGTGTATGTTATGGTTTGGTAAACTCATTAGAGGCATAATTAATATCCATACTTATTCATCTATCTATTTTCATGATGATAAATCTTTATATTTAATTTATTTAGTCTTACTCCACAGTTAATATATGTTTTCTTCATGGAAAATCAAATATTACTTGGTTTATGAAGTATTATATCAGAAAATTTAGTTTTATCAAAATCCATGACACACTAATTTACCATACGTAGAGTGAATGAAAATTTTCTTTTGATAATATAGCTAGTAATAATAGACCAAGTGATAATATTATCCTCTGTCATAGCATGTAATTTCTTTTTAATTTCTGTATCCAAATTTTCAACAGTTATTGTCTTGGGATTCACCACTTTAGACCCCCCTGAGACTCATTATTTTGAAATAATAAGTTACTTTTGAGTCATTGAGGAAGATTATTTAGATATTTGTTATCATATTAACATAAAAAAATATCATTATTGTTAAAATAATATTTATATAGTTTTATCTTATATTAAAAGTATTTGAAGGTGGTAGAAGAATAAATAAAACTAAAATACTTGGTTATGAACTATACCAATTCTTTAGATAACCTCATATTATTAACACCTTGAAACCACTAAGGTTATTATTACGTATAAAAGACCTTTATAATGTGGGTAGAGATGTTAATAATTTATTTGGGTAGGGATTAGATGAACCAAAAGGCTTTTAATGTTGGAATAAAAGAGTTAATGAGGTTCCCTTTTACATGATATGGGAGGGGAACTCTTAAAAATTCTTAAAGTATTAAGTTAATATAAATTTATTTTCATGTTAAAATAGATACAAATTTATGTTAATTGAATATAATATGTTTTTTATATTTAATACTCTTTCTGAATGGCCCAATGTCCTTCAGTTTTTATTCATTTTTTGATAATCACCCTTTTAATGATTTAAGGGGAACCCTTACATGGAATGAAGGTTTCATGGAAATATAAGACAAGACTATCATAGATGAATTCATCCCATACTATTACTACTTTTTACATTATCTTTTTTAAACCAAATTATTCCATTTGAAAATAATAATGATAATGAAACATTTACTCTTTAGGGGTCAATGTTGTAATGCCCCGACCCCAAAATCCCAGAGTCGGTGCATAATTACATATCATTGGCATGACCAAAAAAGATCATGTCTTGAAATAAATATTATTTTAGTAGCCTTGTAAGTACTAGATACATTTATAAGGTTTAAATTACATCATAAAATGGAAAAATACAAAAAATTGTTCTCCATAGACGACACTGAGTTCCCATAGACTATCCTTGTGGGTTAATCATAATATGCTTCTTCGCATACTGGAAAAAATAAAACATAGAAAGGGGTGATCTCAGATGCTCAGTAAGGGTAACAATATAGCTAAAACTTTCATAAATAAGTATAAACATTTAAGGTAATGTATATAACTAAAACAAAATCCTTTTTAATAAAAACAACATCATTATATGGAAAATATAAATCAAAATAATTCCATTTAATTACTCACATGGATATTCTACTTGTCAAATAATCACATGAAATATTAATAGCCACTATTATAATGATGAAATGCATAATGCCAGACTTCATAACCACATTTTCAAGGCCTTATTCTAAGACCACAAATGAAATTTTGTAATGGTCTTGGGCCAAGACACTATTTTTTCTCATTAGACCTACCGATGAATCGAAGAGCTATAGCGGGCTCCACCCATTACTTACTAATTCCAATGCATTCCTCATATGAAAATTTTTAAACATTACATAAAAAATCATATTAAAACTAGAATACGAAATGTAAATAATATATCCATAAACCATGAATGGTAGAAAAATAACACATCCACAGTCAAACATATCCCAAAACCATCAATAAATAATGAAATATTTTTTTCATAATAAATTAACATCAAATAAGATTAAAATCCATTAAAGGATTCGACATAGATGAAATCAAAACTGTTTGATAGAAATATCTCATTCTTTTTTTGAAATTATTTAAAGTTACATAATTATAAAAGAAATCATTTATTTTGAAAATATTCTTATAATCATTTATGGGAATCTGAGATGATGTTATAACAGAGGAATGTAGTCGCACCCACTGTATAAGTTAAAAAACATTCTTACCTTAATTTTTTCAAAAATGTCATAAAGTAACTTGTTTGGAAAACGACGAAAAGATTCCTTTAAAAACGTATAATGTCTAATAAGGATATAAATGACTTTAACCCATATTCTAGTAAGTAGTAAAAATTATTTGGAATACATTTTTTGGAAAACATGGATGTGGATGCTAAGGAGGTCCTAGAAGATAATTACATATAAACAACCTTGAATAATGATGAGGTTGTAGAATTAACCCTTACCTTGTACTTTTTCTTGGTAGAGGGTAGGTTAAACCCTTATATAATGGTGAAATAATTGTTATTAAATTATACAGTAATCATATACATTAATATGATATCATATATGGTCTTTTAATATTGCATTTTTAATAATATTTTCGTATTATCGTCATTTTGGGTGTTAACTGATTCATTTTCCTTTATATGATTTGTTACATAATTAATGTTTTTTCATTAATAGGATGTATCTTATTCATATTCAGAATGAAATTTAGTCTTCAAACATTAATTTAAATCATCTAATGAAAATTATTCTGGAATGGATATGATGGGGAATGAATCTCATCATGTTCTTGGAGATGGTAGTCTGTACGTACTAACGAGCGACAATATCATTATTTTGATATTAAAATCATATATAATTGGATTGTATATCATATATAAAAAATCATTATATTGTTATATTTTTTATTTACATCATTTATACATCATTATTATACCCATCCAAATAATAATGTGTTGAATAAGAAATACACCACGCTGTGGAGACGGTAAGTCGTACAGACGCACGTATGGTGACACGTCATTAAAAGGATGGATGGAATAGTGAATATGGTTGTAAAATATTTATAATAACATCAAAGTAAATAGAATATACCGGATTTATTATTTTATAATTGAAACAACAAGGGAAGAAGAAGTGGTAGAGGAATAAAAACATGAAAGAGGTTGTGAGATATTTACATCTTCTTCGGGTACTTCCTTTTGATTTGATCAAAAGGGCACCATAGGTAGGATTTATTACTAAAGGAAGGACTCTATGATGATGTAAGGACAGTTGAGAGGGTATTTTTCTAGGTTTTGGCCAGGCCAAATGGCCATTACGGTTTTAATTACAGAGAAGGGGAAGTTCCCTTTTATAAGAGGGGTGAGGGGAACCTTAAAAAAAGCGAGAAATATTATTTTATAATAATATACTTTTAGGATTATAGTGGCTAAAAATTTATTTTTAAATTAATGGGTAGTTATGGGTCTAAAAACTCTCAACCAATATATTTTAGATAGGTTGGGTCACTATATTAACCTTATCTTTTAGATTTAACTCTTAGTTAAATAGTTTGACATTTAGATGTCTCTTTGTATTTTAATATTATATGCTTAATAAACTTACAATGAACTTTTAAGAGAACCCCAAGTGGCTCATTAATGATAAAACTATAATTATATAAGCCTTTTGGCTGAACCTTATATTTTTAGGATTATTATATCAACAATAAATATTGTATTTTGTTTTTAAAACTCATTTATGTCAATTCTGACATTATTTAATAATTGATTTTTGATAAAGTTTTAAAAACATTATTACTACGAAATAAATACATTTAATCAACCCTAACATGTCATATTATCCAATAAAACTAGTTTAATTAATTATAAGCCTAAAATTAGATTTATTTTTATATTTATAATATCAATTAGTTTAATCTTTCATTAATATGGTAATTACTGCATCATCATTGTGTCATAAATACATTTAATAATTTAATGTATAAAAATTATAAATAAAAAAAATTATGTAGGAAATATTTTTATATTTATTATTCATATTTATAGTTGAATTTATATTTTGTGTATCTCTATATTCAAAATGGTTTAGTTGGGAAACTTTTAATTTAACTCTTTTAACTCTTCTTTAAATATAATAATAATAAATGTCTTAATCTAATCCAAGTGGACCAAAGAGGTTCATATTTTATTAATAAGGTTGTTTTTGGTTGAATTATACTTATCCAATATAATTATGACATGTGTTAGGGAAATACTAATGTCATTTTTTCCCACAATTACCCTATTTACTTTTAAAAATGTTAAATAAAAGAAAAACGTTATTATTCACCAAAGATTATTTTCATCTTATTGAACCACATTTTACATACTGATATCAACCGTGTCTCTCAGATTTTTTAAATAAAACTCTTAGAAGCGGTAAAACTAGGTTTTATGTAAATTTGCAAACGCTCCAAGGAGGTGGGTAAAAGACGGTAAGAATTGAATAAAATATTTATATATCTAAAATTATTATAAACAGAATCCAATGAACTAAATTGATCATATATAAGTATTATGTATCTATTATGACCTAAAATATATTTAGATAAATTAAATATATATTTAAATAAAAATTTGGTTTTAAAGATTTACTTAGTGTTTTTCACTATTCATCAAAAATTGAATGTTTTCAGAAAATTACTAAAAATTCACTCTAAGATAATTTTGATATTCCGAATCAAAAATTGAAGTCCATTTTCATAGATAAAAATTATAAAATTTAAAAAATTTGGTATTATTATTCAAAATGGATAGTTTTATTGGTTGTGGTGTGTTATAATTCGAAGTTGCGTACGACACATGCTATTGTATTATTCAAAGAGAAGTGTACCGTGGACGCTTGGTGTATTAAAAATGTTGTTATTGAAAAATGAAATTACACTATAAATAGACCATGATTGGTATTATAAACTATAACCCACTCAGTGGTAGGAATAGAATATTTTTATGAAGTTTAATTATTTTAATAAAATATTATTTATAAAAAATTATTATTATTATCAATTTTGGAACTATTATTTTAATTTGAATTTCAGAAAAATATGACAACAAACTAATTTGAATATAACAATTTAAAACATCACTAAAATTTTATATCTGTCTAAATTTTTTTAATCATAGACATTAATTAAGATATTATATCTTTTAATATTTTTAGCACCATTTATTTTATATTTCTATTAATTTAAAAAATATTTCTTTGGTGTTGCGTAAGAAATTTGCATAATTATTTTATCACAAAAAACATAAAAAATTAAAATGATAGAAAAAATAACTCTTTTTTATTTAAAATATCTAGTTATTATAAAATTACCTCTAGTTATCCTAATGATAAAAGTTTTAACTTAATAAAACAAATAGAATGTAATTTTTTACTTTTTCATTACATAAAATAATATAAAGGACAAAATCATGGTTAAATAAAAATTGAAGATCCTACATTTTAAATTTGTATGTTTATGGGTGAGATATTGTCATAAAATAAAATTAAGGCCAGTTTTAGTGCTATTTTAGAGTCTTTATCAAATAACTTTTTACTTTATCACCTCATTTTTCCTTATCGATTCGACATAAATCTATAAATGTCACTATTAAATATGAAAAAGAATAAAATGAAAATATTTAAAAAAAATTGACCTAAAAATTAAAAATATGAAAACCATTTCTCAAAAGTCAATTCACTAAAATAGTAGAATTTATTTTAAAAATAAAACCACAAAACATGAAATAAAATAGATTTTCGGGAAAATTTCTTTTATGTATAAAAATGTTTTAACACCAAATTCAAGTAAAAAATATTTTTCAAAAAATCTTATGTTTTCAATAAAAAAAATTATTATTCATTATTCAGTTAATTATCAAAATTTTCATAGAATTATTAAAATATATCCTTAAAAAATTTTGATATTACGATCTCAGTAATCTAGTTAATATTTTCAAATTAATTTTCTAAAAGTTTATAAATTTGTTATCATATTTTATAAAAAAAGTAATAATTAACCATTTTTTATGAAAAATTATTTTTGAAGCACTAAATAAATTTAATAATAATTGAATGATTATTTAATAAGAATTAATTAATAAATTAATAGTGATTAAGGCCTTTTCATGTAGTATATAATGTAGTTAATAAAATTGGTACCGACTATTTTAATGTCTAAGTTATAGTAATCATATGTAAATAATAATATTTTCTAATTCGTTAACCCTTAATGTTGTTTGTAATATACGCTACTAAACAAACTCTTCAACATAAAATAATATTATATTACACCAACAGACACATGGACCTAAATTATACCATCTAGTAAAAAAATCAATTGTAAATCTTAAACCACTTCCAAATCATCTAGAATATTCATTTTTTGGGAAATAATTCATCTCTACCGATAATTCTTTCATTAAAAACTGGAAAATTATCAAGAGATAAAATTCATAGAAGTATTGAAAGATTTAAAAATTGTAAAAAGTCAAAATTTTTCTAATATCAAATTAATAATTCTATCATAATGCATGACTAGTAATCCCATGGATCCTAACCCCAAACAAAGAGTTAAAAGAAAATAATTACTTAATCCCACAATGAAATTGGTTTTTAGATAAAATTTAGTTATGTTTCTTGATGAATAAATAACTAATCATGTTTCTTATATGCCTTTAATTACACTTGTTTAGCTAATTTCAATGAAATGAGGACATACAGTTGTTACTAATATAAATAATGAACAAATTTAGGTTAGAAATGATAATAAATTGAGAGTGTATTGAAAATAGGAAGATAAACTCATATTCTATGAAATATCATTTTCCAATTCCATTTTTTGATAAAATACTTGTTAACATTATTTGGAATGAGTTATTCTATTTTCAATGAATATATTATATTAATAACCAGATTTTTATCGCCTTAGGATATGAGGAAGAAACTACATTTACATACCCTTTTGGGTTATTTTTGTATAGGAGAATTTATTATGGGTTTTTTGGTACAACAATTACCTTTCAAAAGTGTATGATGAAACTTTTTCTCATGATAGAGAGGATTATTGAAGTTTTCATTGATCATTTTTTATTATTACTAGAAATTTTTAAAACTATCATATAACTCTAGAAACTGTGTGAAATATGTGTCTTGAAACAAATTCGATTCTAAACTATGAATAATGGTATTTCGTTACCACTAGGAATATTGTGTTAGGTTTTAACATTACAAAGAGGGGTATTGAGGTTTATAACTCAAAGGTTGAGGTTATTTAAATGTTACACCCAAGAGATAATGTGAAATGGATTATATGTTTTTTAGGTCATGTTAGCTTCTACAGGAGGTTTATGAAAGGAATTTTGAAGATCACAGAAGAATTGTTATCACTTATTTTTAAGGTAAATCCTTTAATTTTTATGAACATTTTTTAGAATAATTTTATCTTGTGAAGTAAAATCATTATTCTTCTCATGTCACTACTACTCTAGAATAGAATCTTCTTTTTTGAGGTTATGTTTGATGCTAGTGACATTGTTTTATGAGTTGTTTTATCCCAGAGGACATGATGTTTTATGTGGGTTATTATGCTACTACAATGAAGGATTATCAATAATGTAATTACACCAAATTTTATAAGTAAATTTTATTACTGTGTTTTCGTTTAAAAAATTAAATAATTATTTAATAGGATTAAAATTTGTTATTTTTTCCAACCATTAAGTAGTTAAATACCTCTTTTCTGAAAAATAGTATTAACGAAGGATGAAAACATGGATATTTATCCCAATAATTCTATTTTGAAATCAATAATAAGTTACGGGATATGATTTTTCATGCGGGTCACCAATCTTGGTTACCCAATACTCGAAATGGTATATACCAAATTATTAGGTGATTCCTGAGAGTGTGAGTAGGTGAATCATTATTCCATTTTCCTTTTACAAATTATTTCCATTCAATTAGACATCTATTGGTACATAAATCCTAGATTCACTATTCTATTTTATATCTTATTTACCTAGAATAATTCTATTAATATAAAGGCATGAAACACAATGGTTTATAATGTTCAAAAAAAATACCTAATATTTTTCTTATTGGTTAGTCCCCCAACATTGATTCCCTACAGTAATATTATCAATTATTATAATCATCTAGGAAGAAATTGCATATATAATCCAGTATTCAATCCTCTAGTTGATTCTAGTTATACCCCTAATGTCCAAAAAACCTTCCTTGGTTGGTTATACCCCCAGCCATCTTCTTATCCTTTACTAATTATACATCCCATTCTCAGGAATCATCATCAAATGGTTATACACACCAATTAGAAGCTCTTTATTTTCTCCTGTCTTGATCCATTGTAGTATGTTTTTAGTATCTTCCTCCACAATTTTTTTGACCACACTTGCTCATGTACTATCCCAAATCCTTTCAAATACTTTGGAAATTCTTAATTATTATGATCACCTTTATTTTATCCTTTGAACCAGTGAGAAAATTCCTAAGAAATTATTCCATCTAATGAAGTCCCATTCTCAAAAACTGTGTTTAATTTGTATAAAAAACATATTCAGTAATATTTTATTTGACAAATTTTGTACAAAATGTAAAATCAAGTTATTAAACACTCAACCCTCATCCAATTGTGATACAATTCATGGCCACCTCAACCAAAAAACATTTCACATATAATATTTTTATTTATTATTTTAGTTCTATTTATGTTTTTTATGTTTTGAATTTTGTAATTATTTTTAAACATATTCATGAAAATTAATAGGTTTAATGGAATATATTATGTTCAGATTATTTTCTATTCTTCTTTCATTTGGCCTCAAGGGTGTCTGTGACATCTTCCATGTGGAAAGAGTTGCCTATAGGTGTCTCCAAAAGTGTCTTCACATAATAAACAATGATCGTTGTACGATCTCAATTATCTTAACGTATGACCTTCACATGACTAGAGGTGTTTACATGGATTTATTCAAGAGATATGTGATTTTTTATGAGTAATACTTTTTGAGACAATGATTTTCCACAGGAACATTCTCAGAACCAAGGAGTCTTGTGGGTTCTCCTTTATATGATTGGATTACTCTAGTATTTCTTCCTTCCTTTGAACGAATCACATAGTCATATCTATTTTGAGATCTTATAATTATATCTCAAATAGAATAAACATGTTAGATAGTCTATGAATCTATTTAAATATATTGTATTGACCCACCTAACCTTCAATTTTTATGCCATGTTGAAGATTTATTAAGCTCCAAACAATGAAGGTGTATATTGTATATTTTTTATGGATGAATGTATCAGCTTCATGATGTGATACTAAAGTGATCATGTGATGGAATGATCTCTTTCAATGAACATGTGTAACCTCTATGATTTTTGTGATAATTTATTCTTATTGCAATGTCATTCAGATAGTTTCATGAAAAACACATAACAATACAGAAAAATTTACTTATAAAAATAAAATCTCAATTATTATTTTGATCCAACATATAATAATTATGACATGATGGCATGAAACAATTCATTTATTATTCCAAATAGTTTCATGAATGGATCAATGATATTTTTCATGTCTCCTCTTGATCTAGTTTGTTCACAATATTGATTCATGTAAAACTCAATTATCCTAAGTTAACTCAGGTTTATCGAATCATGGAATTCATTCAAGAAAAAGATGCATGTATATAATATGTTTGGTTGATTGGTCTCATTATTTTGTTTTAATAACATGAAATGGCCAGTTTTATTTATTTATGTGGGAAAAATAATCATCATCTAATGTTTGACAATGATGGGTGAATTCAAATACATGCATCATAGGTGATTGGGTGGCACATATCTTCAAGATCAGAGAGACAATGTTTCATATTAATTTTTAACAATAGAAGAATGGTATGAAGAATGTGGGAGTCTCAAATAGAGGTTTCGATAATGTTGTTCACAAATTTATATTCAATCCATTTTCAATTCCACTATATACCTCAACTCTTGGTTCATCTCTCAAATAAACTACACACACTACCTTAATGGTGGGAGCCTCCCTGCGTAGAGCCGTAGGTACTCTTGTGGGATCAATACGGCCGACCCATGAACCTTACACATGGGTGTGATCATGTAGTCCAATTCATGGCCCATATATACATAATCTTCAATTCATGATGTGTGGACTAGCTACCCTGTGTGGTTGAGGTCTCCTCCCACACATGTTGGATTGATTTGGTCTTTTGGGCTCACATGGTTAGCCATATATTTTATTAACACCACCATTATAAATAAATATTTTTATATAATATAGTGGTATAAATAAAAATCTTATATATATTAATTATTTCAAAAACACTTCAAAATACTCCTTCTAAAATAAATTTTTCATCATGGAAAATAGATATGTATTTTTTTCTTTTTTATAGACTTTAAATACATCATAATATCATGAAATAAATTATATTGCATGGACATATTAACATAATAATAACCCAAATAATGGTTGGAATAAAATTTCTCAAACAAAATGATGACCTTATAACATGTCTTCAAAATTGATGAATAGTTCAGCAATCATCACATTTATGAATAAGGATAATTTTTCATGGGTGACATCTAATGTCAGTAAATGAATCCATAATAATTATACAAGAATCACCACATCATCCCACTTAAAAATATAGACTTATTGAAAATAAATTAAACATTGGATCCAAAAAATGAGAAGCCTAGGGGGATAAAATTCCCCATTATTTATGAAAAAAAAAATTAATATAAAATCTCAATAGTGTTCTGATTTTTTTATCCGATTAGAAGTGGGAGTTATGCTTTATGATTTTTCTAAAAACCAAGGGATAACATTTATTTTTAATTTCACGTATTATATTTGGGATTTTATTTTATTATTTATGATATTCTCAGATATAATTTTGAAGATATTTATTCCTAATGATGAGTTGCTTCCAATTATATAGAGTTTTAATTATTCTTTCTAGGGAGTACAACATTAGAGTGATTAAACTGAAGAATAGGATTTTAAATATAGTTTCTACTAGAATAAACATTATAAGGATTCTATAATTTTTCTCATCAATTATGAAAACAAATAAGGAATGGGTGAGGTATGGAGGATGTAATAGTTGTTAGAGAAGTGTATTTTAGAGGTAGAAATAATTTATTTTTGGGTGATTTTCTTTATGGTACCGATTCCTTCATCGTGTGGGAATGAATATATCCTGGTTTAAATTAATTATGATCAAAATTAGGTTAAGGTGATGTAATTAACAAATTAATAGAAAAATACAGTGACTAAATGAATCATGAATAATATTTTATAAAGTTTTGTTTGTCTAGATCTTTCATCACTAAAAATTGTAATTAATTTAAAAATATACAATTCAATTTTTTTATAAAAATTTACGATTATGTGAAAAAATAAGTATAACCTATCATCCAATGACATGTGGAAAATATATAATTTCTAATAGAAAATTGAAATAAATTTTTCAAAAAACTAAGAATAGTTCTATAAAACATTTGTCTTTAAAGATGCATGTTGAATTATTGGCCTATAGTGCTACCTTTAAATCCATAATAGGTATGTATCCTTATAAGAATATTTTTCGAATTTATTTTTATTTTTTTATGAAACTACATCAAATGTCCTTTTATTTACTAAAGGCTTTGAATTGTGATTTTAATTCTGTTATAAGAAAAACATAAATAGTTCTATAAAATAATGGTCTTTAAAGATGGATGGGGAATTATGGGCCTATACATGTTCCTCTAAATACTCAATATATATGTATCTTTATAAGAATATTTCTGTAATTTCCTTTCATTCTACTATGGAACAAAATCACAAGTACGACTAGGTACTAAAGGCTTTTAATTATGATTCTAATCTATTGGATAATGAAAAATAAATGAGTTCAGTGAGTTAAATGAAATAAATAGATAATCTAATGAGAATTCTCAGATTTACTGATATATAAAAAAAATTATAGACTATATCATTCAAAACAAAAAATTTAATTTTAGACAATGTCTCTTTGTTTTTAACTCTTATCTAAACCCTTTTCTGGGTAAACTAAAGACCAGGTGATATGGCCCTTTTACTATTCATAGAGTGACAGTAAGTTAGATATTTTGGTTACATAAATAAGATAATTGACTATCCTTAGTTATTGCTTAGAGGGTTAAAAACATTTTTAATTGATTACAAAGGTGTAACAATCTGAAAAATTATAAATGAAATTCCCTCTTTTGGAATAAATAAATGCATTATTATGTAATGATGTTTTAGGAGAGAAGTTCACTACTCTAGGCTAGTTTTAATAGTTATATGGCCATTAAAATTTAAAAGGTAATTATGCATCATATTTTTTTAATCTAGTCAATGTATAGTGACCATTTATATTATCATATTAAGGTCTTTGATAAAGTCCAATTGATATAGACAATAGTATCGATGACCTCAACTAGTAAGTGTGTACCCTATGAAGTCAATTTATAGATGCATCCATGGGATATATAATCAATAGGAACATCCCTTGATCAATCCCAATATAAAATTCCCCAACTAAAAGATGGTAAAATACATATAAATGATAATTTCAAGCACATCGAGATCATGGCCCAAACCATATTGACCAAAAAAACCTAAGAATACATTACCATCACACACATCAACAATAGGTCATTCACCATTGTAATAAAGGTAAGTGTATATAACCCCTAACAATATGAATTTTTGTATTTTATTTTAATAAAACAAATAATATATTTACCCCAATTTAATATTACCTTTTAAATGATTATATATTGAGTTTGATAAAAAATATATTTTAGATAAGATGAAACACTAATTTTCTTTTTAGGAAGTGTATAGTTTCAAAAAAGACACTCTATATTACTGAATTAAATATTTTTTTAAATAAATAATACTAAACTAAAATATTAATATTAAATTATTTTTCTTAAAAAAAATTATATTCTAAATTTCTAAAGTTGAGAATATTTTTATAAGTGTTAGAAAATGGTTACTGTTAGAAACCCAGTATTTTTTAATAAATGTGGATTTCTTATTTAAAAGAGTAAATTTTCAAAAATAGATAATTATTTATAATAAATAATTTTTTTTAAATTATCATGTAAAAATTATTCAATTTTTTTATTTATAATTTTTAGATTAAATTGAAATTTTTGGCCAAAATTAAATATAGTAATAATATATGGTGTGTATTATGACATCATGATGACCCAAAAGTTATGTAATACCTTTTATTAAAGGTATCCTTGGAAAAAATATATTTTAGAATAGAAAATAGTTTTTTTGTGGTTATTTGATAAATTTTATAACCTCTTAATGAATCCTACAAATCCTATATTATATTTTAATTTTTGAAAATATATTCTTTCTAAAAATTACTCACTTTCACATTACCAATTGGGCTATTTTAATGAAATTTAAAATTAAACAAATATAATCATGAAAAATAATTAAATTGGATATAAACCATGGGTAAAAACCTATATAAGGTTTTTGTTTTTCATTACCTTATCATATAGAGTTAAAAATCTATGTTTGGAATTTAATAAACAATTATTCTTTCTTTTTATTCATAAACCCACCCAAACACTCGTTCTTATTCACTAAAATCCCTTGTATCATGAAATTACAAAACCCCCCATCACAATAGAATCACCCATGGTTCCCTAAATCTCTAAATGATATAATCATAAGCTTTTAGAATCTCCCTCTAAAGGTGAGGGATCCTATCCATGTATTTTTAATTCCATAACACCTTTATATTATAACCTTTTTTAAATTATTCATGTTGGGATATGATTTAAAAAATCTGTATTACAAAACATATGATTTAAAAGTGATTATGTACACATTTCACTCCCATTACTCCCTCTCATGATACTTTACACACAACTATTATGATGAAAAAATTATCCTATTATTTTTCTATGCCAACCATTTTTTGGGAATAACCATCCTTATTTCTACTTATATGTATTAAATTATGTTCAGTTATTTTTAATTTATCTAATAATTCCATGTATATAACCCACAATCATTTATTATCGGATTAAAATTGATGAATGGGATCTTTATATTTTATAATCAATGTGGAAGACATATGCATGTAAATGATATAAAAATTATGGTTCACCCAGATAGTCCTTCAATATGCATTGTAAAATTTTTTTGTCCCTTGTTAATTCATGTTTGATATAAGGGAGTAAATCAAATATATTATGGTACTTTTTTAACCATGTTTTGATTTATCAGTGGTAAGCCTTAAACAATGTTTGGACTGTCATGTTTAACGTTACCTCCATATTCCCATGTTTCTTTAACATTATCAATGTATATCTTACATTATAGTTAAATATAATGATATTAACTGAACAAAAATTACCTTAACATTCCTCTGCGATTACAATTACACGTTTACATTATGCTATAGTTTTTTATTCCCTTAATAGTGGTTTTTATCTCACCCATTTCTTATATATGTACTTAATATATCCCATGAAATTTTAGAAGAGAAATATATTTTTAGGATCATGTTAACAAATTTTGAAATAATATTGTTCTTTATATTTATCATGTTGATGTACTATATACCAAATTTCCCAAAGAAACTAGGAGATAAAATATATTTTTATGTGTAAATTTTCATAATGAATCATGAATTAATGTGTATTAAATATAAGCGTTATCATAGTTGGTATGAGAAAATAATATAGTTATTTTTTGGATAATTATTTATAAAACTATCAAAAAGGAATTATGGACAATACAATAAATGTGAAAAAACCGCAAATTTTAGTGAGGTATACAGTATGTCATTTATGAGAAAACGCATCCTTTTTGGGATATTACATGTGAATGTGGATCTAGACTAGATGTACATACGGTTAGTAACAAAAAAAAGGAAAAATTGAGATGGACTCAATAATTATCTTGTGCATAAAAATTTGCCTCTCTACAAGCATGGTTTTATATTCTTTATGGTATTCTTTGGTAAAATCACAATCTCATTCTAAAAAATTAGTAAGGTAAAATTACCATATGATTTTATGCTAAGATATATATTGTGGAAAACGTATATTTAAATATGTAAATTACTATATTAAAGAATATATATCATTTATGCGTTATCCCTTTAATTTTTATGGTTTCCCATTTAAGAGTATAATAGTTTCATATTACTCATCCCAAATTCTCCCTTTTCTATATTCAGATAGATGAAAATAGGTGAAACTATATCAAAGAGAAATATAGTGAGTAATTTAATGTATTCCCCATTGTGATGCCGGACCTGATTAGTGTTTAATTTGGGAACTTAATGAAAATAAGTTCTCAATTAACTCAAGTATTGAACATAAATTGTAATCAGGTGGAATTCCCAAATATACCTATGAAAGATAGAGTCATAGTTGAAGCCATATTATAACAAAGTAATTAGAATTTTAGTTCATCCTATAATACTTTAATCATAGATTAATTGATCAAATTAAATGATAATATAATTTTCATCCTTCAATGATCTGAGTGAGTGAATTCCAAACTAGCATTTTACTGTATGTATAGATAATGTGATCAATGGTAGATATGGGTAAATAGTAAAAATATTTAGGGGGAATCTAAAGTGATGGAGTTAAATAAATTCAAGAAAATGTTTTTTGGATAAATAAGTTTCTCAAAATCATTGAATTAAATTTGAGAGGTACTTTTTTAGTCTAAATAAAATGGAGGACGAATCCATCAGGGTGTATGAGGAAAACATTACAAGAATTTCCCAATAAACCTCTAAAGTTTCCTTTATAACAATAATTAATGTTTATTTTTTCTTTCTTTGGATGAATCCAATTCTATTAAATGAAATATTTGTTAAATAATTTTACTACTATAATAAAATGTTCTGATGTTCTCTCAAAGATAAACTATAAAAAATTGAATCTAAATGTTATTACAGGGATATAAAGAAAAATATTATAGATTCATTATGGATGTTTGATTATAAAATTTAATGGTTGAAATAAATCCTAACATACCACATTTCAAATGTGTAGGAAGAATTATCATTGAAACTACTAATGGTGGTGAGGAAACTCTTTTTCTGTGGGAATGAAGTGAACCTAGCTAGAGATTTATTATTAAAAAAGGAATGCTCTAATCAACACTAATCATAGAGTATTGTGTTCCTAATGAATGTAACACATGAATTATTAAATCCCATTCCTTGAGAAAATATTTTTAAGAGACAATCAATGCAAATAATCTCCAATAGAGAAAATGTGATATTATTCCATCACAACTACTGTGTTGGATCATGAAAATAGTTTGGTGATATGTATTCAAGTTATTAATTCAATAATAAAAAATTTACTATTTGATTCTAGATTTATTCATTATTTCATATCATGAATGTTTTTTAGAACCATTTAAAGACAACCTCAAAACATGGATGTTCAGTTATCGGTGAAGATGTTAAATGGGTATGTTATTTCAACCCAATTATATAACTCATCTTCTGTCCGTATTTGTGGGATAAAATTACCAACAATACCTATGAGACATAATTTTTCTCTAATTTGTTGTAATTTTAGGTATGAATTGTATTTACATACATTGTGGAAAAATAAATTTCTTAGGGAAATAAATCACCCTCTATGTCGTGAATCATCCTTAGATCTTATACTCTTAAAATGAAGAGAATGAATTATATTTCCTATAAATATATCATCCAAGAATATAATTTCCCTTCAAGAAATAATATCTTGATCAAATAATTAATACTAAGTAAAATATCAACCATGTTGACATACCCATTGTGATGGAATTCACTACGATGTTTCCCAAAGAATTTATTAGTCTTACTCCAAGATGAGTGGTGGATTTTTAAAACAGGATCATACCCAAATTTTTACCAATATAAAAGAATCCATATTTAATGGTAGTTGTTAAACACTAAGAGATTAATAAATATTTATATGAAATTCTAGATTAACTGTCTATATATATATGTTTTTTACCATGGGGTTCACTAGTTTATTTATAAAGAATAATGATGGGTCTTTTATCTTTTTCATTAATTATCGTGAGATCAAAAATATAATAATAAATAACATGTATCCTCTACCAAAGATTTATGACATGTTGAATTAGATATGTGAATCCAATTTTATCTCCATGGTGGATCTTGGTTCGGGATACAATCAGATAATGGAGGATAAAGAGGATATTTTCTAAGAAATCTTTTCATACATGGTACATGCACTACGAGTTTATAGTGATTCTATTTTTATTAACTAATACTCTAAAAATATTCATTAACTTACTTAAGAGTCTTTATTTATTACATGGATAGATATTTGGTAGACTTTATAGATGATATTCTTGTTTACTCAAAAATCAGGGAGGAACTTGATGACCATTTGAATCCTATACTGAATAATTTTAGAAATGAAATTCTATTTACAATGTACAGTAAATGTGAATTTTGGTTTTATAAGGTAACTTTCGTTGGACATGTTATCACCAAAAAAGGATTATATGTAGATCCAAAAAAACATAGGAAATTGAATGATGTTCAAGGACAACCTCGATGATAAGAAACATAAAGATTCTTTATCTTATTTGGGTAATATCAGTGATTTTTGAAAAAATTCTTATGATTATCGTCCACAATAAAAAATATTACTTGTAAGGTATATTAGGTTTTCTAGACTAATGAATGTGAGTAACATTTTGAAAGTTCTAAAGAAGATTTCAATCACTGAAATTGTTCTCACATTAGCAACTAGTGGAGAAGGAATTTTGATCTTCATGATAAATACAAAAATGGGTGGGATTTTGTACTCATGAAATATGAAAATTTTATACCATTTACCTCCCTTTAACTAAATATCCATCATAATAACTACTCAACTCATGATCTACAATTCCTCATAGTGATCATTGTATTGATGATATGGAAACATTACCTCTAAATGGAAAAGTGTGATATATATAAGGATTTTAAAATCCTCAAGTACATAAACACTAATAATTATATTAATTTGTAAAAGAAATTGGTTACATATAATCAAGTGTTATGACTATTCAACTAATTCCCATCTAAGGAAAGAAAACAATATGACAGATGCTCTGAATATAAAGGATCCCACAATTCCATCCATGATGAAGAATGAAAGGGCTCGAATATTCTTAGACATGAAAATGATGTATATTGGAATAATAAAAGTATTTTCATGATACCATGAGAAAATTACTACAACGAGAAAATAACTAATCAACCCTCTATTCTAAAGAGGATCATAGAGGACCAATAAATGATGAGGTTCTATAGAAGAAGGTATCAAATATTCGGTAGATCAAATTTATTAATAATGGATTTATAAGGTTTTTAACTTAGATATGTGTCCTATAAAAACAAAAAAATAGACAGGGATATTATGGATAATTTACATATTTCATCATTATCTACTTATTTTGGAAGAACATTGATGTATAGATATTTGAAAAAAAAAACGTTTTGAGGATAACATGATGAGGGACATTGTAAATTTTGTATCTTGATTATTAGTATTCTAAAAAGACAAGGTAAAACAACATAAGTATAAGGGAAAGATGAAAAATTTACTCATAATAGTATGAAAATTAGAAAACAAAGCGAAATATTTTATTATGGGACTCCCCGAGACACCTAAATGAAATAACACCTTATGGGTTGTATTTGATCACCTTATCATGTCCGCTCATTTCATTACTATCATGGAATATTTACCCCTTAACAAAACACCATGATACACATATAGAAATTGATAAGTCTATATTGACATCCAATATCTATTGTATTTTATTGAGATATGAGGTTTGCCTTCTGGTTTTAGATAAGATTATATCTAGAGTTGGACATAAAAATGGGCTTCATCACTAATTACCACCCTGAGAAGAATGGACAGTCTGAAAGGAAAATTCATAAATTGAATGATATTATAAGACCATGTCAAATATTTAGAAGGATGTTGTGATAATGTAATTCATTTGGTGGAGTTCTCATATAATTTTAGTTTCCATTTTAGCATTAAAATTTAACCTTACGAGGCTTTTTACTGAAATAGGTGTCCGAATCTGACATGTTTTTATAATGTTGGAGAGATAAATATAAGGTCACTAGATCTTATCTAATAGATTGTATGTAAGGTTAAATCCATTCAAAATCATATTAAATCTACATAATTATGGAAAAAATATATATAGAAATTGAAGTGATCTAGAGTTTGAGGTCACACATAAGGTTTTCCTTTATATATTATCTTCTAAAAAATTCTCAACGTTTTTTAAGAAAGGAATTCTTAGTCCAAGAAACATAAGTCCCTTTGGGGTACTCTCACATATCATTGAATTATTTTATTTAATGTCACTCCCATCTAACCTATCTCATATACATAATGCCTTTTATGTATCCCTCTTGATGAATTACATACCAGAACCCTCAATTGTACTAAATCCATTGGTGGAACCACTATAAATTTATATTTTATATGAGAAAATTCTGGAGATGATCTTAGATCATAAGGTTATTGTTCTATGAGAAAAGGAAAATCATCTAGTCAATGTGGTATGGTGGAACCAGAATATTGTAGAATTTACCTATGAACTGAAAGAGGAAAACAAAAAAAATTACCTCATTTGTTTTAGTGTGTGAAAGAAAAATTACTACGATGAAATTTCGGAAGGGTTGGAGAATATAATAAAATTAAATTTTATAATTGAAATTCTCTTTTCATAATAAAATAAATAATTATTAAGTAATGAATTTATAAATAACCCATTCCCTAGTTTGGTTATTAAGAAAATATATATGGGTTTTCAAATTTAGAAGAATGATATGAATCATAACTATTGTAAATATAGCCCTTTTATAGTGACCATTAATAATAGTATATTATGAATTATGACAAAGTCCAATTGATATCGATGAATGAAGTAATTTACTAGATCAATAAGATCATATCCTATAAATCCAATTTATCATAGATTAAAATGGTGATAGAATCATTTTTATTTCCCATTGACCAATCTGAATATGTGATTCAAATACTGCATCATGAAATAAATTATGAGACAATTTTAGGCTCATCTAGATCACATCCCAATCCCTGTAAACTAAACCACCCAAATAAAATCTCACCAACACACACATTACCCTAATGGAATTCACTAGTGTAATAAAGGTAAATGTATCTAGACCATAATAATATTATTTTTTGTATCTTATTAAATAAAATCATTATATTTACCAAATTATATATTACTTTTTAAATTATTAGACAATGAATTTGATAAATATTTGATTTTGGATACAATGAAAAAAATTCAATTTCTGGTAAATGTATTCTTTAATAATGAAAATATATTTTAATGGATTCAATAATTATTAAAATATATAATTATTTAATAAATTATTATTATTAAATTATAATTTTCCTGTATAAAAAATTATATAATTATTCAAAGTCAAAAATATTTATTATATTGGTTCGAAAATTATAAATATTAAACATACATACATTTTACAATAATTGTATATTTTTTATATAAATCCATAAATTATAGCATATGAAGTTTTACTTTCATAAAATAATTACTATTCTTTAAATTATGTTTTAAAAATTATCCAATTATGTTTTTTTCATAATATTAAAAGATAATCAAATTTATAGGTCAATGTTAAACACAGTATAAATATGCAATGCTTATTATGACATCCTAAAGAACCAAAATTAGTGTAATATAATCCATAAAAGGTATTTGTGACCAAATATATTTTTATCATTAAAATAATGTGTTTTTAGGTTATTTTAATAATTTTATAAACCCTTAATGAATCTTGTAAAAGAAATATGATATTTTATGGCTTTAAAATGATTTTTTAATAAATATAATACAATTCCACATCACTAAGGGTATTATTTTAATGATATAGGTTCATAAACATAAAAAATAATGAAGAATAATTAAATTTGGAAAATCCATGTGTAAAATTATGGGATGGTGTTTGGTTTTTATTACTTTATCATTTCGGGACCAAAACCTAGGTTTGGTAATTAATAAATAATTGTCATATATTTCTCTATATAAACTCGCCCAAACGCCAATGCAAATTCACTAAAAACATTTTTATAATTAAATTAATATGCCTTTACCTCTATATACACCTCCAATGGTTATTCCATTCTCATAATAAGCTCATACCAAGCTTTTAAAATCTCCCTCTCAAGGTATGAGAAAATATCATTGATATATTTATTCAAGAATCACTTTATATTATGATCAGTTCAAATTTCTCCTATAGGGATAAGATTTCACACAACTCTTTTACGACCCTTATAATTTAAAAGTGATTATAGATCCCTTACATTCTCATTAATCATTTACACAAACCTTTATCTACCCCCATTATGATTCCATAATTTTTAGTGATTTTGTCTTACCAAATATTTTTTTTGTGAATAATCAACATTATTTTCCCTCATGATTACTCATCTCTATGTACCTATCATTTATTTATTTGCGAACTTCGTGTATATAATGAACACTACTTTATCATGGGATTAATAGTTATTAAATGCATATTTAGGTTCTATAATCAATGTGGCACCCTTATGCATGTACATGCTATAAAAAAAGTGGGTTCCCATACAATGATCTAATGCATTGGGTAAAGTTTTTATCTCATGAGGTTTCATGTATGATATTATGTAGTAAAACTAATCCTTATTGACTTCTTATATTGTCTTGGGGTTTATCTTTGAACTATGTTTACGATTTAATGTTTATTTTTGCTGCCACATTCTCATGTTACCTTTATGTTATCGTGTCATATCATTCATTATTATTAATGATTACGATTCTCAAACCTCTTTTGTTACATTTATATATATGTTAAATCAAATATACTACTTTACCTTAGGTAATTAATTTATTATTTTTTTATTGGTATTTATATCTCACCCCTTTCTTATATATGTCCTATAGTTATCCCATATAGTTTTAAAAGTGAAATGAATTTTAAGATCATATTAATGATGTTTTAAATAATTTCATTGTATCCATGTGTCATGTTGGTGTTCTATAAAAATAAATTCTCAAATAAATGAGCTTTTATGATCTTTTGAGATTTCATTATGCGTACATTTATGTAGTAAATCATGAATAATGTGTATTAATGATTTGGTTTGTACTAAAAGGTATCGAACCTATCTCTTTTCTTAAAATTTTAACACCTACTTTGCCTAATTAATGAATAAAAACTCATTGCTTTTATGGGAGTCATACCATGGTCAAATTAATTTTTAGTTTTCTTTTAATTACAATGAAAATAACTATTTTATTTTCTTCATTATTCACACTTTTTCTCTTTTTATTATTTTAGAATTAACTGAAAATAATGATTCTATAGGTCAAGTGTTGTAAGAGTATGATTAATTCATTAAGTAGTTTATTCAAACTTGAGTCTGGAATAGCCACAAACTAAAGTTATATATTAAGTGATGAACCTACCATGAATATCTTCATTATATATTGACATACCTAGAGAAGGCATGGAGCTACTATGGCTGAAATGCCTACTGATACTCAATTAAAAGATGGGATACAAGCTTGAGAATACTTTTTCAAATCCATATAATTTTTCTATGGCTATATTCTTTATTTAACTCTTTAATTTTAAATTTTATATTGATTATTTTTCTTATAGGATTTACAACATTCTAACTAAGGCACATCACTCATGGAATATACGTAGATTATACTTGAGTGAACCTAAAGGAGTAAGGATTTTATTACCATATGAGTTAATTTTCTTATTCCTTAATTAAACATGTATCATCTATTTCACTATACAATATGAAATTAAGTCAGGTGGGAGACTCCTATGTTTTTTATGATAATTATTATTATTCATCATCCAAACAAAGTGTCCAATAATTATGGCTTCTATTTATGTGATTTATTTATCTTAAATGTAATAAAAAATAAATAATTTTAGTAAAATTAAAATTTAAGTGTGTTTAAATCATTTTAGAACAATTAAGGGGAATTATTTTTTTAAAATAAGAACCAATTTCTTACTAAAAAAATTAATTTCTTATTTGATAATTCATTATAAACATGAGGAAAATACATAGGTAAAATTTTATTTGAAAACCAATTCTTTATGGATTTCCAGTTTTTAAATCTCGAGAATCGTATTATTATAATAAATTTAACTGATTTATTTATCGAGTAAAATTAATGTCTTAGATTTGGGTGAATCTTAGGTGGCCTTAATTCG
Source organism: Viscum album (assembly GCA_963277665.1). Lineage (NCBI taxonomy): Eukaryota > Viridiplantae > Streptophyta > Magnoliopsida > Santalales > Viscaceae > Viscum > Viscum album. Next base: position 68,153,620 of record OY728139.1, read on the forward strand.
ATATTTATTAACAGTGATCTCTCTTTGAAAATATCAATGATTTTTTGTTGAAATTTTATCAAATTGTGTTATTAGAAAATTTCATGTCATTATGTGTTGTAATTTTGATTTATTGAGTATTAGATATAAATTGGAATTCATGGGATTATAATTGATTAACTATTCTATTATTTAATATTACAATATTTTTTAGATAATTTTATTGTAATTTAATTAATAGTATTTATATTTAAGAATATAATATTAAATGATTTTGATATGTTTTGGTTATTTTGGAAATTTTATTATTATTTTATTATTTTTTTAATAAGAAAATTATTCAAGTTAATTATTTAAATTTTTCATAAATTTATAGTAATTAATTTTTTAATACGTATCTAAATTTATTACATATATTTAAGACATAAAACATTACATTATTTATTTTTCTTTTGGGAAATTGGTAATAATTGTATTCTTTTTGATAGGCTAACTAAAAATATCAAGAGTTATTGCCTGAAATCATTATACGAGGGAGTGTGGTCATCATGAAGACCCCAAGAAAAAAAATCAAGTGACCACATACCAGAGTTGATGTTACCACATGATTAAATTGTGAAGATCCTACAAGACTTATAGTGGGTCAAGTGACCAACTATGGGAATTTTAATAGTGTCTATATGAAGTGGCCAAAAGATGAATTTCTAAGTGGTCATGCATTTTTTTAAAAATAGAAATGATAAAGCATCTATAATACCGTAAGTGACAATTCATGAGTAGTAGAACATACATCATAAAAATAGAGAATATTATGCTTTAGTGAACTAACAGTATATACTCACCACAATAAATATACCAAAAGTGACTGCATGCTCATCTCAAACCTACTATCTGTAATTAATAACCCTGAATGAAAATTATATTTTCCACGAATATTACAACTTCAATAAATTAATGAAAATGTGTCCATAACTATGTCCAATCATCTACTGTTTGAGTTTTTCCATGATCAGTTAAATGAATTCCATTCAAATTTGGAAATCTAGATTGACATTCTATTTAGTGCGTAGAATGAAAAATGGATAACATGATATAGAAAATATAATTGAGAGAATATTAATCCTACGAATGTTTTATCTTGTCCAAAACTGAATAAAGGCGGCAACTTAAAAACATAGAGCTTGGGGAAGGCATGTTTTTGGAACAATGTTATTCAGGGATGGAAATTGATGGTATGTTGTTCTTATTGCCATTCCTCAATGGGATGATCATGGAGTTTTCAAGTTCGGGGGTGTTTTCTAGAAGGATTGTTTAATGTAGGAATTTATAATAAGGGTTTTGATAATGAATGATTTTTTATATAGATGTATAACTAATACAATCGTTCTAGGAGTATTTAGTGCTAAAGGTCTCATAGTTTTCAAGATCAATGAAAGTGTGTTTTCAATGTCTTGTTCTCATAGTCAATGAAATGATTCCTTCATTAAGGAAGTGTTTCTAGAATTTTGGGACATTTTGAGAAACAAGGGCTCATGTGTGATGACCCAGACTCTCTTGGTCCTTCCATTTGCCAAAATCCGGGTTCTAAAGGAGTGGCGTCTTGGTGAGACCGATTGGCGAGACCGATCGGTGAGACCGATCAACGTCACCCGGCCTTGTCAAGTTGTTTCCAGTAACGCTCCTTTGCGCAAATAGGGTTTTAAACCCTATTCTGACTCATTTAACTATGTTTTAAGACCCGTAACGCCCATAAGAGTTTTAATTAAATGCTTCATCAATTCATGAGTCGGCTTAAACCACCCAACCCCTTTTTGTGACGAGTAGAGCTGTGTGATCAACCCACGACCCCCGCGCCTTACGCGGATTCGTGTTTTCACCTCAACCGTCCCTAGATCTTATAAACTAAGGGATAGTTGTGGTTTCTCCTTTCCTCCATCGTGACTTTCACAAACATCTTCTGGTGCGTCGGACCGGCCGCATCGTTATCCGTAAAGTTCCGCGCCCCCAGCCTAAATGACGATCATCTATCAACAGGTAGGTAATTTCTCCTTTTCCTCTCTCTTTGTGTATCATACGGGGTGGGCGTGCTTTTGTTTCTGTAGAATTGGATAAACCAGACCTAAATAGAGATAACGAACGAATTCTATAAAGAAAGAAGGGGGGGATGTGATCGTTGATGTTGTCTTATGTTTTGATGTTGTTTCTCTTATGACCTTTTAGTTGAGTTGTGCTGGAAATGCCTCCTAAAAATCGAGGCCATTGGTGGTCGTTGTTTGTGCACTAATGAACCCCTGCTAATGTTTTAAATATCTTGTTGTGGTTGTAAACTCAAGCTGTGAAAAGTGAATTGGTTTATCACGTATATCCGGAAAAATAAATTGAGGCACCAGGATCATTCCTTTTGTGATAACCCCCGGTTAAAACACACGGAATTTGAATCATAGAGTGTGTTAGGTCATTTAAATCTGAAAATACATTCAAGGCCCTGCTTGTGTTGGTGGAGGTAGTTGGTTGTTTTCCCTTCGGGCCGATTGCTAGAGATGTGGGAGGGGATGGGATCCCCTGTTCTTTTATACCCTAGGTGATCGTGTGAGTTGAGGTGGGATCCTCTGTTGTTGAGAACCGGGTGTGGGCGTTATGGTTTTTGTTTGATTGTTTACTTTTATGGACTTGTGCCGATGATTTCTAGTTTCCCAGTAGTGCTTAAACATAAACATTATTACTGAATGTGAAATAAGAAAGGGGACACATGGGTTGTTGGTGAAAGTCGTGACTTGGGACTTGGACGCAGTGGTGTTGTGATCTATAGGCTTGTTAGAAAAACCTAGGCTTTGGGTGAGTGGTTGTTGCCTATTTCTATACTTGTAGCTTTGTTTTTCTTATTCGTGCCCCACCCAAGTTTATCAATTAGTGCCGAACACCCCCATTTCATGGGGGAGGGTGTTTTTCCCAACACTATTCTTAGTGGATGGTTATTAGCTCCTTTTCTGCTCCCTTTCCCGGATAGCCCAACTATCTTCGGCCAGGCTGTGATTGCCTGAAGTCCATTATTAGCCCAAGAACCTTCGGGCTGGGTAGTGTGGTGGTTGGCCAGGTGTGTGCGACAGGTGGTTTCCGAAGTTTCTTCAGGATGAGGCCCAGGTGTCTTCGGGCGTGGTGGTGGTTGTTCTGGCCTAGGTGTTTGTAGGCATGGTTACGTGTGACAGTTGTGGACTAGGTGTTTGCGGGCAGATTTCAGCAGTGGGACTATGTGCGGTTGAGGCCCAGGTCTGTGCGGGTGGGATTTCGGCAGTGGGACTGCGTGTGGTTGTCGCCAAGGTGTGTGCGGGCGGGTGTGGCAGTGGGACTGTGGTGAGAATGGCGGGATTGGTCCGATGCGTATGATGTCTCAATAACCAGTGGGAAAGTGGCGCAGGGTACCCAAACATCGATGTTCTCTTATTATATACATTACTTGACTTGCGTTATTTGGGGAGTGTGCCTTGGTGAGGCATAGGGTGGATAGTTTACCTTGATAGGTGTTTACTTTACTCTTTTTCTCACGGGAATTTAGTACGTTCCCCCACTTGTGCACGAGAGTCTTTGGTTTTCCCTACTGAGTGTACTTGTATGCTCACCCTACGTATATAAAACTGCTTTCAGGTTTCCAAGAGGACTTCGGGGATTACGCAGGACCATACTAGCTCGGACTTTTGGAGCAGTTGCAGTTGTTGTTTTCCTTTTTGGTACTTACCTTGTAGTCACCTTTTTTCACCTTGTGGCTTTTACTTTTGAAACATGCATGTGGGAATGGTTTATTTTTTGCTTTACTCTTCTCTCTACCTTGGTGTTATTGGGTTTTCTTCCCCTTATATCTCAATCCTATAAAATAAAAAGGGTAATGACTTCCATTTGCGAGACTTTTCTATACCCTTGGTGCTAGTCACCACTCTGGTACCTATTAAAGGCGGTTTTCGGGGGTCATTATCTCTCCTTCAACATAAAGAAGGATGGGCCTGGCAATCAGCTGACCCTTCCCTTCTTTTGGTGAAGGCGGGTCGTGACAGAATGGTATCAGAGGAGGTTGAGAGATAGGACGGAGTCTAGAGTTAGTCATAGTGAGGATTGCATGGGATGGTAAGGCAACGGTGTTGGGTAACCTTGGAGCGTGAATTAGGCCAGGGAAGACCAGCTAGGACATGAGATTTTAGGGACCCCTGTGATCCGATGCAAGGACTCTGGACCTACCGAATGACCAAGTGAGGCCACACTGATTGTAGAGTAGAGACCCTAGGAAAGGTACATGAATCATAATGACTGTGTTCTTGTGTTTATGGGATTTCTTGGGAATTAAGAATATATTTAAATCTGAAGAAGTTTTAAGAACTATATTCTGCACTACATGGGCTTAGGAATTCCTTGTTTACCTTGCAGCTATGGCACCTGGAAGGTAACCACATGTGGTACAGGCGATCGAGGCCCCTGATACAACTTTGGCCAATCGGCAGAGAGCTGATCGAGAGGAAGAGGACGACCAGTGGCAGAAGACTCTTTGAGCCTTCCAGCGACAGCCCCTCGAGAAGTATGAGGGCAGCACCTCCGATATGAAGACAGAAGGCTAGATAGAGGAGCTAGTTATATCCTTCGGCCTGATTCGGGCCCTGACCGAGTACTGGGTTCCTCTGGCCGTTAGCCAGATGCAGGGAGCGGCACGTCAGTGGTGTACACTTTACCTGGGGGAGAGGAGATAGTCTGAGGTGTCTTGGGTGGTTTTCGAGAAGGAGTTCCGGGCGGAATTCCTCTCCTCGACGATGAAGGCAGAAAAGAGGCAGGAACTACTCTCCCTCCAGTAGGGGAGTATATCTGTGAGGGAGCAAGGGATCAAGTTCAAGGACCTCCTACGTTTTTCTCCGGACCTCTTTCCTGACGAGGAGTCTCAGGCAAGACGTTTGGAGGAGGCACTTCGACCCTCCCTCCAGTATGTTGTTACCCCCTTTACCCTGCCGACGTACTTGGAGGTCCAGAAGAAGGCCGAAGTGGTGGAGTGGATGCATCCTCTAGGGGGAGTGTCATGAGAGGGGGCCCATCTGGGACCATCAAAGGGGAAAGTCGTCAGAACCAGGCCTCCAGCGTCAGTACCCTCTAGGTTCCGACCCTCAGGGAGTAGGCCACAGCAGTTTCAATTTCGATCCCCCGGCCCTCGCCCTTTTCCTACAGGCCCGGGACCACGGTGCTTCATCTGTGGGAGCCCTGGGCATCTCTGAAGTCAGTGCCCAGACCGGGTGCAGTACAGCAGCAAAAGTCATCCCCAGCACCCGCCCAACCAGCAGCTTCCATCCAGACCTTTCCAGCAGCAGCAACAGGGACAGCGAGCTCCCTCTCCTCTGAGGGCAGACGTAGGAGGAGGCCAACCTCAGGGCACTCCCCAAGGACCTCGACCAGGGCGTGGTCGGGGGGGGGGGGGGCGATAGATGAGTGGCAGGGGAGCTCGGCGTGGATAGTTACACGCTGTAGAGACAGTAGTCCCAGCAGGGCCAGAGGTTGTTCGAGGTACGATCAGTCTGTTTAGCACTCTTACTTAGTCCTTGTCTGATACGGAGCTTCGCACTCCTTCATTGCACCCATTCTACCCCATGCCTTGGGTCTAGATTCCGAGAGACTTCTAGTTCCCCTAGTGTTGAGCACACCAGTTGGAGGTCAGACCGACTTGTCGTTCGTTTGTCAGGGATGTAGACTAATGATAGGGCCACATCAGTCGGTTCGGGATCTTCTTCTGCTACAGATTCAGCCATATGATGTCATCCTAGGCATCGACTGGCTGTTTTATGTGTGCGCCGTCATCGACTGTTTTCGATGAAGGGTGGTGTTATCAGACATGGACAGCCGGCGTGCTACCTTCACCGGCAAGCGGAGCTGTCCGAAGGGAAACAAGAGAGAAGAACCTATCCTCTCCTTGTTGACCGAGCTGATGGTAGAATCAGTAGATTCGGAAATGGTGGAAGTGCCAGAGATCATCCGTGAGTTTATTGAAATCTTTCTTGATGAGGTGACGACTCTACCCCCTCAACGTGATGTCGAGTTTAGGATAGACCTGCGGCCCGGCGCTCGTCCAATCTCGATGGCTCCTTACCAGATGGCACCTTCGGAGCTACGGGAGTCGCAGATACAGATTGACGATATGATGAAGAGGGGTTATGTTCGTCGGAGTGCGTCACCGTGGGGTGCTCCGGTCTTGTTTGAAAAGAACGCAGATGGAGGTCTTAGGCTGTGCATAGACTACACGAGGTTGAATCAGGTGATGATCAAGAATCGCTACCCTCTCCCAAGGATAGATGATCTCTTTGACCAGCTGAAAGGGGAAGGATGGTTCTCGAAGATTGACCTGCGGTCTGGATACCACCATCTGAGGGTGAAAGAGAGCGACATCCCGAAGACAGCGTTCAGGTGTAGGTACGGACACTTCGAGTTAGTAGTCATGCCCTTCGGTGTTACGAATTCCCCGGTTGTGTTCATGGGGATTATGAACTCTATCTTCCAGGAGTACTTGGATCGGTTCATGGTTGTTTTCATCGACGACATCCTGGTCTACTCTAGATCAGAGGAGGACCATGCATAGCACCTGAGGATAGTTTTGGAGGTCCTCCAACGGCACCAGCTATATGGGAAGTTGTCAAAATGCAAGTTCTGGACACGAGAAGTGCACTTCCTCGGGCACGTAGTGTCGGAGCAGCAGATAGCGGTCGTCCTATCAAAGGTTGAAGCAGTTGTTTCTTGGGCAGCACCCAAGAATGTGGCAAAATTCCGAAGTTTCCTTGGGTTGGCAGGTTACTACCGGAGGTTCGTACCCAACTTCCCCCGAGTAGCATCCCCTTTGACGGCTCTGACCAAGAAGGACTAGGCTTTCGTATGGAGTGAGAAGTGCCAGTCAGCCTTCGGCTATCTGAAGGGGAAGTTGGTCAGTGCCCCAGTACTGAGATTACCAGAAGAAGGGGAGGCCTATGAGGTGTTCTGTGATGCTTCAGGACAGGACCTAGGGTGCGTGTTGATGCAGTGACAAGGGGTGATCTTTTATGGGTCCAGGCAGCTGGTTTCCCATGAGCATAATTACGCAACCCATGACCTATAGCTTGCAGTAGTCATTTTTTTCACTAAAGTTATGGCGGAACTACCTCATCAGGGAACGCTTTGTGGTCTTTACAGATCACAAAAGCTTGAGGTATATCTTTTCCCAGCGGGACTTAAACTTGCGACAGCGGAGATGGGTGGAGTTCCTCCAGGATTACGACTTCGAGATCTCTTATACTGAGGGAAAGGGAAATGTGGTGGCCGATGCTTTGAGTAGGAGGACGCAGAAGGATGCGGTCCGCGAGTCGGCGAACACCTGGAAGGCAATGGAAGAGTTGGCTGCCTTACACCTGGATGCGACGATGGATAGCAGCAGAGGCTGCCTATATCAGATGACAGTGCAGTCATCCCTGTTTCAGCTGGTGGAAGAGTCTCAGTGGGGAGACCTAGAGTGCGAAGTGATGCGTGACCAAGTTGACCAGGGCAATGCTCCGGAAGGATGGACCGTGGATGGTCCGAACCAGATGCTTTTCCAGGGAAGGTTGTTTGTCCCAGAGGCGATGTGCGGCAGGGTTCTCAGTGAGTTCCACAACTCACCCCTGGCAGTACACCCTGGAGTTTCCAAGATGTACCAGGGTTTGAAGGGGCGGTTTTGGTGGCCCGGAGTTAAGCAAGTGGTGGCAGAGTTTGTGGTCAAGTGCCTAGTGTGTCAGCAAGTGAAGGCTGAACACCGAGTTCTTGGCAGCCTACTACATCCCCTAGGTGTCCTCGAGTGGAAGTGGGATAACATCTAATGGGATTTCTTCACGGGACTACCCAAGGCCCAAGGAGGGTACGACGCCATCTGGGTGGTAGTGGACAGGTTGACGAAATCGGCTCACTTTCTGGCGATCAGGGAGTCGAGTGCTGTGGATGCTTTGGCACGAAAGTACATGGATGAGGTGGTGCGGTTTCATGGAGTTCCGAGGTCTATAGTCTCAGATAGGGAGGCATGGTTTACCTCGTGGGTCTGGAGAGGATTGCAGTATGTGTTTGGCACCCAGTTACGCCTTAGCACTACTTTCCTTCCCCAGAAAGATGAACAAACGGAGCGCACCATCCAGACCTTGGAGGATATGCTGCGATCATGTGTTCTGGACTCAGAAGGTTCATGGGTGCAATACTTGCCTCTGGTAGAGTTTTCCTACTATAATAGCAACCACTCTACCATCGGCATGGCCCCGTTTGAGGCATTTTACGAGAGGCCATTCCGTTCTCCTGTGTGTTGGACCGAAGTAGGAGAGGCAGGCATCCTTGGTCCGGAGGTAGTGCTGAACACGACAGAGAAGGTTCAGCTCATACGGGAAAGGATGAAGGCAGCCCAGGACTGACAGAAGTTGTATGCTAATACCAGAAGGAGGCCCTTGGAGTTTGAGGTTGGGGACCACGTTTTCTTGATGGACTCCCCTCGGCGTGGGCAGCCGAGGTTCGGCAAGGGGAGTAAGCTTTCCCCTAGGTTCATCGGACCCTTCCAAGTGTTGCAGCGGGTTGGCGAAGTGGATTACCAGCTAGCGTTGCCACCGCCACTACTAAGGATACATGATGTCTTTCATGTGTCCCAGCTCCGTCGGTATCTGCATGACGATTCACATGTCCTTGATTGGGGCGAGTTGGACATCGAGGACGACGTGACCTTTGTGGAGAGACCAGTGATGATCGAGGATCGCAAGGAGAAGGTGCTTCATGGGTGAACCATTCCCTTGGTTCGCATGTTGTGGAGACATGGTGGGCTTGAGGAATGTACGTGGGAGAGGGAAGCACAGATGCGTACCAAGTACCCAGAGTTGTTTTGAGTTTTGATCCTTGTTGTACCTGTTGTGATAGAACGTTTTGTCTTTTGGTTATGAAATGCACTGGTTTCTTTCCTCTGCTTGTGTGTGAAAACCCCCGGCTATAGGGAAGGATAGAACCCGACCACTAATCAAGACGCATTAAGGTGGATGCGATTAAACCCGTGCGGGAAAGTCAGTGCCACCCAAAGCAGATAATTTCTTGACATGGGGGAAGAGACTCCCCAACCCACGTACCCGGGCAGTTTGGCATGGTATGTTGCTTGGTTCGTGACAGGAAGATTTTCTTAGTTAGAGATGGGGTTCTCTCTTGAGACGTATCTTTTGGGGTGGTTGTTCGGACCCGCCCTTCCCTTCTGGGTTATCTAAATTCTCGGGGACGAGAATAGTTTGAGAGGTATCTGATGTGATGACCCAGACTCTCTTGGTCATTCCCTTTGCCAATATACGAGTTCTGAAGGAGTGGTGTCTCGGTGAGACTGATCGGCAAGACCGATCGGCGCGACCGATCGGTGTCACCCGGCCTTGTCAAGTTGTTTCCAGTTGTGCTCCTTTGCGCAAATAGGGTTTTAAACCCTATTCTGACTCGTTTAACCGTGTTTTAAGACCCTTAACGCCCATTAGAGTTTTGACTAAATGCTTCATCAATTCATGAGTCGGCTTAAACCACCCGACCCCTTTATGTGATGATTGGAGCCGCGTGATCAACCCACGACCCCCACGCCATACGCTGATTCGCGTTTTCACCTCAACCGTCCCCGGCTCCTATAAACTAAGAGATAGCCGTGGTTTCTCCTTTCCTCCATTGTGACTTTCACAAATAGCTTCTGGTGCATCGAACAGGCTGCATCGTTATCCGTAAATTTCCGCACCCCCGGCCTAAACGACGATCATCTATCAACAGTTAGGGAATTTCTCCTTTGCCTCTCTCTTTGTGTATCATGTGGGGTGGGCGTGCTTTTGTTTCTGTGGAATTGGATAAACCAGACCTAAATAGAGATAATGAATGAATTCTATAAAGAAAGAAGGGGGGCTGTGATCATTGATGTTGTCTTATGTTTTGATGTTGTTTTTCTTATCACCTTTTTGTTGAGTTGTGCTGGCTTATGCCTCCTAAAAATCGAAGCCATTGGTGGTCGTTGTTTGTGCACTAATTAACCCCTGCTAATGTTTTAAATAGCTTGTTTTGGTTGTAAACTCCTGCTGTGAAAAGTGAATTGGTTAATCACGTATATCTGGCCAAAATAATTGAGGCACCAGGATCTTTCCTTTTGTGATAACCCCCGGTTAAAACACACGGAATTTGAATCATGGAGTGTGTTAAGTCGTTTAAATCTGAAAATACATAAAAGGCCATGCTTGTGTTGGTAGAGGTAGTTGGTTGTTTTCCCTTTGGGCCGATTGCTGGAGATGTGGGAGGGGATGGGATCCCCTGTTATTTTATACCCTCGGTGATCGTGTGAGTTGGGGTGGGATCCTCTGTTGTTGAGAACCGGGTGTGGGCGTTATGGTTGTAGTTTGATTGTTTACTTTTCTGTACTTGTGCTGATGATTTCTAGTTTCCCAGTAGTGCTTAAACATAAAAATTATTACTGAACGTGAAATAAGAAAGGGGACACATGGGTTGTTGGAGAATGTCGTGAATTGGGACTTGGACATAGTGGTGCTGTGATCTGTAGGCTGGTTAGAAAAACCTAGGCTTTGGGTGAGTGCTTGTTACCTATTTCTATACTTGTAGCTTTGTGTTTCTTATTCGCGCCCCACCCAAGTTGAGCACTTAGTGCCGAACACCCCCATTTCATGGGGGAGGGTGTTTTTCCCAACACTATTCTTAGTGGCTGGTTATTAGCTCCTTTTTTTCTCCCTTTCCCAGATAGCCCAAGTATCTTCGGGCAGGCTGTGATGGCCTGAAGTCCATTATTAGCCCAAGAACCTTCGGGCTGGGTAGTGTGGTGGTTGGCCAGGTGTGTGCGGCAGGTGGTTTCCCAAGTGTCTTCGGGATGAGGCCCAGGTGTCTTCGGGCATGGTGGTGGTTGTTCTGGCCTAGGTGTTTGAAGGCATGGTTACGTGTGACAGTTGTGACGCAGGTGTGTGCGGGCGGATTTCAGCAGTGGGACTGTGTGCGGTTGAGGCCCAGGTGTGTGCGCGAGGGATTTCGGCAGTGGGACTGTGTGTGGTTGTGGCCCCGGTGTGTGCGGGAGGGTGTGGTAGTGGGACTGCGGTGAGATGTCGGGATTGGTCCGATGCGTAGGATGTCTCAATAACCAGTGGGAAAGTGGCGCGGGGTACCCGAACATCGATGTGCTCTTATTATATACATTACTTGACTTGCGTTATTTGGGTAGTGTTCCTTGGTGAGGCCTGGGGTGGATAGTTTACCTTGATAGGTGTTTAGTTAACTCTTTTTCTCACGGGACTTTAGTACGTTCCCCCACTTGTGCACGAGAGTCTTTGTTTTTCCCTACTGAGTGTACTTGTATGCTCACCCTACGTATATAAAACTGCTTTCAGGTTTCCAGGAGGACTTCAGGGATTACGCAGGACCTTACTAGCTCGGACTTTTGGAGCAGTTGCAGTTGTTGTTTTCCTTTTTGGTACTTACCTTGTATTCACCATTTTGCACCTTGTGGCTTTTACTTTTGAAACATGCATGTGGGAATAGTTTATTTTTGGCTTTAATTTTCTCTCTACCTTGGTGTTGTTGGGTTTTCTTCCCCTTATCTCTCGATCCTATAAAATAAAAAGGGTAATGCCTTCCATTTGCGAGACATTTCTATACCCTTGGTGCTAGTCGCCACTCCGGGACCTATTGAAGGCGGGTTTCAGGGGTCATTATCTCTCCTTCAACTTAAAGAAGGAAGGGCCTGGAAATCAGCTGACCCTTCCCTCCTTTTGGTGAAGGCAGGTCATGACATCATGAATAAGTTGAAGGATATATCTGTAAAGTATAAAATATAATGAAAGTTTTTGTTTCATGAACTTTTTTATATTGGTGAATCGAATGTAGCAGGAAGATTTTATGTTTCATGAGATAGTGATTTTTCCCTATAAATAGGTCGTATATCTTCATTTAATGAAACAAAATCAACGATGATTATTTGCTCAAACATTATGTAATAATTAAAGAAACATATTTCTTATATGAGACATGGTTGTTACAAGAACATATGTTTCACAAAAATTATGTTTTAGAACTACGTGGAAAAAAGGATTTTAGTGAAGGAGGTTTCGTGAAAGATAGGGGTTTTGTAAAAATTTGAGGTTCTGAAAGAAATAGATTTCCACAAAATTATTTTTGAAAACTATTTTGTACTTAGGAAGAGATTTAAAAATGCATTAAAGTATTATATTTGGGACACCATAATTAAATACATCATAAAAAACTAATTATATATTAATGTGTCATTCATGTTGAAAAATTGAGGAAGAATCCTCCCAAAATAGTTCATAATATAGTGTTGATAGATGTGTTTTGTGGTATAAAGTAAATTTTTCTTAAAATGATTACAAACTAAATGAGCTTGGCATACGATGAGTTTGAGGGAAAAATTATAATCGATGGGATCAAGTGGTGATTTGTGTGTTTTTGTGTGAATGACACCTTTTTTGTGTATTCTCCATGAACTACGCCTTAGTAGTGAACTATGTAAAATTTCAATGTCCTGATTTTATTTCATTATAAATGTGTTTTTTGATTCAATAATTCAATTAGAAATGTCTAATAAGTTCCTTCTATATAGTGATAATATCAATTTAATTCAAAGAAGTAGAAGTCACCTTGTTTGACCCCTCCCCTCTAATGGTTTCCTAATGTCTAACAATATTTTAGAAAAATGGGAGACTGCTCTAATTCCATATTAAAGAGAAACTGTGTGGAAAACACTAAAATATTTTGGGTGGGGATCGATGATCCAAAATCTATATATTTGTAAGCCATTAACCCTTGATGAACCAGTGTCACATTTTAGATCTTGAATCAGCTCATTGGTTTTGATGACTTCTACTGATAGAGTTTTCATATTTATGATGATAAATCCAGATAATCTTGAAGGTATTTCTCCCATAGGTTGAGGTATGAAATATAGATTAACCTAAATATTATTAAATGATATATAGAATAATTATTCAGGGAAATCTCAAATTTTAATCAGTTCAAATTGGAACCACCGATTTGGAAGATCATTTTCATTATTTATTTATATTTTCTATCTTAGAGTTTAAATGATTGATGATAAGGATGGATTTTCTATATTCATGTCACATTATTTGTGTGATTAAAAAATATTTCTCACTAAGCATGGAATATTTTTTTCATGAGAAATTAATTTTTTGATTATTATGATCATTTGGGTTTGGTTATTACTGTAAATGTTTCTATCAAATATTATTCATTAATTTTTTATATTGAAGTTCATTATTTGTATGAACATCCAATGTGTGTATTCGATCATGTAATTTGAGATATTTAATATATAGGATATAATCCAATAGTGTATGAGTGATGTAGAGTGGATATGAATATGATGATTAGGATGGATCAACAATTATTTTGAAAAGGTATAAAAATTAAAAAAAGTAATTAATTAAATTAGAGAGTTCCCTACAATTACAATTTAATAAATGAGTATGATCTCAAAAAAACTAGTATTGAGGAGCTTCTAAATGTTTTGTATGGATGAAAAGAGGCATGTATTGAGCTCATAATGTGACCAATATAATTTTACTTAGATCTATAAAAAATTCATATAGGTTTACAAACATCTATTGGGTTGCATATCTCGAGTCACAAGAATGGAATAATATCTAGTAATGGTTTCAACAAGAAATCCATTTAGTAAAATACAATTGTTTTTTATATGGTGATGGTTGTGATATTATATTCAACACAAAACACAAAAAGTGGGTGGTTATTAATTTATAGAATTATTTTGAGAGTCCCTATAGAGAGAAGCATATAAGATTCTTTGGAGCCAATGAAGATGCAACCCATTCATGTAAAATATTTTGTTGAGATTGTGGTATAGGTAATTTTCATCTTCTTTCTTTCTATTTAATAATGTAAATATGAATAACATGTATTGTTTTATAATTATATTTTTTACTAGATAATAATTTTACTTTATAGAAATATGTTTTATTTAGAAAATTAATTCTACTTCATTTGTGTAATCATCTCAAAATTGAGTCATTTCATCATCCACTAGAGTTGATTTTGTTTCTTAAATGAAAAACATCAAAAATTATTTAAACAATGATTTAGTAATATTTATAAATAATTTATTCAACATCTCCATGATGTTGAAGTGATTATATTTTCATAAATGAAGTTATACCCCTTTATTAAATAATCATGTTTATGATTATGTCTTTGTTATCCTCGTTTCACTGCTCGCATTTTCACATTTATATTTTCATTTTTATCACTACAACTCATCATAAATTCTAATATATTATTTTTATTGAGAATACATGTTCATCTCCCTTAGTCATACCTAATTTCTTATGAGATTCATTTTCTTTTTTTTTTCTTATTTTTCACTCACAGATTCTATACAAGAATATTAAACTCCCCAAAACCACAAAATTATTAGTTTTGTGTTTTAAATTATTTTTGTCCATAAAATATTATCAATCAACATGACCAAATTTTTTAAACTTTTATATAATTCGAAAAAGATACTCATATCTAATTGATGTAACCTAAAGTACCATGTTTTATATTCTCTGTTCAAGCATAGTGGAAAACTTATTAATTTCCATTTCAATCCCCCATAGTATATGCCTTATCTATTTTCTAGATTTAATAAAATTATTTCACTAATCAATGGATTTGTGTCTAAAATTTCGACATTACAAACAGTAGCTAATAAACATTGGCCTCTTTCTCTATGTTGAAATTTTTCTAGTGGTCAAAACAACATGATAATCATCCTTCTAGACACCTTGTGTGGAAAATTATTTCACTTTATTTATTTCATCCACATTAATGGATGATATGGATGTTTAATCACTTTTATTTAACAATATTATTTTTCAGAATGAGAGTTGTATCCAACACTATTAAAGGACATTGAATTTCTGAACATAGTTTTTTTTGGAAATATTTTTTAACATATTAATGGAAAAGATATATTTTGATGACTTTTAACCTCCTATATCACTTTATAGAGCCATTCAAAAAATAAAAATCTCTATAGATGTTTTATTATAGGATCTTCTCTCGAACGAATGAGAAGAATAATGTTAGGTATCCTCCATGATTCTTAACATTATCTCCAACTCAAAACTATGTTAATGAAATACTTTTTTCGAATATTCAATAAAATTTATATTACCATCACACTCAATATTTATCTACTTAACTTATTAATCATGTTCCTTATTCACATTTCTAAATGTATTATCATGTTCATTTCTTTTCATTATCCTAAACTATAGTTGATAATCTGGCACACTAACAAGTTCTTTATGAGGTTCTCCAACTACTTGGAACATCAATTTAATAAATGTATTGAAAAATATTTCCACACACAAACTACTTTAGAGTGATTCTTCAATCATGGAAAACCATTCCTCATAAAGTGAAGTTTATTATTATTAAGGATGAGTGAATTTATTGAGTGTTTCATTTCATGAATTTTTTATCCTATGCTTATTTCAATGGATTCAAAACAATTACAATCTATTATATATAATCAAATGATTACTTGAGAAAAGAAAATTTACGCCTGGAAACCTAAATGAGATCTTTCTATAGATGATCTTCAATTTAAGAGATGAAATAAAATAATTACTCATTTAAATTTTATTTTTTATTAATTATACTGGATTCACTAATAGAATTACATTAAATAGTTTTAGATGAATAAACACCCTCATTAAATTTATGTAGTTTTGTTTTCTCTTTCAGTTATATTTGAGTTTCCATATTGATTTAATTTTGAGTTTAATTCTTATTTTAGTTCTTCAATGTTTTAGATCAGACTACTATTTTTACACTAGTAGAATTATATTCATTTACATTGATTCTAGAATGAATTTTTACTCTTCTAGTTGAGGAATATCGATAAGTTTATTTTCTTTTAGAAAAAATATTTATTCAATATCCATAAATTTTTAGTTCAAATAAATTAGTTAATAAATTTTGGAATAAACTATTATATCTCATCATAGGGAAACTGTGGTTTGATATTAGTTAATATATTATGATAGTAAATAAGTGATACATATCATGGGATATATGGATGGATGTGTTTTTCTCCATAGGATCCTATATAAGATGAATCATCAACTTCTCTAAGGGATCCATTGGAAAGTATAATATCTAACTATGTTAATCTACACATGAATCCTTTCAGACGAGATCTGCACATCACCTCACACTCACGCATAAGACATACAAAGTATTGAACATCCAAAACATTACTCTAATACTAATTTCTTTGTTGTGAGAATAAATATTCTATAAATATTGTAAAAACTAATTATTGATATAATTTTACTCTAAAGGGAACCATAGCATATGAATCATCCACTTCGCTAGGTAAAACATTGGCAAGTGTTATCCTAAACCCAGGTCATACAAACAAGAAGCCCTTGGGTGAAGATTCATACTTCTTCTCAAAATCAGACATGATAGTTCCCATGAATAATATATCTCTTCGTTTTCTTTTTATACCTATTATAAGTCTTATGGGATTATTCTACCACACGGAGAGGGGGTTAGTCTAGTGTGACCTCATTTTATGGAATAAATTCAATATGAATATTTCAATCATCAATTCTTCCAAACTCTACCACTAGTCATATGTAATAATATTTAATATGTCCATTTAACAATAAAATTCACGTGCAATGATGATAATGTAAAGGAAAAAATATGGAATTTTACAATGTTCAACCCTAGTGTAGGAGACCTTATCCTTACTAAATCTATTTATTTTCCCAATTATATGATTTTTACTATTATAATAAGTGCTTAAATAGACCAAATAATTATCCATTACCCAATAGAAGGTATCATCCTTACTCTGATTACAAAAATATTACATATTTGGCTGATAAATCTCCCAAAAACACCTTCAACATATCAGTACCAATATTGAATTGATTATTTTAGATCCACCCATATTCAAATGTTCTATACAAAATTCCTCAAGAACAAATATTCTAATTCGATTTTATTCTTTATATGAAATATTTTTTCAGGTCAATAATCTTCTATACTTATGGTAAAATTATTTTTCAAATACCTCAATACACAATAAACTTTAGGTACAAATTTATTATAGGATATCTCTCAATATGGTAGAGAATACCTATTTTTTCACCAAAATCTAGTAACCCCAATCAGTTTCTTCTGAACCATATTTCCTGATTAACAAAATTCTTCAAACCATCCAGTATTTTAGTTATTAGGTCATATTCTTACTCTCTTTTCTTCAAAATTACCTTCCCCTATTTTTTTATTCATAATAATTCACTTTATTTATCTATGTAAACTCTTAACTTTTTATAGTCTCATCCTCTCCAAAACAGTTTTGTAATTAATTGTATCTAAATATATATTCTTCTCCACATTATCAAATTGATACCACAAACTTTAATGATTTAAATATTATGATTTCGAATCTTCAATAAAATTATCTACAAGGGTCATTAACAAAAATTATATGACCATTCAACACCTTTTTTATAATCATCTCTTTTGTGTGTAACTTTATATTATTTATGTTATCAGTTTTCTTCTATATAACTAATTTATTCACAATTCATTCTATATCATCGGGGTTTCTCTCTCCTTCACTCAGGTTTATACATCCATCAAGTCTTCACAAAAACTCAAATATGATTCTTCTATTTCTAGTCTGATTCATCTATTTCACTATGACTTAGTCTGAACTATTTATTGTTTATTCTCCTTATAACCATCTATTCTCATCATTATCTGGTTATCTACATCATTTGATTGGTTTCAATTAAATAGTAAATAATTTATGTCATAGGGGTAGAATTAAAATGGAAACATTTATTTATCATCACACAAGGTCATATGTTTTCTTACTACCTCTGTTTATTTTTTCCACTAGTCTCATTCAGGTTTATTCTTCTATCTCTTAACTATCCTAGGTACATTAATAGGTCATACAAGATATTAATATTTTCTCCTTATT
This sequence comes from Viscum album, assembly GCA_963277665.1. Lineage (NCBI taxonomy): Eukaryota > Viridiplantae > Streptophyta > Magnoliopsida > Santalales > Viscaceae > Viscum > Viscum album. Next base: position 68,171,645 of record OY728139.1, read on the forward strand.
ATTGAACAAAGAAAATACCATGTATAACTATCTCAATAACCTATTATATAACTCTTGGATGGTATTATACTTGAAATTTTATCAATCTCCTTAGGCACTAATTTATCTCTTGGTTTTTTTCTTCTTATTATTCTTCCTTATAGTGGACTCAAAAATCTCTTTTAATTATTTTCATCTTCTTCAAAAGAATAAACCATTATTCATACATATTTGGATTGACTTTAAATTTTATTATATTAGATTGAATCATAGATGGTCTTCTTCTGATGTGATGATCTACCGTTGAATGAACAGTACATGCAGAAACTGAATTATACTTCTGAAGCCCATCATTCAGGTGATAATCATCTGGAAAACCCATATTTCTGAAGTTATTATAAGAATTTCCATATAATTAAACAACCAACATTTCAAATTAATTTATAGACTTTGATTGGCAACCTATCCTTTTACTATATCTACAATCTTCACTAACTTAATAAATTTTATAGATCATGATTCTTCAACATTCATTATTTATAAAGAAATATTTCTACAATTTAGTTTAAATTTTTTCAAATATAATGGTTACTTATATATTAAATTACCTCTATGAATTCCTAAATCAATTATTATTAGAATTCACAAAAAATTACTTCCTCAATTTTGGTGATTGGGGTGTTAGATATTTTGGATAATTCATGTCGCACAACAGTTTCATTATTGTCTTAATTTTGTCCTATTTTTCTATTTTATTTTGTTTTTGTATTTCGGATTGTTCTTGGTTATTTCTCGGTATATTTATAGAATTAATATCTAGTTCTATATGATTCCATTCCATAACCTATTTGATGACATGTCACAAAAAACCTCTTTCCTTCAAAATTGTTTAATAGAAAAAGGTTTCAATTCATTAATGAACATGCTAAGTAACAATGGGTGCCTATTATGAGTGTCGCACAAAGGTACGTGAGGGTAACCAAGTAATTTTAAATTACTCTGTACCACGGTGGGTGCTTTATAATTGTGTATTACAGGAATGTCGGTGTAGTGTATAAGGGTAAGAAAATAAGTATTTACTATAAAGAACTGTCTTCTCTATTAATGGAGTTGTGTAAGGGTGAATGTTTCTATGTAAAGTTGGTGTGTTATGATGTAAGGATTTTTTGTTGGTGTGTTTTAGTTAAACCCCAACATAGAGTTGGAATATTCATTGTGAAGACTGAACATCATAACAAAGAGGGTTGAATCCTAGGATCCGGGTGTCACTAGTGGTGCTACTTTCAAAAACATCTAGGGGAAAAGAGATATGTCATTGCCTTTAGAATTCTATATTTCTTGAGAGAAACCATTCCCCATGAAAATTGTTTTAACCATAAAGAGCATGGGATTTGGACCCATGGTTTAAAATTATGGTGATCCATGTAATAGTACTAAGCCTATGCCCAAATAGGTCTTGTTAAGAAAGCCATGCATCTTAGCTAGAGGGGTTATTCGATGTAGAAATTTGGACTTGTTTTTTAATTTTTTAATTTTCTTATTTACCCATATCTCTTAATGGTGATTTAAAACCCCACTTCCCTTATTTTATCAAAAAAATTTGGGAATAATAATGGATATTCTTCCTTCTCTTATCCTTAGTTACCAAGCCCCTTTAACCTATTTTAAAATTTATTTCTAAAGCTAAATCCACACATCCTCCTTGTTTCCTTCTTAATATTCCCTACTTTTCATGATCCAATGGGTTTTTACAATATTATAAACCCTAAAATATTATAGTGTTTTCTTGAGTTTTGATATGGCATACTATTAGATGGTTTGGATGTTAGGGATTATAGGGGACCTGTATTTTCATGTTAGAGTGTTCTCCATAAAAATACATGAATTTTTTCTTTATTTTCATTAAATTGATGTAGGTTCATTTATTATTTTTATTTAATAAGAAAATATTTTTTCCATCATCTTTATAAATGTTTTATTTATGAAATTATATACATATATTTGATAAATAAGATAGATATTATAAAAATTTTTAGTTAATTTTAAATTTTTATAAAGTGTGATTTTAAGGTTTATGGTTTCTAAAATGATCATTGGATTCCAAGTGTTCATTTACACATTATAAATGTTTTTTTGAATGAAATCAGTGCTTTAAATGTATTTGACCATATTTGGTTATTTTATTGATTTATGGAAATATATATGTAACTTAATTGGTTTTAATTATAAAGGTTGAATGTTAGAAAATGGTTTTAAATTTGAATTTCAATTCTTGTCAAAGATAATAATTTTAATTATATTATGTGACAAGAAATTTATTTGCATAAAAAGATGCATTTTCTGTAAGCCCCATTTTGTAATTTTGAATAGGATCTTATTCTATTTTGTGATATCATAATGATACCCTGATATGACATGGATTCTGACACCTAAGTTGGTTACTTCTCACTATTATGTTGAATTACATCATTGGGTTTTTTTCTTTCAAGGGAGTTGATGAGAGGGGATATTTATATTTTGATTTTATAATTATCACAAGACTTGTTATATTTCTCACCTACTCTTGTATGACATTCATGGATGAATTAGGCTCTATGTGGGATGTCTAGACGTATTCGACACTTGATAGATACAAGTTACTCATGCCCCATTTTCTGTAACATAAGACTATATGGGTAGTACCACTGAGGATGTTAGGGAAGGATAATCCTGTGGCTTGAGAATTTAGGACATAAAAATGCTTGAAATTTGTTTTATTTATTTCATAATGTCTTGGATAATTGTTACATTAGGTCCTAGTAGGTTTCCCATTATACTATATTACTTTATAGGGGAATTACATTTGTATTCTTTAGTTCTATTGGCATCTATGGAACCACGTATTCTATTTAACTTGTTATTTTATTAGTGGTGTAGTTCCTTATAATTTTCTTTAGAATTTAAGAATTTAGTTATATTTATAAAAATATATATTGGTTTTTTTAAGAGATATATTTTCATTAGTGATACTGAATGTGAATTTGAAATGGAAATTTTGGGGTGATATTTAGTTTTCATGTTATTATATATAAGAAAATTATATTGTAAATATATTTTGAACTAGCATAAAATGAAATTTCTACTGAAATAAATAGAACAAACTCTTTGGTGAGATTCTATAGGTAACATTTTCATTAAAATCCTTCCCATTTATTAAATTTAGGATTCATGTTTTCTTTTATGTTTCTTAATTTTAATATATTTCAATCATTTGGAAAATTCATTTGGGTAATTATCAGCACATGCTGAATTTATGTTAATCCCTATTCATTTAATGAGTTTCATTATTTTTTATGTTGTGTATTCTATTAGGAATCCATAATTTTTATGTTGTGATTTACTTCATTTACTAATGGAATAGATATCCAGTATCTTGACGAGTCATCCAACATAATCGAGTAGAACCCCTTCTGTGATTATTCAAGTTTTGAGGGTGATATCATCGAAAATGGTTATTATTTTATGCCATGGAACAAGTATTTGATCTAGGGTGATTAGGAATAAACCACATGCATTTCACAAATAGAATCAAGTTCCGGGTTCATGAGAGGCCTTGTTTAGTTCATGTGAAATTACATCAAGACATAAGTTTTATATTTTGGGAGTGTCTTGATAGTATGGATACAAAGATGGTTATTGGGACTCATGTAGAGGGTGTGGAAAAGTGTATGGAAAACTCTTCTTCACACCAACATCGAGTTACCATGAGTGGCTAAGATTTCAGTATTGACTTTTAGTTCATTTTTGTGTATCATTCGTGTATATTAACTTATGATTGTGGAATTTTAAAATCCTGACCAATGTACTAGTGATATTCAGGATTTTATTGCGTTTTGGGGGAATAAAAAAGAGAAATAAATAATGATATAAAGTCATTATTCCCATTTTAGTAATCATTATGGAGTAATGATGATCCTAGAACCATTACAAAACATTTTTCTTGGTTTGTATATGGTTTACCATCCTTTTTAGAAAAACTGCGCACAATGATATTTCTTGTCTTGGATTTTTATATTTCATCACTTTCTTTCCAAAAGGATATAAATATTTTGTTTCATTGGTGTGATGGAAATTGTGAAAATTATATTTTTAGAATTGATGTTATTTAATATTATTATTGATGTTTCATTGTAGAATCATGATTTGTTGGATTAATGGAGTTATGTTTTGTTTCAAATAACGTTAATGGATTTTTTTTATTCAATATTGTGTTTTATTTTTAAATTTTTTTTTAAATGTTTTGTGAAATTTTCTAAAAATTATTTGATGTTAAAAAACATCATCTATTGTCATGACCCATCCCCCGGGGCCCGTTCCCTGACTACCCCAAGCCCGCCATCCATAGGCCAGAGGATGGAGACTAGCACCGAAGGTGTATCTCCATAAAACTAGGAAGGCATTGCCTTTATAATATGTAACCACCTGCAACCAATCACACATTAATATACGAACATGAGGAAAATTAATAGTAAAAAGAGTGAGTATAGTAATTAAAACAGACCATAATACAAGCCCAACTAAAAATTACAAGATAATTGAAAGGTACAAGTAAACTGAAATAGCTCCTATTATCACCCACATAGGATCCCACCTGAAGGGTTGGTACATCTCTTGAACGTCCGTCTCTGTGGTACGCCTCGTCTAATGTCCACCTCTAAGATACCTCCAGTCATGGTACTCTCATCCTCAGTCAACGTTGTCTGTCATCTACACCAAACATAACAAGGTGCGGGCGTAGCCCGTGCAGGGGTGAGTATAACAATACTCAGTCGAGAACCCAAGACCCTCAAGGTCTCATAACATTCACAAAGGATAAACCACACTACATGATATCAAATGAAAACCCTAATTAGGTATATAGTAATACATATACCTATGTTATCATGTATACCCATCTCAATAATGAGGAAACACCGTGTCCAACTCCAAAGACCCAAGATCAACTGTTCCACAAAGGAAGGAATACATGAAGGTAAGAACCACACAAGAACTCCACAGAGAAGAATACCACCAAGATTTTACCACGAAGGAAAGTACCACACAGGTACAGACTCATATCACACCAGGTATATCTTAGTTACAATAATAGAGATGGTTAGATGTGACTACTGAATCTTCTTTCTCCATTAAGAGGAAGACCCACAAAGGATCCAAAAACACAGACCCATACAGGATCCCAGTATATCATCAGACCCACACAAGATCCTAGTACTGCATCAAACCCACACATGATCCGAGTACATCATCAGACCCACACAGGATCCTAGTACTACATAATACCCACACAGTATCCTAGTACAGTGTGAGACCCACACAGGATCCTAGTACTGCATCAGACCCACACAGAATCCTAGTACATCGTCAGACCCACACCAGATCCTAGAACAACGTCAGACCCACACAGGATCCTATTATCGAATCAGACCCATAGAGGATCTTAGTAAATCATAAAACACACATAGGATCCTAGTAATTGAAGAGTCCCACATAGGATCCTATTACATCATCAGACCCACACATGATCCTAGTATAATATCACAACCAGCTATAGGGTTCACACACTAATATTTCCCGTCTTCGGGAGAGTTCGCTCTTCACGAAACTGGCCGATACTCGAACTTCCATGAAGTCCCGCTAAGATGTATCCTAAATTACTACCACATCATAGGATTTTTAATGGGATAGACGTTGTGTCAAATGGATTCTCATTCTATAAGTTAATATCCTTTTAATCCCGAGGGCTCGGTTGGATTTGTGCTCGATCCAACCCGATCGTACCCCAAAATTATCCAAATCGCAAGTGGGGTACAGAAAAAAGTACCATATCGCTCAAAATGTTCCAGCGACATAGGTGGATCATCAAATGGACTCCCGGTTCCAAAGTTAATGTCAAAAAAGTGGTAATGGGTCAGAGTTGGTCTGGGTCCGGTCCGACCTGTTTGGACCGACCCGGCCTGACCCATACTGGGCCGACCCAAGCTGGTTCGGGTTGACCAGGCCCACATGGTCCGGACCGGCCCACACTGGGTATCTAGGCCTAGCCGCATGCAGGGGGGAGTCCCCCGCCCCTCCCCAATCACTGAACACCCTTTGGCCGTTTGGTCTCTAGCAGCACGCAGGACCTACGGGTCTTGCTCAGTTCGACTCGGCCGAACATAATAGCTGCCCCCTTTTCCTCCTTGGAGGTGTATCGTGCGCCGCCCCTCTAATGCTGGCTGAAGGACGGTCCCCTTCCCTTTTCTAACACGACCACTTTATCACTGGGTGGTGTAGACCAGTGCTGCCGCCCCCGTCATGCGGCCGGCCTCCGCTGGCTGCCTCCCTTTCTCGGCCATGACCTTTCTTTGGCAACCAGGTTGCGCCGCCACCATCTTTGCAGCTGACCATGGTGTCTGCCACCATTCTCGAGCCCCACGGGTGCCAATATCCGGCACCATTTTTTTCATCCTCCATTGCAAATATATCATAAAAAAGAACCACAAGATTTGCAGAGGGGTTGTGACATGTTCGTTTGGCATGTACCGTCTATGTTAGAGCGGTAGCAAGTGGTTCAACAGTTTTTGAATCATGAAGGACATCAAGAAAGGGTATGGGGGTATCTAAAACAATAAACCCTACCTCTATGGTTCATTGATAAGTCACAATATAAAAATTGTTAAGGCAAAGAGGGTTCCAATGATCACCACTTACGAAATCACGCTTTCGAAATCTGGATCGTGCTTCTTCCTCTTCCATGATTCCAAAGAATGGTCTTCGATGGATTTCTTCGTTTGGAGGAGACATTCTTTGTTGGAGAGGTATAATTTCACCATAGCTTTCTCCCAATTCTCCACACTTCTCCAACCAATCCTCTCAAATGAAAAGATGTGACAAAATAAATTAAATTAAGTAGATTAATTTCTATTGGAATAATTAAATTTTGACACATTAAATTAATTTAAGTTGGATCAAACAAATAAATGGGCAGCTGAAAGGGTGTTTCCCCCATTAAGGAGGGTTTGGGTGGTCCCCACCTTTTATTTCAAAACGGGGGTTTTAGTTCAGGTGGTCCCCACCTCTTTAAAATTCATGTGGGAGGTTTTATTAGAAATAAACTAAACTAAAATAATATATTATTTTATTTTATTTTTATTTCCACGAAAAACAAAAAATCTACCTTTCACCCTCAACCTATTACGGTCTAGGTGAGGGTCTCCTTAAATGAATACCAGCACTTGGATTTCAATGGTGCCCCTAGATTTTAATTCCGAGCACTGGTTAAAAAGTTACAAAAACCCACTCATACACTTACTGAACGTACCAGAAAAAATGTTCATAAATTTATTCTGGGCACACCGGGCCTTGGAGTCATGCGCTGTCAATTTTTGTAGACTATTAAAGTTCACATATAATTAAAAAATATGGATTTTTTAAGTCTTTACAATCTCCTCACCTCAATAAATTATGTCCCCATAAGAGTCAACTCAAACTAAAGAAACAAGTGGGGGTACTGAGCACGTATCTGAACCTCCCACTCTCATGTGATCTCTTTGATATTATCATGTTGCCAGTGAATGCACACGAGAGGTATCCACAGCCTACGAAAGACATTCTCTTGTCAATCCTCAATCTCTACTGGAACCTCCGAAAACATCACCCCATCATCGATGTCCATCTCTCTGTGGTCGATGATGTGGGATGGGTCATGCAGGTATCTCCTCTGCTGGGATATGTGGAAGACGTCGTGCACCCGGTGCAACTGAGGTAGAAGAGCTATGCGGTAACCCACCTCGCCAAATTTGTTAGGGACCTGGAAGGGCCCAATGAACCTCATAGATAACTTACCTCCTCGGCCAAATATCCACAAACCTCATCACTGTGATACCCATAGAATGATGTGGTCTCCATCCTCGAACTCCATAGGTCTTCGTATCCTATAAGCATAAGACCTATGCTTGCTATGTACAGTCTTCATCTGCTCTTCAATGATCTGCACTTTCTCTATAGTATCCCATACCATCATTGGTCCCATGAGTGCTGACTCCCCTGGGTCAGTCCAGCACTAAGGTTATCTGCAAGGTCATCTGTATGAATCCTCAAAAGGTTCCATCCCAATGGTGTATTGATAACTTTTGTTTTTTGAAAACTCCACGAAAGGCAAGTGATCTTCCCAACTGCGAAGAAAGTCAAGGATGCAAGTGCGTATCATGTCCTCAAGGTTCTGAATAGTCCCCTCAGTTTAGCCATTCGTATGACGATGAAAGGTGGTGCTCAAATGAATCTGTTTCCCAAAAGTCTCACGCAGACCCTTCCATAGCTGAGAAGTAAAATGTGCATCATGATCAGAGACAATACTCGAGGGAACTCCATGTAGTCACACATTCTTCTGCACATAGAGGAATCCCAAGCTCTCTAATGAACACTTCTCTCTGATCAGTAGGAACTGGGCCGACTGGGTGAGTCAGTCGATGATCACCCAGATAGAATCATGACCCCTAAATGTATGTGGATGTCCTATCAAAAATTCCATAGATATCCCATCTCACTTCCACTCTGGGTCCTCTAAAGGTTAAACCAAACCTACTGGTACCTGATGCTCCTCCTTCACTTGCTGACAAGTGAGGAACTGAGAGACAAACTCTGCTATAGATTTCTTCATTCCCGGCCTCCAATGCTATCGTTGGGGATCCTTGTACATCTTTGCCATTCTTGGATGTACTGCTAGAGGGGATGTGTGGAACTCCCTCAAAAATTCCTCCAAAAGTGACACCGGTACCATGGTACGTCCTCTGAAGAGGATGACATGCTCCCCACCTTCATAAAATCCATCAGGTGCCAGTCCTGCGGATATCTAAGCACGTTGAGCCTCACAGTGAGTGTCCCTGCATTGTGCCTCCATGGCTTGATGATGGAGTGGGGGAGTGACTGTAAGAGCCTGATAAAAAGCTACTCCATCCCAATCCACAAGGAATATCTTCAAAGTAGCCATCTTCTTAGTTGCCTCACCTAAAAACAATATACCATATATCCTACTGAGTGCATATGCTACAACCTCCCCCTTCCCATGAGTATATACTATCTCAAAGTCATAGTCCTGGAGGAACTCAAGCCAACACCAATATCTTAGATTCAGGTCCTTCTGAGAGAATATATACCTGAAACTCTTTTGATCAGAGTAGACTGTAAAATGATTGCCCATCAAGTAATGTCACCACATCTTCAAGGTGAGGACCACTACTACTAACTCCAGGTCATGGGTAGCATAGTTCTGCTCGTGCTACCTCACCTGTCGAGAACTATATGTGATCAGTACTTTCTCCCGCATCAGGACACATCCGAGTCTGGTCCCTGATGTGTCGTAGAAGACCACGTACCATACACCCTCCTTTGGTAGCCTCAATATGGGTGCAGTAGTCAGCCTCTGCCTCAGCTCTTGGAAACTCCTCTGGCATCACTCCAACCACACGAAGGGTTTCCCCTTCTTCGTCAATGATGATAAATATACTACAACTCTGGAAAAATCTGGTACAAATCTCCAGTAGTATCCGGCCAATCCCAGGAAAATCCATACCTCAATCACACTCCTAGGTGGATTCCAAGAAAGTACCGCCTCAATCTTTGTTAGATCCACTGCAACTCCAGCCTTTGATATGACATGTCCCAGAAAGTGAACCTCTCATATCTAGAACTAGCACTTCGAGAGTTTACCATAAAGTGGGTTCTCGTAGAGTGTTACCATAACTCTCTTTAAATGATAGGCATTATCCTACTCAGTAGTCGAGTAGATCAGAATATCATCGATGAAGACTACTATAAAGCGATTAGGGTAAGGCTGAAAGATCTAGTTCACGAGTCCCATGAACACTTTTGGGGCGTTGGTCATGCCGAATGACATAACCAAGAACTTTTAATGATTGTAATGAAATTTGATAGCCATCTTCTGCATATCCCTATCTCGTACTCTGATCTGGTGATAGCCTGATCTAACGTCTATCATCGAGAACCATTTTTCTCCCTTCAGCTGATCAAAGAGGTTGTCAATCCTTGGAAGTGGGTACTTGTTATTCACGGTCACCTAATTCAGGTGTCGATAGTCAACACAATGTATTAAGATCCCATCCACCTTCGTGGTGATCAAAATCAGAGCTGCCTAAGGAAAAACACTCGGCCAGATGAACCCCTTCCCCTACAAGTCCTCCACCTGTACCTATAGCTCATGAAGCTCTGTGGTAGCCATCTGATACACTGGTGTAGATATCATCTTCGTACTAGGGTATAGGTCAATATAAAATTCCTCTTCTCTAAGAGGTGTTTGACCAAAAATGTCATCTGGGAAGACATACGCGTACTGGTCCACCACTACAAGATTGGTCGGACTCTTCATATAAACTTCTTTGAGGGTAAGGCTAGTCAACATATGAGTGATCGGCTGCACTCTCCTCCAAGTAAGTCAATCCTGTGATGAAAAGGCACCCTTCTCACTAGTGACAGTAAAACATGTCCCATTCATCCAGACACACCACACTTTTCACTTAATATAGTCAATTTGTGAATGGAATGTAGATAAATAGTCCATACACAAGACGTCGTCTTAAGGCCTCGACGCTGCTACTTGGAGATCCCAGTCAAATATTTATCCTCCTATAGTAAGATCACACTACTAGAACAAGTACGTAATTGTCGAATCCTCTCTCATAGGAGTCTCTAGGTATATGGATCGAACCAACATCTCCAACGATATCTCTGAGCTCTGAACTAGGGTAGTGCAAATAAAAGAATGACTGGAACCCGTGTCTATAAGAACAGCAGCTAAGGTGGAGTAGACACAGATCGTACCTCGTATCATCTCTGGAGTGCCATGGTCATAGGCGTCCCTACCTAGATATGAGCTTTCCCCTATCCACTGGCTCCCTGTTGTCAGTGTGGACCACCTGGTGGTGGTGGCGGTAACACCTCGAATAATCTTCCACAGCCAGCTGCATGGCCAGCTCCTCTTCCATGGTCGCATACTCCCTACGGACCTATGCGGTTGAACCTCTATATCTTCTTGGGTGGTCCTTCGAGTGTCTTTTGATCCTCTGTATGGAGGTTCAGACAGTCACGAGCCAGATGACCCTTCCTGTCGCATGTGAAACCCTGCATGTTCCTCGCATGACTGGCTCTGTCTCTTGTACCCTGCACAACCGATCCTAAGTCATGAGGTCGTCCACCTGTAGGACTTGTCTTCTTCAATATTTATGACAACTGTTTACTAATAACTGTATAAGACTCTGCTATGTGAAATCCAGTGGTGGGTCTCGTTGCTGGTGACTACTCAGCATGAAAACTCTCTACTAAGAGGGATTTCTCTAACACCCACACCTACATCGGGATGCTAAGAGAAATCATCGAACCACTGATATCCCACATGAGTCCCTACTCAAATTTTCGGGCCCTGAATAATGGGTACCACACCATATCAATGAAGTAGCGTGAGAGGTTTGTGAACCTCACTGAGTACTGAGCCACAGTTTTGCGGCCCTGCTGCAAATGAAGAAACTATTGTATGCACACTATGTGAAGGGTTGCTAGGACAAGCTCTACCTAAAACAGGCTCCCAATGTCTTCTCAGAGAAGTGTCACCTCATCTTGAATCAGATGAATAAAGCTCCACCATCTTCCTGTTGCTACATTTAGAATACTGGTGGCAAGGATCACCATGAGATTAGATAGTATCCTTACTAGTCGGAAGACTCTCACCATGGCCTCCAGCCAATACTCAATGGCCTGTGGGTCCGTCTCACCCCTAAACCTGGGTGGCCGCTGGCGTTGGAACTCAAACAATGCACTCAAGAGGAATTCACCCTCTATTGCTGGGGCTGGTGGCATCAGTTGACCAATGGGTAATGGACCTCTGGTACCTCAAATGGTGCCTCTACAGGTAGGGAACCATGCACTGAGGCCTTTTCACTCAGTGGGCTATCAGTGGATACTATTCCTAGAACCCTTGCTGGCTGTCTGCATGGAGGCATCCTAAAAAGAAACTTGTGTTCCATGGTCAATATGTTATACCTGGTGATCTGACTCAAAGATATCACAAATAAAACTCTTGAAAACACACACAAAATCAGTATTTTCGTGCACTGAGTCAGAAGTCAGAAGTCAGGGTCCTGGTGTATGGATACGTCTGTCACCGCACCAACACTGGATTCCCTAAACTGATAACCACACCCACTACAGATAACACGATTGTCATTAAAAATAATAAATTCCAATATTCTATGGTAGAAACGACTTCTCTAATACCAATTTTTCATGACCCATCCCTTGGGGCCCGTGTCGTGACTACCCCGAGCTCACCTCCCATAGGTCGGGGGCTGGCGAATAGCACCGAAGGCGTATGTCCCTAAAACCAGGAAGGCATTTCCTTTATAACCTATAAACACACGCAACCAAGCACACAACTAGATACGAACACGAGGAAAATAAATTGTAAAAAGAGAGAGTACAATATGTAAAAGGGGATAGAATACAAGCCCAACTGTAATGTACAAGAAAATTGATAGGTACAGGTAAACTGAAATAGCTCATGTGATCACCCACCAAGGATCCTACCTGAAGGGAAGGTATAGATCATGAACTACTATCTCCGCAGTATGCCTTGTCTGATGTCCACCTCCAAGCTACATCCTGTCCTGGTACTCTCATCCTCAGTCAGTGTTATTTGTCATCAGCACCAAACACAATAAGGTGCGGGCATATCTCGTGCTGGGGTGAGTATAACGATACTCAATAGGGACCCTGAGACCCTCAAGGTCTCAAAATATCCCCAAAGGACAAACCACACAACATGAAATAAACTAAAAACCCTACTTTCTTATATTCCTATACATATACCTAAGTTATCATGTATACCCATCTCAATCATGAGGAAACATAGGGTCCAAATCAAAATCCAAAAGCTCAAAAGTTCCAAATAGGAAGGAATACCACGAAGGTATGTACCACACAAGTACGCCACACAAAAGTATACAACCAAGGTATTATGACAATGGAATGTACCACACGGGTACAGACATATCTCACACCAGGTATATCTTAGATACAATAGTAGAGATGATTAGATGTGACTACTGAATCTTCTTTCTCTATTAAGAGGCAAACCAATGAAGGATCCTAAATCATAGACTGACACAGGATCCTAGTACATCATCAGACCCACACAGGATCCTAGTACATCATCAGACCCACACAGGATCCTAGTATTGCATGAGACCAACACAGGATCCTAGTACATCGTCAGACCCACACAACATCCTAGTAGAGCATCAGACCCACATGGGATCGTATTATATCGTCAGACCCACAAAGGATCCTAGTACTGCATCAGACCCACACATGATCCTAGTATATCGTCATAACTACACAAGATCCTAGTACATGGTCAGACCCACACATGATCCTAGTATTGCAATAGACCCACAGAGGATCCTAGTATATCGTTAGACCCACACAGGATCCTAGTACTGCATCACAACCTGCTATTGGGTTCCCGCACTAAGCTTGCACATCTCCAGGATCATCCACTCCTCAAGCAACAATCCAATAATCCAAATACCACAAAGTCCCCCCGAAGAAGTATCCCAAAGTACCGCCACATCATAGGGGTCTCAATGCAACAGAAAGTGTGTCAAAAAAACACCTGATCTATAAGTTCTTAGCCTTTTAGTCATGTGGGCCCGATTGGATTCGTGATCGATCATACCCAACCATACCCCAACTTTATCTAAATGTCATTTGGGGTATACCAAAAGGAAAATTTATCCACATGGTTTCTGTAACCATAATAAGTTGTCAAACGGATACCTGGTGCTAAATTTATAGCCAAAAGAGCGGTAATGGCTCGAAGTTGGTCTAGAACTAGTCTAACCCAGCCTGGGCCCACCTGACCCGGTTCGGGTCGACTCGGCCCACTGGGTCCGGCCCGCCCCGCACTGGGCAGCCCCGACCTGGCCGCATGTGGGGTGCATTCATGCACCCCCCGCCCTAATGACCGAATTAACTTCGGCCGTTTGGTCACCAGCAACAGATCGGTCCCATGTTTCCCGCTCGGTTCGACTCGGCTAGCTGTAACAGCCAGCCCCTTCGCCTCCTCAGCGGCGCATCATGAGCCACCACTCCGCACTCGGTTGAACGTCAGACGCCTTCCCTTAAATTCCGCATCACAATCCGCAACCCCTTTCTCACTGGGTGGTGTGGACGCACGTCATTTACCTCGTCGTGTGGCCGGCCTCCACTGATTGACACCCTTGCTCTGCCATAGCCCTTCTCTGGTGGCGTAGTTGCACAGCCGCCATCTTCTCGGCCAACCTTGGTGCTAGTCGCCGTTCCTGAGCCCCACTGGTTCCAATAGCCGGTACCAGTTTCCATCTTCCTCCATTACAAAATTTCATCAAAATGAACCAGCAGATTTGTGGAGGGGTTAGGCCATGTTTTTCTGGCCCACACCCTCAGTGTTAGAACGGTTGTAAGAGGTTCAACAATTTTTGAATCATGAAGAACATAAATAATGGGTATAGGGGTATCAAAAACATCAAACCCCACCTCAAAGGTTCGTAGATGTGTCACGAGATGAAAACGATGAATTCGAAGAGGGTGCCAATGATCTCCTCTTCCGAAATCATGCTTCTGATGTCGGGCATGTGTGTCATCATCTTCCTTGATTCCAAAGAACGTTCTTCAATTGAATTCTTCGTTTGGAGGGGAAGATCTTTGTTGTTGAGGTAGTATTTCCCCATGGAAATCTCCCAATTCTCCACACTTCGCCTACCAATCCTCTCAAAAGAAAATAGGATCCAATATAAATTAATTTAAGTAGATTAATTTATGTTGGAATAATTAAATGTTGAGACATTTAATTAATTTAGTTTGGCTCAAACAAATAAATGGGGATTTGAAAGAGGGTTTCTCCACTTAAAGAGGGTTCAGGTGGTCCCCGCCTTCGATTTCAAAATGGTTGATTTAGATCAGGTGGTCCCCACCTCTTTAACATTAATGTGGGAGTTTTTATTAGAAATAAAGTAAATTTTTATTTTATTTTATTTTCATTTCTACAAGAAACACAAAATCTATTTTTCACCCTCAACCTACTGCAGTCGAGGTGAAGGTATCCTTAAGCGAATACTGGCGCTGCGATTTCAATGGTGCCCCCAGATTTCAATTCCGAGCACCAGTTTAAAAGATCCAAGAACCCTCTAGTACTTTTAATGAGTGTACCCAAAAACAATGTTTATAAATTCATTCCAGGCACACTGGGCCTCAGAATCATGCACCGTCAATTTTTACTGACTCATAAAATTCTCATATAATTAAAAATGTTACATGTAATTTTTTGGTCTTTACATCAAATGTGTTCAAATATATTTTATATCAAAATAAATTTCTAAAATATATTTGTGATGAAAATTGTTTTCATTCAAATGGCATGTTTTACAGTACCATAGTTTTATAAAATTTATAAATTTTATTAGTATGGGTGTAATGTTTTATGAAATTGTTTTTTATTATGATAAAAACTAACGTGGTGACTAGTTATGAAGATGGAGACATTTCAAAAATTTAGACTGGGATGAATTGTTTTAAATGGTGTTTTGGAAATTTTTATTATATGTGAAAATTAAGGAAGGAGTTTTGAAGGAAATTATTTATTTATGTGATTTTTTGTGGTGAATTATATTTCAAAATTAATTTGTTAGTTAATTTGATTTATGTTGGTGTTATGTGATTTGATTTGGGAAACAATAATTTATGGAGTTTTTGTTTCATTTTATTTAATGTATACCTATGATATAGTCATTAAATAAATGTGGGAAGTCTGTTAGTTGGTCTGTTATTAAGGATTTACCCTATTATCATTTAAAATTGGTTTCTTTATTTGTTTACTCTGCCTAAATTCATGTTTGAGTGGACGAGATGAATTAATTCATGTACCTAGACACAATATATGTCTTCTTAAATCAGAGTGGTCTGCATTATAATCTTGGATATGAGCTATTTAAACATAGTCTAATAGATCATAATGATGTGTTTGTCAGAGACCTTATTATGGATGATAGTTAGGGTGATTTAATTGAATTATGTTGGGATTCTCTCTTATGTGAAAAATAGGAATTGGTTTATCCTTAGTTGAAATATTAGGTTAAGAAAGTCTAGTCTCTTCAAAATTAAAATAATAATAAGAAAAAGAAGAAGAACAATAGGAATATTGTGTGGATTTTGTGTCAAGATTCTGGGCATTTTAATCCTTCCTATATAAATCATCATAGATCTTTTCTTTGATTTATTAAACGTGTCTATATTAAATGGTTTTGTAAGTTATGTTATTGTAAAGTAAATTCTTTAGTTTAATCTGGTTTTGAGTAGCCAGTTTCATATGAAATTGATATGGAATGAATTTTAGAATTAAAACTAGTTTTTCTTGAGTATTTATTCACTGTTTACTTTTTAAGGGTGATTAATTATGCTTTTTTTATTATATGTTTCCTATATTTTTTTACCCTAGATGGGTAGTTATGTTGTTTCCAATTGAGTTTGAGTTCTTAGTGGTTTAAACATGGGATACCATTGGGTTCAAACTAGGTTAATAGAGACATTTGTGGCCTTAGGGTGGTTCAACACTAGTTAATACTAGTTTTCAAATGTTAGGTTTTCCTATGGGATAGTGTTCCAGGTTGGAATTCATAGTTTATCGATAGTGTTTCATGACCTTGGGTTTAGAGACCATGTTTTTTCATATTGAGGTACATAGTGTTTTGTTTCATTTTACTTTTTTGGTGGATCTTGGTGATAGTTCTCATATTACAGGATTAAATTCTTTGGTGATGTGTTGTCATTGAGGATTTATGGATCGGTTTATTTGGTGAATTTTGGTTTTATATGATTTTAATGGAAGTGATGAATCATGGTGACGATTTTAATTAATGTGTGTGTCTCTCCCTTGTTGTAATGTTTTATATTAGTTCTAAATAGTGGGGAAACATATGCTTTCTCCTTTTTTATTTTATATTTTAACCATAATGATTGTTGTTTTGATTTTATTGGAGATGTATCTTATTTATATTGAGTTAGTTAGTTGGTTTAAATGAATATTTGAGTCATTCTTTATCTCCATAGATTATCTTAATTTTTCCCCTAACCACATTCCTCTTTAGAGAATATATTGTGGTTGTTTCTTTTTTTCTCATTCTAATGGTATCAAATACATTTTTTTGGAAGAAAATGGTAAGGTTTGGAGAATACTCACACCATAGTGTCTCTATTGGATTAAATTTTCCCAATTATTTATCATTATAGTATTTTATTCATTCTTTGGAAATTATATGTATCTTTAGGGAGTTATATATTGGTTCTGCAGTAGAAAATTATCTAGACATTGAAGGTGGCACCATATACAAAAATGTTCCTGCATGATTTTTTCCTGTTAAATGGTGGATACACCATGGAGTGTGGTTTTAACCATGGTGGGTGAAATGTATGCATACTATATAAGGATCTAAGAGGGAGAACATGAAATAGACCATAAGGTGTTGGGAAAAATCCCTCAAGGTAACATTGCAGTATTTTTGGGTTGATTGTGTTTGTTGACAAAGCAGGTGTTTCATGGATATTTGTCGAGTTTTCGAGAAGTTTTTGACAATCCATGTTGACAAAGAACGATGACAAAGGAAAGGACGATCTGGAGGCGGTACAAAAAGAGCAGTACAAGGTGGAAAAGGCATGAATTTCGCAAAGATAGGATGCATGGTTTGGAAATCGCGAATACCAGAAGAATGGAGGCAGTGATGCTTCGCGATTACGTCATGCTTCGCGAACGGCAGAGGCTGAAGTGCATCGCGGCAAAGAAGGGATTTGCGAGGGAGCTTCGCAGCGAAGGCGCGAGCTGCGAAGGTAAGTTGACGGTGATTCATCGCGACTACGTCAAGCACCGCAAATGTAAGATTGCCGTGGAGCTTCGCGATTTGGACAGAATTCTGGCAGAAACATTGGAGCTTCGCGATTTGAGATGACGTGGCATTGACTTCGCGCGGAAAGTTCGAGGGTCGGTGGAATCGCCTATAAATAGAGGCCGACCCCTTTGAGCGAAGCAGAGAGAATTTTCAGAGAAAATACTTTGCTCTTGATTTGCGAAGGTGGTTCGCGGAGCCAGTGTGCTTCGCGAAAGAGGTTCTTCGCGGCGGCTATTGTAGATCTGCGAAACCTGCGAGCTCCGCATTGGCTTACATAGCTTCGTGAGGGTCATTGCTTTGCGACGGCTTGATCATCATGAGCGTGCTTCGTGAGGGAGCTTCGCGAGTGAGCTTCGCGAAAAGGCAGGAGCTTCGCGAAGGCTTGTTTGAGCTTCGCGAAATTGGGAGCCTCGCATTGTAGGGTGCTTTGCGAAGGTCTTTCCAATGGTTGTTTGCCCAGTGGATAGTGGCAAAGGGGTATTCATCTACGGGTGAAAGTTGAACTTCAACAGAGCATCTACATACAGAGAAAGATGCATTCCTTAATGGAAATGAAGAGACCTACAGGTCTATAAACTGTGATTGGATTCCCTTCACAGAGCAGTGAGCTTAGGAAGAGGAAGAAGGTGATCCTCTCCACCGACAGTGAGCCCGAGAGAGAGAAATAGGGAGTGACCCTTGGGAAAGCAGTGAGCTGACCCTAAACATTGTAAAGGTAGTGAGCCTGGGCATAGAAGTGATCTAGCCCAAACCTTGTAATCCACAGCTAGTGAAGATTAGTGTAATTTGGTACGACCGGAAAGCTGTCGGCATATGCTTCTTGGACATAGCCCTTAGCGGTGAACCAAGTAAAATTGATGTGTCCGGTACTTGCTTTACTTTCTGTTTATATTGTGTAGCAGGAAAGAGAGAGAAGAGTGTTTTGCTTAACAGCGAAACAAGATCAGAACAGGCATTAATTTTTAATTAGTCATAACCTGATTCACCCCCCCTCTCAGGGTATTCAGCCTAGTGGACCTAACATAAGGTTGCACCATGGAGGTTGGTGCATTTGGGTACTTTGGAGCTTTGTAGGGGTAGTCCACAATGGTAAGGAAAAAGGTTTTGTTGTATGTAAAGAGTTACACATTTAAGGGAGTCAGATTGAGGTGAAGGGTGTTGAAAAGGGTGGTGAATAAAAGGTAAAATGTATTTTGTGTAAGTTTATTGTGGTTAGGACATAGTGAAGAGGGGATGGCTATTTTTTGGTGGTTATTTTACAACGTCATCCATGTTCTAGAATGGTGGGATGCACCGTAGGGGCCTAGGGGTATTTAGGGTTGAACCCTTCCTAAATGGAAAGGGGCATGGAACTGCGTCATTATCTATGGTGTGTTTGGGTTCTCTGGAATAACCTTATTCCATAAGGGGGAGGGATACACTACAAATACCTAGGAGGTTGTAAACCATTTTTTTATCCTTGGTATGTGCTCAATGTCATAACACAAAGGCTATGTCATAGGAGGGTATATCAGGGCATCTCCATGGTGAATCTCGAAGGGCTATGAAATGAAGTAGTCTACCAAGGTTTTTAAATGTTTTTAATTATTCCTTTTCAAACCAATCACTTTTTAGTATATTTTGAACACCTCCACCATAATATGATCAAATAAATATGAGGCATATGCAGTCTCTTATTCCACCCCATATACATGGATATAAATCACATCCATTCTCTTTTTTAAGTTATTTATGAAGGTTAATCCAACCTTCATTTTCCCTTTTATTCCATCCCCTAAAAATTCTTTCCATAGTTTATTTCTATTTTATAAACACTATGGGATAATAGGGTGGATTTTAGATTTTTTTATGGTATAATATGAGGGTCTTTTCATGTTTGGAATTTTAGGGGATCTATATTTTTTTATATCATCATTTTATATCGAATGTGATGACTTTTATATTGATCTCTCGTGAACCAAGGTAGGTTCTTTCAAAACATTCATTTATTTCATAGGTCAGCTATTTATTTTTCTTTTTAAATGTATAATTCATGATGTTATATATATATATATAATAAATAAAATGTATTATATAAATGTCTTAGAGTAGTTTTATTATTGGAATAATGGATGTTTTCAAGGGTATTGGTTTCTAAATTGATCAATCGATTCCATGTGTTTGTAATAAAAATTAAAATAAAATTGGGGTTCTAAAGGTATTTGACCTCACTTGGGTTGTGAATTGAAAAAAGTTATGATTTTTTATTAGTTTTTTTTATTTAAAAATGTTTAATGTTTTCAATTGATTTTAAATATGGTTTATAGTGGGTTTTCATAGGGAATAATTTTGAAAATGAGTTAAAGTGATGAGAAATGGCTCACCATACTTAATTGGTTTTTAGTAAGGCATGTTTAGAAAATTTAAACATTATTTTTTATTATTTAGGTAATTAATTTTTTTAACATGGATTGTGACTTCTAACTAGTATAACTTCACAGAAGTTTGATTAATTGTCTTCATTGGTCTGTTTCTTTCAAGGAAATTAAAATTTATGTGATAATGATATTGTTATTTAGTAAATTTCATGTCACTTGTTTGATTTCTCACATTATATTATTTGACATTAATGGGATAACAAGAAATATAGTGAGAGGTTTGGACCAATGATACACTAGATAATCACATAATACTAGTTTCCGCTATACTGTGAGTTAATATTGGAAGGGGTTATACACTAATTATGCTATGTTTAGGTTTTTTAGGAAGCTTGTGGGATAATAGATGAAATGTAGGTCGACTATTGGTCCTATGTGTTGACCATATTTTTTTAATGATTAAAAAATAATTCATAATATGATATTAATGTGTTTTATGTTTTTTGTTATATTTTTATATTATAATAATGATTGATGAAATTTGAAAATGTATGGAAAATAGTCACTGCTAGTTTGACCTACTACTGATTGGACCTACCACAAGATCAAGATGAACTGTTAGTCTGAGAAACTACTAGACTCATAAACCACTAGAAAATCTCAATTTTCTAAATATCATTTTCAGAGTTACGCTACCGTATCAGGACACTCCCTGAGACATATCACCATTTTACAAACTCGCTTCCATTTTTCAGTTAATTTTTAATTTAAAATTTCTAATAGTTAGTTTATAAAATTAAATATTGAAATGTACATTGATTATTGTTCTTTAATTGGTCAATATAGAAGCATTGAAATATGTTTCAAACATGTAGTATGAGGATAAAAAAAATTTAGATGATTATTTTTGGTGTCATTGATAAAAGTGGATGCAGACTCCCTCATGTGAATAATGTGGAGATACACATACAGATATGTACATGAGAAGTGTGGATAATATTATAAGAATTATAAGTGATTACCTACTAAATCTTACATAGAATAAACTATGGAATCTAAATCTCCTCATACATCAAGTGCCTTCCGGTAGTCAAGAACAATGTGTTTATGAAACTATATTCTACTCTGAATTTTAGAAACTCAAGTCGAGCTACATTTCATGATACATTCAAGAACTCTTGAGGTGTATAGAATAAGATTCAGTTAAACATGACACTTTTACATTATTAACGGCATAATTTTATTTATTTACATTTACATTATAATTCGTGTGTATTACTCTATTTTATTTATCGCACAATGTCTCCTTCTTTAAATATGAAGATACTTAGATATTTTGAAAAAATATTTTACTTATTTTTCCCATGTGTTGTAGTAGAATATCGGTTATTCCTTTTTTTGTTTTGTTTTATCCCAAAAAAAATTCAAAGAGGTATTTTTAGGCCATGATAGATTTTATATTGTGGCGATACCCAATATAGGTTTTAGATCAAAATATTATTTTATATAAAATTCTTGGAAGCATGTGATTTCTATGTGGAGAGGAATAAGTCTCTACTAGAGACTGAACCTCTTATATTCAAATTATTTCATGTGTTTTATTTCATTTATTTTTGATTAATTAAAATAATATTTTTTTACCATCAATTAAAATATCTGCTTTTATTTTTAGTTTTAATTTGTGGTTGTATAAGGTTTTGATTGAGTATGTTTATTTCAAAAGATAAAATTCTCTTCTTAAGTGTTTTAACTAAAACATAATCAATATTTGAGAAATATTTTAAAATATTGAATCATCTTTCTATTTAATTGTTTTAACTATCTAGTTTTTCTAATATAGGATTTTATTTAAACAAATTCTTATACAGAATTTTTATTGGGTGCTTAGTCCCCCCCCCCCCCTTGAGATACTCACTCTGACCAACATATGTTACCAAAGGTGTTATCTTGGGTATCATTATTTTTAAAAAAATAAACAATAATTTTTGTTTTCCATTAAAGATATCAAATTTTTATTAGTTATAAATATAATAATTAAAATATATAATAAACAAGAAGGCTATACTACTAATATACCTCTTTTTTAATGGTAATAATTATTCTCAATTGATGATCAACATTAAAATAAATATCAAAAGTATGGATTTTGATATATTTACTTTTATATAGTATAAATATGAATTACTTGTAACATCTAGAGCTACTTCTGCTAGAGGTACTTTATCTACTTATAATAATAATTAAAAATCCCTGAATTTCATTCTATTGTGCTTTAGGAGATGATTAATGCTATAGAATTTATTTTTATAAAACTACTTATGAAATTTGGGATATACTACCTATTTCACATATAGAAACAAAAAATTTCAAATAAATTATATTGATTACCTATAAAATTAAATATTATTCATTAAAGAAGATGTTTGATGAATTAATTACCAACATGAATCTCAGGATCAACAAAATAGGTAACATAATTAATTCACTAGTAAATACAGTATCTAAAAAATAACATATTGTTTGGTTAATAGTATTACATCCATAAATATGGATGGGCACATATGTTTCAATGAGAGATCCATGTGAGAAAAAAAATTCCAATTTGGGAGATGGTTGGGAAAATAATGATGTATAAACAGGAACTAAAAGTTAACTGAGAGGAGGATGGAAAGACAAAGAGAAAGTCTATAGTATTCAAGTTTACTACATCGGAACAAAAGTAAATAGAAAAGATCTAAGATGATAGTTTTAGTGTTAATTAGCCACAACAAGATAATTATTAGTACATATAGAATTTTTCAGAATATATGAGAAGTTTTACAGGAAAAAATAATTTTTTCTAAAATCCTAACTATAGAGGAATATATGACACTAAAGGTAATTGTAAAAAAGATGTAATCACTAATGAAATAACCTACTTTGAATTCAAATGATAATGAAATTTAAAATTAGACTATAAAAAATTGAAATATAAATTAAATTTGATGATAAGAAAATAAATTTTAAGAAAGATATTAAATAAACATAGATTTCTTATGAGGACAACACCAATGATTCTGAAACTACTCCTCAACTAATGTTTGAAAGATCCAACTTGTGATTCACGCCTAATTCATCTATGGTACCTATGGTTTCTACTAGTTTACCTATTAATAGTTATGATAATTATAAGAATGAATATAGTGATGATTAAATTTCACAATAATATTTTTTTGAGTATTTGGAAATTCTATATGACATTTTTATTGAAGTAAGGGATAATTATAAAGTTCCCAAAATAAATCGTGCATTATCGGCTAATATTAAATCTGATTTATCTATTAAAGGAAAGAAAAATGATCAGTTGTTAATTTGGAATATTGAACTTAAATTGTATAATGAAAAAATAATAAAGGATTTAGAATGGTTTACCAATGTTATAGAAATACTTACCTAGATTATAGGAAAAAATGTTACTCCCAAATATGTTACAGGTATAGAATGCTAACTTGGACAGAGAAGGATAGTTAAAATCATAGTTGTGCCTAAATTTAAATATGATAGTTCAAATATTATTTAGTTTTATAAAGGAACAAATACAAATTTTATTTCCAAAATCAATCATTCTATTTACAATAGACCTAACAAAATTTTGAGGTTCCAAATTCCATGCTGACTAACACATATGGACATAATGGAATCTAGGAACCAAAATCATTTCTTGTATAAATTTTTTTTGTATGAAAGTTTCTTGGAGAGATCGTTTAAATGTCTGTAGTATATAGATAGAGGATTTTCAACACATATAACAAAAAACTATTCTATCTTAAAGATACTTATAAATGTTAATGGTGTTCATGTATCATTTTATAATAATTATAAAGGGAAATCATTGGGCATGGATAAATTGGTAAAATAAATTCAGTTTTAATTTACAATGTATAATTTTATGATGGTTTTAAGTATAACTTTATTACTATATCACAATTTTTTTGATGGTTTTAATGATAAATTTTATAACAGTGAATGTAATGTTTTTATTCTAAGGATGAATTAGTCTTCACTAAATTTAAGAATGAATAAGTTTATGCTGTTGATATTAATTATTTAATTTCTAAAAAAATTTCTTGGTTGAGGGATTTTCATAAAGAGTCTTTAATTTGGTATACGAGACTAGACCACTATAATATTCACTAATATGGGATGATTATTTGGAATGGACTAGTCAAGGAACTATAAGAACTACAGTTCCCAAATAACAACCTCTGTAACCAATGCCCAAAATGGGATGAAAATATAATTTCTTTTAAATTAAAAAAATATGAATCAACTTCTCCACTTATTGAGTTGTTTCATATGGATTTATTTGGACTATATATGGTTTCAATTAAAAATGGGACTCAATATATGTATGTATTAGTATATGAATTTCTATGGTATACATGGGTGTTCTTTCTACCTCACATAAGTGAATATTATTCTTACTTCACCAAGTGTGCTAGATCTATTGAAATTTATGTTGACATAGAATTAAGACCATAATAGGTAACCATGTTCATGAGTTTAAAGATTAGTACATTGAATATTTCTTCTCAAAAAATGGCTATATTCATAAGTTATATACTTCTTGGACCTCTTAACATAATGGAGTTACAAAGAGTAGAAATAGAACTCTTTAAGAGATAGTATGGACTATGCTGAATGAATGTGACTTACCTATCTAATTTTGGCTAGAGTATATTAATACCACCTATTATATTATCAATATATTTTTAATTAGAAATATCCTTAAAAAGACCCCTTATGTGATTTTAAAAAATAGGGACTCTATGGATAATTAGATTAGAGTTTTTGTTTTGAAATACGTTATTCTTGACAAGAAGGATAATCGTGAAAAAATTCCCTCCATAACTAATGAATGAATTTTTCTAGGTTATTCAACCTCTAGAAAAGTATATAGAGCATTTAATTAAAGGGAAAATACTCTAGAAGTTTATGTTCAAATAAAATTTGATGATAAAGATCTACATTAGCCAATAACATATGTATAAACCCTTAAGGATTACTTATGTTCTTTTAAGATAAATTCCAAACCTACTATTTAATATATGAAATAGTCTTAAAAATCCTCTAGTTTTGAGGAACACCACAAACTGAAACCTATAGAACAACCTGAAGTAACCATCGGGAAAGTTTCAAGAGATATTAGGACCCTTAAGTACTATCATTTAGATGATTTAGTTAAAGACCCAGATATAGGTACATAAACTAGATCTTATCTAAGAAATCAGGTTGAGAATCAATATTTCCTATCTCAACATGAACCAAATAACATCAATTATGAAATTAATGATGAATTTTGGGTAATGTCTATACAATAATAATTAAACCAATTTTAATGATATAAATTATGAGAAATTTGTGGTAGGACCAATTATACCATGACTATTAGAACTAAATGGGTGTTTATAAATAGGGTATATAAATCCAACACAATAGTAAGAAACAATTATATACTTTTTATACATGAGTGTAGTCATGAAGAAGGAATGGAATATGAACAATCCTTTTCATAAGTAGCTAGACATTAATCCCTTCGAATAATGAAAGCCTATACATCTCATCAAGATTTTAATCTTATACCAAATGGATGTCAAGAATTAATTATTAAATGGTCAAATAGTTGAGGATATTTTTTTGAACAAACCCTTATTTTTCAAAATCTTTTTCATCAAAATCAAGTTTTTAAATTAACTAATGATTTATATAGTTCCAAATAATAACCTAGAGATGGGTATGATAATATAATATCTTTTTTTTCTATTTTTTTTAAAAATGTCTAGTAGATCCAACCCTTTTTATAAAATGAATATCAAACGATATAGTAGTTGTTCATATTTATGTAGATGATATTATTTTTAGATATTCAAAAAGTATTTATTTACTAATTTCTTAAAAATGATATAAAATGAATTCGAAAAGGTTTTTAGGGGTGAAGTCCAATTCTTTCTTGGTTTTTGTATTTTTAACGAAAGATGATGTATTATTTTAAGTAAAAGTAAATAAACTAATGATCATTTAAAACATCTTATTTGGATATAACTAAGTGTAGTGATACTCCTATGAGTGCCTCCTATAAGATCAACATTAATGAAACTAGGAAACCAATGGATCAACCCCACTACAGAGGCATGATTGCAAGTCTTATCTAAATTACTTTTAGGTGACCAGATATTATGTTAAATTTGTGTATGTGTTCTCATTTTTAGGAAAACACATAATAGTTACACTTGGATATTGTAAAAAAAATTCAAATACCTCAAATATAATACAAATTTAGGATTGTTTATCATAAGAGGAAAATAATTTTATTTATTTAGTTGTTCAAATACTGATTTTTTTGGATGAGTGATTGATATAGAAAGAACCTCTAGAACATGTAACTTTTTATGGATGTTTTTTATTTATTTATATCCTAAGAAATAATTTTTCTTGAAAAGTATACTAATGAGGATGAATACATAGTTATAGGTAGCTTTAATACACAAATTTTAAGGATGAAAATCACTATAATTGACTTTAAATATCAATTAATACATGTCCCAATAAAATTTGACAATAAAAAATCGATACATATTTCTAAAAATCATGGATCACATTGTAGAAAAAACTATTGATTTAGGAAATTCGTTTTAGAGAGACAATTTTTAAAAAGGTGATATCACTCTTTAATAAATTTGTATAGAACATCAACTTGGTGATATATTTATTAATCCTTTTAATTCCAAGAGAATGAATTACATTAAAATTCAATTAGGTATCACAAATTTTTGTTAATTTCATTATACATGGATAGACCGTTGAATATTTCTCATCATTATGTATGTATCACCATTATAAAATATCACTGTTGGGTTTATATTACCATTAATATTATCATCATTTAACATCCCACCATTTTTATATTTCTCATAGTTGAGGAATTTTCTCCTGACTTTTCAAACTTTCAATTCATAATTTTTGAATAGCTTGTTTTTATTTATATGGGTTGTTAAAAATTTACCTGAATTAATGGAAATGTTTTTCATGTTTCGATTTTCAAGTATTATTTCTATTTCATGTATATGAATCTTTAAATCCAAAGTGATATAACTGTAGTAATTTTTCTACATTCAATGAACACTCTCCCTTGTTCCAAACATGTTGCGGTCTTTGACCTTCAGAATTTCTTCAGTAGCCTTTTCCTTCCCACAAACCAATCGATCTTCACTCTATGAAAATAGTGAAGTGTCCTTCAGGATATTCACAAGACATGTCAAACCCACCAATGAAACAAAAGGGTCAGCCGAGCCACCCTGTTTTAGTTGAACTAATATATCTGAAGCTAGAAAAGTGGGTTGTAGAACTCTAAAAGGAAGCTAAAGAAGAGTGATTTCTTTTTAGTGGGTCTTTAGTGAATAATTCCTTACATAACCAAGGATAGATGAAAATTTTCTATTCAAATTAGTGACCATTTATTCTAGTTTGTTATATTAGTTTTATCAATATATGGAATTTTGTTTTCAAAAAGAATTAAAATTTTGTCTATGAACTATAATGTATGGTCCTTGAATTTCCATTTATTAAAACTAGTGGGATGATTTCTCAAATTAACCTCAAGAATGAGTGTTGCATTATTTTCAAGGAAGGAATCTTGAATATAGTGAAGTTTTTTTAATTAGGATGTCATTTATTAGTTGATAGGTGATGGAAATGTGGGAAGTATTATTTCCTTAGATTTAGATAGAGAATGAATATTTTTTTATGTTCATCCAACACATACTATTTTCATGTAAGGGTGAATTTGATACTCTAAGTTCTGAAGATGTGTATTTACTAACTCATATGAACATAGGACATAAGATAAATCTCTCTAGATGTATTATGCTTCATTTTCTGGAAATGATCAAACATATATCTAAATAAAATTCTCTGATTTATCTAACGTTGAATTCTAATATACATAAATAAAATGTTATTATTTTCAATAATGATTAGTCTATAGTGTATTGGGGTGTTTTTTTCATTACATTAATAATATATGGATGAATGAAAATCATTTGTAACCCGTGGATAAAGCAATAGAGAGGTGAAAATGAAAATCATTATGAAGAGATTAATCCAATAAACCATCCTTAAAGACAAAGATATATTTCTGATCTAGTACTAGAGCCTAATAAAATTTTTGAGTACTATGATAGTGATGAAGAAGAAGAGGCGGATTCCTCAGTAGAAGAAGAGGATAATTAATTTTCTATTGATGAGGTTAGTGACCCTCAACTATCTCCAAGATCACATAAAATATTATATAGAGCTCCTAGGCCACCAAGGACTCTCCCTAAAAGCGGAATGCTATTAATGGTAGGAAGTGGGGAATTGGATATAGAAATATCATGCGAAGAGAAATTCTAATGTACTCCCAAATCCTCTAGGTAAAATTGAACTAATAAAGAATTGGAAGGAGATATTGATGATAAGAATGGTGATGGAAACTCAAAATGAGTTGGAGATGAAAATGTATTTGGAAATATAGGTAATGATGATGGTGGTGATGATAAAGGACCAAATCTGGATGGTTTTAATTGTAAAATTAAAATAGAGCATGTTGAGATTATTTAAGTTATACTTACTTCTCCTTGTGGCTCTATTTCTAAATTAGAGGAGTGACCCTTTTTGGTGAAGTGGATCTTCCTTCTATAGGAATGGTTGATTTTTCTTTTTAGGGGGAAAAATCCCTCAGCCATGGAATTCATAAAGCGGGTTCTCATGTTGATGTATTTAATGATGTATATGTTGCTAATTATTAGAAGATTTTATATTCAGTTATTGTTGAGAAGATAAAATGTTTTACTCCAGTTGAGGAGTTAGGGGAAAATAAAAGATTTGATGAATAGATTGAATCTGAAACAGTTGTTCGAAAAACTATGGATGTTTTGTGGAGATATTTAGCTGCATCTGATAAGCCTTTAGTTGATGATGACATGCAGGATAAACATTCTATTGAGTAGAGATGTTTTGAAACAGATACTGTAGTTCTTGTTGTGGTTAATGTCACATTTACTGAATCATCTATTATAGTACCTTTTTGTTGTATATAAGGTTTTAGAGTCTTCTGTTTTAAATAATTTTAAAAAACATTTTTATCCCAAGTCATTAGAATTAAATTTATTTTTTGATAAGGTGGGTAGTTCACTAAAGAATGGTAAAAATTCCATTAGAGGAGATAGATATCTGGAAGTATCAGTGGCTGCTCAAATTAATGTAGGTAGTTAACAAGAGAGTTTTTCTTCTATGAGGGAGAATTATCTTATTGTCCCAACTATTCTAGTTGATGTGGTCCCAAAAGGATATTTAGAATTGTTCAGTCAAATATGTTTTCTGAGTTTCATATAAATCTAAGGAGTCAAACCCATAGGTCTCTAGGATCAATTTAAGGGATTCAAGATATAACATTGATCTATTGAACTAACATAATTAAATAAATATGATTCATTATATTTATATAGTGAACATTGACAATAAAATATGTTCTGGATAGATGGAGTCTTTGATATCTATCATGGAAGGGATGAAATATACTCTTTCAACTTCAATGGATTCCATTCTCAAAAGTCTTTAAAATCTTACTTTAGGGGATTCTAGTTATAATCCTTCCCCTCTTTTTTTAAGTTATGTTGATCAAATCTATTCTTGGGGAAGAAATTTATGGTGATGCTGGTTCTAGAGTTGTAATAGATCTTATTTAAGAAATCTTCAGTAGAATAATATATAATAGTTATCGTGTTCCTAAGTTGATTATAGAATATGATAATTACATGAAGTTGGACCAAGAGAATCTAACAAAAGAAATAATTTATTATCTATCAAAAATATATTCTAAAAATTCCATGGAGACCAATGTCACATTTCAATATAAGAATTTGAGAATGCCCCAAGTTTGTAAATCGTTTAAAAAACAAGTAAAGGAGTTGATGTTTATGACTCTGGTGCTACAGATATTTATTGATGAAATAAATGAATTTTTTTAGTGAAATGTAAATATGTGTAATTGTAATAATATATTTTACAATATCATGAAACCATTTTTTTCATGATATTGGGGTTGTTGTTGTTGATTGTGAGATTTCACTAGTTAATGCACATATGACACCTCATTCCATAGATCTAGAGTTTTTCAGAGCTTGTGTGAGAAGATATCAGCATGCCCATATAACATTTAGATTCTAACCATTTTATCTATCTCATAGAGATGTTTTCAGTCATATGAGGTGGATCCTCATCTACAAGCCTTGACCTCCTTCGGCTAAAACTATTGTTCCTCCAACAATTCTGGTTTCACCATTTATCACTTTTGTTTATTCCCTAGAAAAGGAGAAAGGTAAATGCCCTCTTGACCCTTAGAAAAAACCCAAATACCCTTGAACAATCAATTTTTTTTTAATTTTATGTGATTTTTTTCAATCACATTTTTATTGAACACTTTCTTTATCCTTTTATTTATTTTTTATCCAATATCTCTTCTATAAATATTCTGTTCTCTTACTTTTCTCTCCTAATGGTTCAATTTTTTATTATACCGAAAGGGGGAGAACTATAATATGAAATTATTTACAAAATTTATCTATGAATTTTTTTTACTCTAACACTAATCTATCTTATATTTTTAACATGCCATGATTTGTGATCATTCAAATAGAGGAGATTGTTGACCTCCCTATTTTAATGATCTTAAAATCATGCTTATTATAATATTAAGGAGTTTTTTGTTTTCTATTATTATCTTATACTATAAGAATGATTCAATAAATATTAAAAAATTTGGAAGAGAGTAAACTCCAGCCTAACCAATCATTTATTCAACCTACCTTCAAATTAAGACTCACCATTAGTCCCAGGCACATCCAAATTTAGACACTACCAAATAGTTTCATCATTCTAAATTCTCACCGCCAGAGTCTCACCGCAAGATGAAGAGTCTACTAGAGACACATCCCATTATGCATACTCACTTTTAGTGATTCAATTTATTTTAAAATTTAATATTTATAATGGCTAGTTTATCAAATTTAATATTGAAGTGTATTTTATTAATTGGTCCATTATTTCTCAAGAGATATGGATTAAAATATGTTTAATACATGAATTAGAGGATGTAGTTGATCTAGATGATTCATTTTGTGGTTTCTAATAAAAGAGGAAACATACTCTCTCATGTTAATAACGTGGAGATTCACATAGATAGTTTCACACATTATTAGAGTTATATGTTATTTCAAGTATCAGAAATGCTTTCCTTCTTTATCTTACTAAGACTCAGCTGAGGTAGCTGAAACAGATGATACATATAGTGCCTTCCAGTATTCAAGAATAAGGAGTTTACAAAATTTTGTTAATATTAAAATTTTAGAAACCTGTTATTAACTACATTTCATGATACATTCAATAAATCATGGCCTTCATTGAAAATCATTCATAGCAATATAAACAGTCAAATTTCATACTTTTTTTATTTTGATTATTTACATTTTCATAAAAAGTACCATGGAATCCCTTGATTTATTTATTCCTTATTGTATTCTATTTTAAAAATGAATATACTAAGATATATTTTAAAAAATTGTTACTCCTATTTCCCACATTTTGTGGTAAATTCCTGGTTGTGTCATATTTTTTTTGTCCTCCCATGAAAACAGTGGAAGAGGTTCTGTGTAAAATATATTATTTTTATAAAATTTTAATACCTAATATATGTTTTTGATAAATTTTTTTTATATAAAATGCTTGGAAGAAGGTTATCTTCATGTGGAGAGTACTAATTCTCTACTTGAGACTGATCCTGGTTTTTGGATATAAATCTATTTTTACCTTTAATAAAAACCACTACTTTAATATTTAGTTTTAATTTGTAGTGGTATAAGGTTTTGATTGAGTTGGTTGATTTCAAAATATAATTTTTCTCATAAGTTATTTAACTAAGATGTAATATATTATTGAAAAATATTTTAATATATTGAAACTTATATCAAAAAATTTACATTAACAAACTGAGATTTTTTATTTAAATTGTGTAATTTTATTTAATCCTTTTTGTAATGTAAATTTTTATCGGATACTCTATTCACCTCCTCCACCCTCTTGATATAATTACTCTAACTGACATTATGTATTATTAAATTCTTGGACCAATCGTACCATAGGACATAATGTATTTAACATGATACTAAATGTCTCTTTTGAGGATTTTTGTGTTCCCTTACAATATTCACTGCTAGGACACCATGTATTCATTTAACATACTTATTTTATTTTTGATGTGGTTACTTATCATTTGATTTTTCAATATTTTATTCAGTCTATTTTATTTAAGATTTTTCAAAAGTTATTTGAAATGGGGTATTTATAAATTCATTTTGAATATTTATTTGAAGTGGGAATTTTTGTAATTAAATCTTTATATGAATAAATGTTTTCAATGTGGTTGTTTTCATTTAATTTAAATAAGTTAAATTCAATATTATAAAAAATTGGTGTGATATTTTATTTTCATGTTTTATCATATATAAAACCTATTTTTTAATTTCATTTTAAACTAGAATAAAATGAAATTTATTTTTAAAGGAAAAATATAAAATTCACAATCATATCCTTCTAGGCTATGTTTTTTCACACCCATATACACCATTTAGTATATGTACCTTTTATGGTTCCTTTCCAATTCCATTAGTTTCATCTCATTTGTTCATTGGGTGCCAATAATTTTCATGATGATCTGTATATGATTTTTTTCTTTTATTTTTCTTATTATATTTCTATTTTTCTTTATATATTTCTGTTTCATACTCAATTTGGATAGTTTACTTTTTCTAACATGTTTTACGTTGTTTATTGATAGATTTTATGTCAAAAATTAGTATGGTTAGTGATAGATTTATATATTTAAATCCATATATTATTATTCTATGTTTAGTATAAAATTGTTCCCAGTAATAATCTTATGATACACGAGAACTAGTTTCCAGATTTGGGTGATTAAGAACACACCACGGTTATGTATCAGGCCATATTAGGTGGTCTATTTTGGGGGTGCCCAGAATTTATTCATGAAAAATGATTTCTCACTTTTTTAGTTTCATCATTGGGTGGTAAAACATACATATATGGTGTTGATTCTTCCAAAGGTTTCATTCTTTATAATATGTACTCTTGATTTATTTACTTTTGGAACACTCATATTAATCTATAAAATCCTCTTATCATAGACATCAATGAATAATAGTGACTACCAATAAATAAAGTACATCATCATCAACATCTAACAAGCTCTTAAGAAACCAAGAGAATATTCTAAGGAGATACATATTATAATGATATTTTTCCATTCTTACCCATATCTACATATTTTATATGATATTCAAACTAATATTTGGGTAAAATATTGTTTAATGATTTTCCAAGGGAAGAATAATATCGAAAAGGGAAATTATGAAAAAGTAACATTGGTCATGGGAGAATGATTCATAAGTTATTAAAAATAAAATTTCTTATTTTACCTCTAAAAAAGAAATATAAAAAAAAATTAATTGAGGTAAAATTTATTTCTATTTTCTTTTTTTTAATTTGGATCTAATAATAAAAACAAAAGTAGTTAAGATGGTTGATAATTTTAGAATGAATAATGAGGGAGAAGTTTTAATTAAGTTATAATAATAAATCATATATTCTATTTAATATATTATCCTCTTCATTAAGAATTTTTAATTTTATATTAATGTATACTAACCCATAAGCGTCCATAAACTGTTGTTAAAAGTATTCATGATTTGTGTGTTATTGAATTGTACTGTTATATGTAGATGCATTGTAATCCACTAGTTAGAATACATATACTTTTGGATAATTCCTAAAACATGAAAAATGATCCTTGTTTGATGAGTAAAATTATTTATATTAAGGTAAATCATAATTGATAATGAATATTAATTAAATTTTGAAATATTTTAATCCAAGGGAAGGGATATTGTGGAATTAGATTCATAACAGATGCAAGATTTAGAATTATAATTTTCAGATGTTTTATGAATTTTAAATTTTCATTTATGATTATGTGTTCATACTCATGGTTAATTGGTAGTATCCCCTACAAATGTATATTTCCCCAATGATATAATATCAATATTTTTCTTTAGGACAATAATAAAAATCAATTGTTGTTGAATTTTACAACTCTAACTTGTGCATATATTTATATTAATAATTTATTTTGTTAAATGAGAACCATACTAATGTTTTCTGGTTGAATGGTTCATTTCTGAAAAATTTATAGATATTTATAAGATTATTAATATTGAATAAAAAATCACAATGTAATCTATTACGGTGTGATTGTTTTTGGATATTAATGAAGTTATAATGAAAAATATTATGGTGTGGTTCATGTTTATTGCACCGGTACCAACTTCATCATTTTAACATTTTAAATTATAAGAAAAAATAATTATACAATGATGTCGGAATCATTTCATGGATGTAATTCAACCTAAAGAAGATTGGTAACCTGCCATGTAAAAATAAAGAGGTGAACATAGAAAGTGTTTCATGAAGGAAACCATGAGATAATTTCTTAACCATGGTAGTATAACTATTAAATATGGATATAAAATTAAAAAAGTATAATTGATTGAAATATATGATATATTTTTATATATTATTTGTTGATTCATGAAAATAATTCCATAAATATACCTATTATATTATAACATGGGAGTGATACCTTTTTAAATTGAGGGATAATAGAACCATAGTGAAAGAATGATTGGGAATGCTGAGGAAATACACCCCTCAAAACATAATGACTATAATTATGATATGATTTCTTATATAATATTTATTTTAACTATTTTCAATTTAATGAGTTAAGTAAAATACTATTATAAATTTTAATTTTATGGAGTGATCTTGGACATTGACAATTAATGAGTGGAATAATTATAATGAGAATTTATAACAAGTGGATTTACTTGATTCTCTATAGTACCATTCTAGATATATTCTTCATTATAATAAATTTAAAATCCATTTGTAGAAATTATTGATTGTTGGTTTATTCTCTTTAAATAATGAGTTATGAGTAATAATAAGTTGTTGTGAATTATGTGTTGTTAAATTGGTATATAATTGAAGATTTAATTCACTTGTGAATTATTTATATTTTCTTAGTATCATATTAAGATAAATTTTTCAATCGCAGACCTTATTAATATTTTTATGAAAACTTTTAATAATAAAGTCACACTAATATGATAATGAAAAGTTTAGTTATGAGACTAACATTAATACTTATATTTATTATATGATTCAGAATAAATTCATATTAGTTTTAGTATGTTATTTTGGTTATAAATATTTAAAAGTAATGGGATAGTATTTTTTATGTTAATAAAATAATATTATAAGTAACTGAATAAATTTTATTCATAAGAGAATGAAATTTTAATTTGATTGGATCATTCTATTGCATTGATTCATTTTTAATAATTAAACATTTACTCAATTTATTTATTATTATTATTATTTTTTATTCAGTTATTTGTTTTATGTTATTATTCATTAATATTCTAGAGATGTTATTGTATATATTTTGTTTTACATTAATATTTAAAAATCTTATGAAATTAGTGATTTCGGTTTTTTAATCACTTAAATTTTGAGAAACTTTATTTTCTCCAACGTTATATTTCATACTCATTTTTTGAAAACATATATTACATCGATATTTTTTAAAGTATTACGTGTAATATCTAATAAATTCGAAAGAAAATAAATTCCCAAAAAATGTTTTGTTACCCATTCTTTTTCTTATGTATTATTCTTCTTATGTATCTTTCATCTTTGAAATGTTTTTATGAATTTTCTCTCTTGTGCTTTTTATTTTCTTACAAATTTATTTTCGTACATATATAACTTCTTATGGAACAAAAATTCTTATGTGGTATATCTTCTTATGAAAAATAATGTTTTATGAAATATGATACTTGTACAAAATTCTCCTTGCACAGTATACTTCTTATATAGTATAATTATAATGAAATTATCCATCTTATGAAACTTCTGCATATTATTTTATTTTGATATATCTTATGTGTAGTATAATATTTATGTGTTTTTTAGTATCTTACCAAAAATGCATTCAACCTCAGGAGGCTGCAACTACTATACATAATACATGATCTAGATAAATCCATAACATTATTTAGTCAAAATAAGTAGAACTTTGGATTAATTTTATAGAAAGATAATTTATTCTACTATATAACACTAAATATATAAAGATGATAGACTTCAACGATGTGGATCATAACACCTACATGATGTATTATTTTTTAGAATTATTTTCAGATTCACTATATTCAGTATAAACATAAAGAATAATAATATATACCTAAACAAATTTCAATTGTTTCAATCATATATACACATTTGAGAGTATATTAATTAATACAAGATTATATTCGTCGTATGTTATTTTTGTGTTTTATAATTTCTGGGATGTAGAAACATTATATTTCATTACCATAATAATGGTTGTTGATATGCGTATCTTATTGTTTCACCAACATCAAGGACACGCTAGAACAAAAATATTATAAATTTACAACTCATTATAGAAGAGTTATTCAATAGTTTGAATTAATTCCAATGCATTTTTTTTCAAAATAATATTCATGTTCCTTTTCAATTTCTATTTACTACAATCTTATATACTTTATTATAATGAATTTATCAATTTTCAATGATCCTGAAAATATAAAAAAACAATTTTAAGTGGTTTCAAAGTATTTGGACAAAGGTAAAATAAGTAATTAGAAATAATAATCTTATGTTTTTATAAAAATATTAACAATAACTTAATAAAAATTTAATATTGAGATAAAGTGTGAAAATTCATTCTGAGGAGAGCACATTATATGTAATTACTATGAGGATACATTCAGGAAAACATATTATTAATTTTTAATTGAGATTTTGATAATATAATAATTCTATTTGAAATTTAATCATTGGATTATGATAGCTAGAATATGTGTAATACATAAATTAAAGAAATATTGGAATGTCTATGTTTATTTTATTCTAACTATTTCCAGATTTTCTTAAGTAAGAATCCCCACATGATGATGATCATGGAGACTTTATTTAATAGAAATATCCATCGATAATTGGTTAATAAATAGATTTTGAGTCACATGAACAGTGACACAGGATTCCATAAATATTTTTAAAATACTTACAATATTGAAGGAAACATTATTCTAATATTATCGAATTGCTAAAGTTTTTCTATATTTCCAAATGATATTGTTACATTACTTCTATAAATTTCTAAAAAAGTTTTTTTCATGCCATTAAATATTTTTAAACTCTTCATATTATTTCATTATTTAGTTTATTTCTTTTCATTGAGGTGTATTCATTATGGGATTCACATACATGTTTACACCATCCTTCCAAAGGTACCAATTGTTTTATGCTAAATTGATAAAAGGAAAATAATTCACATGTTTTTATTCATCCAACTAAAAGAAATGTGTTATTTATTCTTTTATGAAGTACATAGATCTACTTTCATAATTTTTAATGTAATAGGTTTGGTCTGATCTTTGTAATAAACTTGGTTAGATATGATCTAATTTAATAATATTAGTTTTACTATAAAACAAAGTAAAATATTATTTTATATGGAGTTTTATATCTCCCACTTAATAAAAAAAGGTAAAGAGTGGTTATAGGATTTTTTTATCCGAGCTACCATAAAATTAATTATGTTATCTTTTTACTTAAAAATTTTACACTCTCCACTCACACTATTATTCAATATTGTATTATGAATTGTTTTATTTATTTTAAAACAATTTCTGAAATAAATTTTACACAATTAATTTCTATAGAAAATTTACCCCACCCTCTATTCTACAACCATACCCATTATAGGTCCTAATAATTTTTATAAAAGTACAATATTTAAAGGATACAATTGAAATTTCTACCATCACAGATAAGTCTTAAAATTTACTAAAAGATTAAACAGACACTTTGTCAAAAAAGGAGTCTAATAAATATGTTTTAAATTTCATGGATATATGTTTTATTTATTTATTTCTCTCTTAATAGACTCATTCATAGTCATATTTATTCTTGTAAAAGTGATTCTAACATTTCATAGACTTAAAATTTTACTCTTCAAGGAACTAATAATTTATAGAGAAGTGAGTTATATATTATTAGGTATGAATTTGAAGAGTTTAAGAGGTTTAATCGTGAATTTGTTTGTGATATGTGAAAAAATATTACAAATAATATAAACATCGTGACTACTCCTGGTGATCCCATAAAGAGTGATGTGTTGAATGAAATATTTCATCAAGAACATCCTAATTAGATTGATTATAATAAGATTTAAATTTAACAAATAAAATTCTTTTTGAAATATATGATTTATGATATCAATATATTCTTAATTTATTAATAGGACAAGTTCATGAATATCAATAAATATGTTTATAACAAAAAAAGGAAGTAGATTTGAAATCATTTATACCTATTTCATCTGATTAATTAACTGAATGTTTAGGGTTAATATAGTTCTTAAAATATCCATGATTTGATTAAACTTTTGACACGAATTCAAGGAATCATGATGAAGATAAAATGATTCATCAAATGATGTAAATAATAGCTATGAAATTAATAAACGGAATTGTAATAATAATAATAATAATTATGATATTAGATTCTATAAATGAGGGAATAAGGATCATAACAAATATCAATGTTTGAGGATGAAAAATGAATGATAATAAATAAATAGGGAATGTAAAAAAGAAAAAATAATTAGATTCTATTTATAGTTATATATGTGAATCTAATTCAAGTGAAGAGTGTAAAATTCAGAAGAATACTATTTTATATTTTTCTTATGGTGAAAAATATGAGTACCATTAATTATAATTGTAATTCATTATAATATTAGAAATATAGTAATTTGAATCCTACTATTGATGTGATAAATTAATGTTTTGAAACATATCAAAGAGAAAATATAAACCTTTCAAAAAAGAACATGAAATCGATTAAGGATAATAAAAATACCATTATGGAAAATAAGAATATGATTTTAGAAAATAAAAAATTTAAATACTTTATTTCTAAAAATGATTTAGATATAAAGTATAAATTAAAAATTTTAACATAAAATGTTTTTAAATATGAAATAGATA
Organism: Viscum album; assembly: GCA_963277665.1. Taxonomy (NCBI): domain Eukaryota; kingdom Viridiplantae; phylum Streptophyta; class Magnoliopsida; order Santalales; family Viscaceae; genus Viscum; species Viscum album. The sequence continues at coordinate 68,211,275 of OY728139.1, forward strand.
TTATTTTTTTGAAAATAATTCATTATTTTCTAAAAACAAATTATATTAGTATTTAGAAACTGTATAAAAATATAATAAAAAACTAAATTGTTAGGTTGAATTTTTAAAGGAAATTTTATCTAACTTTACTACTAATATCCAAAATTAATTTTTTTATGACATTATAAAGGATTAATATATAAAAATTGATTTTTTTTGGTTTTGATGGAATAATACAATAGGTGCACTAGAATATATTTTTCAATGGTAAAAAAAATGTAATTTCATATATTACTTGTTTTAGGAATGGTTTATTTAGTCATATAAAAGTGATTTCTCATTATAGTTTGTTCGATATCATATTTGAAAATAGTAATTCATTTCTAATTATTACTGCAATGTTATAAAGACTAATCCATCTATAATAATGGTTCTTAATGGTTCTTCTCAATTTCAATTAGAACTATGATAGTATTCTAACTAAAATAAATATATTTTCTTTTTATAGAAAACATACCCCTTTTTGGTCTATTATATAGTATAATAGCTTGATAGTAAATCTATACATTTTTTCAATCAGAAAGTTTTCTATTTTTTTTTTGTTTCATGGGAATATTATAAGGCCCCAACCTTAAACCTTGCTTAATCTTGAGTTATTACAAGATTACACATTGAGGATCTTTTCAGGTTTATAGTTTTAGAGAAATAGAACATAAAACTTGCATTACATTCCATATTTAAACAAAGTGGTTACATAAAGATAGTATTCATTTTTTCCCATCAACGGAAACATATTTAAAATAAAACATGGATTCCTTCTTGACACTTCCTTGACACTATCATCGTATCATGTACCTTTCCCTTGACCTATGAAAAACATTTCAAAAAAAAACCTGGGATGAGCATAAAAAAGCTCATTAAGGGATATAAAAATATAGAAAGGAAACATGAGTACATTTATATATAAGAATCAATGAAATCATAGTTTACTCATAAAACATATGCACTTTAGCATACCTCATAAAATCATGAATAAATCATAGAAATCATAAGACATAAAGGTAACTTGAGGCATTCATAACATTCTTATGTAGGGAGTAACCCTCTTGGTTACGTTTGGAATACCCATCACAGTATATTCCCTAAATCGCTTTGGAGAAACCTTAACGTTTCACTCCTTCGTGTTCCCAAATGCATTGGAGAGCTATATCAGGCTCAACCTCCCTTATTTTATCACGAAACCACCCGTCTTCATAATAATGCCCAAGAACCATAACATAATCGTATCACATAAAACATACATAAAGGAAACATAACATTTCCACATTTAAATCACAAGATATCAATAACACAGTGATATAATAAAAACATTATCAAAACCATTTTAAATACCAAAATAAAATAAAATTAAAACATGGTATTTATTTTTCTTTTAAAAAAATGTATGGCTTGTAGAGGAAGCCGAAACTCAAATAATGGTCACGTCGGTGGAGAAGTCGTTGTCGCCGCATACGTATGAATAAACCATTCCCTTTTGTCGTTTTGTAAAACGCTTTGTATAAAAAAAATATTCCTTTTGGATAAACACAAAAGTCAAAGGGGTTTATACACCGTATAAAAAAGGTTGTGTATAAAATAAAATATGTCTCAATGAAAGGAGATTGAGACGAAGTCCCATACCTCAGGTCTGACTTGACTCGATCGTTCTTTAATATCCTCAATAATAAACTTGAGTTAATTTATAATTTCTTAAGGACCTTATTCAAGTTCATTATTCCTTTTATATCACGTATTACCATTTCATGAACACTATGTAATTATTTTAGTTAATAACGGCCGTTTTAACGATCATTGGTACTTGAGCCAAAATTTTCTCTTTATAGTTACAAGTTGTTCATGTATCCATTATATCCAGAGTTATAATCATGATGTATATATCATATAGATCATATATATCCAGTATATACATGCATTTATAATATTACATAATCATTTAGGGGTAAGAAATGAAATGCACCATTCATGGAGGCGGTAAGCCGTACGTACGCATGAATGCTAATTTCATTTCAATTTCGTATTTTGTTGAATGGAATCATAATGATATAAAGGTATATTATAATTACAGTATAATATCATATATAATATCATAACTCCATCCTTTATACATCCCACATTTGGTATTAACGAATCAAATCACTTTGAGGGGGCGCTAGTCTGCACTTCCTTAAATGAAGATATCGCGTTTAACCATAATGGAAACCATAATGGTATGAAAAAAATGAAAAATACAGAATCTTAAATAAACCATAAACATATTATATATCATATATAAATATAGTGTCATCTTAGTGGCCACCTTTGAAGGTGTTAAAAGTATGTTGAACAATCATCATTTCGGGAGTCAGAAATTCACCATCCATAGAAACAGTATGTTCTTTAACCATTAGATTTAGGTGTGTGTAAGTGTATCTCGAATACTTCTTATAACAACATCCTAGTATATTGAAGATACTGGAGTTGTTACAAACTAAATGAATAAAAAGATTTTAGGAGGTTGGCGAAGCAAATTAAAACAAAAGGACTCAAGTGAAGACATTACCAAAAAATTGGGTAACTCCCTTTGGTTTGAGCTCAAAGGCTTCCTTGGGAAGAATTCTGCCCAAAGTGAGGCTTCAACGAGTAAGAGAGGGATGTGGAGAGACAAAATGGGAAGGTTTTGGCCGAGCAAAAGGCTTTGGAAGTGTGGTTAAGGAGGTAGAGGTGGGGGCCTTTTATAAGAGGAGAGGAGGGGCACTCTTGGAATGTAAGGAAATGTTACATTATTTTAAAATGAGTTTCGGATTTAAAAGGTCCCACATTAATATAATTCAAGGATAAGGTGATAAGGGTTCGAAATCCACCCATACAATAGGTTTTTGACATCTGTAGGTCTTAGATTTTAAATTATAATTCCATTTTATTTAAATCATCAAATAAAGAGGTAATCGCTGCATCATCATGGTGTCATAAATAATTCAATTTAGTTAATGTCTAAAATTTATAAAAAAATACTATGATGAAGGAAATATTTTTAGCTTTCCAATTAATTTTATAGTAAAAAATATGACCTGTATAACCCCATTTAAAAATTGTTTTAGTAAAATAACTCATGTTTCTGTCATTTTTACTTTAACATTAAATAAAAAGTTATTTATGTCATTTCCCAACCAAAGTGGCTCTATGGGGTCCCCAAGTTGACCCATGGATTGTATTGGTCAGCCATGACACATCCAATGAGGGTAGGACATATGTCAAGATCATCTCATATTATTAAAACATTATTTCTACCTTAAACTACACTAATTACCTATAATCGCGATTAAAAACATAAAAGTTACTATTTACAAAAAAAATTATTTTAATCCCATTGAACCACATTTTACTTCTTAATGATAACCATGTATGTCAGATTTTTGAAATTCAAAACACATAGGTGGTAAAATTTCATTTCAACGAAAAATCAGTTTTTTAAGTACCACTTAGTGGTTTCACTATTCATCAAAAATTGAAGTTTTTCAGAAAAATTCCAAAACTTCAGCCTAAGCTATATTTGATATTCTGAATTCAAAAATGATGTCTATTTTAAAAAATTCAAAACATATAAGTTGAATTATTTAATTTAATAATTAATTCCCGCTGTCAGAGCAAATAGCGTGTTTTTATGAAACAATAAATATCAAAAGATTGACACTAGTTTAAGTTCAATTTCAATGTGAAATTAATTCCTACGACCACTATTGGATTAAATAGTAAAAATATATTCTAATTGGACTTTAAAAAGAATTCAAAATATAATATAATCATATAAATGAATTAGATTAAAATGCAGTTTTGATGTAAAATGCAGTATTTTTCACTATTCATTAAAAATGAACATTGTCAGAAAAATACCACAAATTTAAACAATGTAAATTTTGATTTCCCAATCATAAAGAATAAGTTAATTTTGACAAATAGAGCTTATAAAATTGTCAAAATATAGATTTAAAAGATGGTTTTCCATCAAAAGGTAGTAAAACAATCTTTTAAGAAAATTAGTGTATTCAATGCTTAAGATTGGATTTATTCTCCTTTTAAGCCTCTAAAACACTATATAATTCATTAATAGGCATAGATAAAGTTATCTATTATTAATTAGTTACTTGGTATGTTACATCCTTCCCCCCTTTATAAAATTGCGTCCCCCAATTTATTTACTTATCGAATAAGTGGGGGTATTTAGCCCTCATTGCATTTCCAGATTCCCATGTTGCCTCTTCAATCATGTGGTTTTTACACAAAACCTTTACCTGATGAATCACCTTATTACGTAACACTTTCTCCCTTTGATCAAGAATCTGGACTGGTTTTTCCTCATAAGAGAGGTTCTCTTCCAGCTGGACTACCTCTGGACTCAAAACATGAGATGGATCTGGCATATACTTTCTCAGCATCGAAACATGAAAAAAAATTTGTACCTGAGATAAACTCAGAGGTAAAGCCACTCGGTAAGCAACTGATCCAACTCTCTCCAGAATTTCATATGGTCTAATGACCCTTGGACTTAGCTTTCCTTTCATACCAAATCTCATCACACTTTTCCATGGTGAAACTTTGAGAAAAACATAATCACCTACCTCAAAAGATAGATCATTCCTCCTGTTGTCTGCATAACTCTTCTACCTACTCTGAGATGTTCTCATGTGTTTCTGAATCAAATGAACTTTTTCTTCCATCCCTTATACCAATTCTGGTCCCATCAACTTCCTTTCACCCACTTCATCCCAGAAAGCTGGAGTTCGACACCGCTTCCCATATAATGCCTAAAATGGTGCCATCTGTATACTGGAATTGAAACTATTATTATATGAAAACTAAACCAAAGGAAGATGTTGGCCCTAAATTCCCTGATAATCCATCAAACAAGCATGTAACATATCCTCCAAAGTCTGAATTGTTCGTTCTGACTGCCAATCTGATCGAGGATGAAAAGCTGTACTAAAATTTAATTCAGTACCCAATGACTTCTGAAGGCCTTTCCAAAAGTTATAAGTGAACCTGAGATCATGGTCAAATACAATGGAGAGAGGAACTCCATGTAACCTGACTATCTCTTTAAGATACAAACGTGAAATTTGATCTAGGGAAAAAGTTTCTCTTATAGCAAGTAAATGAGCAGATTTGGTCAAGCGATCAATAGTAACCCAGATTGCATTATTACCTCGAGATGTATTCGGTAATCCCACAATAAAGTCCATGGATATATTCTCCCATTTCCACTCTGGCACTGGTAAAGGCTGAAGCATCCCTTTGGGTAACTGCCGCTCTAGTTTAACCGGTTGACATGACAAACACTTCACAGTAAAATCAGCAATATCTCTTTTCATTCCATCCCACCAGTAATACTATCACAGATCTTTGTACATCTTAGTACTGCCAGGATGAACTGAAAACAGAAAACTATGATCTTCACATAACAACTCTCTCTTCAACTGTGAATCACAAGGCACAAATAATCTCTTCCCAAATCTCAAAACACAATCATTATAAATGTTGAATTCCGGCAACTTACCCTTCTGAACCAGCTCTACCTTTTTCTGCAACTCACTGTCTTGCTTCTGTGCTTGCTTAATTCTGTCTGATAGAGAAGATTTCACTAAAACCTGAAACAAAATAGAAGAACATCCTGCACCAACAACTTCTATTCCAACATTCATCAAATCCTTAACCAAAGGATCACATTCCAAACGCAACATTGTTAATGAAGCATTACTTTTTCGACTCAAATCATCAGCCACTTTATTTGCGTTTCCTGGACGGTAATGAATTGTAAAATCATAATCCTTGATTAATTCTAGTCATCTCCTCTATCTCATGTTCAATTAATTATGAGTGAATATATACTTTAAACTTTTCTGATCGGTATATATTTCACACTTTACTCCATACAAATGGTTCCCCCAAATGTTTAAAGCAAAAACAACTGCAGCTAATTCCAAATCAGGTGTATGATAATTTACCTCATGAGTTTTTAATTGACGTGAAACATAAGCAATTACCTGATCATTCTACATAAGGACACAACCAATTCCTTTCAATGAAGCATCACTGTAGATAACAATATCACCATTCCTGGAAGGTAGTGCCAAAACTGGAGCATTCACCAATCTTCTTTTCAGTTCATGAAAACAATCATCACATTCTTTTGTCCAGATAAACTTAACAACCTTCCGAGTTAGCTACGTCATTGGACTAGATAACAGTGAAAATTTTCTAACAAACATTCGGTAATAGCCTTCCAAACCAAGGAAGCTACGAATCTCAGTTACATTTGTGGGTCTTGGCCATTCTTCCGCAACTATTTTTTTTGCAGGATCAACAGTTATCCCATATATAGAAACAATATGACCAAGGAAAGAAATTTGTTGTAACCAAAACTCACACTTTCTAAATTTCCCATACAATTTCTTTTCTTTCATGGTTTGCAAAATAAACATTAAATGTCTTTCATGCTCCTCTTTACTTTTTGAAAACACCAAAATATCATCAATGAAAACAACCACAAACATATACAAGAACTCATGAAAAATTCTATTCTTTATGTCCATGAATACAGCAGGTGCATATGTTCGCCCAAAAGTCATTACTACAAATTCATAATGGCCATATCTTGTAAGAAACGCTATCTTCAGAACATCTGCTTCCTTTACCTTCAACTGATGGTACCTCGATCTCAGGTCTATCTTTGAAAAATATTCTGCACCTTGGATCTGATCAAACAAATCATCGATATGAGGTAAAGGATATTTGTTCTTAACAGTGATGTTATTCAAGGCTCTATAATCAATGGAAATTCTCATAGAACCATCTTTTTTTAACAAATAAAACAGGATCACCCCATGGTGATGTGCTAGGTCAAATGAATCCATTCTCTAATAAATCTTGCAATTGCTCCTTTAAATCTAAAAGATCAATTTGAGCCATTCGTTAAGGGGGTTTTGAAATTGGCTTAGCATTAGGAACTAAGTCAACAGTAAACTCAACTTCCCGATCTGTTATTATTCCAGGAAACTCATCAGGAAAAACATTAGGATATTCATTTACCATTGACACATCATTAATCTGAACAGTTCCCTTGTTTTCAACAATATGTGCAAGGTAACATTCATTTCCATATTTTACAAGTTTCTCAGCCTCTGGATATGTTATCAACAGTAAGGGTTCATTCTTGTACACAAACTGAAAGACTTTCTGAAAAGAAAAATTTTTGTTCTATAATCAATATTAGTATGGTAAAAAGAGAGCCAATCCATACCCAGGATAACATCAAACTCTAATAGAGGTAAAACAATAAGGTTCGCAAGTAGGTTCTTTCCACAGATAAGGATAGGAAGATTCTTATAAATTCTTTTTTCCTCAAAATTTCCCCTAAGTGTTTTTACCACAAGTTCAGGAGTCATTTCTTGAGATGGTATTCCCATTTTACTAGAAAAGGTTTCAGAGATGAAAGAATGTGTAGACCCTGAATCAAACAACACACTGGCATAATCTGAAAAAACAAACAAAGTACCTCATACAACATTATTTGACGGTCCGACATCTGCTGAAGTAGTTGCAAAGGATTTCACCACCCATTTCTGCTTGTAGTCTAACTGCTTCCCATCACTCGAGCTCTTTTTAGGACACTCGTTTGCATAGTGACCCATATCATTGCACGTAAAACATTTCACCAACTGTAAATCAAATTTGGTCTTCCCATCACCTTGATCTTTTTCAGTGCAATCACGAGCCTTATGTCCCATCTTACCACATCGGTAGCACTTTCCAAAATTCAGAAGACATTCCCCAGCATGCCTTTTCCCACATTTATCACAAACTAGAAACTTAGATTTCTTACCGTCAGACTTTTTTGAAGAATTCTTCCCTTTCTCCTTCCACCTCGGTCTCTTCTTCTATTGGTTGTTATAGAACACTTGATCATCAGAAAACTCCATTTCCACCTTCTCAGCACATCGAACAAGCTTTTCATAACTTTTAAACTCACGAGAAGCCAATGCCCTTCGATATTTTGGCTTTAATCCTGAGTAAAAATGATTGATTTTACTATCAAGGTCTCAGATAAAATTTGGATCATACCTTGCCAATCGAGTGAAACTTTCTTCATAGGTGGCCACTGAGTCTTCCTCTTGCCTCAATTCCAGGAATTGTTTTTACATACTAAGTCGAACAACCTTAGGAAAATACCTCTCAAGAAACATACCTTTAAATTCATCCCAGTCGAGAGCATCAATCTCATCAGTGTCCCTGATATTTTTAACCATTGACCACCACTGATCTACTTCACCCTCCAAACGGTAAATAGCAAGACTAACCTTTTGATAGTATGAACACCCCATGACATAAAAAATCTTCTCTAGTGCTTTAATCCACCCTTCATCTAGCACAGGGTCAGATGATCCTCTGAATGATTGGGGATGTTGCCTCATGAAATTTTCCACCACTGGCATTTTCCTCTGCAGTTGATCTGGCTGATCTTGTGCATGGATACCTCCTCCATTTATCGCTTGAGTCAACTACACCATTACTGTAACAAAACTGTTCAGTTCCAATTCCAACCATCTTAGAATGCTGATTTAGAAGGTTATTTCCTTCTGTATACCTTCCTAGCACTGCTTCCCTTTTTCCTCTGCAGAAAACCATTCTGAACAAACATGTCTTAGAAGAAGCAACATGGTAATATTCAAATGATTTATCATTTCAATTTGACCATAAAAAAAATATTTTTGGATAATCATTTAATATAATTCTAACTCCTAAATTTTTCTAAACTGACCTTTGATACCAACTATAAGGCCCCAACCTTAAACCTTACTTAATCATGAGTTATTACAAGATTACACATTGAGGATCTTTTCCGGTTTAGAGTTTTAGAGAATTAGAACATAAAACTTGCATTACATTCCACATTTAAACAAAGTGGTTACATAAATATAGTATTCATTTTTTCCCATCAACGGCAAAATATATAAAATAAAACATGGATTCTTTCTTAACACTTACTTGACCCTATCATCATATCATGTACCTTTCCCTTGACCTGTGAAAAACATTTCAAAAAAAACTTGGGATGAGCATAAAAAAGCTCAGTAAGGGATATAAAAATATGGAAAGGAAACATGAGTACATGTATACATAAGAATCACTGAAATCATACTTTACTCATAAAACATAGGCACTTTATCATACCTCATCAAATCATGAATAAATCAATGAAATCATAAGACATAAAGGTAACTTGAGGCATTCATAACATCCTTACGTAGGGATTAACCCTCTTGGTTACGCTTGGAATACCTATCATAGTATGTTCCATAAATCTTTTCGGGGAAACCTTAACGTTTCACTCCTTCGCGTTACCCAATGCATTAGAGATCTATATCGGGCTCACCCACCCTTAGTTTATCACGGAACCACCCATCTTCATAACAATTCCCAAGAACCATAACATAATCGTATCACATAAAACATACATAAAGGAAACATAACATTTACACATTTCAATCACAAGATATCAATAACACAGTGATATAATAAAAACATTATCAAATCCATTTGAAATACCAAAAGAAAAGAAAAGTAAAACACGGTATTCATTTTTCTTTTAAAAAAAGTTATGTCTTGTAGAGGAAGTCGAAACTCAAATAATGGTCACGTTGGTGGAGAAGTCATTGTCGCTGTATACGTATAACAAAAACAATCCCTTTTGTCATTTTGTAAAACGCTTCGTATAAAAAAAGATTCATTTTGGATAAACTTAAAAGTCAACGGGGTTTATACACCGTATAAAATAAGGTTGTGTATAAAATAAAATATGCCTCAATGAAAGGAGATTGAGACGAAGTCCCATACCTCAGGTTCGGCATGACTCGATCGTTATTTAATCTCCTAAATAATAAACTTGAGTTAATTTCGACTTGCTTAAGGACCTTCTTCAAGTTCATTATTCATTTTATATCAATTATTACCATGTTATGAACACTATGTAATTATTTTAGTTAATAACTGTCATTTTAACGGTCATTGGTACTTGAGTCAAAATATGCTCTTTATAATTACAAGTTGTTCATGTATCCATTATATCCAGAGTAATAATCATGATTTATATATCATATATATCATAAATATCCAGAATATACATTCATTATTAATATTACATAATCATTTAGAGGTAAGAAATGAAATGCACCGTTCATGGAGATGGTAAGCCGTACGTACGCATGAACGCTACTTTCATTTAAATTTCATATTTTATAGAATGGAATCATAATTATATAAAGGTATATTATAATTCCAGTATAATATCATATATAATATCATAACTCCATCCTTTATACGTCCCACATATGGTATTAACGAATCAAATCACTTTGAGGGGGCGGTAGTCCGCACTTCCTTAAATGAAGATATCGTGTTTACCCATAATGGAAACCATAAAGGTATGACCAAAATAAAAAATACATAATCTTAAGGAAAACATAAAGATATTATATATCGTATCTGAATATAGTGTCATCTTAATGGACACCTATGAAGGTGTTAAAAGAATGTTGAACAATCATCGTTTCGGGAGGCAGAAATTCACCATCCACAGAAACAGTATGTTCTTTAACCAGTAGATGTAGGTGTGTGTAAGTGTAGCTCGAATCCTTCTTATAAAAACATACTAGTATATTTAAGATACTGGAGTTGTTACAAAAGAAATGAATAAAAAGAGTTTAGGGGGTTGGAGAAGCAAAATAAAACAAAAGGACTCAAGTGAAGACATTATCTTAAAATCTGGTAACTCCCTTTGGTTTGAGCTCAAAAGATTCCTTGGGGAATACTTCTGCCAAATGTGAGGCTTCAAGGAGTAATAGAGGGATGTGGAGAGACAAAATGGGCAGGGGTTGACTTATCCAAAGGCTTTGGAAGTGTGGGTATGGAGGTAGAGGTAGGGTCCTTTTATAAGAGGAGAGGAGGGGCACTCTTGGAATGTAAGGAAATGATACTTTATTTTAAAATGAGTTTCGGATTTAAAAGGTACCACATTGATATAATTCGAGTATAAGGTGATAAGGGTTCAAAATCCATCCATCCAATAGGTTTTGGACATGTGTAGGTCTTATATTTTACATTATCTTTCCATTTTATTTAAATCGACAAATAATGATGTAATTTCTTCATCATCATGGTGTCATAAATTATTTAATTTAGTTAATGTATAAAAATTATAAAAAAATAATATGATTAAGGAAATATTTTTAGCTTTCTAATGAATATTTATAGTAAAAAATCTGACCTGTATAACCCCATGTAAAAATTGATTTAGTAAAATAACTCATGTTTGTGTCATTTTAACTTTAACATTAAATAAAAAGTTATTTATGTCATTTCCCAACCAAAGTGGCTCCATGGGATCTCCAAGTTGACCCATGGATTGTATTGGTCGTCCATGACACATCTAATGAGGGTAGGACATGTGTCAAGCTCATTTCATATTATTAAAACATTATTTTTACCTTAAACTACACTAATTACCTCTAATCACGATTAAGAACATAAAAGTTACTATTCACCAAAAAAATATTTTAATCCCATTGAACAAAATTTTACTTCTTAATGAAAACCATGTATGTCAGATTTTTGAAATTCAAAACACAGAGGTGGTAAAATTTCATTTAAACGAAAAATCAGTTTTTAAGTACCACTTAGTGGTTTAACTATTCATCAAAAATTGAAGTTTTTCAGAAAAATTCCAAAACGTCACCCTAAGCTATATTTGATACTCTGAATTAAAAAATGATGACTATTTTACAAAATTAAAAACATATAAGTTGCATTAATTAATTTAATAATTAATTTCCGCTGTCAGAGCAAATAGCGTGTTTTTATGAAACAATAAGTATCAAAAGATTGACAATAGTTTAAGTCCAATTTCGAAGTGAAATTAATTCCAACAACCACTATTAGATTAAATGGTAAAAATATATTCTAATTGAACTTTAAAACAAATTCAAAATATAATCCAATCATATAAATTAATTAGATGAAAAAGAAGTTTTGATGTAAAATGCAGTATTTTTCACTATTCATTAAAAAATGAACATTGTCAGAAAAATACCAAACATTTACAAAAAGTAAATTTTGATTTCCCAATCATAAATAATAAGTTTATTTTGAAAAATAGATCTTATAAAATTGTCAAAATATAGATTCAAAATATGGTTTTCCATCAAAAGGCAGAAAAACAATATTTTAAAAATATTAGTGTATTCCATGCTTAAGATTGGATTTATTCTCTTTTTAATCCTCTAAAACACTATCTAAATCATTAATAGGCATAGATGAAAATATCTATTATTCATTACTTACTTGGTATGTTACAATTATAATTGAAATTTTATTCATTTCAATTGTATTTATATTTGTTTGAATATTATTTAATATCTTTTCAGGGAACCTAATGTTTTATTTGTTTTTAATGTTTTATTATTTCACAAGAAATTAATTCTTTTATTCTTAATTATTTATAGGTTCATGTATGGGGAGATTTATTGCTTTTTTAACAATTTCTAAAATAATATGAGCATTATTTTAAGGGGATTTATATATTTTGACATTATAAATCGTTTAATTCTATATGGTCAGGATATGTTTATTCAATTATAAATGTTGAATTATAATGATGAGCATACATTGTTTTTTATTTCTTAAATTATTTTTTATTTATGTTGAATTTTTTTCTAATTTTTTCACACTAAAATTATTAATAATTATATTAGGGGTGAATGGTGTCATTATTTTATTTATTTGGAGTTTTAAATTTCTTCGTTTATGAATGATGATTTAAATATATTACATTAATATTATTTTTACCAATAATTGTTTTCTTTTTTTGAATTATCTTTTTACAATTTAAATTTTGGGATGATTTTAATTTATTAAATGATTATTTTTAGGGATTTCATTTTGGCATATTTTGTCTTCTTTACTCTTATAAAATGGGAGGTTTTCAATTTTTTATTGATGGTATCTGTACTGTATGGTCCATTAACATTAAAAAGGTATATTTTTTTTTATAAGTTTCATTCAAAGGGGGTATTTGTTTGAAAAAATGACGGGTTTTTTATTTAAGTGTTTTTATATTTATAATAAGTATTTTTATAAATGAGGTTTCATTTTGTAATTTTGAAAATCAGGGATACTGTAATAATATATCATTATCCCTGCTTTATTATATTTTAATTATTATTATTATTCTCGATTTTTTATTTTTAATATATTTTCTTTATCATTTATATTTTATCTTCTCCTTAATTACTATTCTGGATATATTATAGTGTAAATTACATTATAAATTTATTTTTCAAAAACTTATTTAATTTTTATCTCCTATTTTTAATCTCTTACTTTTATGGAAAATTTGGCCTTTACCAAAGTTAAAAATATTACATGTTTATGAGAAAGTCTTTTGGTTGTGTTTTTAAAGTCTCTATTTCACAATGATTAAACTTTTAGGAAAATATCTTTTAATTATTTTTATATTCTTTCATAATTTGATTCTTCTGAATTTTTGTTACTATAAATTTTATTAATTATGAATTTTATTTTATTACGCATCTAAATACTTATGGAATAGAGATTCTTATGTAGTATAAATTCATACACAATATATCTTCTTACCCAATATTCTTATTATACAGTATTCTTCAAAGATAGTATAACTTTGAGCTAATATATTCTCTTATTAAAATCATACATCTTATGCTATTTTGATATATCATACATGTTTTTATATCATACATGTTTTTTTTTAATTTCATACAAACTGTGTCGCATACCACATGAATTCACCACTACAATATCTATTTTAGGATTTATAATTATCATCTTCTTTATTTGGTTAGAAGAACACAGCTTATAAAAAATTAAGGCGGAATCTACTTCATTATATAGTAAAATGTTATATATAGAAACATGGTGCACACTAAAGAAGATTCATCATTATACACTGAATATATTATTATTTTTTAGAATTACATTTCATTAAATAAAGTTATTATGAGACATTGATAATTAGAATATATACATAAAATACGTATTTTTTTTAATGAGAATATAGTGGTGAGGAGATATGTAGGAAGAGAACATTATATTTATAATAAATGAGATTTGAGTTTTATGATTTCAATCAAGAATGAACATAAAATTTGGATACGTGAAGGATAACTTTTTATGGGAGTATCATAATTTTTCTTTAATAACATTCATAGTTAAAAATAAAATTCCATCCAACAAAATTTATTTCCTTAGAGATGATCTACATAATAAATCATTTTTTCTCATTTTTTATATTTTAATTTATTACAATTTTAAATGGTTTATTCTATGAAATTTATATATTTTTAAAATAATTAAAAACATACAAAGATCCTATTATAATTAGTTTTAAAGAATATGGTTCAAGTCCAAACAACTGATTATTCTAAATAATTATAAGTAATTATGATTTGGTAAAAACTATATTGTGGAAAATGTAATACTTGTATTAAGTGTGAGATTTTTCTTTGATGTTAAAGAATTGTAAATAATTAAGATAATAATACAATAAAGAGAATGTATTATCAAATTTTCATCAATATTATTATAATATGAGAATTCCATAAGAAATAAAAGCCTGATATTATTTTAGATAGAATACACATAGAAAATAAATTAGTGTAGTAATAATATTTACATGTGAATTATTTTAATTGTTTATGTATTTAATGAATTCGGATACCTTACATGACAACGATTGTGAATATATTTTTGAATATAATTATCCATTTATATTTTTTCTACAAATAAATTCCAAATCACTCAGGCAATGATACATAATATTGTAATGAGTTTCTTAAGTGATGTAATGATTAAAGAACATTTATTCAACAAATCTTGATTTTTTTAATATTTTTAATGTCTCCCAAGTATAGCTATTTCAATCCATCTATAAAAATATTTTTGTTATTTCCTTATATAATTTTTCAATGAAATTATTATTCTTTTCTCTAGTTTCCAATGTGAAGAAAACATTATTATGTCAATGTTTTGAATTAATTCATTTTTCAATTTATAATTTAAATATATTATAATCACTTTTTCATTATATTCTGGGGATTTTAGTTTATTTAAGATTAATTATGAACCAAATGTGTATTTTAAGATATGTTATACTTTTTTTTTAATGGATGGGTACTATAAATTTGAAACTATTGACCACCATTATTTGGTGATAATTCTTGGGGAACTATCAAAGACCAATATATTATATTAACCAATAAAAATATTTGGTAATATTTAAAAATCATATAGTTTATCTCTATTGTATTAAAAATATTCCAAATTTTAGTTCGATTGTTTCCAGATGTATTGATCCATCATGATCATTTTTTTGAAATAATAGTTTGTTTATTTGATTATTTTACGAATAAATAATTTAAAATTATAGAGTTTCATGATCCTTGTAAGAAGTTTTCTTCCTATTATGATAGGGAAATGTGTTTTAGGATTTATGGAACCTTCAACTCAAGTACATGGAATGTTATTATGTTAAAGGTGTTATAAAAGTATTCCATTAAAAAAATTATTGATTGAATTTTCCCTGATGATGTAACACCCCGACCCCAGTTACCCAGAGTCAGTGCATTATTACATAACATTGGCATGATCACAAGAAAGATCAAATCTCGAAAGAATGATTTGTTTAGTAGCCGTGGAAACACTAGATATATTAATAAAGTTTAAATTAAATCATAAAATGTAAACTACAACAATATAGTCTCCATATTCCACACTCTTATCCCCTCATATTATCCCTGCAGGTCATTCATAAATTACTTCTTCACATCCTGGGAAAAATAAAACATAGAAAAGGGGTGAGCTCAAATGCCCAGTAAGGATAACAATGTATCAAAAAATTTCATAAATAAGAATAATCATTTAAGGCAATGTATAACTAAAACAAAAGCCTTTTAAACATGAACATCAACATAGTATGGCAAAAAAAATGAAATAGTGCCATTTAATTATTCACATGGATTTTCTACTAATCTAATAATCACATGAAATATCAATAACCACTTTCATAATGATGGAATGCATAATTCCAGACTATCATAACCACATAGCCAAGGCCTCGTGCCAAGAATTAAAATAATATTTTGTCAAGGCATTGTGCCAAGACACTATTTTGTCTCATGAGACCTACCGATGCATCGAGGAGCTATAGCGGGCTCCACCCGTCACATATTATGTCCAATGCATTCCTCCTATGAAGAGGTTTAAACATAACATAAACATTCCTATTAAAACTATCATACGAAATGTCAATACTTTCTTCATAAACTATTAATGGTATAAAAATAACACATCCATAGTCAAACATATCACAAAACCATCAATACAATATGTAAGTATTGTATCATAATAAATCAACTCCAAATAAACATAATATCCATCAAAGGATGTTGAGATAGATGAAATCAAAACTCTTTTTAAAGAAATATCTCTTTATATTTTGAAATCATTTAAGAGTAATATATTTATAAAATAAAACATTTTCTTTGAAAATATTCTTATAAAATTGTAAGGTAAGCTTCAATGATTTTATAACGTCGGAAAATAGTCACACATGTAGTATAAGTTAAAGAAACATTCTTACCTTAATTCTGCCGAAAAGGTTAAAAAGAACATTGTTTGAAAAACGACGGAAAGATTCCTTTATAAACCTCTTATAAAAAGTCAAAAAATGGTATAAATGACTTTAACCCATATTCTTGTAAATAGTAAAAATGTTTTGAAATACATTTTTAAGAAACATGGATGTGGATGATAAAGAAGTCCCAGTAGATCATTACGTATAAACAACCTCAGATAATGAAGAGATTGCAAAATAAACCCTTACATCATACTTTTCCTTGGTTGGGGGTAGGTTAACCTTCTTTATAATGGTGAAATAATTTTTATTAAATTATACAAGAATCATATGATATCATATATTCTCTTTTAACATTTATTTTTTAATAATATCTTAGTATTATCGTTGTTTCTGGTGTTAACTTACTCATTTCCTTTTATATGTTTTGTTACATAAGCCATGTTTGTAATGGATAGGTTGTATCTTATTAATATCTAGAATTATATGAAGTCCTTAAGAATTATTTTTAAATTATAAAATGATAATTATATTTGAATGGATACGATGGAGAATGAATCTTATCGCGTTCGTGGAGACGGTAGTTCGTACGTACGCACAAGCGACAATATCATTCTTTTGATGTTAAAATAATATATAATTGGATGTTATATCATATATACAGAATAATTATCATATTACATTTATTATTTACCTGAATTATAAATCATTATTATACCCATCCAAATAATAATATATTGAATAACAATTACACCACGACGTGGAGACGGTAAGCCGTACGTACACACGTATGGTGACATGTCATTCAAAGGATGGATAGAATACTGAATATGGTTGTACCATATTTATAATAATATTAATGTATATAGGATATACGTGATTCATTATTTTATAATGGGAATAACAAATAAAGAAGAAGTTGAAAAAGAAACGAATTTGAAAAAAGGTGGTGAGAACATTACCTCTTCTTTGGGTTCTTCCTTTTGATTTGATCAAAATGGCTCCTTAGGTCACCTTTCTGATCAATCTAATAACACTAAGTTTTATTGAGGGAAGTTGAGAGAGTATTTGGGATGAGGTTGGCCGAACCAAAAATATTTTAAGGTGATAATTAATGAGAAGGAGTTCCCTTTTATAAGAGGGGTGAGGGGCACCTTTGGAAAAGCTAGAAATATTATTTTATAATAAATTCATATTCAGTTTATAATGGCTCCAAAGTGGATTATTTAAAGGTTAATGTGAGTATGGTTCTAAAACCACTGAACCAATATAATTTATATAGGTTTGGGTCATTATATTACCATTATCTTTTAGTTTCAACTCTTAGTTAATTAGTTTGACACTTACCATGTCACTTTGTATTTTTATATTATATAGTTAATAAACTTATTATATACCTCCAAGAGACCCCCCAAGTGGTCCATTAATGATACATCTATAACGATATAAGTCTTTTGGACGAAAGTTATATTTTTATGAATTTAATATCAATTAATAATATAATATTTTTTTTATAAGCACTGTTATGTCAATTTTGACACTATTCAATAATTGAATTTTGTAAAACTTATAACAGAATTATTACTTCGAGAAAAGTTAATTAAATCAATCCTAACATGTCATATTATCCTTTAAAATTAGTTTAATTCATAAAAATTCTGAAATTATATTTATTTGAGTGTTTATAATATCAATTATTTTAATTTTTTAATAATTTAGTAATTACTGCATCACCATTGTGTCATATATAAATTAAATTATATAATGTCTAAAAATTATAAATAAAATACCATTATGTGGGATATCTTTTTATCTTTCTAATTAATGTATATAGTCGAAAACCAACTTATATAACCCTATGTAAAAATTCTTTTTCAAAAAGATATATGCTTATGTCATTTTTGTATTTATTTTTACTTAATAAAAATAAAGTGTCCCTGTCACCTACAAATGGATCCATGGGGTCCCAAAATCAACAAAAATATGCCCATGGTCGGATATGTATCCACCAATAAGGTTAGGACATGTTTTATAGTAATTTAGTATTATTATAATATTATTTTTTAACCCTTATTTACCGGATTTACCCTTATCCATGGTAAATAAAACATTTGCCGAAGTAATTATTCAAAATGTCTAAAAATAAAAGATACCTATTTACACAATATGAAAAACCTGATTCCAAATATAAAATCCATTTTTCCCCAATTAAAAACATAGAAGTGGCAGAAATTAATTTAAAATTATTTCCCATTGTTAAAACAAAAAAGAGTGTTTTTAAGAGATAATAACTATCAAAAATTGACACTTGTCTATGTCCGGTTTAATTGTAAAATCATGTACAATGAACAAAATTGTATTAAATGGTAAAAATATATTCTAAATATACTTTAAAACGACTCAAATCCATAATTTATCAATATAAAATATTTTGATTAAAAAAGTTGTTTTTAATTAAAATTTAGTAATTTTCACTATTCATCAAAATATAAATGTTATCCGAAAAGTTCCAAAATTTCACCCTAGGATAAATTCGATATTATGAATCCAAAAATGAAGTCCATTTTGAGAGATAAAATTTATAAAATTTCAGAAATTAGGTATTATTATTCATAACGGCTAGTTTGATTGGTTGTGGTGTGTTAGAACTCGATGTTGGGTACAACACATGCTATCACATTATTCAAAGAGAAGCGTACCGTAGAAGCTTGGGGTGTTTCATTCTCCCCTCCTTCAAATAATTTAGTCCTCGAAATTTATAGAATACTACCGCATGAAAAGAGTCAGGTGGTTCTTCGTCATAAGTTCCTCGGGTTTCCATGTTGCCTCTTACATCTTATGGTTTCTCCACAAAACTTTTACCATACGCGTTATCCGATTTCTCAGCACTTGTTCTCTCGTATCAAGAATCTTGACGGGCTCTTCGCAATAAGACAGATCGGCTTCCAGTTATAATTCCTCGTAGGTGAGTACATGTGTTGGGTTAGGGATGTATTTTTTCAATAGTGATACGTGTAACACATCGTGAACTTTGGAGAGACTTGGCAGCATTGCCAATCGGTAAGCTACAACCACAATTCATTCTAGAATTTCGAAGGGTCCGATATACCTGGGACTCAATTTACCTTTCTTACAAAAACGTATGACTCCATTCCATGGATATACCTTAAAGAAAACATGATCATCGACTTTTAATTCCAAATCCTTCCTTCGATTATCAGTATAGCTCTTCTACCTACTTTGAGCTGCTTTGATGTGATTCTGGATTACCTTCACCTTTTCCATCGTTTCCTACACCCGTTCTGGACCTACAAGTTTTCATTCACCGATGTCATCCCAACAGGTTGGTGTACGAAATCTCTTTTCGTATAACACTTCATATGGTTCCATTTGAATACTCGAATGGAAGCTATTGTTATAGGAAAATTCTACCAAAGGTAAATATTGATCCCACATACCCTGAAAGTCATGTGAGAGAGATCTCCACATGTCTTCTACGGTTTGAATAGTCCGTTTTGATTGTCCATCTATATGAGGGTGGTAGGCAGTGCTCAAATGATGTTCAGTATCCAGGGATTTCTGAAGACTCTTCCAGAATCTTGAAGTAAAACGGGGATCACGATCAGAAAAAATCGATAGGGGTACTCCATGAATTATCACAACTTCGTTAATATATAGTCTTTCTAGACGTTATAATGGTAGATCTTCTCTTATAGCAAGAAAATGTGCTTACTTCGTAAGACCATCAATAATAACCCATATTGCATCATTCCTTCTAAGAGTCTTTGGTAGCCCCATGACAAAGCCCATCGTAATATTGTCCCATTTCCACTACGGTAAGGGAAGAGGTTTCATGACTCCTCAAGGTTGTTATCTTCTAGATTTCACTTGTTCACAAACCATACATCTTGACAAAAAATCAGCAATCTCCATCTTCATGTTGTACATCCAAAAATTTTCCTATAAATCTCTATACATTTTGGTTCTCCAAGGGTGTATAGAGAAATTGGAACTATGAGCATCATCCAGAAATTCCGTTTCTAGATCAGGTATATCGGGAACACAAAGCCTCTTCCCAAATTTCAAAATTCCATCTTCATAAAAAAAGTCTCTCAATCTCCCATCATTCATAGCTTTAATCTTCTTTTGAAATTCTTCATCATCGGTCTGAGAAATCTTAATCCTTTCCTGTAAATATGGTTTGGCAACCATTTGAAAAAGAATTGATGTTTCACCTTCCATGGTTATTCCCATATCCATCTTCACAAGATCAATGAAAGTTGGATCCCTTTCAATTCTCATATTGTTCAAAACTCCATGATCTTTTCTGCTCAAAGCATTTGCAACATTTTTTTCTTTCCCCGGGTGGTAGTATATCGTACAATCATAATCCTTGAGTAATTCAAGCCATCTCCTTTTCCTCATGTTGAGTTCTTTTTGTGAGAAAATATACTTCAAACTCTTGGGATCGGTATAAATCTCACATTTTTCACCATAGAGGTAGTGCTTCCATATCGTCAAAGCAAAGATCACAGATGCTAAATCGAGATCATGAGTAGGATAGTTTTTCTCATGAAGTTTCAACTATTGTGATGATTAGGCAATAACCCTATCATTCTTCATAAGGACACAACCATGTTCTTTCTTCAATGCATCTCTATAAATACCGAACCCATAATTCCCTGATGGTAGAGTCAATATAGGAGCGTTGACTAATATTCTATTCAATTCATCGAAACATTCTTCACACTCCTTTGTGCAAACAAATTTAACCCCTTCACGTGTGAGCTTTGTTAATGGGTTAGCCAACCGAGCAAAATTCTGGACGAAACGTTGATAATAACTTGCTAAACCAATAAAACTATGTACCTCAGTTATACTCATTAGTGCTGGCCATTCTTGGATTAACATGGTCTTAGAAGGATCAACAGAGATTCCATCTTTAGAGACAATATGTCCGAGAAAATAAATCTATTGAAGCTAGAATTGACACTTGCTAAACATCCCATATAATTCATGTATTCTCAGAGTCTTCAGGATAATGCGCAAGTGATTTTCATGATCTTCATAGCTTTTGGAGTATACCAATATATCATCAATAAATACCACCAAAAATTCATCTAAATATTCCTTTAAAACTCTATTCATTAGATCCATGAATACCGAGGGTGCATTAGTCAATCCAAAGGGCATTACTATAAAATCTTAATGCCCGTACCTAGTTCGAAATGCTGTCTTCGGAATGTCTTCCTTCTTCACACATAATTGATGGTATCTAGATTGAAAGTCAATCTTTGAAAAGTGTTGAGCTCCATGAAGGTGGTCAAATAAATCATCAATGTGAGGTAGGGGATAGTGGTAATTTATTGTTATAGCATTGATCTCCCTGTAGTCGATACATAACCTCATAGATCCATCTTTCTCTTTAACAAAAAGAACAGGGGCTCCCCATGGAGAAACACTAGGGAGAATAAATCCCTTATTACTCAATTACTCTAGTTGTTTCTTTAGTTCAACAAATTCTATAGTGGCCATTCTATAAGGGGTCTTCGATATAGGCCTTGATCCAGGAATTAAATCAATGGAAAACTCAACTACTCGTTCTGGAGGATGTCCAGGTAAATCGTCCGGAAACACATCTACATATTCTTTCACAACACGTACATCTTATAATTGAACATTCCTATCCTCACCCATAGTCATTTCATTCTCTTCCTCCCCAATAATTGAATTTATTTGAGCTATTGGGGGTGGACCTAGATAAGAATTAGGTGGTGACGATTCTGTTCTAAAGATAAGGTGTTCCTTATCATCATCATCAAGAATCGTAACCTCTTTCCTCTTTCAATAAATTTTCACATCATAGTCTGAAAGCCAGTACATACAGAGGATTATATCAAACTCAATCATAGGTATGGCGATGAGATTCGCAGATAAAGGACAATTATGTGCTTTAATAGGGACTGATTCACAAAACATTGTTGTAATGATACTTCCCTTAGGAGTTTTAACTGACAACTCCCTTGTTAAATCAAATTGGAAATATCTATTTTTCTTAGCAAACTGGGAAGATATGAAACAATGTGATCATCCAGAATCAAGTAATGCATTTTCTAAACTTGAGGAAACCATTAAATTACCTGCCACCTCATCTTTCGAAGATTCTACCTCAGCAGTAGTGATAGCATAAGCTTGGCCTTGATCCCTTGGCATTTTATAAGGTATGTTCCTCTAACACTTAGGACATTCATTTCCATAATGTCCCATTTCCCTACAATTGTAGCACTGAACATTGGTAGCTTCCTTTTTCCCATTGCAATCACGAGCTTGGTGGCCTTTCTTACCACACTTGTAACAGACACCCATTCCCTTCAAGCAAGTACCAAGGTGCTTCTTCCCACATTTACCATAGGATGGATATTAAACCTTTCCCTTCTTCCCCTTACTTCCATTCCCAGATTGATCAGCAGATCTCTTCTTCTCTTTTTTTTCATTAAAGTCATAAGACTTAGAGAATTCCTTTTTGGTCTTGATAGCTCATGAGACAATGTCTTCGTACAACGAGAAGGATTGTGAGACTAATGCTCGATGGAGAAATGGTTTTAACCCATCAAAGAAACGATCAATATAACTTCTTGGGTTATGTATATAATCTCCAGAATACCTTGCTAACCTTGTAATGTTATCCTCATACTTGGTGACATTCTCAGCCTCCTTTTGTATCACATTTAGAAATTGTCTTTCCATATCTTCTCGATGGTCGCAAGGAAAATATTTTTCTAAAAAAAGATATTTGAACTCCCTCCATTCCATATTTGATACTTCATCATCTTCCTTCATGTTTTGAATCAATTACCACCATTGATCAGCATCTCCAGTGAGGCTGTAAACTGCCATGATAACTTTTTCCATTTCACTACTCCCAAAACCCTAAAATATTTTCTATAGGGAATTTATCCATTTCTCAGCTACTAAGGGATTTGTACTACCATTGAATGTTGGTGGTTTTTGCCTCATGAAGTGATCTAACATTGATCCTCCATGATACGGATCAGGGTGCTCCATACGGGTAAAGTTATTATTCATAACCTGAGTGTGTTGTCCCAGTATGGTGATTAGCTGATCGGCACCAGTTGCATCACCAGCTCCACTATAATTATCTTGAGCAAGAGGGAAATCCCTACATGGAGTGTGTGCCTTAATACAGTTTCCATTTCTTCCACTAGGCGCCATTTCTAAACAATGACATAAACTAGATCTGTTTATGAATCAAAATACATAATCCCATAATTATAAAACACTTAACATAAATTGAACTATTTATGGATATAATCCATAATCATAAAAATGTTTTCTTTGAGGAAGTATATACTCATAAACCCTTCATAATGATTTGTAAGGAATATATGAGTTATCCTAAGCATATCCCCTGGGAGTGTCATAACCAAGATTGCAGCAAGGCTCGTTGTCGTGCACCAGATTTCGTTCGAGTCTAGCTCAAAGCGGTGTTTTCGGGTTTTACACCTAGGTACATATGTGCCAGAGCTGTCTCTACCTGCTCCTATCCAGATAGGGATGTATTGCTCGGAAAACTCACAAAATATCTACAATACCAAATTTCTAAGAAGTTCATCTATATTAATCCTCAATGTTCATCTTAGGTCTACGTGCTCTAATCAGAGTTTATCTAAATCTAGCTTCGAAGGATTGTACTAAACTTCCTCTGATACCAACTATAACGCCCCGACCCCAGTTACTTAGAGTCGGTGAATTATTACATAACAATGTCATGACCACAAGAAAGATCAAATCTCGAAAGACTGATACGTTTATTAGCCTTGGAAACACTAGATATATTAATAAAGTTTACATTAAATCATAAAAAGAAAACTAAAACAATATAGTCTCCATATTCTACACTCTCATCCCCTCATATTATCCTTGCAGGTCATTCATAAATTACTTCTTCACATCCTGGGAAAAATAAAACATATAAAATGGGTGAGCTCAAATGCCCAGTAAGGATAACAATGTAGTGGAAACGTTCATAAATAAGAATAAACATTTAAGGCAATGTATAACTAAAACAAAAGCCATTTAAACTTGAACTTAAACATAGTAAGGAAAAAATAAAATGAAATAATGCCATTTACTTATTCACAGGGATATTATACTAATCGAATAATCACTTGCAATATAAATAACCACTTTCATAATGATGGAATGCATAATGCCAGACTATCATAACCACATAGCCATGGCCTCATGCCAAGACTACAAATATGATTTTGTGAAGTCCATGTGCCAGGACACTAGTTTTTCTCATAATACCTACCGATGCATCGAGGAGCTATAGCAGGCTCCACCCGTCACGTATTAAGTCCAATGCATTCCTCATATGAACATGTTTAAACATAACATAAACATTCGTATTAAAACTAGCATACGAAATGTCAATACATTATTCATAAACTATGAATGGTATAAAAATAATACATCCACAGTCAATCATATCACAAAACCATCAATACAATATGTAAGTATTGAATCATAATAAATCAACTCCAAATAAACTTAAAATCCATCAAAGGATGTTGACATAGATGAAATAAAAACTCTTTTTAAATAAATATCTCTTTTTATTTTGAAATCATTTAAGAGTCATATATTTATAAAATAAAACATTTTCATTAAAAATATTCTTATAAGAATTTAAGGTAATCTTTAATGATTTTATAATGGCGGAAAATAGCCGCACCCACCGTATAAGTTAAAAAAACATTCTTACCTTAATTATGTCGAAAAGGTTAAAAAGAACCTTGTTTGGAAAATGATGGAAATATTCATTTATAAGCCTCTTATAAAAATTCAAACAAGGGTATAAATGACTATAACCCATATTCTTGTATATAGTAAAAATAATTGAAATACATTTTTAAAAAAACATCGATGTGGATGATAAAGAAGTCCCAGTAGATTTTTACGTATAAACAACCTCGGATAATGAAGAGATTGCAAAATAAACCCTTACCTTGTACTTTTCCTTGGTTGAGGGTAGGCTAACCTCCTGTATAATGGTGAAATAATTGTTATTCAATTATACAAGAATCATATGATATCATATATGATCTTTTAATAATGATTTGTTAATAATATCTTAGTATTATCGTTGTTTTGCGTGTTAACTTACTCATTTTCTTTTATATGTTTTGTTACGTAAGCCATGTTTTTCATGGATAGGTTGTATCTTATTCATATCCAGAATGATATCAAGTCCTTAAACATTATTTTTAAATTATCAAATGATAATTATACTTGAATGGATATGATGGAGAATGAATCTCATCGTGTTTGTGGAGACGGTAGTCCGTACGTACGCACGAGCGACAATATCATTATTTTGATTTTAAAATAATATATAATTGGATGGTATATCATATATACAGAATATTTATCATGTTATATTTATTATTTACATGAGTTATAAATCATTATTATACCCATCCAAATAATAATAAATTGAATAACAATTACACCACAATGTGGAGATGGTAAGCCATACGTACACACGTATAGTGACATGTCATTCAAAGGATGGATAGAATACTGAATATGGTGTTACCATATTTATAATAATATTAAATTATATAGGAGATACTGTATTTATTATTTTAGAATGTAAATAACAAACAATGAATATTTTGAAAAATAAACGAATTTGAAAAATGGTGGTGAAAACATTACCACTTCTTCGGTTTCTTCCTTTTGATTTGATCAAAAGGGATCCATAGGTTGGCTTTCTAATCAAAATAAGGACTCTAGGTTTTAGTGAGGGAATTTTAGAGAGTATTTGGGCAGGGGTTGGCTGATCAAAAAGGCTTTGAATGTGTGAATTAATGAGAAGGAGGAGTTCCATTTTATAAGAGGGGTGAGGGGCACCTTTGGAAAAGATAGAAATATTATTTTATAATAAATTGATATTCAGTTTCTAATGGATCCAAAGTTTATTATTTAAAGTTTAAGGTGGGGATGGGTCGAAAACCACTCAACCAATAGAATTTAGACAGGTTTGGTTTATTATATTAAACTTATCTTTTAGTTTTAACTCTTAGTTAATTAGTTTGACACTTACCATGTCACTTTGTATTTTTATATTATATAGTCAATAAACATACTATATACCTCCAACATACACCCAATTGGTCCATTAATGACACAGATATCATGATATATGTCTTTTGTCCTAACGTTAGATTTTTAAGAATTTAATATCAATTAATAATATAATATTTGTTTTAAAAACACTTTTATGTAATATTTTGACACTATTCAATAATTGATTTTTTTAAACCTCATAACAGAATTATTACTTAGAAAAAAGTTAATTAAATTAATACTAACATGTAATATTATCCTCGAAAATTTGTTTAATTCATAAAAAGTCTGAGATTATATTTATTCGGGTGTTTATAATATCACTTATTTTAATTTTTTATTAATTTAGTAATTACTGCACCACCATTGTGTCATATATAAATTAAATTATATAATGTCTAAAAATTATAAATAAACAATAATTATGTAGGAAATCGTTTTATCTTTCTATTTAATATTTATAGTCTAATATCCAACATATATAACCCTATGTAAAAATTGTTTTTCTAAAAGATATATGCTTATGTCATTTTTGTATTTATTTCAACTTAATTTAAATAAAGTGTCCCTATCACCTACAATTGGCTCTATGGGGTCCCAAAATCGACCCAAAGATTCCCATGGTCGGACATGTATCCACCAATAATATTAGGACACGATTTAGGATAAATTTTTATTATTATAATATTATTTTTTAAACTTTATTTACCGGATTTACCCTTAACCATGGTAAATAAAATATTTACTGAAGTAATTATTCAAAATGTCTAAAAATAAAAGTTACCTATTTACAGAATATGAACATCCTGATTCTGAATATGGAATTCATTTTTACAAATTCAGAACACAGAAGTGTTAGAAATTAATTTAAAATTAATTCCCATTATTAAAACAAAAAAGCGTGTTTTTAAGATATAATAACTATCAAAAGATTGACACTTGTTTATGTCCGTTTTAATTGTAAAATTTTGTAAAATGACCAAAATTTTATTAAATGGTAAAAATATGTTCTAAATATACTTTAAGACCACTCAATTTCATAATTTATCAATATAAATTATTTTGATTAAAAAGGGGGTTTTAAATTAAAAATATTAATTTTCACTATTCATGAAAATATAACTATTATCCGAAAAGTTCCAAAATTTCACCCTAGGATAAATTTGATATTCCAAATGCAAAAATGAATTCTATTTTGAGAGATAAAATTTATAAAATTTCAAAAAGTATGTATTACTATTCATAACGGCTAGTTTGATTGGTTGTGGTGTGTTAGAACTCGATGTTGCATACAACACACGATATCACATTATTCAAAGAGAAGTGTACCATAGAAGCTTGGGGTGTTACAGATGAGATATAAAATATAATGAACAATGATTTAATGAAAATTTTATATTTATGTTCTATCTGAATAATCACACAATATTTCAATCTGAACCAAGTTCAATGATTTCATATACCAATAATATGTTTTATAAATTTTATTTCAAACTAATTTTACCAGTATTCATTATTTTTTCACAATAAAATACAAATTATCAATGAATTATTCCATTTTATTCTTTACTATGTCATGGTTTTAGTTCACTTAATTTTTTTAGGATTGTTCAATTTGTAATATATTCTATCTACAAAAAACACTTCCTTCTATATCTTGGTAACAAATACAATACTAAACTAATAATATGGCTCATAACTCTAATATTTTTAAAACGGGAAAGCTATTGGTCCTAAACATGGTAAATACCCTAAATATGGCTGGTGAATAAAGGTAATATGATTTCTTTAAAACCCTTTCAGACAATATTATTCCATAATTAGAAGCATTACCACTCACCATCTAGATTAATATATAGTTATAAAGTATGAAAATAAGAATAGAAGAATTTTTTAATTGGTTCAGCAAAACTGGGATAATACAAGAAGTATAAAGTGTTTATTATTTTATTTACTAGAGGAATAATGTTCACTAAATGTTTTTTTATATATTAGATCATCCACATGGACCATGTAACACCCCCAATTTCATATATTAAATAGTTTTATTATGTATTTTTTATGTTATGAGGAGGATGGTGTTTTTTAGTACATATAGATGGTATTTAGATATTTGATAACGTTTTTAAAGGGTTCAAAGTTGGATTATGATTATAGGAAAGCATAAAAAATACCCAGGTAACCATGCATGAGATATTCGGGACTTATGGTTAAGTGCACAATTATCACACAATTTGGGTAAACTCTATCATGGCCATGTGGCACTAGTTAATTTTTGGGCTACAGTATTTCCATATTTTATAGATGGCTTTACAAAATATATGTCCAACCTGTACAACCTGAATTATATATATTAACACATGGAATATCGTATCATGTTTTCAAAATATTTATAGCGATTTAAGAAAAATCCTGAAATTTTCATCTCATTCCCAAAGCCATCCCTTGTAACACAGATATCATTCCCCCTGGATAAGGATATGTAACTTTATATATTTATGGGGTGATTCTAGTTTATTTTTTCCCTCTAAATTTCCTTATTCATTGAATTTCATGCATGGATATTATAGTTAGTGAATTTGTTATATTTATTTTTTAATCCGTAGAATAAGGATTGTGATGGATTGGATATATAATTTTTTTTTTGAAATATCATATATTAAATATGGCTTAAATTTGGTAGACTCATCTCACTATATTTACATCATTAACATATATTGATAGGTTTTCTAGAGAAAAATTAATGGGACTATAGTTGAAAGATTCTTGATATATCTCATTTTGGGTAACCTCCTGTGATTGATTTATTTTTAGAATAAATTTTTTGGGTGACAACGATAATGTGTTTGATAAAATGAAAAGGTGGGTTTTATTAAATATAATGAATTTTAGTTTCTGTAAACATGTATTTTCCTGGATTAATGTGTGTTTGTAATTCATATGGATAGGTAATTGCTGGTTTGAACGTCTATACAAATTTTATTTAGGTGGAAATATTTTATTACCTTTAAATGTTGACTTGTGTTTAGGGTATCGGTTTTTACTCATGATATTGGGACATTAATAGGATCCATTAGATAAGATATGCATTTTTTTGGGTTATATTCCTCTTATAGGAGAGGGGTTGGTGTATTTCATGGGTTCCTAACATCAGGATATAGTTATGTGACATTGGTTGTGAGTTGTTTACACTATTTTTTTATCATGTTCAACAATTTTTATTCTTGGCTTCTATTTTATATAAATTGGGGGATGATTTTTTTGTGTCATGTGTGGGAAATATTTGGGATATTTCATACTGGGTATATATATTCCGCCCTACAAATTTATCTTTCTACACATATAGGTTTTTATATGTAGGTAAGGGGAATAATTGTTTCCTTTTTAGAAGTGAACCATGGTGTTGTGGTATTTGGAAATGGTGGTAGATGTTTAGATGTAACTATGGGGTGGATCTTGATGTAGTTCCATGTTTGGAACCCTATTTTACCTTTTTGATACTTTTGGTCTTGTTGACTTATTTGGAGATATTTTTTCTTCGTTGTATATTTGATTATTATTTATGTTATTTTATTGGAGTATTTTTGGATGTTTTTTATTGTGTCATATGCATATGTTTCCATTGGGGTTATTTCACTTTTTTATTTTCCATATTCAAGGCTAATTCATCTACCAAGGATATTTTTAACACTATAAATTTTTTAAAACCTTTTGTCCCCAGGGTATGTACCTAAGAATTGTTGTTAATAATGGTAGGAGTGGAGAAAGGAGGTGTTCAGACCAGAAGGTATAAGATACAAATGGTGTATAATACCTCTTTATATTGATCATAAAGCTACCATGGTGCTCTAGTTATAAAAAATATTAAAACATATAGGAATGTTTTTTCCTCACCCATATGTGTTTAGATAATAAGAGATAGACATTGGGCATTAATAAAGATACATACCACTAGAACATTGTCATTCATATGATACAAAATGTCTCATCATTTTGGATATTTTTATTTTATGATCTTGTTTAGTGTATGAATGTATATTATAAAATCTATAACTCTTGTATGTGTGGTGAGAGGGTAATGGATTTGATATCACATTCCATATTCGTATAAAAATTCCACCTACCAACAGACCTAGAAATAAATAGTTGGGTTCCAAAAATAATGTTGTTCCACCATACCCATAAGTAAATCAATATATTATAACAAGTATAGAATAAAATTTTCATATAATGGAAAGGGTACATCGGAATGATGAACCATATTACATTGATCCGTTATTGGAATTTTAATGGTAAACCACCCTAATATTTTAGGCTAACTCAAGGCCCAAAGGCATTGTGTCATGACTTGGGAAGATAAAATAGTTATTTTATTTTCATGAAATAGTATAATATATTGATGTAAAGTAAACAATTTATATTTTCATATGAATGGGAATAAAAATGGTTGTATCTATCCTTAAAATATATGGTTGATAATGTCCTTATTTTGGGAGAAATTTGGGAGTTATTTTATGAATAATTATACCGATATACCATATGGTTATGAAGGAAATAATATTTATTTGGTCCTAAGTGAGAAGAACTAATAGTTATGAAATATAGAGCTCTATTTCCTAACCTATATATAGTCAACTAGAAGTGGAAATTAGTGTATCTACCAAGGCACATATATTGGAGTTGTGTCTCTGACCAAAATTTCAATCTATGGCTGTGATATTGTATATTTTTAATTATAATAACAATTTGAACATATAGATGGTGTCATGGAATGAAATGGCATTGAATCTAAGAATATGAAACAAGTTCATCCACCTTGTTTTAGGTAGAAAATGCACCAGTTGAAATGGGGGGGGGAGGAAAAATTACACCCATTGTAGTAGAGCACTAGATAACCCATCCAAAAGGTGGATATTTTTCATCCCAACCATAATAGAAAACCATGTTTATTATAACACATATCATTAGAGAAATTAAAATTTTATTGTAATGAACATCCCTGATTGTACCAAAATTATGGCTGAATGGCACATCCAAGGTGTTTTTATATTCATCATTCAAAGTAAAAAAGTTATAATAGTAATAATATTACTAAGGAATTTCAATCCCAACATAGATGATGTCATTAGATTAGCTCATATAAACATATTCAATTTGGTAATAATTATTGAAAGAAAACCCTAAATTTCTAGTAGGAATCATCTTAATATGGGAGAGGGAATCATTTAGGTGGCACTGACTGGAAATTTTTTGATAATATTATTCTATAACATGTAATGTAATAACTAAACAAATAGTGATATCAATTATACTTATTGATTTATCATTAAATTGTGTGTCGTTTAAAATAGTAATATCAACATTTTTATATAGCAGCCCTATCCTTTTAGAGATTTTATTAATTGGTTTTATGCATAACTAACCATCAATTACAAGCTAAGGATTGTATAGTCTAGTCTCTTTGGAAGATTAGATACATAATATTAAAAAATGGAACCAAAATAAATGAATATTTTATTTGGTCTTTTTAATGAGATCATAACACCCCTTGATCCATTACATATTCATAAGATAGCATGGTTAATACATTAACATATTGATTAGATTAAAATTAGAGTAAGAATAAATCATAACATGTCGGTTAGATAGCATAAAATGATGACATAAAAAACATGATCCATGAATAAAAATGTGGAAACATAACCTATAGAATGTGGGATCATGTAATCATGGAATAATAGCAAAGTGGAAGAAACATAAAATATAAAATAAGAATGATTCACGGATCATTTTATATGGAGTAATAGGAATCAAGGCTACCCACCAAGACCATTGCACATTTAGCACGAGACAAGGCTAACCACCAAGACCGTTGCAAATGAAATTTCACGAGACTAAACATTAACCAATTCATTAGTGTGCAATATGGGTGCACCCATAATACTATGTTAATGAATAAGTGTGTTGCTCATAAATAATCACAAAAAAGGAATCAAGAATTTACAGAAGGGTTACCCATGGAAATTATTGTGTATCATAATCATCTTAAAAGGCATATTAGAAGGAAATATCATAATGGTGGCCAAGAAAGAATGGATTTGAATAATAAATGGTAAGTAATATGGTACAACTGACATATACCATGATATTTGATGTCATGTGGAAGTGAAAAGTTTTAAAAATAGGGATTAATAATCTTTAGAAATAAATCATTTTAGTGTGGTTTAAGGGAACATTTTCAAGATTCATTAAAATAAAATATGCATAATTGTTAGTGTAAAACCAGAAATTAAAAAATATATCTTTAAATGATAAAATTACTTATATTTTAAAAATAATTGTGTACTAAAACATGTTATAGAGTTCACTTCAAAATGGCCATGAAATTGGTATGTTCCCTTTAATCGGGCTTACTTATAGGAAAGAATTAAGAAGGGAACTTTTTAAAATAAGTATTTACCTAAAAAATAATGATAAATTTGTCTTGATATATGATTTTGAAACATAGAAATATATTTTATAGTAATTTTATAAAAATAAATAAGAGTTACATTGGGTTAAAGAGAGAGAAATTGTAACTCGAAGAAAAAATGAGGGTTCGGAGAGAATCCCCTACCTTATGTGTGAAAGTGTTTTACATTTGATATTAATGTCCTAGACAATCATATTAAATCCTTTAATTAATTAATAAAAATTAACAAATTTATTTTATTTAGTTTATATTTATTATGTTCATTCATAGCCTTTTCATGAGTTATAAGATTCAATTTCATCATTCAATAGTGTTCGTTTCTTCGGTTTTCAGGATCGGTTCACTTGAATACATGTAAAGAAGATCACATAAGATGTTATTAGATATATATAATTGAAGTTATAATTTATTAGTTAACATCAATAATATTAAATGGTAATATAATGCATTTTTTTATTTTGGGTGAGGATTAATCATTAGATAATATGTCATCGATAGTCACTTATATTGTTTTGGTGGTTCTTTGTCATTAAAAACTAGGTTTATTTTATTTTATAGTATTATGTTAATAATTTAATTATAGAACACAAATCATGTTATAACATATATTTTATATTATATGAAAATATTTATAATATTTTTTTGACCAACCTTGAAGGTGGTAATGAAAAAATGGAAGCATATAGTCCACGAAGGTTTTAAATCGACACCTCATAGACAATGTGTTAATTTATTTTAGAATAAAAGGAAGAGGAGAAGAGGTTTGATGATTAGTTATTACATTAACATGATAAAATATAATATATATATGACACAATGTTTTTTGAGTCACTTGGATAAGGGGAGGTGAGGATATAATAAGAAAAGAAAATAATAAGAAAATAAATTAAAAGAAAATGAAAGAAGATTATTCCTCTTCAATTTCTACCCCTTGAGAACCTTCTTATGGAAAGGGGATTATAATTTTATTTAGAAAAATTTCTCCTAGACATGAGGAAAAAACTTGTAAATAGTATTTGGAATAATTTGTAAATGGATTAAATATTGAAACGTGTGAGGATAAGGCGATTTAGGGGTTGTATTTACAGGAGATGAGAGGGGTGTTTTATCATTGTTTTATGAAATAGTTTATTATTTTTTTGAATACATTGAATTGTTTTATAATTAACATTAAAATAATAGAATAAGGAAGAGTATTTTGGAAATGTGGCCTTGAATCATCCATACATCATCTATAACACAATAATTCATGTATTTGTTAAATACCATAAATTACTGTATTTCCCAACTAAAAAAATTCAAGTATTTAAAAAAATTAAAAAAGTTAACCCCTACCATTTTTTGACATTTATATGATAAAAATGGAATCCATTTTGTGAAAATTATTTTGTAATTATTTGAAATTTAATTTTAAATTAAAAGTTATAATTTATTCAAAAAATTTCAATTTTAAAATTTTAAATAATTTTATAGGAGAGCGAAAAAAATAATTAAAGTATAATACAATTATACATTAATAATAAGTCATGAAATTATAAATTCATGAGTATATTTTATGAAAATTTAGTTGTTTTAAAACATTATATATATTACAAAACTATAAATAAACATTTATGTTTCATAAAAATACCAAAACAGAATTTATAATTTTCATAAATAATTATTTACTTATACTATGATATATTTATATAATATTATCATTTATAAGATAATAAAATTTTATTTATACTTTCAGGGGTGAGGTTACTATTATTTTATCTTGTTTATGATCTATAAGGTTTATATTATTATTCCAAAGGTTAAGTCACTCTTCCATTGGTTTATTTTCCTTATTATTTTAAATAAATATTATTTCATTCCTTATTCACTTATAAAGATGTTATTGTGATATCTATATGATTCTTTTAGGCTTATATTATGTAATATAATAATAAAAAGTTAAATTTTATTGATAAAACTTTGGTTTGATACATTTTATTAAATATCATGTGGTATGTTAAATCAGATTACATGTGTAAATGATGCTTTATGTCATGAACATCAAGACACCTCTCATATAGTGAGAGTTTAAGGGATTTATGTATCCAACATGTTCAATTACCAATACTAAAACCGAGTTTTTTAAGAGTTCATTATCTTATAGTTAGATATTTAAAAAAATTACGAAGGGAAGGTTGGCATCATTTAAAAATCATATTGATTTCTAAACCCTCTACATGAATTTCTGGAAGATAAAGGCCCCTAGGAAATGGAGTTGGGAGTATATCTATTTAGTTTGATATGGTAGTATTGAGAGATATTGATTCTATTTAAAGTATAAATATTCTTAAAACAATAGTCCAATATTCTTATGTATTACTAGATAATTTCTCTAAACATACACTTGAAAGGGAAGTGAAATTTCTGTTAACATATTCCTATAAATTTATCATATTTCGCTTCTATTATATAAAAGGAAACTAAAAGAATTAGCTAAACAAAAGGTATTGCTGGAAAATTTATAAAGAAAAGTAATTATTAGAAAATTTAAATTTACTTAGTCTAGTTCAATTTCAATTGTAATGAATGTATATGGTACACTTCAAATATGTGTTAATTATCATAAATTTAATAATTTTATGATAATATATCAGTATATTCTTTCTTGATTGGATAATTTTTGGGATCAATTAAATGGATTCCAGTGATTCTACAAAATATATCTATGATCAAGATACTATCAAATCTAACTCAAGAAGGATGATATTCATATTATAGATATCAGATGATAGTATGACCACTATTAATACTTGATCATATAATTTTTTATTACAAAAAAACCAACTATATTTATTGAATTTAAAAACATTATCTTTTGTAGGTAAATTAAATATTTTTTGTTGTATATTTTGATGAAATATTGTTTTTTATCGCATGAGGTATGATCATTAATGGTGTATAGAAATATTTTGGATCACATTATGATACCACATTCTCTTTGTAAAATTCTATAGGTATGAGTTTTGGGTATAAGAGGGTTGATTCTTAGGCATATAATTTCCGAAAATGCCACATTGGTCCACCCTAAAATAATTGAGGACACAATTTTTAAGAATACACCTATGAATGACATTGAGGTGAATAATTTCTGGGTATTATTAATTTTTTATTATCACTTAATTAGTTATTTATCATGTCTAGATTTTTTAATGATTCTATTGACACAAAAACTTCTATTGGGTATGGAAAAATAATAACTAATTAAGCATATTATTTAGGTTAAACCTAGGTAGTCTCTGAGGTATGAGTACGCACAAAACATATTTCATAGATTTTTTTTTGGAAAATTAATTGAGATTTCACTTATGAATATAATAATTTAGGAAGGTAAGATAATTATTTTTTTATAACAATTGATGAAGAATGGTGGTCAGGTTGTTCTTGGATAGACCAATATCAATGCAATATAATTTATCCAACTTTTACCTGATATTCTTCAATTGGATACTAAGATATATATTTCTCTATTG
This sequence comes from Viscum album, assembly GCA_963277665.1. Lineage (NCBI taxonomy): Eukaryota > Viridiplantae > Streptophyta > Magnoliopsida > Santalales > Viscaceae > Viscum > Viscum album. The sequence goes on from OY728139.1 coordinate 68,248,143, forward strand.
ATTCCTCTATCTCCCGCTTTTCTATATGGGGATATTGAAAATATCCCTAATTGAAATATCAAGTTATTATACCCTCCTTTCATTGTTCATGGTGTTGTAGTTCCTTTATATGATTATTTATTGAAACCCCCAATTGGAAGTTTCTATTCACTTATTTATCAGTAGTATCACACATAATCCCACACTTGTTCTTGTGATTTTCAGGCACTCACCACCCAGCCCATTCTCTTTTCATCATAAATATAATAATTGGGTGGTGGTAGATATGGATCAATGGAAAAGGAAATATAAATTAAGAGAATCATACCCTTGTTAAATCATATTCATAATTTAAAATAGAAATTAATAATTGAAACCATTTAGTAGAAGATAAAAATGATTTTATTTAATTATTAGAATAAATAAACTCAAAAAAAAAACTACAACCACATTTCCCCTTTCCCAACCACTCTAATATTTTTCTTCTCTATATTAAGGGTAATCTAGAAGATTCGATATGAGGGATAAATCTTAAGAATTTAATGAAAGTAAATTAAAATAATGGAAAAACTAAAAGAAAAATATACCCGTCCGTCATCCATAGCTTCCCATCACAAGATGACTTATAGATTATTCATATAATCTCATTATTTATATCATTCAAGGTGATATAGTTGAATTAAATTATTTAATTAATAGTTTAAAATAGGTCTGCGATTCAATTCTGGTATTCAAGGGTGTTTTGTGTTATAATTGGTGGTCTCTCATCATAACTAAAAATTCTTAATGGGTTTATCAAGATTAATTTATAAAGTGAATATAAAATTAAAATCATCAATGATTTATCTTTGATCTTTATAAATATTTTCCCTTAAAATTATTATGATGTTAAAAGGGTTTTCACCATGAATGGTATGGGCCTCAACTTCTTCTGTGTAAAACATACACTAAAAATGATATTTTAGATGTAAATTATTATTTTAAGGATTTCAAAAAATACATAAATATTATATTCTAGTGTAAAATTTTGACATGAAACTCAACATGTCTCTCCCTTAACTATTTCACAATGTAAATGGTGTTAACAACATAATACTCATCTATATCCATATTTACAATTCTACTCCATCTTCAAAATAGATGTACAATTCTTGTGTCATGAAATGTCATTTTTGATCTGTATCCATCCATAAAACCTAAAAACACTTAATTAATAGAATAATTAACTAATTAAATTATTAATAAAATATTAAAGTTATATAAACATGTAAAATATGTCTTTTTCATGTATTGATAATGGAGGTTATTAACTTTCATTTAGTCTCTGGTTTTTATAAATCCTTTGATGAACATAATCCTAAGATCACATAATTTCTTATATCTTACTTGAGCCATAAAATTGATACATTGGTAATTATTATGTTTCTAGATCAATATTTTTTTTCTTCGATATAAGGATACCATGTTGTAAATTATGGATCATTAAGAATATAGACATGTGAAGAGAAATATCCAACACGTTATCGTGAATTATATATGTTGGAATATTGGAAAAAATTTAACCCCACTATATCTTTCTAGATTAGTTGACTATCTTCCCTGATCATAAAAATCTAAATCACATATTCTTAGAAATAAACTTAAACCTTAGGCAGCAATACATAATGAAGTGCCTTCAAATTCTTTTACATTAACTTGATTTACATTCCTGAGAAAGGGAATTAAGTGGTTGATGCATTAAGTGATAAGTATTTTTAAAAATATCTAATTAAACAAGACAACAAGGAAAAATAGTAAATCCATAATTTCATTAACATTAGAATAAATCACAATATTGTGGAGACTCTTAATGGATGTATATAAGATAAAAATTATAAATTCTATTTTTGATATAGGCTTTTAGTTCCTATTTCGTTCTATTAATTTCTCATTTTTTATTCTAATAACTCAAGGATGGTTTTCCAAAGAGTAAATATTAAAATGTATAATGTAATGTAGAAATATTTTTTATGGTAAATTATAAAATAGATGATTGGACATAGTCTCTATAACAAGAAGTCATGAAGCCAAACATGATAGTCTCTTTGAATTTCAGGATCAAGAGTCCTCTCTTAGAACCCTTCTAGGGAACAAGTATCATCGTCCATGTTCCCACAATACTCTACCACATGCATGATAAATTGTTTTTTTATTATTATCTAATGTTTGAAGATTAATAGTGATGGATCTTGTTCATTGGGATGTATACGGGGGGATGCATTATCTGAGATCATAAAGTATCAATGTTAATCTCTTTTACTAATTCTTTCAGGAGGGCCAAGTATCATGTTTCATAGGTTTAATACATGCTTCAGGGTTTGGAGTTATTTATCTTGGGGTATATAGAGTTGGCATCAACCGAAATAGAGTCATAGATCATCTATGTGTCCCAAAAAGATAAAACATTATTCCTTAGTCTCTCACTTATCACATTCTATGTTATAATAATTTTATCATCGATTGGTTAGAGATTATTTATATATGGTGTTAAGAGAATTATGACGATGACATTATCATATATAGACTATCCTAGGAGTGTTCATTATTTTTCATCTCATGTATGGGTTCTATTACTCCTATGTGTATGAATGTTTTCATAGAATATTCTCTATATCTTCATTTCAATAGACTTACATCATCAGATTTGTTTATTTTTTGTACTTTTCTTTGTCCTGTAATAATAACATTACATTTTATGTCTATACGTGAGAGAAAAATACCAGTGACCAGATAATATGTAATAATCATTATCCATAAATATGTAGAAAGGGGATGAAATTATCATTTAAATTTTCAAAACAACTTGCCCAAAATTATTTATAATTATAATACCATCTAGTATATTACTAACTAACTCTCTCAGTATGCACACTTCAATACAATAAAAGAGACTAATTAGGTATAATATTTGTAAGCAAAATATAACCAGGAAGTTGTGATGTTTTATTAGGAACCAGATTCTATTGTCTCATAATGATATTCACGATTTAACTTATGACTTTCGTGGTCCTTACAATATTCATTTAAACACTTGTTAACCATGATCATGGAATTCAATCCACAAATAGATATGAATTTAGATCGTATAATTTAGAAACTATAATACAATCCTAGAGAATGTGAGATGGACTTTGAAAATTCATGAGAACACTATTTTCCATTTAGTGGATTTTTAATATAATAAAATTTAGAAATACAATGTTTATATCTGTCTATTTGGTGCTTTATATGGGAATCCATGCCTCTTCCATCTTTATTGGATAGAGAATAGCTAAAATTCCTCAATTTTACCAACCTATTTGTATGATATTTCAAAAATATAATTAATTAAAAAATTAGTAGTAGGGGCTGAGAGATTCCAGAAATATTATCTAGATCATTATAATCATTGTTTATATTTATCAGTGGTAGGTCATGTATTCTTGTGAGTATCTATATGATTGAGGATCCATCATCTTGGTAATTAAGGAAATGTATCTTCTCGATATGTCAAAATATTTTAGATTCACAATCATTTCAGTTATGTTTCTTATCAACTAGCTATAATACTTATATTTAACTTAGTTCATCATGTCTTTGATATATCACAACTAAATAAGTAGAAGATCAACCCCAGACATGTGATTAGTTGGGAACATGATACTCTTAAGGTGGATGATAATATTAATCTCATCCATATTAATATTCTATATAGGTAAGATAATATCATTCAAGGAAGATGAATCACATTTGTGTCTGTAAAATGGTATCTCTACCAGGTGAATGTAAATAAATGGGGGTGAGATATATTTATGAAATGGCAATGTCCAAAAAAATATCAAGACACCAAAAACCTCTAAATTTCTGAGTATGGAATTCACATTGATAGGGGGAATATAACACCCACATTTTGACATATTTACATGATTTATTATGTTTTTTTAGCATATGAAGATGTTGGATTTTGTTTTGAGAAGTTCGGGTGGTTCTTTTGAGGTTTTATAGGGTAATTGAGGGGTGAACAATAGATTCATGATTATAGGAATATTTTCACAGTCCCTAGTGAATCATTTATGAAGAAATGGGGAATTCTGGGAAGTTTCATTATTAGAACATGGTTTGTCTTAATCATTTTATTAAACTATGACCTTGGTAGATTTTTCATCAATGGAATTCTCATGGTTTAACACACCATGTAGCCAAGCCGCATATTCTGAGTTATGTATGTTAAAGTATCGTAATAATTATATGATTGGTGAAAATTTTCCAAAATATATTTTCCAAACCATGAATATCTTTACAAATTCTCAAAAAAAAATTACCCTAACTCTTACCGTGAAACATTTATTTGATTCCTTTTTTCTGGGGATCATGAACCTCTTGGGGATATTTAAATGATTTTTACTTTTTTATTCACTTCGAAGCTCATTCTCCTTCAATCATACAATGTTTGGTCTAGAGATTGAAAGTAGGGATTTATTCTCTCCTTCTCCTTACATATTTTTTCCTTTTTTCAATGTTAAAAAATCCTTATTCTAATGCTTTCATGATTGTATCATATTTCTATAGAGTGTGTTTTTGAGGATTTTGTAATAATTAATCATGGGAGATTTGTGAGATTGTAGATATATGAGTTTATGGTGTAGTATAATCTATTAATCCCTATTTTAAGTACATTAAAATATTAAAATTTCATAGTTTTATTGAAAATTTCAGGTTTGTATTGGGGGAAAATACTTGAAAATCTAGTTTAGAATACTATCATATCATATACTGGTTTTTAGAATAATTATTTTTGGTGACACCAACAACATGTTTTCTAAAATTAATAAGTTGGTTTTTTAAATAATTGATTTTTTTTATTTATATAATAGTCTTGTCATTGTTTTTTGTGAGTATACAAACATATGGATAGGGAATTGTTTTTTTTGACATGGTCACCAATATCCTTTATGTGGGAACACTGTTTTTACCACTAAGTGATGACATAAGTCAAAGGAGAAGGATTATAACTCAAGATTTTGTGAAATTAAGAGGAACCATTTGATGGGTAATGCATTTGGGATTGTTACATATATTCTATAAGGTTGGTTTGGTCCATTTCATGGGATTTTTAGTTCATCATATGGTTCATTTATTTCTGGTGTTCATTGTCCATATTAAATATATCTATCAAATTATTTAATTTTTATAATTATATATTATTTTATATAAATTTATATATGGTTTTTTATATAGAATGTGTGGGAATTTTCGAGTGAATGTTTTAATATGTTTAAATACCCACCCCTTGTATATGAATCATGGTGTGTATGTACCCGTTGTTCGACATGGTGTTGGTAGGGGTTGATCTTTTTTATTTTTGATCACCTTGATGTTGTGTTATTTGTATTTATATATTAAATAATATAATTACATGTGTTGTTGAGTGTGGTGCATGGCTATATTTATAACATTATTAGTCCTTTTTTAGTCATTTTTCCTTGCTGACATATTTAGAGATATTGGTGGTTGTTTTATAATTTGATTATTGTTTATGTTATGTTATTGGAGTTTGTTCTAGTGTTTATAATGAATCAAATTTATATTTTTCTATTAAAGTTATTCTCTTGTAGGTTTTATCAAATGAATGGATAAATCATCCCTACAAAATGTTCCTAACACTAAATAATTATTACCAAACAGTGTTGTCTAATGAATGAACATAAGGTTAGCTGAATTCTTATACTATACAAGGTGATGTGTTATGATCAATATGTTACAAACCCTCTACTTTAATAAACATCAAAATATATAGAACTATTATATCTTAATCACTCATAAGACCTTCAATAACCACGATATCTAGGTTGCCACCCCAAGGATTGATCTCTATATAAAACATCTTATGTGTAGTCCCATAAAATAACCCTAACATCCACATATAGTGAGTCAGATTACTTTCTATCACATATTTCATTCATCGATCACAGATATTTTGGGATTAGGGAGGAGAAATAATCATATCATTCACATCATGACTCTACACTGGACAAGGAAATATTAGATTGTTAACCCAATAAATATAATGATATAAACATCCCCAATATAAGGGAATCTACATTTGAACCAGTCCCAAAGGCGTGAGGGAACTATAATAAATCATATTCTGAATATAACCAGGATACATAAAACATCTCCTCAAGACTGAAGCTCAAATATATAGTGCCTAAGTGAATGAAAATATTCATGTTCTGTATGATGTTAAACATAACATGTTTAATGAACTATGTGGTTTTCAATTCTTCCATAAAACATGATATATAGGATTCCTATCAATGGTGTATAAATCATATCATCTTTTAACCCCTTGATCAAACTCCTCAATTTATCAGTGATATTTATTCCAAAATTTACCTAATTCTCTCTTTCAATCTAGAATATTTCTAGATTTACAACCCCCTTAATCCATTATCCTTATTCCTATATTCTAAGGAAAGATAGCTATCCAAAATTGATAAAATATCCAAGTCTTCCATTCGATAGATATTTATTATACCTTAATGAGGAAAGAAACATTTTTCCAAATTATACCTTCAATTTTGATTCAATCATACATTATTCAAGTCCTAAAAACACCATAAAATATATAAACATTGAATTTTAAGGATTTTTTACTCTACTCATTTATAGAATGATAATAAAATTCAGGGAGAAATTTCATCCCTAACATGAAAACCATAATTCATGATATATTAATCATTCAGAACATCACATCATGTTATCCTCTTTCATGGTAAAAACCCCATTCCAACCAAGTCTCGCATATCTAAATTCTATATTTTTAGTGTTATGAACATCTAGGGAACTGATTTTGACTAACATACTAGAGTACAATCTTTCGGTTTATGGAAAAACCATCACATCTACTCATATCACCCAATATCTACCTCTATTTTTCATGAAATATCTACCCCTACAATGTATTTTTTTCAAACCATTATAAAATTACTCTTATAATATTTTATTTAATCTCACACAAGACTCTTAATAGTAATAAACCCATCTTACATGATGCAAAAAAAGTAAAACCTGATATATTTTCACCTATTTTTCATGATAACCGATTTGTTACAAAAATATTTTCCAATGATACCCATATCTAGAATAGGTTAATCTATAATATATTTCTCACTAAATTAAATAACATGTTGTATCATGATAAGTTGTAATTTAACCTTCCACAATTTTGTGCTATTCCCATGTAACCTTTTAATTATCCTATGTTGAACCATTTTGGTGTGGTTATTTCCCAAATGGAACAATCAATATTTTATCCACAAGATATTAATTATATGAGAGACATTTTTGAGACGTGAACCTTTTTTTGGGGAGTGGTATTTTTATTTATTGAATGAATTGTTATAACTTTCTCAAGATTCCTCTAAAACACTACCAAAGATCATAATATGTCTTCATAATATCATTTATAAGTCTATACATTGTACTTTTCAACAAAAATAGCATAAAAATACTCCATGGTCATTTTTTCTAACAATATCCCCAATTTGGACTGTTAAAAATCCTTCATCAAATCTTCAACCAATCTTTAGTCGAATCCTTTTTCACTAACTAGAAACATAGTAATAATTATATTTCCTTCAAATAATGTATAAATGTTTCACTTATCATTGAATCTAAGTCCAAATGATTCATTATCATTATGAGAACCAAGAGTTAAATAAAAAGTTTCACATGAATAAACATCTTAGATCATATTGAACTTCAACAGTTCTCAAGCAATATTCCCCTTCATAATAACCATTCAAAAAATATTCCCATTTTTAAAAATTCATCGGGAGATAGATCCCCCTTTTCAATAGTAGAAAAAAATCCAAATCATATCCAAATTAAGAAATCATGGATAATTAATACCAATTTCTCAATGAACCTAAAGATAACTTCTCTAAAAGTTCAGAAGATGGGGTTAGAAATTAAAAATTAATAATTCAAAAAAACCATCATATATTTCATGCAATAGAAAATTCCATAGTTTAGTAGTGGTACCTTCAGAAAACAAACTAATTGGATAGAGATATCTGGACCCTATGATCTAATAAATTCCTTTAAAAATAATCCTAGTGTAGTTCCATTCCATAATGTACGAATCATAATATTTATATTGACACATACTCTAAAATCAATAGTCATTGTTAAACCTTATACATGATGAAGCTATAATTTATATCAATGTTATTATTACTTGAGTGATGGATAAAAGTTTTTACATGAATGATGGTACTAATGTTATTTCAGTTGACTATAAGAGGAGACTCCACATTAAAACCAACATTCAATTTTTTTGTTTTCATCCTAAGTAATTAAGTGAATTATTGAGTAGTCTTAATATACTAATCTTTCATAGATCTCTATAAAATGAAGAATCACTTATTTTTTAGATAATAAATACACATTTCACCATCATATAATTCACCACCTGATTTTAAATTGATATTATTCATTGAATGATCTTAGTTATTATTCATAAATTCCAATAAATCAGTTCGTGATGTTTCTTTATAAAATAGTCCAAAATCCTTTGTTCTTTTAATACATTCATTCATAATTTCAACTGATAGAAAGTTAATTTCATTGGTACTCATCTTGTACATTGAGACTTGAAAAATGGAAATCCCAACGTTGATTTATATCATTATTAGATACAATAGGATTCTAATTGTTTTCTTCTACACTATCACATTAACCATGTTTATGGGGAGTGATTTTTGTTCGTCAGATTTTTTAAGGTTTTTCTTCCTTAGTGTTTTCAGTGGATCTTTTTGCATCTCTGGTTGTTGTTTTTGTTCATCCTTGTGTTTGATGGCTACTATTTGTGGCATGATTGTCCATCGGATGGATATGGTGAGGATGTTGGTGTTCAGTGGTGTTGTGGCGGTGGGAATCAACAATGAGGATGTCGTCTGTGTGTTCCAGTTTCTAGCGATGAAGATGATGATCATGGTGAGTTGTTCGATGTGATGATGATGGGCTAGTGAAGATGTCAATTCTAGTCTTTTTGGCGACTTGCTCTAATTGGAGATGTGATAAAGGTTCATGGCTCGATGCGGTTATGGTGTGAGGTGGACACAAGGCATGGGTTTTGTCAATATTGTGCTCGAAATTTGAATTCTGGGAAATTTTGAATTTTGAAATTTGATATGTGTGTGGAATTTTGTGTACTGATTTTTTATGTACAGTTATCGGTAACCCTTAAACTGGCTTTTAGAAAATGAAAAAATGGCTTTGGAGTTATCACATTAACCATGTTTCCATTGTCATCCCTTAATAACTCTATCTGGTTTATAATTTCAATCATCAATTCCATTTAATAATTCATTAAAAATATCATTATCACCTCCTTTGAATATTTTTATTGGAAAATAAAATTTTCATTCGTTTCGTATTCCACCTATAACAGAAATAAAAATGTTAACTCAATAATTAACTAAATCTTGAATTCAAACCGTATGTGCCTTATAAATATCATGCACTCCACTTTTTCATTTCCTTAAAAAATAATTTCATCGAAACAAATGAGAACCAAAATCATTTTATAATTCTACATTTTATTATATACATTAGGATAAACTTCTACTTATTAGAATACAAGTTTCTCAAGTGTTTCTCTATCCTAGAATATGATTATCTTAGTGATTTATTCAATATATAAAACCAATTATTCTACTAGAATACAATAATATAATATTAAACAACTAAAATCCATTTATATACTCGATTTATACATCTTCATCAAGGAATCTATTATGTAATCCTGAATTTATATCAATTTGGAAGACCTTGAACCTCATTTTCATTATAGTCTCCATGAATAGATTAATTCACTCTGCCTAACTTTTGGGAAGAAATGTATCTTTGAAATTAATTAAATTCACTTTAGAAAACAAATTTCACATTAGTATTTTCTTATCATAAAATAAATTTATATATTCATTAGGTTTTTATGGAATACCCACTTGGTTCTGTAAATAATTTTTATCTTCTAGACTTGGAATAATTTCTTATGTTTGATTCTTCACAATTTATATATGCTCTTCCTTAATCTCCTCAATCCAAATTTTATCTTTGAAAGGCCCAAAAAATTTATTTTTCTTTTATTTGGATATAAATTATTTTATATAGTATGCATTCATTTAATTTTCAGATGATTTATATGGTCACCAATGGTATTTGTTTCATAGATTTCAACATAACTTCTTGACTTCCTCACCGATACTATATATTCTTCATTTATCTCATCATTAATGTATTATTTAAAATAAAATTTATCCACATGTTCTCCTCCTAGGATTTCAACTTCAGTCTCACATTCCTTTGAATTTACATTATTGTCTGGATGAGAAATATTCTCAATGGTTTGAGAATGCTACTCATGATGTATAATTGTGATGTATTTATTTTCAATATATATATATATATATATCATTTTTCTATAACAATTGTAAAAAATTATCTTATATGAGTATTTTATAAATATACCTTCATCTATATATTATTCTAACTTCCAATTTTTTTTCTTTGTTGAGAATAATCCAAAAGAATCTGTAAATTTTAAAATATTCCATCATCAACGTCTTCTCATAGAAAATCATATAGGGTGACCTATCATTATTAAAACTCTATAAATCCCTATACAAAATTTATTCCTGTATAAAAATTGATTCTTTACAATATTTATTTGATAATTATTTTCCAATTTTCATCATAAGGTCTATGTTTTTAGTGATTCGTTTCATCCTCTCGACCACACAATTTTGGTTGAGGATTTATTGCTACTAAAACTTGGTACCTTATCCCACGGTTATAGATATATTATTACCAATGATTTTATATAAATTTTATTCCATTATCAGTCTAATATTTTTAAACTTTTATCTCATATATCTCTATCTCTATTCTGTGATAATGTGTAATACTATCAAAAACTTTTTAATTGTTGGAGATAACCATTGGTCATGTTATCTTTCTATAATTACTCATGAATAACATGAAAAGAAATTATAATCCATATTTTTTGCTGATATTATTCCATGAACATCACCATTCACTAACTTAAGAAACTTTTTTGGATTCATATACATTAACTATTATATCTTCTAAGTTATCATTGTATTATGATAAAAACTATATTTGTGATTGTAATCATGTGAATGTTCCGGGATATCACAAGTTCCATCATTCTTTACCAAGCCTTATAAATACTATTTGTTCAATTTGACGATACATTTATGAAACAACATATTATCTGCTTCTGTATGAAGAAAAACATGTTTTATTCACTTAAAAAGAGATAAAAAATCCCTATTTTTTCACTTTAATTGCATTATACAAACTTTTAGATCATTTAGTCAATACTCTTACACCACAAATTATTTTTATTCCAACACGGTAGAAATATTATTTAGGTCATATTCATGATCTTTATGTAATCAAGGGATTCTCCATGTCTATCCACATCATCTACAATTGAATTATTCCAGTTAAAGAATTCATCAATGGGTTTATTTTGGTGCATCCTCCAATCCTCATACTTTTTATATAAAACCTTCAATTTATCGTCATTTAACATGGAATTGAATTCCAAAATAACGAGAATTTTTTCTATCATATTATTTATGGTTTTATAAGAAATCACATTCATGTAAATTTATTTGGACAAGGATCCTCTATATATATTAAATCTATTGCTGTTGATAACAATATCTCTTATATATTTCATTAATAATGGTTTAATTTCACTTTTGAAAGAGATCTCATGTATGGAATCCAAATATACATCCATTCCAAATGATCAGAAATAATTCAATATCTTATTATTATGCAGGTGAAAATTGGTTCCATTAATGATTGGAATTCACCGGTAGTTGAATACATTTATTATAAATTCTAAGAAATATATTTCAATAAGAAAATTTCACATTAATACCACATTGGAGTCATAAATAAAGTTAAATATCCTAAGTGGGTGAGAATAAGGGTATGTTGATTTATTTAAATGGCCTTTTATAATTACATTCTTCTATTATTATTAGGAACACAACTCTCCCTTGTGATAAATATTAAGTGATAAATCGTGAAAAGAGAGACATGATCAATTTTTACATATTTCACCCAAACTAGGATCATTTAATGAGAAAAAAATGGTGATGTGATGATATATCAAAATCATTAATGATAATAATTGTTTTTCAATTTAGATTGTCTGAAAAAACCCTATAGAATTAAAACACTCAAAAGTATATAAATCACTACTATAATCACTCAAATGGCTCACTGGTCTTACAAGAGAAACAATCATCATATTTAGAAACCTTTAATGAGATTACAACATTATTGGGGTATTAATTAACTTATCCTTTATCCACTATATGAAACTCCATGATCATCTAATGAGATTGACTACTTGATTCTTCTTTTATATTTTCTTTTTCATTCTATCAATGTTCTATAATTCTAGCCACATTAATTCATGATCCTCTATCCCTTTTTAGAGAAATGTATCTCTCTCTGAATATGATATAATATATATGTTTTTCATTTTATTTATATTTATCTGTCTTATTTGAATGGGAAAATATTTCCAAATCATACCCTTGTCTTTATGTTATCCTTAAATATTTCAAATAACATAAATTCACTAAAATATGAGAAATTATAATTTTTTATATTATAATTTAATTGAATCTATTGTGGAATGATAATAAAAACTATGTAATATTACATTCATTCACTAAAAACCCAACTTTTATCCAATATAAACATTTAAACCACCATGGACTATTGACCTATTTTACTAAAACATTCACAACTATGAATCCCAAATTTACAATGTGTAAAAAAACTTATAAACCTAATATAACTGATTAAATGTTATTTATTCCTCCCCTTCCTAGAATGGACATCACTTCTCTATAAGTCACTATATATTCACTTATCTTATTCATTAAATAGTAGCTCCTACTATAGAATTTTATTTATTTGATCATTACCATTTTATTTTTATGTGATTCTAATTTTATTTTAGACAAAAATAATTGGGGAATAACACCCATCTATTTCACTCAAAATGAGAAACTAGAGTCAGACAACCCTAAACCTATCATTCATGGAAAACCATTATAGGTGAAAAGAATTAACCATGAAACTCATCTTTAGAACAAGTCAATATAACATAGTTTTTTAACAGTATAATGTAACCCATGATGGTGTGATATGTTATAAGTTAATATTCCAAGGGTTTGAGTTATTCTTAGTTAGTTTAGGGTTTATTATTTAATATACCCAAACTAAAGTGGCCATTTACCCATATCAAATCACTTTTCCCTCTAGTAATTTAATCTTACATTAGACTTTGTACATGCATAATCCCGGTAGTTGGGGTTTTATTTGTTTCATATAGAATATGCTACTATAAACTTCCTCATATTCATCCAAAACTCATACAAACACAATAAAATGACTAATGGGGAATATTTGAAAGTCTATAGGTTATAGTTTTAAATAATAAAAATCCATAAAAACTCTAAGGGCATATTTATGACAAGAAAACTATTTCAAACATTGAGAAAAAAAATTAATGTTAGATTTTATAGATATCCATCCATCCATATTAGTTTGAATAAAACAAATAAAAATTATGAACCTTTTCCCTAATTATCTAGTCAATATATGATTTTTTATAAGTGCTTGATATGGTTCATTGAGAAGCATCTGGAATAATCCATCCTCCTATAGTATTTAAGAGCTGATTAACAATAAAATTGTAAATATTTTCTTTAAATCCATTGTTGGAGTGAACCACTGGTTCAAAGGCTTAAAATGGATATCTTTTTTTACCTTGATTCAAGGTGATCTCATGAACTTTCTAGCCTGATATAGTTTATCCAATATTTAATAATACTCAAAATGTCTTTATCAGTGCTAAAAATCACTAATATTACAAGGGGTGTTAAAATCCAACCTTTAATGGTACTATAAAAAAGAGCTGATAAATGGTGACTTTATCATTTAAGATAAATTTTAGATTTGAATTTGTAAAAGAAATATCTAAATAAGGAACAATTTATTAGTGATTTTTTTAGAACTATTAAAAAATTAATACATTATTTTTTTCATGCACCATAACATCCCCATTTCTCAGTGCTCGTGGTCCCATCAGTCAATGTGTTATACTTGCTAACCTTTTATAACACACCCCTAACCCCTGACCAATACTTGCAATCAACCCACCCACATTCTCAGTGCTAGGAGTCATCCCCCAAATACCTTCTCACACTGGGACATGATCCAGTGGCGTCCCTTCAACAATTCAATTCCCTTTACCACTCCACTAATTATGTTTTGTTTTATATTTTACAGTATTTATATTTATTCATATATAAGTATGTGATATACATGTACACACACAAATAATTATTTAAATATTTTATATATTAATATTCTTGTATATATATTACAATATAAATTTATATTGAATTATTAATACACACACTCATGTATATATAAAAATAATATATATTCATTTTTAAGTATATATATTCATATATTTTTATAATGTATAAGAAATGGTTAGATGTTTTTTAAAATAAAATATATAATAATTAATTTCATATGATTTATATAATTATTTTTATATTTGTTTTTAAAATATGACTATATATGTTAGATATGTATTTTATACATGACATATACAATTATGTGATGATATATTTTCATATATTTTTATACATATTTACATTTAATTTCATATTTATATATAATATTTTAAAATATATTTATATATATTATTTATAAATACATTTTTATACTAGATTTAGTGATAATGATATATCTATAAAAATAAATTTATAGATAATTCATATGAAAAATATTGACACATATACACATAAACATATTTTTACACACACGGATACCCAATTGTATTTCACACATACACATACAAATATTTACCTATATATACATTTTTTATTTATATTAGAATAATGATATAAATATTTATATTTTTACTAACACACACATGTTTATATATATACATTACTTTTATAGGTATGCATATAAATATTTATGCATTTTTTAACGTAAATAAAATGGATAATTGTTTACATTAAATAAAATGAATAATATATATTTATTTCCCTTAGGATTATATATTTATAAATAAATTTTTATTTTATTGATTTTTAATATGTATTTATAAAATTGATTTATTATAATTAAATATATGTAAAAAATTTTATATTTACTTATAGATAAACCAAAATTATTAAAATTGATCAAATTTAAAAACATAAATATCAATGTAAATGTAATCCCTTGGAATAAGTTATGTCTCCACTGAAAAATTTAAAAAAATTTATATCCTAAATAAATCTAAAATACTATCAATAATTAAAAAATTTGGGTATCCGCACTAAATACTCAATTTGGGATACTTTCTGGGATTTCTTAACCAAAGGAGATAGTGAATGAGGTCCCCACCAAATGAACATGGTGTAGAACTCTTCACAGGATTCAATTTGTTATGTTGAAGAGACCAAGTGGACGCCGAGATCAACAGTTACGGTCATTTAAAATTCATGTCATTTTTTCACCTTATATCAGATCATTCATTAGTTTTTTGATGCTTCTTGTCATTTAATTGTTATTCAACAACTTATACACGATAATAATTAGAAAATTATTATTTAATATTTTTTAATATTTTATATATGAATCCATTTTTTACTAAATATTTTATATATTAAGTAAAAATGTGTCTTTAATGTTATATAAATCATAATAATAAAGCATATTATATTAATATCAATATAAATATATTAATGTATTAATATAATGTTTTTAAGACATAATTTTTCAATGAAATATTGCCTTTGTCATTAAAGAAAAAAACTGCACATAAATGGGTTTATTTATCAAATCTAATAATGGGAATCGATGTAGGCCCCTCGTTATTGGTGATTTTTTACAATCACTAAAAAAGGTCAACCATTATCAGTGATTTTTATTATTGTTAATATATAGTCCCTATTTCCCAAATCCTTTTTATAAACACTAATAGAGGTCCCCCATTATTTGTACTTTTTTATAAATTGTAACCCACCCCCCCCCCCTTATTGGTAATTTTTCATTGCACTAGAAAACCCCAAATTTGTAGTAGTGACATAATATTATTTAACAATTGTCATAAGGATTGAACCACTTTTATAACCATCCAACAATAATCCTTAGAACTGAAACATTCAACCAAAGTTAAATAAAACTTTTAGAAATGAAATTAATTTTGCACTACTATAGATGAATGAATAAATTACTTTTTCCTTTATAAGTGATTTCTAGAAGTTGTGATAATGGTCAACCTTTATCAATTCTTTTTCAGTGAACTGATAAAACAAATCTTCTAAGAATGATTAAAAAATAATAGTTAAATAGTAAAATTTATTTGCACTTTTTAGAACTAATAAAGTGTGGTTTACTTTCTTTATTTCTAATAGAGTATGTATTTCATTAGTGATATGTTTATCATTGATAAATGTTAACCTTCATTTGTTCTGTGTTTACATTGAAAACGAAAACCCTTCATAATATACAAATTTATGATTTATATAATAATAAATAATTATTTATATAAATTGTATTTATATATTAATTTATTTATTTACTATTTTTTTGAATATATATAAAATTACATATCTCTCTATATTTTTAATTTAAAGTAGTATATAGCTTATAAATAAACATATAAATGAAATAAACATACATCATATTATAATTTCAAATATTTATTTTTGTATTTTATGATTTATAATATAAAAATATATATTTATCATTATATTGTGACTATTTATATATATATTTTTATATAATCATATTTATATATATATACTATAAAAATTAAAATTATAAATGATTTAAAAAAATTATGTATATATATTAAAATATCGTTATATAAAAAATATGTATTTAAATATATAAATAATATTCCAATAAAATTTATTACAAATTATATTTTTATAATAAATGAAAATAATATTAAAATACTTATATAAAACAATAATTATTTATTATAATGTGCTTAAGTTCATTATAAGATATATATAAATACAAATATAATTTTATTATGTGTTTAAAGACATTATATATATATAATTATATTAAATATATATATACATAGACATATAAAAATGTATTTATATATATAGTATATGTGTGTGTTAACATATTTTAAAAAATATCTATACACATTAATATATTAATAAATATTCTATATATATACTTGTATATAAATATATAAATATATCATTATAGAATAAAAAAATAACTCAGAGTAGTTTTAAGAATGCCTATTAACAATGTGTTGGGTAAGGGTTTGAATCCCACCCCTTATAATTAATTTAGAGTTTCTAGTGTGGGAGGGGTGGTGCAATATAATTGGTTTAACCTAGGGCATTTGTTGGTCATCAATTGGAATGATGGGTAGTTTCTATATCTAGAAATATATTAAAATATTTTTGATCCATTGTAGATGCTAAAAATCATTGTTAAATCATAAAAATTATTAGTGCTACCTCAACATGGACTAAACCCCAGTTTATCATTTCTTTTTTAGTTCTAATACAATAATATGGTGTTGTTGGCACCTCATTGTGTGGTGTCTGTTTGACACACTCTTATTTAGAAGATCACTGACCATGATTCTATTGGTACTAATGATCTACATGTTCATTGATAACATTTTATAGGTTAAGATTGATTTTATGATAATTCGGCTATATATTATAGAATGTCACCATTAGATATAAGTCACAACCATGAATTTATACCGCCAAATAAGCATTCTTGCAGAGGTGAGTCACTGTCAAGGATTAACTACCACTAGTAGAGTAACAACCAGCCTTCTCTCACCAATGCTTGTTTTCGCTAGGAAAAGCTACAACAAGTCTTGTTACTATTAGGCTCTGAGTTTGTGCCAGACTCTATGTCACATCCAATATAATATACCAACTAATGTGAGGTCACATCCTACTTCTTACTACTAATCTTTTTTTGTGAAATTTGGTATGAATTTCTCAACAGATATTTCTATTCAATGATAATTTGACCATGTTTATATTGGTTTTGTGAAAGATGATACAAATATTGTGGATATCCTCTAACTGATATTGATATACCTACGAAAAAAATTTCCACGCTTTATATGTCAAATATAGAGATTACTGACTGAAAATTCTATATAAAATAATGAAAAAAAAATTATGAATATGTACAAACTAACTGATTCATTTTCAGTGACGATTGACAAAACAAAAGCACATCTCACTTTATAAAGATTCATTGAGATACCAATACTGGTTAACTAGAGACCTATATATTCCTATGTTCCTTTGTATTGCTATAATTTTCAATAATGATGCTGGAAATTCTCACTAACGTTGATCTAAAGAATTTGAATATTATGAGCATATAAGATTGTGCATTATAAAAAAAATGATTAGAGCTCGTATTGTTTATTGTTTTTCTTTAGATAAGTGTATTGTTACTCTATTATCAACAGATGTTGTCTCCTGCACCTAACTAGAGAGTAATTTTTATTCTCTTATTCAATCACATTTTTTACCATTGTATTTTTAGAAGAAACCCTATTATGGAATGTGTTATCTTTGCTTCCCACATATAACTATTAAATACACTCCTTAGTCAGGACTTCTTATTTCTATTATTTTATTACAATATCTAGATTTTGGATTTATTTGATAATTATTATAATCTACTTTTTCAGCAAGTGTTTATCTAGTGTATGTGATTAAATCACTTTTTTGACTGATCCTCTTGTTTTTCTGATATGTTATGGTTTTTTTACCATAACCAATATTGTATTTAAGATATAATGAAAACTATTACCTTGATAATTAATCTTAAATAATATTTATATTTATTTCTATAAAATTTACTTGATTTCTAAATCTAAGATAATTCTAAAAAATATTTTCATTGATGCATAATCACTCTTTGAGAAATATCCTAAGATGTGAGATTTGATTTTGATATGCTATTTTGAATAATTGGATAGATTTTCTATTAAGTTGGTTTTATTTTAACTTAATCATTAATATAATTTTTTTTGGGAACTCAATCCACCCCACTCATGATTTACTCATTTTGAAAAATATTTCGAATCAAATAGGGTTTTCAATTATATTTTCAACTATGATTATTAGTTTTATTCGAAAAATCTCAAATTTTTGTGAATTATAAATTTTAGTTCTTTATGGATAATAGAAAAAAATGGATCTTCTACCAATAGAAAACCTTTTTTTAATCATACAAATTATTCTCAATGGAAAATAAAAATAAAATATATTTAGATTCTATCAT
Organism: Viscum album; assembly: GCA_963277665.1. Lineage (NCBI taxonomy): Eukaryota > Viridiplantae > Streptophyta > Magnoliopsida > Santalales > Viscaceae > Viscum > Viscum album. Next base: position 68,267,568 of record OY728139.1, read on the forward strand.
TTTTTGCATCTAAACTCTAATAAAAGATCATCATGAAATACCATAATCAAGTATAATTACGTGGAATATAACTACAAAAAACTAAATATAATAATAATTTTAAAGCTATGAGTCATTTATTTTGTGACTTGGGTGGTGATGAGTTTAATAGAACATATAATTCCAAAAATGATTTTAAATATTGGATACCTTATATGTTTCTCATTAAGTGACATAAAAAGTAAAAAAATGAGACTAAAAAAATATGAAAACAAGTAAGGTACCATTAAAATGGAATCTGATGAACCTGTTTCTAATATGAATATCAGGATGAATGAAATAGTGAGTATTATGCATTCACTTAGGGAAAAATTGACATCTAATGATAAATTTATAAGAATAATTATATTCTTACCAGATAGACAGAGAGGAACATCTATGTCAATTAGAGAATCATGTGATGTGAGTAAACTACCTGTCAAAGAATTGATAAGAAATTTGAGGATGTATAAAGAAGAGCTTAAATTCAACAAGGAGATTGATGAAGATGAACTAAAATAAATAAATACCCTTTAAGACTAATACCTCCAAATAATAAGAGAAGGTACAAGAAAAAATACCCTTGAAGAATAATCTTCTAATGAGGGTGAGGAATATATGGCCTCTGTGGCCAGAAGATTCAAAAAATTCTATAGTTAAAAAGAAGTTAATAAAGAATTATAATTTTGGAGAAAATTTTTAGAATAAGGGAAAGTGTAAAATGGATTGGAACAATAGTGATACTCAAAATGAAATCACCAACTATGAATGTAAAAGTAATAGTTACATTAAATATGACTCTCCAAAATTGAAATACCGAAAGAAATACAAGGATAAGGACAGAAGATTCAAAACATCCATGAAAGAAACATGACTCCCTCTAAAGATAGCTCATGTGATTCATAAAATGATCAAGGATATATTTTTGATAGGGAAGTCGTGTTATTTATAGCATGAAAATTATAAGTAAAAAATATTCTTCCTACTTCACCTAATAATATTCTATAAATTTCAGAAAATAAAAATAATCATGATATTGAGAAAAACATGTCAAAGGTTGATTTATATAAATATTATAGCATGTAAGAAGATACCATTCATGAGCTTAAAGATAAATATAAGTCACTAAAGAAATAGTATTCATTAAAAGTAAATATAAAAAAACATTACTGTTGAAATATAGATGAATGCTAATTTTTTAAAGAGAACAATGAATTAAAATTTTCAAAAGAACAGCTAATGAATGATATAGAAATATTTACCAATGTTAAGAAGCCATTAACTCAAATAATGGGAAAACAAGGTTCTCCAAAGTATATAATTGGAATAAGTTATCAACCAGGATAGAGAAATTTTTAAAAAAAATCATATTTATGTCTAGTATGAGTTATAAAATTCATATACATCCAGTACCTACTCAGTTGGACCTATCAAAGTATTTATTTCTAGAATCTTGCAATCTGTTTATAAGAAAACCATTTAGAAATTATTGGTTCCTAAACTTATTATTACTAACATAACTATACCCAAGAAGATTTGGGTATCAAAATTATTTTTTTCATAAAATTTGGTTTATAAGAAACCTATTTGAAGACCTCCATCAAAACCCTATGGTATCTAGATAGTGGATGTTCAAATAATATTTCTGGTGTGTTTTAAAACTTCATGAATTTGATCAATATTGATGGTGGCCATGTCAATTATGGGGACAATACTAAAGGGAAAATCATTTTCCTAGGCTAAATTAGTCATTCTAATTCTGTATTAATTTATAATGATTTATACGTAAATGGTTTAAAATATAATCTATTTATAATTTCTCAATTATGTGATCATTGATTTATGTAAAACATGAAAACAATTCCTATCACATTTTCTATGATAAAATCTTTTAACTTTTAATACCTTAATGAATGATAATATTTATTGTATTGGTTTAAATTCAATATGATTTAAAAACATTCATGTGTAAGTGTCTCTCATGAACAATAATAGCTTTGGAATAAAAGAATAGGCCATTTAAAAGTGAAAAATTCCTATTTAACATTTTTTTTTTCAATTTTAACATCAGTTTTTGACAGACGTATATAAATTTGACATTAAAAACAATATTTTCAGCATCATTTTTTGGAAATCCAAGGAAAAAACATGATTTACTTTATTTTTTTGTGTCTATTTCTGAAGTAAACAGACACAGAAAATGTGAATTTTCATATATGAATCCAAAAAACATACACCGAAATCAAAATTGGATTCATTTTAAGAATCATTCTCTCAATGAAACCATTGTAAAAAACCATGTGATTTTTTATAATTCTTTAGGGATGGTTTTGATGAAAACCGATTCTAAAAGTAAAAAAATTAGAAAATTTTGAATATCACACCCCAAAAAAATCAATATCTCTGTTATAAAAAAACAACATGATATAATAAAACATCATATATCATTGTCTAAAAATCTAGAAAAGCAAACATTCATTTAACAAGTTAATCAAAAATTTATCTTTGAATTTTTATTATAAAGTACAATTAAAAAACACATGGAATTAATTTACAAAAATATCATTTTTGGTTGATATTGAAGCATTTTTTTGAGATAATTTTTTTCAAACACCTATTATGAGAAAAGAATTATTTTTTGATCAATTTTAATTAGGGAAATGTAATACTAATTTAATAATAATCATAAGCATTAGAAAATATGTAACACAAATCATAATCATAATTAATATATTATTCACAAACAAAATATCGGAGATTGTTAAGTTCATCTTTTGTATAAGACTCAATAAAATTGAATGATTACAATATAATTGAATGATATAATATTTAAAAAAAATTCAATGGATGAAAATTTAAAATAATTAATATAACTAACCTTATCAAATTTAGTAGCTACCCCAGTCTTGAATATCTCTTTCATGAATCATAGAATATAATTACCACATTGAAAATATCATTTTTGATGATGACAGTGTGGTTATAAAACATTAAATTCACAATAGAAACCAATATATACATAATCGAAATAATATCTAATATAAAAAATAAATATTTTTACTTTCACTTATTGGATTGTATTTAGGTTCTTTATAGACAAGTGATCTTTGTTAAAAAAAAAATCATGGCCTTAATTTTCAAATACATCATCCAACAATACATATGTATATATATATATATAATAATAATATTTAAATATAATAAAACTATAAAAAATAAGAAATATTTGATTTCTAATAATGTTATATATTTTCTATAAGCATTTCCTAAGAAGGTAAATATAATGTGCATTGAGATGGCTAGAATACGACAAACATCCAATGCTCCATACTAGACAAAAAGCTCATAATTAATGACATTATAATGAAATTTTTTTAATAATTATTTTTTTGTTCTCACCCATAAAAAAATGAAAAAACTAACACCAAATCACCATATCTGATAATCTCTCACATCTATATGTAACTCTATCAACATTATTAAAATATTTCAAAACCATTAAATTTAATTATGGATCGATAAAACCATAAAATTGTGTGACATAATTTTGAATGATAAGCATGTGTATATACCTAATTAAAAAAGTAATATTGTTAGTAAATTTAAACCATCATTAATTAGTGAAATAAAAATTGAAACATCAATTTAATTTTAAGGAAAACAACTGCAATAGTGGTGTGCTGGGATCTTTAAAATCAGTTAGTTCCATTATATCTTATTTGAGTATTCTCAATGGGTTGTCTCTTACACATATATTTTATGCCTTATAAAAATCATAGATATTATCTAAGATTGAGGAAGCCTGAGATACTTTTTATATCCCATGATAAATATCATAATTATATACAATTCTTTTTTCCTGAATAGTTTGTTTTCTTTTTGTCATTTTTTTATTTTATATACTTCTATACAATTTAAATTCCATAGAAACCATAAGTAATTTTCAATTAGATGTAATTTATATTTTAAAAAATTAATACCTCATATGAAAGATAATGAAAAAGGAAAATGGAAAAAGTAAAAAGGACCCATACTATCCAAAAATATGGTAACCTCCGTAGTAAGAAATTCTAATAGATTAGTAGGATCACTAATATCATGCATTGATATTATAACCTAACCCATCTACAAAGAAATTTGATTTAAACAATCCTTCAAAAAATGAAAGACTCTGAACACTACATAATGTACATGAGGATATTCAACATGACACTGACAGTATAATGTTAGATCTGAGCCAAAAGGTGGAGAATCTATGTGTGGAGGATATGTAGGCCCGTCTGGTTGGGAAGGCTGTATAGGTTGTATAGCTGTCTAAAATACCTCGAAAAGCAAGGAAGGATGCACAGACTGTGACTGTCCCATCAGTTTTTCTAACATAGCATGGACAATCGATTGAATTTGATCACTGATGTACTATTTCATATGATTCATCATAGATTTTATGTATTTTATTTCTAGATATCTTGATTTCATACTTTGATGAACAAAATATTTCAGAATACTAACACTCGCATCAAAAGATCTCATGTGGATGGGGTGTTTTTTCTTTACTAAAACAATGTCAAGGATGTCCATCCTACCATTAAGGATAAAAGTTACATGTGATGATTTCTCCTTAATTTCTTCTTGAAATGAAAAATGATAATGGTATATTGGTGTTTTTATTTTATAAAATGGAAAAAATCATGAAATTTAAATGAAATTTAAATAAATGTTTCTCAAATACTTCCTTATCATTATATGTATGTTAAAAATTGTTTTTATTCTTCTCTCTCCTTTTCATTTTTATAGAAGGTGTGGGGAGACAACAGAGGGAACATGAACTCATCATGACCATTGGGAGACTGAGCTATTAATTCTAAACACTTTTCCTCATTCACTTTTTATCCAATAAATGATACACTCTACGTGATAACGTATAAGGGAATACATTCTGCAGTTGGATGTCATGATGATATTTCCTAGAGGCCTATTATATAAAAGGTGAATTAATATGTAATTAGGTGACTATGTAAAAAAATTATAATATAATATAATTAATATACAAAAAAAAGTCTTCATCATGTCTGCTGGAAAAAATTATTCCATGTATCGACATCTAAAAACTCACACTTGAGGCACTGGTTCTCAATTTCTCTCTTTCAAGAAACATAATTTATTGTCAAATTTGTTTTCAAATCTATTCACCAATCCACTGATAAAGAAAGAAATATTTTCTTAATTTTTTTGTTTCATCAAAATCTAATTTCATCTATTAGTTTAAAAATAAATATGGGTCATTTAAAATAGTTTATATTCAAAAAATGAGATAAAATAAATCAATTGAAATATTATAACATTACGACCTCACAAAGAAGATTCATAGCCATCTAATCAATGGAATTCCAATCGGGATATAAAACAATGTTGTCTCATTAGTAGTATTGCCCTTATATTTTGTAAATAAAATGATTCTTTTCAAAAAATAATTATATTACTGAATATTTTAAAAAAATAAAAAAATACCACGGTATATGTTACTATCTATCTATATTTATATCTCTTGTTGAAATAAGACAATTTAATGAAATTCATGTATACATACATTTTATTATAATATTTAATAATTAGAAAACTAAATAATAGAAATCTGTAAGCAAATAAAGTTTCACAAATTTTTATACTTAAAAATAATAATCATGTTTTGGTTTCTAACCAAATAATAAACAAGGTAACCTATTAAATCTAAAAATTAATATTAAAATAAAAGAAAAAATTATAAATTTAAAGATCAAATTTATAAACAAATGTTCTCATATGCAAAACTTTAACCTAAATATAGTAATGTAAATCAGGTATTTCAATGAAAAAATGTTTAACAATAACTATAGAATATCAATATTTAGCACCAGAAATCATAAATATAATCAAAGATGTATAATTAAATATCCTACTGTTATTAAATAATATAGTCTCCAGACATATCAATTTTAAAAAATAAATATAATATAGATAATTTCCCTAAAAATTAAGAGAGTATTTTAGTATTTTCTTATATCCATTACGTTTGATCATTTCATAAAAAATCACTATGCCATTTTTATTGTCATTGTTTTCCAAAAATCATGTGATAGATTAAAGACCTCATATAAATCTATAAAATCATCATCATCCTCATCATCCAAATGGATTTTCTTTCCCTTGAAAACGATTGAAAACTGATCATTTGAAAAATGGATGACATAAAACATTTTCTTTTCTTGTGTGTCCATGATAAATTGTTATTCATTGCAACTAATGTTTTTTAAATAAATAAAATTTACCCCATATTCAAATTATTTCACACCACTATTACTTACAACAAAATCAAACTTAAACACAATGACTCGAAATTTAATATAATTAATTTCCCATATGTGTTGAAGAACTCTATAATATGGTGTTGATGAAGAAAATGGGTTTTTAACTTTTACACACAAAAAATTAAGTGCTTTAGTGATGACCATTACACCACAATTTTGAAAAATACTCTTGTCATCCTTCTCTTTTCTGTAAAATTTTGTACCCATTAATATCCAAACCAAACGATGTGATCACATTAAGATATGGTCACTCTTCGAACCATTTCAATGTTTTTTAGAATATATATATGTGTGTGTGTGTGGGTGTGTGTGATGACTTTTCATTTAACCCATTAATTAAATGTCTTTTATGCTCTATGATTATCCACATTCTATTTTTTTCAGATTTAGTAACTTTAATTCAACAATATGCGATGATATATATGATTGAACATTTCAAAATGTATTAATATGCCTATATATCTTCATCACAGGGAATAAACATTACCTTTGTGACTTTAATCCTTATACCATCATTATCGACCATCATATGTTGAGATATAGGTAGACCAATATGCACTACCTAATATAAATAATCTATACAGAACTCAATCACCTATTCTGATTCCTATTTTTGAACAATAGAGGCCTCTGGTAGATAAGTATTTTTAACATATCCATTAAAAATATTTATATAACATTCAAAAGATTACATACATCATAAATAAACAAGCTCAAATATTTTTATCTCACACACCAAACGAATCACTAGATAAACTATTATATCAAAAAATATAGGTGAGAAATGCATATTTAGTTTAAGGGTAACAGAAACTTAATTCTCCAAAACATCAAAAAAATTTGGATCCATGACTTTTTTTACAGGCCATGGTTTTACAAATAAATTTATTATAGAATAAATTCAACACTCATTACATGTGAAACAAACACTTTTATATTTAAAGGATATAGTTATAACATGGCTGTTAGATGTAATTTTTTGGCTTTTTAGATTTGAATTTCAAAAAACCGACATACAAGGTTGCGATCAAGAAGATATCTAGATTCTAAAAGGATAAATATTTTTTTTGGTAAATAGTATCATACCATTGTGAATAGTAATATGAATAGTAAAATGACCATTAAAAATGGGGAATAATATTATTATTTTATTGGTTGGAGGTCAAACGATAATGATATCTTGATAAATTTTTCAAGGTGATATGAAATGATTTATAGTTTTACATTTTTTATTTTTCCAATCAATTATTATTTTATTTTAAAAATAAATTTATCATATTTAGTAAATTATTTTCATATAATAGAGTTCATTTTTCAATTCAGAACATCGATTTTAGGTTATACTAAATTTAGGAAAAATTTATAATATAATTTAGTTTTTTATGAATTGTAAAAATATAGTTTTTAGTTTTCTGTATGTTTAATGTTGTCATTAATGATGTAATCATGATTTAATAAGGCTGGTAGACTCTTGGGTAATAAAATATGATATTAGGAGTCCCAAGTAGCTAATACCATAGGAAAATAACATAGTAAATCCCATGGTTTTTCAAATACTACTAAGGAAGTGTCCTTAGAAATTTGTAAAAAACTCCCTTTATTTTACTATAACTGCCCCCCCATTCGTTAATTTCCTTTCATTAAAAATTTATCATCCTCAACACTTTGGTAGTTCTAACAACCTTGAATTCATCCCATGATTTATTAAATCACCCAAGGTCCCAACCTTAAATTATTATGAGTTACACTATAGGGTAAGTGAATATACCACCCATCTATTTTCAAACTCTCCTTTTAATTTATTACTTTTTAATTTCTATTAGATTATGTTGTAATTTGACATTAAATATCCCCCTTACATTACTTTATTTTTTTCTGATAAAATCCCCTCATCCTATATTTATGATTTCAAAATTAACTTAAATATAATTTATTTTTGTTATTATAATTTAATAATTAATCATCATCTCTTTTTACCATCGTTTTATACAAAAAAAACCCGAAAACAACGTCCAAGATGTGTTAATTTATCGCATTCAAGGACGATGGGTTATCAATTTCTATTACCAATTCATGGATGGACATAAAACCATTTTTATTGTTGAAATATAATATAATATATGTTTTATTAACTACTTAATGTTATGTAACCATTATATATACATAATACTTATTCATACGACTAACTAGTTTGTCATAATTGAGATATTGCAAAAATAATCCAAATAGTTATCACCGATTTTCTATCAAATAAATCACCCTCATACCAAGGGACCAAGTGATATATATAACCATTAACACTTATATATTTTCATCAATAATATATAATTTTAATTTTGGTGATTTGAATCTATTCCATATAAACACAATTAAGTATAATCAAATATACTGAACTGAAGATCGAGGAAAATAAAGACTCCAACAGATGGAATTCAATATTATAAAATATCTATAAGAACATAAATAAACCTAATAAAACTATAATGAAAAATATATATTTATGTTAGTTTATTAATTAGTTAATTTATGGATTTAATTTGATTACCCTGAACATTAATAGTATGTGCAGAATACATTCAGATATAAGGTAAGGGTTTTCTACCCGAACCTCCATTTACTTTTGGGATACTCATTATCTCACCTAATCCCAATTAAATTCTTAATTATTATTCTGTAATAATCATATTTTCTATGTGAATATCCTATATATTTTTTAACAATTTAATTCATATTTATTTTATGGTGATACAAATGTTTTACAAAGATCTTTATAAATTCTGTGTCATAATCAAACCCGATTCAGGAGAACATCTCAAATTCTTACCTTTTTTCAAGTGCACTATATAATATAATATCAGAAAAAATTATTTTCATAATAACCCTATTATTATCATGTAAAAACTAATTTTTTCATTTCAGGTTTTATATAAGCATTTTTCTAAAGAACTCTTCTTTTTAAAGTAAAATTTTATGTCTCTCAAATATTTCTCAGTGATTTTATTAGTGTATTTTTTGTTTAATTCAACACCTCAGTTGAAATTCCTGAATTATTTTAGTTAACATATTATTTATATAATATACCAAATTTTATTAAATGATTTATGATCAGTTTTACTATGGATGTGCTATATTTATACCATTCACCATACGACTCGGAATGTTTAGTGTTTATGTGTAGAGATTGGGTAAAGTCATTTCATATGAACATGCTGTTTATGTTTAGACTTGTTTATACATATAATTATTTGGACATAGAAAATAATGGGTGGAGCCCACTATAGACCATATATGAATTGGTAGGTCTCATGAGATAAAATAGAATTGGATTTTGGCCGAGTCCTTACATTAGTATTTTCAGACGTTTTGGATGAGTCCTTGACTGTATGTTTCAAATGTCCGACATTATGAATTCCCTCATTTTGGTATCATCAATTGATAAACCATGTGATTATTTTACTTGTATAATGTAAAAGTTTTTGTTTCATTCTCTCGTGATCATTTACATGGCCTTATTTAATTATTTTTTATTCATTTTATATTATTCTCAACTATAATTTTTAAAGACATGTGTTTTCAGTTATTCACCATGCCAAGTGTCTATATTTATGATATCTTATGTTGTATAACATACCCTTACTGATCATCTGATCACGCCCCTTTCTTGTGTTTTATTTTTTTCCTGGTGGTGAAGTTGAATATTATGAATAACTTTCAAGGATAATCTTGAATTTTATGTGTGATTCTAAAGAAGTTGATATGTTGAGTTTTCTTTCAAATTGAAATGTTCAACTTATATATGAATAGTTTTTTTCCAAAGCTACTAAACTATTCATCATTTAGTTTATGAATTCTTGTTTAACAGAAAATGTAATAAAATAACGCACCAACTCATGGAAACATGGGTCAGGGCTTTATAGTTGGTATGAGAGGAAGTTTAGTAGAATACATGGAAACTATATTTAGAAGACGTAGATTTGGGAATGAAATTCATAGATAGTCTTTAAGGATAAACATACAAGAACATCTTGGATTTTTGGTAAGTAATATATTATGTGTGTGTTTATATTAAATAAATCTCTATCTAGATACTACAAGTGGATGTGGTTCTAGAAAAAATGTACCAAGGATTAAAAACTCCAATAGGGAGTTTGGATCTTGACCTAGGGTATCCTAGTACACGACAACAGGCCTTCCAGAACACCTAGTTTGACACTCTTGTGGGATATTCATATGATAATTCAGATTTTATTAAAAAAATATGAAGGAATGAAATGTAATTTTTCTTCAAAGAAAATCATTTTTATGATTACGAGAATAGCTACAATGAATCTGGTTATAAACAATAAACTTACCTATATAGAGCATCTTGAACCACAATGTGGAGGTGCAATGATAGACTACTTATTAGAAACCAAACTCCATCGTTAAATGAGACTATAAACCAATTTGTAGGTGAGCTGTTGGTTAGTTCCCTTGGGAAGATATTTCCCACATTGGGCTATAACGAATGGGAGAAGTTTTTCATGGTAGTTTATCATCTATTGGTAGATAATGATCCATGGGGGTCTTTGATTCAAAACAGAAAGAACGAGGAAGAAATAGAAGAAATGTAATGGTAGTAATTTAAGGACATATTATTCTCAAAATATTTTCCTCAATAACAGCAAAAAGATATGGAGTTGTAATTATTGAGTTTGAAACCAAAATAGGATGAAAACATTGTGATGTATGAAGACAATTTTACATGGATAGAAAGGCATGGCATGGACTACATATGAAATCCAAGAAGTAGGATTGATTGATTCTTTGATTGTATAAAACCATTCCTATGAATGGAAGTTGTTTCCCAAACATTCTCATCATACGAAGATATAGACTCATGTGAAATCAAGACAAAGAAATAATTATTTATTTCCTATGAATCTAAAGGAACAAAAGAGAAGAATAGGGTGGAAGAGGAAATAATTGATAAATGGGAGAATAAAAATGGGGTGTTCGTGGTCCTTTTGGACTGAAACACCCTAGATCATGATTAAAAGAAAAAGGAGTCTAGTACAATTGTGGAGAAAGAGTCCACCAATCTCAAATTTTCAGTCGATAGAAATAAGATATCAATGTTCAATGCCATAATTTTATAGATATTGGTAACTATAATAATGATTTTCCAAAGCATGAAAGAAACAGCCCATAGAAAAAGTCAGCGGTGAAAGGCCAAGCTTATACGATCACAATATCATTGATATAAATTCCTAATTATGTGGTCATAGGTACATTAATCATTTCCTCAAACTTATCTAATGTTGTATTAGACTCTGGATCATCACATTATTTTATATCTTCCCAATTTTCCTAGAAAATTCTATACTTCCAATTCGATTTAATAAAGGATTTGGTAGTCAGAACTCCTTAAGAATGTATCATTAAAACAAATATGTCCTAATCTATTGCTCTTACGACACATAAAAACACATTAGTTGCAAAAATTATCATCATACCCATGGTCAAATTTGATATAATCCTCAATATGTATTTTCTTTCAAATTATGATGTGAAAATATATTTCAAGAAGAAAGAAGTTACAATTTTTTAGAATGATGTAGAATCCATTTTATTTAGGGAAGAAATGCCACCATATGATTCTTATCTATATCCAACACCAATAGCTTGACATAATGCAATTCTTGGTGGGGATGATAATAAAAAATAAATGGGTGAGGAAAGAAATATTCTAATTAAGGATGTAACTATTTTGAAACCATACATTTATGTATTTCAAGATGATTTACCTAGACATCCTCTAGAGTGGGAACATGAGTTTTATATTAATTTAATTCCTTGTGCAAGGCCTATATCAAATACTCTTTATAAAATGTAAAGAGTAGAATTAGTATAATTGAAGAAACAACTAGAGGAATTTAGTGAAAAATAATTTATATACCCTAGTGTTTATCTAGGGGGAGCCCCTGTTCTCTTTGTCAAGAAGAAAGATAGATCCATGATGTAGTGCACTGACTATAGATAAACCAGTGCTATTACAATAAAAAACAAGTATCTGCTACCAAAAATTGACGATTTATTAGATCAGCGTCTCGTAGCCAATTTTTTTTTAAGATTGACCATTGATATAGATATCATCATTTGCGTGTGAGGAAGGCTGATATTCAAGTGTTAGAATTTCAAACCATGTATGAGCATTAAAAGTTTATAGTAATGCCTTTTGGACTAACTATTGCACCCTCTATTTTCATAGATCTAATTAATATAATCTTCAAAGACAATATTTATTACATTATTGTTGTATTTATTAATGATATCCATTTATACCCCAAAATATATGATGATCATGAGAATCAGTTTCACATTATTCAAAAAAATATTAGAAGAAATGAATTTTATAGTAAGTTTAGCAATTGTGAATTTTGGATTCACTCAATTTATTTTCATGACCATTCGGCAAGATGTCCCATGCAAGGGTTCATGGGAACCGAACCGATGGAAAATCCATACACTCTCAAACCTACAATCCAAATTTAATGAACAGGTGAATGCTTCTTGCTCTAATCGCCATCTGCAGAAGATCAAAAAACAATTCAAAATTCACCCATATTCACTCCAAAAAGAACAAAGGCAGAGATAAGAGCAAATACAAAATGAACTTGTAACCCTTCCAAGTCAAGAAACAAACTTCTAACCATTGTATTGGAAATGAAATTTTATCTTACCAGAATCCATTTATCTAAATAATTTCCATGAGATAGATTGAACCTAGATGTTAGGTGTGTCTTTCATCTGACTTTCAAATTCAGAAGTGATTTGATCCCAAGACTGTATTTACACCTCAATACAAATATTCCTTTTGTTGAAAATCCCAAAAATAATATGGTCATGTTTTTCAATCCATGTATATTGATCCTCATTAAGAATTTCCCTTATAGGCCTCCCCATTATTTTAGTAGTATCCTCCTCTAAAGCATTAAGTAACAAGACCTACTCAACTACTTATCCCACAGAGAATAATAGTAATTCCAAGGGTTGGTCACCCTGGGCCCTTGGTCTTTGGTGAATCACATACTCAGAGTCAACCTTTTTATGTTAGTTTTATTAGCCGAATGAGTCTCCAAGAAAGGTGGTAAGAAGGAGTAATCCCTCCTACCCTTCCTCTTCTTTAAACTTCTATTCTTCTTCAGACGTGAATCTTCTCCTACCGAATGACTAATTTCAGCTTCATTGAACATGTTCACGTACCTCTAGTCTATCAGAGGAGGGATAATAAGTTCAGAGCTCAATCTAATCTCCGAAATCCCATCGAATCTATTTCTCAACTAAATTGAGGAACAGTTCCTTGAAATGGATCCCCCTGCTTCCCCAGAACTGTCCTGGTATGGAACCTCCATAATAGTCCCCTAAAAATCTTCTAGAAAATTATGACTACCCAGTTCAAGCACTAGAACTGAGTAATTCGTTTCATCCACCAACTGAACAATGACAGTGTTATCTCATAGTCCATGTGATACCCCTCACATCGTCTCCTAGTTAAACAAATCACCCTCCTTCACACTGTCAATTTGATGTAGCAAAGTGGGAATACTGTAAAGGTCAAATTCCAACCAATATAAAATATATTCCACCATTGGTAAGCCTAGAGGCATCTATTCCATCTGTATATGGGACCGTGATCACAGTTTCCCCCCAGAATCTTCCACGATAACAACTTCACGAGATCTTGGACAAGCCGGAGGACTCTACTCCAGATTCCCTACTTCATCAAGAACTTCTTATTCAATTCCTCTACTATTGTTCCTATTCATAGTAGACTGAGACCCCTTATGACATAATTCCAGTGAATCACCCAATCGCTTGCATCCGGAACCAGTGTTTTTCCAGGTTTCATAGACAACCTGTTTCTTGCATCGATAATCCTCACACACAGTAATCCACACATATTCAAACAGGTCTCTTAACACATCAATTTCAATACATGTGTGGGGGTTAATAGGGTGACAAAGAGAATCAATTACACTATCTGAACACATATATATACCTATCTGATTTCAAAGAAGGATTATAATAGTGTCATTTTGAATGGAAAGGCGGATTAGGGAAGCTTACCTATGTCTCCATAGATGGATTATCCTGCTTCATATATATATCAAAGGACCACTAAAGAAGCATGTATTTGAAACCATTAAAACTAAGAAGTGCACTTGCCCAGGCCTTGATGAGGTTTTCATTGCATAAAAAATAAATAATAATTTGACGATTATCCTGGAGACCCACAGTCACTCTTTCATGTAGGTCCCAAGCACCACAGATGAATCTATCGAATGAATCGACTAAGGGACGTCGCTGATAAAATCCGGAAACTAAGGTATGATTCAAATGGTTAGATGATTCCAAGAACTCCACAAACAAAATCTATAGGTTAGGTAATCCATTGAGAAAATATGGGACTTTCGGTTTGAGTTCAATTTGAGGGAATGAATAGAGAAAATCGGGATTTGAAAAAGGATTGAAGGATGGGATTGTTCCATTGAAGGAATCTGTTGATCCCTCCCCCATCGATGTGCGAGGGACTGGCTTAGAGGCCAACTAATGATCTTGAGTTAGCAGCTATAATATATTCTTGGATGATAGGGATAAATTATCTCTATGCTGAAATATATGATATATATACTGATCAAAATTGGTTGAAATATTAATTATCACAGAAATAACTCAATATGAGGCAAATACAATGTCTCGTACTACTCAAATATTATGATTGTTCCATGCACTACCCCCTAGGAATTAAAAATAAGATAGTTGATGCATTGAGCAGGAAAAATCATGGAGTTTAAAAAATGAGGATTGAAAATAATTTTATTAACATGGATCTAGTAAAAATGGACATGGGAATTATAAAAGAAGGTGAAATATCATTTCTTGTTCAATTGGATTTCCGAACCATCTTTATTAGAATTAATTAAAACATCTAAATCTTATGATGAGAATCATCAAATAAAATTAATGTTATGAATAATGGTTATTTGGAAGAATTCATATATGAAGATGGAATTTTGTTATTTGGGAATATGATTTGTTCTCCCACTATACTCGAGCAGAAAATGGATTTAATGGATTATTCCCATAGTTTGAATTTCTCTATACATTCTCATATCAATTTGATTTATAGATATTTGATGGAACATTTCTAGTAGGATAACATGAGGATGGAAATTTCATATTATGTATCAAAATGTATAGTATGTCAATATCTGAAGGCTGAAAGTCATCATCTTAATGAAGTCATGAAACCCCTACCTATTTCTACATGGAAATGGGAAGACATGATGATGTATTTTTCACATTATTACCCAAAAATCCAATAACAAATGATGAAATATGGGTAATTATTAATCGACATACAAAATCATCACATTTCCTCACAATAAGGGAGGATTATAAACTAGAGCACCTTATACAACTCTATATCAATGACATTGTTAGACTTCATGGATCACCTCATTGAACAGTGTCTGATCCTCATCCTTGATTTACATCAAATTTCTAGAAAATTATTTATATATAATTGGACATCGAGCTTCATTTGAGTTCTTCTTATCACCACCAAACTGGCGGGAAGTCAGAAAGGATGATCCAAATAATATAAGACATGTTGAGATTATGCTCACTCAACTTTCAAGGTATGTGGGATCAGTATTTACCCTTCATGGAGTTTTCCTAGAGTAATAGTTTCCATTACAGTATTAATATTTCACAATATAAATTATTGCATTAAAAGAAATGACATACACCAACATGTTGGGATGAAGTTGGTGAAAGGAAGCTTGTTGGCCAATATCTTTTAGAGGAAACAAAAAACAAAGGGAATGACTATTCAAACACATATCAAAGAAGCTCAAAATTGGAAAATGAGCTATGATGATAATAAAATGAGGGATTTCTAATTTCATATGGGAGATCATATATTTTTAAAATTATCTCCATAGAAGGGTGTTATATGGTTTGGGAAGAAAGGTAAACTGATCCCTAGGTACATTGGTCCTTTTGAAATTATAGGGAGAATTGGAGTTGTGTCTTATAATTTTGCAATGCCTCCTAGACTTTATAAGGTAGGAAATGTGTTCCATGTCTCATTATTGAGAAATTTCATTCCATAACCAACACATATACTCACTTATGAAGTTATATAATTAGAACATGACTTATACTAATATGAAGATCCTATTCATATTGAAACAGAAGAACATGTGTTGTGGAATCGGATGACGTGACTGGTAGAGGTACTTTGGGAAAATAATAAAATTGAAGAGGCAACGTGGGTGACAATGGAACTTATGATGAATACATACCCAAATCTTTTATTGAGGTAACAATCTGGGAATTTTGAGGAAGATATTTTTTGTAATTCGGGAAGAATTTAACACCCCAAAATTTTACAAATAATTTTTTATTGAATAAATTCAACACTAAGTCTATGTGAAAAAAACACTTTGATATTTGATGTAGATAGTTCTAAATTGTCCATTAGATATAATTTTTCTTCTTTTGTTATTCTAATTTCAAATAACTGACATACACAATAGTAATCAATAAGATATTTAGATTATGATAGAATCAAAATACATTTATGGGGAATAGTAACATACACTTATCAATAGTAATATGAATATTAACATAAATATTATGAAAAGTAAATCATAATATTATTTTATTTTCTTCTGGTGGAAGATAATGAGATCTTGATTAATTTTTCAATGTGCTATAAAATGAATTATAGTTTTAAAATTGTTATTTTTAGAGTAAATTATGATTTAAATTAAAAAATAAATTAATCTAATTTGAAAATTATTTTCGAAAAAAATTAGTTTGTTTTTGAATTCTGAATTTCGATATTAGGTTATGCGGATTTTATGGGAATTTTATAATATACTTTAGTTTATCAGGAAATGTAAAAATACAGTTTTGAGTTTTTTTGTTTAATGATATCAATAATGATGTAATCATGATTTAATAATTATTTTCAACACCTGAGAAATCAAATATGATATGTGGTTTCCCAAGTGGTGAATACCTTAGGAAAATACCATGGGAAATTCCATGGTTTTTCAAATACCACTAAAGAGGTGTCTTTTAAAATTAATGAAAAAATTAATCTCTTTTACTATAAATACCCACCTATTACATAATTTCCCTTCCATAAAAATTGTTCATCACTGAAGATATAAAGGTTTTCCTACCTAGAAGCCCTCATAATGTGTCCTCAATCCCCTATGGTCCCAAAATTCATTGTTTAGGAGTTTCTCTACATGTTAAGGGAATCTACCACACTTAACTTTTTCAAGCACTCATTTTATGTTATTTGTTATTAATTTCCATTCTATTATGTTGGGATATGTCCGTAAATCTACCCCATACTATCAGTTTTATGTAAAAATTATGATATAACCCTTTTTTGTCTCATATACATTTTTTTATGAATTCTTATGTCATGCAATTAGCCTACTAAAATTTTCATAGTGGATTTCTTAAATTCTTTTTTCATTCATGTTCTTTTATTTTTTCTCTCTCCTTAACTCCCCTCATAAAATAGATTTTATTACTATACTACCTTAAATATAATTTAATGCTATTATGATAATAGAATAACTCATCATCATCTCTCATTTACCTCTTTTTATACAAAAAGGAATTAAAACACCACCCAAGTAGTGTCAATTTACCTCATTCAAGGATGATGAGTTTTCAATTTACAATATTCATTGCTGGTCATGAAACAATTTTTTTAAAATAGAAAATAATATATTTTTCATAACCTACAGAATTTTATAGAACCATTATATATTCAAAATACTAATTCAGATGAAAAACAAGTTTGTAACAATCAAGATATCACCAAAATAATCTAAATGGTTATCAATAATGTTATATCCAACAAATAAACCTCATACCAAGTAACCAAGCATTATATATTACCATTTAAAAATATATAAGTTAATAAATAATATATAAGTTCAATTCTATATAAATATATCTATTCCACATTAAGTATGTTACTTATAATCAAGCCAACTGGACATGAAATAAAGGAAAACGGACACTCTAGAACGATAGAATTCAATCTAATATCATAAAAATAAAAAAATAAATGAACTTAATAAAAATATAATGAATCAAATATATATAAGTGAGATTATGAATTAGTTAATTTGAGGATTAAATTTTATTATATAGAACATTAAGGACTAATGTGTAATACATTTAGATATAAGGTAAGGGTTTTACACCCGAACCTCCTTTTAATTTTTGGATTCTCTTTGTCTCACATAATCCCAATTAAATTATTAGTAAATCTTATTTACTCTTCTTAAATAAGATATTGATTTTCTATATATTTGTACCAATTAGAATCTCTCTTTATTTTATGGGGAACTAATTGTTTTATAAATTTCATTCTAAATTCATTTTGATAATCAAGCCTGATTCACGGGAACATTCTTAACTCTTACCTATTTTAGAGTTCACTCTAAAATATGATTTATGACGTAATTTTGTTTTATAAAACCAATACTTTTATCATGGAAAAACTGCATCAGTTCATTTATTGTTTAATAAAAATATTTTCCCAAAATAACTCTACTTTTCAAAGTAAATGTGTATTGCTATAAAAAATTTCTTGGTGACTTTATTATAGTTTTTTGTTTAATTAAACACCTGTATAGAATTTTAAGTCTTATTGAGGTTAATATATTATTTCTATCATCTAATATATTTTATTAAATGGTTTATGATCAGTTTTACAGTGGATGTGCTATCTTGATATCATTCAATGTACTACTCAGAATGGTTTGTGTTTATGTGTATAGATTGTGGAAAGTTGTTTCAAATGATCATAGTGTTTATGTTTAGCCGATTTCATATGATGAATTCATCTGAAATAGCATGTTATGTGTGGGGATCACTATATCCCCTCCATAAATTGTTAGGTCTCATGATATGAAACTAAATTGGGTTTTGGTTAGGTCATTTCCCTTGTATTTCAAGACGTTTTGGCCGAGGCCTTTCCAATATATTTCAGATGTCTAGAATTATGCATTCCCTCATTATGGTATTAGAAACTAATAAACCATGTGATTATTCGACAACTATAATTTAAATGGTTATGTTTTTTATCTCATGAACATTTATATGGCCTTATTTAACAATATTTTACTCCTTTCATATTATGCTCAATTATATTTTTTAAAGTCATGTTTTTTCAGTTGTTCACCAGGACTTGTGTTTATGTTAATGAAACATCCACAGTATTGCATACCCTTTATGAGAATCTATGCTAATGACTTTCATGTGTTCTATTTTTTCCAAGGTGGTGAAGATGAATATTATAAATGAATTTCAAGGATAATCTAAGAGTTTATGTGTGATTAAAAATAGGTTGATATGTTGAATTTATTTCCAAGTTGTAATGTTGAACTTATTTGTGTATCTTGTTTTACAAATCTAGTAAACTATTTGTTCCTTTGGGGTAATAATTATTTATTTGTATTCCAATGTAATTATATAAGGCATCGGCTCGGGGAAACTACTGCCGGGACTTTTCAAATTTTGTCCAAATGGATTTGAAAAATTTATATAACCTGATAATAGTTATTTAAATATATTTCATATTTATATCACATAGTTTTACTAGTATATTATGTTTCATCAATTCATGGAAATCATGAGATTTCATACCAATTAATTTTCAATACTTCAATAACACAAAATTATTCACATTTTAAGAATAACCCATGTGTACATTAATACCGCGATGTTACTGACAAAAGTTCATCAACTCTATCTTTCATAACATGTAACAAGAAGGGGGTAAATATGTTTTGTTTCATTTCATATTGGGAGCTACCTTTTAACGCATTCCCATTTATATCACATCTAATATAGTATACAATCTGTCTTTTATTTTTCATTTTATGTCTAACAAAGATATAATCAAATTTTCACATATGTTTTTCTCAACATGAATAAAATCCATGTTATGTTTTATCTCTAAAACACTCTAATAAGGTAGTTAAAAAAAGATAGACTCTTTCTTCAATGTATTTTTTTGAAGACCATAACTTCTTTAGTTTTCAAATGTCAAATCAAAATTTTTAACATTTTCAAGATGTTATTCAATTGAAAATGGCCATGGGGGATGATTGTATTCTTATAAACTGTTAAATAGTTTTTTTCAATCAATGATAAGGATGATCAATTATAAATAATCATGGATCTGCAATGTACATTATTTTTCATCCATTTTTAAATTGATAATATAATGTATCTATTTCAGAAATTAGACATGCTTTGTGTCCCTTAACATTGTGTCTAAATAAGATTACATATATGCAGGAAATTCATTTATAGTCAACATTATCATATCATGAAGAAGAAAACACTCTTTCTTTAATTCATTGAAAACATTAACATTTGTCACCTATAATAGTTTCAAATCATCACGAAATGGTGAAAGATACATATCAATATCATTTACCAGTTTTTTTTCTCCAGAAATCATCATGCTCTTCGTAAAATATTTTTTCATTATACATATATGTCAAGACAAGTTGTAAATGACCAAGAAAATAAGAAATTAACTATTTTGGGTACTTATGATCTAATATAGATTCCTTCCATATTTAAAATTTCCCATTCTTATATTTTTATCATCACTTCAAAAATAATGAAATATTTTAGGAAGTCTATTCCTCTATGGTGAATCAGTAGGGTGACGTAATATACCATCCTAGATACACTCATCTTAATTCCATATTAACCTTTTTTCGTCAATTGAATTTGGAAATAGATGCTTTAAATGAGTAATTATTGTAATGTACTAAATTAATTTAGCAGGAGCTTTGATTATGGTACCTGATAATGAATCATAGTTGAAGTATCAGAATTATAATAAGGAATTATTGGATAAAATAATGTAAAAGTATAAAAAATTTATTTTTTATGAGGTTATATGCCAGTAGCTGAGATTGAATTTGAACTCAATTTTTCAACCATCATATAGTGTTATGTCCCACATATATGACAGTTTGATAAATAGTCATCTTATTTCCTATAAAACACTTAACCACTGGGGAATGGATTTATATTTTTATACCCTAATCCCATTCCAAATAATATTTTCTTCACCTCATAATTTGAATATGTAAGTCATTTTACTTCTCAAAGTATCTCTTTTAGAAGCTCAAGTACATTTGAGAAACTTTTATTACTCAACACATTTCTTTCTTTCATGCTAACTAATATCAAAAGAATAGATATCATTATAAATTTATTGCAACATGGGAATAATGGTTTCTTATAATCCTTATAAAATTATTCAATAGTTGAATTTTTTTAAATGGTTTCAACTCCTAAAATTTTAATTAATTATTCATTGAGATCCTATTCCACATTAGGAATATTTTCATTAACCTTAGATGTTGAATTTTTAGTTATTTCACTATTTCAGATCTAATGCACATAATTAAGGATAAAACCATAGAAAATGAGATAATCCTTGATATTATGGAGTTTAACTTTATAATATTCAAACTCTTTACACATGGAGATAAAATAAAATCTATGTATTGAATGTTTATTTTAGAGAATTCCATCAAATAATCAACTATATTTGTATATTAACAAGTGGTTCTTCTTAAATTGATCTAATTACGATCCCTTCAATACCTGATATCGCAATATAGTCGGTTAATATATTAAAACATATAAATATTTAAAAAAATATATAAATAGATAAATTTTAAATATAAACACATTCAATAAAATTGATTGATAATCAGATAGGAAACGTCAATGATTATTATGAATAAAATAAAACAAGCCTACTAAAGGTATTTATCTTCCATGATATGTGTCATTTTGAACCAACGAGGATCACATGTAATGACCCTAGTAAGAATTCCATGTAGAAAATATTTATTTTTTAAACTAACTTATATTTTTTTATTTTAATTTATTTACATTTATTTCTTTATATATATTTGATAATCCTAGTAGAAGATTATTATTTTCTCTTTATTTGTATTTTTTCCACACCTCATATTATAATATTAAGATGTTTATTTAATTTCATACAGTAATATTTGTGGTTTTGTATGATAAATGGTTTCTTATTTGACTAATTAACATTCTAATATATTGGGTAGAGTTACCCCATGGAAACTCCTTAGACCACCACTGCAATCGAAAACCAATTTTTGGTAAAAACCTTATTAGTCATCATTTAGACAAAAATATATTATTTCCAAAAATCCCATAAATTTTTACAAAGATAATATTTAAATTATAAATTCATAATTGATGTTTATTTTACCAAATTAAATTTACACCATTATGTTTTTTAAATCAATTAATATATATAATTAAAAAGAGTTTTTATTGAAATATTAAAATTGGAACATTTATTGTTTTATAATATTATTTCAGAAGAATATGAAAATTAATTAATTATAATATAATAGTTCATATATAGAAATATATTATATCATTTAATTCATTTAAATGTGGTCAATATACATTATTATGGTCAATTACAATAAATTTTAACATGTTTTATTTGAAATAATATCCTATTGTAAAATAAATTATATACCATCAGAATTTATAATATTAAATTTTTATTTTCATTTATTATCAATGTTGTATATTGATATTATAATATAATTATTTTCATTAATCTAACATTTATTAGCTAATTATACATAATTGTTACATTATTCTGGTTTCACATGTGTCAAAAGGTATTGAATATTGTATTAATTTAACATGTGACAAATATGGTGTCATTACAAGTGATGTACACTATATTGATGAATGACGACATCATATGTTGTTTTTCATTTCATAATATAAGCATGACCATTTGATAATTTAATGAAATAAAAAATTTATCAAAAGAACCATGAATTAACCACAACATTTATAAATAACAATCAACTACATACAGGAAATTGAAACAATAAAACAAAAATATAACTAAATGATAAATAGATTAACTTCAGAATTTAAAAAACATAAAAAAATTAGAGTTAGAAAAGGAAAATGGATCCTTAATATGAACATTATCCGTTAATTTATTTGGAAGAATAAACACTACAAAATATAACAAAATTTGTTTAAGAAATGAACAAAAAACTAGGACAAAGAAATAAAATCAAACTATAGTTGATGGACCTCCATAAAAAGGTTTCCAAAGAGATATACTTCTATTGATGATAAAATAACAATAAAGGATGAAAATGTGAGACCACAGATCTTGAAATGATGATAAAATTTGAATAAAATCAACAACAATGGCCGATGAGGTTTATCATGTCAGGGTTTTGGCGAGTCGAGAACAATGTTTTCTAGATTCAAAAAATCCAGGATTTGTGGTCCCAAGCTTCTTCTAAATATCTTTTGGAATCAGTTTTTACATAAACTGATGCAAAAAACTAAATATCAGCATCATTGTTTGTGAAAACTAATTCTTGTAATTATTTTTTAAAAAAATTATTGTGTAGTATTTTTACAAAAAAACACAGCTATAAATATTTTCAACTGGTATTTTTTTGTGTCATTTTCAGAAAAAAAGGATGCTAAAAAGAAAATATTAAAACTTTATAGAGTTGTTTTATGTTAAAATTGATGCTAAAAAGTTCCCCCAAAAACATTTTGAATCAATTTATAAATAACTTCCTCAAGTCTTCATTGTTGAAATCACTATTTCTACTAGTGATTACGATATTCATTCACTTAGAAAGATAATTATGAAAGTATTTATTTGAGATATACCAACGATTGAATTCTTAAATGATCATGTTTGTGATCCCTTCCAAAGATGGAAACTTCTTAATATTTCCTTTAAATCTATAAAATAACTTTTAACATATCAGATTCTAGAGTTTGTTCGTATTGACCTCATTGGACCTTCCTGGGATTCCATTTTAAATGTGAATTGTTAGGTCTATGTCCTTGTAGATGACTTCTCTAGACGTAGTTCAGTATTATTTCTATATCACAAAACTGAATCTTTTTTTACTTCATTAAGTATTCCAAATCTGTAGAAAATCATAGTGGACATAACATAAAGTCCTTAAAATGTGATCATGGACCCGAATTAGAAAATCAAGACTTCAAATAATGTTTTTTCTCAAAATGGTTATAATCTCAAATTTTCTACTCCTTGGGAATCAAAAAAATGGTGTTGTGGAACAAATAAATATTACACTTCAAGAGATATCCTAGAATATGTTAAATGAGTATGAAATACATGTATACTTTTACTTAGAGGTTTTAAACATGGCTTATTATACTATAAATAAGGTATTAATTATACCTATCTTAAGAATAAATACATATGAGTAGTCAAACCATATAAAAACAATTATTAATTATATCAATTTTTTCCAAAAAGTCTTTATTCTAAATACAAAGGTTAGTCTTGAAAAAAAAATTCCCAACAGTGATGATGGAATTTTTTAGGGGCATTCAACTTCTATAAAATCTTATAGAGTATTTAATAAGAGAACCAAAACAATAGAAGAGTCTATTCACATTAATATTTTATGAAATTTATCACAATTAACCTATGTTTATATTCTAGAACCTCTATGATGATCTTTCAACTCTAAATATCATTTCTAGACCTTCTGAATGTTCTGTTAATCAAAAAGAAATGTCACACAATAAACTACAAGAACACAAAAGTATAGAATTTCTTGACACAACCATCCCCTATTTACAAATATCTATTAATACCAATATAAACCACACTCTAGATTCTATAATAATAAACACAACAAGAAAAATGGGCTGTTTATATGGGGGAGAACTATAAAAATAAATCCCAAAACTATAGTCCTACCCGACAACCACGATTTTGCCCAACTATGGGAACTATCGTTGTGGAAATAGGATCTATCCATTTTCCATATTTTAAATTATGGAAATTGGATATTATTTCTATATTTCTCCAAATTGTAGAAAATAATTCATAAATTTTTCAACTGTGGTAGCTTATCTATAGCCAGGGTTTATGTTTTGGCAATAGATGTTGTTGCCATATTGGAAAACCAAGGCTATAGCCTAAAAAAGTCTCTGTGGTGAGATTCGATCCATAAACCTTACCTTTACGATTCAGCCACCTAACCACTACACCAATGACAACATAAGGTGTATATATATATTATGTTATATATAGCATTAAAACCCGTAGAAACAGACTGGAAACCATGGAAATAAATATTCCCTCTATTTTTTGTTGGGAAAAATATACTTCAGTGAAAGAAATGGAGACCTATAGCCTTTTTTTTGAATAACCATGACTATAGGTGTATCCTATATCGGTTTATCAACAGAACCACACCAATAGGATATGAAAAAAATGGTTATGTCCAATGTTTTACAGAAACAATGCATATATCCTACCTATAGTCATGGTTTTCAAAATAATGCCTATAAATCTGTGGAAATATTCCATTTTTTACTTTTGAATTTGAGATAAAGGTACACAAACTATATCATACCTTAATAATTAAATTAAACACTAGTAATTCTTTTCACTACTAGATCCTAATAACATTAATGGTTCCATAAATGATAAACTCTATATAATATCTATGTAAGAGGAACTTAATCAATTTGAGAGGTACATTGTTTGGTAACTTATTTATAGACATAAATACAACTAAATTGTTGGAACTAATTTGGTGTTTACAAAATTGATTGATGAGACATGATCTTTATTAAGAAACAATGCTTGATTAGTTCCACAAAGTTATAATCAAGTATAATGTATTGATTATGGAGAAACTTTTTCACATACAGCTAGTCTTGGATACATTAGGGTACTTCTCTCCTTTGTAGCACATTTGGATTTCAAATTGTGCCAAATGGATGTTAAAATTGCATTCTTAAATGGATTTATAGTTGATGATGTTTTTATTGAACAGCCTAATAGATTTTAAAATCCACATTTTCCAAATCAAGTTTTTTAATTAACAAAAGAATTATATGGTTTAAAATAGACACATATAGCTTGGTATGATAATATTACCTTTTTTATTATTTTCAAAAAAAAATAAAAAATTATAGATGATCCATATATGTTTAAAAATAATATCATATGTTTTTTTATTAGTAAAAAATATATGCAGATGATATTTTTTGGATCTATTAATGATATATTATTTACTTGTTTTCAAAACTAATGTAGAATGATTTTTAAATTATTTTATTGGGGTAACTCAAATTATTTCTTGGATTTCAAACATTACAAAATAAATAAGGAATTATCTAAAATATAAGTAAATATAATAATTATGGTTTAAAAATGTTTTGTATTAAATAGAATTAAAAGTAATGATACTCCCATACATAACACTAAAAAATTTGAAGATGATGAAAATGGTAAATCAGTAGATCATACTGTTATCTAAGGTATGATTGGAAGTCTATTGTATATATCTACTAGTTATCCTGACATTAGGATAAGTGTTTGTATATGTTCTGTCATTCAATAAAATCCCAATGAGTCACACTTATTAGCTGTTAAAAGTATTTTTAAATACCTCAAATATACAATTAATTTAGGGTTGTTCTTTCCATGAAGAAATTATTTTTATTTATTATGTTATTCAAATGATGATTTTGGTGGCGATATGTTAGAAGGAAAAATCCCATTAGGAA
The DNA here is from genome assembly GCA_963277665.1 of Viscum album. NCBI lineage: Eukaryota > Viridiplantae > Streptophyta > Magnoliopsida > Santalales > Viscaceae > Viscum > Viscum album. Next base: position 68,294,654 of record OY728139.1, read on the forward strand.
GGTATAGCATTTTTAGGAAAATTTATAATATTGTGGTTTAGTATGAAAAAAATTGGTGCATTGTCTACTACTGAAGATTAATACAACATTGCATGATGTTTTTGGGAACAAATTTTGGGGATGAAGCATACTCTAATAGACTTTGGATTGTAATTTAGACATTTAACAATGAATTTTGATATCAAAATCATGATAAAAGTCTCCAAAAACCCGATATCTCACTCTAGAATAAAACAAATTCATGTAAGGCATCACTTTTTTAGAGGTCATTATCAAAAAGAGATATAACATCTAGAAATACGAAAGAGATGAGGAAATCCAAGAATCATAAAGTATCATTCATTAGTTTTGATATTGTTTCATGAATTCCACATCTAGAAATATGTGTAGTGGAAGAAAAAAAATTGATGCACCGTGGATTACATCTAGAAATAAGCCAGTATTGAAGATTATAGGAAATCAGAAATAGATGAACCTATTCACATAAAATAGCCATATATACCATCCACGTTTAGTGTATGATTAATATTATTATGCTGATTTTATTTTCATAAATAAATATGATTTGATAAAAAGTTTCATTGATTGAGAAGATATTTATTTATCTTCAAATCAATGGGTAAAGTGCCTAAAATTACCTCATAAAGGGATAGATGAGGATTTTCATGAAAGTATCCCAACTGAGGTTGAAATGTTAAAATATGAAAAATCCCTCCTACATTTGATAGGATATGGTACTTTAAGAAGACATACAAATAATAAACTCAATGTTTAATCACTACACCAAAATCAGAATTTAGCAGCGGGTTTTTAGTTGCAGTTTGTTAAAAAATTATGCTAAACCTTTTAATTTTTTCACACACCCGACATTTCTCCCACAACCCCCCTCCCCCCAATGCCCCCTCGACCCCTCACACCCCAAAAACAAATAAAGAATTAGCAGTCCTAACCCACGCTACCCCTCATCACTGTTCTCGACCCCCACCACCCCTCATTGTCAGTCCCGACCCTCGCTCCCCACCCCCCGACCCTCGCAACCCCTCACTGTTAGTCTTGACATAGCCACCCACTGCCTTTCTTTATGAGTCTCAACATAGAACCTCACCATCCCACCCCTGGTCTTATCCTATACCTTCGCCTCATGTCCTAATCTGATCCATTGACCCACCCCCCCTCATCGAGGTTCTATTTGACAAATGGTTGTAGTAAATAAAATATTTCACTTTTTATAAGTAAAATTATGTTGTTGGTACCTATAACTTTATTATAGTTACCATATTATTATAATTACTTTTATTTCTTGAACACGTGTCATTGTATTTAGAGCAGTTCATTTCATAGATGAACGCCTCATTAGCATGTCCCATGAAGTAATGATCGTTCCAAAAATAATTATCAATGTTGGAATAAATGATGTAAATTTATTCCTAATACACATCATTGATCATTTTCCAATACTCATCAGAGATAAAAAATTTCCTACATAATACCTAATCGTTCACTATCTCTCTATTCACTACTACATGCCACATATAAGGTAAATGGCATCGTTATCCACACATGAAAAATAAAATTCAAGAAATTAAAATAAATAAGATAAATAAAATCAAATATACACATATAAGAGTAAAAATTTGAATAAAATATTCTTTATCATCATCAATCCACCAACTCACTCAATGGATAAAATGTTACAAAATTTATCAATCAAATAAAAATGAGTATAATGATAGTAGCTTAACAGCTTTGAGAATGAAACTAGTCCTTTAATGAATTATTGAAATTGGATTGTGATACATATTTCAATGATTTATTAAAAGAATATTTTTATAAAAAATGGATTTTGATATGTATTTTTCCTCTTTGGTTTCATAAAGGGTTTTAAATGAAAAATGTAACTCTTTTACTCATCATTTTCATCACAAATAGACTTTATGGATTTCAATTATCCATTATAATTTTTTTCATTATTTACCATATATATTTATATATTAAAATATTATTTAACATCTTCATATTTTTTTCAACTTGTATATATGAATATCATTTTTTATTTTGTAATAATTATGTGTTGTGATTTATATGAATCAAATATGGATCAAATTATTGAGGAACACACCCCACAATGCTATGGGATTGGAGAAGTTTTTAGATTTTACAATTTCGAATTGATCAATTGGTGATAGAGTAATATGTCCTTGACTTAAAGGTAATTTTAGAAGAGGATTGAAGAGAGATTAATTTTTTCAACACTCAATAATAAAGAAATTACCTACTCAATATTTGGGTTTGATTTGGCATGGAGGATTGAACGTTGTTGAAAGGTTGATCACAGATGTCAATCCACAGAATTATCTCCCAAATTCAACAAAAATATACAATAAAATAAATAACATTATAAATTATCCATTCTAAATTGAAATACACAATCATAAACAAGAAAACATATCAGAACAACAAGTTGAGGGTACTACATATAGAAACTTGATATGTGGTGTTTTCAGACTGTTGGACAATCGGATTTTGATTGTAACATACCAATTCATCCTCCTCCTAATTCTGTAGAGAATAATTTAAGTGAAAAATCACGGAGAAGACAAATGAATTCCATTTTTTAACTGACGAAAGAAATCAAGGGTTGAATAGTGGATGTATGAAATATTTAAAACATTATTTTCCAATGATGTCGTGCCATATCAAATGCCTGTGTAGATTAAAAAATAAGGTGATACCAATGATATTGGAATTTTTTCATTAGGAATTTCTTGAAGAAAAGATCCCCAAGTCATTTTATTATATGAAAAATTTTGTTAATAAGATTCGTCAAAATTATACAAAAATGAAAGCATGTTCCAATGATTATATGCTAGATTAGGGAAAAGATTCAAGCTGATAGGATTGGAAAAAATGTTATTCTTCTAGATGGTAGTCAACAGGTAATGTTATATTCTGAATCAACATACTACCAGGAAGATGAAAAAAATTAACACACCTAAAAAGGTTTTGTGTTACTTTCCTTTAAATCCTTGATTGAAGATATTGTTCATTTCATTGAAAACCACCGAACACATGAAGTGACATTCTGTAGATAATAAAAATAATGGGTTAATGTGACATCAAATATATTATTAATCTTGGAATACATTTTATTCATTATATCTTTATTTTTTCACCTGATCCTTTGAATATTTTATTGGGATTTTTTGTCGATTGACTCAACGCAATTGGGACATTGAGTACAAGTTATAGCATTTTTCTAGTTGATTTTTTCGATTACAAAATACCTTCATTGATATGTAAGAAAAAATATTTATTTAATCATTTCAATAACTATTTCTATAGATAAAATTACTAGAAATTTTATTCATGTATACTTGCAGCCTTTAATTGAAGAATTATAGCAGTTATGGAGAAACAATGTTGAGACATATGATGCATCTTTTAGAAAAATGTTTAAAATGTATGTTCCACTAATGTGGACCATTAACGACTTCACTAGATAAGATATTTTAGCTGGTTGGAAAAATTTCATGGATTTTTCTTATCTTGTCTATAAATTTGATTTTGAGATCAAATGACTCCCTCACAATAAAAAATGGTGCTTATTTTGTCAGTGAAGATTCCTAGATGCATCTCATATATTTCAGATGAACAAGTCAAAATTAAATGGTTTCACTGATCTTAGAGCACCTCGAATGTTTTTAATAGGTTATGAAATATTGGAACAAGATTGAAATGTTAAAATATAATTTGGGAAGGTGCATCATTTGAATGATAGTGGGAAATGAGTTCGAAGTGCATTTTCAAGTGAAATTATAATGCAACAATGGAAGAAAAAATGTATATTATTTAAACATTCATATTGGGAATTTTATTTGATGTGGAATAATCATGATGTGATGAATATTGAAACAAATTTGACAATTTTATCATCACATTTCTTAATGATCATAGAAAGTCAAAGAATCCTCTCAATGATCTAAATGACATACACTACTAGAAATTTATGCTATAGCCACTAACCTATAGCCACAGTTTTATAGGTCTATGGCTATAGACTGTTTATAGACACGCTTTAATTAAGCATCCATGGATAAACATCTAAACATTGACGTTTCTTTTTTTATTTGGATTTCTTCGGCCTCTCCTCTCTCCTCCCTCAATATGTGACCTTACTCTTCGAACCATCTACAGCTCTCATCGTGGCGCCCTCCTCTCGATGCTCCCAATCAATGCAGTCTCTCACACTACCATCGACCTCTCTCACCGCGACCCTCCACTCCGAACCATTGGCCTCTCTCATGAACTCTCTCACGCTATTCATGGAAGCCCTTCAGAAGCAGGAATCCACTAGCACTTCATCTTGCAATTTCATTGTGCTTTCTGAATTTCCCTCCTTCTATTTCCCTCCCATTATAAATACCCCAATACCAGAAATGTTTACATCCTTCAACCCAACACTGGAGAAAGTTAAATTATAAAAAAAGTTCCACAACCTATGAATTTATTAAAAAATGACCTGTAGTAGCTTATTGGTATTCACAAGAATTGAGTTGATGACATGAATCACAGTACCTAGCTGTTATTCACAAGCATTGTTACATGAGTTCATGAATTTTATACCACTCATAAGATTTAATTGTTTAAAATTTTTATATAATTTTCACTGATCAAAATAAGTATTAGGGTTTTCTTTTTTCTCTCTTTTTATAACCGCATAAAGGTTACATGAGTGCAGTGTAATGGTATTAATTGTGGAAAATGGGTTTGATTATTTTATATCTATTTTATTTTTAACGGAAATTCATAATCTGTTTACCCATTTTATGTTAATGTAGTTTAATTTTCTAATCTTTTTCTTATACATTTATTTTGGAATATTCTTCTTTATCAAAGGCTAAAATGGAAAAGATCTTGTCTAGTAGTGTTGCTTTGTTTATTTTTCTAACTTTCTATAATCATTTGTATGTTTGTGAGTTACTTTTAGGATGGAGCAAACTACTTCATTATGACATAAGGATCTATTTGGTTCACATGTACTAAATGAATGAAAAAGAAAAAAAACAGAATGATCTTTGAATTCATGAATTTTATTCAAATTGTCAGTAGGATGGGGGTTTACCAAGTTTAACTGCACCAATTAATTTAAGTGGTAGATAAGTAACAAGATTGTTTCCGATGGTTTTAAAAAAAATATTTTGGGATCACATTTATTGATGTTGTTTATTAGGTAATAGGTTGGCTTCCCTTACCCATGTTATTATTCACTTTACACCTATTTGTTTCCCCTGTTTTGTTGTGTTCAAAATTGTATTCCACTATTGTTTTGTTTGGTTATTAAATTTTTAAACAATTTTATGCTCAAATTTATGGATTTTGTGACCTTCCTGCTTGTTTATATTTTTTTTACATTTCTTCATTGTTTCATTTTTCTTGTTTTAAAGAAACTACATTTATTTGGATGCTACTGCATTTTTGGATTCCACTGCATTTTGGATGTTTTTATTTCCCCTATTTTGTTTTTCATTTTGGTTTGTATTTTCTTGGATGTTGCTACATTTTTTGAATGCCATTGCATTTTGGTTTGCATTTTGGAATTGGATGGTGTTTTTTGGAAGCCACCCTGCTGCTAGATTGGGTTTGGTCTGGGTCTGAGGGGCTGTAGGGGGTTGGGGGAGGGGGCTGCTGAGGGGTGGGGGTGGGGAGATAGAGGGGCTACTGTATGGGGATGAGGGGGCTGGGGGGTTCATGGGTTTGGTTTTGGGTTCAGGTGCATCGGGATGGTTTTTACTCATATAACTTGACCCAAACTGAGCCAAACCATGACAGGTTGGGTTGGGTTGAGTCCTTTGGCCGTGTGTCAGGTAACCCAACCCTAGCGGGTTGGGTCAGGTTGGGTCAAGTTCTCACAAATCATGTGATCGACCTAATCTTTTTTTGTTGGGTCGAGCCTCAAAACACCCTCAACCCAAAACATGAACACCCCTAAAGCCAGTCATTATTTAGAAGATTCATCTCTTGGACTTGACATTAGGTGGATCTTTTGATTGTCATGAACCTACTTCACACTATCTATGGTGGTTTTTTCAGCTCCATGGAAGATGTTCTAGAATTATTTCATATGTTGAAGGAACATCAAGGCTTTTGGTGATTATGTAAAACACTGTTGAATTTGAAGGCATGGGAAACATGTATGTCTCCTTCATGTTTTATTTCTTGGATTACTTGGTGTGGGGTGCGGCAGGGCTCATCATGCAGGGTGAGACATCTCTATTTTTTCTGGAAACTAATATTTAGCCACGGTTTACAACCATGGTAGTATAACTATTTTTTGTAAAGTATAGGATGTGTAATTAAAAAATGATATTAAGAATGGTGTATAGTTGTTCTCACCATCAGTTTTTTGGATCCTTTTGAGAAAAATGGTTTTTAAACTACATATTATAATTTTGTAGATGCATTAAAATGTTTTTTACCAAGAAAAGGGGCCATAAAAATTTGATTCTTAAAGAATATTTGGTGGAAACAATGTGTAATGTTGATGAATGTGTGATCAAACTGGTCTATGATGTGTCACCGCGATCCAGGTAGTTTCTATTATTTAATTATGATCCATTTCATTATATAATTTAGACGGACTTTTCTATTTCATATAATTATAAAAACATATTTTTTCGTCACCTAAACTGGTTATAGGTACAATACATAGGTTAGAGATATCATAGTAGTGCATGTTATTGAGGTAGAGTACCACAACTAAATTCATTTAGTAATAAAATTATTATATGTGGGTGATGAATTTATATTGTTTCTTGATTTTTTCAGTTGGTAATAATTAAACCATTGGTAATTTAACATCCTTCAATCCACCTCATATTTTTGAGCAATAATGTTCTAATGATTTTTTCTTGATAACTAATTGAGAGTGTTAATGTTCAGGTTGCTCCAATGTAATGAAGGATGAAGATCAATTTTATACCAGATGTGTTTTTTAGGCCATCACCATCCTTTCAATTAAGATCACCAGGGTCTCAAATTATGGTATGCTCATAGAACTAGGATTAGAAACTGGTTCATCTATGGTGAGGGGTGTTGTCAAGCTTTGGGACATGGGGTTTGGTAAGAAGAAGATGTGGGGGTTGAGGAAGAAGAGGAGGGTATTTTGTACATTTTAAAACTTTAACATTCATTCCACCCTCGATGTTTTAATTTTACAAAACATAATTTATAAGAACCATTTTCCACAAACTAAATTGGATTACCCCTGATCTGGGCACCCAAGTCGGCATTTGGAAAGGCTCGAGGGTCATTCTTAATCCCTTTGAGCTAACAACAATTGTTGAGGCATCAGATTATGCTCTATGAGAATAATTTTCCTAGATAAATATTATTCAAAAAGTAGCAAAATTCCATAGAAATTTCAGCATGGTGCGTCCATGCCTTAGATGTCCTGGCATAACAAAATAATTAGTTTCAGGGGGAAGGGGGTAGGTTGCAGGGGGTAGGTGGGCAGGTTGGAGGGGGGAAGGGGGCAGGGGGCAGGGGGATGGGGGTAGGGGGTAGGTTGTAGGGGGAAGAGGGGGTAGGTTTTAGTGGGGAAGGGGCTGGGGCAAGGGGCAGGTGGGAGGGTGGAGGGGTGCAGCTATGGACAGGTTAACAACAGCCCATGTTCCGGGTTTGTAACCTAAAAATTCATTTCCCTTTTCTTTTCTTTTATTTCGTTTAGTTATTTTACTATTTAATAACATTTTTCTTGTGTTATCTGGGCACAAAAAAATTTGGACAACACCTCATGCACCAGTTGAAGATCGAATCATTTTGTTGTTGGAAGCATAAACAAACATCCAGTTTCTTGTTTCTACTTTGTTTTCAATGATTTATATGTTTTCCACCATCCTCTTTAAATTCTATGTGTGACATTGCCCATTTAAATTGAAGGTTTCTGTAAAATACATTTAATGTGTGAAGGTGCGTATACCCAGGGGGGATAAACTAATTTTAGTTAGAAAGCTCCAACACACCGAGGTTACACCGCAGTCACGCCGCGGTCATGCCGTGGTCACGCCGCAGTAATGCTGTGATTTGGCCCTACTCCGGCCACATCCAGCCCACACCTGCCCCCTTCCACCTTCATTTCAGCCTGCTGCCACCAGCATTCGAGCCCTCAATAGACCCCCCTTCCACCTTCTAATCAACCCGAACCATCCCCCCATCACATGAAACTAGCCCCCTTCCACCAGTACTCCAGCCTCCTCCCGCTCCCTTCGCTCTGCGCCGGAAGATGTTGCCCTGCGGATGTCACTAGACCGGGCCAACACGCGGTGGTCACGCCTTGATTTGGCCCTACTCCGGCCACATCCAGCCCACACCATCCCCCTTCCACCTTCATTTCATCTCACTACCACCAGCACTCCAACCCGCAATACCCCCTTGCCACCTTCGAATTAGCTCGCACCATCTCCCCAACACCTGCAACCAGCCCCCTTCCACCAGCATTCTAGCCTCCTCCCACTGCATTCGCTCCTGGCCGGAAGATGCTGCACAACGGATATCACTGGACCGGGCCAACACACTGCGGTCACGCCACGATAACGACGCCGTCATGCCGTGGTCACGCCGCATTAATGCCATTATTTGGCCCTGCTCCAGCCACATCCATCCCACACCAGCCCCATTCCACCTTCATTTCAACCCGCTCCCACCAGCATTCCAGCCCGCAACAGCCCCCCTGCCACCTTTAAATTAGCCCACACCATCCCCCGAGCAAGTGCAACCAGCCCCATTCCCCCAGCATTCTAGCCTCATCCTACTCCCGTCGCTCCTGGTCAGAAGATGTTGTCCCGTGAATGTCGCTGGACCGGGCCAACATGCCGCGGTCACACCGCGGTCACGCCGCGGTCACGCCGCAGTCACGCCACATTTGTACCATGATTTGGCCCTGCTCTAGCCACATCCAGTCCACACTATCCCCCTTCCACCTTCATTGCATCCTACAACAGCCCCCCAGAATCAAGATTGTAGCCTCACAATAATTCCTGGGTAATAATATTCTTAGGATGAATTGGTTTTGGTATTGAAGGATGAGGATATTTTTATCCGGATTTAGATTTATGACTCTTTTTAGGTTTTTTTTGTAACCATCGCACTAGAGGGTCCGAGTTATAAGTGGTGGAAGCCTATTATTTAGACTAAGCCAAACAAAGACTATTCATGGAAAAGTTTCAAGGCATTGTTCATTTAGCATTCTATCATAATGAAGTGAAGGTACTTATGGATATAGAATTTTCTAGAAGGGGATGTCCAGGTGGGGTTTCCAAGGGCTTTCTGAGGGGGCTGGGGGTCTGCAGGGCAGGGGGAGGGTACAGGTGGGGTGTCCAGGAGGGGCTGTCTAGGGGGTGTTTATAAGGGTTGTTCAGGGGGGTCTGTAGGGAAGGGTGTAGGTGGGGTGTCCAAGTGCTGTCTGGGGTTCCGGGGGATCTGCAAGGCAGGGGGAGGGTGCAAGGTGGTGTGTCCAAGGGCTTTCCATAGGCTCATTTAACCATCTTTTTTTATGAAGAGGAATGGTGCACTATATGGTGAAGAAGGTTGCTGTAGGAAAAAAATTAGATTATATTGTAGTTTTTTCTTCAACTCCTAATTTTCCACAAAATCCATTCCATATTGAGTCTTTTATAATGGTATTTACCCACATGTAATATAGACTAAGTCTTTTCAAAATTGGCCTCTTCTCCCCAAATTTCAAAATCTGTTGGCTTCGTGCTCACTGAATGGAACGGTGAGGAATTCAATTATTTAATGGTTGGATTATTGTGTTGTTATTCCTCCTTGGGAGTAATTCACCTTGTCTTTGTATTCTTTCTATTGTTCATGTGAAAGCTACTTATTCAAACTCTTTCGGTGGAAACTCATTTTTCACATGGGTTGAAGATTCTCTTAGGCTGCGGTGTGGTTCCTTCTCCAGGGCCTCCCCTTTCCCTTTAATAACCTAGATTTCCATCATTTTATCAGTGACGTGGTTGGGTATTTTTTGTGGAAAAGCACATTTATTAACTTCTTGATGCTTCCTCATCCCATATCTGTGCGGATATGGATCTCTCCAACCCTTCCCTAACTGCATCCTCGTCATGGAAGGGGCATTCTCCTTGAGGAAAAAGCTCTTCCATCAATTCCTAAAGCATTTCATCTTCCACTATGTTTGGTTATTCATTCACCCAACATATCATTAAAATTGTGCTCGAACTCATCATTTAGATAATGATCTAGATTATATGGTCAAATAATTAATAGGGTCATCCCTAGCACCAGATAAATAGCGTGGTCGGATTTCAAATATAGTTGTACGCCCTAGAGTTTTCTAACCATAAACTGGATGTTTTTCTAAAATTCATACAAATAAAAAAAATCTACGAGCTTACGGTTTGATTCTTATTCTAGAAACTGAATCTTCACTTACCAATCCTATAACTCAATAATATTATTCTTTGTTGAATGTGGTTTTGAAGTTCCCATGGTCACACTATAGAGGTTTCATTTACATAGAGATTAATTTTCGACCCCTACTATAAAAATCACTTGGTTTTATAACCCTGTCTAGTCAAAACACTATGCAATATTGTTATCCATTATATCCTGAAGACTACATATAGTCCAATAGGGTCAAAAACAAATGTATCAACTGTACTGATGGAATTCTCTATACTGACCTAAATCTATTTTCATAGGTCTTGTAAAAAATAATCAAAACCACAACCATGAGTAAAAACAAATGATTTGGTAATTAAAACCTTCAAGTTCATAAGTTTGGAAAGATTTCTAGAAGTAAATATAAGGATGGCTCTTTTATCCAGTAAAATAACTACCATAACACTTTATATATGTCTAGTGAGCATCATCTAATTTTCCTTAACCTCATGCATACTCAGGAGATCAATTGATTCTCTTGCTCATTCTACTAGTTTCCTACCATGTTCTCATTCTCTAGCTTCTATGACCAAATATTTTTCTTTTTCCATGTCTCCCTCCTCCTTAAATTCCCTATGTTCTCTGAATTCCTGGATTCACACTCGAAAAAGATTTTTAGGGCATTTGTGCATTAGTTTGTATGGTTGGCCACAGTAGAAGCATAACCCATTCAACTTTTATTCCCCCAATTCATGATGACTCATATATCTCACACCATTACATTGGTCATCTCTATTTACGTTATTCATATAGTTTTCTCGTTGGTTTCATTCAAAAATAAGTCATTTTGTGGGTAAATTTGTAATCCATACTAATGGATTGTCTCCAAATAATGTTGGCAATTCCACTAACTGTGAGATGCTTCATAGCTCTTTAGATTGTTCAACAACCTTTGTAACCAGAAATGTCTCAAGGAGCATGCTGCACTCCATCCATCCGATTTATCTGAATTATGGATTTTTTTGTGCTTATCTAGTTTTTTTCATTTTCTACTCCTCACTGCATATGTTTCTAAATTCTATTCAAACTCTCAAGAGTTTGTTCCCATAAATCACAGACTAATAACATCATAATTTTCTTCTACACCTCATCCAGATCCATATGTTGGCTCTTGTTCTACCCTCTCATATTTTATTCCATGTTTCATTACATCGATGCCATGTTTTCTTTAATAATCACATTAAAAAAGTATATCTAAGCCACATTTGTTTCCATTCGTGTTTACCTAAAAATCGTAATACACAATTTTCCAACGCAAACATAGGTACAGATCAAGTTGTCTTCCACCCAATGGGTGTGTGAAACTATGATTTTTGAATTGATGATTGTTACATTATTGTTTCTTTGAGTTTCCATTAGATTCATCCTCACCTATTTCCATCCAATAATGATCACCACATACACAAATACATCATCCTCGGTTGATCCATTAAACTCACAAATCACCATTAGAGTCACTAAACCATTATTATTATGTGTGTGTTCTTGGAGATAAATAAGAACACAAGAAAAAAAGATTAATTATAAGGGTATTAATGTTAATTCATGTTATTAGTTTGGTAAGATAAATCGGGACAATGGTTTGGAGCTAGATATTCCTCCTTAACGTCCACCTACTGCAAGAATGTAGAAGAACAATAGTCAGACCACTTCCATCTATATGTGTATGTTCCAGCATGATTTCTTTTCATTTAGAACTTAATATTATATTGTATCACAATCCATGCAGAACATATACTAAACCATGTTCCCTATCAGTACCACTATACAACATAGGATTCTTTTCCCATTCTGTACCTCCTCCACTGATAATTATGTTTAATGGGAGGGCTTCTGGAGAAAGGGGTAACACCACCATGGCTCAAACCCCAGTAGATACCAACCTCTATTGCGCCTAAAACTTAAAATTGATGTTGAGCATGAACCTAAATTGTTTAGTTAGTACCACATTTTCATTTCCTCCAACAATTTTAATCCTCATCACCTCTAACCTGACAATTGGGGAAAGGGGTGTGCAAGGGATGTGGGGGGTGCTGTCCACTAGGGGGGCTACTGTCCAGGGGGGTCTTGCCGGGGGGGCATCTGTCTAGGGGGTCTGGGGGGGCTGCTATCCAGGGGGAAAGGGGTGTGCAAGGGATGTGTGTGTGGGGGGGGGGGATGTCTAGCAAGGGGGAGGGTTGCAGTCCATGGGGGGTCCTGCAGGGGGATTCTGTCTAGGGTTGTCTATTAGGGGGGCTGCAATCCAGGGGGGTCCAACGGGGGGGGGGGGGGGTGGGGGGGCTGTTGTCCGGGGGGTTCTGTCCTGGGGGTCCGGGGGGGCTGCTGTCCAGGGGGGGTCCTCGGGGGGGCTTCGGTCCAGGGGGGCTGGGGCTACTGTCCAATAGGGGGTGGGGGGGGCTTCTGTCCAGGGGGGTCCAACAGGGGGTATAAGGGATGTGTGTGTGTGGGAGGGGGGCTGCTGTCCAAGGGGCAAGGGATGTGCAAGGTATTTTTAAGGGGGGGGGGGCTGCTGTCTAGGGGGTCCAGTAGTGGGGTGTTGGATTGGTGTTTCCTGATTCGGTTGGGCCAAATGCATGTGGCCCACATCTATCGCGGGTCGAGCTCCATGGTGTTCCTAAAGATATATTAGTGTCCTATGTGACTACCTAGCCGCATCAACAGATTGTGGTCTATAAATAGGCTTATAAGGCCCCATATAATGATTGTTTGGAATAGAATGAGTAGACCCACAACTCAAGCTAGGAAATACATGACTAATACCATGATCTTGATGGAAAGCAGGAGAACTTCAGAACTACTAAATGTGGCTCTGATGAAGTTGTCTCGGACTCACAAATGCCTACTCTGACCATGCCTATACATAAGGTGAAAATCAACAATTCAGGGTAGGACCTACATGGTTTAGGCAAGTCACTTGGTGGATAGTAGGCGAACCCCAATGCTACTATATATGGCTATGATGAAGTGGTCCCAAACACACAATTGAGTAGTGCTGGTCCTAGGCATGCATCTCTCTTGACTACTTCATATTTGGTTGGAGATGATTCTCATAAAGGGGACTCTTTTACTCATGTAGAGCCTGCGAAATCAGGAAAAAGGTGAGTTTCAAGAGCCACAGACCTAGGCATTGCTCACTCTCTAAAGAAATTATTACCTCTATGTGGGAAATAATTGGAGGAAGATGTAGTTGACAGTACTCCATCCAAAGATATAACAATTTAAATAAATTGGAAGGATGAATCTCCCCCTTCCTCTAGGGAATCTGATGAATGCCTTCAAGATAAGGCCTCTAAAGGCAAGGCTAAAGAGAACACTAAATCCAATAAACTGAACTACATGAATAAAGGGGGGCCTCATACTAGAGGCAAGTAAGCTCTTAATAAATGAATATTTTTTATAGAATTTCCATGGGCATGGGAACCATCCCATAGTCAAAGCCCTTAGGCACATTCTTATGGCCAACAAACCTTTAACGATTAGCATTGCTGAACTGAAAATGAAGTTCTCATGCTGGAAAGCTATAAAATGGTCTTCAATTGGATACTCACCAATCTCATAAAATGTGAACGAAAATTCAAATGATGACACTGTAGTGATGTGGACTTCGGGGTCAGCTTCGCTGTAGCGCTTTTGACTTCCATTCGGCAGACACTGTAGCGCTTTTGAAAAAGTTGTTTTCCGATCACTATTGCAACGCAGACTTCTATTTCAGAACAGCAGGCCGTCTTATTCATATGTAGACCATTTCGGGCTAAGATTTACTACAAAAATCCTCTGTAATTTTGTGCTCCAGATATAGTGAGTTCTGCCTCTCCCATGGATTTAGGGATTTTTCCCTAACCACGTAAATCATTGTGTCCCTTTCTTTCTTTCCTTCGTTTTTCCTCGTTTCTGTCGTTGTGTCTCTGTGTGATTTTGCAATATATTTATGGGTCCACAAGCATGAAAAAATTCATGTTCTTTTCTGCACTAATGATCGTTCGAGTGTCCTGGATGATATGGTGTTCCATGAAATTGGGATATCTATAGTCTTTGTTTATGCCTCTAACTCCAATCTCAATAGAAGGGAGCAGTGGCAGGATATCACTTATATTTCTAAGAAAATGTCACACAGCTAGATGTCATTGGGTGATTTTAATACCGTGCTCCGACTAGAAGAGAAAACTGGTGATAAATTCAACATGATGGATACTTCTGACTTCCTTTCTTGCATTGAAAATTGTAGGATTGTTGAAGTGACCACAAGGGGGTGATTACACTTGGAGCAGGTACACATTTAATGGGAGTAAACCTAGGAGTATTGATAGATGCTTGCCCTGCATCGATGAAGGGAATGAGTCCTTGATTATTTATTTACTCAACTTAACAAAGAATCACTCTGATCACAATCCCATCCTGATTGATGTATTTGCTAGAAATGTGGGTTTTTCTCCTTTTCCATTCAGACATAACAACTTGTGGATTGTGTGCAGTGGACAAGGTGAGGGGGTAGGGGTGGTTGGTGGGGGTAGGGGGGTTTGCAGTGGGCTGGGGGGAAGTGCAGTGGGCAGGGTGGAAGTGTAGGGGAAGGGGGTGTGCTGGGGAAGGGTGTGTGTGCAGGGGGGATGCAGTGGGCTGGGGGGAGGTGCAGTGGGCAGGGGGCAGGGGTGTGTGCAGTGAGATGTGGGGAGTGCAGGGGGCAGTGCTGGGGAAGGGGGCAGGTGGGGGCTGTTTTTTATGGAATGGGGAGACATATAGCCATGGTTTAAAACTGTGGCTATATCTATTGCCAGACTTAAGATTCTACTGGGGTTTGAAAACCGTGGCTATAGGCAGTTGTCGTGGTTCGAACCGTGGCTATAAGGATATAGCCACGTTTCCAACCGTGGTTAGAGGGATATAGCCACAGTTTTAAACTATGGCTATAGGTTTTACCCTATAGCCACGCCAATACTAGCCACAGTTTATCAAATCATGGCTATAACCTATAGCCATGGTTTTTGGGCCTATAGCCACGGCTCCAAACTGTGGCTATAGCTTTATTTTGTAGTAATGATAGAAGCAATGAACATAAAGTGTGATCTACGGCTAGATAAGAATGGAATGTATGCTCTGAAAATTTTCGCAAAAAATAGGGACAAATATACACTCCTTTGAATTTTAAAACATGCGAAGATATCGTATCAGTATAAAAGTAACATCTTAAGGTGTGTTGGCTTAAATCATTGACGGTTACATGGATTTAATATCTATAATTCAAATATTTTGTTACACCCGGTACTACCATCAGGATTGCATACATTTTTACCTAAAAAGGTTTTTATTGTTGTACTCTTATTCAAGAAATTCTTCATACAACTATGTAAGAAAAATCTACATATATAGGAGCCTGATAACCTTTAAGAGAGATTTTTATTGACACATTGTGCAATGGATTTGATCTTTCCCCCATCGTTCTTTACTGTCATGATGCATTTAACTGTGTCCTTGGTTGATAAATCTAAATTAGAATGCCTCGTACATTATTGATGTATGTATCCACTTGAGATGTATTTTATTTATATTTTTTCATTTATGTAAACAATTATTGACACATCATTAAATTCATAATTATGTTTTTTTGTTTTATTTCATAGATAACTTGGGCATTTGAAATTATATGTCAAAAGTAATGCTCAACCTGAAGGCTCAATTTCTTAAGGCTATTTGTTAGTGGAGTGTCTTACCTTTTGCTATAGATACTTGAATGATATTGATACAAGATTCAATCAACTTGGATGTGTAGAAGACACGTCAAATCAATATCAAATACATGGGAAATTAAAAAATATATATTACTGGTCAATCAGTTAGGAGGAACTTTAATGTTTCATTAAAAGAAATGGAATTATTATTGGCACAAAGATATGTGTAGCTAAATAGTGAAATTTCTGAACATTTTAATAAATATTTTAGGATAAAAATAAAGATACGAATAATAGGAAGAACATGAAATGATAATGATATAACAAAAACTATTAATAAATAGCTTGTAGAATAGTTTGAATGACATGTAAGTTAATATATATAAAAATCAATTTAGATATTAAATGATATATATATATATATTGTAATTCTTGTAATTTAAATTACCTTCTCTAGATAACTAATACTGATAAACGAGCTTATTTTTTTGGAATATTTGAAGTTTCTTACTTGAGGTCATCTAAAACAAGCTAGAATGTTCGATGCTTACAACGTGAATAAAATTAGATTCCATAATGTTTTTTAAGAAGAGGGTTTGAAAACACATATTAGTGGACTATTTTGATTTCTGAAGTGGGATGTGATGGAAGTTTGATTGATATTATCAAATTAAACTAACACGATATTTTTTAGTTATTCAATTCAAATGAAATTGGTTGGATATTATCAGGGGTGTTAAAAGATATTCCTTACAATTAACTTATGTGAACTTCTCTTGCTTGATGGATGTGGGTGACCATGAACTACATGATCTTTATATATTATCAACACAAGAGAAAACGGTATATTATGTGAAATATTTCAGGGATGAAGGGTGGAGTATAGTTTCTCATATAAAACAGTGAGCCTTGTATGATATGGGTGATGAAGTGGATGATTTGACCTATGATATTGAATCCCATCAAATATAAGAATCAAAGTTATTTTTCCATGATGATATTGGAAATTTTATTCATACAAGGGTGGATGAAGTAGATGATGTAATGATGGAGTAAGAAACTGAAATTATTGAAGGATAAAATGATTTTTTTGTGAAGTTATACATTAATTTATCAACCACTTATGTCATTTGGTTAGTCATTAATTATAATTATTATGTATATTTTGTTTGTTAGTATTGTGCATATTTTAACATTTTTATTTTTTTTGAATGAATTTTTTGAAATATATGTTCTAAATGTAATTTTATTTAATTAAATGACAGAAATGTCAAGGAAGAAGTGTTATAATGTTTCCAGCTGACTCTCAGTGAATGTTATATCGACCACACCGATAGATAATGATCCATCTATCTCATACCCTACATCATCTGAGACACCATCTACTTTCCCACCTGCACCATTTATATCACCCTCTATCAGTGTCCCATCAGCAGTGAAGTCAAAGCATTCTCATTTAGCAGCCTCAGCAATGAGGGTTAAGGTAACCACTCCTAGTGCATCCTGAGGATATTGGAGGTTGACTCTAATAGGTACAAATTATAATATGAATAATTTTATAGAAGTTTTTTTATATGACTATATATTTTTCTAAACATGGAAGACATGATACTAAAGAGAAAAATATGAAAAGATCAGATGCATGAAATCCGACCTTCCTAATGATATCTTTCCCATTTAATGTAATAGGGTCCTTATGGATGAATTAGTGGGATTAACTATGCAGATTCTAGGCCAGATGGCAGTGGAGCGGGTTTCTCATCCTATAAATTTGATTATTGGAGGCATATGCATTCATCTTGGAAAAATTATGTTTTTGATTCATAAATAAATGTAATTTTAACACATTAAGGTGTAATTTAATGTCATTATTTTATTAGATGATAATATTTTCAAAATGAATCTATATGTATAGATATTTTTTCACTTTATCATTGTTGATATTCTAGCACAAAATTGGCAGTGGAAATTTTTGGCAAAGAATGAAATGATTTTAAATGGATATTATGGAATGAATTAAATGAAAATTCATTGAGTATCCAAAAAATGTATGATAAGGTACACAATGAGATAACTATAGAGTAATGGAATGTTTTTATTGATAGGCATCATGATGAGAAGCATGTGGTATTTAAATATATATTATTATATTAATAAAATTTCAAATTTATAAAATTATATGAAAAATAAAATGGTATTGCATAAATTAGTATTAAATTACATTATATATATATTCCAGGATCTTTTAATGAAGAATGCATCGAGTTTCCTTAAGCAAATCATCCCTCACATTGTGGGTTCAAAGAGTTTTTCTAGTAGTTTATTGACTCTAGTAATATTTTCATTAGTTTAAATATTTACAAGACAATATTATATATTTAATATATTAAATTATTGATTTATCTTATGTTAATGTAGTCATAATATTTAGGGCACCAGGAATCCAAAGAAAAAGTGTGGTTTGATGTTAATAAATATCTGATTGGTGTTTTGTGATTGATCCTACCAAAACATATGGGGTATAAATTCATTTTTCATTGGAATGAAATATTACCAGTTGTCACTATTTTAATATATATTGCTTCTAATATTACTAATATTTGAATTACAGGTAAAAATTAGAGAACTATGGGAAAAAATCCAGCATAGTCCTTCTTTGTCTCTGAGGATGACCTAGTTAGTAATGTTCTTGAGAATGAGCATCCTGGTCGTGTGTGCGGGATGTATTTGGGGCCACTACTATCCGAGGACTTTGGAATTCTACAAGGGATTGCAGATGCATATACTATTATTTGTGGTTACTCCATACCCAGATATTCTCAGAGAGAGTTTGTTTATATGAAAAACACAATTTCGGAATAGGGAGCTCTGATATCCACTTTGCAGATAGTGGTGATTGATTTCTATCAAAAGACTATCAGATCTTTCCCTGGTTTTATTTCATCGATGAATGTTGGTGAGTAGGTAAATCACACAATTTAAAAAACATTTAGTTCTTAAAAATTTATTGGTTTGATGTTTAAATATAAATATAAAACATTATTTAATTTTTAATAAAATTTTCTTACAGGTACTATTGTCAGGAAGTATAGATGGAGATGTAGAGGGTGACGAGTAGTGTTCATCATTGGATAGTGATTAGTGGTGTTTTTGATTTTTTAGCCAAATATGGAAAGAGAGGGTTTATTCGTCTATAATTTTTGGCATAGGGTATTCACCTAAAATTTTCCTAAACTATCATTTCCATGATTTCCCATTTTTGATAAGGCTGAAAACCTTTTAAAGTTACATTGATATTCATCCATTCATAGAAATGTAGGATTGAATATAATTAAATAACTATATTGCTATGGTTTTCATGGTATTTAGGGAAAAACATACTATCTTTTATTTTAGTATTGGAAAACATACTATCTCTAATCATTATATTAATACCTGTGTGGCATTTCTTTCTTATTGGATTCCCATAAGGTAATAATCAATCATTATGATAATAAATTTTCTCTCCATTATTAAATTTTCATGACTAATTTTTCTACTTTAAGACTACAAATGGGCATGCTTATCATTCACCTTATTTTTCTTATAGCATGTAGGCCCCAAAAACCTTTCATCAATTATTTTCCATAATCCCATTAAGCACTATCAACTCACTATTTCACATCAATCACATTACATCATCATTCATGATATATATCCTTATTCATTATTCTTCTCAAAGCCTTCCATAACCTACCACATTCTCATGAAATCTGATTTTTATACCCATATAATCTCTCACTATTCCACTACCATACATTTTCTACACCAACAATTATCATTCTAGATATCACCCTAAAGTCCAACCATTGACTCTCCCTTCAAAAATCCAAATTTTATACCTGAATCCCACAATATTTGTTAAATTTTAGATAAAAGGAATATTATTATTGATTTGTATAATTATTTTAAAATCTATATATGTTTTTTGTTTTTTAATTAGTGTTTGATTGATACCCTGTAATTTTTTTTATTCATGGTTTTTAAATGTGGTTTTCTTTATAATGGGTGTTATTTTGGATTATAATTATGGTTTTCTTTTGGTTTTATAATATGCATAATTGATTTCACAAATATATATAACATAATCTATTAAAATTTATAATTTGTTTAGTAAATATTATATTCAGTTTGTAGCTGTACATATGATTTTTAATATATATATATATATATATACATATCGATGAATTAAATAATATATTTTAATATACTAATATAATTTATATTTAAATTTTTTAGCCCATGTACTTTAACGATGATTGTTGATCCCACAGTGTAAGGAGTGAGGAAAAGATATAGTGGATATGATTGGGGTGTTTTATTTTTTAAAACTTATAAATCTTGAGTGAAATTATGTGTTCATGATTATTTATTTTATGTGACATTTTTTGTAGTTTTTTTGAATGAATAAAAAACTTCAAGGAATCTGAATATTTGAATGTGAATATTAATATATTTAATTTATTTTTGTTGTTTAATATATAGATATACTCCATGGAGAAGAGAATATAGATACTATATATGCATTGAATAGACAATGGATCGAGAATATCCATATGGGAGAAAATGGAAAAAATAAGAGAAGAGAATAAGTGATTGTGTGCATGTTTTGTTCATAAAAAGAGGATAAATGATTTTTTACTATTTAAGAGAAAAAAGAATAATAATGAACTCCAGTCAATAACTTGATACCAGTAAAATTAGGGATATTTTCAACACCTATAAGGGGTGAACAAGTGCTGATGACTTTTAAACCAATTAAAGACATTTTAAACCCTATCCTTCTATATATTAACTTATTAAGGTGAACAGATCTCCCATTCAATCTTATCAACAAAATATTTTCCTACAAAAAAATTAAACACACACCAACTTAAGTGTCACAACAAATTTATAAAGTTAACTACTCAAAATGAGAAGTTAAATCCTTCATGTGATGTGGATTCCTCTAATATTACAAACCCACAATTGTCAACCTATAGGTATAAATGAGTTTGTTTTATCATTGAACTTATTTTATATGATTCTCGACAACGTTTTAGTATATCCTGGACTTTTTCAACATTTTAGTGGGTCTTTATACTACCATCCTAATAGTTTTAAATAGATTTTTATAACAATAATAAATCATTCACTGTTATATACTATGATTTTCCATTGATGTTCGAAATTATTATTATTCTGAAATACTTTCACAATAGAACGAAAATTATCCACTACTTATTGACAAAATATGAACAAATATTACTCTTCTTCTTATTATTTACAAAAAAACTAAAAGGGTTTTTATAATCACATATTCTTCTTATGTTCTTTTAAAAATAAATGATTCTACTTTTCTATGAAAATTGAACTAAGAAACCTATTTCTTCATCATCCTTCCATACAACACAATGTTACATCAAATAATCTAATTATAATATAATGTTTATTCCCTCTACAGCCTTTACATCATTGACACATGAAAATGAAATACATTATTCTTATTAATCTTACACATTAGTAGCATCACCTTCTTCAAAATAAATATTAATTTAGAATTCTAATTCAAGAATCTAAATTCTTATAATCATTTGTCAGTTTATATTGATTATTACAAACCATTAGATCATATTAGACCTCACTGTTACCATTAATGATGTTAAACAACATCATATAATGATTAGGAGAGGATTTTTAGTCGAAAAATAGAGAAATTTCATTATATACACTCAGAATTATTATTATTATTTTGAACACAACTAGAAACATGATATGTTGGAACCTATTTTTGTATATCTTCACTGAACCAAGATTGTATTTTCCCTAGTAATAGTTATTACATTGAATAGATAAGGGGAATTTGGTTTTTTTAAAATTGTTTTTTATGAATTTTACATGTTTTCTAAAATTACAAGGGTTTTTTTTAGTGAGAAAAATTCTTATTCATTTGGTTTTGGCCATATATGTTTTTAATAGTGGGGTTTCTTTTTTTGTGTTTTATTTATTTTAGAGGCATGGTATATTTTTATAATCTGAAATATAGTTTCCCTTGACATATTTAGTTATGATTAGATTTTATGTGTGTACACATGGGGTTATTTGTTGTCAACATATGTTTTTTAGGGTATAGGGGATGTGGAATTTGTTGCTGGATTTTATTTGTAAATCAAAATATAGTGGCGGTTTAAACCACCAGTAACTATGATAAAATTCTTAGCGATGGTGTAAACTGCCACTATATGTAGATAGATTTTATAGTCTATATTTAAAATCACCACTAAAAAGTTATGCATATATATTTAGAGGAGTTTTTATTGGTTTTAGTAGTGGTTTCCATGAAAACAAAAGAAAATATTTTGTGGTGGTTAAAACCGCTGATAAATCCTTACCAAATTTTCCCACTTAAACCCACTGATAAAACCAACAAAAACCACCTATAAATATTATTTCTAAAAACACACCAAAAAATACTACTAAATGGATGAAATTTCTATGTATTGTATAATGACACTAATTTTAGAGGCAGTTTTATGAAACCGTCATAGAACCATATCGCGGCGGTATAAACCGCCTCTATAAGGTGGTTTTTTGTAGTGAATGTAAGATATTACTTAAGACTGTACAACATTTTTTGTTTCCTAAAAAGGTTTATTTCAATAACATGTTGTATTAATATTTTTAATTCATATTTATGATGAAATAATGGAAAATCATCAACTTTTTTAGATTTTTTATTATCCATATTTATGAGATGTGAAAGAAAATTTCGTGATATAACACTAAAATTTATCCTAAGATGATATATTCTATATTATATGATAAGGGATCTGTTAAATATGATTAAGAAGTTGGAGACAATTAATGTTGTTTTTTCTTATCTAAAATAATTTTCAAAACAGTTAATGTGAGCTAGAATCCATTGTAGAAGAAGTGGGTAAGATAAAATGAAACATTATATGATTCATTCCACAATATAGATAATCCATCCGAACCTAAGGGAATATTGAGTCATGTAATTGAACCAAATGATTAATTTGAATTCTCTTATGATGATTATAGTGAAAAAGTATATAAAGAAGCAGAAAAATAATAAGAATAATATTTTTCAGTGGAAGCAGGGAGTGATCCAGATATTCATAATTCTCATACTAAAGTTTATATTAGATTTTTCAGTCCACCAGGTTCTCCACCTACAAATAAATATCATTTATATTAAAATTATGGTGAGGAAACTGATTTATCTAGATAATCACAATTTAATATATTTCCCTCCAAATCAATAATATAAAGTAATGATAATGTAAAAGACATTGGTGAAAATGGTTCTAATAAAACAGATTACCATGACAAATTAAATGTAAATGAAACCAAATATGATGTTGTTCATTGTGATGATCATAGAGATAATAAAAATGGGAGAGATTGTGAGAATTTTGGAGATAGTCATAATTATTGCAGGGACAAAAATAAATATGATACTGCTGATCATGATCAAGAAATAATTTAAATACATAATTCATAAGTAGTTGTATCATGTTCTAATAGAGATTATAATAAAATAAAAGATATTGATATGGTTGACTAACCACATATTACATTATAATATATGGAAGATGGTAGTGAGGTGGAGAACACTCTAAATCCTATTAATAATTCAGACCTAGTCTATCATATAGATCCACCAAATCTCACACAGAATTTTTACATAGAACATGACCCTTCTGAACCTGAAGTTAGTAAATATGGAATCTCTTCTTTTTATTTCATAATTTTCATTACATTTTACAAATAGAGGATCTTTAAAGTCTCATGTCTTGGATGTTAGGAACATTATACATGAAAAAAACATAAAATATTCTTCTAAACCACTCATAAGGCTTCATTATAGGTTTATCCAATGTACAATTACCTCACCTCATATCCTAGAGACATAAATCAAAGGAGAGGGTGAGCAGAAGGCTCAGTAAGGAAAACAAGTGAAACAGTTCACAAGTTATCTTGAGCAATATTAATAGGAACATGATAAAAGACATAAAGGAATGAGAAATGGAAGAATAAGAATATCATAATGAGAAGAAAAATAATCATAACCTGAATATTTGGCTACAAAATTTCATTTAGACATTCATGAACATATCACCACGGTTTATCCTCGAGGTTTCATAAAAATTACCAAGGTTATTCACCAAGGTATCGTGAAACTTTCCATCTAAAGAGATTAATTCTTTACCCAATGCATTAGAGCACTATCAGGGTGCACCCTTAATATTTCTTCATTTTCATGTGATCCACATAGATCATAATCAATAATTTCATAAATAACACATAGAGAATAAAAGAAATGGGTTTCATTTCAAAATCGTTACCTTTTAAATGTTCTTCTAAACTTGATCATTAAGTCATTTATAACTCATGGGAAGGGAGTGGGGGTTATAAGTATTTCAATTCCAGAATCAAGTATACAAATATAATATATTTATGAATACCCCTAGATATGAAAATATAAATGGTTATTCACATAACTAATACAAGAGAATTTCTTGAGAAAAAAAGTGTGATTTTGAGACGAAAAATTGCAACATAACGACTATATAACATTTTTTTAGAAAACATTGAGAAGAGAGGGGAAAAGATTCACCCACTCATAAATAACTCCTAACAATGTATGGATTTATAATAAAAATAAATAAGATCATGTTATGGATATTTGAAGTAAATACCATATGAAAATGAAACTCAAAGAAAAAGAGAAGATGTAATTTCTTTTACAAAAAAATCTGCATCCTAACAGCATCACAAAAAAATTCAGAAAACAAGATGATGGGAGCGGAAAGGGTCAATAAAAAATTTAAAAATAAATATAAAGTAATGAGACCATATAAGAACATACCCTTAACATAAAGATATGGAAACTATAAGACACAACATAAAGGAATTCATGACTTAAAAGAGAAGGGTGAAAGGATCCCTTACCATGATGAGTATCTTCGAAAGCATGAATGTCGTGACCTTGGGAGGCTTGAGGGAACCTTGGGATGACTCCTTGGGAGGTAAGGAGACCATAACATCATTGATGATTATTTTGGAATGAAATGAATGAGTTAAATGGTTTGGTATTTTTAGGAAAAGTGATTGAATAAATTATTAATTTCCAAGGGATACCTCATCATTTGTATTTGCAAAACCATGAGATTTTCCATGATATTTCCCATGGTATTGGCCACTTTGGACAAATAATAGCATATATCACTATTAATAAGTCAACCATAAAGCTTACATCATTACTCCATCATTAATGATGTCATTAAACACCCGAAACGCAAAATTGCAATTTTACTATTCATCGATAATTCAACTGTTTCAGAAAAATTCCAAAAATTCACCCTACCCTAATATAGATGCTCTGAATTCAAAAATTAATTCCATTTTATGAAAATAATTTTCTAAATATTTTTAATTAATTTATTAAATATTATCATTATTTATTCGAAAAATACAACTTTAATACTATATCTCATTTTATAACACCTTAAAGAAGTAATCAAGGTCCCATAAAATTATCGTATACCCATAAGAAAATAAAGAAACAATTTATGAGAAAATTTTTTGAAAATAAATTTTCGTTTTAAATAATTAAATTAATTATAAAATTTTAAATAAAATATTTATGGCATAAAAAAAACCAAAACAAAAACTATGACCGTTTTTTCACTTTTAAGATGTCTAAAATGTATTTATACATTCATGGGTGAAGTTCCTATTGTTTTGGTCAATTTACTATTCATTACTATTCATTACTATTTATACGGGTATGTTACTATTTATAAATTACTATTCACTAAAAACCATTTTGATCTTATTAGACTATAAATTACTCACTGATCACAACTGTAGAAGACGATTTTTTGAAAATAATTTCACATTATTAATTATTAAATTAATACAAAAATATTTTAAAATACCCTTTTTTCTTAAATTCATCAATAATACACATCCTATATTTATCTAGATATTTGAAATTCACAATATAATTCATAATAAGAAATAAAAATTTTATTTATATATAAGGAATACACAAGGTATCTAAGGTCTCGTTATATATACCTTTATAAAACTTGCATAGGATATAAGTGTAAGGTGTGCTATGGTGATAGAATCTTGGGGTGGCTTAGAAAACATTTCTCGGGAGGTGATTTCTATCAGCTTGAACTTCTCCCTCCGGAGATTCTGTTCAAGCTTCATATGTGGAAGTTTATGTTGGGCTTGGTCCAGAGCAAAGCCCAGTGATGCTACCTACTTCCCAAGCTCTAACTGATGGGCTTCATATGGCTCGAGTCTATTGGATGAGGCCATTCAATCTTCTTTTTGTATTAATTAACCAAGATAACCATATTTATAAAAACACAACATTAAGATTAATGTTTCCAATGGTCATATTGACCAACGGTCATATAAGAGTCGAAACCCAATAGTCTCATTTTAATTATACACACATCCTTAATTAAAGAATATAGTTTTGTTGGGTATATAATAAAATAACACACAAAATTAAGAATCAAATATAATTAAAGTGTTTTAGTTGTTACATTCTTCCCCCCTTAACAAATTTCATTACCAAAATTTTATCTCATACCCTATGATGATAGAAAGTGTGGGTACTTCTGTCTCATAGACTCCTCTAGTTCCCACGTGTCTTCTTCACATTTCTGGTTCCTCCACAACACCTTAACAAGATTGGTAGTCCTGTTGTGTATAACCTTGTATCTATGATCCAAGAACTCCACCGGCTGGTCCTCATAATAGAAATCATGTTCCAGTTATACTGCCTCTAGGTTTAGTACATGTGAAGGGCTAGTTATGTACTTCCTCAAAATGGATACATGGGAGACCTCATGAACTTGTGCTATATTTGGAGGAAGTGCAAGATGATAGGCCAATGCTCCCACACGATCAAGGATTTCAGAGGGACCAAAGTACCTAGGGCTGAGCTTCCCTTCCTTCCCAAACCCCATGACTCTCTTCCAAGGTGAGATCTGAAGAAAGAATTTGTCACCAACATCAAAATCCAAGTCCCTTCGACGGTTTTTGGCATAGCTCTTTTGCTGACTCTAAGCATCCTTAATATGTTTCTGGATGGCATGGACTTTTTCTATCTTCTCTTACACAAGATGAGGCCCAAGAAGCTTTCTCTCACCAGCTTCATCCCAACATGTTGGAGTTCTACATCGCTTCCCATATAGAGCTTCATAGGGTGCCATTTTAATGATCGAGTGGAAGCTATTTTTGTAAGAGAAATCAACTAAATAGAGATTTTGATCCCATCCACCTTTAAATTACACTGAGCAAGTTCTCAGCATGTCCGTGAGTTTTTTAATAGTCCTTTCAGATTGTCCATCAGTTTGGGGGTGTTAGGTTGTACTAAAATTCAATTCAGTGCTCAATTCTTGTTGAAGACTTCTCCAAAAGTTTGATGTGAACTTTGGATCATGATCAGATACAATTGAATGTGGAACTCCATGCAGCCTTACCACTTTTTTATGTAAACCCTAGAAAGTTGATCATGAGATAAATGTTCCCGAATAGAGATAAAATGGGTATTCTTGGTGAGACTGTCCATAATAACCCATATCGCATTGTTTCCTTTGGAAGTTCTCAGGAGACCAGTTCAAAAGTCCATATTGATATTGTCCCACTTTCATTCTGGTATGGGTAGTGGTTGCAATACCCCTTTAGGAATTTGTCGTTGTGCCTTTACTTGCTGACATACTAGGATCCTTGAAGTGTAGTCAGCAATCCCCCTTTTCATATTGTCCCACCAATAACGATCTCGAAGGTCCATATACATTTTCGTGCTACCAGGATGTATATAGAAATTTGAGATATGAGCTTCATCCATAAGCTCCTTCTTTATTTCCAAAATTGATAGAACACATAGTCTTGTACGAAATTTCAGTACACCTTCTGGATCAGTATTGAACTCAGGAAACTTCCCATCCTTCACAGCCTTATACTTCTTCTGTAAAAAAGGATCTTCTTTATGAGATTTCTTGTTCTTCTCTTGTAATGACATTTGACAAATAATTTGGGTTAAGGTTGATGATGTCCCTTCATTTATCAATCCCATGTTCAGTTTCACTTGGCCATTGACCAAAAAATCTCTTTGATTCCTTATAATGGGCGTGACAACAGGTTCTTTCCTGCTTAATGCATTAGTAACTTTGTTTACTCTTCCAGGATGATAATTAATTGAACAATCATAGTCTTTAAAGAGTTCCAACCAATCATTGTCTCATTTTCAAATCCTTTTGTGTGAAAATATACTTCAAAAATTGATGGTCTGTGTATATATCAAATTTCTCCCCATAAAGATAGTTCCTCCATATCTTCAGAGAAAAAATGACCGCAGCCAGCACCAGATCATGTGTAGGATAGTTATTCTCATGAGTCCTCAACTATCAAGATAAATAAGCAATAACCTGGTCATTGTTCACGAGGACACACCCAAGCCCTTTCAGAGATGCATCGCTAAAAATAACAAATCCTTCTCTACTTGAAGAAAGAGTTAACACAGTTGCAGTAACCAATCTATTCTTCAACTCTTGGAAACATTCCTCACACTCCTTTTTCTAGATGAACTTGTCCCCTTTTCGAGTAAACATGGTTAATGGATTATAAGGTCATTAAAAAATTTTCAAAAACCTCTTAAAATGTCCCGCTAATACAAGGAAACTACAAATCTCAGTTATTGTTTTTGGATGAGGCCACTCTTATACAACTTTTGTCTTTTCAAGGTCAACTGTGATTCCTTCATTGGTAACAATGTTCCCCAAGAAAGAAACTTGTTGTAACCAGAATTCACATTTACTGAACATTCCAAAAAGACTATCCGTCCTTAGAGTAATTCAAATAACACTTAGATGATTATCATGCTCCTCACAAATTTTGGAACATATCAGAATACGATCAATACAAACTACCACAAAGTTATCAAGGTAGTCGTTAAAGACTCTATTCATCAAATCCATAATATCTATATGTGAATTAGTCAGTCTATAGGGAATAAAAACAAACTCATAATGCCCATATCTTGATCTAAAGGCAGTTTTTCGAATATCATCTTTCTTCACCCTCAATTGATGATAACAAGATCGAAGATCAATGTTATAGGAGAATTGATCCCCACAAAGTTGGTCAAATAAGTCATCAATTATTGGAAGAGGGTATTTGTTCATTACATTGATCCCGTTCAGTTCTCTATAATCAATGCATAGTCGCATTGATTCATCCTTCTTCTTTACAAAGAGAAAAGGTTCTCCCCAAGGAGACACACTCGGTCAGATAAACCCCTTCTCCCAAAGATCTTGGATTTGTTTCTTTAATTCCTCCAGCTCCACTTTTTCAATCCTATATGGGGTCTTTGATATTGCATGAGATCCAGGTACATGTTCAATAGAGAACTCTACCTCTCTTTCTAGGGGAGGTCCAAGAAACTCCTCATGAAATATGTCAATGTATTCCTAGATGATGGGAACCTTTTCTATCCTGAAAGCCTCCTTTCCTTATTCTTCGTCATGGATAAATTCCATAAAGAATGATATAGGAGGTTCTTATAGACATTTATTAGATTGATATATCTATCCATTCAAGATAACTATAGGTTTTCTATTCAAGACTACTGATATTTCCTTACTTCTACATTTGATCTTAGCATTGTACTTTGAGATCCAGTCCATCCCTAATATAATGTCGAAATCTATCATGGGAATGACTAATAGATTTGTGATAAGATTGTCCTCACTAAATTAAATACTAGAGTTTCTAAACAATGATGATGCTTGGGTAATCCCACTAGGAGTGTTGACTAATAACTCTAATTTTAGAAAATCAGGAGTTGATTTTAAATTCTTTGCAAACATGGAGGAAATAAAGGAATGCATAGAACCAGAATCAAAAAAGGTACTTGCTAAATTTGAGAGAACAAGAAGAGTACATGCTACCACATCATTTGGAGCTTAATATTCAACTGTCATGAAATCAAATGCATGACCTTCCTCTCTTTTCCTTTGCTGAGGATAATGGTGGTTACCCTCCACTTCCCTCAGATTTGGACAGTGATTGGAAAAGTGCCCAACTTGTTGACACTTAAGGAACTGGACATTAGGTAGGGCCTGCACCATCTTCCCCTATTCATTAGTGTTTGGAAGTTGAGTTTTTACCTCAGTACGAGAATTCCATGCAATATAGTCTTATCTTCCACACGTGAAGCATTTCCCATTCCTGAGCAGGAAGTTCGCCAAATGCTTCTTCCCACATTTATTACACGTGGGATGTTGAACTTGCTTGACTCCTCTTCCTCGAACAAAGATCCTCCCTGATATTGGCTCTGTTGATCTCTTTTTTTTTTGTTGGATTTATGAGACCACTACATCTCACTAAACTCTAGTTCAACATTCATCACATTTTGCACGATCTCTTCATAGATGTCAAAATCTTGGTTGGCTAGATTCTTCCAAAGATTAGGT
This sequence comes from Viscum album, assembly GCA_963277665.1. Classification (NCBI taxonomy): domain Eukaryota; kingdom Viridiplantae; phylum Streptophyta; class Magnoliopsida; order Santalales; family Viscaceae; genus Viscum; species Viscum album. Next base: position 68,325,321 of record OY728139.1, read on the forward strand.
CTCAGTCCACCAAAAAATCTATCAACCTTTCCATTTGGATCCACAATAAATCTAGAGGTGTAACATGAAATCCTTTTTAATTTCATCTCGTAGCATCCCACATATTCATTCCCCTTCCGCTTCATCTCGAGAAGCTCCTTCTCTATTATTGTTCTCATAGAACAAGGGAAATACTTGTTGAAGAAGATCCCTCTGGACTCTTCCCACTCCATAACTTAAACCTCCACTCTTTACCTTGTGTTTTTAATCGGCTCCCACTACTGATCAGCTTCTCCTTCTAAGAGATAGACAGCCAGGGTGACCTTCTCTTGCTCTGAACAATGGAACACAGAAAAGCTCTTCTCGATAGAGTTGATCCACTACTCAGCAATCAATGGGCCAATCAATCCCCTGATGGTTGGTGGTCGTTGATGCATAATGGACTTAACAGAATTTGGTTCCCTTCTCGGTGAGATTGGTATCTCATCTTGATTCATGTTCTTTCCAATAACATGAGTCTTTTGGTTCATCATTCTTATGGATTATTTCATTCCGGTTACCATCGGAAGGCCATCACTGCATGGTCCATTACGGACACCATTTTCATGGTTCCTCATATTTTCCGCTATTTGTAAAAGAATAAAACCTTAATTAGAAACTTATTTCATTTACGAATCCTTTAACTAAAAATAATTTTTTTTCTTAAAATTTCATACTTTTAACAATTAAATTTCTCTATAAATCCTTCATAATGATTTATAAAAAGCTTATGATTAACCAAACATATCCCCCGAGAGTGTTGTAAACAAGAGTGCAGCAAGGCTCATTGTCATTTACCTGTTCCCATTCGAGTCTAGCTCAAATGGTGCTTTTGGGTTTTACCCCTATGTACATTTGTGCCAGAGCCACCTCTACCAGCTCGTATCCTGATAGGGATGCATTTTCATGATAAACCACTTACTCAAAACTCACCAAAATACCCGGATTTTTTCCTATATTTAAACATTTCTATAGGTTTTTTTCTAATGTTTTCATATCATAATTTCCAAAAATAACTACCTGTAATTTGATACCAACTATGGAATCCTACTTTTTTTACATAACATTTCTTTACATTTTACAAACAGAGGATCTTTAAAGTCTAGTGTCTTGGAAATCAGGAACATAATACATGACAACATCATAATAAATTCTTCTAAACCACTCGTAATGCTTCATCATAGGTTCATCTGATGATTGATCACCACATATCATATCCTAGAGACATTAATCAAAAGAAAGGGTGAGTAGAAGGCTCATTAAGTAAAACATGTGGAATAGTTGACATGTGATCTTGAGTAATATTAATAGGAAATGATAAAAGTCATAATGGCATGATCAATGAAGAATCGGAATATGATATTGAGAAGAACATGAATCATAACTTGTATATGTTCCAACAAAATTTCATTTAGAAAATCATGAACATATCACCAAGGTTTATCCCCGAGGTTTCATAAAATTACCAAGGTTATTGACCAAGTTATTGTGAAACTTGTCATCTCTAGAGATTAATTCTTAATCAATGCATTAGAGTGATATCATGGTGCACCCTTAATATTTATTTATTTTCATGTGAGCCACATATATCATAATAAATAATTTTATAAATACCCCATAGAGAATAAACGAAAAGATTTTCATTTCAAAATTGTGACATTTTAAAAGTTCATGAAAACATTATCATTAAGTCATTTATAACTCATGGAAAGGGAGTGAGGGTTATATGTATGTCAATTATGGAATAAAATAGATCAATTATATGTTTTTATGGATACACCTTGATATGAAAATATAATTGGGCATTCACATAACTAATACAAGATAATTTCTTGAGAAAAAAAGATAGATTTTGAGATGAGAATTCTACAGCTGAACAGTTATATAACATGGTTTTATAAAACATTGAAAAGAGATTTGACAAGAGTCACTCACTCATAAATAAATCATAATAATGTCTGGTTATAGAATAAAAATAAATAAGATCATGTTTTTGAGATTTGAACGAAACACCATATGAAAATGAAACTCGAAGGAAAAGAGAAGATGCAATTTCTTTTACAAAAAATGCGGCAACCAAACAGCGTCACTTAAAAATTCAGAAAACAAGATGATGAGAGCAGAAAGGGTCTTTCAAAAATTAGACATTAAATGGAAAGTAATGAGAACATATAACAACATACCCACAGAATAAAGAGACAGAAACTAGAAGACACAACATAAAGGAAGTCCTGACTTAAAATTGGAGGGTGAAAGGATCCCTTACCTTGAAGAGTAACATAGAAATTTTTAATTTTGGGACCTTCAGAGGCATGAGGGAACCTTGGGAGGAAGTTTTGGCAGGTAAGGAGACCATAACATCATTGAGGATGATTTTGGAATGAAATTAATGAGGGAAATGTCTTGGTATTTATAGGAAAAGTGAGTGAATAAATTATTAGTTTCAAAGGGACAACTCATCAGTGGTATTTGAAAAACCATGGGATTGATCATGGTATTTTCCAATGGTATTTTCCACTTGGGAAACCACATAGAATATATCACAATTCATAAGTTGACTAGAAATATTAAATCATTAATGATGTCATTAAACACCTGAAACTCAAAACTACATTTTCACTATTCACTGATAATTCAACTCTATCAAAAAAATCCCAAAAATTCACCCTAACCTAATATCAATGCTCTAAATTAAAAAATGTAGTCCATTTTAGGAAATTAATTTTTCAAATATTTTCAATTAAGTTATAAATAAAATCATTATCTATTCCAAAAATACAACTTTAAAACTATAACTCATTTTGTAACACTTTAAAAAAGTAATCAAAGTCTCATAATATTATTATATAACCATAAGACAATAAAGTAACAATTTATGATTAAATTTTATGAAAATAAATATCCATTTCAAATATGAAATTAATTATAAAATTATTAATAAAATATTTATGGCATTCAAAAATACCAAAACTTAAACTATGATTGTTTTTTTACTTTTAAGATGTCTAAAATTTATTTATACATTCATGGGTGAAGTTTCTATTTTTTGGTCAATTTTCTATTCATTACTATTCTTACAGGTATGATACTATTCATACTTTACAATTCACGAAAAACCAAGTTGATCTTATTAGACTCTAAATTTCTCACTGATCACAACTATAGAAGACCATTTTTTGAAAATCATTTCACATTATTAATTATTTATTGAATAAAAATATATTTTAAAATACCATTTTCTTTCCTAAATTAATCAATAATACACATCCTATATTTATCTGGATATCTGAAATTCACAAACACTTCCATAATTAGAAATAAAAATTTTATTTATATAAACGGATTACACAAAGCGGCTAAGGTCTCTTTACATAGCCCCTTATAACACCAGTATATGAGCTAAGTGTAAGGTCTGTTATAGTTATATAATCTCGGGGTGGCTCAGCCAACATTTCCAAAGTGGTGATTTCTATCATCTTGAACTTCTTTCTTAGGAGATTTCCTTTATGCTTCATATGTAGAAGTTTTGCTTGGGCATGGTCTAGAGCAAAGCCCAGTGATGCTAACTCCTTCCAAAGCTCTGAAAGATGGGATTAATATGGCTTGAGTCTACTGGATAAGTCCATTCAATCTTCATTCTATATTAATTAACCAAGATAACCATATTTATAAAAAAAACGTTAAGATTAATGTTTCCAAAGGTCATATTGACCAATAGTCATATAATATTTGAAACCCAATAGTCTCATTTTAATTATACCCACTTCATTAATTAAAGGATATATTTTTGTTGAGTATAAAATAAAATTACACACAAAATTGGGAAACATATAAAATTAAAAAGTTAGGGTTATTAGAGTAATGTTTCTTCAGTTCCCAGATAGTCACCACTTCCTCTATTTATAAAACCTGACGTAAATTGTTTTGAAGACTGATAATGTTTTCCTAGTTTTGTTCAGCTTCATTTAGATTATAGTGTATCATATAGTGAGGAAAATGAAAATCATGTTAGAGAAAAGGGATATTTAGTGGATCAAATTGATTATTCATGGGATTTTTATCCCTTTACTCCCATGGGCACTAATAGATCATTTCAGGCTAGAGTGCATCATTAGAAAAATAACATCTTTATACTCATGGTATTATACCTATAGATATTTTGAAAAAAGATAATTTAGAAACATTTCAACAAAAATTGAATTATGATTTTGATTCATTGAGAACGAATTTAGTTTCATATTTTAAAAATGTCTTGAGCTCTCAACCCTCTCATGTTTCTAAACTCAATAAAAAAGCACTCAATATTTGGATTAGTTGGTTATATATCATTTAAAATAATGATTTATATTTCATATTAAACAGAATAAAATGGATAATAGAAGATTTTCCACTTATGTAAAATGGTTTGAAAGCCTAAATAGATGATATGATATCTTCTTTATGAGAATGTTTAAATTCTATATTTTTCAAATTACAAAGCATGTATGCTTCTTCCTCTAAATCCACTACACCTCGTCCTACTTCAGTACCTATTTAAAGAGATATCCTCATTAAAATAATCAGAGAGGAATTTTGTACTTATTTTCGTGATCTATTAATATATGAAGAACAATTAAATAAAATTCATCATCATAGAGAGAATGCCTACAAATGATATGGGAGTATGTCATTGATCATAGAAATGATAAGAAAAATCATCAAGAAATACATCAAGAAATATTTTTCCAAGAATTTATACAAAGAGTGATATGTCTAATAAATACACATTTCAGGAATTGAACTTGAGGTTTCCACCAGTTAAAATGGAATTAAAAAAACAATCAAGTCAACTGAAGGTTCTCGCACCAGTCTTACAGAAATCCCTGAAAGAGAAAAAGTATTTATTTAGTTATATGGAATGGGGTTATAAATTAATTATTGATATTTATTAATCTTATGAAACCCTTCCTACATGTCTCTAGTCTGACTATTATAGAGAGAGATGAAATTCCAATGACAAAAATTATTTCAACTACAACCCCAAATCCAGTTAGATACAGACCTACAGTGATTACTCAGTTAGATGGCCTTCTGCCTCCACCATTTCATCCTATGACTTTATCAACAGCTCATGCAATCAGCCACCTGAGGCTAGTTCTAAATTAATAACCACTTTTTCCTACCACAATAATCCCTTCCATTACAATATATTCTCAAATATTCACTACTACCATCTCAACCTCTCAAAAAAATACAATGACAAAGGTAATGATAATGTTGATATACCACCAACCTCTAAATAGTGAATCTGATTATGCGTTGTCTCTTTATAAGGATTATGTACTTGTAATATTTATATTTATATTTTTTCTAATAAATTACTTTTGGGATGGAATTTAATGAAAAATCGTAGTGTTCTTATCTTTCCATTATTATTTTATTTTTATTCTTATTTTTTTATTATCCCATAGGGGGAGATAAAATGGGCATTTATTTTTACTCTGGGAAAGCATGTAAAACTACTAAACAGTATGTAACATCTTTATTATATTATAATATTTATATAAGTTTTTTATATCACACATATACCTTCTAAAATGATAATCATATTTTATTTAACTTAAATAATTCTTTGAATATCTATGTTTACTTTTTTAGTACATGTCTTACAAAATTTCATGTTTGGTTATCATCAAAAGGGGGATGTTGGAACCTCTTTATGTGAAGTGTGTTTGAAACTCTATTATTTTAATGTTAAAAAACCATGATTCTTTTTTACAAATGATGTACATGTTGTAAGATAGATTTTTATAGAGTATGATAGATTTTATGATAATTAATCTATGTATTATGGTGGGTCACGATTAGCTGGGAGTCACCACCAGGACTTGCTGTAGCCAAACAGTAGCTACCACTAAGGCGAGTTGCTACCAAGGATGAGCAACCACCAGTGGATTCATTGTTAGAGTTATCACCACCAGGATTGCTACCGCCAGGACGAGCTACTTCTAGGCATGTTACCATCAGACTCTGAGTCACTATAATACTCTGAGTCATAGTCTATCTGAGATTCGTCCAAATGATGAGTCACCATTATCTTATTATAATTTTGGTTTTAGATTAAATTGTTGTGAATATCTAAATATTTATTTCTATTTCAAGATAATTTGACAATTTTTTTAATAACTTAGTCAAATCTGATCTGAGGATTTTCGATCTCCTCCAATTGATACTGCTATATCTACATGAAGGGAAATTGACTTTTTTTTTGTAAAATAGAGTGATTACTGATAGATAAGTCTATGGAATATTTTGCAATCAAATATTCGAATATGTACAACCTCATAGATTTACTTCGGTGGAGATCAATGATACAGAAGAAAAAATTACTTTACAAAGATTGTTTGACATACCAATAGAGATCAACTAGAACACCTACAGACTCCTATGATCCTCTGTTCTACTACTATTTTCATGAATTAATCTCAAAATCCTCACCAACATTGATATGTGGACATCAAATATTATGATCATACAAGACTAATAATTATTATTTTATTTATTCCTTTTTTTATTAATTGTTTTTCGTTTGAGTAGTGTGTTGTTACTCTGTTATAAAACACATATCATCTCCTGCACCTAATTGGAGAATACTTTTTATTATCTCATTCATTTAAATTTTTTTTCCAATGTTGTTTGTGGAATAGGTCCTTATGTGGCTTGTGTTATCCCTACATCCAATATATAATTATAGAAGAGGCTCTATATCCTCGACAACTTATAACTATAGTTTGTTTACTTAATATAGGTTATAGGTTTGTTTGATAGTTGTTATAATATAGTTGGAAGTAGGTGATTTCCAATTGGAGGGAATTAAGCCTCATCTTGATATTGAACCACTTGTTTATTCTGTTGTGTAGTTGGGTTTTGTTTAATTAACAAAAATTGTATTGTTTTTAATATATAATCAAAACAATTACATTAATAATAATTATAAAAAGTGTTTTTTCAAGGTAAATTGATTTCCAAATATAATTTAATTCTAATCATTATTTTAACTGAGACATAATCACTCTTTGATAAATATCTTAAAAGGAAATATCATATATCAATCTTCTATCTTTATTAATTGTCTATTTTTATAACAAGGGGATTTTATGTTAAATTAATCTTTAATATAAGTTTTTATTATAAACTCATTTCACCCCCCCCCCTCTTGAGTTACTCACTCTGACCAATGGGATTTTTTCCACAATATAAAAATTAGAGAATTTAAATCATTGATAAATTCAATTTTTAATTTATAAAATTAACATCATTAGTAGTGTTACAACTTATTTTAATTCTCAATATAAATCATACCAATTATTTTTTAATGTTAAATAATTATTTTCACATTTAAACGTGCCTTAATATCATCAAATCATAATCTCAGCCTACAATGATAGATTTCGTGGAGATAAATAATGACTAACATGTGTTATTAAATAACACATGCATTGCCATGATCTAAATCAAATCATGGGGACCCTTACTATGTTTTGGGTTACAACCACACATAACCCTATGTGGGTTAATCTATGATCTTCTAGTTTAATCTGATATACATATTTCTAACAATGTACCTCTTACACTAATGAGTTATATAATTTATTCACTTTTCCATTATGTCACATCATATGAAATAAATTTTGAAACGGTATTAAAACCTCATTTTTAATATCTTCTAATACTCTTTATCAAAAGTTGTTACTTCATTTTGACCATATGTTTCTTCTAATGAATCTACTAGTGAAAATCCATCCAAAAATTATTTTAGATACCTTCCAAAACACTTTTTCAATAACTCTCAATGTTCTGAAATATAGTATTATAATTAAAAATAATCCTTATTCACCAAACCATGATGTGTAAATTCATGGTCCCTTACAGTGTTGATGAAAATTATGAATTCCCTAATCCATAATATTAAGTAAATAGTGGCCTCTAGAAAATCATTAATCTTTCTCAAGATATAAAGTATCATACATTATTTATATCAAACATATTATTAAACATAAATTTTCTCACCAGTTATAATGTATACATGAATGAATAATCATAAAATATAATATACTAAGACATAAATTGTACACAGGATGTGAAATATTTAAATCCTATATATCATTCACATAGGTTTATTATTATTATAGTATAAATTCACCAAATACACTAACAAATAAAATTTAATTCCCCTAGGTGGATAATCATGTCATATTTATCTAATCTAAATAGATGGGCACATCGAATGTACCTTATCTAGGTATATAAATACACTTCCTCAATATATAAAAATCAAGGAGTTATATGTTATACTCATCATATGATAGTAAAAAAATCATCTTGGTTAAACCCCAACCATTAACGTGATCCCTAAGATACCCAACCACACAATAATTAGAATGACACTAATGCCGATGTAAGAAAAGTATCAAATTATAAAGGTTCACATGATAAGGGTTTTTATAAAACAAGTGAAAGGGGAATAAATATGAAATATGAAACTCTAATAAACTAAAACCAATTTTTTTGACATGCAACATGGTATAATACATGGTTTATCCAATGAAAGAACTCTTTTTGGGCTTTATTAGAAAGCTCTATATCTCTTTATGAAAAATAACCCACACTAGTATTAAAATACCATCATAATATATAACACTATATGATGACTTTCTATATGGATAACTCAAATTCATACCTAGAGAGGTTAATTATCATTTCACTTTATAAATACATGTATCCAAAAAAAATTGGGATAAAGTGGAGTCTACCATTTTTATTACATAATATATTTAATATTATTAAATTTATTTAATTATCCTAAAAGAAAATAAATAAGTTTATATCCAATTATATCCTATGTTAATAAACACTTTAGAAGCCTAGTATTTTCAATAATTTTAATGTTTCGTTATAATCATTAAATCTCTACATCATTCCTTTAGAATCTCCATGTATCCATTCAATAAATCCTCCCTAAATATACTTTAATAAGAAAACTTTATGGATAAAATATTCAAATAACTGGGATATTATGAGTCATAATTCTCATGTTCAGAATTTTAAATATAATTTTCAAACTTATGAGCTTTTGAAAATCCAGTGTTACGATTGTAATAATTCTTTTCCTCAATAATCTTTCTATTATTATCATCATTTTCATAGGACATTTAAATTCACATATCTCTTTGATAAAATTTTTTAAGAAAATTTATATCAAACTATTAACATCAAGATATTTCTTTACCATTATACTATAAACTCTGTTAGGTTATAAAGTAACATTCACTTTAAACTTGATATTCATAATAATTTATTTTTTAAAATATATTCTTCCCTAAATAAAAAAATAATCTCACCAAAAATAAAGAAAATATAATTTTCTATAAAATACATTTATAGGAAGAAAATCCACTTTGTTTGGTAATAATAGTTATTTTCTTTGAGGTGATATTTTATAAATAAAATGTCAACAGCCATATGTTATATGTTATTTCAAATATTTAGATAAAAAAATAAAAAAAATGATTTTATTATTTAAAATAGGTCACTAAATAGAGTTTGAATGATATCCCACACATTTTAATAAATAAGTTGGATAAAAAATATTATCATAATTAAAACATATTTATTCATAAATTATCTATAAACATGTTATATAATAAGGTTAAATCATAAACCTCTTGTATAAATAACTATCATATTATTAATTTCTAATACTAAGGTCCGTAATAAAGATTCTCTTATTTATTAATTGAGAAATATATGAAAATTCACAATATATATCCTTTAATTATTACTTTAATGTAATCCATTACACATAAATCCAAGATATACAAACCACTTACTTTGAAATAATCTATCCCAGATAATCCTATCATGACACCTTAGTCAATAAATCACAAGGTATAATGTTCATTAACAATCCTTTATAAGGTGGAAAAAAATGTTGATGGTATCAAATATATATTTTTTGTTATGGTTTTCCCCAATAAATATAGAGAATAAAGTATTATATTCATATTTAGAATCTATCATAATGTTTATATATGTAAGATATTTATTCAAACATAAAGACAATTCAAATTATAAATCAAATTCAAATTTCCACAATCATGAAATACAATATAAAAAATTAAATAGTTTCATTGCCTAAAAAATTTAATAAAGTCATACATGATATGTATGAATATAAAATATGTTACAAATTAAGGATTTAAAAATGAAAAATGTATCTTTTCTATAAAACTCATATAGGTAAATACATAAGTCTAAAAATGTAAAATGAGTTTTTTTTCTTATGACACGTTTTTACCACCTGAGCATATTAAATACCATACTTGAAGAAGGCATCTATATAACAAAACCAATGTAAGAGGTTCACTTCCTCTTTTATATATCATTTATAACCAAGCATGTATACAAATAATAGTATATATTTATCGTGTTAGTGATTTCCTAGTTTCATACTACCATGAATCGATATAATTCCATTTATAAAGAAATCTAAAAAAATGATAGTTTAAGAAGAATAAATAAATACATTTATCAGATGAAGATGATTAATCAAATAAACTAACCCTATAAACATTTATTTTAGATTCAAAACCATGATATTTTGATAAAATATAATTATGATAATATAAATAAAAAACAATAATAATGTCATAGAGTAATAATCATAAATTAGTACATGACATGGGATCATTAACTGGGACATATAGATACAAACTTGGATATATATCATAGAAACCAACACTCTATAATCTCTAATCTAGACTAACTAACTTCATAGATAAGGAAATCCCCTTGCTAATGTGAAAATACAAATTAGGGGAACTAGATATGCATAATTTAACTAGTATATAACTATAGAATATTTTCATTCATAACTAGCCGTGGATTCATATATAATTTTATTCAAATCAAAACATAATAAAACAAAAGAAATATTTATTTATCACTTATGTAACCTATGGAGTACCTATAAGAAAAAACCCATATAGATATAAATATTACATCAATAAAAACCAAAAAATATATATTACTTTTTTTAATAATACATATGAGAATAATAAAGAGTGTCAAATAATCAACAATAACAATAATATCCCGAAAATTCTTTTCTAATAAAAAATGTATTGTAAACTAATTATATTTACCTTTTAAATAAATAATAATTATTGAAAACATAACTTCTGATTTCAATTAAAACAATATATGACTCAAAGACATTTTATCGAACACCATATGTGACCGGATTTATACTTTGAGTGAATCCATAGAAAATTTCAATGGAAATAAATTTTTATCAATTAAAACATTAAAAGACATTGAAAACCAATTATAAACATTATAAAGAAAAAATGAAAAGTAATTATAATAAATTAGAATACTCACGAGTAAATATTTTTGAGTAATTAATGTAATAACATAGAGACCCCAACCTCAATCCTATAAAAAGGTGTGCCTTAATAAAATAATGATAAAATTATGATAGAGTGGAGAATCAAAAAACTGAGGCACCAAAACCCCTAAATTATCAACAAAACATCACTAAAAATTCATCACCATGGTCGGTTATGTTAGGGTTAATGAAGAATAATAATATAATATATGATAAGAGGATTATGGGAATAGGTTTTGTGGTGTATACATTGAAAAAACACTAAGTAATCAAGTATAAGTATCGATGGTCCATGCGAGGGAGAGTGTGGATCTTGAATTTGAAGGATCTGATGAAATACCAAATTAGGGAAGGAATTAACTAGCAATATTCTAATAATCAGTTTAAATGAAATATAATATTTAATTTATGTGAAAATTAATGATTAAACTACATGGTTTCCAATCTTTTTTACAATTTTCTAGATTTGAATCCCCCCTCATGCATGGTTAAGTAAAAAAGTTTATGAATTTGTGAACCTTAAATATGTTGAGATAAAATTCATTTTAATTCAATGTAATAACTAAATCATTATGATCATAAATTGTAAAACCACATAAAAACGTCCACAAGTTTAAAAATGTAATTAAATAAAATCATAGTAAAATAATTTATTTTGAAAAAAATTATTTTATTTCCTGATATATTTTATTATGTTTTGATGTGTTTCAATCATAATGATTTGTTAAAATTTGATCGTTAAATGATAAATAACTATTGTTGGGTGATCAATTCCATATATTATTAAAAAAATAAATTTCAATGGGTTATTTATTAAATTTTAGTTTATAATAATCTTAAAAACCAATAGACCATTTATTATATAACTATTCTAATTAAATTTTTTATTTGAACAAATTCTGATTAACAATAATTAGTAATTAATATGAAATAATATTAAAAACCCATAATGTTTTAATTGTAATAATTCTATAAAGGAATTGTTTTATATTATTTACCCTTATCAAAATTTAGATAAAATAAATTTAAAACATTAAATTGATAAATTGAACATAATTTCTAAATTATTCAATTCAAAAATATCTTAGTTAGGAATTTTTTTAAATTTTTAAAATGGAATATTTTTATGTTAATGGTGAAAAATATAGTTTTAGGAATACCACAGATTTTACGAACTAATTGTGATGTTAGAATGATTTAATAACATAAAAAAAATTCTCAACCAAAAAATTATATAAGGATTAAAATAATGTATTTAAAATGTTATTAAGAATTTATAAACCTATGTTTGACATTTGGTAACCTAACTAATATTTTATCCTGATACAAAACTATATTTGGTTTTTTATTTTAAATAAATATTCACAAAGTGAAATTTTGTTTTGGGTATTAGGCAGAGACACATTACACTTATTTTATTTATAGGAAATAAATTAATCAACAAAATTCATATTATTATCCAAAACTCGTTTTTATTCTTAAAAAATCTATTTTTCCAAAAAATCCTTTCATTGTACTTTAATTAATTGATATGTAATTTTTCTCTATTTTATATTTGAAATTTAATAAAATTAATTTCATCTATTGAATAATAAATTAAAAATAATGTGAAAAGTAAAATTTTAGTTTTATTTATATAAAATAACTGACATAGGTGAACATTTTGTCACCGTAGTAAAGGATTAAAATCAAAAACGAGTTAAATCAAGGGTAAAAACATAAAATACCATAAGAAATTATGTTCAAAAGAGTAGGTGGGTAATTATCATTGGGAAATAATTGAAATTAGTTATTTCATGAGTGATGAACTTCTAATAAATATATTATTTCAATTGGGTCAATGTATTCATTGGACCTTTGATGTAGGCTCAGAGAAAGAAGGATTTGTCTCTAATTACAGATGTCTATATGAATTCATTTATGGCTAGAGAAAGAGGTAACCATATATTTATTTTCTATAAAGGTCATGAATAATCATTCTTTCAGATATTAATGTTGTGTTGCATCTTATAGGGTAACAAAAAATGGTTCTTTATCAATTTTTGAATAAAACATGAAATTTATTGTGGAAAAGAATGAAGAATAAAAGCATTCGGTTCTATAGAGGATGAATATTCAAGGCAATAAAATCCCTAAAATGCCAATTATATAAATAAGTGGCTACTCCAAATATGGGGATTTGGTGATGGAATATTACCTTGATTAGTAAAGGGTATATACATATTGAATATTCCTATTTTTATCTTGAATATCGAGTATGGGGATTAGGATTCATATTTGTTAAACATTGAATTTTGCGGATCCAATATTGGGATCCCTTAATTAAACCAACCATGATGATAAATATTATTATTTAGACATTGATGTGTATCCATAGTCTTCCCTAGTTTTTCAGGTATCCCCAATTATTGTGGGACAAAACATCTGTTATTATGGTTCTAATTATATTTGACAAAGAAACTGAGATTACTCATTTTGGGATCTTTTCTCTAGAGTTAGTGGAAATTGATATTTGGTAAAATCTTATTATTTCTTTTATATTTTTTCCTACTGATAAAATACATGAAGAATCAATATATTTTGAGATGAAACCATTATTTTATAACAAATGTAAAAACATCAGGAACTTGGTGTCTAAATAATGAGTTAATCATATCAATTCCAATTGTAAGAAAATGGGAATTCCATTGTGAATTAAAAATTTAAAATTCCCCTTTTTGAGGATCATAATGATAGAGGATGTATGATTCATGATGGAAGGAGACATCCCTTAGTGTGGGGTGATCAGCCTACTTTTAATCTAGTGGAATATATCAATATGGATGGTTGAGATTAGCCACTTGAAAAACATCACAGGGATGTAGTTAAGGATGACAAGAATCAATATGGATACTATAGGAATGATGGAAATGGTGTAGTTAGCACTTTAACAAATGATAAAAAGACTAAATCACATGATGGTATTGGTGTATTATGTAATCTAGATATTAATAAAACGGTCCTGAACATGATCCAATGGTCTCTCAATGATGATGATATCGACTCAGTAGACTTTCAAGAAGAAAATTTCTTGAAATACATAACATGTAAAGTTAATAGACCTCTCGATCATGTGGTTTCATCATCTATTCAGTTAAATAAGAAGAATAAGACCTCAATGGAGGCTTTATCTCATATTTTTTTGGAACACTACAATGCACGTGTTAATCCAGTTAAGGGAATCTCTCAACGATCCTCCAGTAATGATATTGAGGGTAAGGGAGGGTGAAATGTAAACTCAAAATATATAGTTGAGGTACCATGAACTATTATCAATAAAACAACGAAAATACCACTGTTAAAATTGTGGGATATTTTTTTATTGTAGGTAGGGATGATTTTTTGGGCACAACAACAACTTCTAGTATTTTTGAAATCCATAGAATTCAGAAATCCAAAGCTACTCTGACCCAGTTAGACAGAAATAGAAGGTGTGAGGGTTTCCCTTTATAGAAATACTTTAATTTTCTTACATTTATTAACAACCCTATGTTTTTAATACTATACATTATGATTCTTGAGAAGAATGGGGTTCAAAAAAAAGGATTGAATCAGATCATTATACACCTTGTTCCCCTATGTTTAATGTATAGGTTCCAAATGACCACTCTCATGTGGATGTGGCTTCCAAAGAAATCATATTGTAACTGATTTTACTGCAGACATAGACTTGATTATAGGTGAAGATATCCGAAAATAATCCCCAAATGGGGTGGATGGTCTAATGTATTATAAGGTTGGTGAAAATAATATCATGGGATTGGAGAAAATGCTAGTTGATAACAAGAAAAAATATTTGAGAAATATGACTCATCAGAAATAAAAAACAAAAATAATTCATTCAAATATCCTATGAAATTGATAAGGGGAAGACATACAAGGTGTTGAGGAGGATTCTAAAGCAGAGGTTACAGGTATAAGAAAAGGATAAAACTAAAAGGAAGACTGAGGAAAAACAAGATGTGTTTCACATTGCCTTTTGGTTTGTCTCTTTCTGGTTTATTCTAGAGGAGGTGTGTGATACTTAATTCAAATCATAACCACATACCTTTGTTATTTAATTTTATCTAACAACTTTTGGCTTGTGGTTGGGTCTCTAACTCACACTCGAGCATGTTTAAAAAAATATTTCACTCTCTCTCAACATAATAACTAAAATATGTTTTTATTATAAAATAAAGGATAAAAATACAATAAAGATAATTCTACATAAAAATATTTCTTTATAATATAATATATATATGTTAATAATCTATTTTTTATATTAAATAGTTACATAGTTACCTAAATAACTTATGCAACATCGACACATTGCTTATACAAGTAGTAAAAATATAAATTCCATGATTTGAAAAATATTAAAAGTGATGAATATTAAATGAATTATGGTGTTAAAAATATTTTATAGATAATAATTAATGATATTTTAATATGTATGTTTTCATATGGGAATTCCACTATTATATTTAAATTATTAATGTAAAATTATGTTAATAGTCCAAAAAATGACTTTAAGGATACTTAATGTTAAATAACATCTTATTAATTTATTTAAGAATCATAAAAATATTATAATAACTCAACTACAATTTGAAATTTTCTAAAATTTCTTCCATTTACCATTTTTTCTCTACCTTACATATTATAAGTACATTTCTTATCCTTAAAATTGAATATTTTTTAAAACAAAATTAAATTCTTCCTGTAAAATGGGACTCAATATAATCTTTACAAGGACAAATATGAGTCCATTTTCCCTTAAAAATATACCAAAATACCTCCCTATATTTCCATTATCATGTGTTCAATCCCTAATTATGATCAAAACTATCTTCTCTGAATGACTTAAGATCAATCAAAAGGTGAAAACAAAAGGATCGAGGTAAGGGTATTTTTAACTCAATTTCCTTTCATTATGTTATATCACATATTCATTAACTAAATTCTCCCAAGATTATCTAGGTTATAACCCTTCGTTTTTTAATGTTTTATTAACACTTTTATTATTTTTATTAAATTTTATTTCACATAATATCATCGTTGGTTGATTCATACTTCAAATGTTACGATCATTTCATGTTTTTCACTTCTCAAACATCCTCATTTGAGACATGTTTTGAATTATAAATCTATTTACACAAAATAATGTATATGAAACTTATTTGAAATAATATATCATGATATACACTTTAATCATGGTAATTAGATTTTCTTTCATGTTATATATTTCAATGGGTTTATTCATGTGTTTTAAAATTATTAAGGGTTCAAGGTCTAAATTTTGATTTCATGATACATGGTTCATGTTGTACACCATGATTTAATTTATAAGGTGTGAAAACTTCCCCATGAATATATTTTTATATTTTATTCATCTATTTCATCGAATTTATATAACCATATCTAGTTTTAACATTTTATAACTTATGATTTTAATTTTGTCAAAGTCATAAAGTGTTATTTTACAATCTCACATTTATTAGGATGTTTATTTTTCAATTAACATTGGGTGAAATTTAATATTTTCCCCCAAAACCCAATAAACTTATTTCCCTCTAGTAATTTATAGGGGTATCATTTATTATTTCATGTTTCCCTCTCTTTTTTCACTCAAACCAATCGAAGGAACATTTATAAGAAACTATTACCTTTTTTATCTTTTTTGTCAGGAATATTTCTCTTCCATATTGATATTATTTAATTTTCTTCAAAAGAAAATATATTTCTTAAAGTAAATTTCTATCACTGACATTGAAATTTAATGTTTAAAACAAATCTTATAATGTTTTCCATAATATTCACTTTTTATTTTATTTTAAAAAGTATAAAAAGAATATCTTTTTGAATATTTACCTCATAAACAACATTTCCCGAGATGAAACCATTATTAATTATTTTTCTTCCTTACCATCTTTTTATAATTTTCTAAAATAATTTATGCTAAAATTATTTTAAAAAACATTCCAATTAAAATGATATTATTTTCTATTAAGAATTAAAATTGATTTATTTAGCTTATTTAAATACTTATCTTCCACTCCAAATATGATTTTATAAGAATGGTTTCCCTCCTGAGTTCCACTATTTTATAATATTTTCCAAATAATTTTCTATATGAATATTTGAAAAATTATTAAAATATTTATGTAAGTGGTTTATATAATTCATTTCTATAAAGAAATAAAAATATTTAAATAAATTATTGTTTGTAGTTTTGATTCAATATGCATCCATATCTGAATACATTATATATATTATGGAGTAATGAAAACCATTATACACTACATTAATTTGTGAAATTCATATTTTGAGATATTGAGTCTTTGGAATTAACCATTAAAATTATCGATTTCATATCATGTTATACTATATATAGATATTTTATAAGTTATATTCTATTTCCATATGTTTTTATTTTTTAGAAACATTCTTTACTCCATTGGGGATGTCTCCTAATGATTCCATAAACCTTCATTCTCTAGATGGTATATAATGATTTTTTATAGAATTTGTTCATGAAACTTGTTGGATTACTACTGGTAAATTTAAGTGATATTGGATTTAAAAATAATTTATTGTTATTGTGGAATTAAAATATATATATATCTATGAGTGGAATCCTATGTCACCCTACAATGAATTAGTTATGTTTCTATTTATCCCAATAGGTGATTTGATGATTATTACTATTTATGAGAGTGTAGTTTTACAAATGATTATATGATTATTTATGTTGATTTTTTAGTACATATATCATTATCTATGTGATTAAATCAATCAATTCCATATATTGTGTTCTTAGTGCCTATAAAGATCATTAATGATGTTCATAATGTATGAAATATTAAAGGAGAAAGTTGTTCTGGTAAGAATTGGTGGACCACGATGTAGTAAAATGAACACACCATAATATCAATGGGCGTGAAATAGAATGTATTGACATGACACAAGGTAGAAGAATCCATTCTATAGAGAAGTATAATGGTGTTGTAATGAAAATTTTGTATTTTGGTGGCTCTAGAACTTTTAGGTCCTCTACACCGTAGTAGGGTATCCACTTTGTAAACTACTCTGGAAAGATTTTAGTGGTTCTTTAAATTTTGGTGTCTCCATATCAGAGAAGTGATACCATGTTAGAGGCTAGTGTTTTCATGATTGGTTATTCCAAAAGGATCATTCAACACCATGCATGCCCCGAACCAAGCCGGGGCACGAGCCACAACTACCCAAAGCCTACAACCATAGGACAGGGGTGACAACCAGCGCCAAAGGAATATCTAACATGGATAGTAATATTATGCACAAACATTGACATATAGATGAACAATTTTATAGGTAATGAGTAATATATGATAAATAACTAGAATGTAAACCATCCATGAACAACCAGTAGGGTGTACAAGAGTATGATAGTGAAAACTAAAAAAAGGGAATTATATAATCTCAAGTAGAAATATGTCTTAACCTGATAAAACTAAAAAAGTAAACTACAAGAGATATCATATCCTGAATTTGAACCTATGACCATAGTACTTAGTCTAATTTACCATGTATCCTTAAGATCTATAGATTTCACTATCAACCAATCAGTCATTTACATAAGACACACCATGTTCGGGAAAAGCCCATATATGGGTGAGTATATACATAACCAGTAGGACACCCAAAAAGATGAATGTGTAGGATCAGTGTAACTCCCCGAACCTAGTTACCCAGAGTCGGTGCAATATTACATAACATTGGCATGATCACAAGGGATCAAATCCCAAATGACCGACCAGTTTAGTAGCCTTGGAAGTTCTATGTATAAACCTATGTTTTACATTACATTATGAAATAAAAAACAACAAAATTATATCTCATTTGAGAAAAT
Source organism: Viscum album (assembly GCA_963277665.1). NCBI lineage: Eukaryota > Viridiplantae > Streptophyta > Magnoliopsida > Santalales > Viscaceae > Viscum > Viscum album. The sequence continues at coordinate 68,344,679 of OY728139.1, forward strand.
TCATCTCACTTAGACTATCCCTACTGGCCAGTCATAATATACTTCATCGCATCCTCGGAAAAATAAAAAATAGAAAGAGGTGATCTTATATGCTCAGTAAGGATGACAATATAGCATAAACTATCATAAATAATAATAAACATTTAATTAAATGTATAAGAATAAACCACAAGCCTTTTAAATATAAAATTTAATATAATATGATAATGATTAATCAAAAAATTCCATTTACTTATTCACATGGTTATTCTACTAGTCGATTAATAAATTATAAAATCCATATCCAATTTCATAATGGTGGAATGCATAATAGAGGACATCATAACCACATATTCAAGGCCTCGTGCCAAGAATAATTTTAATATTTTGTTATGGCCTTGTTCCAAGACACAATTTTGTCTCATGAGACCTATCGATGAATCGAATATCTATAGATAGCTCCACCTGTCACTAACTAAGTCCAATGCATTCCTCGTATGAAAAGAATAAACCATAACATAAATATTTGTATTAAAAATAGCTTAATAAATGTTAATACTTTAACCATAAACCATGAATGGTATAAAAATAACACATATAACATATCAAAAAACCTTCAATACAATATGGAATATTGTATTATAATAAATCAACTTCAAACAAGTGTAAAATCCATCAAAGGATGTTGAAATAGATTAAATCAAAACTATTTGAGAGAAATATGTCCTTCTATTTTGAAATCATTTAATAGTAAAATTATTATAAAAGAATATATTTATTTTGAAAATATTCTTAAAATTTTGTAAGGGAATCTTTGAAGGTGTTATAACGGCTGAAAATAGCTGCACTCACTGTATAAGTTAGAAATACATGTTTTTCCTTAATTTTGTCGAAAATGTCTTAAAGGACCTTGTTTGGAAAATGACTGAAAGATTCCTTTATAAAAATTTTATAAAAATTAAAACAAGGGTATAAATGAATTTAACCCATTGTTTAGGAAATCATAAAAATGTTTTGAATTTCATTTTTAAGAAACACAGATATTGATGATAACGCGGTCTCAATAGATATTATCATATAAACAACCTCGGATAATGAAGAGATTGTAGAATTAACCCATACCTTGTACTTTTCCTTCATTGATGGTATGTTAACCTCTTGAATAATATTTAAATCATTTTTATTAAATTATCCAATAACCACATATGTAAATATGATATCATATTGGATCTTAAATTATTGCTTTGTAAATAATATTTCAATAATATCATTGTTTGGGGTGTTAACTAATTTATTTTCCTTTATATTCCTTGTTATGTAAGCCATGGTTGTTGTATATAGGATGTATATGATTCATATACAGAATTATATTAATTTCTTAATCATTATTTTTAATCATAAAATGAAAATTATTCTTGAATGGGTACGATGAGGAATGAATCTCATCGTGTTTGTGTAGACAGTAATCCGTACGTACGCCCGAGAGACAATATCATTCTATTGATGGTGAAATCGTATGTAATTTGATGGTATATCATAAATAAAGAATCTTTGAAATGATATATTTTTTATTTACATCAGTTATACTCATTATTATACCCATCCAAATAATGATGTGTTTGAATAACAAACTACACCACAATGTGGAGACGGTGTGATATACGTATGCACTTATGGTGAATTGTCATTCGTAGGATAGATAGGATAATGAATATGATTTTAAAATATTTATAATAACATCACATTATTTGTAAGTTATTGTAGTTATTATTTTCATAAGGAAACAACTAAGAATGAGGAAGTGGAAGAGGAAAATAACTTCGAAAGAGGTGGTGAAATTATTACCACTTCTTTGGGTGCTCCATTTTGATTTGATCAAAAGGGATAGTTAGTTTGGCTTTTGGTCAAATAAGGACTCTAGGATGAAGTGAGATTAGTTGGGAGGATATTTGAGAAAGGTTTTTCTGATCCAAATGGCTTTGGATGTGTGATTTTGAGAGAAGGCGTAGTACCCTTTTATAAGAGAGGTGAGGGTCACTTAGGAAGAGATTGATATATTATTTTATTATACAATAATATTCCGTTTGTAATGGATCTAAAAGAATTTATTTTGAGGATAAGGTAGGAATGGGTCCTAATACTCTCAACCAATAGGTTTTAGACCGGTTTAGGTCACCATATTAACATTATCAATTATATATAAATCTTCGTTAAATAGTTTAACCTTTTTAATGTCTTGTGGTATTTTTATATTACATCGCTAATAAACATACAATAAAATTTCAAGAGAAACCCAAAGTGTATCATTAATGAAAAATATATTATTATATAAATCCTTTGGTCGAACCTTTTATTTTTTGGAATATTATATCAATTAATAATATAGTATTGTTTTAAAAATGCGTTTATATCATTTTTGACACTATTTAGAATTTAGTTTTTGTTATATTCATAACAACATTATCACATCGAAAAAATTTATCTAATCAACCCTAAAATGTCATATTAACCAAGACAATTTGTGGAATATATCAAAAGTCTCAATTTACAAATATATTGATATTTATAATATCAATTATTTAAATCTTTAAATAATAATGTAATAACTATATAATCATTATGTCATAAATAAATTAAATAATTTAATGTCTAAAAATTATAAATAAAATAAAATTACATAGGAAATATTTTTATATTTCTAATAAAAATTTATAGTTGAATTTATCTTATTTATAGCCCTATATTAAAAATGTATTAGTTATTAAACATTGAATTTAACACATTTAACTCTTCTTTAAATAAAATAATAATAAATGTCCTAATCAAATCCATGTGAACCAAAAGAATTATATTTAATTACTAAGGTAGATTTTGGTCGAAAAACTCTTATCCAATAGAATTGGGACATGTGTTTGGGTAATTATAATATCAATTTTACATTTAATTACCCTATTTATTTTTAACCAGAGTAAATAAAATTCAAAAGTTACTATTCACCAAAAACGATTTTCATCCTATTGAACCACTTTTTACTTAATGGTGTCTACCATGTCTATAATATTTTTGAAATTTAATTCACAGAAGCTGTAAAATTACGTTATATGGAAATTTGATAACATGCCTAGAAGGTTGGAAAAAGAAGTTAAACAATTCAATAAAATTTTATATATCTAATATTATTACAAAATGACACCAATGAATTACATTGAACTAATAGAGGTATTATGTATCTATTTTGACATAAAATAAATTTAAATAAAATAAGTATTTATTTAAATAAAAAGTCAGGTTTAAACAATAATGCAGTTTTTTTCACTATTAATCAAAAATAGAAAGTATTCCTACAAATACAAAAAATTCACCCTAAGCTAATTTCGATATTAGGAATCCAAAAATGAAGTCCATTTTGATAAATAAAATTTATAAAAAATCAAAAAAATATTGTATTACTATTCATAACGGCTAGTTTGGTTGGTCGTGGTGTGTTAGAGCTCGAAGTTGCGTACAATCCAAGCAGTTGTATTATTTAAAGAGAATCATATTGTAGAAGCTTGGGGTATTACATTCTACCCTCCTAATAATTTCATCCTCAAAATTTCTATAATATCACTACATAAAAATATTTTTGTGGTTCTTCATCAAAATTTTCTCAGGTTCCCACATTGCTACTTCCAACTTATGGTTTCTCTATAGAAATTTTACCACACAAGTCATTCGATTTCTCAACACTTGTTCTCCAGTATCAAGTATCATGACAGGCTCTTCAAAATAAGACAGATCATGATCTAGATCTATTTTCTCATAGGTGAGTACATTCGTTTTCCCAGTCATGTATTTTCTAAACAGTTATACGTGGAACACATCATGTTCTTTGGATAAACTAAGAGGAATTTCCAAACGGTAAGATACAAATCCTATTTATTCTAGAATTTAGAAAGGTCTGATATACCTGGGACTTAATATACCCTTCTTATTGAATCATATAACTCCATTCCATGGATATACCTTCCAAAAAACATGATCTCCTAAATGCAATTCAAAATCCTTCCTTTGGTTAATGGCATATCTCTTTTTCCAACTTTGAGCTGCTTTGATGTGGGTTTTGGATAATCTTCACCCTTTCCAATGTTTCCTCAAAAAGTTCGGGGCCTATGAGTTTTCTTTCACCAACATCTTCCAAAAACGTTTGTGTGAAACATCTCTTTACATATAACGCATCACATGGTGCCATCTGAATACTTGAATAAAAGCTATTATTATAGAAAAAATCTACGAGAGGTAAATATTGATCCCCCATACCTTGATAGAAATGTGAGAAATATCTCAAAATGTCTTATAAGTTTGGAATAGTAAGTTCTGATTGTCCCTCAGTTTGAGGGCGGTAGTTAGTGATCAAATTAAGTTCAGTATCCAGGGTGTTCTAAATACTTTTTTAGAATCATGATGTAAAATGAGGATCATGATCATAAATAATCGATAGGGGTACTCCATGATATCTTACAAATTAATTAATATATATTCTTTATAAATGTTAAAGTGGTAAATCTTTTCTTATAGCAAGAAAATGTGCTTACTTTGTAAGACCATTAACAATGACACATATTGCATCATTCCTTCTAAGATTCTTGGGTATCCCCATGACAAATTCCATTGTAATATCATCCCATTTCCACTAATTTATGGGATGAGGTTGCATGACTCTTCTATGATGTTTTATTCCATCCTTCGCCTATTGACAAACCATAAATCTTGACACATAATCAGCAATCCCCCTCTTGATGTTGTCCCACCAAAAATTTTCCTTCAAATATCGATACATCTTAGTGCTACTAGGGTGTATAGAGAAATTGGAGCTACGAGCACCATCCAAAAATTCACTTTTTAGATGGGGTATGTCAGGAACACATACTCTCTTCCCAAATTTCAAAATTCATTTTTCATTTACAAAGTCAATCAATCTCCCATCATTCACAGCTTTAATTTTCTTTTGAAACTCTTCGTCATCAGTCTATGAACTTTTTATCATTTCTAGTAATGACGGTTTGGTAACCATTTGAAAAATTAATGATGTTTCACCTTCCATGATTATTCCCATATAGATATTTACTAGATCCATGAACATAGGATCTCTTTTGTTGGACTCACCTGTTTTGATAATCCCAAATCATGTTTAAATATTGATCATGATATATTAGGTCAATTTCTAATCTTTTTAATCTAAATTTATAAATATATTTTTCTGATCAATGTATACTCTTATGTCTCATGACTTTACTGCATTAGCTTACAGTTTATACTTATCTAAATATAAGTTCACTGTTAAAGATCACTATCACCCTAAGTCACTGATGCTAGAAGATCACCGTTAAAGACTTATAGTCACTATTGGAAGCTACCGATACAAGGTCACTATCCCAAGTCTACCGTTGATCATTCTTATCAAAGATCACAGACAAAACGTTACTATCACAAAGTCACTGCTAGGACAAAGATTCTGTTAGAAGTTCACTATCAGATTTTTTCTTCAGTCTTCTATTGAGAACTTCACTGTCCAATTCTGCAGTTGGAAAGATTACTGTTGAAGTAGTATGATGTTATAGAACTACCGATTATAAGATCACTGATAAGAAGCTACTGTTATATAGAGTAAACGGCTACCGTTACAAGACATCCACTAAGCACAAAGTCCAACGTTACAAGTCTTCAGTCAAAGAGCCTATCGGTGAAGTTCATAGTTGAATAGTCCACCGATGAAGTCCACAGTTGGAAAGACCACAGTTGAAGTCTACCATGTGACATGCATCTGCTACCAGTCTAATGATATTCTAGTCTTTCCTATACCAATTTTATTAATACTACTATAAAAGCCATGTCTGGATAAATTAATGCACCTGACATTATTTAATGTTATTTTCAGGTATATCAGGAGACATTACGATGTATGAGGAAGACCACATGTGGTTGAAACATTTCTCTTGTCGGCCTCTACTGAATAAAAAAACACAAAAAACAAGAGTCTATATAAAAGATACCGGAGAGACACAAAAAGAGGACTCGAAGATACTAGAAATAAGCATAGAACACCGATACACTCATTTAGAAGAACATAGAGCCGCACGAAGATCTATTGAAAGAACTTTCTACAATCTGTAGTGGTGTGCTGCAATGAGTTTTTAAATCCTGGAAGCTGATCATCTCTAAATTTGGTAAGTCATAACCTGGAAGTTGTGACACTCTGTTTTGGAGTCAACTTGCTGAGAAGGACCAAAACATCATCTAATTCATTCCAATGAGTCCAGAGCTGATCTGTCAACACACAAGAGCATTCTAAACTCATCCCTACTATCCTAATATCTACCGTGTTTAAATACTTTACTTTTTTGAGCAGTGTGTATGTGTTGCCACACTGACTCTTGTACCTGAACTGAGGGATACTGAAACTCCCCATTATAAACTATCTTTACATTTGTTTCCCATATATAACTATGGAAGAAGCCTTGTGTGGCTTGGATGATTATTTGCCCACATAGAACTGTGGTAGAGGTTTCAAAACCTGGACAGTTTGTGAAAATTGTTGTAAATCCCGATATAGGCTGTGTATCAATTTCAATATAATTTCTTGGTGGCAGGTGATAACCATATGGAGAGGACTAGGTCTTGTCTTAAGACTGAACCTCTTTTTTAAATTGTTTTGTTCCCCTTTCATTACTGTGTTTTATTCCTATCTGCTGTGATTATATCAGTAAAAACATAAATCTAATTTTATATTCACTCTGATAGTTAGTTATGGTTAGTGTGTATATCTGAGTTGATTAGTAAACTTGTTTCAAAAGTGGAATTTGTTCTCATACTGACTCTACTGAGGAGTAATCAACCGTTGAGAAACCTGTTGAACAATAAGTCACTTATATCTCTACTGCCTTAACAGACTAGGCTGTTTCAATTTTGTAGACTTTAATCCTAAAAGTTTTTAACAGAAATTTTAAATTGGAACTCAATTCACCCTCCTCTTGAGTATCCACTCCGACCAAGATTTAGTATTAGAGGATACGTTGTTATTTATAAAAATGTTTTCAAACACTCTATTTTTTAAAATGTGATTTTAGTTTTATCTTAAAGATCTTAAATTTCGGTTTATTCTAAATTTTATCTCTTTAATATATTTTCTAAAATCTAGTTATGGACAATATACTAGAAGGATCTGATACTAATAGGACACCAATCTTTAATGGTGTGAATTATGCTCAATGGAAATTGAAAATGAAAATTCATTTGAAAGTATTGGTTTTGATATTTGGTCTGCAAGAAAATCAAAATATGAGATCCCCAAAACTGCTAGATCTGCTTGGGATGATGCTAAAAAATCTAACTATAACAATAATTGTAATGCTATGAATTCCCATTACTTCTCTTTAGGAGATGAGGAATTTAACCTAATTTCTGCATGTAAAACAGCTCATCAAATTTGGGACACCTTGCCTGTTTCTCATGAAGGAACAACCAATGTCAAGGAAATGAGATTGAATTCTTATACTATTAAATATGATAATTTTAATATGAGACATGATGAACCTATTTCTGATATGTATCTTAGGTTTAATGAGATTGTCAACACCGTGAGTTCATTGGGAAGTGTTGTTCCACAAAAGGAGCAGATCGTGATAATATTGAGATGTTTTCTTAATAGATTGAGAGGCACTTCTGTGTCTATACGAGTGTCATGTGACATCGGAAAACTACCTATTAAAGAACTGATTGGTAAACTAATGATGTATGAATAGGAACTGAAGGTGAACAAAGTAGAATATGATGAACCCAAGAGAAAATCTGTGGCATTCATGTATACTGCTTCAATGAGAAAAGACAAGGAGAAAATAAATGTACCTAGAGAAAGTTCAGCTAGTGAAAATTCAGATTCAGATAGTGATGAAGAAATGGCTCAAATAGCCCGGAGATTTAAGAAGTTCTATAGGAAGAAGAATTTTCTCAGAAAATCAGACTACAAGGGTAAGTATAGTCCACATGGTAAGTGGAAGAAGGATTGGAATAAATCTGACAAGGAAGATGATATAGTCTGCTATGAATGTAAGAGGAAAGGACACATCAAGGCTGACTGTCTGAAGTTAAAATTCAAAAATAAATATGATTATAAGGAAAAGAATTATAAAAAATCCATGAAAACAACTTGGAGTGCTTCATAAGATAGCACAATTGAATCAGAAGCCATTGATTCTGAAAATAATGATGCCAACATGTGCTTCATGACTAACATATCTGAGGTACATGTTTCCCCTATTCTAAACAATTATTATTCATGAAATGACAGTGATTCAGAAAATGATGAAAATATGTCTAAGGACGAACTATTTGAATATTGAAATATATTGGAAGACACCAGCAATGACCTAAAAGATAAATATAATTCCTTAAAGAAATAGCATGCCTTGACTAGCAATATTAAAACAGATCGAAGTGTAAAAAAAGAAAAGAATGCTCAATTGTTGAAATAAAAAACTCAGCTTAAATTATCTAATGAACAATTAAGAAAGGATATTTAGAAGTTCACTAGTGGTAGGGATACCTTGACACAGTTTCTTGGAAATCATATTGCACCAAAATATAAAACTGGTCTAGGATATCAGCCTGGACAGAGGAAAATTAGCAAAACAGAATTTGTTCCAAAATCTGGAGAGTTCACTGCTAATTCTGGATCATCTATTGAGAAACAATTTTCTAAAAGACCTAACAAAGTATTTATATCTCAAAATATGTTTTTTTATTTTTGAAAACCTATAAAACAAATATGTGTTCCCAAAGTTTAGTTGGATAACCTTTCTAGACCCAAGAAGATATGGGTAACAAAATTATCCTACGTTTGATCTATATTATAGGGATGTTTCGTAAAGAGTTCATGTAAGACCCTATGGTACTTGGATATTGGATGTTCAAGACATTTGATAGGATACTATTCTTGCTTCAAGAGTCTAATTAAAGTTGATGGTGGGAATTTCACCTTTGGTGACAATGCAAAAGGAAAAATCATCAGCCTAGGCCAGATTGGTAACCCTCATACAATATTAATTTCTAAAGTACTTTTTTATGGATTAAAATATAACTTACATATCATATATCAAATATGTTATGACGGCCTTAATGTTAAATTTTAAGAATGATTCATGAAATGTTATTAATTCAAAAAATGAATTAGTTTTTACTGCATATAGAAATGAGAGTGTATATGATGTTGATTTAAACTCCTTATCCAAACAAATCATTTCCTGCTTAAATGATTTTCATAGAGTCTTGGTTCTGGCATAGAATATTAGGACACTGTAATGTGTACTCACTTAGGAAACTATCTAAAAAATGTTTAGTTAGAGAACTACCAAAATTGGAATTCCAAAATGATAATGTGTGTAATCTCTGTGAAAAGGGAAAACAACACAAAGTTTCTTTCAAGGCAAAGAAAGAAGTTTCAACTTCTCAACCACTTGAGTTGGTTCACATGGATTTGTTTGGACCATCAAGAGTTTCAAGTCTAAATTGGAAGAACTATGTTTATGTTCTTGTAGATGAATTTTCTAGGTATACTTGTGTATACTTTCTAGCTCAAAAAAGTGAAGCTTGTTCCTATTTTGTCAAATATTCCAAGTCTATAGAAAACCTTAGTGGACTTAAAATTAAGACCCTGAGAAGTGATCATGGCCGTGATTTTGAGAATCATGAGTTTGAATCTTACTTCTCACACAATGGCTATAGTCGAACACCTCAACAAAATGGAGTTTAGAAAGAAGAAATAGGACCCTTCAAAAAATTGCAAGGACTATGATTAATGAGTATGACTTACCTATTTATTTTTGGGCTAAAGCATTAAATACAGCTTGTTATGTTGTCATAAGAGATTTAATTAGTCCTATTCTAAAGAGGAGCCCTTATGAACTCTAGAATAATAGGAAGCCTAAGGTTAATTATTTTAGAATCTTTGGTTTCAAAGTCTTTATTCTTGATACTAAAGATAATCTTGACAAATTTTCTCCGAAAATTGAAGAAGGAATTTTTCTGGTTTATTCTATTTCAAGTAAAGCCTATAGAGTTTTCAATAAGAAAACCAAATGTGTGGAAGAATCAAATCATATCAAATTCAATGAGACTGATCCGCTTGAGCCTAAAACCTCTCTTGAAAATCTTGAAGAAGATTTTTCAAATTTGAACTTTAATGATAAAAATAGTGAATCCCCTGTAAAAGTATCAAATTCTAGAAATTTTCTAGAATCTGATCCTACCGATTCTGAACCAACAGACAACTATGGAGATTCTAGTTCAACATTTCCTAGAGGTACTAGGACTCTTAAGAATCATCCTCTAGACGTTGTTGTAGGCGATTTGAATAGAGTAACACAAACTAGAGCTTTTCAAAGAAACCAGGTTGAATATAAATATTTTCTTTCACAGCTTCAACCCAAAAATATTAATGATGCTATCAATGATGAATTTTGGGTAATGGTTATACAATAAGAACTAAATCAATTCGAAAGGAACAATGTTTGGGAATTAGTGGAAATACCCAAGGACACCTTGACCATAGGCACCAAATGGGCTTTTAGGAAAAAAGTAGATGAGTCTGGGAATATAGTTAGAAATAAGAACAGGTTAGTTGCCCCAGGATATAGTCAAGAGGAAGGAATAGACTATGAGGAGACCTTTGCACCTGTATCTAGATTAGAATCTATTGGGATACTACTTGCCTATTCATCCCATCTTAATTTTAAACTTTAGCAAATGGATGTCAAAAGTAAATTTCTAAATGTGTATATAGTTGAGGATGTGTTTGTTGAACAACCTCCTAGTTTTACAAATCCCCATTTTTTCAATCACGTTTTAAAACTATCTAAAGATTTATATGGATTAAAACAAGCTCCAAGAGTATGGTATGATAGGCTCATCTCATATCTTTTTTCAAAAGGGTTTTCCAAATGGATAGCTGATCCTAATCTTTTCATTAAATGGATTTTTAAAGATGTTTTGATATTGAGAATTTATGTGGATGATATTATTTTTGGATCTTCTAAAAACTCATTATGTGTTGATTTTTAAAAAATGATGCAAAATGATTTTGAAATGAGTTTAATGGGAGAACTCAAATTTTTCCTTGGATTTCAGATCTTTCAAAATAAAAATTGAATTTTATTGAATCAAAGAAAGTATATTAAGGATCATTTAAAACGTTTTTCTTTGGATGGTAGTAAAGGTAGTGACACTCCTATGAGTACCACTTGTAAGGTGGATGCGGATGAAGCTGGAGAACCAGTGGATCAAACCAACTACAGAGGTATGATAGGGAGTCTACTCTATCTTACAGCTAGTAGACCTGACATCATGTTTAGTGTTTGCATGTGTGGTCGCTTTCAAGCCAATCCAAAATAATCTCATTTGACTGTTGTAAAAAGAATTTTTAAATATCTCAAACATACTCCTAACTTAGGATTATTTTATGCAAAAGGACAATAGTTTTATTTGTTGAGTTATTTTGATGCTGATTTTTCTGGTTGCAAGTAAGATAAAAAAGCACCTTTGGGACATGTCACATTTTAGGAATGCCACTAGTATCTTGTTGTAGTAAGAAGCAGAATTTTGTTGCATTGTCTACTACCGAAGCTGAGTATGTAGTTGCTGGTAGTTGTTGTGCTCAAATTCTATGGATGAAACACACTTTACTAGACTATGGATATCAGTTCAAACATGTCTCTATAAAGTGTGACAATACAAGTGCTATTGACATTTCCAAAAATTTTGTATCACATTCTAAGACAAATCATATATATGTGATACATCACTTTTTAAGGGATCATTATAAAAAGGGTGATATCACTCTTGAATTCATTGGAACTGAACATCAATTGGTTGATATATTCACAAAGCCTTTGAATTATGAGAGGTTAAATTACATCAAACATGAGATAGGTATGATTAATCTCAGCACAGTCGAACCTCACAGTTAGACCTCATAGTCGAACCTCACAGTTATACCTCAAAGTCGAACCTCACAGTTAGACCGCACAGTCAAACCTCACAGTCAAACCACAAAGTTAGACCTCACAGTCGAACCTCAGTGTTATACCTCACAGTCGAACCTCACAGTTAGACCTCACAGTCGAACCTCACAGTCAAACCTCAGAGTGAAACCTCAGAGTTAGACCTCACAGTTGGACCTTACTATCATACCTCACCGTTGCACCTCACCGGTTTACCTCACTGGTACATCGCATTGTTGGATACCTCTTTGTTTGTCTTTGTTTTTTGCGATAATTCAAACCGTTTTTATCCCTATTTATTATTTCTATTTTATTTTGTTTTAATCCCTAAATGATAAAACCCAAGGCAACGAACGTTTCTCAAATCCACCTTCCTCTCTCAATCTCGAACCTTGCTCTCAAAATTCCTAAACCATAACCCTTCACCTGAACTCTAGAACCTCTCTCAATCTCTATGGCCAGCACAAAGTGACCCCCGACTATTAATGAGGATGTGCCAAGGACAAAGAGGAATCAAGCCGAATCCAGTGGCACCAGTAATACACCGACGAGACCTGTTAACCCGCATATGAACAGGAGACAAATCTTTGCTGAGAAGGAGTAAAGTGATGAATGGCTGCTGCCGAGAAAGTCATTACTACTGAACGCACTAGATACCCAAGGATGGACTGAATTTTTTGCCAACACCAATGGACCGTGCAACCCGAAGCTTCTGAAAGAGTTATATGAATATCCAAAATTTGAATAGGTTGATGATGTGCATAAGCTAATATCCAAATTCAATGGAAATGAAGTATGTTTCACGTCTACTGAGAGGGCTGCCTGTTTGAGAGTCCCTCATGAAGTACTGTATGCTTACTACTCTAGAGTGGCTCCTCTAGATAGTTTTGTTTTTGAATATGAAAAATCTCTGGAAGAACTGTCAGGAGATGGAAAATCAAGGAGGATCATTTCAGCTAAGATGAATGGAGAAGAGAGGATTTTATTCAAGTTTATTCAGTATGTACTTAGTCCGATGAGAGGATACTTTGTAGTACTGAAGTACCAGGACATATTCATGATGTACTTACTGAAGCATGGAAAGAAGATTAACCTATGTAGGTTACTGATGGATCAATTAGAGGATATGACTAAGGAAAGTTCAAAGTCTAATGCCTTATTCCATGCCAAGCTTATTTCTGTTATGCTAAAGGTAAAGGGTGTGGCTGGAAATCAAGAAGAAATGATAGTGTCCAAGAACAGTGTCTGTATCTCCAAGGTGATTTGCAAGTTCATGAAAATTAGCCAGAATCCCTGGAAGAAGGCATGGGTGAATGATAAAGGAAAGTTGTATGAAACATTTAACCCAACTACTCACCCATCTAGGCCAAAACACAAGATAGATCCAGGACTAAATCCTAATGAGCCAGAACCGGTTTATTTAGATGATGAGGAGGCTGAAGGATCTATGGACCTTGTAAGAGAGAACACCCCCATTGATGTTGGGAGTGATCCAAACATTCCCCGCAGTCCTATAAGGACAGTATCATTCGGAGAAGATAGCCCTCCAAAAGAACTGCCAAGAAGAGAGACTGTTTTGAAGGACAATGACATTGAGACCACTGAAGAAAAATAAGAAGCATATCATAATATTATCAAGGACACCTCTGAAGAGGATGAGGCAAAGGAATATTTTGAAAAGGATGATGGAAAAGAGGTTGTTGCTGAAGCTGATGATGAGAACAATGAAGAAGAAGAGCTCAGTTTGAGCCCTCTGATAGATAATACAGACAATATGGTGTATGATTAGGAAGAAGGAGAGGCATCTACTGCCATTTATATGGGATTCATTAATGACTTAGAGATTAATAAGACTCACCCTGCTGTTGAACTAATAGAGCAATTGGATTTTGAATCTTTTGGAACTGCAGAGGAGGTTGTGGAGTTACCTTGAGTAGAATAGATAGAAGAGATTCCTCAAGAGAGAGCTCTAAGTGAGGGGGAGCATCTTGGTTCAGTTTATGTGTTGTATCAAATCAAACGTTGGTCATCAGATCCAAAATACATGGTACTTGGACTCAATAGTAGAGATTCTGATGAGGAAAACTAGCCCCAAATGGATTCCGTTATCCTACCTATTGTGGCTGAAAATTTGGCAACCAAGGAGGACTTTGAGTCCTTAAAGGATGAAATGAAAGAGGCAGTGAGATAATCAGTAGCAGATTTGAAGGAAAGCCTGGTTGAAGAACTAAGGAGTGTGGAGCAATTCCTGGAGTTGTGTATGGGATGTGTTGTGTCTAGTCTAGTGAAATAAATGATTGATGATGTTAAATCATGCCATACTCAAATTAAGATCTGAACAGAAGCTATGGTTGCTCTGAGACAATCAGTTGCTTCATTGAATTCCATGAGCGGTTCTCAAAACCATGTTAATTCTCAGATTCGTCATATCAAAGAATTAGTGAAGTAGTTTGTGGATTTTTTTGATTCTTTTAAGAAATAATTCAAAGAACATATGAACAGTCAAGAGGCACTTGTTTAGAAGGTGATTGGTAACATGACTCAGTATTTCAAAGAGACAGTGGCTTTCTCGGTCAAACCCCTTCCCTCATCTAGCTCCTCTGTGACCATTGACCAGATCAGAACTATGATCCAGGAAGAACTTGCTCAGACCAGTACCAGTGGCACCTTTGATTCTCAATTACTTGCTACCACCAGGGAAGTGAGCAGCTACTGCTTCTCAGGTGGCCATTAAGAACAAGGTAGATTCTTAATTTGAGAAGGTCTATACCAAGCATCAAATGACCAACCACTACAAGCTCTTGATTGAGAATATGAAGTTGCCTCTAGTGACTCGGGCATTCTAGGAATAGGTCAGAAATTTGGGAGAATTGACCCCAGATTTGGATATGTTTTTGGAGAATAAAGATGATTTCTTATCTGCTATGGAAAGAGGAGGAAGCATTATTATGGATTTCAGAAACCTTCTTCTACCCTTTCTCCATGTGGACAACACCCCTATCATCATCCCTCCTGCCTTACTGCATCTCAACCTAGTGGTTCATCTATGATGTCTCCTGCTGAAGCTATCAGAAGCCTTACTCCACTGATACCTCCATGAGCTACCCATTACAGACCCATAGGAGCTTATGTTGCTGCCCCTCCGGTCATTCTTGTAGCCATTCCTAAACCTACTAATCCACCAGCTCATCCTCCCTCTTCTTCCTCCAAAGAGAAAGATCCATTGCCTGAGGCTGATGTGGATTGAGTCTGTTTATGTCTTTGGATAGGAACTGTGTATTCATTTTCTCCATGAACTGAACTGTTTATTAATACAAGATTTCTATGTTCTCTCATTTGTCTTTATTTTTGCTAATCAGAAAGGGAGAAATATTGTGAATATTTGAGGAATATTGTGCTAAATCTAGACTAATAAAATTATTGGGAAGAAATATCCTACTATGCTATTATGATACTATGGTAAATCTTATTTGCCTTTCTCTCTGATACCATGTACTATTATTTTCTGGTTTTACACTCTTATTAATCTCTGATACTTATCTTTATTACATACTAACATAATTTGTGAATATCAAAAAGGGGGATATTATTGGACTCAGCTAATTTTATAATCCCAAATCATGTTTAAATATTGATCATGATATATTAAGTTAGTTACTAATCTTTTTAATCTAGATTTATAATTATATTATTCAAATCAATGTATACTCTTAAGTCTCATTACTTTGCTGCATTAGCTTACAGTTTATACTTATCTAAATATAAGTTCACTCTTAATGGATACTTGTAAGAGCCCTCTGTTCATAGTCACCATTATAGATCACTATCAATCAAAGTCACTGATGCTAGAAGATCACCGTTGAAGACTTATAGTCACTGTTCGAATCTACCGATAAAAGGTTACTATCCCAAGTCTACCTTTGATCTACTTATCAAAGCTCACAGACAAAAATTCACTGTCACAAAGTCACTGCTGGGACAAAGCTTCTGTTAGAAGTTCACTGTCAGACTCTTTCTCCAGTCTTCTATTGAGAACATCACTATTCAAGTCTGCAGTTGGAAAGGTTACTGTTGAAGTAGTATGATGTTATAGAACAACCAATTAGAAGCTCACTGATAAGGAGTTACTATTACATAGTGTAAACACCTACCATTACAAGACATCCACTAAGCAAAAAGTCCACCGTTACAAGCCAACAGTCAAAGAGACTACCGATGAAGTTCACAGTTGAATATTCCACCGATGAAGTCCATAGTTAAAAAGACCACAGTTGAAGTCTACCGTGTGACATGTATCTGCTACCAGTCTAATGATATTCTATTATTTCCTATACCAATTTTATTAATACTACTATAATGGTCATGTCTGGAAAAATTAATGCACCTGAAATAATTTAATGTTATTTGCAGGGATATCAGGAGATAGTACAATGTACAGGGAAGACCACACGTGGTTGAAACATTTATCTTGTCGGCCTCTACTGAACAACAAAACATAAAAAACAAGATACTATATAAAAGATACTATAGAGACACAAAAAGAGGACCCGAACATACTAGAAAGAAGAATAGAACACTCAATAACCCATTCAGAAGAACATAGAGCCTCACAAAGATATATTGAAAGAAATTTCTACAACTTGTAGTGGTGTGCTGCAAAGAGTTTTTATATCCTGGATGCTGATAAAATCTGCATTTGGGAAGACATAACCTAGAAGTTGCGACACTCTGTTTTGGAGTCAACTTTCAGAGAAGGACCAAAACGTCATTTCATTCATTCCAACGAGTCCAGAACTGATCTTCCAACACACAAGAGCATCCTAAACTCATCCCTACTGTCCTTAGCTCTACTGTGTTTGGATAATTTACTTTTGTGAGCAGTGTGTATGTGTTACCACACTGACTCTTGTACATGAACTGAGGGATACTGAAAATCCCCATTCTAAACTTTCTTTACATTTGTTTCCCACACATAACTATGGAAGAAGCCTTATGTGTCTTGGGAGTTTATTTTCCCACGTAGAATTGTGGTAGAGGTTGCAAAACCTAGAGAGTTTGTGAAAACTTTTGTAAAGCCCGATACAGGTTGTGTATCAATTTTAATATAATTTCTTGGTGGCAGGTGATCACCAAGTGGAGATGACTAGGTCTTTTCATAAGACTGAACCTCTTGTTTAAATTTTTGTGTTCCCCTTTCATTACTCTGATTTATTCCTATCTGCTGTGCTTATATTAGAAAAAACATAAATCTATTTTTACATTCACTCTGATAGTTAGTTCTGGTTAGTGTGTATATATGAGTTGTTTAGTAAACTTGTTTCAAAAGTTGAATTAGTTCTCCTACTGACTCTACTGAGGATTAATCAACCTTTGAGAAACCTATTGAACAATAAGTCACTTATATCTCTACTTCCTTAATTGACTGGGCTGTTTTAATTTTGGGGACTTTAATCCTAAAGGTTTTTAACCGAAATTTTAAATTTGAACTCAATTCACCCCCCTCTTGAGTATCCACTCCGACCAACACCTTTCAACTCTAATCTTGTTCAAAACTCCATGATCATTTCTGCTCAAAGAATCTTCCACCTTATTTTCCATCCCGAGGTGGTACTTTATAGAGAAATCATAATCCTTGAGTAGTTAAATCCAACTCCTTTTTCTCATGTTGAGTTCTTTTTGGGTTAAAATATACTTCATACTCTATAGATCGGTATATATCTCACATTTTTGACCATAGAGATAGTGTCTCCATATATTCAAAGAAAATATTAAAGCTTCAAACTCAATATCATTAATGCGATTATTGTGTTCATGTATTTTAAGTTGTCGTGATCCATAGGTAATAACTCTATCATTATTAATGAGGACACAACCAATTCCATTCTTTGAATCATCGCTATAAATAACAAACTAATCTTTCCCTGATGGTAGAGTAAAGATAGGATCATTGACTAATATTTTCTTCAATTCTTCAAGAATTATTCACACTCTTTTTTCCAAATATATTTAACTTCTTTACGTGTGATCTTGGTTAATGGGTTTAAAATTTTTAAAAAATTCCGGATGAAGTGTCGATAATAACCTACTAAACCAATAAAACTATGTACCTCATTTACACTCGTTGTTGGATAACATTTATGGATTTCCTTGATCTTTGAAGGATCGACAGAGATTCCATCCCTAGAGACAATATGGCCAAGAAAATTAATCTCCTAAATCTAGAATTTGCACATTCTAAACTTCCCAAATAATTCATTTCTTCTGAGGGTTTTCAAAATAGAGCGCAAGTGATTTTTATGATCTTCGTAGATCATGTAGTAAATAAAGATATCATCAATAAACAACACTAAAAATTTCTAACTATATTCCTTGATAACTCTATTCATTAGATCCATGAAGATAGAGGGTGAAATAGTCAGTACAAAATGCATTACTGTAAAATCGCAGTGTTTGTACCTGGTTCGAAATGTTGTTTTCGGAATGTATTTCTTCATCAGAAACAACTGATGATATAAAGACATAATTTAAGTATTTGAAAAATATTATTCCCCATAAAGTTGATTGAATAAATCATCAATACTAGGTAGGGGATACTTCTTCTTTATTTTTATATCATTGATCGCCCTGTAGTCAATGCACAACCTCATAGATCCATCTTTCTTCTTTACAAAATAAACAGGGGCTCCCCATGGAGAAACACTAGGGTGAATAAATAATGTATTACTCAATTCCTATAGTTTTTCTTTAGTTCCACTAATTCCACAGTTTCCATTCTATAAGGGGTCTTTGATATAGGCCTTTATCTATGAATTAAATCAATGGAAAACTCAATTTGTCTTTCTGGAGGATGTCCAAGTAAATTCATTTGAAACGCATCAACATATTCTTACAAAATAAGTACAGCCTCTATTTGAACATTCCTTACCTCACATACAGTTATTTCAATTAATTCATCCCCAAAAATTGTATTTAGTATAGGTACTAGGGGTTGATCTAGATAAGAATCAGATGGTGATGTTTCTGCACTAAATATAAGGTACTTTTTATCATCATAAAAAATTGTAACCTTGTTATTCTTAAAATAAATTTTCACAACATGGTCCAAAAGTCAATCCATTCAGAGTATTATATCAAATTTTATAATGAGCATGATAATGAGATCATGAGATAAATCATTTTTATATTCTCTAATGTGAACAGATTCATAAAACATTGTTTCAATAATACTTCCCTTAGAAGTTTTGACTGAGAACTCCCTTGTTAAATAAAATTGAAAATATCTAATTTTATAGAAAAATGGAAATATATAAAACAATACAATGATCCAAAATCAAATAAATCATTGGCTAAATTTGAGGAAACCATTAAATTACCTGCTATTATGTCATTTGGATCTCAACCTTGGTAGTAGTGATTGCATAAGCTTGAGATTTCTCCCTTGGACTTTTCTGAGTAAACTTTTCTTGTCACTTAGGTAATTAATTTAAATAATTCCCTATTTATCTACAATTTTATCATTCAACATTTTAATAATATTTCTTTCCCTTGCAATCACGAACTTGGTTTCCTTTTTCACCACACTTTTAATAGACTCACATTCCCTTCAAGCAAGTACTTGCTTGTTTCTTCCCACATTTAAAACATGATGGAAATTCAAAAATTCTCTTCTTCCCCAAATTTCTATTTCCAAATAATTAAAAATATATTTTATTCTCTTTCTTTTCTTTAAATTCATAAGACATATAGAATTTCTTTTCTGTCTTGATACCACACAAGACAATATCTTTATACAATGAGAAGGATTTTGAGACTAATGCTCGGAAGATAAATGGTTTTAACCCATAAAAGAGTAAATCAATCTTACTCCTTAGGTTATGTATATAATCTAATTCATGCATTGAAAACCTTGTAAAGTTTATCTCATACTTTGCGACATTCTCATCCTCCTTTTTCCCCAGACTCTGAAATTGTCTTTCCATATCTGCTCGATGGTCACAAGGAAAGTATTTTTCTATGAAAATATCTTTAAACACCCTTCAGTATATATTTGATACTTCTTCATCCTCATTTTTGTTTTGAATTAATGACCACCATTGATCTGTATCTCTTGTGAGGTGATAAACTACCATGATAAATTTTTATCTTTTGCCGCTCAGAAAGGCATAAAATATTTTCCCGGTAGAACTTATCCATTGATCAGCTAAAAATAGATTTTTAGTCCCATTAAATGTTGGTGGTTGTTGCCTCATGAAGAATTATAACATTGATCCTCTACATTGTGGATTAGGGTGCTTCATATGGGTAAGGTTATTAATCATAACCTGAGTGAGTTGTCCCAGTATGGTTATATATTTTTCAGCACCAGTTTCATCACTAGCTCCACTATAATTATTTTGAGTAAGAGAGGAATACCTATATAGATTACGTGTGTTGGCATGGTTTTACTTTACATCCACTATGTGCCACTTCTAAACAATGTCATACACTATATTATTCTATGAATCATAATACATAATTCCACAAAAGTAAAATATCTAACATAAAATTAATAGTTCATGCATATAATCCATAATGATAAAAAAAACCTTTTAGGAGGTATTTTTTCATAAATCCTTCATAATGGTTTTCAATGAAAATGTGAATTATCCTAAGAATATCCCTCGGGTGTTTCAGAACCTAGAATGTAGCAAGGCCTGTTGTCATGTACCAGGATGCCACGGGTCAGGGCTGAAACTCCTTGTCAGAGTTTTCACTCGTAGGTACATCTATGCTAAAGCCTTCTCTACCTGCTCGTATCCAGAAAGGGATGTAATTCATGGGAAATACACAAAATCTCTACATTACCAAAATTCTAGGAAGTTCTTCTATAATAATAATCAATGTCTATCTTAGGGTAATGTTCTCAAATCAGAGTTTTTCTATGTCTAGCTTACATGGTTTGTACTAAACTACCTCTGATACCAACAGTAACGCCACAACCCTAGTTACCCAGAGTCGGTGCAATGTTATATAACATTGTCATGTCATAGGGGATGAATTCCTAAAATTCTGATCTGTTTAGTATCCTTGGAAGTACTAGATACATACATAAGTTTTACATTACATTATGAAATGAAAAAAAAACTACATTTTGATTCCTTTGATAACATTCATCTTCTTTATATTATCCCTGCATGTTACTAAAAATATACTTCTTCGCATCCTAGAAAAAATAAAACATTGAAAGGGGTGATCTTAGATGCTCTTTAATGATAAAAATATAGTGGAAACTATCATAAATAAGCATAAACATTTAAGTCAATGTACTAGACTAAAACACAAGACTTTTAAACACAAACTTCAGCACAATATGGTAAATATAAATCATATAATTCCATTTACCTATTTACATGTATATTATACTAGTCAAATAATCACATGTAACATCAATAGACAATTTCAAAATGATGGAATGCATAATGCAGTACATCATAACCACATAGTCAAGGCCTCATTCCAAGACTAAAAATAAGATTTTTCAAGGCCTTCTGTGAAGACATTAGTTTGCCTCCTAATACCTACCGATACATCAAGGAACTATAGCGGGATCCATCCATCACATACTAAGTCCAATGCATTCATGATATGAAAAAGCTGAAACATAACATTAACATTCGTATTGAAACTAGCATAAAAAATGTAAATAAATTAACCATAAACAATGAATGGTATAAAAATAAAACATCCACAGTCAAAAATATCTCAAAACCTTCAATATAATATGGAGGGTTGTATCATAATAAATCAACTTCAAACAAGTGTAAAATATATCAAAGGATGTTAAAATAGATAAAATCCAAACTATTTGGGAGAAATATATCATGATATTTTGAAATATTTTAAAAGTAAAATAATTATAAAACTAAAAAAATATTATGAAAAAAATCTTATAAGATTGTAAGAGAAGATTTTAAGGTGTTATAATGGAGGAAAATAGCCGCACTGACCATATATGTTAAAAAACAATAATTCATTAATTTTGTTGAAAATGTCATAAAGGACCTTGTTTGAAAAATGAGGGAAGGATTCCATTATAAACATTTTATAAAAAGTAAAAAAAGGGTATAAATGACATTAACCCATATTATAGGAAAGAGTAAAAATGTTTTGAAATACATTTTTAAGAAACACAGATGTGGATGAAAAAGAAGTCCTAGTAGATACTTACGTTTAAGAAACCTCGAATAATGAAAAGATTGAAGAATTAACTCTTAACTTGAACTCATTGTTGATCGAGGGTATGTTACACTCCATTATAATAATTAAATAATTTTTATTAAATTATACAATAACCACATAAATAAATATGATATCATACATGATCTTATAATATTGCTTTGTTAATAAAATTTCAGTAGAATCGTTGTTTCGGGTGTTAACTAAATCATTTTCCCTTCTATTATTTGTTACGTAATACATGTTTTTTATGGATAGGATGTGTTTCATTCATATAAATAATGATAATATGTTCTTAAACATTTTTTTAATCATATAATGAAAATCATTCTTGAAAGGGTACGATGGGGAATGAATCTCATCGTGTTCGTGAAGATGGTAATCCGTATGTATGCATGAGTGAAAATATCATTCTACTAATGGTTAAATAGTATTTAATTGGATGGTATATCATATATAAAGAATAATTTACATGTTATATTTATTATTTACATTTTTTATACTCATTATTATACCCATCCATATAATGAAGTGTTTGAATAACAAACTACACCATGACGTGGAGACGGTAAGCCGTACGTATGGACGTATGGTGACTTTTCATTCATTGGATGGATAGAATAATGAATATTGTTGAACCATATTTATAATAACATCAAAATATGTATAAATTATTGTAGTTTCTATTTTTATAGAAACAAAAAAGAATGAGGAAGTGTAAGATGAAAATAATTTAGAAATAGGTGGTTATATTATCACCTCTTCTTCAGGTTCTTCACTTTGATTTGATAAAAAGGGATCCTTAGGTTAGATTATCATCAAATAAAAGCCTCTATGTTTAATTGAGGGTATTTGAGAGGATATTTGAGTAGGGGTTGTCTGAATCAAATGGCTTTGAAGGTGTGGTTTTGAGAGAAGGGTATATACCCTTTTATAAGAGAGGTGAGGGTCACATTAGAAAAAGATTGAAATATTATTTTATTATACAATAATATTCGTTTTATAATGGCTCCAAAAGGATTTATTTTGAGACTAAGGTGGGGATGAGTCGAAAACATCTCAACTGATAGGTTTTAGATAGGTATAGGTCCCAAACTTTATCTTATCATTTAGATTTATCTTTTAGTTAAATCGTTTAACTTTTACAATGTCTTCTTTTATTTTTATATTGCATGGTTAATAAAATTACTAGAAAATTCCATGAAAAACTACAATCGGTTCATTAATGACATATATATAAATATTATTATATATTTACATTGTCCAAACCAAGGATTATTAAGAATATTATATCAAATATTAATATAGTATTTGTTTTAAAAACTCATTTATGTCATTTTTGACATTATTTAGTATTTGATTTTTGTGAAAGTCATAACAACTTTATCACTTAAAAATATTATTTAACAAACCCTAACATTTAATATTAACCTAAAAAATTCTTGGAATACATAAATAGTCTAAATTGACTATTACATTAATATTTATAATTTCAAATATTTTAATCTGTCCAAAATAGGGTAATTACTACATCATCATTGTGTCATAAATAAATTTAATTATTTATTATTTGAAAATTATAAATAAAATACCATTATTTAGAAAATAGTTTTATCTTTATAATTAATATTTATAGTTGAATTTATTTTTGGTATAGAGCTATGTTAAAAAAATTTTAGTTATTAAACATTGAATTTAACACTTTTTACTCTTCTTTAAACAAAATAATAATAAATGTCTTAATCTAATCCAAGTGGGCCAAAACGATCATATTTTATTCATAAGGATGATTTTGGTCAAAAAACACTTATCCAATATAATTATGACATTTTTTAGAATAATTATATTTTCATTATTACCTTTAATTACCAAATTCACTTTTAATAGAGGTAAATAAAATTCAAAAGTTACTATTCACCAAAAATTATTTTCATCCTGTTAAACCACATTTTACATAATGATGTCAACAGTGTCTCTCGAATTTTTGAAATTCAATTCACAGAAGTAGCAAAATCACGAATTATGCAAATTTGCTAATGTGACTAGAAGGTAGGTAAAAGACTTTAAAAAAATTCAATAAAATATTATACATATAATTTTATTATAATATAACTCCAAAGAATTACATTGAACTAATATGGGTATTATTTATATATTTTTACTTAAAATATATTTAAATAAAATTAATAATTATTTAAATAAAAAGTCAGTTTTAGACAATAACGTAGTGTTTTTCAGTATTCATCAAATATTGAAATTTTTCAGAAAAATACCAAATATTCACCCTAAGAAAATTATGATATTACCAATCAAAAAATAAAGTCCATTTTGATAAATAAAATTTATAGAAATTCCAAAATTGGGTATTACTATACTTATCGGCTATTTTGGTTGGTCGTGGGGTGTTAGAACATTAAGTAGCATACAATGCAATCTATTGTTTTATTCATAGAGATGCGTACCATGGAATCGTGGGGTGTTACAATCAGGAGCTTCAATGGGAAAGGAAACATAGTAGATTCAAGATACAAACAAATGGAAAAACTCAACACAAACAAAGAAAGAGATATATAGTAACCACATCTGAACACAGGGCGCTCAACACAGTGAGTAGATGAACTACCCATCAAGTCTTTGAGACAAATAGAAAGAGGGTATATGAAAAACTCAAAAATCTAATTAAGTGAAGAATATAGAATACCGTATGCATATTCGTCTCCCATGGAAAGAGTGTGACCAAATACAAGGTGTGCCTGTAGAATAATATATATATATATATATATGATCAGTCAAATGAAACCCAGTAGAGAGAGAAAGGGGATCTTCATCTCATAGATCAGCCTATGAATAAGAGTTACCAAAAATTAAAAAACTCCATCAATTATTACCAAAATCTCATAATACTTTCCACACATAATCATAGATGTCAAATTGTGCCTTTTCACTATTCCTCAAAGTTATGGGTTAAAAAACTGATGTAGATGACTCATGACTTGCTGCAACATCAAGTATCCACTCAAATAGTCATTGAGGACCCACTCCCCACCACTTCTAGAAGGTACCATTTGGTAGTCGTCAACGACTCCACTTCCAAGCTCTACTAGAGGCTTGACAAGGTAGTCATTGAAAAATCCCTAGCTATCTCAACTGGAGGGTCAACTGAGTATTTGTCATAGAATTCACTACCCAACTCAACTGGAGTGTAAAATCATTAATCATCAAGGACTCCACTACCAAACTCTAGTAGAGGGTCAACACAGTAGTCATTGTGGACTCCACAGGCCAACTCTACTGGTGGGTCAATAACGTAATCATAAAGGACTCCACTTCTCTTCTATACTAAAAGGTCAACACGGTAGTCATTAAGGACTCCATTTCCTAACTCCACTAGAGGTTCAAATTGATATTCATTGAGTAATATACTTCTTGTATCAACTAAGGGGTCTACACGATATTTGTCGAGGACTCAGTGGCCCAATTATAACATAGGGTCAACTCGATAGTCATAGAGGAATCAATTACCCAACTCTGCCAAAGGGTCGGCTCGATAGTCATCGAGGACTCCACTACCCAGATCTACATTAGTGTCAACTTATTATTCTTCCTAGACTCGACTATGTATCTCTACATTAGGTTCAACTCAGTAATCCCCTTGTGATCCTGTATGATCATTTCCATCTTCAATAATATCCTTACCAAGCATCCTTCCCCGAACATTCCACATCTTATCTTGAAATCTACAATTGAGGGTACCATCAGGTTATATGTGAAAAAATACACAGGATAAGCTTCTTAGGGGATAAATATGTGTTCAAATGAAGCCGATAGAAAACCTTGATGTTCCCTAAAAAGAAACAAAGGGGAATATAGCATGTGAGGGGACCCACACTTCGCTTAGTCCTGCTCCACTGCCTAGTCGTATCCCTAGGGGTACATGGCTATCTATACATGTAAAATTGCATACCACTTAGGTATAAAAAATAGTGCATCTAGACTAACCAGGATCAGGCCATGTCCTACTGGTCATGTCCATGTAATGACCGATGGTCCATGTAATCGTTACAAGGCATGTTGCCTCACATGGGGTGCCATCCTTGTGACTTAGACATGTATTTATACTTGGGTTAGTACCATGTACCTGGCGCTTTACTTCCACAAAATATATCATATGTGTGATCCATAACATGGGTTTCCCATTTGGGGAAGGGGTACATAGTGTGTAGGAGGGTTACATGGTGTTCCATCTTTATCTCTTTCCAATACCCTTGTCGACGTGATTTAGGGACTACACGCAATGTGTTAATCCTTTCTCCCAATGTGTAGTCATTTTTTCATAGTATCTCATAACATATCTCCTACCCTTGAAGTTGATATCACCAATTCAATTTCAACCCTATTACCAGCTAAAAACCCTGGATCTTGGCTGGATCTATTATTTCCAGCCATCATTCACCGGGAAACAGATTTTAGTGTCCCTTAGTGGGTTCATTGTTAAACTCATACCCAATCAATCTTTATTAATTTTATTTATTGATCTTAAGTAATCAAAAAAATTCACTTCTCCTCACAACTATTCCATTTATGTTCCCATTTCATCATTCCTCCCTTTTTCTCAGGTAAATATTGTGATTATGGGGGTATGATCGGGATCGGTACCACACAATAATGTCAAACTAGGACAATGAGGTCCACATGGGGATGAACATGAATATAAATTTGGGATAAATGTTCAATGTATAAAACAAAGATGATTGTTAGACAATAATTATTTGAAAATGATCAAGAACAGTGATACTAGGTTTAGATAATAATTCAATAACCAAATTATACTGATACATAGGTGCATGCTTTGTCCACAATTAGCACAGATCCAAGAAAAAGGATTTATCTCATAAAAATATTTAAACAAAGTGGGTATAAATTACAAATTGATGAGTCATGTATTTATATTGGATAAGTTTTTACAAATAACATTCCTTGTAACAGTTGAGTGGGGTCATTCCATATTCTTTGTCCTAATCTATTCGGATTTGGTGTTTCATCAGCATTTGAAGTGATTCACCAGTGAATGAGGAAAAAGGATATATGTATTCTTCTTAGGATTTATGTGTCTTACCCTAGAGGATTCACCCAAGTGATAATTTTTTAGAAATTTCATTTAGGACTCAAAAGAACTAATTAAGTATTTTATTTATCTATTAAATAATCCACTGAATGCACCGCCAATGGGAGAACTGTTTGAACACCCCACGCCAACCTATTTTAGGTCGTACCTAGGGTAAACATCATATTCAAGACTCAAATGTGGTGTCATATTTATTATTCAAGATTCCATTTATGATTTATCACATTTGTTAAGAACTACGTGCATGTAATATAAAATAAATTTACTAATTTTGTAAAATTAATTATTGGCATGCCAGGCCACAGAATTGCATGCCATATTAGTACATAACTATGGAAATATATATAAAAATATTTCAAAGTCATACATGGAAAACACTAGGTCTCTACATAATTCCCTCCTTCAAACATATCCCTAAAAAAACTCGGAAAACACCTCGAGATATTGAGTCCTCACTTGGATCTCCTGCTCCCAGAAACTCTCTAGCACGTTCTCATGCTTCCGTAACATGAGGAACAGGGAGATGGTTCGTTCATGTAGGTTCCTATACTATCGATCCTAAACCACCACTGGGTTCTTGGCAAGGATGGATCCATTATCGGTGTCTATGTCACCCCAATCAATAGAATGTGTAGGATCATGCACGTATCTCATAAATAGTGACACATGGGAGACATCGTT
The DNA here is from genome assembly GCA_963277665.1 of Viscum album. Classification (NCBI taxonomy): domain Eukaryota; kingdom Viridiplantae; phylum Streptophyta; class Magnoliopsida; order Santalales; family Viscaceae; genus Viscum; species Viscum album. Next base: position 68,372,711 of record OY728139.1, read on the forward strand.
CATCCACTCTAGTTATGTGGGTAGGATGAGGTAGTAAGTGTCCATTCCATCCCACTGCATGATCTCAAACAGTTTGATGAAACATAGGGGTAGCATACATCTTTGAGTGAACCTCTACAACCGTATTTGCGGGAAGTGTGTCATGAAGATGTTTTCTCCATAGTTTAACTCCAAGGGCCTAAAAGTTGATCTAAAAAATATTTTGGTCTTCTTTTGGTAGCCCTGAACCATTCACAGATGACCTAGACTTTCTTTTTTTTCACCTACACCAGCTCTAGGCCCATATGATATGTCTCAATGATCTCTTTGCATCATAAGTGTGACATGAAGGGTCTCTGGTATAGGTATTAAAAGGGTTCCATGATGACGTTAGAGTGGTAGTTAATTTTGTATTGAAACGCTATTAATGGAATGTTATCCTCCCATATCTGACTGAAGTCTAACACCCAAACCCTTAAAATATACTCTAGCACGTGAATTGTGTGCTCATCCTTCCCAATAGTCTAGGATTGAATGGATGTACTCATCCACATTTGGGTCTTCAATTCCTATTAAAGGCCTCTCCATAATCATGATGCAAACCTCACTTCACGATCAAAGACAAATATTGAGGGAACCCCATTAACTCGAACAATATACAGTGCTTAGAACTACCCTAAAACAACCCACTGAAATCTACTCCCTAATATCAACAAAGTGTGTCGACCTCCTGAATTAGTCAAAGATCCTACATATTTCAACATGGATCTTTTATATGAATGTAATAACTATTATAAATTCCATAGATATTCCATCCCATTTCCATTCAAGGATCCCAAGGGGGTGTAAAAAACACTAAGGAACATGGCGCTCAACCTTCACATGATGAAAAGTGAGGCATCAAGAGAAGAACATAGATACATTTCACATCATGAATAACCACTAAAACGACAAAAAAGTCTTACTAAATATTCCCCACATTGGGATGTAATGTTTGGAGAAAATTTTGGAACTACGTAGTATTCTCCTCGAACATCCTAACTAGAACCACCATCCATACCTAGAAAGGGATGAAATGATTACCTCTTTTATAAAAACCATATGGTGAGTCACCTATGGTCATATAGTCACAAAATACCTCATAGTTGACATATCCCAGCTAGGAGACTCTCACATGCTCAAAAAGTGAAGGACTCAAAACCATCAACTAAAGAAATGTTATACCCTCCTACTCCACTAAGTTCTTCTACAGGGAGGCCAACAACTTCAAATCCTCCTCTTCCAAAAGATCATTAGACCTCCTACAATGGGAATATTCTACTATGTTTCCCTTCACATATTATATACTATTTCAAATTCATTGTCTTAAAGGAACTCCAACCATCGATGTTGTCTTAGGTTCATTTCTCAATGTGTGAAAATGTACTGGTGACGATGGTGGTCTCAGTAAACCAAAAAACACTCCCCCAAAAGTTAGTTCATCCATATTCGCAGGGGAAAGAATTACATTTCCAAATGTTGGTCAGGAGTCTCATTGTTCTTCACATGGGGTCTCAATTTCCTCAACCCATATATATGATAAATACCTATGAATACATCAAAATTCATCCTGGACCAGCTCATGAGGCAACATAATAAACTATAAACTCCATTCCTTTATCTAGTAGTCTCAACACTGGATCAGTCACCAATCTCAATCTCAACCCTGGAAAGGCCCTTTGTAACTACCATTACCATGTAAAAAAATGTCCATTCTACTTCATGATAGTAAAAGTGGATGAAATTATTGGGAAGTATTCAAAAAAACCTTAGGTAGTCCTCTTCTAAACAATTAAATCCCCACACCTCTGATAGGATCTTGGGTTGTACCTAAGAAATAACTATATCATATTTTTTGGGTATATGGCTAAACCATGCTCAGAAATTACATGACCTATAATGTTAAACTTATGAATCCAGAACTAAAACATCAAGATATTCCGATGAAGATATTTCTCTCAAAGAAAATCAAGAACCTTATTTATTTTCTTTTATTTTTTCTTATATGATTCATAGTAAATAAGTATGTTGTCAATTAAGACATCCAAAAACTTTTCCATGTACATATAGAAAACCCAGTTCAAAAAACCCATAAATATGGAATGGGGAATTTATCATACTATAGAGAATCTTTATGAACCCACATTGTCCATAGAGACAGAAAAATCATAACTCTTAAATATCATCCTTGAAACCCCTTAACTGGTGGTAGTCAGCCCTGATATCAAACTTTGAGAACAATCTCAAACATTGAAACATGTCAAATGTGTCTTTAATTCTCGACAAGGGGTAGAAGTTCGTTATCTTGTGTAGGTTAATGTGATTATGATCTATGTAATTTAGAAAGATCATTCTCACCGTTTTCATGAACAACACTAGAGTATCCTCTAATAACACATGGGGCCTAATGAAACCCTTCTCTCAAAGGAAATCCAACTGAAACCACATCTCTTGGATGTTGGTAGGGGGCATCCAAAATGCTTTATAATTTGGGGCACCCACTGCCATCATATGATTTATTTCATCCCAATGATAGATATATCTATGTCACCAGTTCCTGATCCATCACCCTGGAATAGGTAGGGATGTACATGGGAACCACACTTGCATGGATCTCTCAGCAGAGTCCCTACTCAAAATTACATGCTAGAAATTAACCATCCAGGATCATGTAAATAGAGTACCATAGACGGTCTTTAAACCTTGTTGTGTACTCATCCACCATAATCCCTCCCTTCTGCATCTCCAGAAGCACCTGGGTATAAATTGAATACAAACAATAGTGGTAGTACTCATCACAGAACAACTATTGGATGTTGGTCCAAAATAGAGTCGACTCATCATTCATAAGCATAACAATCCTCCAATGGTTCTCAGATGATCCACGAAAAAAGGCTATCTTATACTACAACTGCTTGATCTGTTAGGGTCTAAATTAGCCTAAAGATATGGACCACTAACTCTAGCCTATAATTCCAAAACACCTTAAACGATTCCCATCATCTCTTACGTCTTCCGAAGTGTAACCATACCAGTCCAACCATAACTTTTAAAGATTCCACATATTCAAGGGGTCACCAAATCAATGTAGAGGACCCATGAATGGATAAAACTAGAAAGATCTACTCTAATATCTATCAAGGACCCGTGATCCATCTCTACTAGAGGGTACCACTCGGTAGTCATTGAGGACTCCACTACCCAGCTCTAATAGATGGTCAACTCAGTAATCTTCACAGACTCCACTTCCCATAACTAAGGAAAAACATTGTAATATTCATGGACTCTACCTCCCAACTCTAATAGAGGACCAAATCAGTATTCATCAAGGACTCCACTTCTCATCTCTACTAGAAGGTCAACTCGGTAATCGTTGAGGACTCAACAACCCATCTCTACTAGAGGGTCATCTCAGTAGTCATTGAGGGATCCATTGTAAAGCTCAACTAGATAGTCAACAAGGTATTCATCAATAACTCCACTTACCAAATCTACTATAGGGTCTACTCAGTACTCATTGAGGACTCCACTGCCAGGATCTAGTGTATGTCCAGCTTGGTAGTCATCATGGAATCGACTTCCTAGCTCTACTTGAGGGTTAACTCAGTAATCTTCATGGAATCATATTCCTAGATCTATTTGAGCATCAAAGTAGTAGTTTCCAAGGACTCCACTACCTAGCTCTAATAGAGGGTCAACTCGGCAAGCCTCTCATGATCTTGTGTGATCACTACCATTCGTGAGTGTTTCTTTACAAAGAATTATTCCCGGAACATTCGAAAACATATCTTGAAAACAATAGATTTGGAGAAAAGTGAATATTTCATGTAAAACACTCAATATAGGCTACACATGATCCAAAATCCAGTTTAAAATGAAGGATATATTAAACCATGAGGTTTCCTAGAAAGAAACCAAGGGGTACACAGTGTGTGAGGGGGTCCACATGGAATGTAGTCCCACTCCAATACCTGGTTGTGTCCATGGGGGTAGAAAACTCCCAATCCATGTTGTAGTAGATGCCTCATAGGAGGACTACACATCACTTCCGCACTAATGAGGACCAATTTATGTCCTTATGGCAATGTTAGTTCACTAAACCATTATCCATGTTCTCATTTCATGGTGTTTTGCCTCACATAGGGTGTTGTCTGTGTGAGTTGGTCATGTCTGGGTAATCTAGTACACAACCATATACGTATCCATGTCCTTTCACATGGGATCTCATCTATGTGATCCACCTCATGGGTTTCCAATTCTTGGAAGTGGGACACAATGTTCAATAGAGCTACATGTTATTCCATCCTTATCTCTTTACAAAACCTTATATTCCTCAATTAATGGGCTACACATTGTGTCCTCATATTTGTACGGTGTTTAGTCATAATTTTAATATTTTCTCATATCCAAACTCCACAACATGAATTTGATCCCATATCTTTGATTTTTTCCTATATCTAGTGGAAAAAATTGGATCTAAGCCAGATCTACTTTTTTCAATCATCATTCGCTAGGAAACGGATTCTGGTTGTCCTTGACGAGTTCAACATTCAACATGTATTCCATAAATCCTTAAACATTTTATTTTTATCTTAAATCACTAAAATTATCATCCTGGACTTTCAATGATTCCATATCTTTTCATTATTCTTCAATCATCCATTTGCGTGTGAAACCGTTGCGCTATTGGGGACCTGGTTTTGATCAGTAATACATGGAAATGTTGAACTGGGACTGTGAGGTCCTAAATGACATGAATGTAAATATAAACTTGTGAGAAAGAAAATAAAAAAAATTTATATGATCACTGGATAATAATTCATGGATAGTAATCAATAAGGGCGATACCAATGTTAGATAATAATTCAATAACCAAATTAAACTGCTATGTAGGCACATGCATATGGCAAAATAATCACACATCAAAGAAAAATGATTGATCTACTCAATATATTTAATTAAATTGATAACGAACCATAAATTTAAAATTATAACATATAATTTGGATTGGTCATCATTGAATAATGATCTCTCCCATGATTGAGCGGATTCATTACATTCGTTGTGTCTTGATCTCTTCCAATATGATGTTTCATCACTATCTGAGGTTATTAACCAATTACGGGGGAAGAAGGAGATCTGAAATCCTCATAGGGTTTATATGTCTAACTATAGAGGTTTCACCATGGAGATGTGTTTTTAGATAATTCATTAAGGTATAAAATGAATGAATAAATTAAATAATTAATAAATTAATCTACTAAACATACCTCTAATGAGTGAGGTGTCTACACACATCATACTGACATATTTAATGTTGCACCTTGGGTAAAAAGTATGTTCTGTACACAAAAATTGTCAGAAAGTTTTTATCTAAACTTCTAATTAATATTTATTCTATTTTTTATGATCTATATTCACATAATATAAAATGTTTTTAATATTTTAATAAAATTAATTTTTTTCATACTGAGCCTCAGAATTGCATGTCGTCTCAGTGTCTCACCTTGGAATATATATAGACATTTTTTAAAGTCTTATGACCCAAAAACTAGGACTCTAAAATTCTCAATGTTTTGATTACTATTTTTTAGTGGATCTAGATATTTCGGGATCTTCATATCATTTCCATGTATATAAATTTGTTATAAACCCCTGGAAATTGAAGGGTTTCGCTATAATCCCTACGGATATGAACATGAGTCTATTTAGTGAAATATCTGATAGAAATGTTCATTGGGAATTTTGTGGATATTTTAGTCTAAAATAACTACCAATTCAAATAATTTGACTAGGACATGTTGGAACAAAAAATAAAAAGGATGATATTGAAGAAGGAAGCTCATGGTTTGAATTTAAATTTCAAAATTAAATTAAATTATGATATAAGGTTGTTCTACTATGAAAGATGAATATATGTGAGTAAATATATAGATAAGGGGTATTTAGAGTTTGATAAGAATAAAAAGAAGAAAGTGTTGTTGTGTTTTTACATATTGGCACTGATTAAAATATCATTAATAGGTTTCTATAGTTTAAAATTGAAGAAGTGGAGAGGTACGTCAATAATTGAAGGATATGACTCGTAAGATTTCTTCTTGTTGATATTGGATTTTTAGTCACCATAATTTTAGTGTACGAAGCACAATTACAGTCAGAAGACTTGATATAATACTATTTCACGGTTAAACCAAGACGGTTTTACATACTTGTTAAAAATAGTGGGCTGTACGATCCCATAATAATATTGATCATGAATACTACTAGATTTCTAATATTTATAGGTGGAACTTGTAAATATATTGTCCAATTTTTTGTGTGTTTTTTGAATAGTGATAAAGATTATGTTTATCGTATTGAGGGAGTTATTTGACTAAGAAAAATTTTAAAAATTGAATCACTAATTCACCACCCCAACAAACACTCAGTGATTCTTCATTAATCTTGGATGTTTTTTTAAAAGGTGTATCAGATATAGGTTACCCTCAATTTTTATTTAATATTTGTTTTCTGAGAAGAATATTTCTTCTATATGAAGTGGTTTTTTCTGAATTTATAGTTTTTTCTTGGAAAATCATAATTTAGTGAAAACCATGAGGATTACCTCCTCTGATGGAAAAAATTATCATATCTTGATGGATAAGATATTTCCCTAACTTCTATCAATTAGTTTGGAGTTATTTATTCTTCAATAATTGGGATTCTACCTCATGATCAAATTCTTTCATTGACAATAATAAATAATAAAAATATTGAGAATGATATTTGTTCTAAAAATACATTACTTTCATCATTATCTGAGAATGAATTTCTAAAAGTGATAGGCATCACAATATATAAATCCATTTGGGATAAAATTGTAAATATATATAAAGGTAATAAGAAGATGAATCTTCCTAAGTTACAAATTTAGATATTTAATGATAAAGATATGAAAATTAAAGAAGATGATAATATAGTCTAATTATTCAAAATATTAAATGCGATTGTGTGTAAGATAATAATTTTTGTTAAAAAAATAAAATACACTATAATGGTTGAGAAGATACCTTTTATCTTACTAGATAGGTTTGATACTAATGTTTTTGCTCTTGGATACTACTCCCCAAGATCACATCTTCTAGATAGTTTAGAAAATATTATTAATTTATATGGGATTAGTAATGAATGTGTTATAAATAAGAAATGTATGTTTGAAAAATAAATCAATCTTAAGACCTCAATGAAAGATTATCATAAAAATAAAGAAGATGAAGTTGATTTAATCATTCTAATTATGGTTTCAATTTTATTCATAATTTTGGATAAATGTTGTCTTTAATATCTATAAATGTGAGAGTCCGAAATATATACCTTATGGTAAACTTCTACATAAATTATTTGGCTATGGAGAAGTCATAAATTATTCTATGAATTTTCCAAATTTAGTTGTAGATGAAGTTGATGATAGAAAATAAGAAGTTTAAATGATATGATTTAAAATGATTCTATCAAAGATTTAAAAATTAGGTTCCTATTATAAAAGTTAGAAGAAACATTTCTCAAAAATAAAAGGGTAAAATTACTTACCTAAATGAAAAATCCCTTAATGTAATTATGTTGAAGAGGATATAGACATGTTAATAGATATTGATTAAAATTTTATCATTGAAAAGGGTAATGAACAAGAATTCACTAGTGAGAGTTATAGTGAAGTTGAAGACAATAAATAAACAGAAATGGAATTCATGATGAAAAATGAAATGAATAAGTGAATATTAATGAATTTTATATTGGAAAATGACATAATAAATATAAAAAAAATAAACCCAATAATCTAGAAAAAAAATTTGTTCTTATTGAATAAAAATTATAGTTTCTAGATAAAGTTGATAACATGAACAATATAGTTCCTAAAATGAAGAATTCAAGAGTAAATATGAAATTAAAAAGGAAAAAGGAATTTTATTTGAGATTTTACAACCCAGAATTAATAAAATAGAAGTATAAAATAAAACATTTATTTAAACTTTTCAGAACAAAATTGATGTGTTTGTAAAATGATTATGTATGATCAAATATCAAGTAAATAATAAATAATATTTTACAAATAATAATAAAAAAACTGATGAAACTTGTGCATTTTCTCACAGGAAGAATCAAATCGAGAAAACAGAAAATGTAACAAAATAAAGTGATTTTAAAGATTATAGAAATTCTGATCTCACCTACATGAATGATAAAAACTTCTACATAATTTAATGGAAATGTTATAATAAGAAATTTTTTATGAAGAAGTATGCGTCAATAGTTCTTCAAAAACTAATTCTCATAAAGGATCCAACATTAATAGTGGGAATAGGGATAAGAGATAGGTTCATGTTTTTGGATAGTACAAATTCTATAAATGAAAAAAGTGTTTTTATAGTTATTGATTTTACAATATAGTCTTTGGCAACATAGAAATGATTTTTTAGTTTAATAGCCAATATAATTATTAGTTTATATTGTTTGGATGAAAAAATTTGAGGGGGGTACATCTCACTAAAAGTAATATAATCCACATACATATTTTCCAATATTAATTGAAAACATAAATCATATTTCAACCATATTAAGGTGTTTTTAAAGGGTCTGAGAAATCATCAAACCTTGTAAAAGGGTAACCTTTTATGTTACCATGTCATGTTTTATCAAGAGAGAATACCGAGAAGTCTCTAAATACTTAGGATATTGAAAATGAAAAAGCTCTAGTTTCATAAGTTTCTTACAAGAATCCAAATGATAATGTCCATGAATTTTGGATAGTGGTTGTTCTTCTCATATGTTAGAATATCAAAATCATCACAATGATGTTGGAAATTGTAAATAGGGATCGATGACCTTCGGAAATGAGGGTTCCCTCAAAATCAATGGTTTTGGATCAACATTGATTAGTTAATAAAAATTAAAAAGCCAAGATATGTTCTGTACTGAAGTACCTACATGCAATCATCATAGTGTGTCTCGATTATTTGATAAAGGGCATTAAGTGGCCATTTATAAAGATATGTTTGTTGTAAAGAGATTGAAATATCAATGTATATTGACATGTTTAAAATGAAAAATATGAATTTTTATCAAATTGGTGATATTGGATGTTCTTTTTATTTAAGAATAAATGTAGTAAATAAACCGTAGCCTCAAAGAATTGTTAATCTTGGCCAAAATAACATGTGTAAACACACACATGGAGAAATATTGATGTAATTAATTTTAAATGTAAAATTAATTGGATGTGTTCTGCATCTAAAAAATGAAATATTTTGTATACTCCATACAAGAAGATTGAAATAAAAAGCACACATCCATTGAATCTATTTCACTTTGACATTTATAGGCACATTAATATGAAATAAAAAATGGATACATGTATTTTGTTTCTTCAAATTATGAATTTTCTCACATTACATGTATTATGTTTATGAATCATAAATAATAGGATTTAAAAATTAGTAAAAGTATTTGCATATGTGTATTAAAATAGAGTGGTCAGTCTTTGAAAAATAATAAAACTGATAATTGTGATGAGCATAATAGTAGAATATTTTATGTTTATCTTGAAAAACTGGTAATTATTCATAAAATCAGTGCATCTTACACACCACCAAATAATGGTGTGGAAGAACGAAATAATTGAATTATTTTGGGTATGGATCAAACTATAATTCTAAATAATGGCATATCTTGTTTTTTAGTGACATACCATTATATAAGACATTCTTGTCCAAAATAATTTTCTTTATTGGAAAATTTTAGATATGTAACAATATTTGATGTATTACAATAAATCTCTATTTTTTATTTATCTTAATGTTTTTAGAAACCCTTCAATATCAATGTTAAAGGTAAAAATATCGTAAAATTTGAAGGATTAGGTGTTGATGGTATGTTCCTTGGTTATCAACTGAATGGAACCGGATATCATTAATATAAATATATAATGGGAATATAATTTATTTTGATGATTTTTAAGTGACATAATACATAAATGAAGTGAAATCTCATAATATAAGCATCTTAGAAAGTGATATTGAAGAATCTATTCTTATTAAATAGTAATGTGAGGCATTAAAAAATTGGGATAGTAATAAAGATGTTCTAGATGAATAATTTGATTTAGAAAATTAATCTGATGAAGAACAATATTTTCACATCATCCCATGTAGACCTAGTAAATAAAAGTACCAAAACTTATTGTAAATCATGTAAAATATATTCAAACTATAAAATATTTTTGAAAAAAGATATTATATCCCATTTTTTACCTTGTTAAATCTATATAATTGAAATAAGTAGTGATAAATAAAGAATGGGTTGATGTAATGAATAAAGATCTAAATCATATTGAAAATAATGAAACTTTATAGTTTGTACTTATGCCCAAATAAAATAACATTATTGGGATAAAGTGGGTGTTCCAAAACAAGATGAATGAAAAAGTTGATGTGGTGAGAAATAATGTATGGTTGGTATGTAAATGAAGTTCCTAATTTGAAGGGAATGACATAATAGAAACCTTAACATTGGTTTCAAAACATGAATCCATGATAATGTTTTATTCTATTATAGATCAGAGGCATGGAAAGATCCATAAAATGGATGTCCAATAATCCTTCATCAATGGATAATTGTAAGAGGTTATAAAATTGAAAATACTTGTGGTTTCATGATTCATGAAGATGATAATTTTGTTTCTCTGTTAAAAAATGATTTATATGGTCCAAAGAAGGTCTCAATTTCTTCATATTCTATGCCTAAAAACTAACTAAAGATGTTGAGTTTTAGAAATAGGGGATTTTACAACATTATTCTCATTGAAGTTTATAATTTGGTATTTCTCATTATCATTGTTTATAAAGATGAAATTAATTTTTATTTGAAATAATAAATGAGTTTGTAAGGAATTTGAAAAGGAAATGATGATGATTTTTGAAATTTCCATGCTTAGTGAGATGAGATAATTTCTTGGATTTCAAATTTCATAATAGAAGGATTATAAATTTCTATATCAATGGAACTATATTAATTATATGCTAAAGAATTTGGAAAGTAAAATTTAAATCCTAACTCAACACAAATTTCCATGGAAATATTGTTAAAAAAATAGGAACATGGAAAGGAAGTTGAACCAAGGGAATTACAACATATTATTTGAAGTTTAATTTATTTGAGATCTTTATTATTAGATATTATATATGTTGTTTCAATTTTTTCAAGGTATCAATGTACACCAAAAGAGTCTGGTTTTTTATAACTATTAGATACATAAAAGGCATAACTGGTTTTTTAGTATAAATATAACTGAAAAGGGAATCATGATTTATTTTGTTATTTAGTTTTAGATTGGGAAGGTTATGTTGATGATAATAAGTCTATATATTTTGGATATTTTATTCTTTGAAAAACATTTGTTTTTATCATTCATCGGAAAAATGAACTACAATGAGAACTGCTAAAGCTAAATATGTGGCTTCCTCTTATTACTCAACATAGCTTATGAATATGAAAACTTAACTAGAATATGTGAGAGTTGAGGCGATGTTACTATTGATATTGCTATGTGATGGTCAAAGTGAAATTAACCTTTTTAAAATCATGTTCATCATTCAATATACAAACAAATTGATGTTATATATCAATTCATCAAATATCTAATTTACAATAATGATTTAATAGTGGAATTTTTATCTATAGTGGATTTGATTACCAATGTTTTCACCAATCCAAAATTTAAGGAATATTCTAAGAATCTGATGTGGGAGTTAGGTGTTTAACTATGCTCATTGAAGGGATAATTTATGGGGTGTTTTTCCTCTCTCTCAAATTTTATGTTGATATTTTTCCAAGGGGGGAGAATAATTAAAAACATAAATACTACATTTATCTTTTTTTCTTATTGTTTGTGAAAGAGGGAGTATATAATAGAAGGGTATCCATTGATATGTGTTTCCATTCAGAAAAAATATATTTAAAGATATTTATTAAAATTTGTAAGATTTTATTTTAGAATGTATGAACTATTTTAGTAGTTATTTTTGGGGTCTTGTAGGAAGGTTTCAGGTGTTGATGAATTTGTGTTGTGTTGATGAACATCATATTTATTTTTCTGATGTTTTTATTTAAGAAACCTATATATTGATCGCTATCTAATGGATAACTTGGTATTATTTATCCACTGTTCTTATTTCCTAGAATTATTCCCCACAAATAAGATTATAATTATTTGGTGATGATTCATCATTAATATTTTTTATTTTTATAGTGATTTATGTTCCTTGGATTCCAAAACAATCCAAATTGGGAGACTATTGAGGCTAATGGGTACTTTGATGATTGTTGTTATTAGAGAGAGTGAGGTTTTAGAAAAGTATATATGATTAAATATGTATAATTTTTTTTTCAATACATAAATCATATTCTTATTTTTCAAATTAGATGATTCCATGCAATGTGTTCTTAGTGCATATATATCATGAATAATGATCATGATGAATTAAAAATTGATGGAGAAAGTGGAGCAGTCAAGAAGTGGTGGACCATGGGATATGACAAGAACCATATCATAGTATCAGTGACCAGGACATAGATTTTTTTCCCAAACTATAGAGGATAATAACTTCATGTCAAAGAAAATGGACCCTATGTATCAGATAAATGATTATTTTTTTAACTTTATCTTTTTGCATCTCTACACTATAGTGGGTTATCCTTATAGTAGAGAATTGTAGATGAATTTCAGTGGTTTTTTAAATTTTGGTTTCTCCATAACATAGTAAAGTGTTTTAATAAAAGTATAATTTGTATGGATAATTCCACACTGTAGTGTAGATATTACATATTTTCAGTGAATCTAGATAATTCAAGCTCTCTATTTCTCTCAGAATATGTGCTCTGGTTAGGATCCACTATTTCCAAACGGTTTCCCACGGGATTGTTCATGGAACCAAAAACACCCAATCATTTTGTATGCAATGGGAACTTCTTTTCTATGTAACTCTCTGTTCGAGATATTATTCCAAGGATTCTTGAGAACTCACATTGGTTTATTAGATGTGAGTTCACACTCATCACACCATTTTCGGGGGTTATTGCCTACTCTAGGAATCTCTCATAAATTTAAGATATATTTTGAATCCTTTATTAATTCCAAAATATAGTGTAGATAACCATAGAATTATCATCCAATTATTATCATGTATATAATAAAGAATCATATGTATTTATATTAGGTTGTTTATCAATGGATGTATTAGTATGTATTTGATGTTCTCCATAAATGGTATCCTATTATATACAAATCAGTAATTATTTAGTCATGATGATGTTTTTTTTCTAAAAACATAATGTGGTAACTCTAGAATTTATCATAATCTATGGTAATTAGAGTTGTTTTGATGTTTGCAATAGAACCTATGACATCCCTCCTTTTTATTACATAACTTTTCATTACATTTTATAAATAGAGGATCTTTAAAGTTTAGTGTCTTGGATATCTGGAACATAATACATGAAAACATAAAACATTATTCTAATAAATTTGTAAGGATTCATAATAGGTTCATAATATGTTCCATTAATGAATCACATAACCTAGGTACATACATCAAAGGATAGTGTGAGCATAAGTCCCAGTAAAGAAAAATAATGGAAACTGTTTACTTGTGATTTCAATGAGAACATGATGAAATACATAAAGACATTAGAAATGAAAAAAAGAAGAATATCATAATAAAAGGAATATGAATCAGACCATTGAAATGTTTATAAAAAATTTAATATAGACATTCCTAATTATATAATCCTTGTTCATCCCCAAGGTGTTAGAAAAATTACCATGGTTAATCTACAAGATATCGTAAGACTTTTCATCTTTAGAGATTAATTTCATTACCCAATACATTGGAGTTATATCACGGTGAAACATTAATATTTATTTATTTTAATGTGATCCACATTGATCATAGTCATAAATTTCATAAATATCCCAAAGAGATTAAAATAAATGGGTTTTATAACAAAATCATGTCATTTTAAAAATTACGTAAAAACATTATCATTATGTCCTTTATAAGCCACGGAAAAGGAATGAGGATTTTATGAATGTCAATTAAAGAATAAAATATATCATTTTATTTTCTTGATGAATACCCCTAAAAATGAAATAGGTTTAGTTATTCACATAAACAAAATAAGAGAATTTCTTGAGAGAAAAAAGTGATGTTTTTGGGTAAAAATTTTGTAGCATAACGGTTATGCAACGTGGTTTTAGAAATCATTGAAAAGAAAATGGACATGGGTAACCCAATAAATAATTACTCATAATATATTATAGGATGTGAATAAAAATAATAATAATAATATTCTATGGAATGTTGAAATATATACAACATAAAATATAACTTGAAAGGAAAAGAGAAGTTTGAGAATTATCTTACAAAAAAATTGGCATCCTAACAACATCACTTAAAAATTCATAAAATTAGTTGATGAGAACGAAAAGGGTATATCATCACTTGGAAATAAAATGGGAATAATTAATGATATATAAGAACATACCCCAATATAATAAAATATAAATTAAAAGACATAACATAGAAGAAGTCTTTGACTAAAAGAGGAAGGTGAAAGGTTCCCTTACCTTGAAGAGTAACTTCTAAAACTCCATGATCAGGACCATAGGAGGAATGATGGAACCTTATAAGGACTTCTTCTGAAGTAATAAAACTATAAATTCGTTTATAATGATTTTTTAATGAATGGAAATAATTTAATGGGTAGGTATTTACAGAAAATGTGGGAGAATATTTTATTAATTTTAAAGGACACCACATTAGTGGTAGTTCAAAACAATGGGATTTCCCGAAGAATTTTCCCATGGTATCAGACACATGGGACACATCACATCATATTTTCTTCATTATGAGTATACAATAATTATTAAATTTTTATTAAAGTAATATTACATAGCTATGATGTCATTAGACTTACCGAAAACTCAAAAATGTATTTTTACTATTCACCAACAAATAATGTATACTATAAAAATCTTATAAATTCACTGTAGCCTAATATCAATGTTATAAATTGAAAAATGACATTTATTTTATATTAATAAATCTCCAAATATTAGAAATATAACTTTTAACAATAATAATACATTATTATTAAAAATAATTTCTGACATAAAATGCATAGTGACATGCATAGTAAAAATTTTGACACTTGAAAAAAAATTATTTTTTCATTATACAATAAAATAGAGTTGTTTTATAAAACTATTTTACAATTATAAGTATTAGTAATAAATTAATTTTATAATATAGTACTGAAAGTACAATTTTTCGAACCTGTAAAGTCAATTTATCAAATTTGCCTCAATTAAAAATATTACTTATTAAGAAAAATTATTCATCAAATAAAATGATAATATGACGATTTTATTTATACAAATAGATTACAAAAAATAACTAGGGCCTTATTAGGTAACACCTTATAACACCTTCACAGGGCCTAAGAATAAGGTGTGTAATGGTGTGTCTTGGACAACATTTCCTGAGTAGTGATTTCTATTTACTTGAACATCTCCCATAAGTGATTCTGTTCAAGAATTACATATTGATGTTCATCTTGGGCATGGTCCAAAGTGAGGCCCAGTGACACAACCTCCAACCCAAGCTCCGACAAATGGTATTTTTGTGGCCAGAGTCAACTAGATGATTACATCAACTCTTCTTTCTAAAATAACAACCAATATCATTTATGGTCACTAATCTTAACGTTAAGAATATAGTTCCCAATGGTCATATAGACAAACGATCACATAAAATTCAAAACCCAATGGTATCATTTCAATTTTCCTCACCTCATTATTCAAGGGATATATTTTTTTGAGTACAAAATAATATAACTTAAATTTTAAGGAATCAATTCTTATTCAACATTTATGGTCATTACATTATCCCCCCATTAGGAAATTTCATCCCCAAAATATCAACTCTTACCCTCATAAGAGAAAAGGTGTGGTTACTTTTGCATCATAGTCTCCTCTGGTTCCTATGTGAATTCTTTATATTTGTGGTTCCTTCACAACACTTTAACAAGGAGGGTAGGCTTACTACGTATAACCTTGTCTCTATGAAACATGATCTCTACCAATTGCTCTCCATAAGAGAGGTCATGATCCCATTGCACCACCTTAGGATTCATTAAATGTGAAGGTTCATGTATGTAATCACTCAAGAGGGATACATGGAATAAATCATGACCTTGATATATGTTTTGAGGATGTGAAATTCGATAGGACACATCTCTTATGCGATCAGGGATTTCATAGGGGCCAATGTACCTCAGGCGGAGTTTCCCTTTATTTCCAAACTGTGTGACTCTCTTCCATGGATAAATTCAAAGGAAGACAATTTCACCAACATAAAATTGAAAGTCCCTTCAACGGTTGTCAGTATATATCTTCTTCTGACTCTTAGCAGCCATAATGTGTTGTTGGATGGAATGAACCTTTTCTGTCATCTCTTGCACAATATCTAGCCTAAGAAGCTTTACTTCACCAGATTAATCCAAAAAAGTTGGTGTTCTACAGGGCTTTCCATATAGAGCTTCATAGGGTTCCATTTGAATTCTCATGTGGAAGATACTGTTGTAAGAGAACACAACTATTGTGAGATGTTGATCCCATAGACCATCAAATTATATTGAGCATGTTCTCAGCATTTCCTCGGGTGTATAAATAATCCTTTGAGATTGACTATCAGTTTGTGGTTGATTAGTCGTACTGAAATTCAATTCGATACATAGAGCACATTGAATACTTCTCCATTATTTTTATGCGAACCTTGTATCATGATTATATTTGATGGAGAGTGGTACTCCATGTATCCTTACCACTTCCCCCACATAAAATTTGTCATGTTGATCAAGAGATAAATCATCCCAAATAGGGATAAAATTGGAAGTCTTGATGAGACGGTCCACTATGACACATATCACGTTGTTTCATTTTAATGTTCCCAGGAGACCAGTGAGGAAGTACATAGTGATATTGTCCCACATCCATAATGGTATGGTTAGTGGTTGTAAAACCCCTTTAATAAGTTATCGCCCTACCTTAACTTGCTGACACACTAAGCACCTTTAAGTGTACTCAGAAATATCCATTTTCATGTTATCCCATCAATAATGATCCCAAAGGTCCCTATACATTTTCGTGCTTCCCTGATGTATAGAGAATGTAGAGCTATGAGCTTCATCCATCATCTCCTTATTAATTTTTGGAATTGATGGAACACATAGTCTTGTACAAATTTTTAATACACCTTCTTGATAAATATTGAACTAAGGATACATCCCATTCTTCATAGCCTCAAACTTCTTCTGTAACAAAGGACACTTTTTTTTTCATTCTTGATCTTCTCTAGCAATGATTGTTGATAAATCATTTGGGATAGAGTTGGTGATGACCTTTCCCTTACGATTCCCATGTCCAGTTTTACTAGGTCATCTATCAAAGGATCACATTGAATCCTCGCCATTATGATAATAACATGGTCATTCCTACATAATGAATCAGTGACATTGTTTTCTCATCCAAGATGGTAAGCAATTGAAAAATCACAATATTTAAGAAGTTCCAACCATATACCCTATCTCATGGTCAATTCCTATGGCATGAAAATATACTTCATCCTTTGATGGTCTGTGTATATATCACATTTCTCCCCAAAAAATAGTGCCTCCATATCATTAGAGAAAAAACAATCAAATCCAACTCCAAATCATGTGTAGGATAATTATTCTCATGAGGCTTTATATCTCAAGATTCATAAGGAATCACCTTGTCATTTTTTCATGAGAATTAACCCAAGACCATTTAGATATGCATTGATAAAAATAAAAAATCCTTCTCTAGTTGAGGGTAGAGTTAACATGAGTGTAGTAAAAAATATCTTCATTAGCTCTTGTAATCATTCCTCACACCCCTTTATCTAGATGAACATTAACCCTTTTTGAGATAACATGGTTAATGGATTATAATGTCTCGAAAAGTTTTTTCATAAACCTCTTATTATATCTTGACAAACCAAGGAAACTGAGAATCTGAGTTATTTTTGTATGATGATTCCACTCCTCCAAAACCTTTTCCTTTGCAAGTTCATCTGATATTCCATAATTTTTTAAAATTTTCCCCAAGAAAAAAACATTTTTTAACCAAAATTCACATTTTTTAAACATTCCATTGTGCCTCCCCTTCCATAGAGATTGAAAAATAACCCTTATATGATCTTTATGCTCCTCTCATCCTTTCAAATATATCATAATATTGTTAATAAAAACTAACAAAAAGTTAACATGGTACTAATTAAATATTCTATTCATAAAATCCATAAAAATAGTAAGTGAATTAGTCAAAATAATGGGAATAACAACAAAACAATAATGCCCATATCTTTATCAGAATGTAATTTTTTTAATATTTTCTTTTTTCACACTCAATTGAAGATAACCTAATCGAAGATCAATCATGGAGATTAATTGAGCACCACATAGTTTCTCAAATAAGTAATCAATTCTTGGAAGAGGGTATGTATTCTTTTCTATGATCCAATTTAGTTCTTTATAATAAATTCATAACAGCATTGATCTATCCTTCTTCTTCGCAAAGAGAACATGTTCTCTCCAATAAGACACACTTGGCCAAATAAACCCCCTCTCCAAATGATCTTGGAGATTCTTATTTAATTCCTCCAGCTCCATATTCTTCATTCTATATGGTGGTTTTTAAGTAATCTTGGAACTAGGAATGATTTCAATGGATACCTCTACCTATCTTTCTGGGGGAGGTCCAGGTAACTCCTCAGGATATATGTCAATGAAATCATGTAGGATAGGGAAATTCTCTATCCTTATACTATCACTTCTGTCAACTTCTTCACTGATCTACCACATAAATAATTCTATAGGAGGTGCTTCAAGAAAAATATCAGATTAATATATCTCTCCATGGAAGATAACTTTAGGTTTTCATTCAATACGCATGAGATTTCATTTCTTCTACATTTAATCTTAGAATTATACATTGAGATCCAATCTATCCCTAGTATAATTAAAAATTAAAAAATGGAAATGAATAATATATTTGAGATAATATTGTGCTCACTAATTTTCATACTAGAGTTTATAAACATTTTTGATTCTCGTATAATCCCTTCATGATTCTGGATTAATAACTCTACTTTTCTCAGTTTAGGAATTGATTCTGTATTCGTTGCAAACATGGAGGAAATAAAGGAATACATCAAACTAGAATAAAATAAAGTACTTGTTATCATTGAGAGAAAAACAAGAGTACTTGGAACCAGATCATTTGGAGCCTCAAATTTACTGGTCGTGATAGAAAATGAATAACCTTTCACACTTATCCTTTACTGAGGCTGATGGCGATTCACCTACATTTCCCTCAGATTCAAGCAATTATTGGAAAAGTTCCCAAGTTTTTTACAATTGAATCATTGGACTTCAGGGAGGGATTGTACCATATTCCCTTTTTTATTAGTGGTGGGATGTTGGGGCTTTACCTCACTATGAAAATTCTAGGTGATATGGCCATCTCTTTCATACTTGAATCAATTCCCACTCTTGAGAAGGCAGTTCCTTGAATACTTATTCCCACATTTATTATATGTAGGGAGTTGCACTTGTGTTAATCCTCTTCTCGGGTCAAGTATCCTCCCAAATCTTGGCTCCATTGATCTCTTCTTTTATTTGTATTTGTGTGACCACCAAGTCTCACCTAACTCGAGTTTGAATTTCATAGCACTCATCAAGATCTCCTAATAGAAATCATATTCTAGATTGGATATATTCTTTCATAGATGAGGTCTTCGTCCACCAAAGAATCTATCAAACTTCCCATAAGGATCCCTGACAAAGTTTGAGGTGTAATGGGGAAGTCTTGTGATGTTAATCTCATAGATTCCCAAAAATTTATTTTCTTTCTACTTCATCTGGAGAAATAACTTATCCATTTTTGTTCTCATCAAATTGAGGGTAATACTTATTGAAGAAGATCCCCCTGAATTCTTCCCACTCCATGGAATCAATCTCCCCTCTTGGCCTCATGTTTTTTATCTGTTCCCACCACTGGTCATCTTCTCCCTCTATGTAATAAACAACCATGGTGACATTATCTTGTTCAAATCACTGAACTACCTAAAATGTATTTTCAACAAGCCTTATCAACTTTTCGGCACTCAATAGGTCTGTAGACCCAATAAATGTTGGTGGTATTTGATGAATAAATGACTCAACCGATTTTTTTCATTTCATGGTAAAATTGTTCTATCAGATTGATTTTAGTTATTTCCTATAAGTTGGGGTCATTTGATTCATTATTTTTAGGAAATATTCCATTCTATATTTCATTAGCGGTTCTTCAGCATAAGGCCCATTGTTGTCACCATTTACATGGTTCCTCTAATTTTCATCCATTTTTTAAAAGAAGAAAACCTTAGTGAGAATCTTTTATCATTTATGAATCTTAAAAATCTAATATATTTTTACTTCTTTAAACCTTATCCTTAAACACTTTATTCAATATCAATAACTACTTATCCTGTAAATCCTTAAAAATGATTCATAAAATTCTTCTGATTAACCAAATATATCCCCCAAAATTGTCAAACCAGGAGTGCGTCAATGGCCATTATCATGCAATAGTTCCCATTGGAGTCTAGCTCATAGCAGTGTTTTTAGGTTTTTACCCTAAATATATATGTGCAAAAACCACATCCACTGTTTTGTATCCAGATTTGTATTTATTTATTCGAAACCCACTTAATTCATATTTCACCAAAATTCCGTGAAGTTTTCATAAATTTAAACTTTTCTATTGGGTTCTTCCTAATATTTTCAAATTAAAATTTCCCATAATAACTAAACTACCATATTATACTATCTATTCCATCCCACCTTTTTATTATATTACATTTCATTACATTTTACAAACAGAGGATGATTAAAGTTTAGTGTCTTGCAAATCTCTAACATAATACATGATAAAACTAAAAATCATCCACTTGTAAGGATTTATAATAAGTTTATCCTTTGTTCAATTACTAAATCACATAACTCGGGGACATTCATAAAATGAGAGAGTGGGTAGAAGGACCCATAAAGGAAAAAAAGGAAACAGTTTTCTTGTGATATCAATCAAAACTTGATGAAATACATAAATACATGAGAAATGGAAAAGAGAAATATCATATTAAAAGAACATGAATAATACAATGAAACTGTGGATAAAATTTTTAATTTAAACATTCATAAGAATATCACTACGGTCTATCCCCATGTTATCATAAAACTTACCAAGGTTATTCACCAAGGTATTGTAAAAATTGTCATCTCTATAGATTAATTTCTTTACCAAATGCATTAGAGCGCTATCAGGGCACACCATGAATATTTTTTTAATATTCAAGTCAAAAACATGTATTATAATAAAAAATTTCATAAATAACCCAAATATAGTTAATGAAATGGATTTCATATCAAAATCATGATATTTTAGAAAGTTCTTAAAAACATGACCATTATGTCATTTATAACCCACAGAAATGTAATGAGGGTTTTATGCATGTCAATTCAAAAATAAAATATAAAATTTTTATGTATTGATAAATAAACATGGAAATTAAATAGTTCTGGGTTTTCACAAATATAATATAAGATAATTTCTTGAGAAAAGAGATATATTTTTAGACAAAAATTCTACAGCATAATGGCTATGCAACATGGTTTCCGAAAACATTAAAAAGAGAGGGTACATGGGTCCCCGGTTCATAAATAAATCATAATATAGTATAAGGATAGAATAAAATAAAAATAACAACATTTTATGAAAACTTGGAATAAATACCACATAAAAGATAATATTAAAAGAAAAGAGAAGTTTCAGAATTCCCTTACAAAAAATTTAGCAACCTAGCGGTGTCACATAAAAATACATAAAATGATTCATGATAATGAATAGGGTACCTCATGACTTGGAAATAAAATGGCAATAAATATGTATATATATAAATATACCCTATCATAATAAAATGGTAATTAAAATACATAACATAATATAAGTCTTTGACTAAAAGGTGGGGTGAAATGATCTCATACCTTGAAGAGTAACGTCTAAAACACTACGATCATAACCTTGGGGATTGAGGGAAACTTGGAAAGACTAAATGGGAGTGACTACAACTAGAACATCATGTAAAATGATTTTTTAATGAATGAAAAGTTTTTAATGGGTGGGTATTTATAGAAAAAGTGAGGGATTATTTTATTAATTTCAAAGGACACCTCATTAGTGGTATTTGAAAAACCATTATCATGAATATAGTATTTTCCAATGATATTGGCCACTTTGGACACCTAATATCGTGTTTTATTCCTTAAGAGTATACTAGAATAATTACATCATTATTAAATCATTATTACATAGCTTTGATGTCATTAAACTAACCGTAAACTCACAACTGCATTTTTACTATTCACCCAAAAATAAATTATTTTATAAAAATTTCATACATTCACCATAACCTAATATCGATGTCCAGGTTTCAAAAAATGAAATTTATTTTATCCTAATAAATCAACAAATATGATAAATTTATCTTTTACCAATAAAAATACTTTATTATTAAAAATAACAGCGAACAGAAAATGCATTATGTCATGCATAGTAAAATTTTCAACACATGAGAAAAATAAAATTATTTTATCATCTTTAAATAAAATGGACTATTTTTACAACAATATTTCAATATAATTACTATTATTATTAAATATATTTTTTAATTTAGTAATCACAGTACAATTATTTTACCTGGAAAATCCATTTATTAAATTTATCTCCATTGAAAATATAACTTATTAAGAAAAAATATTCTTCAAATAGAAATAATGAAATAACAATTTTATTTATTCAAAGTGATTGAACCAAGAAACTAATGCCTCATTACATAACCCCATATAATACCTACATAGAAACTAAGATCAAGGTGTGAAATGCTGATAGAATTCTAGGGCGGCTCAGAAAACATTTCCTGAGTGGTGATTCCTTTTAACTCGAACTTCTCCCGTAAGCAATTCTGTTCAAGATTATATTGTTGATGTTCAACTTGGGATTGGTAAAAATTGATTCCTAGGGTAACCACCTCATTCCCAAGCTTTGATAAATGGGCTTCATATGGCCTGATTCAACTAAATGAGTATGTTGACTCTTCTTTGTTCAATAATAACAATTACAATTTATAATCCCCAATCTTAACATTAAGAGTATAGATTCCAATAGTCATATCGACCAACGGTCATATAACAGTCAAAACCCAAAAATCTCATTTCTACTATACTCACTTCAGTAATAAAGGGATATTTTTTTTTGTGTGCAAAATAATATAAAATACATTCTCAAGAAACACTTATTATTCAAAAAGTTTGGGTCATTATAGAACCTATATGATAAGATTTCTATAAATCCTCAGGAAATGAATCATAACGCACATAGTCCAGCACTGCTTAATGGGACATTTCATTCCTTTTAAGGTCATCTGATAAGGACCTAACCATACATTTTAATGTCATAGGGAGAGGAAACCTAGGTGGAAGGTTCCTAGTCATGGTGTGTTGAGGGACCTATGTTGAAGATGCCCAAGTAAATTGGATGGGATATGAATTTCTAGGATGAATTAGACACTACTGAGAAAATTTCCTGGTGAGAACATTGTTTACTTGGGGTTTTTGGTTTGGTCCTCAATGAGTCTTCATACATATCCCATTTGGATTTGAATAAAATCCCATGTAGTTTTGTTAATCTCATAAGGGATTACGGCCCTTTGAGAGGATTATGTTTGGGATTCCTCTTGAAGTGGATGCCATGAGAAAGAACCAAAAGAGATTTCTTAACACATGATTCTAAAATCATGATGGTTTGGGGGTTTACTTTAGGTATTACTCATAAAAATGATTATTGGATTAAGGGGGTTTTGATTAGGGATTATTCCTGAGAAGGATTTCCATTGATATCGGGCCCTGGATGGGCTTCCTACGTATCCTAATTATAAAAACAATTAGTGTTCTTGTAGTTAAATATGTCAGATGGATTGTGTAGATGTGATGATTACAATTAAGATCTAATACCAAAAGATCCATTCTCGAAGTGAGAAAAAATGGAAACGAGAGATCTAGAAAACCACACAACTTTATTTTGTTCGCAGGGGGACATGGCGACAATGCCCAAAGAGAGAGGTATGGGATATTGAGGGCACCAACATTATCTATTACATATTCCTCTTATGGAAGAGGTCAGGGCTATGGGGGAAGAGTTCGATGATATGAAACTTCCCTCTCTTCTCTTTACTAGGAAAGGATTCTAGGGTATAGAGATCAAGGAAATAAGGAATTAGGGATGAGGGGAGAGGGCTTGGGTGCATATACCCTCCTAGACCCATTAGTCAAGAATTAGAGAAGAGAAAGAGTACAACCTCATGTAAGAAAGGATAGGGGCCTACTCCCAGAGGTATTCTCCAAAATTGGTTTGGGATTATTCTTAAGAAGGTTTATCATTGAGCATTATTTTGGTCTTACTCCTTAAGAGGATTCCTATTTAAGTTTGGTGGGGGATTATTCCTAAGAAATCTACCCACTGGTTGAGGATTACTCCTAAGGAGGATAACCATTGAAGGTTTTTTTGGGATTACTCTTACGGAGGATTCCCATTTCAGGTTTTTTCTCGGATTAGACCTAAGGAGGATACCCATTTTAGGTTTGTTCATGGCTTACTCATAAGGAGGATACCCTTTTACCACTTCAATCTTATTCCTATGGGGGGTGCCCATGTACGAGTTGGGGATTATTCCTATGTAGTATACCCATTTGAGTTAAACCTATAATTGGAGTGAGGTGATGAGGTTTTTGGAGTTTCTTGAGAAGTTTATAGACTCAATTTACTCAAGTAATCTGTGAGGATACTCTCAACTGATAACATGAGAAAATGACCAAGAGGAGTATACCGACTGAAGAAATTTTAGGGAGTGTGAAAGAGTGTCTCAAATAAAGGTATTACTGTGGTGGACATGAATGTTGTATATCGAACAACCAAAAATGTCTCGGGCCTATGCCAAAAAGTCCACAGTGCAACTGTTCATTTTTTCTTAGGGGTCAATGATGTTGTCGATGGGACTCGATTGAATAGTTGGGATCGTAGCCTGACACTGATCCTGAGTGGTGGTTTAGGGGTTTCACCTCCATGGTATGGTCTAGCGAGATCACATAGGTGGGTCATATGGTTTGGTCGCCTGGGTTAGTCAAGAAGGTAGGTCACCCAGGTGCGGGTTTCCCTGGTATATGTCGCCTAGGTGGGTCGCCCAGGTATGGCTCATCTATTTACTAAGATGGGGTCCACAACCTTGTGTTGGTGGGCCACAAACATTTCCCAAAAAAGGATGTACTACTTGGTAAAATTAGCTACGTGACCAGATCCCTCTCAAGGATTTTCCATCTGAGAGTTCTATCCTCATTGGAATATTTGAGGTAGACTGTGATATTTATAGACCCATAGGTGGGCCTCTGCTGAGGAACCTATATAGAAGGAACTACACTAATGGTAATGCATGGAGGGTAATATGTGAATGGGCATACATGGATGAGCCTATGTCGAAGGGCATGTAAGGTGATGCACAGTCCATTATAAAAATGTCCCTACTTCTGGGAGCCATAACTTTCTATCCCAATGTATATTTTGGATCAAATACTAGTCAAATCATCAATTTTAAATATATATACACTTTTATATGTAGTGAATAAACCAAAACATCTTAAAAAACCTATAAATTTCATATTAAGTTTTTGATACCATTGAATTGTAGATCATTGAAATCCATGGCCTACAGCAAGAGGGGGTTCGTTCCACTTATCTTTATCCATGAATAGAGGTTTCTTATTAATTTATAAAAATGTAATTGATTAACCAAAATATATATCAATAATCTATATAAAGGTATTTCTAGTCATATTCAAGAAAAATACTAATGTAAATATTATTAGAAATTTTAGTCTAAAATAAATAGAAATTCAAATTGGATGATAAGGTTCTATTTGAGAAAAACATACAAAGAATGATATTGAATATAAAAATTATGTTTTTAATTTCAATTCTAACAATAATTTAAATCAATATAAATATTTCAGATCTTCTGAAACTTTATGATATGTGGTGAAAAATATAGATAAGATATGTGTAGGCTAAGAGAATAATAATAATAATAATAATAACAATAATATATTTTTTTTGCATATTATCAATCAATGTAGAGATCACTCTTATGTTTCTATTGGTTGTAGAGTAGGTAGAGGATAACTAATTAAAAAATTGATGTCTTTGTTTGAAAATAATTATTCTTTTTTGATATCAAGTCATCTATTATAAATATTTCAGTTTGGGATACACTATTACAGTTAGGTGACATCATCCAATTTTAGTTCAAAGATAAACTCTACAATCTGTACATGCATGTTATAACTAGTAGGTCGTATGATCTGGGTAGAACATGTATTAATACAAGTACTAGCCTTACAAATTTGAAATGGGAACCATGTAAATATATTTTCTACTTCTTCTATGTGTTAAATAGGTCAATATTCTTTTTAACTGATGATGCATCTTATTTCACCCTCAAAAAATTAAATGACTTGAATAGTTAACCATCATTCCATATAGTTACTTAAGGTTGGGGTATGCCTTGAGGAAACAGAAGAACACTTTATGCAGAGATTTTGGGATCCATTTTAGCATGTATGTGATTAATGAGAGGAAACAATGTGGATCTAAAAATATCGAATATTTTAATATGAATTAAATGGTAAAATTCATGGGTTTCTAAGAAAATCAAATCAAAATAGATATTTCATTTAAAGAGAAATATGGGGGATTTATAAATTAAAAAGGAGGAGATCTCAGTGGTTTGATCTAGTAATTAAAAAAAATAAATGGATTAGATATAATAATAGGGCGCATTAGAGGATAAACTTTTGGACGGACTTATAGCTAATTTTGGACTTCTTTTTGAATAGATATATTGTTGATTTTTTGTTTTTACTTTATTTAGTTTTGATTTTGGAATTATTCGTTCTTACCTTTTTAATTATTCATTTTTTACTTTTAAAAATTTTTAGTTGGTTTTCATTATGGAAAAAATCTCCCTCCCTTCTATTAAATTGGTTATATTTTATAAAAATAACACTATGTAAAACTTCTTACAGTTTTTAGACCCACTGAAAAATATTTCTCAACCACACCTCACATGCAGTAAATAAGAACTTGATATTCTAAAAGTTCAAAAATGTTTCCTATTCCTTAAAATGTTGGTCACAAACCCCCAACATGGATTATCAACTAAAAAATTATTCAAAATTAAAAATCTATATGATTAGAATAGCAATACACCTTAGTAAGGATTCCTCTATTTCACCCTAGTTCTACCCCTAGTGAACAACTCTTCTTACACAGTTGTTTATAAACCCCATCCATAATCTCTTCCTTCTTCTTTGATGGTCCAGTAATTAAAATTAATTATTCTTTATATGGTTTTCCTCTATAAGTAACATTGACCACATTTTCATTTGTACATGTTCCTAAGGTTCTTCAATAGATTTCTAAAAAGTGTAATGATCTCAAAAACTCATCTGGATCTTGAAATTTCTAGATAGATTAAAATATCAACATTAAAAGAGTTTTTATAGAATAATTAATTAGAAAACATATATTCAGTAACAATTTATTATGTTTTCTTTATCTGCTACTCATCAGCCTGCCACACCTCTATCTGGAAAACCATATTCCAATACACTGTATTAGTTAATTATCTATTTGAAGCACCTATATCTGATACAATGTTTTATGATACACATTTTTATAAAACACCTCCATTTGATTCCACAAAATCTTATGACTCTATTTGAAAAAACCTTGTCTAGTATTCCTTTTTTTAGACCTCTCATTTATCTAAGTGAATTCTTGGTGAAAAACTCACGCTGAACTAATAATAATTCCATAAGAAATCAATCATTCATTTTCTTATAGGAATGATCTATATTTTTTTATATAAATAATTCTTTCATAAATCAAGGAAGAATAATGATATCCAATTTTATATTTCCTAATTAATAGATATTTCATTTAATCACCATAAAAACCTCAGTATAAACCAAATTCAATGCCCTTCATTGATGTATCCTCAAATATCGGGGTCAAGAAACTCTTAAAATATTCTATAAATATTGGATAGATTTAATATCATTGAAAGTAAAACTTTTTATCTTCATAATATTTAGAGCCCAAAAACATGAATTGAACTCTGTTCATTAGTCTTTTCCTTTCCCAATCTAGTTATTTTTATTATAACTCCCTTATCTAGAAACTCTCCACCCATTATTACTTTGTTTGAATCCTCTTTATCCAGTAGACTTTATCAGATGAACTCATTTTTATCAATCCATTACATACATCCTTTCATCATATGTTTGAATTCAAAATTCATTATTCAATTATCTTCATAGGTTTCTCAATTCGGTATTCTATATTCGATGGATTAATGAATGTTCATCTACTATAATCATCTTTCTCCATCTAGAACATTATACAAACACCACCTATTGGTACTCCATGATATATATTTTTTAAAAGTTCTCAAACATTCCTCAATATTATCATCTTTCTCAAATCATATTTTTTTATTAAAGATGGTCTGGTATTCGCATTAACTTATTGATTTGATCATTATATGTTCATTCATAACATTATAACATTAGAGATGAAACATCATACAACTACAACTTCATTACTTTTTAAATTGAATTTTTTATACCTCTTCTTAATAACTTCATATATCAAAATTTGTATAGATTAACTTTACAACTAAATATTTCTATAGATGAATCTTCATCACTTCATAACACAAAAGTTTAAAATCTACAACATCTTTCTAAAAAATAGTACATAGTGGACTAATTATATCACCCTCAATTTAGTATGAATTTATTTTTCTCAACATTATTTCTCTGAACAATATCAACATTAACTATGAATACATTGAGAAACCATGATGCAAGAAACTTTTGGGATCAATAAATTATTGAATGACTTAAAAATGTTTCTATAATAAAAGTAGTAACACTTCACTATAATTTTTCAATGATACTACCTTACAAAAAAATATTTACATATTGAAAAAAAATTGAACCAACACACTTTTGTCAAAAAAAAAATCCCCTATGTTATATTTTCATGTCCCCACATATATCTAAATTCAATATGTGTTCTAGATACTTTCTCCTTTATATGTTTATATGTTTCCATTCTCCCCATTATTGACTATCAAATGAAAAGGGAAACATAGGGGCCATCTCAACTCATCTTCATTAAACTCATAATCTCAATAACGTTTCTCAAGTTAAGATTAATGTCACGTGATTCTGAAACAATATCCATTAATATGGAAAACATTACGTCTATGAGGGTTGGCCTAAAGTATTAAACAAGACTATATAATCAAGGTGATAAATTTTGTCCATAAAAAATATTTTATGTGATAATGTCTTTAATTCATTCAATAATATTTTTATTGGGTCCTATCTATGTATGTTTGTTAACATAAAATCGACAACCATCTCAAAAAACCCATGGAAAAAAATTTATAAACACAAATCCCCTTAAATTCCATATATTCAAATAATCATAAGTCCTCTTTAACGTTTATTTTGATACATCCAAGGAAATTTTGATAGAAATTAATCATCTTGACATTATCTCCCCCTGAAGAGGAGCACTACATAACACATCATAGTGATCATAATGTTTCAAGATGGAAATATGTTTTCCCTATGAGACCACTACAACACTCAGTTGGATCCTAAACATCATATCCATCAATTATTTATATGTCAGTTTAAATAAATAGGAATAATGGGAATAAAAAAGAACCTAAATGGTCCATATAAGTAACTTTTATATTGAGAGTCTTATCTTGGTCTAGAATTATTATTATTCTACTTATAATTAGTATAGGATGTTATTTTCTACCATGTGATCACCCATCATATATTTTATAGTTAGTTTCATTTCATTTCATGAATCTTCAAATGATGTGGATATATTATCTTTAATTTTTGAAATATAATCATTCCAATAAGATTGAAAAATCTTTTTTTTTCTTTTATCATCTTATACAATTAAGATAGTAATATTGTTTTTAGTGTAATCCCATATTTCTCGCACCCATTAAATTTCATCTAAATCATCAAATAACCATCTATAGACCAAATTTTAAAAATTGTTTTTTCATCTTCGGAATCATATCTCTACCACTTTTTTTAATAAATATTTGTGTGTTTCCTCTAACTTATAGAATTAACTAGTTTATATGTCCAAATAAATATGTACTATTTATTTCCATCCTCATCATTATTGAGTTCCCCACAATCAGTAATTCAAACATCATCATACTAAACCCTATAAACATTCTTCTCTTATGAAAATTAATTTCTTAAAAATATTGTTCTTATATTTTTTATCATAACTAGACTTTTATCAATACCCGTTTATTTATAGAGTCATATTGTACCAAAGTTATATGGATTTTTTTCCAAGTACTTCATAACACTAGCAACAACCTTTAAACCTTGATATATTATACCTATATAATTTTTGGTTTGATGTATGTTGTTTTCATCTATGTAAAACCTATAAGAATATTTTTTCAAGGGTAAATCACCTTTATAAATTCCAATCATTCTCTATAAAATATGATTTCTCACTAATATTCCTGGTCCTAGATGATTCGGTATTATATTTAGAACATGCATTGTTAGTAAAGGCATATGTTTATTGGAATTGTTTGGGGAGAGAATAAACCTCCCTTTCTAGTACCTTTTTTCATCATCTTAGGAATATTCGCCTTTGAAAACAATTACATTATTGAAGTATTCTCTAATTTTTCATAACACACTTTCACTATAATAAAATCACTGGTTTTCTGTTTTTTAAACCTCTTCCACATGTTTCCCTAGAGGTTTCAAAAAAGCACTGCTACAGTTGGTGTTGGAATCCAACATGAGGTGGTTCCTTCAATTTAGTGGAGGATTTAAGAAAGCATCATAGAACGTATATTTAGAATCATTTTCCCTCATTTTATTGGTGGATTTTCGAGAAAACAAATTCCAGGATTTAGCGGTGGTAAAAACCACCACTAAATCAAAAATATATTTTGACTGAAGAACCACTATTTAGTTAATGTTTTATTCATTTTATATGTGGTTATGATAGAATATACTTTCATGATTTAGTAGTGGTTTCAATCACAGTAAA
This sequence comes from Viscum album, assembly GCA_963277665.1. NCBI lineage: Eukaryota > Viridiplantae > Streptophyta > Magnoliopsida > Santalales > Viscaceae > Viscum > Viscum album. The sequence goes on from OY728139.1 coordinate 68,404,176, forward strand.
AAATATATCACTACATAGAGGTGGTTTAAAAATCTAGGAAAAATGGAATATTTAAAGGTAGTGTAAACTACCTCTACATGATAATTTAGAAAAAAAAATATTGTACAATCTAAAGCCCCCAAACAACCATAAAAAAGAAACATAATTTTTGTATCTAATAATAAAAAGACTCATAAATCAATAAAATAATTCTATAAAAAATTAATCTTCTTTCAGGTTTGTGTTCCAAGACATATTTCCATAATTTTAAGATAAACATGAATGTAAAACATGTCATGATGTTTAACATGTGACATGGATTATATGATATCCAGTTTAATTTCATATTATAAGGACTACAATGTAAATGGTTTCTAGTTATCTTTGGTATTGGGATTACACATGAGTTCCCATTTCAAGTTCATATTGTACATTAATGATCAGATAACATATTATATGTTTATAGTTATATGAGTTATATATCATTTTTACATGCGAGATCATGGGGGTATACAGACCATTGAGGAAACATTTTTGGATTACACCATGTTGGGGGGATCATATGCATTTTAATAATTATTGGGGAAATAAATATTAAATCCCCAATTCGGATATAACGGGGGATTAAAACTATATAATAGGACCATATCTTCATCTACCTGCTGTCTATTGGTATAAAGATATTGAAATATTGAACTTATAGGTAATATAGTGCGGGAATATTATCTACTGATCTATGGAATGATAGACCATTGGAACATACATCAAACAAAAACCTGAACTAATACTTCCCAAAATAGAAGGACCCCATGAAATAAATGTTCCAAACCATAGATAGATAATACACAATAAATAATCACAATTATTATAACCTTTCGCACACTCTAGATAGACTCACACACATTCATACAATTTAAACTAATGAATATTAACACATATAGGTTGTGTGGTTCATACAATGAGTTAAAGATCCATGGGATAAAAATTCTTCACTATTTCATTTATACAAAGTTAAAATTGAATAAAATAGGTTTAACTAATTATACAAGTATATCCCTAATCCTAAAATTAGATTAGTTAATGGGTATAATAGTTTCACCCCACCCTAATAGTGGGGTCCATCTGGTGAATCAGTTGTAGAGACATTTGATCTTATTAGAAGTCACTTCATTGAGCATAGTAAAGTCTAATTTCTTATATAAATTCACTTATGACCACAGACATATGGGGAACAATATATATCACCCTTACATATCATCTTTTGACCATTATGTGTCATTCCATCACCACATTCCCCTGATGAGTAACATATATTCCTAATCATAAAAATCAACAATATAAAATAACTTATAAATTCCATTTACACGTTTTGGAAAACCATATATTCAAATAATCTAAAATAGGACCTTTTGAACACCCATTTATAAAGTTTATCATTCAGAATACCAAACTCAAATATATTATTGTTGTTGGCATTGTCCCTATCTGGCTGATTTATATCATGCATGCACATGTACATTAATATAATATCAAACCTATCACATATTTGTGACATGACTACCCATAATATTCTCTAAACCAAACATCATGTCCTATTAAAACTGCACCAAATCCCTTATCTCTCATGTTTCTACTACCCAGGTATCGTCCCAACCTATCATGCTCTATACGCATTGGAAAAATGATTCCATATATCGAACAACTCAAATGACCTGCTTATGGGTTCCATTTTTTATAACTTAAGTAAGACATTTAATCCTTCCACCAATTTGTAACCCTTCTCTATCACACATCATCTCTTCCCAAAGGAATCATCCCACTCATAGTGATCATTAAGCTTCAACCCACATTTATAAGGGTTTTTCTCATGAATCATGATCCATTAGGTCATCACACTCATTTTTTTACTAGTCTTAATCCTCCCATACATATCATACTATCATTAGGGAAACCATCCAAGGATACCCACAAAAAGTCTCATATCCAGATACCACCCGAAATAAATTCTAAATATAAATAGTACCATGGAACCATGGTGATAGGGTCAGTAGAAAATTATGTTTAACAATATTTCTAATGATAACTTATTGTGATCTTAAAAGGCCCAAAACAATCTAATATATTTCCCTATAGTTTTAATAGAACATATTCGTCAACACAGTCCCCTAAAACATGAATGAATAAACATGATCACATATAAACAAGAATATTAATTTTTATTTTATAGAACACGTACTTCAAAATGGTGATAACCCCTCACCATGTTTTTTTATGCCTCGTCCAGTCTCATCCACACTCTTAAATAGCTATATCAATCCATAGCTTCCAAATCTTCTACCCCATAACAATCCAATAAAAAACAAACAAGCGGTGCAAAAAATATCCACCAATAAATTTATACAATGAAAATGACATAAATTGTTTCAAACTCTTCAAAAGTGGGAAATCATGAAAATTTCATTTGAAAACTATATTCCACAAATGAATCATGAATAAACCATCTCTTTTCATATTGTTCCAATATATAAAAGAGAACACTGATCACAACTCCATGTTGAACACCGCTCTCCACCCTCTCCATCTCCACCTCTTCTTCCTTCTACTTGAACCTGCAAAAAAATTATATTGAAAATTAAGTAGTTTTGTATATTTATATTTAAAATAAACTGAATAAAATTTTGTGAACTAAATGATTTTAAAGTTGTGTGAATTACCCTCTAACTAATAGTCATGAATTCAATATCACCATCGACAGATATGCTCATATTATGATTAAAATCAATCAAATCATTCTAAAAAGTAGATATCTGATCCAACTATTTCTGAATTTTTCTATGCATAGAAAATAACTCTCTCTGAGCATCTCAGGGTTGGAAGTTACTACAACCAAGACTAGATACAACTGCAATCCCTAGTGGCCTACTTAAATCCCCAGATGGTAATGGTCCTAAATCCAACTCATTCACTCAACCAAGATGCTCCTTCCACGGGACTTTACCAACTTAGTCATCCAGAGAGACTAATAAAGACTGTGCAGGATTTAAATCCAATGGTTCAATAACTTTTACCAATTATTCAAATATCAGTCATATTTGAAGCCATATATATTGTCATAGTGAGAACATATAATAAGTTATTATATTGAAAAATGAATTGATAACAAAACTTATTTGGTAAGTTCATTAACATAACTCCCATTAGATTTTTTATGAATATACTACCAATGTCCAATTTTGGATTATAGGTGACCTAGATTCTGTGATAGTATTAAACAAAAATAAATCAAAAATTTAATATATGAAATAAATAATAGTTTCATAAAAATACTTAATATAATGGAAAGATTACTAGAGTCGATTGATTTCTTGAAAAACCAGTGGACCTGGCAGTGTGAGGGAATCTTGATTAGCTTGACTCGATGCATCCTTCATTAAAACATCAAAAAATAAATAATATGTAATTTAATAATAATGTCTGAAATTTCATTTTCTTATCATATGCATGTATAAAAGTAAAATGAGATTAATATAATAATATATATTTAAATATCACATGATTATCATGATGATGACTATCAACAAAAACATTACATTTCTCTCTATGTATTAAAAATATATTTATCTATGAATCTAAAACATAATTTTTCCAAGATGAAGTCATATTCCTCCAATTAGAATATGTAATTGGAAGGGTAACTGACTTCGCTACCAGCTGGCCTAGAATATGGAAAAACAATCCCACAGTGTCGTCCATAGGGATGACATACTTTTAAAATGGGACCACTATCTTAAGTTTTATCAAATTCCAAACAGCTTAACATTTCATATTTTTCTCTATAGTATCATTTGTTTGGTATTTTATGATAAAAAATTGGTAGAAGTATAAAAAAGTGAAATAACTTTATTCATATTATATTTGTACATATATATATATCACCCTCCAATATCTTGGTGAAGAACTAGTAGTAGAGACCTGATCCCCCTATGTTATAAATGATGAATGGGGAGGAGTTGGCTCAACTATTGATGGGATTATAATAGAGGGTGTGAGGGATGGTCTTGGGGAAAGCAGATTGTGTCTTAGATACTATTGAGAGGGAGACTGATGGATCTACATCTATTGGTATAGTCAAGGGAACGTCGACTAAGAGTTGACTGGAATCAGTAAAACTCTTACTCTTTAGTATTCCTATCATTTAATCTAAAAAATTTAACATTAGAATAAATATTTAAAAAACATCATGCAAAAAAATAGAAATTCTAACATATTCATAGTATTGAAAAAGAAAATATAAATAGATATAATAATTAATTACTGTATAAATAACATAAGTGTTTTATAAATGAATGGAAAATTGTACTTACAATCATTTTCTCCTTCAATCATGTCATTTTCCATCTCCATCATTATTTCATCTACATCTTCCACCCTTGAAAGACTAATATTTTCAATGTCATAATGGCCAAATAATTTCTCTTCTTACTATTAATGTGATTCAATGTCAAAGGTCAAATCTTCCACTTCATCACATGTATTGTACAAATCTCTTTGTTATACGCGAGCAACTAAAATCCACCCCTTATCTAGAACATCTTCTATGTAATATACCATTTTCTCTTATGATGATATGATATATAAATCATGTAATTCATAGTCACCAAAATCCATCAATCAATAGAATTCAATAGAAGAAAATTGAATGAAATCACTTTTAACACCACGAATAATATTGAACAAATTTCATTTGAAAAAAACAACTAAAAAATTACTTCATTTGTTTATTTTGATAATATCATTCAACTTCACATAGATTCCCACTTTTGAAAATGTAGATATACCACTATTCTATTTTTTAAACACTTTTTTAGGTTTACTAAACAAACTTTTAAACCATTCACATTGTAAGAGTCGAACTTTCTAGATTATTTTGGAGGAACTCGAGAAAGAAACATCAAATATATTGAAAATTCATATGAAGTATCAGTATTCATGATCTAAAATAGTAATACACGTTATTAGATTTACAAAATATATTTTTCATCCTAGTATTCATATTGATTTAAATATTTATGAACGAACATGTCATGAAAACCATTTTACAAACTCTTTATTAACATCTTTTTTATATCCTTCTCATTTCATGTCTGGCCACTCATTCGTCTCGTTGTTTATATGCTCAACTCTTTAATAAATCAATATAAAATTTCACTATTCAGAAACACATATCTATGTGCCTATAATAGTTCTATTTATTTCAGGGTAACATTTGAGAACCACCAAACTGACTAGCCAATAACAGGAATGATTTTTGATTTCCCATGTATTTGAGATTGAGTCGATTTGTCATCAACAAGTCCAACTAGTTTTAATCTTGTCTAAATATCACCCACATATCTGTATAAAATATAATACACTCCTCTGGAAAATAGTCTTGAAAAATAGAGCCCGTGTGTTTAGTATTATTTTTTACATATGATTTCAAATTCCTATGAATATGAGAAATAAAATTAAGAAACATAATTTTGTACTTAATGAATTTCCAAGAAATTTTTACTAAAATTAAAAACATATAAATATAGTAAATAGAAATTGGATACATCTATTGATACAGTATGGGGCCTTTTAATTTAGCTTCTTTGTCCCAATTCAATGTAAAATGCATCATTATAGTAAAAAATGATGGACTAAATATCATCTCTATTAAAAAAATTTAATACAAATATCTTCTGAATAACATCATACTGAAATGGTTTTTTAGTTTTCTCAAATAGTTGTCTAAATAATTTTAAAAATTAGAGTATAATAGAAGTAACCTTTTTGGGTAATAATTTACGCAATTCCAATGGCCAGAAATCACGTTTTTTGTTAATTTTTTGTCAGTATTTTATATCATTTAGATGTTATTTCAATTTTACATGATTATAAAGCAATGTTAAGATCTAATATTCACAAATATTCTTCTCAATATGGATTACATCAAGATTATGTTTCAACAAACTAAATTTCCAATACTGATGTTTGAAGAATATACCTCTTTTCTACTATTGGTCCATTCTTATTTCACTTGACTGTGCACTTCGAACTCATTTTCCATTATCATTCAAATGAATAAACATTCAAAAATTTATATCTATATTTCCAAGTTGTGCCAATATTTTACATCCTTTCAACAACGCTAGAAGTAGTCAAAGATTAATAAAACCATTGAATTTTTACTGGTTCAAATGAAATCTTTGAGATGCATCAAGAAATATTTGATGACACTAAAAGAAATTTTTTTACTATATGGTTGTCATTCAAGCTCTAAAACAAAGTTACAAACAGGACAAGAAAAAACAATGTAAGTGTTTCAAACAGCTAAATTTCCATCAACAGATCCATTAAAAATTTCAAAATCTAAAATCCCCACTAAACCCTTAGCATATAGAGTTGTGTTCCTCAGTAATGTGATCCAACATTTATCCATATATATCACTTTATACCTACACAATATTAAAAAATATTAAAACACAAAATGATTACTAAATTAGAAGTAACATTAATGGAATTGAAAACCCCATAACCAAAGTAGTTATAAGAATATTCATATAAGATGAGTCATATAAGTACTAAAGGGGATTCCACATAATGTTTCACTAGAATTTATAGTGGGGGTGGACCTTATGAATAAATCACTTAAATATTCTAGATTAATAACTTATGTTTGGTTAGTCATCCTTAAATTTCCTATAGATGTAACTAGATGATATTCTACTACATTTGTATTATTAATTGATGAATCTATCATATAATGATAAATTAATAATTATTAAACTAAGCTTTGATTATATTCTATTCTCAAAAAATTACCTCTATCAATATAAATTTTCTAAGATCATTAATGTAAGTTAAATTATTAAATTGAAATGTTTATATAAATTTCTTCTATATATTCATGCCTAAACTGATAGGTTTTCTAAATCTCAATAATAAATATCTCCTGTATTATTAAAAGACCATATATTTACTTGACTGTTTTAAATTTCACTAAAAATTACAATACATCTACAATATGTCCACTATCACTACTAAAAAACAAACTCAAATAAAAAAATTCAAAAACATCACCTTCAGTTGAATCTACCCCGTTGTAAAACTAAAAAATATATTTTTTTAATCCAAGATCAAACCAACCATGAAACTAAATCAATATAAAACAAATATATCTACTTATTAGTCATTAGAATCTTATATCCCTAATACATTATCTCATTGTGCATCAATATCAATGCCTATAATATCTTACTAAATAATGATATTTATAATAACATTTAAAAAGATAAATACCAATTGTAATGAATAAAAAATAATGAAAAGACTTTTATACCATAAAAAACTTTCTTTTAACTCATGTACTATAGAATGTAAAATAAAATCAGTCATATCCCTCACCCCTTAACTTTCTCATGTGATATGAAGAGGAAAATAAATATTAATATTATTCTAGAGAAAATCATGTTATACCCTGATACATGGGTAATATCATGAATTGATAATCTAATAGTGAATTATTAATACACAGATTCTCACACTTATAGTACATATAATTCATATAATGGATGGATATGGGAATTATCATAATTAGGTCCCTAGATGGTGTCTTTATCCCCCTCTAAAATCAACTATAGTTACACAGATCTGCAAAAAAATGATAAACTACATTTATTAAATTACTATATACTTTTCTACAGGAAATTATACTAAATGCAATGATAAATTGAAATTTTTTTATTTATAAGAAAAAATATCATTTTTTTAATACAACAATTACCCATTCTAGTCCTTATCATAGGCGTACCGGTATAAAATTCATTTCCTAACTATTATATTATATATGCACCCATAAATTCATACTACATAAGAAATTATTTAAATACTCATATATATTAATAGAAAATAATGTTTTGGAATAATAGTATTCCATACACCACATATAATTTTTTTATTACATAGTATATAGGACAATAATACATCAAAAAACTATTTAACTAATTTACCAATAAAAAACCACACCAGTGGGCGAAGGGGTGGTGGTGACGAAAATGGGTCGGAGATGAGGGGGGAACCAGCAGTGTGATAAACAAGGGAGAAGTGATAATAATGGTTCTAGGTATAAAGGGCATGTCAGATTAGGATTGGGAGAGAGGTTCTTGGAGAATATGGGGGTCTGTTGATGAGATCTTATATTCGGAGGATGGGATGGGGAAGGGGGAAGGGGATGATAGATTGCTGGAGAATACCAGTAGCAAGGGGCTAGGGATTTGGGGGATAGGGGTATAGGGGGTGTGATTTTGGGTTTGAGGAGGGTATTGAGGGGGTTTTGGGAATAAGTGCCCTGTTTTAATAGAATGTAAGAGTTTTAGCAGCATTTTCAAAAACCACCGCTAAAAATAGTCATTAATTTCGAATATTGGTGTAGTGTTTGTTCTAAAATAAACATTGATTGGGTGTCAGATAACTCTTCATCCTTATCATCAAATATTTCCTCAATATTTTTACCATCTTATAAAATTAATCCATCTTTAAAATGGTCTTCCTAACATTTTCAACAGGTTTTGTTTCTTATTTTCTAAGATCCTCCAGTCCAGTCTCTGTTTCTTCCGGATAATTTTCATCTTATTTTTTATCTAAAACTCTTTAAATATATATAATATACTATCATTAATGTGTTTCATCTATTTTTTTATATGTTTATTATTCTAAAAAATTATCTCCTTATATTCTTTCTTTATCATTTTTTCCTCTTTCTTGAGTTGTGTGTTTTTCTCAAGTGTTGATTCCAAATTTTCTTTTAGAATATACTCGAGTTCATTTATCTTTAATCCATCATAATCAGTAATTAATATAAAATTTTCATTTTTAATATTAGCTAAAATATTGAATTCACCATCAGATTCATTATAGGATAATGAATCATTATTCTTTCTTCTATTTAGTTTATTCCCTTTCTTTCAATAAAACATTTTCTCATATTTCATCAACTTCTATTTTTGATACTTCATATTTTCTTAATCTGAATCATAACAAACAATATAATTATTTGGATATTCCCCATAAAAATGTCCATTGTTATTAAAATATCATCATTAAATATATTATATAATTTTTCATTACTAATTACGCTTTTGTGTCTCTTAGAAATATTTTCGTAATTTTCTTAAAATTGTCGAATATTTCATCTTCTCACCAAAACAACTGATATTGATGAAAATTTCATTGAGCCCTACAATGTACTCATTAATATTTTCTTAATCATATATCTTGATATATTTAAAACTACTCCACTAAATTTGTAACATATCCTCCATAACTTTCATGTTTTCTGTATAAATATATCTCAACTTATCTCATGTTTCATTAGATCTTGGAACCGCATAAATTTTATATAAAAATTCTTCGAGAGAGCCATAAAAATATAATTTTGATCACTTCCACCATCTATCGGATTTACCCTCTTGAAAATTGTCATATAAACCTCATTAAAGGGAGTAAATATCACTATAGAAGCATCAATAACATCTGGAAAAAAGAGAGCTAAGGAAGGGTAACATTATATTCCTCCAACATTTATAGTTCTTTCTAACAAATACATGAACACCCATACTATTAACTAAATTTATATTCCCAGAGATCTGTAAGTAGTTGGATATTTTTTGAGGAATGCTCTGCTCAGATACTACTGGATGTTCCCAATTTATTGTGAGATCCTTGAGTGGGGGAATGGTGAATCATTAATCACTTTATTTTACAAATTATATTCCAAACATAATATCTAATACATTTTATATAATTTTTAATACACTCAAAAATATCTCTCCACGTCACCTATTATGGATGAAATATAAAGACGTGTATCAACACTTAATATTCACAATATGCATCCAATGTGACAAACTAATTTTAATGTTTGTTATAACCTCCCCCCTACACCCACCCAAACATAGATTCTATAAAAAATATTTATTTATGACTAAAAAGTCACAAACATCAATTGGATATACACCCCTGTAATTTCTCCTCCAGTTGACCCAAATTCTACACTTAGTGACCAAATTTTCATCCATGGTTGCTATAACCTCCAAATATCCTTCTTTTATCCTCTTCCTTATTTGATAGTAATAAAACCTAACCATGAGAGACTTCAGAAGTTGGTTACCCACCCAGATATAAGACATTCCTTTTTTGTGGATAATATTGTAGAAAGTACTCCTTCTTCAGATGGCCATTATCCAAAAAAAAATTTGATCATTTTTTCTTTCGTACAACTTATTAAAAATATTCAATTGATTTATAAAAAATATATTCATCTTGGAACATCCTTCACATCATGAAATAACTGCATATTCTTGAATAACAACCTTCTAAGACTTTTTCTAGAAGTATTCCTCATCAAAGGTGTATCCATAAATACCCTATCTGGAATAAATTTTCCAACACTTCTAAGTTTGTTTCACCCCTTTTTAGTGGGACTCTATATGTTATGCTATGTATAGTACTTAATATTATGATTTAATTATATCTATTATACCTCCATATAATTCATCTTTGGTTGATTTTCTTTCTACTGATGCACCTCTATCAAATTCAGCATCATCTAATGCACCTCCTCTTAATTATTTTACATTTGATGAATCTCTATGATAAACCTATATATTAAGTACACCTCTTTTGGGTACTCCCACAGTTTAACCTAGTTAATTATTGGTCAATAACTTTGGCTAAATTATTAATAATTCTTCTTAATATTAGTCAATCATTCATTTATATTAATGGTATTTCCTTCTATTATAAGAAAACATTATCTACAAATTAATGAAGAAGTGGGTGATAAAAATGTAAACTTTTTCCCTAATTTAAATATAATTCTATCACCTTAAAATACTATATATAAATATTAGTAAAAATCATCATTGTTTTTTCCTCATGTCTTGATGTCAATGATCTCTTTAAGATTTCCATAAATCTCTATTAAATTTATGAATGTTGAAATTACATGTCGTCTTCTTCATAATTTTTAGATTGTACAAACATGAAGGAAAATTATTTTAGTAATATTGAATTTCTATGTTTGGAGATCTTCATAAGAACTCATTCATCTAGAAACTCACTATTCAGTGTTACTTTTCTATGATCCCCTCTGTATGGTATACTTTTTCTGATGAGATCTTGTTTCTATAATTGGTACATACATCCCTCCATTGTATGATAGAATAGACATTTTATTACCCAATGATATTTATATGTCTCGTCATTTAGTGTTATTTGTCATATGGATTCACTAAATTTTATCCATTTTAAATCAACTTTATCCATTTAGAACTTTAGAAAAACTTTATCCATATAGTACTCCAAGTTTCCTCTATCTGAAAAATACTCATATACTCCTCTATCTAATCATATTCATCCAATCATCTCGGTCTATAAAATGCATTCTAGTAACCTTATAAACATCTTCATCCAATAATTGATCCTTTGACAATAACATCATAACTACATTTATCAAACGTCATACTACCATAACTCCATGGAATCATAAATCAATCATTTTATAGATTATATTCATCAATTCATAACTGGAAATTTTTATTTATAAACATTAAAAATTAATATTGTTAGGGTTATAACTTCAACACTACATAACTAGAACATTGGAACCCTATAACTTCACTCAGAAGAATTGTGTCTCGTAGAATCATTCTATTAACGTTGGAATAAAAAAATATTTTTCTCAACATTATTCCATAGACAAAACTTATCTTAAACCATGAGTACGTTCAGTAATTATGGTGTAAGAAACAACAATCATTAGTAAAACAACCTTTGAATTAAAATATTTCTCTAAATTATGAAATATCTCTTCTCTAAAAATTTTCAATCATATATATAAAATGATCACATACATAAATATTGTCATAAAATGTAATTAATAAACATTATAATAAAAAGTGTGATTGTATTTAGTTTTGAATATTTTTTGTTGATTGTTTACTTCAACGATGATATTTATCTCCCTTCAACTAATCCTGGTCTATAAAGGATGGATCATACTAGAGTTGGCAAGTAAAGTTAACAGCAATCAACAACACATGTGAAAGTGGTGGTAGGAACTCTTTACCATTTAGGTTTATGAATACCAATTGGAATTTGCTAAGTCAAACAGGAGGGTCCACTACAAAATTTTCACACATAGGAAGGAGGGTAATCCATGTTGAGATAATTTTTAGAGATACATTCAATGTCATAGCTAAGTCAAGGGAGAGAGATAGAAATTGATTTGGGAATTTTTATTTTAGTATATTTGAAAAATGATAGTAAATAACATAGAGACTATATTAACATTATAATAGGTTAATTAGGCCCTCAATTTATCATTTTTTATTAATTAATTTTTTTTTTCAATTCACTATTTCATTTCCTTCATTAGTTTTAAAAAATATCTATTTTAAACAAAATCACTTTCTAACTAACAAGTGAAAGTAGGTTTTAAAGACTTTATAGCTAGAAATAACTATGTTGTTTCACTAATACTACATTTAACCTATGAAATATTTTTTCCCCACACTCCATGATACACACATATAAAAAATTATCATAATTTCTAGTGATTTTATGGTAAATATAACCATTATAATTTCATGATCCACTCTTAAAGAAATAGTTTATTTTTTATCCTAAAATTGAAAGGAATTTGTTATAAATAGTTAGAAATATTAACATACACTCTGGTTTTTATTAATTATTCTTAATTTAATCATTTAAAACTTATACTATTCACCTAAATCCTATCACTATGGTTTTAAATCACATCCAAACCTTGAGTGATCTTGGTGTACCACAATTTATCAATCAACAATATCAAATTGAAATACTTGATCTTTGGAATAACATTGAACTTAATATTGGAATAATTCATATACTTCTTAAATTACATATCTTAGAAGATAAAGAGCAATTTAGACATATCAAATAGATCACCCGGGTGTGATCCACCTTAAATAGGGGGAATTAATGAGGTTGAAGTGAAGCAAAGGGAATTACCTGTCTCACATGAAAGATAAACTAAAGAGTGGTTGTACAACTTATTAGGATGAACTTCATAGATGTTCTCTATCCAGATTATTCACATCTAGTAGATTTAAATTAATCATGAAGAAGTTTTACATTATCCTAAAATATTTTGAAAAACAATCTATGAATAATGGGTGATATTCATAATGATCTATGCAGCTACCTACATTAAGAAATATAGGAACATCGCTTCCTTGTTTTATTTTAACAAAGTCTACTTGAAAATGATATTAATATTTTAGATGCCTAATCCATAGGATCATTGATGAAAAAGTCACCAGCATAATATAAAGGACTAAATGAGAATATTTCTTAGAGACCACAAAAATATGAATAATAAGTACTTGTATGAGATGAATACATTAACTACTAACTTATAATTTATCTCCATTATTAAAATCTAAACATTATTGTCTAACCATTATAGTGATATTTATGGATATATGATAAATGAATGATTAACAAGAACAACCCATGGTATGTTTTTTATGCTTATCACTTAATTATTTTACGAACCAGTGTGATGAATACTGGGGCTTGGAAAGTTGGGAAGCAAAATCCTAGCCAAGTAAATCCAAAAAACATAAAACATTTAGGTAGAAAACAAATTCCAATTGGGATTTTAAAATAAGTAGAATCAGGATAGAACCCTTACACAAATTAGTACCTAAATAGGTCACCCTATTTTAGTATAAAAAAAATTGAACCAACACACCCACCATTTCAACAAGTATACAAGAAATCAAATAAGCATAGACCCCACCAACCACCACATTTATAAAAAATGAGACATTATTGAAAACCTTATACCAGTTTATAACCTCTGTTGAACCAAAAATATGATTTACATATAAGTTATAAAAGGAATTAAATCAAAGATTTTAAGGAAATAATGAAACAATTGAAAAAAAAATATGAGAAAAGTATTATTATAAATAATGACTAACCAAAATTATAATTATAATATGAAAACAATAAAGAGTCAAAAATAATTATCACCTCCTTCCACACCTAAACCTGAACTTATTTAACACAAATTAAAGGGGAATAGTGGTGGTAATTTTAAAAATTATAGGTATATTTCATAAACAAACACCTAACAAAATTGAAAGAAAGCGGAATGTGAGAAGGAGGTGCAATGGGAAAAGGTAGAAGAAACACCACTAAAAAGGTAATAAAGTTTTAAAAAATATATTACCCGATTATTCTAGTAAATAATGATAAATTACATAATTTTTTATAATATAAACATTAAAAATAAATTATTAGAACTTTCCAGAAAGTGTAAATCATTATACCTTCTATGGAAGCCCTAAAAAAGATTCCAAAGAATGCATTGTTTCTTTAGTATAATTTCAAAAATAAAAAAAGTGATTTAATGGAATTATAGTATAAAATTATAAATATTTTTATTAGTCTTGATCTCATCCAAGTCACCCACTAAATGTCAGCTTCTATGGAAATTTTTTATTCTGTAAACTATTAGCTCTTTATCATTCTTAAATTCTTTATGTGGTCAGTGAACTTCTTTAATTTATTTCCTTGTGTGGTGTTTACTACCTCATAAATATTATATTTAAATCCCATATGCTCCTATATATATCTCTCAAGTAGATCATTTTTATCTGGTAAGGGTTTTGGAATATGTGTTAGTTATAGTTCAAGTCCTTATATTTCCAACTGACATCTATATGCATATCATTGAGGAGGATAGTTCACCAAGACAATCAATAATAATGTTTGGGATGTATCTTTTAAATATTACCAAAACCATCATTAATTTCCACAGATGAATAGTCATAATGTGGTTTTGAGACAACACTACCCACTTTAATATTTTTGACCAAATGAGGCACCCTTCAGATTAGAATTAACTTATTACACTCACCCATGTTGAAGAAGACAAACCATTATATAATTAAATAATTTACATATATATTTTCATTATGTTAAAATATTATGATTGAAACTCCCATGTAATATGAGGTTTTCTAAAATTATGGAAATTCTATTTTTTAGATTGGAGGATGAGGTAACATTTATGTTCTCTAATAAATGTAATGGTTTATTTCAGGAAGAAGAAGACTATATGTTTTCTTGTGTATTGTAAGATTAATATAAAGGATTTTAAAAACTATTTTTAATTTCTCCGATTGAACAACCACAAAATATATATATGAAACAACTTCTTATAGATTTGAAATATGTATTCCTTATGGAAATAGAAACATTACCCGTGATAATTTATAATTATCTATATAAACCCCATAAACATAATATATTTGAACTTTGGGAAATAATTCCAGGAACTATGATGGATATTAGGTGATATACAATGAATTAGTAAAATAATATACTCCCATAAAATTATTCTTGAGTGATATTCTAAACATATTATCTATCTCGAAAGGAGGTTGCATCCCACCTTGATAGAGGTTGTGAAGAAGGAAATAGAAAAGATCTTAGGATCCAGGATCATCAATCCCATTTAATATTCACAATTTTCTATCCTCGTCCATGTATTTATGAAGAAAACTACTTTAACCTTTATGAATAATGAAAAGAATGAATTAATCTATGTGAGAATACAGAATATCTTGAAATTTAATATAATTAATAAGATGTCAAATAAGTTAACATAGAAAAAACTTCTCCCTATGCACGTCACTAGATAGATGATGATGATATTTTTAGGGGAAGAAATTATTTTTATTTAGATGGATTTTCAGGTTTTTGTTAGGTGATCATGTCTCTAAAGGACAAAAATAATAATAGATTTAAATATAACATTAAAAACTTTACGTATAAAGGAATTCAATTTGTATTATGTAAGTCTCTAGTTATATTTGAAAGATTCATGGTAGGTATATTTTATGATAACCCTGATGATTTATTCTAGGTATTCTAGGTTGATTTCATAATTTCTTGAAATTATTTTGACCGTGATTTTAAAAAAATGAAAAATTATTAAAAACAAACATTCAAAATATTTTTTATTATAATTTTTAAAAATATCATTTAATGGTGGAGAGAGGAAGTTTTTTGGGAATATCATTTATCAAAATTCATTTAACTATATAAATAAAAAATTAAATAAAAAGTTATTTTCCTTACAACTCTTATGAGAAACATGTTAGAATATTTTCATGATTTTTTATATTCTAAATGAGGTTTATTAAGGATCTCAATAATATTCCAATCCCTCTATATATATTACTTGTGAAATATGATAATTATAATTATAATTTTTAGTTTAGGTTATCATTCGATCTTTTAAATAAGAGACTGATAATCCCACCAGGAAAGAAACCACTAAATTAGGAAAAACCATTAGAGTTGATCTATGATACATCCAAATAAGAAGTTAGAGTGTCCATTTTTTATATAATTTTGGGTAAAACAAGTAATTTTCTATGCATCAATAACCTTATATTGTACTCAATTCAATAACAGAAACCAAAAAAATGGAATCTATCTTTGCTTTGGACAAATTCAGATCATTTTTTTGGGAGCTATGGTTTGTTTTTTTGACCATGTAGTCCTTATATATTTCATGATGAATGAATACAAGAAGCTGAGGATGGTTTTATAGATGTTACTACCTCAATAGTTAAACATGAAAATAAATAATAAAAAGTGATCTTATGACCTTGTGGTTGACCACATTTATAGACTACACCATGTAAATGAAATGTTTATTCCACCACAAACACAAATCATTATAGAGGATCAATTCCAGTCGATTGAAGTTCAATATTCATGGTCTGCAAATATGGTAAATTATTTGGTAACATCTCAGGCCTCATCTAATTTAAATATACCCCCTCCCCCATAATTGAAAATATAATATCTGAATCCATATTTTAAAAATGGGAATATCCATTTTTTAGACTATTTATAATGATTTAAGATAAGAATATGTTTTCATAAACATGAAATTGTTTTTGTACTTTTTCTAAACTAAATCTTGGATTGGACACTTTGGAACTAAAACTAAATAAATAATGTTTTTGGAATACTTATTTAAATATTTAACCATATTTAGACATGCACATAATATTTTTTAAATATTAAAAATGTTGGTCTTAGAGAAATATTTAAATAAGGAAATATATACATAAAAGATTAATTATATTTTCTGATTTTTTAGAGTTTTGGGAATATATTTTAATAAGACTTTTCCAATTTCATTTTTTAATTTTTTAATTTTACTTATGGTTGATTATGTGCCCAAATGGGTAAAAGTTAATTCCACTAGAACTAATGATAATCATGTGTGTGTGATGTTTTAAGGCTAATATATTTTTTGGGTTTAGTTTACTAAGGGATATCATCAAATATAAATGGAATAACATTTTCAATAGGATAATAGAAGATTTACTAAGGAAGTATCCAGTTCATCTTAATAAAGAAATACCCTATCATCCAAAAACCAATGGATAAGCTCATGTGCCCAATAAGGCAATCAAAGGGATTTTGGAAATGATTATAGAAGACAATTGGAAGGATTGATGCCATTTTTTATGAAATAATATGGGCTTATACGTTAGCCTACAAAACCCATGTGTAATGGGACCATAAAAGATAAATTATGATTAATGTTTTTATAAGTATATGTAATTAGAACAAAAGTAAAACTCAACTCTGAGAGAGAATAATCTAGAACAAGCAAGAAAGGGTAAATATATGATATTTCATGTATAATAATAGGAGGAAATTTAAATAGAATCATTTGAGAATTATTTAATTTACAAATGAATACTAAGGGTCGATCATGTCAATAAGATCCAAAGAAAATACATTCATCAAGGATATATAGTGCTATTATCCAACTCAAGAGTTAAAATTATACAAGAAAAACATTAATCTATATGGGAAGGACCATTTATGGTATCTCATGTCTATTCTTTGGGTGTTTTGTAGATTATGAAATAAGGACATAAGGAACTATTCACCAATAATTGGCACAGACTATATAAATTTTATGGATTTATATCACAAGATTTGGTTATGGAGATCAAACTCCTCCAACAGTTTTATAACTAAATACCATTAGTTTATAACATTCCTTAATACATTTATATTTTTGTGATTGTATTTAAATTATTCTTAGATGTTCAATTTTTTCAAATTCATTGAATACACTAAATAATTTATGCTTTGAGAAGGTTATCGTGTTGTTTATGGCCTTTAGTTAAAGGATTTTTATTGTTTTGGTTTCATTTTTTCAAATTTTTATGTCTTTTTCAATCTTTTTTTAGTATATTTTTTCATTTATAGAAATTTTTTAAAACTTTTGAGCTTAAATTAAATATATTTTAAAACATTAAATCCATTAAAATGTTGATAAATTGATATTACCTATACACTCAACATTGAATAATTCTAAAATGAACTTATTCTAAAATTCTCTGTGAAGGAAATTAATAAAACCCCAAAAAATTTTGAATCACATGCCATGAAATACTCTCTTATACATTAAATCACTAACTCAAAATGATTATAATCCAACTTTAGTATCTTCTTTATAATTTACTTATTCTTAAGAGAAATAAGATGACCATAAATAAAATTATTTTTTTACTATTATTTCTAAAACCTCAAAGAATTGAAAAAATTTATAAAAACTTATTTTGGAATTATTTTGATTTTAATCCCCATTTTCAATAAACAAAATTTTTAATCCTACATTAAAATTTAATCCTTATAAACCATAGTATCTTTGAATGAATTTATAAGGGAACTATAATACATTCTAAATATCTTTATCTACCAGTCTCTATATTTCAATGCGTTATCAAATTTTAATTTAAGTGTGGAAGAAGGGAGAAAATGATATTGAATAATATATTTGTAAGAATCTATTGAATTTCAAAACTCAATTTTTGTATTATTAGGATAGAAATTGTTGTGTGAATAATAGAAACAATTTATTGCTGTTATCCATAGCTATCATGAAATAACCCCAAAAGTATTGATGTGAAATCGTACCAAACATTACCTAAAATATGATTCTAAAGATTAATTTATGATCTAAAAAATGAAAAAAATTCTATTGAGAAAGTGCGATAAAATGATGAATCCATTAATATTGTGAAATTACCCCAAGGGTTGAATACCCAGGAATCTATGGAGGAATTTTTAGGATAATTGGTATTTTGGTGGATGAAACTATCATAGAGATGTTAAAATCTAATAATTATGACCAAGAGAATCCATTTTAAAGGAATTATTGATGTATTTTGGAAGATATGTCTAAGAAAATATCCAAATGAATGAATGAAGTCATAACTTGTGCCAAGATAGATCCTATACCTATAAAATTAGAAACTTTTATGTCCCTCTCTATCTTTAAGGGTATATCCAAAATAGAAAATAGTAAATCTGCTTATAGAAATTGAGATTGGAATGTTTAATACTGTTTAGTTGAAATAATGTGTATGATTACCTTATATAATTAAAATAAGCGAAGCTATTTTATTGGAAGAAGATTTTTTTTAGAAATCCATTCTTATATGAAAATGAAATTCATTATTAATATTCAATTTAGAGACATGTATCCTAATTCATCCTTAAAAGTTTAATATTCAAATCCTGTTAAACCATAATCCATATAAAAACATGATTAAGAAATCATGTTATGAAAAAATAATTGAATCGTTAGTTGGAGTTGAGTAAATTCATTTAGGCATCGATGAAACTTATATGATCATATAATGAGAAAAACCTTTCTCCAACATTATACATGAATGGTGATAGAAATATTTATGGAAATATGTGCATAAGTGTGTATGAGGGGATAAAAAAGTAGGAATTAATTAAATATAATTAATAAAGAATTTGAAATATATAACATTAAGGAGGCATGAAAACTTTAGGGACATAGTATTGAAAGATAAACTAATAAAGTCTAGGTATTTAAAAATTTCTTTGGACACCTTTTTAAAACTCCCTTCTCTTGAGTCTGAGGAAAAATTGTGGTGTATTTGATAGAGACAATAAATTAATATATGTTATTAATATTTTTCAATATTTTAATCCCATTATTTTATCATTTAATAATTAATATTCAAATATTAATTTTACAGTATCATTTTTTATTAAATTATCAAAATAGATTACAAAATTATTTTAATAGTTTTATTTTATCTTTTGAATTATTATAATAAAACCTACACTTAATTTAGAAATTATTTATTTATGTTTCTGGTGGATTAGTTTTATGTATTGAAATTAAAGGTATTTTTTTAATTTTGGAATTGATTCAATCTATTGTAAGAAGATTCATTTAATCAATTGTGCTTCACAATTAACAATGTAATGATTTTCCACACATTTATTTTGGCTGATGTAGTTAGAAACTACCCCAATAATATAGAAAAATTAATATTCCTATCATGGATCATCCTTGACTAGAAATTCCACATATCCATTATTGACCACAAAATGATTTCAATCAATTGTGGCTGAAAATCAACCATGGATAGATATTCTCCTATTTCCTTGATCAACCACACATAATCTTGGTTGATCGTATGTTGATATTGATAAACTGTATGTTTATCCTAATTAACTATATGAGGATCTTGATATGGGTTCACTTTCTGTCCATGTGGCCAGTTTTTATCACGTGATTGATTTCTTTCCATGTGGATTATCCATTTAATCGAACCTCAATTTTCATTGGAACACTTTATAAAAATATACTAATAGTAGGTAAATAGAAGGATTTGAGGAAATTAATACTAAATTATAGTTTATTTGTTTGAAACCATTTTAGTCTTCATGTGATAAATGGTATTCTTGAAATAAATATTAATATATAATACATTTTCATGCGAAGAAAAAAGTTGTAGGTTTCTTGTAAGGTAAAGTAAAATAGATATTTACAACTATAAGAAATATGGGGAAATAAAAACTTTTAAATGAGGATAACTTGACAATTTTTCTAGTCAAATA
Organism: Viscum album; assembly: GCA_963277665.1. Taxonomy (NCBI): domain Eukaryota; kingdom Viridiplantae; phylum Streptophyta; class Magnoliopsida; order Santalales; family Viscaceae; genus Viscum; species Viscum album. Next base: position 68,425,221 of record OY728139.1, read on the forward strand.
TAAAGATAAAATGGTCATTCAATAATATGAGAAGATGATGCAGTATAAAGAAGAACATTTAGATGGAAATAGACCTGCATATTCACAACTATTAAGAAAATTATGCAACTTCTTTTATTTTATGTTTTCTTTTAGTTTTATTTTTTGAGTCTTTTTTTATTCTATTTTCACTTATTTTTGCATTAATATAAAGGGGGGAAACTATTTCTTATAGGGATATAATCTTCATATATTTTTTTATTCTTGAGTTCATCTGGTTTGTGTAATAAAAATATATCTCTATTTTATTACAAATGTTTCAATATTTGAATATAATTTTTCAATATTTAGTGAGACTATATTTGGTATTCAATTCTATGAAATTATTATTTTCTTTGTATAGTATCTTCATCAAGATCCACCTTGTCCTATTTAGTATATGATCAAATAGTTTGGATCATGGTGGTGAAGTGGTCAGTGATCGTCTACACATGAAAAAGTGGTAAAAATAACTACTGGATATTTTTGGAAATTACGTAAGTCAATTAGGATGGTACAATAAATAAATTTCATATAGTTTAAGAAGGCTATAATTATTTGAGATCATAGTTATGGATATTCTCACCATTACCATTACTTCAAAAAAAGGATAATTTGGGATTATTCTCCTAATAATATTATCTAAATAATAGGGGATAAATTAGAAACTAATATGACATTGCAATATGTTAATCCAGCCCAAACTGAATCATTTTATATTTATTAATTCTTTTTCAAATAAATATTTCTTTTCCATATGTGTTTTAAAGTCACAACCATTTAAAAAACAAAACATGTTTTCTAACAAATAAGTGATCATTGATTTTAGAGCAATTATCTCTATATACATTCTTGGGTTATCACTAGTGAATCATATAACTGAGGAAATATTTTTGTTTTTTCTACACCCTATGATAATAATATGTCATCAATTATGGAATATGTGTATTGATGCTTTCTCAACAATGTTAGGGGAATCAAGTAGTGTTTCCTACTCCAATATGTTATGGGAATACGGTACTGATTCCATCCGAATTATATTGTGTTTCCTTTGATTATATTTGGTACCCACTCTTATGACACATGTGAATTCCTATGTTATCATGGCTCATGATTATTGACTAATAACTCATGTTTACACAAAAATCATCATACACTGGTTTCATGGTTCATGTTTCACCTATTTTTTTGATATTGTTCTTCAATGTTATTTCATTTTAGTCTAATTATTTTCTAATACTCTTATGATGTAATTATTCTCAACAATGATCTACAATTGTTAATGAAAATGTTTACCCATACAAATAATTTAAGATCTCCATTATTAATTTTATATTTCCGCATGTTATATAAAATTATATCATGTATGAAATATCTAAATGGGTAATATGTGACTCAAAATATGACTTTTTATATTGTAATTATTGATGGTTAAATTTGGTTCTCTTTAGTTGTTATTAAATATAATATGTAAAGAATATGATTTTATCACCAATTTTAGGTGTATTGGTTTAGAACATCTCAACACCAACAGCATTATTGACTTAATTTTATTTAATTTGGGTATAACACATATAAATGTAAGAAAATTATAAAGGTAATACAAATATTATATATGTATAAGGAATAGATCCTTTTAAGAGAAAATATTATTCAGTAAATGTTTTATATATATATAGTAAATTTCACAAAAATAGGTATTGTCAATAAAACATCAATTAATTAATCATAATAGTCAATTTAAGGTCAAGAGTGAAGAAATTTGTCTCATGTGGGGGTATTTTTTGAGAGTTATATTCCACTAAAACTTCATTTTTCCTCAAATCACAACCTATACCTATAGTGTAGGAATTATAAAATTCTATATAACCATCAAATATTTAATAAAGAACTAGGATTTGAGTATATTTCAACCTCTTATTTAGCCCATCATAGGATTTCTACCATTCATAATTCCATTAAAATTTTACTGTATTTCGTGAAACCCTATACAAGAAAGATTAAAAATTAGATAATTCTTGAATAAACAACATTTAATATAATACAGGACCAAGGAAACAATTTATTTCAATAAAATTCTAAGTAACTATCCAATTAAGAACATATTGAATCATTTTAGGTTCCACAAATAAAATTCAATCGAAACATAACCCCAAAATTCTAACTATTTAATTTAAAAATAGTTTTTACATAACATTTTATATTAGTGATGATATTTTAATGTTAACAAAAACCCATAATATGGTCTTCATGATCCTCGTTTTTCTTAGAGTAAACCAAGATATCATTAACAAATAAAAAGATAAAAAAATCCTGAAACTTGTAAAATATTTGTTTCATTAGAGTTATAAAGACCGCCTGATCATTCATGATCCGAAAGAGAATCATTTGATCATCATAGTTATCATATCTACTCTTGAATATAGTCTTGAAAAAATCAACCATCTTCACCCCCAACTTGTGATATACTAACTTGATATCAATTTTTATAAACCATGTTATTCCATTGAGCTAATAATAAATATCATCAATATACAACAAATTATATTTATTCTAGATAGTTATATGGTGGATTTTTTGGTAATCAATAAAAAGTCATAGAATTATGTCTTCATCCTTTTCAATGATATCCAATCCCACCCACGGTGACATGATTGGGTGAATGAGACCCTTTTTTCAAGATATTAAAGTTGTAATTCAAATTATTTAATCTCATGCATGAATATTATATATGAAGGATAATAAATAATAATTTACAATAGAGGGAGATAGATAGTGAATCTGACCTACTTATTTGGTGTAAGTCTAGATAAATCATCTTGATAGAACACTACATACATTTCCACAACCATAACAAGACAATAAAAAAATCATTCAATGGAATCTAAAAAATATATTTTTTGATAATAAAAGAAATTTCGAACATCTGGAAGGATAATTCCTAATGTACACCATCTCTGATACCACACACCTTTAAATACATGAGTATTTACATTGAGACAAATAATTTATATATTTTATGATAAAAATATAAGTGGGCATTTTATCTAATTATTCATTCCATAATGATAATGAGATGAAATACTTATAGGCCAACAATGATGAATACAAATACAACTTTGACTTCATCAATCATTGTGCAGTGTGAATGGAATTTGAAACTCCTCCATTTTCCTAGAGGAGTAGTGAGCTATGTAGCATAATTAATAGGAAATGGTCATAGATTTAATTTATTAATCTCTTTAGATCATATAAAATTATACAAGATTCGTGTATTAAGCATATATATAATAATAAAATAAGATATAATCATTAGAAATAAAATGTTCACTATATTATATTATAATTTCGTAGGTTGTTTCTCTATAGAATCATGGTAGGAATAATATAGTTGAAACTATATCAATGATGGTACTATAGTAGTACTAGTCATATAAGTGGTTTCTGGACATTTTATATCCCTTTTGTTCATATATGTGGGAGCAATAATTATCCCAAGGGACTATGATAGAAGTCCATGGAAACCACCAAGGACACATTAAGACCACATATAGATTACACACTAGGATAGAAGGCATTGTGAACCTCTACACATGGATGATATATTGAGCCTCAGAAACGTTGTAAAGGGTGATGATCAAGAATGGACATTCATCTAGAGAGAAATATGTATATTTGTAGTTGTATTAGGCCATTATTTCATGTATTCATTAATACCTTGGTTTCACTGGGCTGTTAGGTCTTCTAAGAGTTCCCTCTTAACCTAGTTAGGGGTTATCGGATTATAAAATAAAACATTAACCTTTTTGGGTGAAGGTAATTCTATATATTATAAAATTTCATATACTAATTCTTACTTTGATATTTCCTTATAGGATTAGTTTAATAGTTTATTTAGATTTATTCTTATCATCATCGCATGTGTTTCTATGTTCCTTTATATATTAATAACACTATCTGATATCCTCTAGTAAAATAAGATCCTAACATTTTAAAAATAATATAATGATTGAAAAATTTATATTGGTGGCATGGCCACCCACATAAATGGAATACATCTATATTCTATTAATAGTTTGGTATAGAATTAGTATAATTCTTATATTATAAGTGTACCAGATTTTTATTCCTTGATGGAACCAAATAGAAATGTTCATACAATCATCATAAAATTCCATTGATTCCCTATGGATTCATTCAATGCTTCCTCTTATAACATGAAAAACATATATGGATTCCACATACTATTGTCGAATAAATACCCATCAAAATAATTCCCTCCATGTTAGTCTCATTTTTCACTGACTAATTGAATACATAAATATATGATGGTATGTAGAAGAGAATAATTTTATACAATATATTGGTCCTCAATACCATTTAAAATAAATCATCCTTGAGAATTTCATTAGAAATATGATCGATAAAAAATTGCATAATTTAACAAAGTGGGTTTATTATTCTATTATGAAATTGTTCCCCTGCTGAAAATTTATATACTTCAATTCATTTTCCATTTTCAATTTTTTATAGTATAATTATTATCTAAGCATATCCTTAAGATTATTTCATATGAAATCATCATAATTATTATTTTTAATAATCAACTCCAACAACTTTTATCTTGGTCCTTCTGCAACATATTTGGAGAAATTCACTCTAAAATTTTCAAATTTTAATATAATATAAAGAAATGATCAATTTTATCTTGTCACTCCTCAACCTCTTATGGTCTTTAATTTCCATATAATGAAGGTGGTTTCATACTAATGAAATATTGATCATGATCCACTATTAAATATAAATCACACTCATATTCCCTACCTAAGATATGTGTGGTTAAAATCATGGGATCGATTACATTAAAGATGAAATATGAGTTTCCCTTTGGAAATTATTTATAGCTCCCTCTCAATTATTTTTCATTTCTCTTTTGGGATGCATAATTCTATATTAAAAAATATATGTGATGTTTCTTAAAAATTTAACCAGAGGTCTATAATATATAAAATAAAATATTAACCAATGAAACAACAGAAAAAAAATAATTAATGTACCTTTTATTTGTCTCAAATAAAAAAATATAATATAAAAAATTTGGAACCATAAGGAAAAAAAGTGCAAATAGGAGATTTCACAGAAATGCATGGTTTCATAATCCATGATTTAACTATTATAATACCTACAATAAGGTTTCTATAGTAATATTTATAGTTTATGCATGATTTTTTACATGTGAACATTAAAAATGTATCAAGAGTATTTTTCTATTTTCATTAAAAAAATTGAATTTCATGAATAAACCTAAAAAACTTGAATATAAAACATAATACAATTTAATGGAAACAAAGAGTCTAAAAAACACAAATAAAGATGAAATTAATAATATGCATACATAAAACCCCTTGGAAACATAAATGTACTTACCAAAATTGATCTCCAGATACGTCATCAAAACATACACCATAAGTTTTAATGATCTCATCTCAAATCAGCATTGACATCCCAAATCAAAACAATGGGACCATACCATTTTGTAAATAACCTTCCTTGTCATCCAATCAGAACACCCTAGATGAACCATCATAATTCGAAAGGAAGGTTTATGATCACCATTGGTTGGTTACATGTGTGAAGGTTATCAAAAATTAACTTTAGGAGTGATTTTCCTTGTTAATCCAATGAAAACGACTCATCAAATTATTTTTTGGAATTCAACATGATGTGTCCATATTTTTTATATCTATGATAATGATAAAAAATTTCACAATATAAATCATCCTATATAAGGTGTGAGATATATATATAACATAAAATATAAATTAAAATCCTCAATAAAAATATAGAAAACACATTCAACATATCTAAAAATACTAGATACTAAAAAGGTAGAGAATGGAAATGTGCGATGTGGCATCCCTACAAAATATATTCCAGGATATGCATAAGCCTCAAATGTTAAAAGAACCATCTCCCAGTGACCAAATCTCACCATAAAAAATAAAGAACTTCAAAAATAAAGAAGGCATCTCAGGACCCCCTCACTCCAATGATACGCCTCCATGGTTGGTAATGAAAGGAAGTAGATATTGACTCTTGAGTACTTCCTTCGTAGAACATGCATTGGAGATTATCACTGAGGGTGTATAATATATCACATATAAATGGAATTAACCTCTTATTAAATGTAGAACCATCAATAAAAATGAAAACCACTTATAAAATCTATCTCATAAAGAGAAAATTGAAGATAGAAACCATCCAACAATGCATGTATAATGTAAAAAAATAAAACCAACTACAAAATAAAATAATGAAAAATTAAATGATCATATAGAAGTAACTCAATAGCTCTAGACCAAGATATTAATATCTTTTCTAATCACTAAAATCCTCCAAGTAACCTGGAAAATATTATATATATACATAGGGAGAGCATACAGATATACTCAATATGATCATCTTCAAAATCTCATGTACCTAATGAAAAGATAATAATAATTTCCTATAAAATGAACAGAAATATCAATAAGCACCAAGTTGGTAAAATTTTCCCCTAGACTCACCATGGATCACACATTAAATCAAAAATCCAATTATAGTAGATTAATATCTATAAGATCAATAGTTTCCCTAGAACCACTTTCACACCGGTTTGCCTCCCCCAATGAGCTACCATCCATTCCATATCCACTGATAACAGACCAATCCACATGTCACATTTCATTTCTCCAACAACATATCACATAACCATAGCCTCATCTGTAACTAGAAATCCAGGATAGTAGGGTATCATGAACTCAAATGGGAAATAACGTCATGCCCCATAATATTACGCATCACCCTCCCCCACATATCTAAAGGTCCCCTATAAGAACAACCATGAAAACCTACTTATGGGATAACAGGGAAGAGGTGGTGGTCATCCATTTGAATCCTTATTATCCTGAATGTTTGAAAAAAACAACCCTAACACAACTGGGTGTCATTTGGGTCACCTAAATCTGGTGGGTTCAATAATTTAACATTACGATTATAAGTATGAAATGGTATCACATAATCTCATGCCTATGGGTTCACACAATATACTCCAAAAAAGGTTCATAATAAATAAATCATTTAAATAACACAATCATGTGTTGCCTCTAATAAAAATAACCAACTAGAGACATAGAACATGATCCATACCAACCCTTTTTACCAATTCTATAGTCAATTATTAGAAATCAACCAAGATTCATTTTGTGATTTATTTATTCTAGATTCTCCCCAATGAAATATTTAATCATTTTACATATAAAAAGATTATTAGTTAAATTTCACCACATTTTAATACCATTCCATAAAAATCATTAATTTTATGTCAATTATAATTTCATTCATAATAATGTTATAAACCCATTACTAATAATCAATTACCAAGTATTATACATATAAGACCATGACACAACGAGTGGACACCAAGCCCCCACAATCGTTGGGCAAAATAATCCATCACTATATAAAATATAGAAAATAATAGAAATATTGAAATTTTATTTACAATATTTAATTTATTATCCAATTTAATGGATTTCCAATCAGGATATAACATAATGGGATAACATGGAATTTCAATATCATCAAAAATGAAATCAAGTAAGCCAGCAATAATGCACGATCAAATAGTTTCCCATTAAAGATTTTTCTAGTTATTATATTTTTATTATGTTAATCTATACCATCCACCAATTTTGATGAAAACCCAGGATCAATTCATAATTCAAATAATGACTCGGTTTTTGGTGAAATATAAGTGGAGGATGGGATATTCCCAACGTTCTTTTTTCGATGATTGATGATTAATCCGAGATTTACATGATGATAAATGTCATGATCAACAAAATTGAATCAATGATTAATGAAAATATAAAAACACAAGAACCAAAGAGTGGGATAATCAAGTATTATATATAATTAATTTGAGATATTAAATATTAATCTTGTGAGAAACATTTTATTTGTTGATGGATATGACAATGTCTCCATGTCATACCATCATTGTTTTCTAACAATAAATTTTAGATTCTCTACAGTGGTGATCCGTGTTTATTCCAAGAATCTCTTATCATCATCATAGGAATATTTGGAGGTAATCATGGAAGATATTAATACTTGCATAATTCTCCTTTGATCACCCTAATAATTGCTTCAATGAAGGGTTCTCTTTCATCTATCTAGACTTGAGAGTGGTATGGGAGGATGATTTTATTTTTCTCTTGAGTGTGTTCTTAGAGAGGGAGATCTATTGGGATATGATACGATTACCTCTAGATATCATTGTTTACAAAATAAATCAATTACCTCTCTTAAGAAAATTATATAATTTGTTTTATATAACACTATGGTTAGAAAATAACCATTGGACATGTTCCATTATTATTTCAATTTTCCCCGCAGAACCCCATGTCTATAACAAAAAATAATATTATTATTTTACATAAATTTCTAAAAAATAATGAAATAAATTAAATATTATATATTCAAATAATTTTAAATATAAATTATTTACCATTGAACCATTAAACTCAGTCATCCATTCCTTCACAATAGTCATTAGGCCTTGAATAATGATTGTTTGTGTAATAAATAAATATCACTATATTATTCATCAAAAAATAAATAAATATTATAATTTCTAAATAAAAATTAAATATGTATTACATATTATTCTCAAATAAAATTATTTTGAATAACTGGTGATGGAAGATATACAAACAAGAATACATAAATAACTATTAAACCTTGTGTGGGAATAATATTTCTTTAAATTTTTAAATAGTATTATTATTTAACTTAGATTCTGAATACACATAGTGTGTAACCAATATAACACTTTCTCAGAGGATTTTACTGAACTAACCTAATGGCCAAGGATAACATATAGAAACACCCCATGAAATCCATACAGAAATATTTTGATGCTATAAAAAATAATACATCATACAAACTATTATTATTTAATATAATTACTTTTTTTGGTATCTCTAATGAAGTAGGTTTTATTTTGGTGCCATCAACCTATGTGTACAATGTATCTTTCTTGGACATTCAAAAAAAATTACTTTCCTATAGAACACCATGGTAATGGATTTATTTAGGTTATATCATGGCCATCAAATAGCTTGGGAAACCATCTTCCATTAAGGAATAGAAATAAAATATCTTTTCTCAAATTATTCATTAATGAAAAAAATTTTGTGATGCACCCAAAGTATCATACCTCACAACTAACATATATAATCATGTTTTTCATTAATATATCAAAGTTCATGAGTTATAATAATCATTAATAATAATTATAATGTCTAAGGATAAATACCCACATCCACATATAGGATCATCCAATGAAATAAATAAATGTGGAATTCCTATCAGCGGGTCGCGTTCTCATTATATCATAGACTGGATATTTCCAAGGGCGCACTCTATGACAAGGTGATGTAGAGTTCTATGAGTCTCCACCCCTAATTAAATATAATTTTCTATTAAAATGATTTCATTCTTCTATATAACATATATTTAAGCATTATATCTTGGTGTTTACAAGTCTTTATCATAGTGGGGAACTTCTATTACCTTCCAATGTGATAGCTACTCTTAATACATTATCACATGCTATTTAATATATAATTATAGTGTTGATGAGATAAAGGGTTTATTATTATTAAAAAATAATTAGGTTTTTAATAAAGAACATATAAGATAGTTCAAGGGAACCAAATCTAATATAAATAATGAGATGTCTTCAATCACCTACCTCAAACGAATCCCCAAGTAAGAACCACCCAAAAAACAAGTATCATCCACCATCGATCTCAAAAGAATCACTAATTAATGCTATGAATAGTAAGTTACCATCCAAATCATCTAATAAAACAATTAATCTAACCATAGTGAAGTCTAAGATACAATAAAATGATAAGAAAGTAACAATAGGGAAAGATAGGGTTTCCATGATTTGAAGGACTCCAATACAAATGATCCAAGATATTCCGAAGGGTTTGAAAAAAAAGGGTGGTGACTGATGAATGGGAGAATGATAAGGTATCTGTCAAAAGTCAAAAGGAGGTCTAAAAACATTAAGAAGGGATAGTAGACCTCCTATTTAAGGATAAATCTTTTTGGAAACCAATATAGTGTGGGGGAAATCCAAAACACTCGTTGTGGGTCTGGTCGAAGAAATATTTGAAACCCTTATAACAAATCCCATTTTTCAGTCATTTTAATAACTAGACTTGACTACCAGCATAGTAGTGTCCATGCCGTGTTGGATATCTAATTTTTATCAATAGAAATGCACTAAGCACCATCACCCATTACCTGTCCATTTTACCTTCACCACTCTGAAGTCTATAGAGTGGTGTGATCAAGTTTCCAATTTCATATAGTTGATCTTACAAGGTTTCATGCCAGGATTAGGTATTTTAAATATACCCCTAGAACACAGGAAGACCATAAGACCATGATACCCAAAAACATTCCTTCCCTAGGGTTTGGCCACATATCCCATTTCACACAAGACCACACCATAGAAAAAACACCATCCAAAACATCTTTACAATATATTTCATTAATTTTGGTTACCCCAAGAAGGCCAAAATAGTGCCTCAACCTCCATATCACTACCAAACTCATCCAAAACATCATGAATCCTTGGGAAAAAAAGGAAATTTATTATGGGTTAATCCATTGCATTATATACTTATCAACAATGTTCATCTTTGATATTTAAAGAAATCCCTGAAAATAAAGGAAGGGGGTCTGAATAACCATCATGTGAGATACCTCTAAAGGATATCCTTACAACTGAAACACTATGACCAACTCTCATCAGCATCAATCCTAAATTCCACTTAACTATCTATACCACCATCTCAGTATATACTTAGCTTAATCTTATGAATTCCATATCTATCACATATCAATACACCAAATATATAAATTAAAGAAACACATCCTCTATATCAATGTATTTTCTACATTGGGTGTCACTGAATAACCCACACAGTTTAAAAACATGTCGTATACATAAAACATATTGATTTTTATAGGTATTTCTATTATTTAAATGTTGTAAGTTATAAAACACCATCATCAAGAAAAATTACATATTTCATATATTATAAATATTTAGTTATCAAAACATAAAAAAATATAAGAAAAAAATCAAAACAACACCATGTATAGAGAATTCATATTTATATCACACTCCAAATTACTCCCATCCAACACACTATGTCTCAAAAATAAATGAAGCAACAGGATGTTCCATTCATGTAGCAGCTTCTCTTACTGATCCAGGTCATCCAATGGTCACTATATAAACATAAAATCATCTTTGATATCTAACTCTCCCCATTCAATGACATGGAAGTCATCATTTATAAATTTGAAGAGCTATGAATCATTAAAGAAATCATGGATCCTATCTATTTGTAGTGGGAGAACCAACTGACATGTAACCACACGAATGTACTCTAACACATCGAAGGGTCCGAAAACTACAGTGAGGTCTAGCTCCCCTGACCAAACCTCTACTACCAAAAATGAGGGTATATTGTTCAAATGACATGGTATGAAGCTTAAAACTTCATCGGGATTAACCTTAAATTAGAATAAGCCCATTTATATTCCAAAAATACCTTCATACTCCCACAATAAAAGATGAACCTTTTCTATCAATATTTTTGCCACATCATGAACAAGGACGGATGCATCCTCAACCTCAGTCTATCAGAATTAGGACGAACTTAGTATCACGTAAAATTCCACAAAGTGATCCATACCAATATATGAGTGACATATCTTATTATAATTAATCCTAAAAAATAGTTCAGTTTCTTACCCAGGATCCCATGAAATCTACAATGAATTCTCACAACATATCCTCAAAAGTTTGAATAGTCAACTAGATTTATCCATCTGTTTGGGGGTGGAATGAAGTTCTAATACAAAGATGAGACCTTAATGTATAATCTAGTACCCTCAAATATTATAAACTAAACTTATTGTTTCATTATAAAAAGATGTTTCTTGAGAGCCCATGAAGATGCACCACATCATTAATTTATCGTATTGGCAGAATACTAATGGTACCTAAATCCTAAATTTCTATAAGGTGAATCAACATTATCAGTCAATCCAAAACCACCCAAACAGCTTCAAATCCTCCTAAAGACCAGGGTAAATTAGTAGAAAAATCCATAATGATGTCCTCTAATTTCTACTTGGGATATCTAAGGGATGAAAAAAACACCAATGACACGATACATTTCAACTACCTAGTAACATACTAGGCATTGTGCCATAAACTCAACTACATATTTCATTATACCTAGATAACAAGACATACTCCTCATGATATGATACATTTTAAAATGGTCATGATACACTACAAAATATGAGATAAGAAACTCCTAGAGAAATACCACTAACTTTAAAAACATAAAAACATCCTCCCTTATAATATAACCCGATGTTTGTTATATTTTGACCACTCTTATAGAGAATTACCAGGGTTGATCCTATCATGAATCACTTATACCTTTGAGTATCCCCATTGAGACTCAGATGTTGTATATAACAAGGTCATATCCATAGGAATATAGAACAATAATCCTCTACTTAATACCTCTAAAACTCAAATATATAATTCTACCAATACCTTTATCACTATCCCAGCATCCTCAAACTCTCAAATTTATCATCATGAAATCCTTATCAGTTCATCCCCCATAATATTTCCATTCCCTAGAGTATAATGGATTTTAAAACCATAATCCAATAAAGACAACACCCACCATTATTTTTGTAGATTTAATTCATGTTTAATGAAAACATAACTCATCCTCTTAGGATACGTTAATACCATAATATGTTCTAAAATAAGGTAATGTTTTCATAGCTTTAGAGATAACCCCACTACTACCATATCCAAATCATTGGTGGAATAGTTACGCTCATGAGGGAGTAACTTTTTGTTCACCTAAGATATCACTAATTGATGTTACATCTAGAATCATCCCAAACAAAAATTAGAATCATCATGGAACACCAAAAACATCACACCCCCCTCAGGTAGCTGAAGGACTGGAGCACTAACCTAACCCCCCTTTAGGTAGTCAAATTCTTTATGAAACTAGTTTTTTAAAATGAAGTCCTTTTTTCATTTATTGTGATGTTAGATAAGTTTAAATCTAAAATAATTAAAACACCAATATCTGGTAACAACCTATAAGGATAAGGAAGCTATGAAAATTCCCCATATTCTTGGGTACTTCATAAGAAAAATCCATCTTGATTTTCACTAGATCCACCAGTAAAACATTATGAGACATAAATAATCCAAGAAGATCATCTATCACAACCAAAAAATAACATTGATAACTTCCAAATGATTTGGGGGTGTTAATGGTTCTTCAAAAAATACTCATGTTTCCATAATTCTCCTCCTCGGACCTTGAGTATATGAGAATTTCATTGATGAATTTTATTAGAAACTATTTGATGTATTCATGGAATACAGAGTTCATGAGTCCCATGAAAAAATCTAGTATGTTCATAACCATAAAGGTAATAACCATGAACTCAAAGTGCCTATATATACATAGAAAGGAAGTCTTTTGGAAATCCTTCTCCAAACATATTTGATGATATCTAGGCCCCACATTGATTTTAAAAAACCATCTAGTGCCTATCAATTGGTCAAAAAGATCATCTCTACTAAGGATGAGATAATGATTCTTTATTTTTAACTAATTTATCTTATGGTATGTTATGCACAACCTCATACCACCATCAACATTCTTAGAGAGAAACACTGGATCTCCCCATGGAGATAAACTCGGATGAATGAAACATTTATATAATGGTATTAAATATGAATCCTCAACTCCCCCAACTCTGAAGGTGTAATTTTTATAAGGATCTTTCAAAATGTAAGAAGAATATGACAATATTTTTATCCTAAACTCGATTTCACATGGAGGTTATAGTGTCACAACCTTCTCTAAGTAATAATTTAGATACTCTTCCACATCTATGGGAAATTGAATCACCCAATCTCAATATAAATTCACTTTTAACTAAAACATTGATCTAAGAAGGGGCTACATATGCCTAATAACCATATGAAAGCATCCCCCATTAGTTAACACCATGCACCACCCTTCTATATCATAAAAATCATCTCTCCTATATAAAAAAATCAATGATTGTCTGCACAGTAGACGACCAATTGATCATGAGGATGACATAATAAGGATATACCTGTAGTAATAAGAAATCCCCCAATGAATGATGTTGTCCCATCACTAGTCTAAATCCTAGAAAAACATCAATCAATTTGTATTAACCACTAACTAGTATTGACAATGCCAAAGGAATTGTATGTTTATCCATGCTTAGTCACGATGCTCGAATCCATGTGGGAACAATAGAGTAGTGGAATTCTCTTGAATAAATCGAAGAAGGAAAAAAGTTATATGATAAAAATATAATAACATGAATAAAAATTGGATCCTCTAGTGTCGGAACAACTATTACAAACGTATATCCTTAGATTCCCCCTTTTACTCACAAATGATGACCATTGTGCCCCCTCTCTAGCCTAGGTCCCATCTATCCTTTACCAGCTCCACCACCTCCTGAATATGAATGATAATATTAACAGGCTAGTGAACCTAAGTTGAAGTCATATTCTATTGATACTATCATGAGGAAAATTACCCTTGATGCTCACACAGAGCCTACCTGACTGCACTATACATACCTTTTAAAGAAAAAAGGAAAATTCCCCCATTAATGAAAGTGTCTCGGACATCAATATAATAGAACTAGATATCCATTAGTGGATACATGGGAATAATTAGGCCATGGAAGATATGATGTAGACTATCGGTGACTCATCAATACTAGTCGATACCTCAACTTTTCATACATCTAGTACCCCTTATTTGACATATTAATCCATAGAGGTACCTGGTATCCTTATGAAAAGGTTGTTCCAAACCACTAATTCACATTCTCCATCAACTCATCATTATTCTAAACCTCTGTACAGATATTTACCATTGGAGAAACTTCAAAGTAAAGGGAAGGATGTAGTTCCTCCTATAAAATTTCGTGCTAATAACTTTTCATCTGGGAAGACATTAGAATAAGTTCATTGAATATTGTTTAACCTAACCAAAAAATACCAAAAAACTATAGTAAACTATTAATGGGAGATAATATATTACATATTTTCCACCTTCACTATAGACTAATTGAAATATTTTCTGGAAATCATCCCACAGCACATTGGCCTCCAACCACTCCCCCCAATACAACTTACAATCTGGAAGCGCTACCCTCTAAAGTTGTCTTATAGTGGGGGGTGGGGGAACTGCTCATTCTGAACCTAGATAAACCCAAATAAGATATCCATATCCACTGACCAACAATCTCTATCAATATTATAGAAATTTCCCTTGTATTTTTCCAAGATATAATTTTGAAAATAACAATGTATCTACTACCACTACTCACCCTCAGGATCATCATCAACCATCCAAAACTTAGTGTTTTTGGCCTACTAAACCTACTGAAAATGAACCACATGCAGATAAAGACTAAATATAATCTCTTTAATGAAAGGAAAAAAATCCTATGTTAGATTTAAATTATTTACTTATATTCATTAAACCATCTTACTAATTTATCCCCACGAATATCTTGTGCCATATGATAGCTGAATGGACTGAATGCCTTAATTTTAATTTTATTTTTGACAATCTTATTACATAGTGTTGTATGTCAAAAATTATTAAGGTATGTGAATTCAATCATATGGGGGGTATAATATTGTATGTCTAATCTAGTATCTATTGGTTACTCTACGTACTCGTTTCATCTAAAATTGATTCCTTCTCATCTGAGGAAATAAACACTAGTCCCCAACTCAAAGATCCATACTATATCCTAACATCCCTCTAATACCAATATTTCATGACCCCCTCACTCTAAAAGGTTCCCTCTTGAGTTAGAAATGAACAGAGAGAGATAATGACCCTTGTTTTCCACCATCATTAGGCTCTAGTTGGAGACTACCACTGAGGGTATATAAAAACTCACAGATGGAAGTCAGTACCCTCGTAATAATAGTAGGATTGGGAAATAGAAATAAAACCAAAAATAAAATATTATTATAAAGATAAAATGGGACACAAAAAATCCAAAAATTCATGTATAATATAAAAATTACAATAAATTCCAAAATAAAACAATACCAAATTAAATTATCCCAGGACGAAAACTCTTACCCGTAATTTTAATGCACATACCAATCACTAAAAACCTCATAGAAACCTGAAAAATTGTTTATGTAAACATAGGGTGGGAATACATATATACTCAATAGAATCATACCCAATATCTCTCATTTAAGATGAAAATATCATAATTATTCCTCAAGGAATAAATAATAGAAAAAATAAGAATCTAGATGTTCAACTATTCCACCTAGCCTCACCATGGCCCACTCATGAAATCATTCATCCAAGTATAGTAGAGTTATATCAAGAACATAGATTGTTACACCACAACCATTTTTCCACTAATTTTTCACTCAAACCCTCCCAAAAGGAGCTACCATCCCTTTTTTATTAACCAATTGTGTCCCTTATTGTATATCACTTCCCATGGACACAACTCCAAATCACATAACCATATCCTCATCCATAACCACGTTACTATGATAGTAGGGTATCATGAACGAAATGGGAATAAACTCTTTATCTCATCTTAAAATGAATTACCCAATAGCATATCTCATTATACCCGACCAAATACACTAACTACAACTACTAAAAGAATAACAATGAATAGGGGGTGGTAGTCAACCATGTGAATCCTCCCCATCCTAGATGTTGGTCAAAAAACCACACAACACAATTGTCTGTTAGTCAGGTTACCCAACTCCGTAAGGGATACTAGAGAAACATGTTGTGAAAATGAAAAACAACGTATCAAATAATCTCATGCCTATGGGTTCTCAGAATATATTCTTCTAGACATGCATTATCAATGCATCCAATAATTCGTTACCTCTAATGAAAAAATCAAACAAAAAATATCACAAAACGAGCCCCAGCTAGGTTTTCCAACACTTCCCTCAATTATCAGCAAGAAATTGAGCTTCATTTAGGGATTTCTTTGTTCTATATTCTTCAAAAATAATTGTTTAATTTATATTAATAATATTATTAATTATATCAATTTCAACACATTTTAATTATAACCCATACCAACCCATGTTTTTAAGAAAATTATCATTTCCTTCATAAACATGTTATCAATCCATTTATACAGAACCATTTCCAAGTATCATCCATTGGAAACCGAAAAATAATAAAAATTATTAATCCACCACAAATATCATGGACAATATGAAATAATAACAGCAAAAATATACAACAACAACATGTTATGTCTTTTATATATTGACTTTATGAAATTCTAAAATTTAAATTCATTTCCAATCAATATATAACATCATGGATAACTTATAATTTCAATATCTTTAATAATAATATCAATTAAATTAATAACCACATGTGATAACACAATTTACCATTCACACATTTTTATGATAATTTTCTTTTGATTATTTTAAATCACATCATCTATGAATTGGAAAAGAAACACCATGATCAATTCAAAATGAAAATAAATAATGAGAGATATCAAATACCATGCCCTTAATGAATTCCCAAGGAAGAACTACATAAGAAAAAATGATCATCTGTCACTGATCATGGAGGAAAAACCTTTGAATCCTATGTATAGTAAGATGCCACCAAAATCCTCCATAAATAGAGTAGATCTCTCAATATAGTGAATTTATAGATAAAATGTAATGAGAATAAATGATGAATGGGAAAATATAGGTTTACATTGATTAAAAATACTCTAATCCAAAAAATCCAACACAAACCAAATTATTTGAAATCCCATTGGTGGTGACTGGAGAAGTAGAGAATGAGCAGGGTGCAACCAAGAGATTAGGGGAGGTATGAAATTAAAAAGTTGGTATTAGATATAATATTTATATATAAATCCCATTGGAATTCATTATAGAATTGGGGATATAAAAAATAGATTATTGGGTCTTGTCCAAGCAAGATTTTAAACCTGCATACTAGATCATCTTTTTCTACCAATTTTAATAATAGGATTTTATAACCACCATAGCTCAAACCATGAGATGGTATAATCTATATTGGTTCTATTTTCTTCTTCAATGGATAGAAATTATGGCCTAGCTCCCATCACCTTACCATTTTACAATCACCAAACCCAAGTCTATAGAATCATGATATCAAGTTACACCTTTCAGATTGGTGATTCTACATGGAACCATGCCTGGTTCCACACCCAAAATGGAAATTTAAAAGGGACCCATGAAATACAGGGGGAGAGACAAGATAACATGCCTGTAATAAGGAATTGTACATGTCATGGTAACATAGATCACTTCGCACAAGAGAAAATCCAAGAATAAAACCCTAGATAAATATCATGGAAAGATATTCCAAAAGTCTTGGTGCCCCCAAGAATGATAACACTCTTCCTCAGATGGTATATCCCAACCAAACTCTACCATAACTTCTTAAATACATTATAAAAGTAAAAAAGGAATGGTTGAGAATATATTTTCCATTACATGACATTTATGAAACACTATAAAAGAGGGGAATATTTTCCCATTACCTATATCATATAAAATTATGTCTATATACACACAATAGTGTGAATATAGGGTATGAGGAAATACCCAAAAGAAACTATCTTAAATCTATGTAATTAATTTTTTCTGGAAACCCATAAAATGTTTGCATGAAAA
Source organism: Viscum album (assembly GCA_963277665.1). Taxonomy (NCBI): domain Eukaryota; kingdom Viridiplantae; phylum Streptophyta; class Magnoliopsida; order Santalales; family Viscaceae; genus Viscum; species Viscum album. The sequence continues at coordinate 68,444,164 of OY728139.1, forward strand.
TAATATTAGTAAATAGATTTATTATATAATAAATATAATGGAATAAAAATAATCCTAGATGATTTTCTAAAACATTAAAATCGTTATAATTTGATAAAAACCCCAATGAGAATATGAATTAAGGAACATAATGAATTAACTATGTAATATAATAATATAGTACACAGAATGAGATCATTACCTGAGGCCTAAATAAACATCCAATGACATGGATCTTGGGAACCATCATTTTATAGTCTCTAATGTGATCCTAAAATACAACCCCTAAAAAACCCATTTCCTTTAGGAGGGAAATAATATATCCAATGCAATAATCGAATATAGGGCAACTAGTGATTTTTAATTTCACTAGTGTACCACTCATTACTAGTTTCCCTCTTATATACACAAGACTTCCAATGTAATCATCATTAATTCAAAACATTATGAAACAAAACCAATATTTAAAAAGAATTTGTGTAACCCCAAAAAACTCTCTAAGAAATATTTATTTAGAATTATAAATATAAAATCAATCAACATCAAAAAATATACTAATTATATGAATAATAAGACGAAAAGATAAATTGTTCTATATAATTAATAATAACATTTAACATTCCAAACATGTCATTATAATAAAAAAAATAATCTAAATTCCTAAAATTCTCTATTAAAAATACCATAAATCAAAACGTCACTTATAATTTCAATTAAAACTATATAAATATCAAATACGTTTTATAATAACATATTTAATTCTATAATTTTTAGTTTTATTGAAAGCATAATAAAATTTAAATGATGTCACCTTTTTCAATAAAATATTAACAGGATAATAAAACCCAATTATAATCTCTAAAAAATAATATATAAAAGAGTTATATTGATTAAGAAAACCAAATCCTAAAGTTATATTATAAAAAAATAACACAGAGACGTATGCCATAATTCAAGTAAAATAATTTGTATTCTTCAAAAATTGATATATATAATGGATAGGGAGGATCTTCACAAACCCTAAACACTAAAACCCAAAAAGTATCACCAAACCATCTCTAGGAATTCTAACCCATAGCCATTTAGGTCATAGTGGTCAAGACATGATCTAGGTGATGGGTAGATGGTCTAGGTAGGGAGCCCAGCTTATGTGCCTCATGTTGATGTTCCATGAATACTTATGACTTCAGTGGTTGTTGTTGATCCTCAATTGGGTAGGTTAAAATAGATTTTAACTTATGGTTGAGACTTGGTAATGAGTGTTTGGCCTAGATGATATCATGTATCCTTGATGTGGGGGTGATTTCCCTAATTATTTTTGACTTGTTAAAGGTTTTAATTTTGGGAGAAGTGGGAGTGCCCTATGGTATTCCTTTACATGACCCATGTTTAGGGAGTTAATTCCTTATGAGGTTCAAGGGTAACCCGTGAGTTGGGTTTTCTAAATTGTGATTACTCATATCTATGTGATGTGGGGGGATATGATTTGACTTATAACAGAACTACCTTAAGGCTGTTACTAGATATGTGGTTCAAGAATGTTATATGCCATTGGAAATTCTAGCATAAGTTATTATGTACAAGTGATTTCATTTTTTATCCTAGTTTCAAAAGGGTAAGACTTGTTGAGAAGCACCTTGATAATTTACCTAGTGTGGGTTTTAATGATTTGATCAATTATGATTTAGTATGATAGTATTTGTAATATAAATTTGTAAAAAATTGTAACAATTGGGCCATGCTGAAAACATAGACACCCACCCTTAACATGGTCGTCAAGTCTTGGCATGTAGGTACAACGAGTTTCCCCACAGACATGTGATCCCCACAATGGGCCACACCCACATTCCCAAATTGTTCATCTAACTAATGATTTCCACCATTTTCCAAAACATGTTTATTCTAGTGTGCTTTTACATCACTAACACACACCCTGTGAAACTTCCCAGATGGTAACTAAACCTAATTACTACTCTAGGTCAAGCATGCTTACCTATGTAATTATAATAAATAAGGCTCCCAAAAAAAGGTTGAACCTTATTAACATAAGTCATATAATTTATTTATTTAACCCTTTACTATTATTTGGTGTTACATTCCACCCACTAGAGAACAAAATCCTTGTTGTGGACCCTACATCATAGGACAAGTAGTGCACCACACCTGGATATGGGTTCCTCCTCTAATACCAAATGTAACAACTAGGCCCTGCTAATAGCACAAACACCCCTCTTTAACATGGTCATCAGGTCCGAGCCCGTAGGTACCACTGGTTTCCCCACAGACATATGGTCCCCACTGTGGGCCCCACCCATTTTCTTGAACGGGTCATATGACTAATGACTGTCCCCATGGGCCAACAAATTTTCATTCCGGTGTGCTTTATCCTCACTCACACACACCCTGCGATAATTCCTAAAGGTCACCCATCATGATCACAACTCCAGGAAAAACATGCTTAAATAGAAAGTTCTAATCAGATAGGCTCCCAAAAATAATGGTGCACCTTGTTGACATGGGTCATATCATTTATTCATTTAACCCTTTACCATTATATGGTGTTACAATAATGCCTTGTTTGAAATCAAATCATGGGAGGTGCATAGGGATGTATGGTTTTAGGCATACGAGATGCGTAGGGGTGATAGTATTGGTGAGATAAGTATGCTTTTTATGAGATGGATTGGGAGAGGGGTGCTATTTAAATAGAATACATTTGTATGGTTGGGGTGAAAACATTAAAAAAGTTCCCAGTGCTTCAGTGGAACATATATATTTCATTGTTATAATCAGTCGTTTGATTAAGCCTATCAACTCAGAATACACCTTTAGAAGCATGATGAAATTCTAAATGGATCCCAATATATTTTTCAAATAATGATCATTTTTTAGTTTTCGTGTAAATGGATTTATTTTGGGAGATTCAAAATTCTACATATCACTAAGGATTATCTTTTCTGGTTGAGTCTATCATATTGGAGAGGCATGATAAGTGGGTTATATGCATGTGATGAGTTTTGGAGAGATTTGACTCATTGGATTTGAGTCTGGTATTTTTTTTGGGTTGCGATAGAGCATGAAACCTTTGAGATTCTATGGAATGTTTTAGTAAATCTAGTGTTTTTGATGCGTTGTATAGTTGGGATTGTGTTTTTCCTGGTACGAAAGCATACACCCATGTTGTATAAATTAGATGAAACATTTTGTAGTCTTGGGATCTATGTGGGTGTTATGTGATGAAAGTGAGCATGGAGACCAACTAACCTTATATAATAATTATGATGTTGTAGTATGGGAATGAAAAAATGGATAGGTTGGGTGTGATGACATGTCAAATACAAGCTAAGCCTCGATGTGTACATATGAAGTGAGGATGACCATGGTGGAAGTGTGGCTCAGGGGGAAACTGTAACAGCCCAAGATTTTATAAAAAAATATTCTTTTAAATTTTATTAATGTCTTGTGTTGTACGCTACACCAAAAGGAGATTGCACAACACGCATCCTTGACTTGCCTTGCATTACACGCAATCACGACCTTCCTCGATAGCGTGTGTAATACGCAATACCGAGTTTCACTAAACAACAATATGTTATAAGAATATTATTATAACTAGCCGTTATGAACAGTAATAACCACCTTTTAAAATTTTAGAAATATTATTTTTCAAAATGGACTTCATTTTTGGACTCAGAATATCGAAATTAGCCTAGGGTGAAATTTTGGTATTTTTCTGAAAACTTTCAATTTTTGATGAATAGTGAAACCACTAAGTGGGAGGTTAAAAACTGAATTTTGCATAAAACTTAATTTTACCGCTTCTGTGAATGGAATTTCAAAAATCCGACAGACACGGTTGATATCAGTAAGTAAAATGTGGTTCAATGAGATAAAAATAATTTTTTGGTGAATAGTAACTTTTTACTATTTTTACCGCGGTTAATAGTAAATAGGGTAACTAAGGGTAAATATGATATTAATATTACCCTAACACATGTCCTAATTCTATTGGACAAGTTTAATTCGACCAAAAACAAACTTAGGAATAAAATATGACCATTTAGGCCCACTTGGATTAGATTTGGACATTTATTATTAATTTATTTAAAGAAGGGTTAAAATAGTTAAAATCAAAGTTTAATAAGTAAATCATTTTTAATATGGGGTTATACATAAGATAAATTAGATTGTAAATATTCATTAGAAAGCTAAAATGATTTCATACATGATGGTAGTTTATTTGTAATTTTTAGACATTAAATAATTTAATTTATTTATGACACAATGATGATGCAGTAATTATCTTATTAATTAAATATTGACATAATTGGTGTTATAAACACCAAAATAAATGTCATTTGAGACTTTTTATGAATTCAACTAATTTTCTAGGTTACTAGGATATATTAGTGTTGATTTAATCAACTTGGTTCGAACATATAATTCTGTTATGACTTTCACAAATATCATATATCAAATAGTGTTAAAATTGACACAAAATAGTTTTTAAATCAAATATTATATTATTAATTGTTATTTTATTCCTAAAAATCTAAGGTTCCGAAAAATGACTTATATAAGGATATATATATTAATAATAAACAATTTGGGGTTCGTTTGGCATGTTATAGTAAGTGTATTAACCATATAGTGAAAGAAAACAAAAAGACACGGTAAAAGTTAAATTATTTAACTTAGAGTTAAATATAATTGATAAGGTAAAAATAATAACCTAAACTTGTCTAAATCCTATTGGTTGATAGGAGTTCGACCCATCCCCACTTTAGCTTCGAAATAAGACCCTTTTGAACCATTATAAACCGATTTTTACATTAATATAAAATAATATTATGAGGTATTCCTAAGGTGCCCCTCTCCTCCCTTATAAAAGTGTACCTCCTCCCCCTCCTCCTCACACCAATTTGAGCACTCAAGCTCGGCCAACCCCTGCCAAAATACCTTCTCCACTTCCCTAGAAACATCCTAGAGGTTCTGGTCTTCCTCAAAGACCAATTTTAGTGCCCTAAGTGGAGGTCTCAAAGAGGCACTTCAAAGAAGAGGTAATTACCGTTACCAATTCTTTCATCTTTATTTCTTCTACCACTTCTTCTTATTAGGTTGTTTCATTATGAAGTAATAACATAATTATCACTCATATACTTATATGTTATTATAATTATGAAACAACCCTATTTCACCATCTATCCATCATACGGAAAAAGAAATCACCGCGCGTGCGTACGTACGGAATACCGTCTCCACGCCGTGGTGTAATCTATTTTCCACCACCACCTTACATGGATGGGTATAATGGTGTAAAGAATAACTATACATAGTTATTATAACATCATATTGATTCTGATATGTTGTATAATCCACTCCAATTCAATTCAATATTTATGGAAATGATATTATCGCTCGTGCGTACGTACGGACTACCGTCTCCACGACGCGATGAGATTCATTCTCCATGTTTACCATTTAAGAATGATTATAAAGTATATATAAGAAATAATAATGAAATATATGACATTATAAAGCTACTGGATTTATATATATATATATATATATATATGTCATCTACTTACTTCCATTCAAGACAATAGGGAAAGGAAAACAGCGTTCATGCGTACGTACGGACTACCGTCTCCATGAACGGTGTTTTTCATTTCATTTATCTATCTATTATATATATATATATATATATATATATATATACTGAATATATATGATATATAAATCATATTTTATATTCTGGAAGTAAGTAAATCATGATATAAGTAATAATAATGTCAAGAACAACAAGTCAAAACACCTACGATAAAAGAAACGATTTTACCCAAAATGCTTCTTTAACATGGAATTTACGAAAGTACGGGTAATATAATGTCATAAGTGAACCATATATGATATCATAACAATGAATATGATTCTGTAATAATTCAATGACATTATTTAAATCATTATACAGGAGGTTCGGACACATACGAAGCAAATCGGACCTAAGGTAAGGGAAATATCACAATCTCACTTTTATCCGAGATTGTTTTTACTTTGGTAATTACTGGGGTGTATTTTATCATCCACATCCATGTTTCCTCAATATTTAAAAATATTTCCATCCAAATACAATTGTTTAAATCCAATTTTACCCTTCGGTGAGTTTTTAGTAAAAATATGAAAGGAATCTTTTGACGTTTTTCATGCGAGGTGCTTTTTGACTTTTCCGAAAAAAGTATGAAGAATGTTTTTTTAACTTATATGGCATGAATGGATTTTTAAAACATTATTTCCAAGAAACTTCCTTTAAAAGTTTTCAAGTTTATTTTTAATCAACTTCTTTTATTTTAAAGTTGTATGACATGTTATGAAAGGAAAAATGTTTTTGAAGAAGAAAGGATATTTTCCTCAAGAATGGAGTTTAAGTGTTTTATCAAAATTATTTTCCATCTAAGATAATAAAGGGTTCTGTTTTTATCCCTATTATTACATTGATTTGATCATGTTGTGATGGAATTATTTTTATGAATTCCTTTATTTTATATGAATTGATTTATGATGTCATGATGTTTCAAGAATCACATTTTTGTTACAAGTGTTATGCGATGATGTATGTTTTATGATTATGTGGCACACATAAGAAATGATTCATTATAAGATGGGTGGGACCTATATCTCCCCCCAATGCATTGGGTAAAGATTTTATATCTCATGAGATAGACATGGCTGAAATGGTAGGTTATACCGGTTCAGTGAAACAGGACTGAAACGAGGGTTACTCGATTCAGAAAGGGACTTTGTCCACTAAGATAGTCTTGGAAATGAGTCTTGACTAACAAGAAATGATTCTCTATGATTATGTGTGTATGCCACAAAGTTTCATGTTTTAAGTTATGATTATTGGGATTTCATTTCACTACTATGATTTATCCCATGTTATGAAATTATGCTCTCTTTTGCAGGTTAAGATTTCCAAAAGTTATGTTCTTATGAATATGATGTGATTGATTTTTTTCTTTTGTTTACCCTTACTGAGCATTTGAGCTCACCCTTTTATGTTTTCTTTTCCCCAGGATATAAAGAAAGGTTTTAGGTAAAAAAAAGAAGATCTTTATGAGATATGTTGAAGATCTTTCACCATGATTAGAAGATTTTATTCCGAGTTTCCAAAGACACTAAACTATTACGATCCTTTTGTCTGTGTTTTTGTTATGTACTAATATTCCGCAAAAGTAATGTAAAGTCTATGTACGTCAGGCTTCGGGTCTCTACATTTGGTATCAGAGGAAAGGTTTAGTCAACCTTTGGAAACTAGGATGCGAAAACGTTAGTGAGATCCCTAGAGATATTTCTACGGTATGTCTAGGGATGTCCCTAAGGTTAAGTATACGTATAGGTTATAGTCCTAGAATTGCTCTAACGATCTTAGAATTTAACCTAAGATGTTAGATATTGAGGGTAATACCCCTTTATTATGTTGTTTTCCCTAGCATGATTTTTTCCTCTCACACTATTCTTTTGGGGTTTTAGACGATGGCTGGAACCCGAAGGAACCGTGTTGATCAATGCAATGGACAATGCAATGATTGTCCCCCTGAGCAACCAAACGATATGGGAGCTGGAATGCAAAATCTTGTATCCATGCTCACACAACTTTCTCAAGCTATGAATCATGCAGGACTTCCAAACGAGCAAAGGAAGGAGCAACATTCTGTTGAATCCTTCATGAGGCAGCGTCCGCCTTCTTTCAGTGGGTCTACTGATCCATTAGTTGCTGAACAATGGATTAGTACTACTGAAAAGATATTTTCAGTTCCTCAATGTTCTGAACATGATAAAGTCATCTTATCAGTATATCGTTTGGAAGGTGAAGCTGATCAATGGTGGAATCTTATCAAGAATACGAGGCAAAGGGATGAAATTGATTCCATGGAATGGGACGAGTTCAAGAACTTGTTTTTCAGTAAGTACTTCCCTCGCATTCTTCGAACGAAGATGGAGAAGGAGTTTCTTGAACTAAAGCAAAAGGATGATGAATCTGTTGGTATATACGAAGCGAATTTTACAAGACTTGCAAGGTATGCATCTGGCATTATCATCCAACCTGAAAGTAAAGTTGATCGATTTTTCAGTGGCTTAAAACCAAGTCTTCGAAGGGCATTAGCTATAAGAGACTTCAGTAGCTATGAAGAAATAGTGCGTTGTGCTATCAAGGTAGAAATGGAAGTTGGTGTTACATATCCATCTCATGGTTTTGACAAGAAACGAAAGATGGAGTTCAAGGAGAAATCTCAGAATAATGGTCAAAAGAAGATGAATGTTTCCTTATGCACAAAGTGTGGAAAGAAGCATGGTGGAGATTGTCTTGAAGGGACTAGAAAATGTTTTAAGTGTGGAAAAGAAGGTCATCGAGTAGCTGAGTGTCGAAGTAATGGAAAAAGGGATTCTAATGAAGTGAATAAAGCAAACACTGCAGAGAACGCACAACCAACACTTCAATGCTTCAAGTGCAAAGAGATGGGACATTATGCCAATAAATGCCCTAATCCAAGGGTTAGTGATGATCGATATGAGCAACCGCTTAAGGCAAAGGACAAAGGGAAGTCACATGCGATCACTATTGGCAATGTTGAATATGACAACGATGTGGTGGAATGATTAAGTTTTTATGTAATGGGATTCCAAAATAATGTTGTATCATGGAATATTGGAACATTTATGTATTGGTCTAATGTGGTATTCAAAGTGATTGAGATATTATGCGCATAATGAAGGGAAAACAAGAAAATGAAATGTTTAACAGTATTCATGAGCTCATGATTGATATAAGGACTAAGTGATATCATGGTTTGAGTATATAGAATTTTGAGGATTTTGGTATGTGGAAAGTGTTAACTTTTAACTGCATTCAAGTTTTCACTAAGGTTCAATGGGTATTCAAGAGAGTACAAGATTAAGGCATTTGAATGTTTGGAATGTGACCAAAAAAACATATCTTATGATATATGGGGATCGACGATGGTGTTAAATATCTGGTAATCGTTTTCACTATATTATGAGAGTCGACTGCATTATTATGGATAAGCCTAAAGATTGGAATGGATTATGTTGGACATAAGTTAGTATTGTTTGTTTTTTTGATATTATTGATGGGATGTTATAGTAATATAGTTTTGGAAAAAGGACAACCTGCAGGACGGGCGACAACCCATCGCTTCGGACAAGGCTGTGGGAATCGAACCCACAACCGAAGTGCGACTGGCCTTTATCGCCTACCGCTGGCCTACAAGAAGTCCCTGTTTAGTAGAAACTATTTTTATTATATTAAGCAGTATGATATATGAAGTATAAGTCCAGTTTAGGAACCATATGTGATTAACCTCACTATAGATCGACTTATAATTTTTGCTAACCCTTTGTTTGAGACAGATGGAATGACCTGCCATACTAACAATTCACGAATAACAAATTCAACTTCCTTTATTTAAGAGATGAAGTGGAAATTGTTCAAGGCATGAACAACAGTGAGATCGTACCAAAATAAAGAAAGTATTTATTCTAATTCTAATTTTCAACTTTAGGGAAATGATCTTGAAAACCAAAAATGTTGTCCTAGTGATCTTATACCTGATGAATCAGATGGTACCTTAGATCGTCACAAATTTATGGATTTGTGATTACTGGATTTTCCATAGCCATGTTCTCTACCACTCTCCATCAGAACATGATGGTTAGATTTCTCTTCCATATCCATATTTTCACCTATGTGGAAACCCAGTGATTAGTTTATTTGGGTAATCGTTACATTTCATACTTTAGTTTTTAAAGCCAAGTTTTGGTATTCCTTTTTACGATGTGGGTTTCTATTAAAGAAACTTTCGAATAGTAAACCATTTATAACCCCGACGAATTTCGAGGGCGAAATTCATTTTAAGGGGGGTAGAATGTAACAGCCCAAGATTTTATAAAAAAATATTCTTTTTAATTTTATTAATGTCTTGTGTTGTACGCTACACCAAAAGGAGATTGCACAACACGCATCCTTGACTTGCCTTGCATTACACGCAATCACGACCTTCCTCGATAGCGTGTGTAATACGCAATACCGAGTTTCACTAAACAACAATATGTTATAAGAATATTATTATAACTAGCCGTTATGAACAGTAATAACCACCTTTTAAAATTTTAGAAATATTATTTTTCAAAATGGACTTCATTTTTGGACTCAGAATATCGAAATTAGCCTAGGGTGAAATTTTGGTATTTTTCTGAAAACTTTCAATTTTTGATGAATAGTGAAACCACTAAGTGGGAGGTTAAAAACTGAATTTTGCATAAAACTTAATTTTACCGCTTCTGTGAATGGAATTTCAAAAATCCGACAGACACGGTTGATATCAGTAAGTAAAATGTGGTTCAATGAGATAAAAATAATTTTTTGGTGAATAGTAACTTTTTACTATTTTTTCCGCGGTTAATAGTTAATAAGGTAACTAAGGGTAAATATGATATTAATATTACCCTAACACATGTCCTAATTCTATTGGACAAGTTTAATTCGACCAAAAACAAACTTAGGAATAAAATATGACCATTTAGGCCCACTTGGATTAGATTTGGACATTTATTATTAATTTATTTAAAGAAGGGTTAAAATAGTTAAAATCAAAGTTTAATAAGTAAATCATTTTTAATATGGGGTTATACATAAGATAAATTCGATTGTAAATATTCATTAGAAAGCTAAAATGATTTCATACATGATGGTAGTTTATTTGTAATTTTTAGACATTAAATAATTTAATTTATTTATGACACAATGATGATGCAGTAATTATCTTATTAATTAAATATTGACATAATTGGTGTTATAAACACCAAAATAAATGTCATTTGAGACTTTTTATGAATTCAACTAATTTTCTAGGTTACTAGGATATATTAGTGTTGATTTAATCATCTTGGTTCGAACATATAATTCTGTTATGACTTTCACAAAAATCATATATCAAATAGTGTTAAAATTGACACAAAATAGTTTTTAAACCAAATATTATATTATTAATTGTTATTTTATTCCTAAAAATCTAAGGTTCGGACAAATGACTTATATAAGGATATATATATTAATAATAAACAATTTGGGGTTCGTTTGGCATGTTATAGTAAGTGTATTAACCATATAGTGAAAGAAAACAAAAAGACACGGTAAAAGTTAAATTATTTAACTTAGAGTTAAATCTAATTGATAAGGTTAAAATAATAACCTAAACTTGTCTAAATCCTATTGGTTGATAGGAGTTCGACCCATCCCCACTTTAGCTTCGAAATAAGACCCTTTGGAACCATTATAAACCGATTTTGACATTAATATAAAATAATATTATGAGGTATTCCTAAGGTGCCCCTCTCCTCCCTTATAAAAGGGTACCTCCTCCCCCTCCTCCTCACACCAATTTGAGCACTCAAGCTCGGCCAACCCCTGCCAAAATACCTTCTCCACTTACCTAGAAACATCCTAGAGGTTCTGGTCTTCCTCAAAGACCAATTTTAGTGCCCTAAGAGGATGTCTCAAAGAGGAACTTCAAAGAAGAGGTAATTACCGTTACCAATTCTTTCATCTTTATTTCTTCTTCCACTTCTTCTTCTTAGGTTGTTTCATTATGAAGTAATAACATCATTATCACTCATATACTGATATGTTATTATAATTATGAAACAACCCTATTTCACCATCTATCCATCATACGGAAAAAGAAATCACCGCGCGTGCGTACGTACGGAATACCGTCTCCACGCCGTGGTGTAATCTATTTTCCACCACCACCTTACATGGATGGGTATAATGGTGTAAAGAATAACTATACATAGTTATTACAACATCATATTGATTCTGATATGTTGTATAATCCACTCCAATTCAATTCAATATTTATGGAAATGATATTATCGCTCGTGCGTACGTACGGACTACCGTCTCCACGACGCGATGAGATTCATTCTCCATGTTAACCATTTAAGAATGATTATAAAGTATATATAAGAAATAATAATGAAATATATGACATTATAAAGCTACTGGATTTATTTATATATATATGTATGTCATCTACTTACTTCCATTCAAGACAATAGGGAAAGGAAAACAGCGTTCATGCGTACGTACGGACTACCGTCTCCATGAACGGTGTTTTTCATTTCATTTATCTATCTATTATATATATATATACTGAATATATATGATATATAAATCATATTTTATATTCTGGAAGTAATTAAATCATGATATAAGTAATAATAATGTCAAGAACAACAAGTCAAAACACCTACGATAAAAGAAACGATTTTACCCAAAATGCTTCTTTAACATGGAATTTACGAAAGTACGGGTAATATAATGTCATAAGTGAACCATATATGATATCATAACAATGAATATGATTCTGTAATAATTCAATGACATTATTTAAATCATTATACAGGAGGTTCGGACACATACGAAGCAAATCGGACCTAAGGTAAGGGAAATATCACAATCTCACTTTTATCCGAGATTGTTTTTACTTTGGTAATTACTGGGGTGTATTTTATCATCCACATCCATGTTTCCTCAATATGTAATATTATTTCCATCCAACTACAATTGTTTAAATCCAATTTTACCCTTCGGTGAGTTTTTAGTAAAAATATGAAAGGAATCTTTTGACGTTTTTCATGCGAGGTGCTTTTTGACTTTTCCGACAAAAGTATGAAGAATGTTTTTTTTAACTTATACGGCATGAATGGATTTTTAAAACATTATTTCCAAGAAACTTCCTTTACATGTTTTCAAGTTTATTTTTAATCAACTTCTTTTATTTTAAAGTTGTATGACATGTTATGAAAGGAAAAATGTTTTTGAAGAAGAAAAGATATTTTCCTCAAGAATGGAGTTGAAGTGTTTTATCAAAATTATTTTCCATCTAAGATACTAAAGGGTTCTGTTTTTATCCCTATTATTACATTGATTTGATCATGTTGTGATGGAATTATTTTTATGAATTCCTTTATTTTATATGAATTGATTTATGATGTCATGATGTTTCAAGAATCCCATTTTTGTTACATGTGTTATGCGATGATGTATGTTTTATGATTATGTGGCACACATAAGAAATGATTCATTATAAGATGGGTGGGACCTATATCTCCCTCCAATGCATTGGGTAAAGATTTTATATCTCATTAGATAGACATGGCTGAAATGGTAGGTTATACCGGTTCAGTGAAACAGGACTGAAACGAGGGTTACTCGATTCAGAAAGGGACTTTGTCCACTAAGATAGTCTTGGCAATGAGTCTTGACTAACAAGAAATGATTCTCTATGATTATGTGTGTATGCCACAAAGTTTCATGTTTTAAGTTATGATTATTGGGATTTCATTTCACTACTATGATTTATCCCATGTTATGAAATTATGCTCTCTTTTGCAGGTTAAGATTTCCAAAAGTTATGTTCTTATGAATATGATGTGATTGATTTTTTTCTTTTGTTTACCCTTACTGAGAATTTGAGCTCACCCTTTTATGTTTTCTTTTCCCCAGGATATAAGGAAAGGTTTTAGGTATAAAAAAAAGAAGATCTTTATGAGAGATGTTGAAGATCTTTCACCACGATTAGAAGATTTTATTCCGAGTTTCCAAAGACACTAAACTATTACGATCCTTGTGTGTGTGTTTTTGTTATGTACTAAGTATTCCGCAAAAGTAATGTAAAGTCTATGTACATCAGGCTTCGGGTCTCTACAGAAACACACATGTGTGGTTTCAATGAGATTCATTGATGTTAGTTCTCTTTTAGTACTAAAGGATGAGTTGGTGATGTGGAGTACACTGTTAGTCATTTACAGGTTTTCCTTTTTTTCAGTGTTTTTATTCTAGATAGAGCCTTAGGAAATTTTTTTGTGAGCCAAGGTGGGATATTGTTTACCTTTAAAATAAATTCTCAAGGATAAGAAGTCTTAGATCGTCCTATACATTATGTTTGGAGATTCAAGGAGTGTGGGTTATTAAGATTGTAAAATTGTTTTTTTGTACAACGATATGGATTCCCCTATGGTGAGGAGAGAAAAATTTCCTTTGTAAAGGGACATTCATAATAGGATAATTGAGGTTTAGTTAGATCTATCCATTGTTGATCTTCATGGAATTTTGAATTTGATTGATAAATGATGTCAAATTCATTGGTCTATACTATTGATTCCATGTGTGGGACCAAGTATGATATCAGTAAGGGATCAAGAATTTACCTTAGCCTTGGGGTAGTTATAAGTATTCCAAACATGATCAAGTTGGTGGTGTGTCAGTTCCCATGGTGTGTTATGATGATAAAGATCGATGTTTGATTAATTAGCCTTTAAATTTCACCGATGTTTGGGTAAGGACATTGGTGGGTCGGTTTGGATGATCATATAATTCTTTTAGGGTTTAAGGCATCCTGATCAGGTGGGTTAATGGTTCTTCCAAAGAGATGGTTGAGTGTTTTTGACAAAATATAGATTAAGTCAGTTCTACTTTCATTCTTGAATAGAAATGTGTGATGTGAGCCTGAAACCATATATTATCAATTATTTTTTGTATTATGGGTATGTTTTTCAGTTTGGACAAGGATTTTCTAGAAAAAGGATATCTTTTGGAATGATTCTTCAGTGGAAGATGTTTGTTTGGTCTTTATTGAATTATAAAATTACAAGGGGAACAATCATTGGAATATTGGTTTTATGGATGTTGGGAATGGTGGTTTGGGAACCACATCAAGAAGTATCGCAGGAAATCCAGGATCATGTTTTGATAGGACAATCCAAACCTTGGAGGGCCCACAACTTGAAATTGACCTACCCCATCTTGGTCCTATGGGGGAGTAATATAGTAAAACTAATCTCTTGGATGAGAACAACTTAGGTTTCTTAGGGAATATAGGTGTGAATGATAATCGTATTAGTGTTTCAATTATGAGGTCAAGTTGTCTAATGTGTTTATAATTTTAAGAACATTAAATTATGAGTGTCAGCCTAGAATCACACTTAGTGTTTAGGATTGGAAAAAAACAAATTCGGTAGAAACTAATGACTAAAGAAGTTTGAAAGATAAATATATAAGGCCACTAGAACTTATCATTGGTGATAAGTGTTGGGTGGATGGTTTTTAATATCTATGTTTTACAAAAGAGTTTGAATTTTTAGGAGAATTATTCATTTCTTGTGGATCTTTTGGATTTTAGATCAGGTTTAAGAATGAAATTATAAAGGATTTGTTATATTTAAATAATTTTTTTAGTCATGGTTTGAAGAATATGAATTTATACATGTATTTTATGAAGGCTTTGGAGATTTAGGATGAGTTTTTTTGGTTTTTGGAGGTTTTTTCTAAGATACATAGTTTGGTGTGTACGGTTTAGGAGAAACATTGTTGAAACATGAGAATGGGTGATTTTCAGTTCATGTTCTATGGTTAATGGTTATATAATGGTTTTAGGAAAATGTGGGAATTCAAGGGGAAGTAAGTAATGGTGGCTTGGTTCTAGAACATGGATCATGGTTTTCACAAATTTTTAGACAAAACTTATGTCTTGTTTAAAAAGGTACCATATCAAATTTTATAGTTTTCACACAATTTTTAAACTATGCAGACCAACTATGTAGGTAGTAGTGATTGGGGTAGTACTGACTGCATGGTTGGTGCATAGTTTGTCAAATTTTGTGGCTAAAACAATTGTCCTATTAAAATTATCTCGTAAATGTTCTCCCTTAATTTTTTTCCCAACACTGCTCTATTTCTCCTCATGCTCACCCAGAAAACCTAACTTATGCCACCCTCTCCCTCTTTTATTATATAATAGATATCCTTCATCTCTTATCCTTTTTATTCATCATCACTTGAAATCAAGGCCCTAATGTAATACTAAAACACCTCTAAAATATCCCTCTTAATTTTCTAATTTTTTGTTTACTTGCTTAGGTATTTTAGAGATAATTCCATTAGAGGATGGTGGAATCCCTTTAAGATAATGGAGATAAACACATATTAGCATAGGGATATTCTGTAAAAGTGTATTCATGTTGTTAGAAATTATTTTGTGGGAGTTAATCCATTGTGTCAGTCTTTCAAGGGTTTTAAGCTAAATTGAATATCATTTCCTATGGTTATGGTTTCATTTGTTTTGTATTTGGATCAAGTGAGTATATAAAACATGACATGGACCATCATATGAGGGTTGATCTTCATTTTGGTGTGGCGAGAGTACACTATTAGTAAATCTAAATTTTATTCTTTTTATATTTGGTTAGATTTTTATAAGTTTCTAATTAATTATAAATTTTCTATAATTAATTGACTTGTCTATTTAGATGAAAGAAAAAATTGTAAATTTTGGGTAATTGAAAATTGGCCTCAAATGGGCTTGCGAAATTTAATTCCATATTGAGTGTTATAAATAAGGAGTCTTCATAAAAGTTAAGGATTCCATTTAATTAACCCATAGTCATGCTTTATAATTAAATTGCATCATTTTTGCAGTATCCCTAACTACCCTAGTGATGACCTAAGAATTAATTAAACCCTTTCATTATGTATTTTACCATGACAAACCCTAATGCATCCATCTTTTCTATTAAAAAAACGTTTCATTACATGGAACGAAACCCAAGATCATTAAATTTTAGTTTCTTTGAAATTTTGAACATAATACAAGAAAACATAAAACATTTTACTAATACATGTGAAAGCATTATTCATGGGTTCACAAAAAGATACTTTCACTACATCTCATATCCTATGGAAATACATAAAATTAATTTCATGATCATGAATTCTAGTAAGGGAATAAGGAAGGATTACATTTAGCATGTGATCATAGGGAATGTCAATAAGAACATGTGGCATAATAATATAGAAATATCAAGATTACATTATGCGTAACAATATAGAATTTCAAAGCTAATTGGAGGAATATATTAAGAAAATAACATGAATCATAATATGTGAATTTGGAATCAATATTTAAATGATTCATTCATAAGAATATCACCATAGTTTATCACCAGGGACTCATAAATCAAAATCACTAATGTTATTCACCATGGATTCCTAAAACTTTTAAAATGAAGACATTAATAATTTAAAAATTTTATTAGAGTGATATCAGGGTGAAACATTCTTATTTCTTAATTAATGTGAACCACATAGATCATGAAAAATAATTTCATTAATAACCCATGGATAATAATTAACAGGTTTCTTATCATAATCATGGTGTCAAAAAGTGTTTAATGATAAGATCATTACATCATTATTAACCCATAAAAGAGGAATGTGTATTTCATATAACTAAATACCTAAAAAATATTTTATATATCAAGTTGAATTCCCATGGAAAATGAATAGGTTTGGGTATTCAAAATAATTAAAATTTCTCACGCAAATGACAGAAATAAGTTTAGCTACATGATGGATATAAAACAAGGATTATGGAAAGGTAAAATAAGAGGGATCATGGGTCCCCCGTTGATAAGATACTATTCTTATAGTAATGGGACAATTGAATGTGGGAAAAAATTATTTTAAAAATTATAATATGTTCCATAAAAAAGAAGTTGAATGAAAAATGAGACGTGGAGACTTCCCTTACCGTCAAGATTTGATCATATGACTTGAGGATGGAACCATTGAGGTATTAAGAACACCTTGGAGGGAGTATTTGTGAAGAAAAAAATACTATCACTTCATGGAGTATATCTTTAGAGTGAAGGGGAAAGATGAAATGGGTTTGTATTTATAGAAAATTTGGAGAAACTGTTCAATAATTTCCAAATATAGGTCTTGGAGATCTCAGTAGTGGAAAATGAAACCCCAATGGCATACCCCTATTTTCTTCTCATGGTTTTGGTCATTTGATTCCAATTTTTTTTATATTTTAATCCAATAGAACAAAAAACCATATTCCAATACTTCATTTTACATAGAACATCAGTTTTCCATAAAATAATGCATTTAAAATGAAAATATTCATTTTAGACATTGTAAATTCACATAGAGGTTTGGAAATTAAATAAAAGCTATTAAAATAATCAATATAAGTAAAATAGAATATTTTATGTCATAGATTGTGGTTAATTAATTAATAATTCACTATGATAAAAAATTATGTCCTAAAACATACTCTATTTTATCGTTCATTGAAAAATATATCATCTTATAAATTCCTCAAAATGTCACCTTATCATAATTTCAACGTGATGATATCAAATTTTATATTTACTGTTTTCAAAAAAATATATAAATATGATAATTCTAACTTTTAAATCTAAACATTCATATTTATTAAAAAGTATAATTTTTATAATCTAGTCTTGACACTTATAATAATATTTTATTACATTATAAAATTTTGTTATCATTTATATTTTAACAAGGGTATTTTAATATAATATTTAATTAAAAAAGTATTATTTGGAGTAGTAATGTTTATTATAAAATTGAATATATTTTATAAAAAATAGTTAGGTTTTTTTGTGCCCAATAATTAATTTATCAAATTCATCTTACATAAACTTGTATTTTATTAAACCAGATTGTTATCAAAATTCGATTGGTAGAATAATAATTTTATTTATACAATGAAAATTACACTTTATATAACTAGGACCTAGACACATAACCCCTTATTAAAATCGTGTACACCCTAATCATAGGGTGTGCGATAGTGGTAGTTTCATGGAATGTCTAGGAAAACATTGACTGAGTGAAAATCCCCACTAACTCACACTTTTCTCAAAGGTTATTTCATTCAATAAAAACTTTCTGAATATCTAATTAGTCTTATTCAAGGTATAAAACTAGTGATGCTACCTCTCTCCCACGTTTTACCAAATGGGATTCAAATGGAATGACCCTATATGTTGAATCCATCATTTCTCCTTTATGTATCAATTATAATTTTCCATTACTACATATAAACACTAATTAAAATGGTAAAGTTATTAGAAATGGGTATAGGTTCCAAGGTTTAAATAGACCAATGGTTAATTTTTTCAACGTCCATATTACTATTCTAACAGCCACACTGATCCCTGTAAATACCACTTCATTATTTAAATGGAAATTCACTACAATTCCACCTAAGGATATATTTTTATTCTCTAATATTTTAACTTTTTACCCATATTTTTTTTCATTTATATAGTGTTGGTTGTTGTGGAGATGATTCTAAAATATTTTTTTGATCCATGTTTTCTAGGTTAAGTTTTTCCATAGTATATTTTCTGTACAATTATAATGTTTTGCATTTTCATTGGATTTATGAGTGACTATTGTAATGATCATTATTAATAAGATAAAGTTTTTTTTTGGTTTCTCAATATTTTGTACGTGCATAAGATTATATTCTGTAACACACATTTTTTTAGGACAAAAATTTCATTTATAATGATCGGTTCATTACATTATACCCCCATTTAGAAATTTCATTCTTGAAATTTTAACTTATATTCTCATTTGAGAATAGTTTAAGGTACTTATAATTCATTTTTTCTTTAGGCTCCCTTGTGAGTTATTCATACCTATGGTTCATTCATAACACATTGACAAGGTGAGTTGTATTGTTGTGTATAACTCTCTCTCTATGGTCAAATATCACATATGATTTTTCCTAATAAGAGGGGTCATGTTCTAATTTTACCACCTATGAATAAAGTACATGTCAGGGATTAGGTAAGTACATCTTCAAGAGATATACATGTAAGAAATCATAATCTTATGCCAGATTTGGTTCAAGTGATGTCTTTGAGCCACTACTTTCATTAGATCAAGGATTTTAAAGGAGAAAATGTACCTAAGGTTAATATTCCATTTATTTGAAAATCACATTAATCTCTTCCATGTTTATATTTCCAAGAAATATTTTTCTACAAAATTAAACTATTGGTCCCTTTGATAGTTGTTACCATATTTCATATGCTGACTATGAGAATCTTTTATGTTTTGTTGGATGTAATGAACCTTTTTCATCATATCTTACACAATATTGGGCCCATGTAGCTTTATCTCACCAACTTCATCCTAAAAATAATCAGTTATATATGGATTCCCATATATAGATTCATATGGTTCCATTTTAATAATCAAGTGGAATTTTTTGTTTAATGCGATCTCAACAATTGGGAGGTGAAGATCCTATCCACCTTTAAATTAGATAGACTATGTTCTTAGCATGTTCTCATGTGTCTATATGTTCCTTTAAGATTGACTATATCTTTTGGGGTGATAGGTAATATTGAAATTCAATTCAATATTCAGATCATATTTAAGACATATTTAAAATTGAGATTTCAGCCTTGGATCATGATGAGAAATGATTTTAATTGGTAGCCCAGGGAGCATCACAACTTACTTTACATATATCTCATCAACTTTGTGAGAAGAGAAATATTTTTGAAAAGAGATCAAATGTGAATTATTTGTGAGAAAATCTATTTTAACCCATATTTCATTATTTCCTTTTTATTTCCTTTAGTGACCAATGAAAAATTCCATGGTGATATTTTCTCACTTTCATAATGGTATGGGTAGTGGTTTCAATACCACTTTACAAAGTTTTCACTCAAACATCACTTATAGACACACCAAGAACCTTGTAGTATAGGTGAAAATTTATGTTTTCATATTATCCCACCAATAATGATCATGAATTTCCTTATGAATTTTAGTTCTTACAAGATGTATAAAGAATGTAGAGTTATGATATTCATCTATTATCCCATTATTTATATCCAATATTGATGGGAAACATAGACTTGGTATGAGTTTTCATCACACTAAGTTAATCAATGTTGAACTTAGAAAAATTACCATTGTTCATAGCCTCTATCATCTATTGTTTCAAAGAATATTCTCTTGAAAATATCTTTCTATTCTCTTATAATGATGTTCGATAAATCATTTTTGATAGTATTGATGATGTATCATCCCATATTATTCCCATTCTAACTTTACTTGGTTCTTGATAAATAGATATCATTTTATCCTCATCATTTCTAGAACAACATGGTCTTTAGTAGTTAATGTATTGGAAGCATTTTTTTCACTTTTAAGGTGATAATTAATTGGATAGACATAGTCTATAAGAATATTCAACCATGTCCTTTACCTAATGTAAAATTATTTTTGTTTGGATATACACTTAAAACTTTTGTGGTATGAGTATATATCACATTCATCCTAATAAATATAGCTCATTCATATATTTGGAGAAACAATTATGTTATCTAACTCTAGGTCATGTGTAGGATAATTCTTCTCATACGTCTTTAACTATCAAGATTCATAATAAATCACCTTTTCCTTTTTCATGAGGATACACTAAATACCATTCATAAATGCATCACTATAAATAAAAAATCTTTATCCAACATAGGGTAGAGTTAACATAGGTGAAGTAACCAATATCTTCTTTAGTTCATGGAAACATTCTTTACATTCATATTTCCAAATAAACTTATCTCTATTCGAGTTAACTTGGTTAGTGGATTATAAATTCATGAAAAAAAATTACAAATTGCCTATAATATCCTACTAAACTAAGGAATCTATGAATCATAGATATTTTTTTGATGAATTCACTCATTTATATCATTTTTCTTGGAAGTATCAACTTAGATTCTTTCATTTATTATAATGATCTGAAAGAATGAAAATTTTTGTTACCAGAATTCACATTTGTTGGATTTTACAAATAGCTTATCATTCCTCAGGCTTTTAAATATAATGTTTATGTGATCCTTTTTTTTTTCTCCCTACATTTTTAATATATGAAAATACAATTAATACAAACTACCATGAATTTGCAAAGGTATTCCTTGAATAATATTTTAATCAAATATATAAATATGGAAGGATCATTAGTCAAGCCTAAGGTAATAAAAAAAACTCATAATGTCCATTTCATGTTCAGAATGCAGTCATTGGAATATCTTGTTTCTTCACCATCAATTGATGACACCCAGATGAGAGATCAATATTTTGGGATAATTGAGCCCCATGAAGCTAGTCAAGAAAATCATAAAACATTAGGAGAGGGTAATCGTGATTAATTATAATCCTATGAATTTTTCTATAATCAATGAATTGTTTCATTGATAAATCATTCTTTTTTACAAAAATAACAGGTTATCCTCAAGAATACAGACTTTAGTGGATAAATTAATGCTCCAAAGGATCAAGAATTTGTTTCTTTAATTCCTTGAACTCCAAATTTCCCATTCTATATGGGGAATTTGATATCGACTTAGATCTAGGTACGAGTTCAATGGATAACTCTACTTATCTTTCTAAGGGAGTTCCTAGTGAATATTTATTAAATAGTAAAATTTATTCATAAATGATGGGGACACTTTATATCATTATAATTTCATTTCCTTCTCCCTCTTCACTAATCATCTCTATAAATAAGGATAAGACAAGGGATTCTAAACAAAACATAGGTCAGGATATCTCTCTATTAAAAATAACTATAGGTTTTATATTCAAGACTATAGAAATTTCCTAACTCCTATAGTTGATTTGAATATTATAATTTGATATCCATTCCATACCTAGTAATGTGTTGAATTCTTTCATGGGAATCACTACTAGATTTTCATTGATATTGTACCCCCCAAAGTTAACATTATTGTTTCTATACACTATTGATGCTAGGATAAGCCCTCATAGTGTACATAATGATAACTACACTTCATGAAGCTCAAATATTGATTCTATATTATTTGAAAAATTAGATATAATGCAGGAATGTGTAGAAATAGAATCAAACAATGAAATTTCTAACTTAGATAGAACAATAAGTGTGCATGCCACTTCATAGTTCGAAGCCTATACTTTAGCCAACATGATTGAGGATTTATAACCTTACTCACATTCATTATGATGTGGTTGGTGGGGGTTTTCTCAACTATCTTCTAATTTTCACATTGATCATCAAAGTTCTCATGTTTTCCATACTTGAAGCATTGAACATCAGGATAAGCCTACACCATCTTCCCTTTGTTGTTGGTATTGATAATTTTGGGCTTCACCTCACCAAGATAGTTATATATATATGCATATATATTCTACACTTATATAACTTTACACTACCAATAAAGTGGTTCCTAGATTTATTCTTTCAACATTTTTTTCAAATTTAAATTTTCAATTTATTTCCACCTCTTCCATGATCAAAATTCTTATCTTATTTTTATGTAATATCTCTCTTATTTTCAATCAACCTATGTAACCACTGCATCCCTCTAAACTCTAGTTAAAATCTCATAGAACTTTTCACTCTCTCATCATCGTGTTTAGAGTCTTGATTTTTCAAATTTGTATATATATGGGGTCCAAGTATATCGAAGAATCAGAAAACCATTCCCTAAGGATCTATAAATTTCTATAGGTATATCAAGTAAGTGTTGTAAATTTTATTTCTTAGCTTCCCATGATTCATTTTAATTTTACATCAACTAAAATAGTTCTTTATATATTGTTTCACGTTGAAATGGGAAAATATTTATTGAAAAATATTCCCTTGAACTCTTTCCACTCCATATCATCAATATCTCTTCTAAGATTCATTTTTTAATCTTTTTCTAGCACGGATATATTACTACTTCATTTTGGTATTTTTTTAAGGTGAATCCCTCTAGATCGAAATTGAATAGTACAAAAAGTAATTTTTCTATAAATCTAGTACATTTTTTATAATTCAATGGGATGGTAGATCCACAAAAGAAACATATCATTGATGCTTAGAGTAATTAATAATAAGTTGTTCCAATCAAGTTTAATCTAGTTGATCGACGTCATTCAAGTTATTATTCGTATCTTGACATATTTGGTCCATCATACTCATATGGTTTTCCATTATAGATTCCATCATATTAGGAAGGATGTAAGTGCATCATCTGTTGCAATCATCATTTACATAATTATTCTTATTTCCTGTTATTTTGCTAAAATATGAAAACCTTAGTGATAAATGTGTTAGTTTTGGAATATAATATTTCTGTTGGGATTTTATGTCTTCAAAAATCATGATTAAATATTTTATTAATTAATATACACTAATAAAAACGAAATTTTCTTTATAACCAACATAATGGTTTACAAAAATATTGTGATTACCCAAATATATCCCCTGGGAGTGTCCAACTAGGTGTGTAGCAAGGCCCATTGTCATGCATGATTTCTTAATAAATTTTAGCTCAATATAGTGTTTTCATGGTTCTTACTACTATGTATATATGTGCCATATCCACATCCACTAATAGTATCCATACAGAAATTTCATTGTTTGGAAACCAACTGTTTAATAATTCAACCAAATTGCAGGATAATTTTCTATATTTAAACATATCTCTAAAGTTATTAATAAAATTTTCAAGTCTTAATTTCCTAAAATAACTAGACCATCATCTAATACCAACTATTTAATATATCCTTTTATTACATAAACATTTCATTACATATAAAAAAACACATGATCTTTTTAAGTATAGTTTCATGGAAATTATGAACATAATACAAGAAAACATAAATCATTATTCTAATACATATGAAAGAATTATTAATGGGTTTAATTAAATTAACATTTACTATATATAATATCCTAGGGGAATACATTAAAATAAATGGTTGCGAATGAAACCCAATATGAGAATAAGTAAGGGATACATTTAATATGTGATCATGAGGCATATCAATAAGAACATGAGGAATAACAATATATCATGATCAAGAGAACATGGGTTGTATTATAATAAAAATAACATTACTCATAACATTAAAATGTGGCTACAATATTGAAATGATACATTCACAAGAATACCACCAAGGTTTATCACCAAGGTGTCAAAAATAAAAATTACCAAGGTTAATCCCTAAGGTGTCATAAAACATTTCCTCTCAAGAGATTGATTCACTTCCTAAAGATTTGGGGAACTATCAGGGTCCACTATTCATATTTCATTATTAGTGTGATCTACATAGATTAAAAATAGTCATATCATTAATAACTTGTGGAGAATAAAGAACAAGTTTCTTATAAATACCATAGCATATAAGAGTTCATAAATTCGTAATCATTATAGTATTATAAACCATGAAAAGGGAAAGTTCATTTCATATATTTAGATTCATGAATCAATAAATCATTTTTACATTTAGGTGAATAACCATGTAAAATATAGAGGTTTCAATATTCATAAAAATGATAATTTCATAAGTAAAAGAGAGAAATAAATTTTCCAGCATGACGAGTATAAAACAAGGATCGTGGAAATGTAAAATGAGTAGTGACAAGTGTATCTCATTTATAAAAGACAATTCCTATCGAAATGGTCTAATAAAAGTGTAAATAAATAAATTTATATAATGATTATAAGACATACAACATAAATGAACTTGAATTGAAAAGAGAAGTTGATATTTCCCTTACCTTAAAGATTCAATCCTGAAACATGAGGACAGAACCATGGGGGATTAAATAAAGATTATGAGACTCTTTGGGAAGTAAAATTATCAGAACTTATGGTAAGATGTATTTTTAATGGAGGAGAAGGGTGAAATTGGTGGATATTTATAGCTGAAGTTCACAAATTGTCTAATATTTTCCAAATGTAGATTTTGGAAATCTAGGTTGTGGAAAATGAATTCCCATTAGCATACCCATTATTCTTTTCATTTTTTTGGAAAAATGAGCCAAATTTTAGGATATTCTAATTTATTATAAATGAAGACTATTTCATAATACCTCTTTGGACATTGAAATGTAAAGTTTCTACAAAATACTGTTTTCAAAATTAAATTTTCTATTTTAGAATTTTTAAAGTCGCTTAAAGGTTTTTAAATTAATTAAAAGCTATTAAAATACTTAATATAAATAATATAACATATTTTATGTCATTGAATATAGTTAATTAGTTATGAATTAATTTTTAAAAAAATATGAAGTCATAAAACATACTGAAAATACAAAACTGTATTTTTATTATTCACTGAAAAATAAAATAATTTTTAAAACTACAAAAAATTCACCCAAGTTTTATTTAGATATGTTGATTGAAGAAAATAATTATTTAAATATTATAATTTTAACACATAAATATAAACATTCATATTTATTGAAAAATAGAAATTTTTAGGACATAATAAGATTTCGGACACTTATTAGAATTTCCAACGATGTTATAAAATTATTTTATTACTTATATTAAAATAAGTGTTCTTTAAAAGACTATTTTAGTATAAAAAACTATTATTTATAGTTCTTTATTTTTTTATAAAAATTATATATTTTTTAAAATACTATTATATTTTATTTGTTTCCAACAATTAATTTTTCAAAATTCGATATACTTAAACATATTTTTTATTAAAAAACTATTCTCAAAATGTTATTGATGGAATAAAAAATATACAAGGTATACTACATATTATGTAACTAAATCCCAGATAGGTATCCTCTTATTACACCCATGTACAACCTAAGAGTAAGGTGTCTGATGGTGGTGGTTTTATTGGGTGGCTCGGCTAACATTGATAGAGTATTAATGTCTAATAACATTAACATATCCCATAGTTAATTTCATTCAATCCTCACATGTTGAAGTTAGTCTTGGAATTGGTCAATGGTTAAAACCAGTGACATTATCTCCCTCCCATGTTCTAACAAATTGTCATCAAACCACTTGACTCTACTAGTTGAGGCCATCATTTCTCCATTCATCCTGAATTATTATTTTTCAATACTAATTATAAAAACTAATTATAACATGAAAATTGTTATCAGTGGGTATAGTTTCCAATGATTATATTAACCAATGGTCATCTTGAAAAATAGTCATACTACTATTCTTATGGTCAAATTAATCCATATAAGTACCACCTCTTTCTTCCACTCCAAATTCAGTATAATTTATCCTAAAGGTATATTTTTATTTTTCTAATATGATGATAGTTTTATTAATATTTTCATTCATTTATATATTATTATTCTTATGTTTGATGCTTCTAGTAGATTGTGGTGATCCATACTTTCCCATATTTGGGTTTCTATTTTATATTTTTTTTCTAATTTTAACGTTTTCTGTTTTCATAGGTATAATAGCTAAATAATATAATGATATTAATTGATGAGATGAGTTTTTTTATTTTCTCTGTATTTTATAAATGTATAATATTATAAAATGTAACACACATTTATTCAGGAAAACATATCCTTTAAAAGTATTTGTCATTACAAATCCCTATATTAATAATTAATAAACTCGTTGAGAAGGATTTTTCATTGGAACTTTATTCATTGAACTTTCTAAGAGTATTTTCCTAATGTAATTAGTTAGTAGATTGAGACATGAATAGGGACATGGGTAACATGTTTAAAAGTTAATTCTAAAATGTTGATGTTGATAAAATAGGTGTCTAGTTATGAACAAATAAGGTGTTTTACCTTATATCTTGTTAACAGAACCATATCTGTTCAATCCATAGAATTTTAGGAATCTTATTAAAATTTGGAAACATTATATGTAAACCTTAGGAAGATAATGAGATGGTTGATATGTCTGTAAATGATGTTTGGATTTTAAATTTAGTGGATAAATGGGAACTAAGTGTAGTTGTTTCTTTGTAAATTAAAATTTATTATGAGAACATTAAATAATGGATTGATTAATTGATTATCAGAACATTTATCTTCATTTTGATAATGTTTAAAGAATTACATAGAGATATTTCATAAATTCCATATGTATTTGATTTCTCTGGAATTACATGAGATAGCCCTAGATTCCTATAGGGGACACCGGTGAATGTAAGGGTGTGGTGATATCCTTATATTATTTGTGTGTATATTCTATAAAATTCCTTTACCAATACATTGATTTTAGATTTTATTTCAAACTAAAACTTTATTAGGTAGGACTCCCTGGAATTGGGTAACATGTCATTTATCTAATTCCACTAGTAAATCTAATGGATTCTTACTAGGTAACATAGATTCCACAACATAATCTCTCTATATTTAGCAATACCTAATTGTAGTAATACCTCGTACATAATCCATGGATTCTAATAAAGTAATACTTATAGATATCTATGATCATTCTATGAGTTCATACTGGTATACTGGATTTAGTGAAATTCCAATGGTCACCCCCTTGGTTTCCCTATGAGTTTAAATGAGAGGGAATGCCTGGTTGAGCCATGTGGGTTCTCTCAGATTTCAATGACTATGATTACCTTGATTTTACTCATTGTAACTAGTCAGGTTGTGACATCTACCATAAATAGATACTTTTTATTGATGGTTGAAAAAGTTAGATACCAGTTTCAGTTGTCTGTGAAAATCCCAGGAATTTTTTGGTGGTTTATTACCTCTTATTTAAATTGTTAAACTATTAAAAATTAATATTCTATGTGATAGTTTTTTATTTATAGCACAATTCTCTATTATTTACTGTAAACTAGTTATGTGGGGACAGCATTTCTTGGGACATTATAATTTATACTCACACCCAGATCTAGCCTCTATGGGACAAGGGTACTTGAGAAGATATTACTATTGAATTAAAGTAATGATTTTGGGAATGTACTAGATGTTGTTGATTTCTTGGTTTATAGGATGGAGTGTGGTGTTGCGTCTATTTAGGTGGTTATCTTGTTTCTTTTACTTTGTTGTCAAGATATTGTATATGATATTCTAATGTATACTTATTTTGAATTATTCATGTTTTATTCTATTATTCAAGGGTAATTGATTATTTATTAGCACTTGTTGGGACATCGTTTTAATATCTTATGTACATGGATGTATCTGATTTCATTATTTTTTAGGATGTTGTTTTAATTAGATATTTAATTATAGCCTCCTAGTTTTACCACTATATACTTATGCTACTAGTCACTAGCCTCTAGCATGTGGAAAGGCACGGTTGAGGTCAGGTAGAGACCTCTAATCGAGGAACTATATAGGGGTTCAGGTTGGATGGGTGTTACACACCAACCTCAATTTAATAAAAATAATGACCCTTCTTCAAATAATTATAGATTATGTATTTAGGGGAGCTTCACAACCCCTAGACACCAAAACAACTAAATTATGAGCAGTCCCTCTACATGAATTCAATCCCATGTCTAGTTAGTTCATGGTTAATGGGGAATGAGAATGAAAATTTGATAAATATAAGAGAATAAATTAATTTGAGGGGTTGACCTTAAAGAAACACATAATAATTAAGGTGTAGTATCAACTTATAATTGAAGATAAGTGGGGAATTCTATGAAGAAGTACCAAATGAATGAAGGAAAGGTATAGATACTTTTAAAAACGGGTTTAATAAAAATAAAATATTTATTTTTTGAGAAAATTCCTGGTTAGGTTGCATAGTTTCATGAACCATGAATTTTTATTTGGATTTAAATTTTAGACTTAAACTATTGACTTCCATAGTTTCCAAAACCATGTATCCATGTCTGGATTTGAATTTTTTCTTTAAGGTTATCGATATATGATTCACCAAAACCATGCACGAACCATGTATTCTGATAAATTCTTGATATTGTTTCTCTTTCTTGGTCCAAACCTAAAACATTTAGAGAAATTTATAGATATTTATGTAAGTAAATACCTATGAAACTGTAGGTGTTAGATAATTTATTACTTGAATATATATTTCAAGCCATAACAATCAATTATTCTTCACTTTTTAACTCCGTTACATATTTACATCCTTGGTTTAATGTACTATCATTATCATATCGCATTCAAAATAGAAGAGATGAAATATTTGACAATAATAAACCTATATATAGTTTCTTCCACCCAATCTGGTATTATGGATTATTTCATCTCTAATTATTATTTTTCCACAGTAAAATTATGACACATCTAAATAATCTCATTTATTTGGCTTAAAAATATTTATGGACACTCCATAACCTATCTTTTTATCCTTATAGATAGAAATTTTAGCCTTTCTTTTTTTACCGTAATCATGGAACTAGAGCCTAAAACTATCATATCCCATATAGTAATATCTAAATTATTGAGAATATATATATAATTTTCTTTTTCAAATCATTCATGTTATAATTCAAGATAAAAATCCATAACCATTCTAGAAATTATCGAAAAATGATGTTCATTTATAGATTAATCATGATTACTCATCCAAGTATATCTAATTTATTTTTATACACAGTCATATTTAATGCATGAGTTGAGACTGAATTACCCATATCCATTTTATACTAAAAGAGTTATTTTTATACATTATATCTATTATGTCTAGAATATTATAGATACATATTTTTTAGTATTTCTATCATCCAAAATGAATCAATATTTTCTTATTAATTTTTAATTATACAATCTATAATGATAATCATCTTCATTGTGACATCAAGAAAATATTTACTTGGATTAATATAATAATTCATTATTTCTTGGATATCTTCTTAAACATGGTATTTCATACGATGTTTTTCTCCAACACATTAAATTTTCTTTATTATGTAATAATAATTCATAAATTTCTATATAATTATAGATATTTTCTTCCATTAATATTTTCCTTAACAAATAATGATCTGGAAGACAAGTTAAATGATTATGTTTTCATTTTTATCTAAAATATAAGTTTTTCTCTGATGATTATCAATATTAACATTCATTTAAAAAGGAATATTATTAAATTTGATGCAACTAAAGTGATAACCCCTCTAAAATTACATCATTTAAATTAATTTTTCAAGTTATATTTTTTATATATTAATGATTCCATGTTTTCATTTCCCTCATTTATTAGCTATAAATATAGACAAATCCATTCCAAATCCATCATATGGATCATCTAAACTCTACTCACATAGTATCCTAACCTTTAGTGTTTACTAACTAAGTATAAGACAAATTTTATGCCAAAAACAAGAACCTAATCCTGTTAGGGTTACCCAAAATTTCTTTCCTTGAATAAGATAATATGTGGAAGTCTACTTGTAAAGAACCTACCTGGTAGGATTATAGGGTCCATTATAAGTGTTTTATTAGGAAATAGGGTGGTATCATCAAGTCAATTACATGTTTTTTCTTAGGAATTGACCTAATATATAGTATTTTTATTGGATTTTAAATATCTCAACATCTTATCACATGTTTTCCCCGTATGATGCAATCGTAAACAGATTTTGTTTTGAGTATTCTATTCATTTAACTAAATTAGTATTCTAAACAATTATTATTGTAAAATTCTTTATATAACTCATTAGTTTTGTTACTAATCAAAAAATATAGTCAAATTTTATTCAGATGTATCTAAATGAATACTATATATAATGTACACGAATAGATTTCATGTAAAGGCCCAAAATCATGTAAAAATAAAATCCCCCCAAGTTCCAGCCTAGAAGATTGATATCCAATCACCATGTTTCTATGAAGAACATATACCCCTACGTTAGTGTGAAGTTTTTCCCATATTACCTCAATCCAAGTATCAATACTCAATATAGACTAAAATCCCAACATAATCCCAGTACCTAATATAAATAAATCATAATATACCTTTAACTTCATGCTTATAATCCACATAAAAAACTATACTCATTGTTGAGCATAACAAAATATTTTATCTCACTTGTAATATAACTCCTTATATGTTTGTGATTAATATTATAATAAATAGTATATCACATTGAACTAATGCACACATCCATTCTTAATATAATGTTCATATTCCTAAATAATAATTTAGAGAATAAACTAAATAAATAAAAAATTCCAAAATTCATACATGAGATAAGAATTTATGAACATTTCATAAAGAAATAAATATAAAAAATCTATAATTAATCTCTATCATATGGAAATTACATAACATAAAAATATAAATAATAACATTTCACTTTTATTTCAATATGAGCTCTTTCATATTCAATCTTTTATTATAATTTAATATGAACTTCTTAATATTCAAAATATGTGATATTTTAAGATAACATTTATAACCATATAAACATTTCATATTTTTATGTAAAACCTTTACATAAAATAAATATCACATACTTAAAAATATTTTAATTAAAAAACATTTCACTAATAAATATAATCTCCTTTATAATTTGATTTATTTTAAAATTTATGAACACATTAAAATTTTATTAACCATGTAAAATTAGCCTTAAATGTAGATCACATCCACCGATCATTTTTGGAATGATTTAAAACCCCCCAAAAAATTTAAATTGTCCCTCTAGGCCCAAATTAGTAATGGTTTTTCTAAATTTTAAGAAAAAATAAATTTATTGAAAATTATTAAAACAGTTTTCATTTTTCATTGAATCTGTTGTGTGGTTTACCCCCAATGAGAATAATTTCATAGGGAAAACCAAAATAATTTTCTAGATAAATTAATTTTGGACCTGAGGATTTAGAATTTATAGTTATGATCCAATGGTATTATTTGAAAAAGATATGTCATGGTATTATTCTAGAAATCACTTTTATATACTAACCATAAGGGTTTATTCTAATAAAAAACAATGTAGTGGAGTCATTTTACAAAGAACAATATTTTGTAAGACATTTAAATGTACTTTTTATACCATCTATAATGTGGTTTTATAAATTTTATGTAACCACACCTGTTTTTCTTCAAAATATATCATGTTTGTGAAATACATTAAGAACTATGAACATTATTTATAAAGCACATTGAAATTTGGGGAAACCTCATTTTATGTTTCTTAAATTATTCCACAACCAAAATCTAAATCAATAACCAACTACTTAGGATGAATTTATTTCAATTCATGGTATGATAGAAATTTTGGTTGAAAGCCTTAAAGAAAATGTGATCTTTAATGTAACTATATTCAAGGAGTTGTTATGCATTATCCAATGTTATTTCTTGTAATAATTTTCACAAGGATTATAACACTTATATATCCATTTATGGAAAAACTCTGGAACTCAAAAGCATTTCCATAGTTTATGAAACATTTCACCATCTTCTCAAATGTTACAACTCATTATAACTCATATTCTATGTCCTTTTTAAAAACAAATTAACATTTAAACAATTATATAGATGTTCAATATTCTCTAAATAACATCAAATGATATTCCCAACCAACCATTATGGATTTACATGAGATAAAAAATGATTATCACACATTATAAAAAAAAATTGATTTATTACACTAAAACACATCATAGTAAACCTTATTACAACATAGTTTTCACTATAAAAAACATTTAATGGTTCAAAATAACACTTTATTCTTTGATATTTAGTGCATTGTTCTTAGAAAAATGAAAAATTCTGTATAAATGTCCACAAATAATCTAATTTCATATATTAAAATTAAGAAAAAGGAACTTTCAATATATCATATGTTAGAGTGGTGTTTTTTATAAAATCTTATCTCATTTTGAATAATATTATTACACATATGGAATTCTACCTTGAATCATTATTGTCGTACCTACATAAGATATTACTTATCTTTATGTATTATAATCATTGAGATTCCATATAAAGATAAATATATTTAATAAAAGAATTAATTCCTACTTAGTGAGTCATAATATTTATTTTTAATAAAAAACAACAATATTTGTATAATAAAAAACATATAATATTTAGTATAAACATTAAAAAACCGTATAACATCTATGTTATGATAATTTACATGTAATTTTATTGATCAATTCTTTTATGGTTTATAATAAAATTAGAAATGTTCAATTTTATTCACTACGTAATATAATTCTTTTATTAGTGCACAATATGTCCTTTATCATAACTTTTAATGTTTTAATAATACTATAACTAAAAAAGGTTTATGTACTTTATCAATGATAAAAACTTTAATAAAATATCCTATAATAAATATAATATTTTTCCCTAATAAAGGTTAAGGTACTTTTAGAACTGATAAGGGTCAACTTTTATGACTTCCCATCCTTGAATTGATAAATGGTGTATTTAGTAGTGCTAGAATTATCAAAGATAAAATATTCCATTTATTATTGTTATTTCAAGAAATAATAAAGTGTATTTTAGCTATTTTAATTTTTGAAAACATAATAAACAATAGCAGTTGATACTAAACAAAATATAAAATTTTTATGATAGAAATTTAATATTTTCATATACATTACAATATATTTTATCTTATATAATTTCAAAGAATTTAAATTTACTTTGAATAATTTCTTTAGAATAAAGTTACACAGATCTAAAATTTAATTACAAATGAAATAAATTTATAACTAATAAAGATCCATCTTTAAGGATTTACCCAACCATGTTGATGCAACTAGATCATTTAGTTTTCTCGATTTTAATTACTAAAAATAATTGATATCAGAGATTAAGGTATCATTGATACAAAAAAGTAAAATGTGTGTGTAGTTCCATAAAAATTAAAAAAGAAAACTAAAACAAAAAAATCATACCCAAAAGCGATAATATGATAAAAATATGAGTCTATATGAAGATTATTTAAAATATAAGGGTAAACTCGACAATGACAATAGATAAGAATATTAATTCTACTGAATTATGGGGGAAAATTTTATTATATGGTTAATTTATTTCATACCTTTGAAATAATTTAATTGAATTAACAATATAAAACATAACATCAAAATTTATATTCAAAATCTTGACTTGAAATCATATGATTCTATAGTTCATCACTGTAATAAAAATTCAATTTTCAAGAAAAAAATTATTTCAATATAAAAATTATTGCACAAGAAAAGACAGAAAAGAAAAACCAGATCAACCAAATGTATCAATTTCAAGAGTATTATCCAAAAAAATTCAAAATTCATCAATATAAATTTATATAATGTAATTAAAATAATTTTGAAGAAGACTTTGTGTCACCCCTTAATTTCAAGATCCTCAAATGTTCTACAAATCCATACTCTCCTCCATATCTATAAGTCTCATTGAAGTCTCTCGATCAATGTAATGTATATTTGGATCAAATAATGGTTGTTCGTTTATAGATTGTTGATCATAGATCCCCATATAATGATCTCTCTATCTATGCATTGCCTCTTTTTGAACAGAAATTTTTTCTAATCATAAATCATGTTCACAGTCACTACTCGAAAACATATCCCTAAATTCCTCATGGCACGTACATCACATTATATCTTCCTCCATTGGGGATTTCAACATTTCTCTTATGTAACATAATTTGAAACTACTCAAAACTATGTACGATTTAGTGATCATGATCCAACTCTCAGATTCCCTCCATATAGATAGATCAATGGTCATGATAACTGGGTGAGGCCACTTGAATCTCTAGTCCCACAATATCATTTTCCTTAAAAAATTGAATATTCATCAATATATTTGACAAAGGTAACTTCAGACATTGCTGATTGGGAGATGTATCTGATTCACTATGAAAGAAATTTCTCTCATGTAGTTGATTGATCTATGAAATAATTTTATCTCATGTAGCCTTTTGGTCATGTAGCCATTTTTTTAACATAACTTATTTCCAATGTAGGTGATTGGTTCACATGGGTGATTGGTTTCACAGTATGTTAGTACATAGTTAGTACTCACATGGTGACTTTATATTAAAATGAAAAATAAGTTGGACTGCATTGCATGATAAATTTCTTCTCTTCATATATTCAGTGGGATAATAGTTTTCCAAAAAGTTTCATTGTCATTATAGGGATCACGTATATGAGGTTTCCATGGTTAGTATACTGACTGTGGTGCAGTCAATATAGTGACATCAACATGTTCTTTTCATGGAAAAAATAAGCAATAAAACAATTTAGATTCAAATTAAAGTTAATCAAAAATAATAAAATTAAAATAATAATTAATTAATTTACATCAAATGAATGAAGTTAAAATATTTATTTAACACACACAATAAATGTGATTTAGAATTTATTATTTTTAAATTCAAATGACTAAATAAAAAAATAAATAATGACACCCATGATTTAAAATTATTATATTAAAAAACACCAAATAAATAAATTTCATTAATAATTTTAAAATAAAAAATGAAAAAATTATAATTATTACTTAGAATAATATTAGGAATTAAACTAAGACTATACTGATATTAAAAATATTCAACAAAATCAGTGTTTGAAATAAAATTATTTTGTATAATAATTAAACTGAAAATTATTAATAGTTATGTCTTAATTAGTTAAAAATTATTTAGAAAATAAAAATAAAATTAATTACACTAAATGATGTTGAAAAATATAAAGAAATAACATCCACATAAAATCCCCCATACTTAATTTCACTCCCATATATTTCAATGGATTTTATTTAATTACAAAAAACCCTTAAAGAAAATATAATTATTCTTCCCAAGTTCAATTACTCATGCATGAATTCAATAAATTCATAATTCTTTCAATTTTATGAAATTTCCATGCCTCTCGTATGATTAAATGTCACTACCCTACCTCAACACAAATTCAAATTCTTTTTTTAGGTGTGCAGGCTAATGAGATTTAAATGGAATTAAATTTATAACAAGAAGAACTTCTAGCTTTCACTATCTCCCAGATCCCCCCATCAATTTTTCAATTTACACCTCATTGATAAATCTCCAATGATATGCACAAAAATAAATTATCCCCTTATTCATTTGGGTTCAATATTCCCCTAATCTAAATGAACTTATTTTTGAAAATACCTTTTATTAGATTATTTTCATCCAATGGTTTTTTATAGAAATGTGCACTAAACTTATTGAAGTAAAAAAGATTTCTTTATTTGTGAAACACACCAAGTTCCCTTGTCTCAGATACTCTCCATGGGATCCCAATTTCCCATTTTATTCTAGATTCAAATAATTTATATTACTCTTGAAATATTTTTCATCCTAAGGTGTTCCATTTTACCATGGATGAGTTACTAAGTTCATGTTCACACATTAAGTTACCTCATGTTATATTTATAATTGTACAAAAAAATTTAACCTATCACATTTACATTCTAGTATTCAAATAGTTTTTCTATAAAAGAAATAGATTACATCGCTTGGGAACCACATAATTATAACAACCTCAAAACTATTGAAACCCCTCAGAATTATCATTACACTATTAATAGGAATGAAAAATTATGTTTTCATTGTTTTTTAATATAGACACATAGAAATATGTAAAAGAACCCTCTCCCCACACTTAAAACTAAAATATGTACCAATTTTTCAATCTCAAGTTAGGAGATATAGTCAAATAATTTGATTTAAACTATTTAAAAATGTATCACATAATAGTTAATCAATTAAAAATAATTACTCCCCTAAAAATATAGAATCTTTTATCACTACTGTACAACACATGTATCCTCCCTATAGGTAATTTAAATAACATTATAGTTAAAAATTTTGAGTTCTTATAAGAAAAATAAATCATAATGAGTTACTGAATTCTTAATTAACTATATTTTTACTAGGAGTGGTTTATCTAGTGTTCTCTACTAATATCTCCTTTTATTATTGAGTCTCAAAAACAATCTGCCATTGGAAAATGAATTTTTTCAAAAAAGCATGAAATGTTTATGTGGTTACTTGACCATACACACAATAACTTTACATGGTAACAACACCTATAATGTATAACTTTTTATGCTTACTATTCCTATCGAAACATAGATCCACCTCATAGCCAAGAGAACCGTACAATTTCGAACAAAAAATTGATGAGTGAAAGGATCCAAAAGTGAATCCAGTACTTTTTTGATCTGGGAAAGAAAAAGATAAAAATTTATTTAAAACAAATTAATAAAATAAAAGAAAATCATGGGATTCCTCTAATGCAGCAATGGGTTTAGAGTACCTATCCAGAATGAAAGGTTTCTAAATTTCCAAAAAGGAGATGGTTGCCTAGCACTTTGGAATACCCTAAAAATCATGTCGTATTATTTTCAATTAAATAATAAATGATAGCTTACTTATCCAAGAAATTCAATATAATCATTTTCAAGCACTCGATCAATGGTGAAATGTATAGACCACCTTGATTTGAGTTTCATAGGAAAAAGTTGATGTTTTAAATCATACATCAGTACCTTTTGACCAGCTTTAAAATCTATATTTTGGATTAAATAATCCTGAGAATATTTAGTCATCTCCTAGTAAATATTTTAATTTTTAATGGAATATCTCCTAATCTTATCTATCTCACTCAACTCACAGAGCCTTATTTCCTCAGTAGTCTTAAAATCTATATTTTGGTCCTTCACGTCCCAAAAATACCTTTGTTAAAGATCTACTAGATAAATAAATATTTTCCCAATAGAATTCAATATTGAGACATCCTTTTGGGAGTTTTAAAAGAAGAAATTTAATAACCAAATTTCTCATCATGTTTTAATTACTAGACCTTCTTAGAACATAAAATAGTTTTCTCTAATATTTTTTTTAATTCCCTTTTTAACATTTCTACATGTCCACTCAATTGTGGATGGTAAGAACATCTTGTTCTATGGGAACACCCATTTTTATCCATCAATGATATCAATTCTAAAATTTTCAATTATTTTTCATTATTTGTTATGAAACAATTTATAACTCAAAACCTTGAAAGATACAATTTTTAATTAATTTTTTGAAACCTTTATCTTGATTGTAGTGAAGTGACACTGCATCATTCCATTTTGTCAAATAATCTACAAAAACTAATATATAATCATTACATTGAGAATATGACAATAGTCCCATGAAGTACAATCCCTATAAATAAAAATCTCTACCTCTAAAATTCCTTACATGGGAAATTTATACTTTTTAACAACATTTTCTAAATTGTTAAAGTTGTCACAAATCACTACTAAACTCCTAGAATCCTTAAAAAATGCAGTCCAATAAAATCCATCATAAAGAACATTTTTGGATGTTCCCTTTATTCCATTGTGACCTCCCCTATGTGTAGAGTGAAAACTCTACAAAATTGTAAGTATCTCCTCTTCATCCACACACCTCCTCAAGATTAATTTACACACCTCCAAAAGAGAAAAATTTCATCTAGAAAACAGGACATATGTTTATAGATAAAATCATTCCTTTCATTATTTAAAAAAAATATGGACGATACATGATTCCATGATGTTAGAAAAATATACATATCCCGTCAACTAATTGATAGCAACACCAAAAAACATCTCATCATGAAGTAAAGATGTAATCTCACTAGGATACTCACAATCAGTACTGAAAAACATGGATAGATGATATGAAAAAAATATTCTCAACACATTACTTATCTCGAATTTATAAATAAAATTCATGAAGAAAACGTATCCACCTAATGAGTCTAGGATTTTCCTATATCTTTGACAGTAGATTTTTCAAGGCATTGTGATCTATAAAAACTATTAATTTGGAACATAAAAGATACTTCATATACATATCAATAGAAAAAAATTCAAGAGATCTATCTAAGTAGTAGTGTAAATATGTTGAGAATAATTTAGCAGTATACAAGTACATTACACTACATTCAATAAAATATCTTC
This sequence comes from Viscum album, assembly GCA_963277665.1. Classification (NCBI taxonomy): domain Eukaryota; kingdom Viridiplantae; phylum Streptophyta; class Magnoliopsida; order Santalales; family Viscaceae; genus Viscum; species Viscum album. The sequence continues at coordinate 68,483,749 of OY728139.1, forward strand.
TATTTGACCTGGAACTCCTCCCACAACCATATCCCTAGCATTGCACATATGTTCAAAGGAATATTTTCAATATGGTGCACATGTGATGGGTAATTAAGTGAGTATTCTTTTATAAAGTTAAAAATATTGGGGAATTTCTTTAAGGTAAAGGGTGAATCTCGGTCTATAAGTGAACATAGGGCCTTTAATTTTTTTGAAAAATACTTGATAAACCTCCACCAAAAACTAGAATTCCATAGAAAACATCTAATGACTTTGAAATTAATAATGGGTAAATTTTTAATGACCTCAATTTTAGCATTAACAGCCTCAGAACCCCTCTTAGAAACATTATGTCCTAGAACAATTTCTTTAGTGGTCATAAACTAATATTAATTCTAGTTTCTGACTATGTTATTCTCTAGTAGTCTTTATAGATTATGTTCAAGTTTATGTAAATATCTATCAATATTGCTTACCATAGTGGATAATCATCCATAAAAACCTCAATTATTCTCTAAATCATGTCTTAATATATTCCCATTATACACTACTGAAAAATAGAAGGCACACTAGACAATCCATGGCCATTTAACTATAGGAAATTGTTCCAAATGGGCGTGTAAAATTGTCCTCCAAAACTTCTAAGGTTATGTAAATCTGGTTGTTACTAGAATAGAAATCCATAAAATATAAAAAATCATTCCTAGCTTTCCTCTCAGATATATGATCTAAAAATGACTTCATATAATGATATTTTCTATGGGAATGATTAACCTTCCATTAAACATTAAAAAATCTTTATTTGGTTCATTTTCTCTCATTAATTTGTTCCTTTTTTTCTCATTGGACACAACTATGAATCCCATTTTCTTTGGGAATACTCTAACCAGACTGACCCAAAAACTATCTAAAATGGGATAGATTATCCCATCATTTAATAGCTGCATTACCTCTTCTCCCATAACCTCTTTCATATATCGGTTCAATCTCCTTTGATATTATAATCTTGGTTTGTTGAATGGTTCCATCAGAATTTGATTCATGAAAAATGATGGTCTAATCCATTTGATACCACTTCTGGACCACCCAATTACATATTTTAATTTCATTAAAACATCCATCAAATTTTCTTTTTAAATTTTATTCAACCTAGTAGAATTTCTAAATGTCATTTTTACCTTAAAATTAGTATTTTAGGTGTGAAGGGAGTGTTTTAATCTCCAAAGACAGTGCTTGATCACTAGAAAGAAGAATCTTGGGAAAGGGAGGTCTAACATATTCAATGTTTTTTTAAATTGAGTTTGAGAACTATAATGATATTTAAATTCAGATCCATATTTTTATTTTTCTTCACTAATTTCCAAGGTGGACTACCCGCTCTCATGGATTTTCAGATCACATTTCCATGATTTTATAACAGAAAAATAATTGTTATTTTAACAGTTCTCCCTCAAACAAATCATATTTTTTAACATCTGTTTTATAAGGGGAATCTTCCTCAAGTTCTACTAAATATTTTCAAATATATAAAAGATAAAATTTAACATCATGATGGCTTTTTAGAGCTATAATAGAGATGATGTATATATATAGATATATAATTATCCTGATTTTTACATTTAGAAATTTCAAAATATTGGGAAAATTTACTTTCATCTTCCACAATTGTTTCTTCCCCTAAATACTATTTCAATATTTCTTCTTCATGTTCTAATGAGTTCTAAAATTACCAAAATAATTCCTCAGCAAAGGGTGGTTTCTCAAACTCCTCTGAATGATTAAAAGTATTTTCATATTCTAACATCTCCACTCTTGAATAATTTTCCCTAGACGAAAAATGTTTTCCATTTTTAATGATATGGAATTCCACCATTTTATCCGAAATTAAAAAACAATTGACCCTTTTACATATCAATAATAGATCCCCTTGTAGCTAATAAAGGCCTTCCAAATATGATAGTGACTTCTTTTTCACGTTCTATATCTAAGATGAATGAATTTGTTAGAAAAATCTCCAACTCCATCTAAAAGGTCATTAACTCTTCATATGTGACGAGTAAAGGACTAGTTACCCGATTGTAAGACAATAGTTGTGGGTCCTAATTATACTAATTCAAATTATTGGAATATTGAGAAAGTGATATAGTTTAGTCTTTCCCCAAAATCAAAAATACAATTCAATTGAAAGATTTTCCCTAAGGTTTTGGTTACGAAAAAACTCCCTAGACATGTATTCATTGGTGGGATTTTCTTTTAAAGGGAATCACTACACTGTTCATTGATATTGTCACTAGTAAACTCATTCTTTGGGGATTTCATGTATGTTGGAATATGAATTAAAGCATGGATGAAAGGAATATACACCTAGATATTTTTGAACTGTCTAGGTAATTGAAGCAGTTAAGGTTTATTATTTTTGGATTTCAGCCTCTAAGAAAAAGGGGTGGATAGAAAAAAAAAATTACAAAGAATATAATAAATTTCCCTAATTCCCTAAAAAAAAATTTCATTATCTTTTTTTTTTAAAAAAAATTAGAATATTTTTATTCTTGATTTTTAGGTGGATTATTTTTATTCTCATTTGTTATAGTAATGGTATCTATAATTCTATATTGAGTTTTCTCTATATTTACGTGTCCATATAATTCCATATTTTGGGTTTGAAGAATCATAGATATGAACCTATCATTATCATGGGTTTTTAAACAACTCATAATAACTAAAACCATGTAACACTGTATTGGATTCATCATGGTGGTTCTGGGTATCTTACCTTTATCTATTGACCCAAGGAATCTATCCAATTAACCCATCGCAAACTCTAAATTATGAATTCTAGAATCATTTTGGGCCTTATTAGAATAATTTTGGGATTTTTAGGAATAAGGATTCCCTATAAAATATTGAAACATTCCTTTAACATCATCTTTAGAATGACAAGTTTCATACTTAGCTTGGTATTTTAATTGTGTTATTTTTTTATTTTGATCTCCAGAGTTAGTAGGTTAATGTTTAATCATCTCTTATTCACTCCAGGATATGTTGGGGTGGTGATGATATACAAGTAATATTTATTTGAAAACATGTCTTCTCTATCTTTTTACCTTTGACAATATCCCGCCGAATTTGTATCTTCATGTGTTTGGTCTAGTATTCCAATGTTTGGTTAGTAGATACTTTAGTGTCTAAACATTATAAACTATTGAAAATGTTCTCTAATATTTTTTTCCTAATTTTGATATACAAATTGATTAGAATGGGTTTTTACATTTTGAATCATTAGGTACTAGAGTTGGTATTTTATTTCATAAAATTTTGAATTTGTTTCTGGACCTAGAGCAGTTTCATTCCCTCCTCTATTCACTCTTCTTCTCCTTGAATATTTCATTTGTGATTTCAGAGCTAATTTGTTGGAAATTTTCTCAAGATCTTAATTAGTTGTTCTACTGTATTTTTCTCCAGCATATTGGGCAACTATGTTCGAATTATCAGGTGATAAACATTAAAAATGGTCATCAATGGGTAGGTGTAAAGGAAGTTGGTGATAGGGAAATTTCTCAATATTTTTTTATAAACCAACCTCAAGATTCATGAAAATCCTCCCCATATAATGGATAAAAACTTGTAATCTTATTTATCAGTTCTTCCTTAAGCCTACTTGGATCAAATTTCATTACAGGGGAGTTGTATATTTGTTACCATGTTTTAAAAATGTTTCTACTAAGATATAAACACCAATTCCTTATATACCCCATTATAAAGAAATAGAAAATCATCATTTTCAAGTCATTCTAAATCATCCCTTACAGTGGAAGCAAATGTACTAATTTGTAGAAAACCCAAATGATATCTAAGGATTCCCCTTTAAGACCTTCCTTAAATGAAGGCATCAGTGCAATGTATGCCTTCTTCATCCCAAGGTTTTGTGACTTAAGTGTATGTATTATGGAAGAAGGATTACTCGAAACTCTAGGTATTTGATAATCCATAATCGTAGTCCTATAAACAATTTCTTGAATTAGTTCGGGTTGATTTTCTTTCTAACCTCTTTCTCTCAAATTTTATATTTTAAAATTTTCTTTTCTCGTATCTCTTAAATAATTTTCGATTTTCCATATAATTCAATCTAGATTGTAAGACATATATCTTTTGTGAAGGATCTTAAGATGTTGTAATTATTATTCCATAAATTGCATTTTTTTGTATCTTTTTTCCTTGGTTTTTTTATTTTTTTCTATATTTTTATTTTGTTTTATTATATATATTTTTTAAAATTTTATAGATTATAAAATCATTCCCCATTCATGGATCCAAAATATTGATGCAATGAGATAACTAATTTCCTCATATTTTATTCATAAAACTATATGAAGCATAGAGAATAGTATCTTATCTACAGGGAACTAAAAAGAATGTGCTGGTCATGAAAAATGACAAAAAATATTTAAATAAACATACATAAGTTAAATAATGTGGTTCAAAAAATGACGTAGTTTGAAAAATAATTAATTGATGAAGATAAAAATTATAATGAATATAGTACAAAAAATGAATGATAATGAAGTGTGGGGAAAATATCAATTTTTTGGTTAATTTATTTCCTATTTTTCCAATATTTTATTTGAATAAACTTTTGGAAAATGAACATCAAAATATATGTTAATAAGATCAACTTGAAATTGGATAATTCTACAGTTTGTCACTACAAATCCAATTCATGTTCCAAGAATAAGAAGTGGTATCAATGTAAATATGATCACATAAGAAATGACTGAAAATATGGACCAAATAAACCAAACATACTAATGACAATAATTTTTGCCAAAAAACATTTATAAATTCATTAACAATAAAATATAGAACATTATTAAATTAAATATGAAGACATAGAGCCTCCCCTTTATTTCTATCTCCCTATGGTATTACATCTCCTTATAATCATCCATCTCTATAAGTCTCCTTGATGTCACTCAATCAGTGGATAATAGATCTAGATCATATGATGGTCTTTATATTATAGATTATGGATCAGGTATCCCTAGATGATGATCTCTATATATGTGTATCTTCTCCCCATGAACAAAAAATTTATTCCCCTCTCAATACATTCTCATGGTCACTGCTTTTTAACATATCACTAACTTCTAGGTGGCATGTATGTCATTGTATATATTCCTCCTTTGTGGACTTTCGAATCACTCCTCTAAAACTGAATATGAAACTTCCCAAAACATTGTGTGATGCATAAACCATGATCGATCTCTTAGATTCTCTCTTCATAGATGGATCAACAGTCATAATAACTGAGTGAGGATACACGAATCTTGAATCCCATGATTAACATCTATTAAAAATAGAATATTAGACAATTGGAATGGAATATGGAATATACCATGTAACGGACTGGAGACATAACAGATTCACCATATAGATGACTATCCACACATAGTCTTTTGACCAACATAGCCCTTCTGTAACATCTTGATATTTTAATAGGAACCAAAATTCCACATCATGCTTAAATAAATAACTAAAAACAAATATGTGACCTTTATAACCTATCCATTAATCATAATTTTCTAACTTCTATAAATTGAATTTCAAAAAAATGAACATACATAGTTGTGATCGGTATTATATTTCGAGTGTGAAAAGATCAACATTAATTAGGGTGAATTTTAACATTACCCTTATGAATAGTAATATGACCCTTATTAATAGTAAATTGTTCAAATTAATTGCAGCCCCACTTGTGAAAGTTTAAATAAAATTCATCCATATTAGAAGTGAAAATATGACATAATTATATCATAATATATATATATATATATATATATATTAATAATTATTAATTAAGTGTTTGTATTTTTATAAGTCATAAATAACTAATTATAACATTATAAATAATTTATTAATTTTAAATAAAATATATTTTCTTAAAATGTATTCATAAATTAATTGTTTTATGTATTCTGATTTTATTATAATCTTATGAGACTTTAAATAATTTATCAATGTGTTATAAAATTTTTCATAATTTTAAAATTGGTATTTTTCGAATAAATTATGTTTTTAGGTAAAAAATAAATTTCTCATACTTAGAAAGTTATTACAAAAAAATTATTTTATTTATTCTATACGTCAAAAAATTCTCATGGTAATTTTTTGGTATTTTTTTGAAATACTTGAATTTTTGTTGAATAGTGAAATATGACAATTTACGAAATAAGTTAAATACATGAATTATTCAGTAATGGATTATGCTCTACATAGGTAAGCACAATTTTTATCTCACATTCCCTAATTACTTTTTTTATTCATCTAACCAACGCTATTTCTTATCTTTACAAAAATAATAAAATAATTACTAAAATAATGGGAAAACTCCACTCTCCTCCACTATAAATATCACCCCTCACCCCCTCTTCCTCTCACACCTATAAAGTCTTTATATTTACTCAAATTATTCCAAATACTCTTCAAAAAACTCTTATCCACGTTTAAGACCTTTTTTTTCTCCCCAAAAAGTCCAAAACCAATGGCCTTAAGTAGGTTCTCAAGGAAGACAATTCAAGAGGTAAAAATCCTCTTTAATTTTATTTTTTTACGTTAATTTTTATATTATTTTTATATTCTTATAATCTATTTAAATCCCTTTATAAAATATTCCTAAAAAATATAATATCTTATATATAATTTAATCTTATCATGTTTTTGGAAAATTTCATCATTATACTTATTCTCATCCCCCACTTATTCAAAAAATAAAAACATCGTCGTGATGTATCGATTTACAGACAACATAAACGATGTGCATTCAATTTCCATTAACACCTTCAATACCTTCTATAAAAACATTTAGTGGTTGAAACATATTGTAAATTTTATGATATAACCTCTTTTATGTTTTGTAATTGACATATAGACATAATATTATATTATAAAACAAAACTAGTTTGTGATTATCGAAGAACCACCAAAATAATCTAAATGGATATTATTGACGTTTTATCAAATTATTAGTCATATTATCAGAAAATAGAATGATTTATGGTTTAATTTAATATTTTGGAAACTTATTAAAACCATTTCATAATACTTTTGGAATTTCTCTTCCATTTGACAGGAAAATCCATTACGATCCAAGAATGGAACCAATGTAAACAGAGCACCCAAAATAATGGAAATTATAAAATAATATAAATAAATGGGTGGAATGATTTTATCAAACGATCATATAAGCTGTTATAAAAATGAATATTTTTATATAAAATATTATTTACATGATTTTAACCATTATACAAGAGCATTAAACACATTTTAAGTAAGACGAACCCAATGTAAGAGAATTCTTAACCCAATTTCCATTATTTGGTTTAACATTATACTTAATAGATCCTATCAAGATAAGATTTCTTTTGATATGAATGTTTAATATATTATGTTTTATTATGTGTATTTATAGTCAGTATACATTTCCAATCATTTTATTAATTCTCGCTTCAATGGTATGGTATATGTAACGGACTCGTCCTTCAAAAACCCATTTTCAATTTCTATTTATAAAAATTTCAGGAGGAATGTTTTAATACATGTTTTCATGTTTTGTGATAATGTTGTAGTTCTTGGTAATTTTTTAAAATAAAAGGGTTGTAACTATATCTCTCTCCAAGACATTGGGCCAGACAATGTTGGATGTCGTTCGTATGGTTATTCCAAGTGTAATTGTGATGGTTACATTATAAGGTAGTCATGAGGGTTACATTATATGGTAGTTGTAAGGCCTAAATTGTAAGATATTCATGATGGTTACAAATAATATGGTATCCAAAATGGTTACCATCTTAATAATCTAATTCCCTAATTAACCTATATGGTTTATTTATTTATTTTTATGTTTTACGGAAATATCAAGTCTTTCAAAAGTATGTATATGATACTTTAGGGATGAGAAGTATGTCTTTGTGGAAATGTTTTCTATACATAAGATTTTTTTTAGACTAAAATTTTCTTACCTTATTTTTATATCCCTTACTGAGATTTTTTTTCTCATCCCATGTTTTGAAGAAAATTCACAGGATTTCTTATAAGTTCAAAAGATAGTTAAGGTGATAATACAGATGAATCCATTGAATTATTTAGTAATTATTTTTGAAAAATCTTATTTAATTTATTGTTTGTCTAATCCTCTAAAACCTATATTAGAAAAGGTCTTCTATTGTATAATTTACTTTTGTATTCTTCTATTATCAAAAATAAAAAATTGCATATCAGCTTTTCGTGATGAATCTAGAAGTACAGGTTCTGGGCTTTACAGTTGGTATCAGACAAACGATCTAGAAAACTTTTTAGATAAATGTAATTGTTTTTTAGAAAAAATATAGCAATAGTATTTACTTTTTGAAGTTCTAGTTATGTATGTAAAAATATATGATAGTTTTTTATAATTATCAATATGTAAATTATGAATTATAAGTACAAGGAACGAATTGCTAGGGAGAAATTCATTTAAGTGGGGGGATGTAACATCACAAAGTTTTAAAAGGAAAAACAATTCCATGTAATCCTTAAACAAACAAGTAAATTTGATTTTTTTACTTTAATATCCAAGTCGATAAACATAATTTTTCAAATTCTATGAATTGAGTTCAAAAAAAAAATGGAAATCCATGGTTGTAATTAGTACGATATTCAAAGTATGATAAGATCAACTTAATTTTTGGTGAATCATAACATTACCCTTATAAATAATAATATGAACCTTATGAATATTAAACTGGACAAATAAATAGTAACATCACTAATGAAAGTATAAATAAAATTTATTCATCTTATAAGGGACAATATGATATAATGATATCATAGTATAAGTAAATAAATATATTAAAGATTATTAATTTAGTGTTTGTTTTTTGATAATTCATAATGATTTAATTAAAATTTTATTATCCATTTAATAATTTAAAATAAATTTTATTTTCATAAAATGTTTTAATAAATTAATAATTTTATGTCTTTTGAATTTAATATATTTTTAGAAGACTTAAAATTTTCAAAGTGTTAATAAATAAATTATTATTTTAAAATTTGTATATTAGAATAAATTATATTTTTAATTAAAAACAAAATTTATCATATTTTGAAAATTATATTTAAAAAATGTAGTTAATTTTTAAATTCTACACCATGAAAAATATTCAAAGTGAATTTTTCAAATTTTTCTGAAATACTTTAATTTTTTGTGAAGAGTAAAATATGATAATTTACAAAATAAGTTAAAGACATGAATTATTGGGTAATGTATGATGATATACTGATGTAAGCACTATTTCGTAGAAATCACATGCAATAATTACTATATTCACTCATAATAACTAATTCTATTGCTTTTCTTGGAAGAAATAAAATAATGAGTAAGAAAATTGAAAACCCACCTCTCTGTCACTATAAATACCACCTCTTTTACCCTCCTTTCCCCACACCACTAAAGCCTTGAGAATTTTCCAAATTATACTAAATCCTCTTCCCATGCCTCTTTCCCATGGCCAAGACCTGCTGGTCTCACCAAAAAGCCAAAAACAAAGGTCGTAAAGAGGTTCTCAAGGAAGGGAATTATAGTGGTACAAACCCTCTTTGAATTTATTTTAATTTCATGTTCAATTATTTTTTCTTTTATATACTATATTAACCTCCCCATATCTGAGAGGAATGAAAACTATAGTATCATATATATACTATAACTTTATCTTGTTTATGGAAAAATTCATCATCATACTTCTTCTCCTCTCCCTCTAATTTAATAAAAATACACCATCCGTGATATATCAATTTAAGGATATTGTAGAAAATGTGTTTCTAATTTCCAAAACTACCTTCATGGCTACTCATAAAACCATTTTAGTTGTTGAATCATATTGTAAATTTTAAAATATACCTATTTTATGTTCGGTAATTAACAAATATACATAATATTATATTTTATAACGAAACTAATTTGTGATTATTGAAGAACTGCCAAAATTATCTAAATGAATATCATTATTATTTAATACAATGATTCATCATAATAACTGAAAAAAATGATTTATGGTGTCATTTAATATTATGAAAACATATTAATACCATTTCATTTTTTTATGGAGTTTCTCTTCCATTAAATAATAAAATCCATTATGAATGGAGCATAGAAACCATATAACGAATTCACATGAAATAATGGAAATAAGAAAATATTATAAATAAATGGGTGGAATGATGATATCATATGATCATATAAGGCTTTATAAAAATTAATATATTTATATTAAATATTAATAACACTCTTTTAAACATAATAAACAAGGTTGAAACACATTTTAAGTAATATGAACCTGAGGTAAGAGAACTCTTAACCCAATTTCCATTCTTTGGGTTAACATTCAACTTCCTTGAACATTTAATGCTATGATTTTTTGTCATATTAATGTTTAATATATTATGTTTTATTATGTGTTTTTATAGTCAGTATACAAATTTCTTTCATTTTATTAATTCTCACTTCAATTATATGGTTTATGTAAGGGACTTGTCTTTGAAAATACTCTTTTAAATTTCTATTTTTATATAATTCAAAAGGAATGTTTTTATGCAAGTGTTCATGTTTTATGATTATGTTATGGTTCTTAAAATTTTTTATGATGAATGGTGGGAACAATATATCCCTTAATTAATTAACTATGATAAAGTTGGAGGTCATCGTATGGTTACTCCAAGTGTAACTATGATGGTTAAACAATAAGGTCTCTATGAGGGTCACATTGTAAGGTAGCCATGAAGGTTACATTATAAGGTAGTCGTGATGGATAAAAATCATATGGTATCCATTATGGTTACAATCATAAGTAATTAAGTCTGCATTTAACCTATATATTTTTCATATTTTTTCTATTGTTTTTGGAAATCTCGTGTCTTTTAGAAATATGTATATGATACTTTATAGGTGAGAAATATATCTTTATGTAAATATTTTAATATACATATAAGTTTTTGTGTAATAAAATTTTATTTACTTGTATTTATATCCCTTACTGATGTTTTTGTGCATATCCCATGTTTTCAAAATGTTTTTCACAAGATTCCTTAAAAATTCAAAAGGCATATATGGTGCTAATGCAAATGAATCCAATTAGTTATTTTGTAATTATTTTTCTAAACAATTATTTTGTGTATGGTTTGTCTAATGATATAAAAACAAAGTTGGAAAAGATAATCTATTGTATAATGTACTGTGTATTTTTCTATTACCTCTAATAAAAAAATACATAACATGTTTTAAAACTGAATACGGATGTATTGGTTCAGGGCTTTACACATTCGATCATGCATATCCATTTGGCCACATAGCCATTTTTTAGAACAATTGATTTCTCTCAAAGTGATTAATTAACCTATTTGATTGGTTACATGGTATCTTAGTGCATAGTAGGTTCCTAAACAGTCACATGATATTGGAAACCATGATACTATGGATTTCAAGGCATGTTAACTTTATTTTATTCATACTATCACTTGGATGGAAGTTTTACAAGAAGGATAATAGTCACTATAGTGAACATGTACGATTGGTTGGCACGATCAGTATATTGATCGTGGTGTGGTCATTATAGTGAGTAAAAGATTAGATTATTCGAGAAAAAATAAATATTAAACAATTTAGGGGAAATTAATGTTACATAAAAATAATAAAATTAAAACATGAATTGTGTAATTTAAAAATAAAGGAAATAATAAATTTATTTATTTAATATTCACATTAAATATTATTTAAAATTTATTTTTTAAAAATAAAAATGAATAAATAATTAATTAAATCAAATAATGGTAGACATTATTTAAAGTTATTATTTTGAAAAATATAAAATTAATAAAACTTTAAGAAAATGTAAGTAATAGTTTAAAAATATAAAGACGATAAATAAAAAATAATTGGATATAATAAAATTAATAATGAAAATGAAACTATCCTAATGACTAAAATAAACTATAAAATACATATTTTGTTGAAAAAATCAAAGATTTAATAAATAAACACAAAATTAACAATAGTTATTAAATAATTAGTTTAAAAAGATTATTTAAAAAATAAAAAAACAATTAATTACACAAAATTAAGTGGATAAAGGTAAAGAAATAAGATCCATGTCACTTGTATAGATTAAGTGAGTGCTTTTAATTAAAACAATGCTTATTTTGGTATACTATACAAAGAAATAAAAGAAAACAGCAATTGATGTTTTATACAATATGTGATAATTTTAATACTAAAGTTATATTTATTTATAAGATATTATATATAATTAAAATTATTAGCATAATACATAATGAAAATGTATCAAAAAGAAATAAATTAAAATATTGATAAATAAAAATATTAATTAAGTTAATGTTTCAACATTAAAATGGAAACATTCACTTTATATCCTATCAACCACACCATCCATCATAATGATGTGTGGTTAATTTCTATATGTTTTAAATGAATAATTTATAAAAAAATTGAGTTCCCCGATAATATGAGAATTTTTTCATGGTTTTGAATATGTTCCAAGAATTTTGAACTTCTTTAATTATTAAAATTAAAAGATTTACTTGAGTCCATTTATACTAAATTATGCATTGGAATGATGTATGGTTTGTTTAAAATGTTAAAAAATGAATCATTTATTTTAACCTAGATTTTTAGGATAATCCTTCACTCTTTAAAAAATATTTTTCCTATTCAGCAAGTCTTAAACTAAAATATAATATTTAAATTGAAAATATGCACCTTAAATCATAACATCCACAACATGAATTAGATTGTTTTAAGATTAATTTCTATATTTCACAAATGAATCATTTATATTTTTATAGTTTTTATGATAATATAAGATCATTATATTTCTTTGAAGCATGTGATGTGTATTTTTAACTAAAATGTTACTTCTAAATTTAAAACATTCAATTTTAGAAAAGATCTCCACACCACACGTCAAAATTATGTGCAGTTAATTATTGTATGTAAAAAATTAATTAGTGGTCGTTTTTTAGGGTTTCATGATAATCTAAGTATGTTTTCTTAGTTTTGAGTATTTGATGCATGTTTGTAACTAAAATCACACTTTTCAATTGAAAACATGAATTTTTAGTTATATTAGTCACACCATATGTCGAAATAAAGTATAGTTAATTTTTAACAAGTCATAAATAAATAATATATTTTTTTCATACAGATTCACAACAATCTTAGAACATTTTTTCATTTTTTAGTATATTACATATTATTGAACTAAAATGTCACTTTTAAATTAAAATAGACACATTCAATCATATCGGGAACATAACATATTATAATAACAAGAGGATAATTAAATTAGGTCAAAAGTGAATCAATAATCATATTTTTTTAGTTTTAAAATAATATGATACAATTTTCTTTGTTTTTTTATTAGGTGATGTGAATTTTGAACTTCATTAATGACTGAAATGAAAAAAATACACTTCAATTCATTCTGACTACACTATCGGATGAAAGGTTGCAAGGTTCATTCATAAATTTTAGAAATGAATTAAAGATTATCTTCAATGAGTTTAGTGATTATATAAAATCATTTTATAGGATTTTATCATGGGATGTGTGTTTCGAACTAAATATAATTTTAAAATGTTAAACATTGATTTTCAATTTTATCAGGAACACAATGTATTGAATTAACATGTGGTTATTTCCTATATATTACTAATTAATCTTAAATAATTTTCTTATTTTTTTTCAAAAATATTATATTATTTTCAAGGATTTGGGATTGTGAGGAATTTTTCAATCTAAAATTACACGTTTAAATTAAAACATCAAATTTTAGCCGTATCAGCCACACCAATTTTCGGAATGATGTGTGCTTAATTGCTATATGTTTAAAATGAAATCTAAATAGTTTTCCTATAGTTTTATGATAATAATTGTTCATTTTCTCAGTTTTCAGCATGTGACGTGTGTTTTGAACTAAAATTTCACTTTTAGATTGAAAGAATGATTTTTTAATCATAACATCCACACTAAATATTAGAAAAAATTAAGGTTAATTAATATATGTCAAATAAATGAAACTTCTATTTTATTAGTTTTTTGTGATGATTTGAGTGCACTTTGTCATTTTTTTAGCAGGTGATGATTTTTTTGAAATAAAATTTCACATTTAAATTGAAAATATACACATTAAGTGTAACATCCCAGGTAAATAAAGAATAATACATTTTCATATTTATTAATATTTTTGAATTAAATATTAATTTTACTTTAAAGGGGTTGCTATGTTCGATAGCGTACCCGATACGCAACAAAGAGTTTCTTCGAAATCGTACGTTGCACACTAGTAATAAAATAATATTATTTTAAATGTTAGTTAACACGTAGTCGTTGTACTGGCAGTAATGGATAGAAATAACTAAAATATGATTATATATGTTTGTTAAATGTTTTTACATTTATCTAATAAAGGATAAAGGCTTAAAATACGAAAAGAATTCAATTTTAGGCTTAAATACTCTAATTTTCACGAAAGGTCCACTTATCAACATTTGATGGTGAACCGTAATTAAATATAGTTTTGGTCACTCATATACATTCTATTGGACCAAATAAAACTCTTCTTTAGAATCGGGACATCAAATATTACATTGTGTAATTTTTTGGTATTTTTCCGATAAAGTTCATTTTTTAATGAATAATGTAAAATGTTGTATTTTAATTCAAAACCTCTTTTTAATCTAATTTATTAAGATGATTAGATAATCTTTTGAATTGGTTTTTAAGTTCAATTAGAATATATTTTTACCATTTTATCCAATAGTGGACGTTGGAATTAATTTTACTTTGAAATTGGACTTAAACTTGTGTCATTCTTTTGATACTTATTGTTTCATAAAAACACGCTATTTGTTTTGACAGTGAGAATTAATTATTAAATTAATTAATGCAACTTATATGTTTTGAATTTTGTAAAATGGTCTTCATTTTTGAATTCGAAATATCAAATATATCTTAGGGTGATGTTTTGGTTTTTTTCTGAAAAACATCAATTTTTGATGAATAGTGAAACCGCAAAGTGGTGGTTACAAAATTTGATTTTTCGTTTAAATGGGACTTTACCACTTTTGTGTTTTGAATCTAAAAGTCCAATTTCAATGAGTTTCATTATTATGTAAAATGTGGTTCAATGGGAGTAAAATAATTTCTTGGTGAATGGTAACTTTTATGTTTTATTAATCGCGATTAAAGGTAATTAGTGTAATTTAAGGTAAAAATAATATTATAATAAAATTAAAATATCTTGACACATGCCCTAACCCTATTTGCTGGTTTATGGCCGACCAATACAACCCATGGGTCGATTTTTGGTACCCCATGGAGCCACTTGGGTATGATAATGACATTTATGCCTTTTATTTAAAGTTAAAGTAAAAATGACACAAACATGAAATGTTTTACTAAACCAATTTTTACATAGGGTTATACAAGTCAGAGATTTCACTATAAATATTAATTGGAAAGATAAAAAGATTTACTACATCATAGTATTTTTTTATATAATTTTTAGACATTAAATAAATTAAATTATTTATGACACCATGATGATGCAGCGATTACCTCATTATTTAACGATTTAAATAAAATGGAAAGATAATGTAAAATACAAGACCTACACATGTCTAACACCGATTGGATGGGTGGATTTCGAACCCTTATCACCTTAACCTCGAAACACATCAATTTGGGACCATTAAAATCTGAAAACCATTTGAAAAGAAAGTAACATTTCCTTACTTTCCAAGAGTGCCCCTCCTCTTCTCTTATAGAAGGCCCCCACCTCTACCAACTTACCCACACCTCTCAAGCCTTTGGTTCGGCCAAGATCTGATAATTTTGTCTCTCTACATCCCTCTATTGCTCCTTTAAGCCTCACTTTGGGCAGAAGTCTTCCCAAGGAAGCCTTTGAGCTCAAACCAAAGGGAGTTACCCGATTTTAAGGTAATTTCTTCACTTGAGTAATTTTGTTTTATTTTGCTTCTCCAACCCCCTAAACTCTTTTTATTCATTTATTTTGTAACAACTACAGTATATTAAATATACTAGGATGTTTTTATAAGAATATTTCGAGCTACACTCACACACACATACATCTAATTGTTAAAGAACATACTGTTTCTGTGGATGGCAAATTTATGCCTCCCGAAATGATGATTGTTCAACATTCATTTAACACCTTCAAGGTTGCCATTAAGATGACAATATATTTATATATGATATATAATATGTTTATGATTTCTTTAATCTTCTTTATTTTTCATTTTGGTCATACCATTATGGTTTCCATTGTGGGTAAACACGATAATTTCATTTTAGGAAGTGCGGACTACCGCCCCCTAAAAGTGATGTGATTCATTAATGCCATATGTGGGATGTAAAAAGGATGGATTTAAAGTTATTATATATGATGTTATACTGGAATTATAATATAACTCTATATAATTATTATTTCTTTCCATTAAAATATGAGATAGACATGAAAGTAGCGTTCATGCGTACGTACGGCTTACCGTCTCCATGAACGGTACATTTCATTTCTTATCCCCAAATGTAATATACTATTAGAAGTACATATATATAATGTATATATATGATGTCTGTTACATCTAAATGATTAATATAATTCTGGAATTAAAATATACATAGCCCTCATTTAGTTTTAATTCCATTAATATGACATAGAAATGAAGGTAGTGTTCATGCGTACGTACGGCTTACCGTCTCCATGAACGGTGCATTTAATTTCTTACCTCTAAATGATTATGTGATATTATAAATACATGTATATGCTAGATATATATGATATATATGATATCCAAATCAGGAATTTCATTCTGGATATAATGAACCATTGACCACACGAACAACATGTAATTGTAAGAAGTCCACTTTTGACTTAAGGACCAAATATCGACAAAACAAACATTATTAACTTAAATGATTACATAATGTTTATAAAATGGAAATAAGTGATATAAAAGTGAACTTGAAAAAGTTTCTTAAGAAAATAGAAATTAACTCAAGTTTATTATTCAGGACGTTAAAGAACGATCGAGTCAAGTCGGACCTGAGGTAAGGGACTTCATCTCAATCACCTTTCATTGAGGCATTTTTCATTTTATACACAAATTTATCTTATAAGGTGTATAAAACCCTTTTAATTTTATGTTTATTCAAAAGGAATCTTTTTATACCAAGCATTTTACTAAACGGCAAAAGGGATTTTTTTTTTCATACGTATGCGGCGACAACGACTTCTCTGCCGCCGTGACCATTATTTGAGATTCGGCTTCCTCTACAAACCATTACCTTTTAATGAAAAATAAATACCATTTTTTTTATTCTCTTTTATTTTAGTATTGAAAATGGTTTTTATAATTTATTTTTTATGTCAATATATTTAAGTGATATATTGTGATCAAAGTGTGGAAATGTTTTCTTTCCATTATATTTGTTTTATGTATTATTATTTTATAATGGTACTTGGACATTTGACGGGTGGTTACATGATAAACCATATGACAGGTGGTGCCATGAATACCAGGACGGGTGGTTACGTTATAACCTCCAATGCATTGGGTATAGATGTCGGCCGTATGGTTATTCCATTAATTATGTATGGAAGTTGGTCATATGGCTATTCCATTAAGAGATATGTGTGGAAGTCGACCGTATGGTTATTCCACTTAAGTATGTTTATGTCCCAAGTTACGTTCATATGTTATGCGTTCTTTATATGGGTTTTATGGTATTCCTTTGGTTACAAAATGGTATGTAATGATATTTTATTCAGTGAAGAGTTTTTACTACTTCATGAAGGTGAAGGTATTACTTTGATAAAGTATACATGGTTTACGTGATGTTTGAAAAACTAACAGTTTTCATTCTTTGTGTATCCCTTACTGAGCATTTTATGCTCATCCCAAGTTTTTGAAATGTTTTTCACAGGACTTAATGTGGAATAGGGTCAAGGATGGGATCAAGGGAAAGTCATGAAACCTAAAACATGGAACTGGACATGTTTCTTTTTAAGAGTTTTTATTTTATGGAAACTTAGTAAAAGTTTCTACTTTGTAATCTTTTGAGATGTAATAGTTATGCCCTAATTATCTAAAACTCTAAACCTAAAAATATCCTCAATGTGAATTATTCATTTAATTCAATATAAAGTAAGGTTTAAGGTCGGGGTCTTATAGTTGGTATCAAAGGTCGGTTTAGACAACTTTAGGAGTTAGAAAAGTGTTAAATTATAATATGATTGAAATGATATAGCATTTACGGATTACCATGTTGCTTCACCTAAGATATTTCTATGTTCAGAATGGTTTTCCACAGAGGAAACAAAGCAGATATGTTGGGATGACATCAGGAGGAAGACAACCTTCCAAATCTGCAACCTGAGATGGTTGAAATAGGAACTGAACAGTTTGTTACAGTGATGGCAGAGTTTAATCGGGCTATAAATGGGGGTGGTATCCATGCACGAGATCTGCCAGATCAACCACAGACGAACATGTCAGTGGTGGAACATTTCATGAGGAAACATCCCCCATCATTCAGAGGATCATCTGACCCCGTGCAAGCTGAAGGGTGGATTAAAGCACTAGAGAAGTTTTTTGATGTCATGGGGTGTTCATAACATCAAAAGGTTAGTCTTGCTGTTTACCGTTTTGAAGGTGAAGCTGATCAGTGGTGGTCGATGGTAAAAACTATCAGGGATAGTGATGAGATTGAGGATCTTCACTGGGACGAATTCAAAGGAATGTTTCTTGAGAAGTATTTTCCTAAGGCTGTTCGACTTAGGATGGAAAAGCAATTCTTGGAATTGAGGCAAGAGGAAGACTCAGTGGCTGCCTATGAAGAAAGGTTCACTCAATTGGCAAGGTATGATCCAAACTTCATATGAGATCTTGATAGTAAAATAAATCATTTTTACTCAGGGTTAAAGCCAAAGTATCGAAGGGCTTTAGATTCTCATGAGTTCAAAAGTAATGAAAAACGTGTTTGATGTGCGGAGGTGGAAATGGAGTTTGTCGATGATCAGGTGTTCTATGACAAACAGTGTAATAAGCGGTCCAGTTGGCAGGAAAAGGGGAAGAATTCATCAAAGAAGCAAGGAGGTAAGAAAACCAAATATCCATCCTGTGAGAAGTGTGGTAAAATGCATCCTGAATAATGTTTATCCAAGTCTGGTAAGTGCTTCTAGTGTGGTAAGTCTGGTCATATTGCTTGTAACTATAAGGAAGATGATCAAGCAGGCAATGAAAAGCCAGCGGTAAGATGTTTTAAGTGTAATGAAATGGGTCATTATGAAAATGAGTGTCTAACGAAGAACTCGACGGGGGGAAAGAAGCTAGACTACAAGCAGAAAGGGGTGGTGAAATCCTTTACAACAACTTCAGCAGATGATGGGACATCGAATGAAGTAGTATCAGGTACACTGTTTGTTTTTTCAGATTATTCCAATGTGTTTTTTGATTCAGGGTCTACACATTCTTTCATTTCTGATAAGTTTTCTAGTAAATTGGAAATTCCATCTCAAGATATGAACCCTGAACTTATGGTAAAAACACCCGAAGGGAACGTTGAGACAAAAAGTAATTATAATAACATTCATATCCTTGTGTGTGGAAATAATCTACCAGAAAACCTTATTGTTTTTCCTCTATTAGAGTTTGATGTTATTTTGGGCATGGATTGGCATTCTGTTTATCATGCTAAGATTGAATACAGAGCTAAAATGGTTTCTTTTCAGAAAGATTTTCAGTTTGTGTACAAGAATGAACCCTTGATTTTGATAACATATCAGGAAGTTGAGAAACTAGTAAAAGATGGAAATGAATGTTACCTTGCACATATTGTTGAAAATAAAGGAACTTTTCAGATTAATGATGTGCCAGTGGTAAATGAGTATCTTGATGTTTTTCCTGATGAGTTGCCTGGTATTATTTATGATTGGGAAGTTGAATTTACTGTTGACATAGTTCCTGATTCTAAGCCAATTTCAAAACCCCCTTATCGAATGGCTCAGGTTGAACTTTTAGAGTTAAAGAAACAATTGTAGGAGTTATTAGATAATGGTTTCATTCGACCTAGCACATCACCATGGGGTGCTACTGTCTTGTTTGTTAAAAAGAAATATGGCTCAATGAGACTTTGCATTGACTATAGAGCCTTGAATAATATTACTATTATGTACAAGTATCCTTTGCCTCATATCGATGATTTGTTTGATCAGCTCCAGGGAGCTCAGTATTTTTCGAAGATTGACTTGAGGTCGGGGTACCATCAGTTGAATGTAAAAGAAGCGGATGTTCCGAAGACTGTGTTCTGTACTAGATATGGCCATTATGAATTTGTAGTTATGCCTTTTGGGTTAACCAATGCACCTGCTATATTCATGGACCTTAAGAATAGAATTTTCAATGAGTTCTTGGATAAGTTTGTGGTTGTTTTCATTGATGATATTTTGGTGTTTTATAAAAGTAAAGAGGAGCATGAAAGTCATTTAAGGGTTATCTTGCAAACCTTAAAATAAATAAAACTATATGGAAAATTCAGAAAGTGCGAGTTTTGGTTACAACAAATTTCTTTCCTGGGTCACATTGTTTCAAAAGATGGCATAACTGTTGATCCTGCTAAAAAAATAGTTGTTGAAGAATGGCCAAGACCCACAAAGGTAACCGAGATCCGTAGTTTTCTTGGTCTGGTAGGTTACTACTGAAGGTTTGTTGAAAAATTTTCATGGTTCTCTAGTCCAATGAATAAGCTAACTCGTAATGGTGTTAAGTTCATCTAGACAAAATAATGTGATGATTTTTTTCAGGAGTCGAAAAGAAGATTGGTGAATGCTCCAGTTTTGGCACTTCCTTCTAGGAATCGTGAGTTTGTTACATACAGTAATTCTTTGTTGAATGGAGTTGGTTGTGTCCTTATGCAGAATGATCAGGTAATTGTTTATGCTTCACGATAGTTGAAAACTCATGAGGTAAATTACCCTACACATGATTTGGAATTAGCTGCTGTTGTTTTTGCTTTAAAAATTTGGAGGTATAATTTGTATGGAGTAAAGAGTGAAATATATACTGATCAAAAAAGTTTAAAGTATATATTCACTCAGAAATAATTGAACATGAGACAGAGGAGATGGCTGGAATTAATCAAGGATTATGATTGTACAATTCATTACCATCTGGGAAAAGCCAATAAAGTGGCTGATTCTTTGAGTCGAAAAAGTAATGCTTCATTAACAATGCTAAGTTTGGAACGAGATCCTTTTGTTTCTGATTTGATGAACTATGACATAGAAGTTGTTGGTGCAGGGTATCCTTCTGTTTTGTTTTAGGTATCAGTGAGAT
This sequence comes from Viscum album, assembly GCA_963277665.1. Taxonomy (NCBI): domain Eukaryota; kingdom Viridiplantae; phylum Streptophyta; class Magnoliopsida; order Santalales; family Viscaceae; genus Viscum; species Viscum album. Next base: position 68,505,193 of record OY728139.1, read on the forward strand.
CTTCTCTATCAGACAGAATCAAGCAAGCACAGAAGCAAGACAGTGAGTTGCATAAAAAGGTAGATCTGGTTCAGAAAGGTAAGTTGCATGAATTCAACATTGATAGTGATTGTGTTTTGAGATTTGAGAAGAGATTGTGTGTGCCTTGTGATTCATAGTTGAAGAGAGAGTTGTTATGTGAAGCTCATAGTTCTCCGTTTTCAGTTCATCCTGGAAGTACAAAGATGTATAGAGATTTGCGGGAGTATTACTGGTGGGATGGAATGAAAAGAGATATTGCTGATTTTACTGTGAAGTGTTTGACTTGTCAGCAAGTTAAAGAAGAGCGGCAGTTACCGAAAGGGATGCTTCAGCCTTTACCAGTGCCAGAGTGGAAATGGGAAAACATATCCATGGACTTTGTTGTGGGATTACAGAGGACATCTCGAGGTAATAATGCAATCTGGGTTATTGTTGATCCCTTGACTAAATCTGCTAATTTCCTTTCTATACGAGATACTTTTTCACCAGATTAACTTTCCCATTTGTATCTTAAAGAGATACTCAGGTTACATGGAGTTCCTCTCTCCATTGTGCCCGATTGTGATCCCAGGTTTACTTCTAACTTTTGGAAAGGCCTTCAGAAGTCGTTGGGTACTAATTAAATTTTAGTACAGCTTTTCATCCTCAATCAGATGGGCAGTCAGAACGAACAATTCAGACCTTAGAGGATATTCTACGAGCTTGTTCGATGGATTATCATGGAATTTGGGACCAACATCTTTCTTTTGATGAGTTTTCTTATAATTACAGTTTTCATTCCAGTATACAGATGGCACCATTTGAGGCATTATATTGGAAGCAGTGTCGAACTCCGGCATTTTGGGATGAAGTGGGTGAAAGGAAGCTGATGGGACCAAAATTGGTAGAAGAGATGGCAAAAAAAGTTTAGTTGATTTAGAAACACATGAAAACAGCTCAGAGCAGACAGAAAAGTTATGCAGATAACTGGAGGAAGGATCTATCTTTTGAGGTAGGTGATCATGTTTTTCTCAAGGTTTCTCCCTGGAAAAGTGTGATGAGATTTGGTATGAAAGGAAAGCTGAGTCCAAGGCTCATTGGACCATATCAAATTCTGGAGAAAGTTGGATCAATTCCTTACCGAGTGGCTTTACCTCCGATTTTATCTCAAGTACACAGTGTTTTTCAGGTTTCCTTGTTGAGAAAGTATATGCCAGATCCATCTCATGTTTTGTGCCCAGAGGTAGTTTAGTTGGAAGAGAATCTCTCTTATGAAGAACAACCAGTATAGATTCTTGACCGAAGAGAGCAAATATTGCAAAATAAGGTAATTTACCAGTTAAAGGTTTTGTGGAAAAACCATATAGTTGAAGAGGCAGCGTGGGAATCTGAAAATGCTATGAGGGGTAAATACCCCCACTTATTTAGATAAGTGAATAAAATTGCGAGGATGCAATTCATAAAAGGGGGGAAGGATGTAACATCCCAGGTAAATAAAGAATAATACATTTTCATATTTATTAATATTTGCGAATTAAATATTAATTTTACTTTAAAGGGGTTTCTATGTTTGATAGCGTACCCGATACGCAACAAAGAGTTTCTTCGAAATCGTACGTTGCACACTTGTAATAAAATAATATAATTTTAAATGTTAGTTAACACGTAGCCGTTGTACTGGCGGGAATGGATAGAAATAACTAAAATATGATTATATAGGTTTGTTAAATGTTTTTACATTTATCTAATAAAGGATAAAGGCTTAAAATATGAAAAGAATTCAATTTTAGGCTTATATACTCTAATTTTCACGAAAGGTCCACTTATCAATAATTGATGGAGAACCATCATTAAATATAGTTTTGGTCACTCTTATACATTATATTGGCCCAAATAAAACTCTTCTTTAGAATCGGGACCTCAAATATTACTTTGTGTAATTTTTTGGTATTTTTCTGATAAAGTTCATTTTTTAATGAATTGTGTAAAATGTTGTATTTTAATTCAAAACCACTTTTTAATATAATTTTTTAAGATGATTAGATAATATTTTGAATTTGTTTTTATGTTCAATTAGAATTTATTTTTACCGTTTAATCCAATAGTGGTCGTTGGAATTAATTTTACTTTGAAATTCGATTTAAACTGGTGGTAATCTTTTGATACTTATTGTTTCATAAAAACATGCTATTTGTTTTGACAGTGAGAATTAATTATTAAATTAATTAATGCAGTTTATATGTTTTGAATTTTGTAAAATGGTCTTCATTTTTGAATTAGGAATATCAAATATAGCTTAGGGTGATGTTTTGGTTTTTTCTGAAAAACTTCAATTTTTGATGAATAGTGAAACCGCAAAGTGGTGGTTACAAAATTTAATTTTTCATTTAAATGGGACTTTACCACTTCTGTGTTTTGAATCTAAAAAATCCAATTTAAATTTTTTTCATTATTAAGTAAAATTTGGTTTAATGGGATAAAAATAATTTCTTGTTGAATGGTAACTTTTATGTTTTATTAATCGAGATTAAAGGTAATTATTGTAATTTAAGGTAAAAATGATATTATAATAAAATGAAAATATCTTGACACTTGTCCTAACCCTATTGGTTGAGTTATATCCGACCAATAAAACCCATGGGTCTATTTTTGGTTCCCCATGGAGCCACTTGGGTATGATAATGACATTTTTGCCTTTTATTTAAAGTTAAAGTAAAAATGACACAAACATGAAATGTTTTACTAAACCGATTTTTACATGGGGTTATACAAGTCAGATTTTTGACTATAAATATTAATTGGAAAGATAAAGAGATTTCATACATCATAGTATTTTTTTGATAATTTTTAGACATTAAATAATGTAAATTATATATGACACTATGATGATGCAGCGATTACCTCATTATTTACGGATTTAAATAAAATATAAAAATAATGTAAAATATAAGACCTACACATGTAAAAAACCTATTGGATGGGTTTATTTCGAACCCTTATCACCTTATCCTCGAAACACATCAATGTGGGACCATTAAAATCCTAAAACCATTATATAAATTTATTATAATTACCATATATTTATTCCGAAGGAAACTAAATAATAATAATTAATTAATGAAAAAAATAAATTATATTTTAAACAATTACAGTATAAAGTTATACCATTTCATAGAATGTATTAAGAATAATCTAATGTCTATTACATTATTTTCAATCATTTTGGATACTATTCATGTTATTTTCTAATTTTATTTTTTAAAATTGATTATTCATTCAAAGAAATTATTTGAGGACAAATGAATCCAATAAAATCACAATGTTTTCCCTTTACATATGTGTGATATATATATATTTGGAAAATATGTACAATATTTAATTTAAAAAAATGTATCAATTATTGGATATAATAATTATGAAAATGTACATCATGTATACATTTATAATCAAGGATATTAACTATTCATGTTCAATATTTTCATTTACACTATCATGAGAAATAATTCTATGAGTTATTGTTCCATATATTTTCTCTTCAAATTCAAGTATGTGATTTCTCTATTTTATAATGTTTCATCTAAATTCATTTTTAATGTTAATAAATATGGTAGATTGATTGTTGGGTTAATGTTATCATTATAAATAATTTTTAATCCAAAGGTTGATCCTTTAGATTATCTTTACCCAAATTGTTGATTACCCATATATAAAAAAAATTAGTTTTAGAAATATTAATTCACTATAAAAGATTTTACATATAGAATCAATTGGAATTTGAATATTATTTTGTCGTTGAGTTTCTTTATCTAATTAAATATCCATTTTATGAATGTTCCAAAAACATGTTTCATTATGTGAATATTAAGATCATCAAGGTGAATAGGTATCTCAATTCTCGGATCATGAGCTATATGAACCCATACTCTCATGTGATCTTTTGGAGGTTGTTTATTATATAGTAAACCACCTTATATATTACTCATTTTAATTATGACAATAATATTCAGATTAGGTGTTTATGAATATTAATCATCATCAATTTTACAATGTATTATTTCTATAAAATAATGGTATCAATAGTTGTTTGTTTGGAAATTAAAAAAAACTATCATGAATGACTTGATTACAACATTTATGGTGGGATTTTTTGGGGAATGGATAGCCTCCAAAATGGTGGTGTAATAATCTTCATAGGGTGGTTTTTATTGCATTTATTTTCATCCTTGATCCCTTCAAAGGATATGATCTATTATTTCACTCTATTTATTTGTAGTTTTCTTTAAAGGATCAGTATCTTACCATAACTCTTTCTTTTTCTTGATTACATTAACATGTGTTTGTGATTTGATAAATTACTCTCATGATGATACTCTAAAAACATCACATATAATGAAACTAAGATTTTTAAAATTATTTAAATGCACTAAAATTATTTGTTCTTTAACTACATTCAATGACACATATTGTGTTTAAACCTTGTAAAGTATTAGGAAAGTAAATTTTCATTTTAATATTATAACATATTTAAGAAAACTAAATTTATATTATATCATAATTAATTATAGTTATCATACATTCTTTGTGCTTTCAACTACTATTTTTTACTTTTTATTTACATTATATCTATTCCATGTAACATTACATATCATGGATGTGGATCTATATTAAAACTAATTGATATTCATAAAAACATGGAAGCATTATTACTTTGTTATTTTATATCACATAATGTTTTTACCATAATTTTAAAAAATATACCATATGTTTTTCAAGTGAAGTGTATCTCATCCTTGCGTTACAGTTAGGATATGGTGGTTTTGATGCATAATTTTTTTTATCTTCACTATTTTATTGTTTTATAAATTTAGAATTATGAATCTGAGTAATTTATGTATGAAATTTAAAAAATTATAATTAATTATAATTAATCTTAAATTACTCCTCATCTCAATGGTAAATTAAAGAATCCTATTTTTCTTAGTTTATAATGTTTTTATACAAATCTAGTGGGTCATGTTTGACTTTCCCCTTAACATCTCTAAAATTATGTTGGGTAAGAAGTGTTTTAAATTCCATATAAATATTTCTAGAAACCATTAATATTAATTTCATACAACATACATTGGAAATAAATATACTCTATATGGTTTTATGATGTGAAAAAAATATTTTCTTATTTAATGTTTTAGTAAAGTAGAGAAATCATATTATAATATTTCCTAAATGTATTTAGGAATTGTTCCCTTCAATTCTAGTATATAATTTTTTTCATGTACCTATATCTATAGACATGTATTTCAAAGTACTAACCCCAATTTAATTATGAAAATCAACCCTTTTGGGTCAATATTAGGATAACATACATTCCATTAAACCTTGAATTTTTGAATTATACTTCACACCTTAATAGCATTTACAAAAACGATCTCATGATGACAGTCCTATATTTTTTTCTATATAAGTTTTCCCTCATTCTCACATCCAAGATGATCCTCAACTATAAAATTATTCACACCTTTAAATTATATCACACCTTCAAAATATTTCTCACATTCTGAAATTTTTCTCAATTTAAAAATAGTTATAATATTGTTCCCCGATATTAGGAACATAAATGTGTATATAATACATCTATACATGACTAGCTAAAAAAATAGAATATATAAATAAGTTATTTAATATATAATACTATTAACAAAAAAATTATATCTAAAAATTAATCATATACATTTAGCTTATTGATTTCATTTTTATTTATTAATGGTTAAAAGGATTTAGACCTATAATCAACTATCCAGATCCTCTCCTTACAGTCCCCTCTAACAAACAATAAATCAACTAAATTGGGTCCACTAGGAAATGATTTTTATTTCCAAATAAAAATATCCTCTCAAATGTAATTTTTATTTTATACTAGAGTTTCATTATTGTCTAACGGAACAACAAACTAATTTTAGTTTTCAGGATCTAAAGTATAAAATTCATGTACTAATATTGATTCCAATATGAATATTTTATCTTCGTGCCCATTATCACAAAAAATAATTTTTATAAAACCCAATTTCTTTATTTTAACTAAATTATTATTATCAAAAAAATTTAACCGAAAAATCTGGACTTTGAATGTTTTACAATCATACTATATTATTTTTTTGAATCAAGTAATTCCACTCAAATTTCAAGGTTCATGTTATTATTATTTTTATCCTGAGTATCCTAATTAGTTCAGGTTTTTTGACATGTTATTTGTGTCTTGGGATCAAGGATTAGGGAGTTGGGATTAATTATAAGTTAAAATTTCGTAGTAGTGGGTTGAAAGGCAGTGATGTAAGGAGTCACGTTGTGATGAGTAGACTGATCTACGATCATGCCATAGCTAAGGGAAACCATGGATTTAAGCTTATAATTTTTGAAAGTTGATAATTCTTGTACCTAAGGGTGATATATAAGGTTAATCAAGAGGTCATGGTATACTGAAGGGTGTCTCATTATGATGTCCCGGTGTTGGGGGATGCTTACATTGCAGTAGTGGAAGGGGTAGCATTATGAGCCCTATGATCAGTGGAACATCGTAGTGCTACCATATTTGTCATGTATTGATGGTATCCTATTAGTCATTGAGGTATCTTCAATCTATATGTTTTTTTCTTCATAACCATGAGGCCACAACACAATATACCCCTAAGAGGGGGTGGTTGTGCTATGACTCAGATGGTTAACACTACAACGTAGCCTCAAAATTGATGCATCATGGAATGATTATTATGGACATGATATGACTGTGTTACTGGGTAGTTTTTAAAAATGAAAGATCTAAATAATTACCCATATACCATTTAAACACCTCATTACCTCATCCCCTGACCCCAATATGATTTTTGGTTTATTTCTATGCTCTTATATTGATTATTGAGCTCTTTTAATATCTATTCTTATCTATTCAATGTTTTGTTAATTACAATAATTAACTCTTGTTAAGTCTAATATTTTTTACACCCTAGATATCTTCTTATTTCTCTTATTCTGTATTCACAGTCTTAAATATATAATTCCTTAGGATTTACGGAAGATTTTACTGTTTGAGGGTATGGAAGCAATCGAATAGTATGGATAAGAAATAATTATCTATTAATATTGAAGTATGATGTATTTTACATGTTTTGACTTTAATATACGTTTTTATGGCTAGAAGTTCAAGAGAGTATGAGAGTTAGCATGATAAATTTCATGTTTTGTTATCAAATTAATCAGATAGATCAGTATTGATGAAGTTGAACCCCATATATAAGAGTTATAGGTTAAATGACATATATGTGGGGAAATATAGATAGATTAATGGATTGTGTTAGAGTTTTAAAATTTGGTGATTTAGGCCTAGAATGTCCTATTTGAGCTCGACTAAGGCCAGAGTGATTTAGTAGGGTGGTATTTGAGTATGGATGAAATGTTCAGTCACTTGGGGAAGAAGTATTGCATGCATGGAGATAGTTGATTTGAGTAACCCATAGGGGTTGGTAAGGTAGTGGACTTAGGGTTGTCCTTATATCACTTAATGTTTGATTGTGATACTAGGCCATTGATAGTCAATATATTTCTTCATTATTGTTCATATTACTTTTTATGTGATATGTTAATATAGATGGTTGTTAATACATATTGCGTAAAAGTATGGTGTGTTTTTATATGATTATATGTGATTATGGATATCAGGGACACCTTGATTAAGAGGGTTGGTCTTTTGGGGTGATTAGGTGTGACCAATCAAAAGTGAGAGTACGTGGTCATAGATTTAAATGGGATATGATATGTGAACCACCTTGAGTATGTTGGAGTCGTTGAGAGCTAGTATGGGTTATTATAGTAAACTACATTGAGTGATGAGGGTGTTTCATGGTGATTGATAAGGGATATAACCAGGAATATGATGTGGGGTTATACCTTGAGTTATAAGGAACCGGTCATGTTCTCAAATGTATTTATGGCTCAAGATAACTTTTAATTCTATTATAGCACAGAAGAAGTTGTGGTTGGGGTTCATGAATTCTTTCTTAACATGTTTTTGACACAATATTGTTGGGTGTTTTTACGCATTTATTTATATTATTCAATATATATTCATATATCCAATACATTTATGTTAAGGAAGTTTTGGTGGTGTCCTACTAAGTTTATTATTCACACCCTACACAAGAACCCTATTTCATGTCTAGATTCTTTTTTTAGGGATCTATAAAAATTAATGATCTTTATGATAGGTTGTTAATCATGTCGATTTGGTTGAATATTGTGGAAATTCTAGTACATACATTGGATCCATTTATTTTCATGTCATATGTTATTTTTTCCTCTTTTTTTCTTTTGATTGCTACCTCTATTGATCTAATATATATGGGGATATTTTTTACTTGGATATATTATTTTTTATATCCCATTTTTATGTTTCATGTGATGTTATTATATGATGTCTTCTATAATGATTCTTTTTACTGGTTATTTATTCATTACTACATTCATTATATTTATTATTGTTGGAGACATGATACTGATGGAATAGTATCCCTACCATAAGACTTATGACATCACAATAAATTGGTATCACCAGAGTCACACACATGTGGAGGGAGAGAAACAAGGTGGCAGACCACTTAGCCTCAATGGAAACCCCTGGAAGCATGGTCAGCTATCATACACATGTCACTCATTTTAAACCTGAGGGGGTGATCTTGATTTTGGGAGATGCCCTTGGTATCCATTACTTCATACACCCCCCCCCCCCTAAACACTAGTCATCTATCTCTTTGTTTCAATACTTTTGAATAAAAATGGTAACATTGGATGGATGAGTTATTAAAGTAGTTATAATTCATTTAATAGTTTTTTATAATATTTCATTTTTTTCTACATGTGTTATTCTATTTTTATTGTTTATGGTATTTTCCTATTACCTATAGTGGTGAGAGTGAGTGAGTTAGTGTATCATGGACAAGAATGTAAGATCATATTACATGTTCATGGTTTGTTAATTCTGGTTAAAATTTTAATTTAATTAAATTCTAACAATAATATTTTCTGTGTTTTCATCAATACATTATTAGTGACAACTAATTAATTTACCCTATGTATTTTATAATTATATGTATCTTTACAATGACTAACTTATAGGTGTTAGTGGTACAGGCTTAAGCCTTGGCTGTTTATGCCTAATAGTTGTGGGTGGACTCATATGGAATGTTTCTTGGGTCTTTTTTTGTGCATGTACAACATTTATTTTTATAAAATTTGTTAATATAAAATTTTTTTTATGTAGTTTTTAGACCTTATTTTAAAATTTTAAAAAGTAACTCCTCTGCGATGTCTCATGGTGCCACCCAAAGGCCATATTAGGGATATTCCCAAGGTCGGAAATTATCATGTCATTACTCTATATGTTTACGAGTATAGGGTTAAGCATGATTATAGGGATTTCATGATCATTCATGAAGTGTATTCACATTAGTCAAAGGGGTTTCATCTAGTACTTGTGTGATGTTGATGTGAACATTATGAAAGACCTACTATGGTAAATTTTGTAAGGGATTTTTAGTTTCCAAAACCTTTAGAATTATATTTTGTGATTGGTCGTCAATAATTTGGGGATTGTATTGAGGTAATTATGGAGGTCTTAATGATGGTGTAGAAACTTAATGTTCAGTTAGTGAAGTTGACATCCTATATGATTAAGGGAGGGACCAAAACATTGAAGGGTGTTATGGTATAGGCTATGTGGAATGAGGGGATATCATGGGAAGCCATATAGGAATTTTTTTTCATTGATTTTTGCCCAAATTCATTGAAGATAGACTGAAAAAAAATATTTTATAGAGAATTAGGAGGGGATGGAGTCCATGGTAGATTATACAAACAATTTTTTTGAGTTCTTACACTTTGATAAATTATTGGGGAGAAATGAGGCCTAGTCTGTTTTTAGATTTGAGATTCCTCTTCAACTAGAGGTTTGGTGATAGGTTATTTCATTCTCAATTATCTCAAAATTTAAAATGTCTTAGTAGAGGATAGAACTATTGGTTCTCTTCTCATCTTCAGTGGGACAAGAGATAGCCATTCTAGTAGACCTTTTGGTTCCTCTTTTAGTCATAGGAAGAGGAGATATGAGGAAATGAATCTTGTCAATGAGGCATATAACAGGTAGGGTATGGGTTTTTTCTCCCTCCCATAGGTGGAGTGCCTCTTACAGACTATCAATGTGGGTGGATTAGTCATTTATAACATTTGTAATTAATTTCATAGAAGGATTTTAATCCATGTCAAAGGATAGTACATCTACAGTCGTTTTGTATGAGGATATGTCATTTGGGTTTATGAAAGGCTTAAGTTATAATGAGACTTTGAGGGCATAGTCAGGGGGACCTCAAAATCATTACAAGGCCTTATCTAGGTGGTTGGGCCATGGAGCTATTCAATGGTCTCATAGGCTACAGCAACCACTATTACCTGAAGGTTAAATTACTTAGGAGAGGTAAGGATCAAAATTATTGTTACATAGTTCTAACATGTGATGAATATACATTGTATAATAGGTTCTGTTTGATGGAGAATAGGGTCTGCATACTGTCCTAGGCATAGATTTAGTCATGTCATAGAGTTCTCCCCTAGGGTGTTGCCTTTGGATATACCTCCCCAAAAGAGGTTTTGTCATGTTAAGAGGTTCCCAACATATTTTGTAGTAGTTGAGATATATTGATGTATATATAATTTCATGGATATATAGATCAATTTTTTGACATCCTATTTTGGATGGATTGTTTGGAGTTATTTGGGATCACAATGAGTGTTATCAGAAGCAAGTGTCTTTTACATCCATTATTGGAAATGAGTATGCTCTTATTCATGTGTGAGATGTATATTTTTGTGTAGAGGGACCACAAGTCAATTAGATATGAGTAATTATAGAATATTTGTGATGTATTATTCTTGTAATAGATTCGATGGTGGTTCTAGTTACTTTTTTTCTCATAATGAACATTTTCCCAGATTTTTTGCCCAAATGAATTACCAAAACTCTCTCATGAAAGAGAGATAGTATTTATAATTGATCTCATTCTAGATTATGATCCCAAATCAATTCATTCTTACTATATGGTTCCTTTTTAGGTTTGAGAGTTGAAGGTGCAACTCTAGGTCCTTAAGGTGAAGGGATCCATTCTCCCGAGTACCTCTCCTTGAGGTCCCTCAATTTTATTTGAAAATATAAAATAAGGTACCCATAGTTTGTGTATGGATTACCAAAGGTGAAATTTGGTTATAATGAAGAATAAATATCCATTTTTAGGATATATGACTTTTTAGATCTGTTAAGGGGATACTGATAGTTCCCAAAGATCAAACTACAATCCAGATACCATTATCTATAAGTTATGGAATATGATATAATAAATATATTGTATAGTCCATGTATATGTAATATAAGTACCTTGTGTTTCCATTCTGTTTCACAAATGCTTCAGTAGTATTCATGGAAATCATGAACAAGATATTTTAACCCTACCAAGTCACCATCATCATGGTGTTTTTTCATGATATATTTGTATATTCACTAACCCTAGAGTCTCATGTTGTGCACCTAGGAATTGTATTGAGTACAATTTGAGAACAATAGAATTATTACAAATACTTAAGGAATCAATTTTGGATTCATGAGGTTTTCTTAGGCGTGTGATCTCATAGGTGAGGATCTCAATTTATCCATAAAAGGTGGAGGCTTTGGTATCGTGGGAGCATCCTAGGAATGTGTTCGTTATATTAAATTTTCTTATGATGGTTGGGTATTATAGGTACGTCATCCAGGAATTCTCTCACTTTACAGTTCCCATGATATGACTGACCTATAATAGAGTAATGTTAGAGTGGAGTACTATGTTTAAAGGGGTTATCTAATATTCCATGATGATTTTGGTGTCTGGTTCAACATTGATTCTTCCAAAAAGTGGGATTAGTTTTACCATATATTGATAATACTTAGAGATCATAATAGGATTTATTCAGAAAATAGGTTTTTTGTTGTCATATATGGTTCTCTTCAACTATAATGCCATTATTGGAACTACCCTACCAATTATTTAGAGATAGATAATATAGTTCTCAACATAAAATCTTGATATCATTATATCTTTGATGAGAGATGTTAATTTACACAAACCACATGATCCTATGAGGCATATTTTCCCAATCTAATGAAAATCTGTATTAGATATTTTGGTTTGTGTACCTATAATCCTTTGAATTTGAGCTGGAATAGTCTTATATGAAGGAGACTTTCATCATGGGTTCACTTAGTAAGAGGAATTGGGAGTCGGGAGTCTGGATTACTAAGGAGGATTGGAGGATAATAAGCATACTCATTGACAACAAGATTGATGTATCATAGATCAAAGAGGTTTTTAGTTTTACTCTTTTAGTTATTACCTTTTTGTTAAGTAATATCTCATGGGAGATTATCCAAATACCATGATGTTCTCAATATGAAAATGATGTGTTATAGCCATGTTAGGTTAGTGTTCCTTTCCTCCATAGGAGAGGAGATGATGAGGTACTCATATGCCTCACAGTGAGTGATAAATGAAAGTATAATCAATATGCATCATGATATTTGGCATTATTTCTAGTGACCAGATATTAGAAAGGATATCATGTGGTTTTTCACTCACTACCTAACCTAAAATAGGATAAAATTAAAACATCAGTGACTAGGTAGGTCACTTAAACCCCATTTAGTGATAGTATGGAAGTGGAATGATGTGTCCATGGACATCTACATGTGAATTACTAGGTCCATGTGGGGTTGTGATGTTTAATGTGTGGCATTTTAAGCTATAATGTTTTTATAACTTTTTTCCAATTCAAAATGTTTAGTTAATAGAAAATATTAGAAATATATATGTGAATAATAAAATAAAAAAGCATCATATGCAAGTGATATTAGTTTCTATGTTTTGTTCATGATTTACATTTAGATTATGGAAGGTCATTTAGAATTCCATGGGGTATTAGTTAAATATATGTATATCATGTCACTATTAGAAAATTGAGTGATTAATGTGGAAAATCTGAATATTGGAAGATATAATTATTATAGTTGGTTCAATAGAACCAACTAATTTTTACTTTTCATTGGTTGTATAATCATGGAATTGAATATTAATAAATACCTTATCAAATAATTATTTTCTTCTTTATAACATTAATGTGGTAATATCTATGTGGATTTGTTTGATTTAAAATGCAATAATAGTTTCCATTATGACGAAACCATTTAAATAATAAGAATGTATTATTAAATATACATTATATAGCTAGGTGAATAAAAAACCAATTGGCCTTAGATCAGTGCCTTTTCTCCCACCCATCGCGCATAGGGTTATGATTGGGTACGTTTCCTTTTCACCCTTCGGTCTGGGTAAATTCGGTAGCTTATGTAGTGTCGGATCAGTGCGGCGTGTCCAGTCTTGGTGTGGCATGACAGGATCCAGTAGAGATTCATGCTCTCTGTGTCTTCGGTGCCAATGCAACACAGCATAGCACGGTGTTCAGCTTAGCATCTTGGATTTTAGAAAATTACGTGCCTAAACCACCCGATGACGTCTTGGCCTAGCTCAGGTTTTATCAGCTCAGTTTGGTGTCGCTTGGTTCGTCTGGCATCGATGGTATGGATTTGGTTCTTTTTTTCTGACATGGCCTGGTGTTGTCTCCTGTAGTTTCCTGGTGTAGCTCTTTGACATATTTTCAGTGCCTTGTATTGGGACAGATCTTGATCTAGTCATAGTTGTGAGTTTTTTCTGGACTTTTGGTTAAGTTTTTTGTGTATTTTTCCTTTTTACTGTGAATTTAGTGATCTTTTCTTCTTGGTCTTCATGGCTGGTTCACCCTTTCCCCACTCTGGTTTTCTCATCACCACTGTCTTGCTTCAGAACCTATTTAGGGTGTAGTCTGGGTTCTAATTAGAGTAGATCAATGTCTAGAGTGGAATTTCTATTATAGGATGATCATGATTCCCTCATCGATGGAATTCCCTTTGTGTGGGTTTGGTCTATCCAGTCCTTGGTGATGACGGATTGGACTCGCATCACTTGGATTGTATTTTGGGCTTCTTTGGATGTGGTGGTTGGGGTGTCTCATGGAGTGCGGAGGTGTCTTCCAGGATGGCGGTTGATAATGGTGTTTGGACTCAGGTATTCTTGTAACTTTCCATAATTTTGTTGGGTTGATTTTTGAGACATAGAATATGAGGGTTCATCCGGACATGACCTCAAGGAACAAGCTGTAGTGGAAGATTTAGAGGTGGTGGTTCACATATGCAGGCTATATGGAATTGGATGTTTGAGGGGGTATGGCATCATCCATTGGATTGGGAATGTGCTTTGTCATAAGACACTTACTAGCCATATTGTCTTATAATGGTGGAGTTCTTTATCATGTTTTAAATACCTGGGAGAGGCAGATCCACGATGACAGTCTTGGTATTATTTTCTTGATCTTTGGGTCGTATATTGCTCTTAGTCGATGATGTTTGTCTAATTTTTCAACCCTTCTTCCCTTAAAAGAGGGATTATCATATAATAGAAAAATCTAAGGCCTCTGGGCTATTGGATGGATGGTTTGATGTTCTATAATTTGATGAAACCATCTTGTTATAAATATATGATATATAAAGTTAAGGGTAGGTGGCTCATAATATATTGAGGCTTCTTTTGGTGAAGTTTTCCATTGGTAATATCTAAGAGAGTAGGTTATAATAATATACTTTATAATAGTAATTCCATTTGTTTTCATGCAGTTGGATATTCTTATATGTGACTGTGTATAATAATCTATAAGATTTAATATTATTATTAATTGTATTATTTTCCTTGTACATAGATATTCATACTAAAACTGTGATTCTATATGTTCACTAAGAAGTAGTGTGTGTTATGAGTGTTATGTTATTAATGAACAAGTTGGGAAAGGATTGGTCCCTTCCATCTTTATAAAAGACAATATATCAATCCTTTGATTGGAATGGAATGGTCATGTTAAATTCTACGACCATAGTTTATTGATGATTTGATTTCAAATATTCAAAGAAAGAAATATTGAGCATAAGGGTTAATGACACGTGTATAAAACTTAATTGATGAGATATTGTGACCAATGGATTATATTAAATAGTGGTAATTCTTATGTAGTTATCATTATTGTTACATTAACTTATTTATCTTGTATTCTTTTACATGTATCTATATGATCCTATTTGACTTCAGGTTAATTTTTCTACTTCCATAGGGGAAGAAGCCTAGAGGGTCAAACACTTATTGTTTTTTGTGATCCTAGATAAATATTATTAATATGTTTGACAATTGAAATAAATACTATTTTCACTGAGAAATAGAATTTATTCAAAATTTATTTATTTCATTTATTTATTAGAAATGTAATAAAAATTATTTATTATTAAATAAATATTTATTTACTTACATGAATGTTAAAATAAATATTTCTTCTCAAGATCATGAATATAATATTTATTTTATTTTTTACTGAATAAATAATATTTCTTATTTGAGGCTCAGTAAATAGCTAAGAAGGTGGTGTGAAAATGTTTTCTTTGATGATAATTATGATGTGTGGGTTAAATATCATTAAATATATATTAATTTATTTATTTAATAAAAATATATTTAATGAAGTGATGTCTTTAATATTCCATGTATTATTATTAATATTATGGGGAATATTTAGAGTATAATTTTATATAAGGTCCTTATATGTAATTATCATTATTATATCCATATGTATATATATTTTATTCATATATAATTTTCTTTGGTTAACAGACTGTGTACATATTGAATCTACTTATTGGATCTATCTCCAAAGAGAAGAATTCCCTTGATATTTCCACTCAGTCCTGAGAGAGTTCAACAACATCTTCCTCCTCTCTCTCAAAAATGAGAGGAAATATCAATCCTTTACTAATGAAGGGTTGTGTTGTGATCAACATGAGCAACACAATATGATAAGTGTCACTGAACTAGAACCTGAATTTCTAATGATGATGTTTTGATATCAATGGATTATATATTAATCACCGCTTCATAGATTCTACTATTGGATTCTCAAAGTACAATGATGATATTATCCACTACAAGGGTCAGTCAGTCAATAACATCTATGGAGAAGGAATTCCAAAGATCGAGAAAATTATGTTGAATAAATTAATAAAAATATCAAAACACGAAAATATCATTTTTCCTTGGTTATGCAATCTTAAGTCAATATTTTTAGAATTACATCAATCGACATGACTTTTTTCAATATAAAAATTGTGGAATATTAATTGAATCTAAAAAATAGACTTATCCATAAGACTAATAGTTGATTCTACAATATTTAGAAGATTTAAGTGGTATCTGATAAGGAACATTAAATTTATAATTATTCATTACTCATTGATTTTTTATAAATATTGTTTTGTTATTTTTTCATTAATCTAAAATCCAATTATCATTTTTTGACATTTAATATGAATTTATCAAGTTTCGTATGATCTAAAATAGGTTAGTAACATGTGAATAATGATTGAAGATCTCATAATGTGTTGTAAGAGATTTCATATAGTAGACACAGTTACACAATGTGTATTTTAAAAGTTCATGCTGCATACCGAGGTTTATCATACCTGGACATGTCATAGGATAAATGATGTGTTATTTGATTATTGGAATTTTATTTTCATTAATTTTATTAAATATGCTATCTATTATATGGGTCATACTAGAAATTCCAAATAATCAAATAACACATCATTTAATATATGCATTAATACTATACACATGACATATATTTAATGAGATTAAAGAAAATAAAATTCCAATAACTACATTTCATGTATAGTTTCCCATTACCCAAAATTTAATATGTCCATTAATATTATACGCATCACATATATTAAATGTGAACTATATCTTAAATATACTAAATATATTCAGATGTACGTGCTACATTAATATGTAACTTACTATTGATGTTACATGTTGTATTAAATATATAGTAAAATACCATACTAAGTGATGTGTAGTTATAATGGGTATTTATCATGTTAACACCAACTATGATTAATTTTATTATTTTTTATTAATTATATTGGTAAAATACATGATTTTTCAAATATTTCAATTGAGAAAATTGAATTAATTAATCAATTAATAATGTAATTAATTAAAGAAAATTTATCTTAATAAATTAATGAGTAAAATGAATGATTGTTTAATGTGTATTTGTTTCATGTTTATGGCTAATCATGAGTTTTGACAAACCAATGTATGTATTTAATTTACATTAATTTAATTGCAAGTGATTTATTATTGTTAATCTAATACTATGGAATATGAGTCAACCCCCTCATCTTTAATATACAGGGAGTGTGTGACCATGGTTTCTTTTTATAGACCCCTTATATATTCCATTGGATCCTCTCACATACATGCAATTTAAAATCCTATGTAAAGGAAAGGATATCATAGGTGTGTAGAGGCAATTCAAAAACCAATCCAAGGTTAAATTAGTCAAATAATATATAGAGATCTATATTGGAAATTTCCAATATAATATATAAGTGCAACTAATTGGTTTTATTTTCCCTATGGTAATAGGTTTGTTTATTTTCAACTCAATAAATCAAAAATCAGTAAAGATTTTAATCAAGTAATTTATTCATTTTATTTCTAAATTATGCATGGTTAATTTTGGTGGTGCTTTTCTATGATCACATATTACATAATTTAAAAATCATATAATATGGAATTATAATAAATATTATATATCAATGTTTTTATCATCTCATGGTTAATTAATTATGTAAAATAAAATCAATATTAACAATAAATGGTAAAGGATAAAACAATATAATTTGGAATTTATAAATAAAATATATACAGTGAATATTAAGTAAACAAATCATTTAATTACCTGATTAATGATAGAAAAATATAGTTAAGTGTTGAAATTTCCCTTTTTAGGACACTTATATTTATCAAGGTGTTCTTATAATGGTTTTTTATCAACTTTTCCATGTTGAATTTAATAGTATTATCTCTTTTTAGACATCACGTTTCTTTTGGTGTTCCCATATGAACTCTGCATTTTTTGTTATTATGTTCAATTTGTGTTTAGTGTAGTGATGATAATTCTTGAAATATTATTGATTATTCTTGATGAGGAATTGGATTTCATGCTTCGTAAATAATCCATGTAGGTCTACAAACATATTTATGTACGTTTATGTTCTATGTAAATGGGAACTTATGAGGATTGATGGTGAACTATACATAATGCTTAAATACATGTTGTAAAGCTCTTTAAGGAAAAAATGTTACCTACTACATGGAGATTATTTAGTATGAATTCAATGTTGTATTTTCATGAATAATATATAAAAAATAATGAAATTAAATATTATATTATTTCATGAGGGGGTCATTGGTGATATTCATTGAAAGGGAATGAAAATATATTTTCCCTTTTCTTGGAGTTATTTGAGATGGAATTGGAATTATATGAAGAATTGATTAATTATTTTTTTAAGAGATTAGTAGAAACATGGAAATTCACAAGAAATTTGGTCTATCTCAACCATACATATGGGATTTATACTCAACCATGTGGGAGTCATACAACATGGTAATACTAAGGTTATAGGGAGGTTCATAGTGGATGCATAGAATTCACATGGGATATAAAAAGGATAACCGGAGTGCCACCGTGTGAGACAGAATGGAAGAAGTAGAGAATGTGCCTAGAGTAAACCCAGTTGATCACAAAAAGTGGCTAATGGAATATAATTTTTTTATAAATGAGTTCCTGCTTGAATATCATTCTTATGTGGGATTTTGGAACAAAATTACTATTAAAACACTTTAAACACACCTAAAGAATGATATATATTCTATCTATTTTTTCCAAACCACTTGATCTAGTCCACATATATCTTATTCCTCTAAATATACCATAGAAAAATAAACATCTAATTCCAATTATTCATTTATGGGAAACACTAGGGAATCATTTACTTTATATATCAAGATGAAATATTCTATGAGTAAGAACACAAATCTTTAATGTGCACATATATTCTTTAAGGAAGAAAGTTTAAATTATATTAATTTAGAATAACTACTTCCATGATTTAGTACAACAGACTTCTATAAATATTGAATATTGCATGTGAATGAGTATTCTATGAAGTATTGAGTTGTGACTTGAAGCATGGACCTTTTATGAGAATAAGGATTGTCCATGACTAACTTCCATGGGTAAAAATTGATTGACCCCATTTACATCATCCTAGACCTATTATGGTATATAATTTCCATTCATGATGAAGATATAACATGGATATTCTTGTAAGATTATTTTAGATTAGGACATTGTAACATTCTTTGGCAGGATACTCTCTCATGTGAACAGAACGGGGATGGATATGTGATATTTTTTGTACCTCCTCATAATCTAGAAGATATCAACAAGAAATAAGGGTGTACGAGATATAGTGGGGATACTATACCCTGTGGAACATAGTAGAAAGTAGTATAAAAATAATAACAGAGTAATGAAGATATCATAAAAAGAATAATCAATGACATGAACTCATAGATGAGTAAATAAAAACTCAAGAATCTAAATAATAATAGATTCATATAATGACATGATGAAATATAACTAAATGATTTACATATTATAAAATAAGTAAATAAATAAGAAAAATAAAATAATGACTCCAAGACATTGGTCCTGATCCCCATGTCAGTAATATCCTTAAGCTCTAACCAATCAAGATTGTAACAATCAACAATGGTATCCCTTATCTAGACCTATATACAAGAAATATTTTCAGTTTCCAAATGTAGGCTCAACCAGGGTGCGAGTACAACTCAGTTGGTTAACGCCACCACATCAAAACAAATCCATTATGAGATATATCATGCGTAAAATAAATTTATAAATAGTTTATTAGTTAAACCAATTAATATAACACGTAAATAGATCCACCAGTCATTAAGATCTCATTTGACACATATGGTCAGGAGAAATGGATTCATCACCATGTTTGATATATATGGGTATGTCGTGGAATCATTACAACCATAAAAATAACCCTCCCAGTGTATAAACTATATAGTAATCATAGTAAAACCATTTAGAGGCCTAAAATTATTACAACATAACTATTTCATGATCTATAACCATTAAAAAATAATCTGTACAATCCCTATGAGAATTATATCATAATCAAAACAAGACATACAATCATTACAACATAATCATTCCAAGATATATAAGCATTATAACATAACTGGTCAAATCCCTATAATCATTACAGTATAACCGGGTAAATCTCTAAAAACATTACTGTATAACCTAGTCAAGACCTATGAGAATCATAATATAACCAGGCCAAAGCCTAACACAAGTCACCATAATCCATTATTTTCAATTCATTAAGTTTCCATTTTTCTATCCATTTAGACTCTATTATGTTGGGATCCTGATTATTTTTATAATTACACAAAATCATTTCCATTAAAATTTTAAATACATAAGGTCAATAGTATTCCAATAAACCAATTTTTCCATTTGATTCTATATAGAATAATCACACCAATATCTTATGCTATTCCAATACAAAATATTAATCCAAGAAACAAAAAAACATCACAGTGTATATTTTTCAATATAACAAAGTCTCAACCTAGGTCAAGGGTGGCACACCAATTGGGTGGTCGCATGTCTCAGTCTCAACACAAGAGAACCTGATGGGATATAATGTAAGTTCAATATAGGTGTTACCCATCAAATAGTAATTAATTCAATTATTTAGACCATGAAAATGGTGTGATAGTGTCATCTCAGATATTTTACATACTATGATAAATTGAAATAGAAAATTCCAGATAATTTCTATACCATATACCAAAAATGAATAAGAAGTGGAAAAAATCCTAAAATCCAAGATCTTATTTGGTTTTTATCCAATCCATTGAATATTAAAGCCTAGAACACCAAAGTGTAAAGGGTATGGTTCAATACATTGAAAATTAGGTCCAAAATCTTTCGAAAATATCTCTAGGTCACCTAGGGGTCATGAGGAAATACTTAAATCAAGATGAATTCGTAAGGGATTGTTTGTATTTATAGATAAGAGATTAAAAAATAGGACCACAACTTAGCCTCCTTGGCTAAACGTCATAAAATTCTAACACAAGTTATGCTAAAACATATCCCAAGGGACCATGCTGTGACCTCCCTTGGTAAAACCGTATCAAAGATCAATTCTGAGGTTCATGAAATTGATCCTATTTACCCTTCGGTAAACCATTCCATAGGTGATAAAACCATGCAACAATTATGCCTTTTATAAGTAACGAGTTTGGTAATAGCCTCCCTCCATGGCAAAATGCTATTGGAATTGGTAGGATAGACTAAATCCAACCCTGAGACCCTTATGTGAAATACACCTTCTCCACATTTCATTGTTCAACCACCAAGGTAGGGCCTATTATTTTGAAACATTCCCTAGTGTATCAATTCCATAATTGGCAATGGATTTCATTTTACTTCTTCTAGTATCTTATGCCACAACCAAGAGCTCCATGTCAAATCCACTAGTCTTATGGAATAACCCTTACATCCACTACATAAAATCTGTTTCAACTATGAATTTCAATACATCTCTACTTTTTTCCCTTCTAGAGAAAACAAATTCCTACTAGAAAAGATAATAACATTTAAAAGGTCTTAAAACATGAAAGAATAGATCATGTCGAAAAGGTGGTATCATATTACCTCCCCGTCATATAATAGGTCATTTAAGAGCTACACGAAATATAACATTGGGTTATCTATGAACAATTATGACAACTATGTCTGCATAACATAATCCCTCTCCCAAATATCCTCATTCACATTCCCATGCTTCCAATGAACTCAAACTAGTGGAATGTTCTTTCCCTGTATATTCTTCTCACTATAGTCCACTTTAAGAATAATATGTTTCTCAAGTTAACATCAACATCCAAATCAATTTCATCAGTGTCTGTCATATAATAAGGTTCATCATGATATCTTTAAAGATGTGATATGTGAAACATGTCGTGTATGCAACTGTAGTGATATAAAATGGATAAATGGTAGTCCACTAGACTGACCCGTTCCACAATCTCAAATGGTTCGAAAAACCTGTCATCTAAATTCCTCTTTTCACTAATATTGTATTTCCCTAACCAATGAGACACCTAAAGGAAAAAACCATGAATACAATAGAATTCTAGAGGTAATATCTAATGGCCATTTTATGATTCTTTTTCCAGCTTTGTATGATCACCAATTACATTCTGGACAACTAGACCTTCTCATACATCTCCTACATAAGACTAGATCCAATGAGTATAGAATCTCCTATCTCTAACTACTTAAGAAGAAAATGAAAAGGTATTTCGTATAAATCCTTTAATGGTACCATTTTGATAGATATATGGATGATTTTTTCATAAGAAAACAACACAAGTTTTATATGTTACTCCCAATAACCAATAAAATTAAATAAACATGCTTGAAAATATCCACCATAATCTAAAATGTCTGCTCAGATTGGCCATTAGTCAGAGGATGATCGGTTGTTCTCAAATTAAATTGATCTCTTAAAGCCTTCAAAATAACTGTCCAAACAGATATATTAAATAAGGATATCATTCCAAAATGATACTCCTCAGTACACCATTTAGTGAAACTATCTTCCGCATGTAGTGACTATCCAGATCATCAATAGTGAATATCTACATGATCATAAATAAATGGGATACCTTTTTCATTCAATACATGATCATCCATATAGAATCATTCTTATGGGGTTTCTT